>OY293410.1:101437284-102718193 GCA_958502065.1 Chrysolina americana | reverse complement strand
TAATGGTGAACACACTCAGAACGTATTGCCATATGAATCCTATTTTTGTTGTTTACAGATACTTGAAACATTCATTTTGGTAAAAAAATGGGATTAAATCGTGAAATTTTTGGAGCGATGCTCTTCTATGACTTTCGACGTTGATGAAATCAACAACAGGGTGCCGATCAACTCGCTTCGACTTCTGATGATGATGATGAAGCACCATTTCAAGCCACCGTGTTTCGCTGGTTTTCCGAATTCAATCGTGGTCGTACTTCGCTACAGGACGAATTTCGTGAATGTCGTCCAAAATCGACTATTGTACCAGAAAATATCGACACTCTGCCTGAACTGATATTGCGACATAGTCATGTGACATAACGTGAGATTGAGGCATACTTGGGCATTAATTTAGTCCGGCACGCCACAGGGATTCATTCTAGGACCTCTACTGTTTTAAATTTTTATTAATGACCTGGCGATCTCTTTGAATATTTCTAGGTTACTATTTGCAGACAACCTTAAATTATATTATAAAATTGACGATATTACTGATTGTTAGCGAGTACAGTCCGAATTAGACCTTATCAAACTTCCTTTTTCCTAGGTGTATTGGCATCGACTGCTATGGTCATTAGTTATTTCAAACTTTGTTGTAATGATAATTGTCCACAAATACAAATGAGTGTGATGAAATGTAACAATATCATTTACAAAAAAATCGAGTAGCTTGATATATGATTATGTGTACAAGAGATTATGGTTTGCAAGATTGCTATCAATCTCGAAAAGAGAACTATGAATTAAATCTACCCTCGCACTGTTAATATAATTCGAGTATATCAAAAAATCCAATATATTGACAAGAAATCCGGTACTTTGAACAAAGTCAATATATTGGATTTATTTTAAATACATTAGACGTTCGGAAAAAACGATGCTGATATCAAGGTTTCTAAAACTTTGTTTACCTATACTATTTCTGTAAGAACCCAGGCCATTATTTCACCAAGAGCTCGTGATATAATACTGTTACAATATATTCATCATAGACAAATCAGAGTGTGGGAATATTTGGTAAACACTTTTTTCCAAAAGTGTTATGGAAAGGATTGACCTTAGGAAATAATGAAATTTAAATTCAGGTATCTACGGGATAGATGAATGAACAATAATTCACGATCAAAAAATTTTTATCGCGATTTTACTACTAATTATGCATTGATTAATTAACAATTTTTTCCTACTTGAACATAATCATTACTAGTGCGATAATTTGAAGTAACAAATCTGGTATTTTTGCCTTTTTTGGACCTATTTTTGAAAGGTCTCAGAAGATATCTTAGTTGGGGAAATTGGAATATAACAATTTACTTAGGTTAAAAGTCAAAAAGCTTGATGATCATTTTTTTTTTCTATTACTTTTGATCCGATTTTTCATGATCAGAAGCCACATGAAAATGTTTTATTTTTATTTCCTATTTCTCAAGAAATTGTCATAAACAAAGGGGTTGTTTATAAGGTAATATGATTTTATTTTTTGCAAACTATCTTTGATGCATATTATGATTTTTAAAAATAAAATTGTTCCTAACAAAATTTTTTTAATGGTTAAAAACGGATTTGTTAATTAACAATTAAGGAACCATTTTTTTGATAATAATTTGTCTTGCTGTTTGATAGCTAAAAAACTTTTTTTTAATTTTCATTGTTTTTTTAATAAACAATTTGTTATAAACAATTTTTGTTACAGGCAAGAAGAAATTATTGGACGTGATAATCAAAAACGATGGAATGAAGCGGTACTTCCAGAAATATTACAATAGCTGTTCTTCCAAAAAAGAAATAAAGGAAGCTGGAAAACTATTATTGCTGTCTTTGTATGGGGAGTTAAAAAGCGATGTAACTGCAACCCGATGTCATGTTATGTTTTTTTGGGAAATTTCCAATTTACTCATATTTGGGAAATGTCAAATAGTTTTTGAAATATTTGCAAAAACCAAACCCCATTTTAGTAGTTATATTATAGTATTACAAATATAAGTTGTATAAAAACATTGAAAGTGTTATTTTATATTTTTCCCTACATTTACCATGATCATTTTTCATTGCTTCAGAACGAAAAGTTACCTACATCGAAATTTAATCTATTTTCAAGTGTTCAGAAATATCAACATTTCGAAACTTTATGGAATTCTATTCTCCAGCTAAATATTCTTCATATTAGTACCCTTCAAATCGTTTCGGTCAAGGTAGGTGAGTACGGCCCACGCTTGACTTGAGGTTTAAGCATGAAATTTTTATTTAATGATTTCGCAAAGGTATCCGTATCACAATAGATGTACAAAAGAACGTTCACACTACGGCAACTATACACAAAATGAAAACACCATTATGTTGTACAAAGCTGTGAGCCGATAAAAGAAAACAAAAGCTAGGAGATACAATTAATCATTGATAGAGTCGGCTTTGCAGAGTTTCACTTGTTTATTGGAAATTAAATTGAATTTCTATTGATAAACGATGTAGTGATTATTGCAAACCTATTTCAATTGTTCATTTGTCAACACAGAGGCTGATGTGGGTCAATTAATGGTTTTAAATATTGTATTAAAAGTTCTATATTGGATCTGAATATTTATTTATAACTGTTATTTGCATCGGGGTGGTATATGTAGCTACTCTAATTGTCACAAATATATTGTAGAATTCGAAAAATGTTGTCCGACGGAGAATAGACAGGTACACACACTTCACGCCCAGGGGAGAGGGCTCTTTATAATGTTAGAAAAATTACGCTGCTGATCATAGCGAAATCAACAATTAATTGCGTCTCCTGGAACGGAATCGCTAGCCCTGGGATGATAGCGACTCAGCAGTTCCTTGAAGGTGACCCATAGTCTTGGGAACATCGTCATTAAATTGGCATATACCACCATTTCGCTCAACCAAAAAGGGCGGGATTTAATTTTTTGGTCAATTCACTCAAGCTGATTTTGGTCGTTTCTA
This sequence comes from Chrysolina americana, assembly GCA_958502065.1. Taxonomy (NCBI): domain Eukaryota; kingdom Metazoa; phylum Arthropoda; class Insecta; order Coleoptera; family Chrysomelidae; genus Chrysolina; species Chrysolina americana. The sequence goes on along the minus strand of OY293410.1, from coordinate 102,715,202 downwards.
ATTACTTTAGATGTTTGAGTAATTAGTTTTGTACAGGGTGAGCCATATGACAAACCATCTGATAATGATAACGAAATCATTTATCCTCAAAATTGTAAACGTGTAAGTATAAACTTCAAAAAATGAGTTGTCTGTGGCGGAAATGTTGAATTATTGAGTGTTTGAAAAACGTATTGTGAATCATTCGTAAATCACCCTGTAGCAGTAAATATTAATCTATACCTTTCAATGTACATCTGACCAATGTGAGTCAATGCAATTTTTCAATTTGAGGAAAAAATTTGATGAAATCAATATTTCTCCACTTTAACGCCCTGTATCTAGAAAACTGGTCACAGGATCGAATGTGGAAATCGTAACTCCCAAGACGTTATTGAAATAATCATATACTGCGAAAATGGTAACATTTGACCGGGTAAATTTCAGAATACAGAGTGTTCATGGTTTTTGTACTTATCTCAGAATAGAATACCTTTTGGCAAATTAACCACCTTGTATATCTTAAAGCTTAGAGTCCCTCATATATAAGTGGTAACCTCTAATCAATCTATAGGTACAGGGTTTCGAATTAATCGATGAAAAAATTATTTGATATTGTGGTTTTCTCTATGAAATACACTGTATGAAAAATGTGTACTAAGTATACAAAATACTATATTGAGGAGTTATTTTCGAAAACATGCTTTTCTAAGTTTACAGTAGAAAAAGTGGGATTTCGCAAAAAATTACTGTTATTCATTTGTGAGTCCATAGATGAATATTTTTAGTCACATGTATTCACCATTGTTTTACTAAAATATGTAGTAAACGTGTGTATGAAATAGAAATTCAATCTAGTTCATAAGTTGACAAAAAAAAACAACGAAAATCTGGGCAGTTTTCAGTTTCAACACCCCGTATCTAGAAAGCTAGTGATAGGATTGGGTTGAGCCCATTGAAACTTTTGGTAACTAGGTCGAGTACAACAACAACACACCAAAGTTTCAGAAAATTTGACCGGTCGCCACTTTACATAAGAAAAGTGCAGGGTCCTTTCTTGGGGAATCCACTCTAAACTGATTTTGGTCGTTTATAATTACTTCAGATGTTTGAAAAATTAGAAACGACAAAAACCAGCTTGAGTTCGATGTCTACAGGAAAGACACGAGTACACTCAGATACATCCTTGAGAGCTCCCACCATTTCACTAAACAAAAAGTAGCCGGATTGAATTTCTTGGTGAATCGACTCTGTTCGTTTCCACTCAACAAGAAGAGATTCAACGTTGAGAAAATAGTTATTAGGGAGGTAGCTGAACTGAACGGTTATTCTGTAGATTGGGTAGACAAACTGATTACGATAGTATTAGTATTTAGTACGTTTTTTTCGAGCACCTGAGGATGCCAAATTTGTTGGCAAAACGCGCTTTGAATGGTAGTGACGTTGTTTTGGAGATTTTGGGAAGTTTCCATTTCTTGAATTTTATCCAAATATATAATTTTTTATTTCATATTTCGTAGGATTGATTGTTTCATAATCATATTTCCTGAGTAAAATAACTAGAAAATGGCCACTGATGCAAGTTTTTGATACGAACGGATTGAATAAGTCAGATGGAAGGTTTTTTTGACGAAGATGTGATCTAGCCCCATTCACTGAGGATATTCGAATATTCTTCAATGATGGTACTGACATTAATATATTGATGTTGGGGGACTATTACCGCAAAATCAGATTTACTACTTTTTTTTTTCAGGTACTCAGCAAGACAGCTATTGAATTAATATGGATGCGTAGAGGGTGGTGTTCTGTTTATAGTCATAATGATATCAAGTTCAAATGTATGTATTATCAACCCCTTTATCGAAATAATATTTATTTTATCAAAATTTATCATTTCATATCTATAATCAAGGTTATTTTTTCACGTTATTATAGAATATATCATAGCCTGGCATGTTCAGCAGTAAAGATTCAGAATTTTCCATGTCTCAGTCAGAATTATAACATGAAATTAGATTTCATAATATGTATTGTATAAAGAAACTCTCAATTCGTCCATATCATCACTTATCCCACGAATGTTAGTAGGTATGGAATAATCTGAAGTTTTCTTCGGGTTGATATTTCAGCTGCAAGTTGTGATAATTTTTCCCTCTCATTTTGATTGAACTTTATTTGGTCAAGAATATCAAGCGTTCGCTGGAGTACCTAACACCTAGATTTTTTCGCCTCGAGACGTAACGGAGCCAATTTTTCCATTAACCCCTCACATTGCCTTCATAATGAGCTGGAGATGATAAAACCCCCCCAGGCAAATACCCAGAATAAGGTTCGGAGATCTAAACAATTATCGATATAATTTGGCGTGCTATTTAGAAATCTACACACTTCTCTCTGTTTGCTCTCGGTGCCGCTCTTTTAATCATCACTGTAGCCGTGTTCTACAAATTCTCTCTCGGCTCTAGGTGATTTATTACGAGACGGCCTATTGTTTAGCTCGGCGGGGAGCAGGTAAATGTAGGTTTCCTGATCGACCAGGTGTACAAAACACCGCAAAAGACAACATTAGGCTCTCTTCGACGTTCGAGTTACGAATAGAACGCCCCGCGAGAAGTACGATCGCCCAATGTTGCCGTACCGCCGAGTTGTGATCCGAAACTTATTTGGTACAATGCCGACGAAGTTGTTCAAGATGATGGAATTTGTTCAGCCACCTAACGGAAAAATTGTGACTATCACTTGTTAATTTTTTCGAATTTTTGGTGGAAGTACCAATACACTTAACTACAATTCACTAATTTATTTAGACTTGTGAAATATAACTTTTTTAATTTATTTCAACCAACTATAGAAAATTATGTCACTACCGCTAAGCCAACTCTGTACTGTCTATTTACAAACTCTGTTCAGCTATTAAGGTTATCTTATACACAGTGCTCGTCATAAAGTTGGAAACATAATATATGGGAAAAAATCTCACATATGGAAAAAAAAGTTGTTGAAATTTCTGAAAAACTCTAATGGCGGTTCGTTTCTGCATGTCTGATAACTAAAAAAATCCTTTGGGACTGCAAATAATGCGGAAATTGGATTTTGATAAGTCAAAATTCCATGGCCTCCCCGTTATCTGGGGAAATATAACCGTGCAAGCTCCTATGAAGATGCAACATCTTGCAAGTTTTCACGTCGACTTGTCTCAGCACCCCATAGTCCATTTCATCACTCCAAAGGATAAAGAAGAATCGCAACGGCAAGCATATTAGTTGAAGCAACTTTGTTTTTCCCCGACATTTCTGATAACCGCATCTGTAGGAGTTTATGCTGATGCTTGTCGCGGAGAGAGTTTTTACCTCTTGGGTGTGGCGTTGTTCCACCCCTAGTAGTAGTAGTAATTTGGGGGTAAGGCTATCGCAGCCAGGCAAATAGGCCCACATGGACCCTTTTTGCCATCCTCAGTCTTCCACAAATCTACATTCTTCCTTCTAGGTTCCCTTCTCAATCCTTCCTAACCTCCTGATGAAGGTCAGAATGTCCGTCCATTCCAGGTTGGTTAGTTCCTCTTTCTGGTCCAAAGATTTCAAATCTTAGCCTCCCGTACGCCTCGCACTCGTCAAGGAAGTGAGACGAAGTTTCTTCGCCCTCTTCGCATTTGCGGCAAGTGGGTTGTCTTCTATACCAATTAGTGATAGGTGTCTGTCCAACTTGTTAGGCCCTGTTAGTAATCCTGTACGGAGGTTTCTGCCTAGAATGCTGTCCTTGACTTGCTGGAGCCGACTGTCTTTCGACTGCCTGCAGCCGGTATTATCACTCCAAAGTTTGATCAGCTCTTCTTCCGCTGAAGAGGTTTGACCTCATGCAATGCCTAGTACTGGCTCCGGCCCACAGAACATCTTTGCGAAACTGGTTCTAGCAAGTTCGTCTGTCACCTCGTTTCCGCGCACTTCTCTGTGATCCGGAACCTATACCAGCTGTACTTCGTTTCAGCTAGTTTATTGAGAGCATCTCCGCACTCCTGTACAAGTGTTGAGCTTGGAACATATATAAATTCTCTGATCGGGCCCTTCTTTCACCTCTTGTCTCACAGCTACGGTTAGGATGGCGAACACTTCAGCTTGGGGAACTGTTGTATTCCTACCCAAAGCATAGCTTTCTCGTACGTCTCTTCCTTCCAGCCTGCAGCCGAAGCCTGTTTGTCAGTCAGACGTTAGCCATCCTTATAACATATTAGGCTTCCCGTGTGAAACTCCAGTGTGTTATATTCCAGGTACACAGGTATACAGGTAACAATTTTTATTAATTTTTTTTCCGTGTTGCTTCTCGCCCGCCTCACCAGCATTCGTATCCTATCAGGACAGAGCTATTGGATAGTAAACAGCACGCCTTGATTTAATGTGAAGTGAGCTCATCTTAAATTTGCGGCAATTCGCCGCGATACGGGCGTGAAGTCTATTGGCCGCCACGTAGTCCACCACAAACTGGATACGAGACGCGTGTTGTCTCGCCCACTTGATCTTAGCTTCCATCTTGTGAATGCGTCGCTCATGCCTTCCAATCAGAGGGGTGGTATCCCTCCTTTCCGCTTGGAACAGGGCCTGAGTGGCGTCATACATGGCAAAGTTGATATGTTAGATATCAGCCTCTTCTGAAACGACATCGTTCACCCGTTGTTGTAGCTTCAGGGGCTTAGTGTTATGAAGCGCCTGTGGATTCCGATGCCTTCTGTTGGTGATATGATGCGAGCCTCCTCTACAGCCAGACTGGCAAGTGGCAACCTACATACTTTTTAAACTTCTTATCGTTTGTCGCTTATAATAATAATACGTTATCATCATTCTTTCTTCTTCACTATCGCCACCACTCATTATTGGTTGCAAAGGTATTAAAATTATGATTTAAACTTTTTTTTTTCAATAAAAAAACAATTCACATAACCTTTTGAATGTAAGATCAATTTCAAATCTACAAAATTATTCTAGCGGTCGGTTTTGTATGATCGATTAGTATGTTTTCATTGATATCTTTATGTCTATCCTGAATGTGCGTAGTTTCCATGAACAGAAGTTAAATTCAACAGCCTGCATCCCTTAGAATGAACTCTAGGGTGGAATGACTTGAGTTTTGTTGATGACCTGGGTGGTTGGTAACTTGTTAGAGCAAGTTTCATCTAGCTGGAGCTCATGTAGTTTTTTAGGAAAATTTTCTTCAAGTTAAGTTTTTTGACTTGCTGGGCTTGATGATTCTTTCTCGTTTTGGTGGGTGTACTTGGAAATCCTCAGAGAGCATTTTGGTGGGACGACAAAGAGGAATACCCCATTCAACAGAGCAAATTTTCTGGTTTCCGGAAAGTTGAGGAAAGATGTAGTGGGCATTTTTCATTTCTTGGTTGATTTTGGCTTGAATTTGATGACATTTATCGATGAAAGTAGGGACATCACAGTCTGGGTTGTCCTTGAGAGTAGGTGACTCTTCTCGCAGAGGAAATTTGGTTGTATATCAACGCACTCTTTTTCACTCTTTTCCTGATAAGCAATTCAACAATGGTGAGTTATTCTATTTTGTTTGATCAGTAATGAAGTTCTGAGATTTTTTACCTCAATTGATCCTCAAACACAAAAATGCCTACTAAAAGTAATCAAATTCAAATTACTCAGTTGTTGATTGTCAATGGTCTTTCTCAAGACGGAGAAAGAAATAATAATCAAAAGAAGAAATGTGTGATCCGAAGAAAAGAGCAGTTTTTTCATTCAACTGATCAAGGAAATACACATTTTGGGACTTTTGGATGGGAAAAGGATGGTTGCAGACATTTTCAAGAGTTTGGTGCCCTTGATGAAAGAACGATTCGTAATTTAATTCGCAATAAGAATTTATCGTTACGAAATACGACATATTGCTGTGAAGATAGATTTATTCAATCGGATTGAAGTATGGGATTCTTTGATCCACTTATATGTTGCGAAATGATCTGAAAGGTGGTTATAAAGATCGTCGAGATAATGTAGTCTTACAAGTTAATTTATACACGGTAACCTTTTATTGTTTTTCAACCCAAGACGTTTGTACAGAAGCATTATAACTTTATAAGATGCCCGCTGTGGATGAACATTACAATGCCACATACATTTCCATACTTGAATAAACTGTTTGATTTATCCATCTATCTGATAGATGTTTTTCTGAAGGATGTAGTATACAAGTGGCGACTGTAATGAACTACGATGATTTTAATTCTATTTAGTATTGCTTTTTCATTAAAAATACGACAAAATTGCCTTCACTGAGCCGAAAAATAATTTTTCTATCACTTTTTTCACGCACTCGTAGGATACTGTTGTTAGTCGCTTATTTAAGAATTACCATAGTCTAAAAGGCGAGAATGAATAGGTTTGGGGTTCATACAAGTGAATATCCCGTAGAATAAACTAAAACAACTTGAGTAAGATTATTTCTCATCACTAAAATGTGGCTAGTCTCACATCATGAGAAATTTTATCTGGTACGGCATCCCAGCACTCAAAACAGGCCATTCCTTGCACCGTAACCAATTAAAATTTCGTGATCAAAGCTTGACCCAACCCAGCGTTTAACATATTCTGGTCCGGTTTTAGACGAGATTTTTCCCTTTTATGAGCTCGTAAGCCGCAAATTGACTTTTTATGGTAGGTGATGTGTTTTATTCCAAACGCATTATGTAGTATAATAATATTAAGCTACCTACAAATTGGAACGCACCTTATTAATTGAGTGGTGCTTTTGGGTGCAAACACCGGTAATAAAGGATGTTTTTTCTGAAGATTTTGCATTCTGCACCTGCCACCATCGAGGATTGAATTGAATTGAATGAATAAAATACCTACCGAGTATTTTTCGATGGAAATTTCTATATGTACCATGGTAGGATGTACCAATAAATAGACAATACTCAAAAATTCTTCAAGTGTAACAGTGATCTCAATCTAGTCCAGGATTTTGATATAAATCTTTGATTTTTCGAACCATCAACAATAAATTATTATAAAACGAGTTAAAAGATCATCACTGATGCTGTGCACATTGCAGGAAAAACGCGGGGCTGTAACCAATGCGATGAATGTATACCATGATAGTGAGACCTATGATCACCTACGGAGCAGTAGTGTGGCACGGCAAACCAAACTCGTCATAACAAAGAAAATCCTAGAGAAACTGCAAAGACTGGCATGTCTTTGTATAACAGGAGCAATGTGGTCAACTCCAACAGCAGCAATAGAGGTAATTCTGGACGTCACTCCTCTCCATATTATGGTGAAGAGAACTGCTTGGGGAGCAAACCTCAGGTTGACTAAAGTCGGACTCAAAGTGACCGCGCACATCGTAAGGGGCACAACCCCCACCGAAAGTGCACACCTTGCCGATCTCTCCGAAATTACCAGGAAATTTAGTTTCGAGAAATTCTTTCGAACGGAATTAAATACCAAGAGTGGATGGAGCATAGAATCCATTCAAGCACTGGGAAAGAATACCATAACATGGTACACGACGGGTCCAAAACTCCCAACGGAACTGGAGCAGGAGTCTTTGGGCCTCGCACCAAATACTCCTAACCCATGGGCCAATTCCCCATTATTTTTAAGCCGAAATTCACGCCATAGAAAGGTGCATTCAATTCAACCTCGACAGGAAATACCGGAACTAGGAAATCGCAATCCTCTCCGATAGTAAAGCAGCCATCAAAGCGTTGAGCTCATATAACATCAACTCAAAGATGGTCTGGGAATGCCTAGACAAACTTAATGATCTATGCAGGAACAACAAGGGGATCCTCCTCTGTGTGCCGGGGCACGTCAGAGTGGAGGGTAATGAACAAGCAGATACCCTGGCACGAAAAGGGGCATCAACGCCATTGATCGGGCCAGAACCATTCTGCCGACTTGGAAAATCTTAATTCCAAGAAACACTCAATAAAACTGAAGAAGCAATGAGAGCAACATACTGGCAAAGACTTCAACCGAGCAAGAGCAAGAGACACTGATTAACCTCAGCAAAACTAGTCTAAAGACAATCACAGGATTTCTGACGGAGCACTGCAGACTCAAAGAACACCTAAGAAAGCTAGGCTTAGAGAAGGACAGCACCTGCAGATTCTGTGGGAACATCCAGAAACACCACACTATATATTGATGAAGTGCTACACATCACAGAAGATTGAATATACTGGGATCAAACCAGCTGACTGTAGGATAAATACCACGAATAGACCCTCTCAAAATCCTTAAACGGGAACACCTTGAAATAGCAGAAGAAGATGGGGCACAATAGATCTAATTAGGTCGCAGCGCATCAGTCACCATCCACACTTACCGTTACATTACATCATCACTAGTAGGCACAGAAGACAAACCCACTTCTTGTATATGCTAAAAAGAAGAAGAAACTTCATCTTACTTCCTCGGCGAGTGCGAGGCGTAAGTACAGTAGGCTGAGATTTGGAATCTTTGGAGCTGAAAAACTCCAACAAGAGGAACTTACCGACCTAAAATGGACGGACATATCGACCTTCATCAGGTGGTCACGAAGGTTTGAGGAGGAAGCTTAGGAGGAAGAATGTAGATTTGTAGAAGACTCTGAGGATGGCAGAAAGGGTCCAAGTGGGCCTACTTGCCTGCCTGCGATAGCGGCCTCCCCCAAATTACTACTACTAGTACTACTAGTACTTGTTCGTATCATACAGAAACGGAAAATGTTCCGTTCAGCCTTGCGGTATTCATTTCTTTTATAAAATACCTGAGAAAATTGCTTAATATTTCAAACTCGAAAATCCAACTATGTATAATAGTCATTGTCATTTCGACTGTGTTTCCAAAGATATTCTATTGAATAAATTGGAACACTATGGGCTGAGAGGAAAAACATTAGCACTATTATCGTCATATCTATCTGACAGAATGCAGTGTGTATCCGTCAACGACAGTTTGAGCGAGTCGCTTCCAATTATTAATGGTGTGCCACAAGGAAGTGTCCTAGGCCCCCTATTATTCCTTATATATATATATTAATGACCTTCCAAACAGTTCACCACTTTTCTCTTTTGTTTATTCGCAGATGACACAACTTTTGCCGAACGCTTCAATACAGGTACTGATGTGACATCTCTTGTAAATGACATTATAAAGGACACATCAGATTGGTTCAATAAAAATGAGCTATGTCTAAATAAAAATAAAACTAAAACATTAAATTTTGAAATGAAACCAAACGAAACAGAAGCTGTAAAATCGCTGGGAATATGGTTTGATACAAAATTAACCTGGCAAACTCATATTGATAATCTGACAATCAGCTTGTCAAGGAAAGTATATGCCTTTAGAAAATTGAAAAATGACCTTGGTGAAAATGCGGCTATAGCTGCCTATCATGCAATATTCCATAGTACAATGACATATGGCCTGATAATCTGGGGAATGTCCACTCACGTGCAAAACGTGTTTACCCTGCAGAAAAGAGCAATTCGAGCAATTGTAGGTCTTCAAAGGAATGACTCATGGTTTATAAAACTTAATATAATGACATTACCATCTGTAAACATATTCTGCCATCTCCTTAACATAAAAGAAGATGATTCCAAACATCCAACCAATGGAGAAAATCATTCTTATAATATTCGCCATAGGAACGATATACAGATACCCAAACAAAGACTTAATCAACAAGAAGATATAAAAATCATCTCATAGCCAATGCCTACTACGACATATCAGAATTTAAGTTTGACATTTAGTAAACTGTATTACTATATAATATAACACATTCTATGTTTTTAAACTGATACTGTACTGCTTTGTAACGTATACATTTTGACCTGTCAAAACACTACGGTGTATTTTAGACCAATAAAAATTCTATTCTATTCTATTAGAAGATCTTCAGCAACTTTTCTTGGTTATGCGGAGATTCGACCAATGTTGCAAGAGGGTGTTTAGAAGATAGGTTAGGTTAGGTTTGAAAGAGAGTGGGCCCACATCTGGCCCTCCACTGCGGCCAATGGCCTATTGTGGAGGAGAAGATAACATGAGTAAGCAGATTTCATTACGCAAAAAATTCAAGTTGGAGATGTTTCTGTAAACACTGTCTCATGTACGAAAGAGACCATCAAAGTAAATAAGAATGTTGCCGGCCAAGATTCAGCGGACATGCATATCATTTCAGACAAGGTGTATCTAACAATTTTGAAAACAGTCAGAACATTCATGTCAATTTTTATAAATAGATTTCAAAATGAAATTGGTATCTAGGGTATGAAGTAACTAATGTATTATATTTTGTAACTAATGTATCATGGTTTGTTGTGATGCTATGAGTTATTGAACCAATCAACTCTTTGATATAGTGACTGAATTATTTTACCATTTTCATAAAAAAAATTAACTTGAAGAGTTGTTTGGGATGCGTTCAGATGGTGACTCTGTATAGTACGTATGGCGCTGTATTTTATTCCGCGATAATTTATATTTTCAAAGATATCTTGCGAGTACTGATGAATAGAAAGTTCTCAATCGATTAAGGAGGAGCCAACGTTTGATGGGCATAAATAATTCTCTCGGATAATATTTGACTTGATACACAATAACAGACGTTCGTTCTAATGCTATTTGTGATCTGTAAAAAGCGTTTTGTTGCCCTACTCTTTATGTTTATTTCACGCTCATCAAACATTCGAGAAAACTGTATTGTCCCGCTACCGCAAACGCACTGGAAGGAAACTAATGTTCCCATATGGAAGATCATGACTAACCACAACACTGTATTAGTTTTGAATGAAAGTCCATAACGCATCAATTAGTAACGCGTAATGCTCGATTGTTGTTATTAATAGAATGTAATTCGGGCTAATATTTTGTCAACTAAGCACAAGGGAGTGTCACAGCCTCCCCTATGTTGCATAAATCACCGGAAAGGTTATGTGGAACACCGAAAACGCAAGTAAAGTTGAAAGTCGTGTCGCCTCCTCTGTTTTTATTTTATGGGAATGGCATACTTAATGCATAACGTTGCGTAATTGATACTCACTCAGTATTCAGTGCGGTCTAGGGTGAGAGTTTAACATTGTTTGATCTTTGACAGACTGGCCGGTACCCAATAATATTGTCGGAAAACTATAGACAATCTGGTCAAAAAGTCCAAATTTACTAATTTATTCTTCAGCTTGCTGGGAAGTTGTAATTCGGGTCAAGCGACTATATTTAGGAGCACTAATCACCTACGAAGTCCAATTTCTATGAAAGAAGTGCGTTACAGAAAATAACAGATTATTACCTTAGTACAAGGATATTTAATATCACCTCTAGGTTTAAATTGGACAAAAAAAATTACTACCGATGAATGTGTGACTAATTAAAGTTATGTTTTTTCAAAGAAAATACCCTATATATTTTCATTCCATTGAAAGACCCCGCATATTTACTACGTAAAATGGCTTTCGGATAATTTTGCTCAGATTTTAATATGTTTTAGATCCTGGCTCCTCATTACGTAGTCCAATTCGCAGATCGATCCTATGACTAGTTTTCGAACTACAGGGTGTCAATAATTCGATTTTTTCCATTTTAAGCAGTATGCATTGATTTAATTTTTGTGCTCCAGTTCAAAATTGAACTTTCTCAGAAATAAACTCATGCCATCTAAGTTGTAGCTCATGAATCCCTCTATTCGAATAAAAAATAATATCCCACAAAGGGTGTTACATTACAGCATGACAAGACAATTTTGATAGAAATAGTGAATATCAATACCACAATCGTTTTGATTTTCACTCAATCCGTTATAACTAGAAAACAGTCGGCTAGAATTTGCCAATTTTTTTAGAAAACATGGTTTTTAATCAACTACATGAAGATTCATATGATTGCCTGTCCAACAGGATTGCTTGATAGAAGGGACTGGGGGCACATCAACTAAAAAAATTCAAATGTCATAGGGGGTCATGTGTCACATCATTGAATAGATAATTCAATTCTCTTTTCAACCATCTAATTTTTTTAGATTTTCGTGTTTACATTCTTTACAATATGCATTTGAAATGTCAGAATAAGTGCAGATCTGGCGGATCTGAATCCCTTTTCTTACCTGACCACAATAACTTTTGAATGGTTTGATGAAAAATAACGGGACAGATTTTTTTTTATGGAACGAAATTCTAAAAATGTTTAAATGGTTGGAAAAAGAATTGAAGAACGAAGTGAAGTATGATCCCCCATGCCATTTAAAATTTTTTAGTTGATGTGCCCCCCGTGCGATCTACAGAGCAATCACAATGTGTTTTATTTCAAAAAGTGGTATCGTTGAAACGGTTTTTTTCTATGTTTGTATGTCAAACCGTTCAAAAGTTAACAGGGGGGCTATTAAAAGCCGCCACGAACAGGCTGATGATTTGAATGCTTACAATGCTATATCATTATTACGAATTGTCCATAACTATAACTAGGATATGAAAGTTAAACTGAAATAATCAATCGAATAATCCCCCCATCACCCTCCATATTTTCAGACAACCCCATCACCTCCTGATTTACAACCACCCGTATTCAAATATCTTCAAGAGAAATTTCTACTTATGATACCCCATTGAAAAGCTGGTGAAAACTCTCTCCTCCCTCTCCTCCTCCTTCTCATCAAACAAGTAGTTGAGTAATATTTTTCTGCGTATGGGAATGAAATGAAAAATCGCATCATGAATATTTCATAATATAGCGAAAAATTCCTCTGAGTCTATTTTTTTCAGCGTCACTGGTTTCTCGCTGTGGACCTATTCGTTAATATATTCCCAGTTAATAGAAATTTAAGGGCATGAGGTTTTGGGACATTGCTGTCCTCTCCTTCAAAAATGTATCATTTCCAACTTTCTTTGTAGTTGGGTGAAGATTCACGTTATCATCCCAGTGCAGGGCTGGGACTCCGATGATTAGAAATGTTTCAAAGCATCGAAATGTGTCAAGAATGTGACGTCATATTCGAAAGTTCGAAATGGGAAGCATAGTACCGATATTACGAATATGACGTCACGTTTCGATTCTATAAAACATTTCTAATCATCGGAGTCCGGGGGCAGACCAGTTTTCGGAGGATTAAAGAAAGATTTGAGGAAACAGGCAGTGTCAAGCAAAAGAAAAGGCAAGTAGTAAATAAAATCGCAACAATTGGAGAAGTGGGATGAGCCTCTTCTTGGTTTGGCGGTCGAGGTGTTAAGAACTAGCTTGAAGGTGTGAATCAGGTGACGGTAATAAATTTAAATCCACATGGAAATATTTATTTGTCGATGTATGTTGCATACCAGAAAGCGACACCATTTTGTCAAGAACAATTTATCAAGTTAACATATCGGAATGCTAACCTCAAAACGTCAATTTCGAATAACTAACCTCCAAATTTGTGGAATTTAAACTCATTGAAATGTATTGATCTCTATAGGATTTTGTATCCTGAGTATTTCATGGTGCACCATTAATATTCTGCTGTTAAGATTATCCTAGATCTGAGTACTTATACATCTCGACTCCTGTGTTGAGGAGTACATCATTTGATTAAAGTGTAATATCATGTCACACATTCAGTGAGGATGGTATCGTATACTGTTGAGTTTTACATCTGTGATAACCTAACATCTATCAACGCTTTTTCATGAACTCTACCCCTATTCACGAGGGAACACAACGAAACCAGAACGGAACTAGTAGAACCTGGAGGCATAGTTCATACCAGACGATTGTCTGAACCTGTTACGTGAAGTGTCATCTTGTTCATGCTCAGGTTAGCAGAACAACAACAAAGACGTTCCTGTTATCACTAGCGAATCTCAACACTGTATGCATGAACTAAGGTAACCTGTGTTGCTGAAGCAAATTCAGTAATAATATTGTTTGAATATTAACGTGTTACTTTAACACTACATTTTGTTAAATTTATTAATACATATTATATATATATATATGTAACATACTTGTTTCAAGGAGCAAATAATGTTCCAGTGACTGTAAAACAGTCGATAACAATCCTTTAAGAAGTGACTATAACTTTTTATAGTATGTATGACATATGTCCAACAGAAAACAACTACTTCTCTGGCTGATACCTCGACAGATATTGAATTATGTCTGTAAGACATATGTGCAAAGATCCTTACTTTGAAGGAACAACTTTGCAAGAGCTCTCTGAAACAAACAGCAGGACTTTGCCTGATTCAAACGGAGAGCCAACTACAGACCGGTTTCGGAATATCGTACCTCATCAGTGCAGTCAAGGTTATCACGGTTGTATACACGCGAGGTCCCGATGTTCTTCATCGTCCTCCGAGAGGAATACTGCAATTGCTCACAGGATCCACCTCGGTGACGGATTAGAGAGCACCCCAGAAAGACATTTCGGATACGAAATGGTATATGTTATATACTTGTTTCAAGGAGCAAATAATGCTCCTTAGGAATTTAGAAAAATCAAACCAAAAATTATACAACTGTTCCACTTACAATCATAGAGTCGGTAATCCTATTGTGTTCATTAGTGTTCTGGGGAGCTGCGAAATATTCAACAACGCCAACTAGGTAATATCCATTACTAACTGAACCAAAAATCTAATGACCAGTAGGTAACAATGAAAAAAATTCTTAGAAACTATCGTAGGTACACCACATGTTTACCAATAACAAAAATTAAATTGTGTTTAAAATGTTACTGTATATGTCACCAAAACTTCAGAACTACCCGGTATAAAAAACAGAATTTTGTATCGTTAATACACCCTGTATATAAGTTTCTAGAAGTATGAAATACATTCCCAACTCACTGAACTGCATAAGCAATTCTCCATAATGGTATGATAATGGAAGTCCATAAAACTGAAATTCCGCACTACGGAACAACTATGGTGAGAACATACTCCTTGTTTGCAGTAACCGTAATATTAGGCGCGGTATTAGCATTAGAAAAAACCCTAATCGTAGACCATATCACGCAAATACGATGCAGTATAAAATTTCAAAATGAAATTGCACACTAAACAATATGTAGTAGTCATGCACTTTTACCGCTTGTTAGAACGGATGTACTTGAGATTTATCATAATGCTATAGTATTTGCGTTTATAAATACACGGCGAGATCTTTGTAATTTTATAATCAACCATACGATTTACTTTATGTTCTCGTACTCACAATCATTATTTGCAGACCTGTTTCCAATGAGTTATTTTTAAACAGTAATGAAATATGAGAAATTGGAATATATTACTTGTTTGCTTTATTTTATTGGAGCTCACACTACTGAACTAATATCAATAAATAATTCATCAACCAAGTAATTGATATATAACATTTAATTTGAAAAGAAGCTGATTGAGTTTTTGTATTGTTTTTAATCTTCTCGTTGAAACGAAAAGGAAAATTCAATTGAGGTGCCACTACATTTTTGATAGCATGGAGTCCAGAAATCAATGTGAACGCGATAGCAAAAACAGTAAATTTCCCTGAACTATTGTCACTGGAACGTATCCAAGAATTTTAAATCAATAACCCCAATGAAAAACATCAGAATCTACGTGTAAAGACAGACCGACACCAGATCTTACAACAAAAATTACGTCTCGAACACTTAAACGAAGAAGAAAACGAAGTGATTTTAAACCATTGTTTAGAATTCTCAAATATCTTCTATTTGAACGGTAACAATTTGATATTCGCCAACAAAATCACATATTCGATCGACACAAACAACTGCAAACCAGTTTTCGCCAAATCACACCGTTACCCTCAAATTCACAAGGAGGAAGTCAAAAACCAAATATCCCTAATGCTCGACAAGGTTTGATTCAACCTTCGGTATTGCCATGGTCATCACCCGTCCTGCCGTGCTAAGCATAAAGGGCGTATCTGTAGTTTTCACGTTTTCGAAAAAATCATGTTTTACTATTAGATTGGGGGCAACTTTTGCTGATATGACAGTTGTCATAAACTTGTAATACTAGCTAATTTTCATTTACGACATTCAATCCTAGTAGGATAAGAGTAAAATGATGCAAACAACCCAAAACTGACCTAAATTCAATACCCACAAATTTGTCAGATTGTGCTTAGCACGATAGCGTATAAGTCGTACCCAAAAAAATAGATACCTCAGGAAAGCAAAAATGGCATGTAGTCATTGACTAACGTTAACTTAATATCCCACAATAGACAACAAATATCCCCTCCCTGATATCTCTGATCTTCTGGACCAATTAGAAAAGTGCCAGTAATTCAACACACTTGTCCTTGTCTCTGGTTTACACCAGATCGAGATCGACCCCAAAGACATTCAGAAAATAGCTTTTTTAAATTCGTTCGTATGCCATTGGGGCTGAAGAACGCCCCGTCCACCTTTCAATGGGCAACATCTTTATGGGCATTCAGAACGGAATATGTCCCGTCTATATAGATGATGTCATCGTCTATTCTACGAGAATTCATGAAAACATTTCCAGATTAGGTTCAAACACCTTCACAAAATCAATTTCAAACTCTTGTCTGACAAGTGTGAATTCCTCTGCAAGAAAGTCGCCTATCTTGGACATCTTATAACCTAGGATGATGTGAAACGAAATCCCATCCAAATCGAATGTATCAAAAGCTTTTCGGAACCCAAAAATTCCAAAGTTTGCCAAAACTTCAAAACTACCAACGATACTTTTCCCAAAGGATGTCACCTTCGATTTCAGCCAAGAATTGAGAGATGCCTTGGAAAATCTTAGAAAAGACACTTATCACCTTTCCAATTTTGATATAACTAAATCTTCTTTATAACTAAATAGCGTTTTGTCACATTAGATACGACCGAGAGGAATCGTTAATGTTATTAAATATGTTGGAACGTTGGGCTCTATTGTCAAGAAAATAAGAATTATATCTCACAGAATTGAAGATTTTCATGTCACCTTAGTTTCTTAATCGTTTTACTGCCCTTGGATGCTATGCTGTTACTTTTTCTCTTCACAGGATGGAATTGAAACTCATCGAAAAATTTACTACATTCCAAAGTTAATACTTTCTTGGTTTCCAACTCATTGAATGTTATTAACTTATCAAGGCTAGAAAGGCCCGTGCATGAACTTTTATAAATGAAAAACAGGATTCAAAAACACTCAAATATTTATATTGAATTAATTAACAGAATAAACACATACAATGAGAGATTTAATAAAGGACATTTAGCAAATAATAGTTGTTGAAACTTGTTTTAAATATAAGATCAGATCATGAATGAAATATAAAAGAGGCAAGATAAGTCACTTGAAGATGTAAAACAATAATTTAGTTTGATCGAAATACGTTGAATGCACTAAAAGTGAATGAAGAATCGTAATGGCTGATATGAAAGTTGATTGGAAAGAATTGTTCATGAAACTTAATCATTTATAATGAAAGTTAAGTTATTTCTCTAATTATTATCAGAGTTTACACAACACTATATAATTAACTGAAAGATCACATCTGGAGTGATCCGAGTTGAAACTACGACTGTCCGTTTGCTAAAAGAACCCTTCGAATTTCGAAGATTGGACTATTGAAATATCTTGCCTCTCATATAACTATGAACACATGGAAACCATAAAAATGTATCTCTGAAATTTATGAGATTTTCGTTTCACACTTCAATATAGGTATAAAAATAATCTCACCAGTCATTATTTATCAAAGAATCTTTTGTAACATTTATTTAGAGGGGATCAGGTTGAAGATCGAGTTGAAAACCGAAACTGCAATATGATACTTTCTCAAGTGGTCCACTTAGATATAATATTAACGACTTGATCGAGATGGTAAGATGTTCCGGTTTGGTTTTCGTTAGAAAACCCCTTAACGTGTTTCCGGATTTGAAGGAGCTTTAAATATTGAATTTGTTCCCAATCCTTCTTTTTGGCGGGAACCGAAGAAAAGTTCGCCCTGATTTCCATGGGTAGGTAGCAAGTAGACAAACTAGAAACGAGTAAATTAAGCAAACCAATAATAATTAATTGAGATTACCAGAAACAACCAATTAATTAAGATTACAAGGTATAGAAACTCTTGCAAGCCTTTAGTCAATATTCACTAGAAAATGACTGCGGATAGAAGCAGTT
The DNA here is from genome assembly GCA_958502065.1 of Chrysolina americana. Taxonomy (NCBI): domain Eukaryota; kingdom Metazoa; phylum Arthropoda; class Insecta; order Coleoptera; family Chrysomelidae; genus Chrysolina; species Chrysolina americana. The sequence goes on along the minus strand of OY293410.1, from coordinate 102,697,099 downwards.
GAAACGTTGTGATAATACAAATTACAAGCCGATGGAAGTCCGAAATGAATGTACTCAAATTACATCTTCGTCTACAACCTTCAAAGAAAAACGTACTGTTTTCGATAATCAACACCAACATTTTAACCAATCAGAAATCGTGTACCCTTATATTAGCATGAGTGAAGTAGTCCGTACTATATATGGTACTACTCTCGGGTTTGTCCCATTGTACGACTCTGTCCGCCGGCCTATCGTAAATATTTGTTTATGGCCCGTAACGAATTACATTTTAAAAGCGAGCATCACAACAATGCTTTTTTCGTAACTATCTGCATTTGCATAATTATTAATGCATCGCTGGAATCGTATAACACGGTGTAAAAACTTTCGGGCTGTTCGATTCTGCGGACAATATAATTTTTAGTGTTGGCAAGGGTCAAAAAAAGGGCGTAGACAATTTCTAAGCCGGGGAGATTACATCATACCGTATCATTACGAGATTGGATCAAGAATTTTCACTGGTGAGATGCTATCACCGACACATTGGATCATATGAATCAAGTAATCGGCTGGAAAATTGTATCTTTATGGGGCATGGTCACTCCTACCTAGTTTGGGACGAATTTTGGTAATATCTGATGTAGGTATATGCCTGATAGCTTCATCTTCAAAAAAACGTAATATTAGTAATTTTTGTTATTCAATAATAATATATATCCTGATAAGGGTTTTGAAATGAATCTGCCAGTATTCAAATCAAATTAAATATACTTTTCCGTCGACAGTTTATTTACGATGTATTTTAACGCACTCAAAATCGTTGATTATTGGCCCCTGTTAATGAATGATTTTCTATTAATCAACGATTTACTTATATGCAACCCAACGTACATTGCTCCATATTATATTTATATAGTGACCTGTGGCGTATGCAACTAAACATATTTATACTTACCCGCTAAAACATTTATTTTAAAATCAAGTAGCTGTGTTAGTACTATCTGTCATTATTTATTTTATTGTTGTAATTTCTTAAAATTCCACGTCATAGTGACGAAGTTCTGTAAAAAAAATTTCAGAAACCATAAAATATATCCGTAACAATCTCGAACATTAACGCCCTCGCTCCGCTCACGCGTTGAAATATATAATACACTTGTTTATTAAATAACCATTATTAAACGAATAAAATAACTCTTATTCACAAAGCGTTGAAGTTCTAAATCAAAATGCACAATGATTGGGTACAATTTCGAAATAAAAAACACTCAAAATGATTTATAAAATAAGATATCTTATAGGTATAACTAAGAATAAATATGTACAAACATGCAGAGACAAATTAAAAATTTTGTAAATACCAGGTATCACAGTCACCATAATATAAAATGAAAGTAAACAAATAAAATATGTAAAAGTATAAAAAGATAAAATATATTACGTGCAAAGTCAGAATTGCCTTAGTATCGAAAAAAAAAGTTCTCAACCAAGCATGATCTTAGATATAACTAATTGTTGATGATGGCAGTTAACTAACGTATGTGGTAAGACTAAAAACCAAAATAAATATCAAAAAAATTATTTATATATTTTATATAAAACTTGATTATTAACAAATTATCATGGAATTCTTGGTCAGTGTTGAAGTGGGAAGAGGCAGTTTCATATTTGATGGAGAGCAGCGGGTATTATGTGTCGACGTTACGTATCAGAACTCCTTGTATGGTTTCAAAATGTCTTCATCGACGATGTCTATTAGTATTTTGTTATCCTTACCCAGCCAAAGGATAGTGCTGTCATCTGCAAATATCGTAAATTGTCCCTGTGTGTCGACATATGTTAAATCGTTTACATACAATAAAAAAACAAGGGGCCCAGTACAGAGCCTTGCGGTACTCCATGTTTGAGAGCTAATTGGTTCGATTTCTCATTTGCTAGGATGACACTTTGTGACTGTATCATATAGTGAACATTACATTCGTTTCGAGAGTAACATTGCTTAAATATTTTCTGATAACTTTCATTGCTATATTTTCAATATTACATGAATAGGTAACTCATATAGTTTCAACTTATACATAATAAATTACGGATAAGTTTCATTGTTAGGTATATCGAGTACAGGGTGACTCATTATGCATATAATGAAATTGGATTATGTATTACACTCTTTCGATTTAACCAATACAATAGGTATCGTAGTTCTTGCAGACTATTTTACCAGGTATCAACTGGATATAATTGAATCGTACTAAGTGATTACATAATCCATTTTCACTATTATTTTAATGGTTTTGTGCCAAATAGTATCAACAATTTTTCTCATGACCTATTGTGGTACAATACTGTGGTATATTGAGATCTGAATATCAAATCCTGAAATGAGTTGGACCTACAATAATGTTTTATTTTTACCATTATTGTATTATTCACATACCACTGCAAAAAACTCATGTATGTTTAAATATAATTTTGCAATTTTCTAATTATTGGCCGAGTCTATCTAGCTGATGGTCAGTACCTAAAAACTAAAGAAATAAATAACCGATTTTGAGTTTTCTGTAAAAAGACATATTTTTTTCAACTAGTTTTTAAATTAAAACAAAGTTCCCTTGTGATAAGAAAAAATCGAAAATATTCCAAAATATATCTAACTTAACAAAATCAATGAAATTTTTAAAACTACATGAAACAAATTGGGATTGAGTTAACGGAACACATTTAGTTCTTTTTGTTCCATACTGCAGCAAAACACATGTTTACTAAAAAATCATTCAACCTTATTATTCAGTGACTGACATAGAATAAACACCATAAATAAATGAAAATAAAAAAAATTAGAAAAATTACAATTTCACATAGGGCTCTTTCATAATTTGATTTGGAAGTCGACTATCATCTTCTATTTCCTGTTTAATTGCAGACACTCTGCATGTTTTAATATACTTCTAGGCAACTCTGCATAGTAACTTTTATTAGATTACATTTACTTTGGTTTTAAAGCAGTATTATAAAGTTGTAAATCGTAATGTTAATGTAATCGATCTGTAATTGTATGAGGTGAGTTTCATATGTTAACTGTCAGTAATCTTTCATCCAGCTTATGTGATGTATCATGTTCAGTGGGAAGCTTTGTGAAATATTACTCACAGTAGGCAACTTATATGCCCTCTGATTTAATGTCAATGTTTGACCAAGGTGGATGTTTCAAGTATCTGTAAACAACACCAAAAGTACTCGTATGAAAACATGTTTCAAATAGGTTCACCTTTAAAAATGTCAAACTTCACAATGACAATGACAGTTTGACAAATTCACATCAGTGTTGCCATATCTTAAAACTTAAGTAGCAATCCTCGTATTTGAACATTCAATAGTTTAATCACTATCACTAATCGTGCAGGTATTCAAAATTAAAAACTAACTTTTGGATATTTTGAGTAGCATACAACGTAAATCCTGAAAAAATCAGACAAAGTCTGATAGCTTCAGGAGAGAGACAGAACTTCAGCCAAAAAAACCCTTATTCTCTCCTCAATTTCAGGCAGATATCTGACAGAAAACAACTACTTCCCTGGCTATTACCACGACGGACGTTGAATTAAATCTGACAGATATCTGTGCACCGTTCTCCCTAGAATCTGGGAGACAGCCACAAATGCTTTCTGTCTCAACTAGCAGAATCCTGCCCGACATGATCAAGGACTTGACCACTTACATACCGGTTTCGAGGTGTATTGCCTCTCATGAGTGCAAGGTAGGTTCGACAACATTTGCAGTCGTCGACGTCTTTGGTCATGCCGCGCAATTCACTGATACCAGAAATGATTATCTGAAGTGGATGCGGAGTCTCGTAAGAAGACAGTCGCAGCGCCACCTCTAGAAAACCTCAGAAAGCACTCCAAAGTAACTCGGGGTAGAGTTTAATTTGAAAAAATCAGACAAAGTCTGATAGCTTCAGGAGAGAGACAGAACTTCAGCAAAAAAAACCCTTATTCTCTCCTTAATTTCAGGCAGATATCAGACAGAAAACAACTACTTCCCTGGCTATTACCACGACGGACGTTGAATTAAATCTGACAGATATCTGTGCAGCGTTCTCCCTAGAATCTGGGAGACAGCCACAAATGCTTTCTTTCTCAAGTAGCAGAATCCTGCCCGACGTGATCAAGGGCTTGACCACTTACATACCGGTTTCGAGGTGTATTGCCTCTCATCAGTGCAAGGTAGGTTCGACAACATTTGCAGTCGTCGACGTCTTTGGTCATGCTGTGCAATTCACTGATACCAGAAATGATTATCTGAAGTGGATGCGGAGTCTCGTAAGAAGACAGTCGCAGCGCCACCTCTAGAAAACCTCAGAAAGCACTCCAAAGTAACTCGGGGTAGAGTTTAACTCGTTTAACTCGTCGAGTTTAACTCGGGCAGGATTCTGCTACTTGAGACAAAGCATTTGTGGCTGTCTCCCAGATTCTAGGGAGAACGCTGCACCGATATCTGTCAGATTTAATCCAACGTCCGTCGTGGTAATAGCCAGGGAAGTAGTTGTTTTCTGTCAGATATCTGCCTTAAATTAAGGAGAGAATAAGGGTTTTTTTGCTGAAACGTAAATCCTATGGTGAAATGGATCCAAACTTTAACAAAGTGGGTAAATTGTGCAGTTTGACTTCCGCTGTATTCAATAAAATGTAATAAAATATTAAGGAAGTTGTTGTTTTTTCTTTTTTGTTGTAAAGAATAATATTATATAAAACATTTTCAATATTATTTTCCCATCAAAATGCAATAATTTGATAACTTCAATTTCCAAATCACTTGAAGATTTATACAGAAAAAATGAGTGTAGATAATGTTACTCTTCTTCGGGTTTGTTGGCCGTCGTGATATGGAATTGCTTCCTAACGTTTCGCCCATTCGCATTCCCATTCGTTTCGCCAATTCCATATCACGACGGCCAACAAACCCGAAGAAGAGTAACATTATCAAAAATCCCGGCCGCGAAAGCCTCAATCAATATATCAAAATGAGTGTAACTGGTGAAAGCATTGGAGATGGAATATTCTAAAGTGAATATAATGAAAAAAACCGGGGTATGAAAGAAATTTACTATCGAAAATGATAATTATTGTCTTATTACCAACAGGCCTTACTAAAATTAATATGTAACTTGTAAACAACTGTAACGTTAATATAGTGAACTTGATAACATAAGTAAATTTTATGATAATAATCTTAATTTCAAGATAAAAAAGCAGAACTGAATGTATATATTATATCTAAACACAGGTAAATGTGAATGTGGAAGGTGAATAACTATACAAATGGAAAAAAAATTGAAAATATTGTTATTCAAACGTTCAATCCCGTTGTATATCATCTTTTATTAATGATACCCTCGAATCCTTCATTAGTACGAAGAAGAATAGGAAATCCGCATAAATCGATGGAAACCTAAATACGCCTAACACGCGATTAAACCATAATATATTTGAAATGCCTGCTTTGAACAATGCTGATTAAACCGTAATAGAGAGCAGAAGAAAACAGGGTATTGGTTTTTTTATACAGCTCCTCACGAATATTCTCCATCCAGAAAGATTCACCCTCAGTAATTTTTGGTAACTCGGGAATAAATCAATTCTTTTCCGTGAGTTGAGAATAGTTCACTTATTTTTGCAGTTGGGGTAGTACGATTTCGGTTTTAACTTGTCTTCAATCATTTCGTTCATGAATTGAATATCTCCTTCAGAAAGCTTGTAGAAATGTCGACAATCGACAGTTTTACTGTAACAGTATTATCGAAAAATCATTAGATTCAAAAGTCAACAAAGGCTTAATTCCAAGATACGAATAATCAATCAGGTGCAATCATTTTGTGAACGCTGAGAGGAAAAGGAGTTGGTCATTTAACGCTCTACATCAAAATTGTGGTTTCAAGTCTATTCAGATGTGACTAATTCATCTTCAAAGATTATTCGTGCGGTTTATATTCAGACAATGAAAACATTAAAAAAAGAAATGGTCGAAGTTATTTGTATTAGTATCTATATTTGGGTTATATTTTGATAGTTTTCATAGAAACAATTGAATTATTTCTATGAATTTATAAATTCTCTTAACTTCCTATATAAACTCCATGGTGGAAATAAAAATTGATGATGCAATAAACTTTTCCATAACATATCAAATTTTCTAATGTAACAGAATGATGGATTTGATTTACTTCAAAGTTTATTAGCTACTTTTTAGTGCATTCAAATGAAAGCTTCTCCGTTGAAAATGATTCGATCTTCAAATGTTTTTCACAATGTTTACGGATTTTTTCGATTTCATTTTCGTAAGTTTTTGCAACTTTTTTTGTGAAAGTTAATTACCAACATTTTTTTCGAATAAAACCTTATAATCAAAAATGCAAGTGTGAGGTATACCTTTACGCTTAGTTTCAACATAAAACCAAACTTCTGCCATAATTTCCCAGTTTTACACATTGAACACAAAGTTGATAAGCCAGTCAAATGGAACTACGTTTTCACATTATCTTTGACATGAATCCGAATTTAATTCAAAAGCAGCCTTCAATATTGAAAACGGTAATTATGAGTATCTTAGTATGCCCTTCCATTTAAAAAATGCACCAACTACGTATGATCGTTTGATGGATCATATATTTCAAGCATTATAAAACAAAAGTAGGCCTTGTAAATACCGACGACATTTTTTCGAGAACCTATTTTAAGTCTCAAACAGAGACACCCCTGCGGATGGCGCTTCGATCAACTTGGTTGTAGATCGTGGTGTTATCCGTGGGGAAATATTAGTTAAACAGTTGATTTATAATTCATTTGGCAGGGACAGGACAATTATAATGTTGTCCGACCTACCCTGTCACTGATGAGAGGCAATAAACCTCGAAACATGCATGTCTGCAGGTGGTCATTCCCAGCCAAATGAAGGATAATCTTCTGTTTAACTACGAGACAAGCACTTGCAATTGGGTCTTCTTTGAAGAACGTTGCACAAATATCTGTCAGTTGTTGTTCAATGTCCGTCGTGGTATCAGCCAGGAAAGTAGTTGTTTTCTGACAGATGTTTGCCTTTATTTTCCACTTTGTGGAAACGCTTAGAGAGAAGGGTACCCCTGTATTCTTTCAACATTGTTGATACCTCTCTGGCAAAATATATTCGAACTAGTTCGAATGTATAGAGACAGAGAGAAAAAAAAAGCCAAATTAACCATTCATTTCAATTCTTGCAGAAAAATATAGATACTCTGAGACACAGTTACTTCAAAAGGGATAAAATCCAATCCAAACAGAATAGAAGCTATACAAAAGTGTCCACTATCCTGAACTACTAAATGATTAAAGTCATCACTAGGACTTTTCGGATAGTACAGAGAATATATTGAAGATTTTACTCACAAAACAAAACCTTTTATTAAATGTTGAGAAGAACTAGAGACAATATTGTATAATAAAAATAACCCGATTTTTCTAAACCATTAATTTCAATCACTGCTCCTTAAATATCTTGGAGCTATCTTATCCCAAATACTTTTGAATGGAAACGAACCGCGCATGCGCAATAGCAGATATATTTTGAACTCCTGATTGTTCAGCTCATAATTATTCGCCAATTGTGTAAGAACTATCATCAATGATAATTTCATTAAATATTTCGAACATAATTTATTTACACGAAAGTTTACCATCGTTACTGCTCATAAACCAATCAGATGTTTTTTCATCGTTGAAGATAAGTGTTCAAGACTTGTTAGACGGCGATTGAAACTACAGAAATATGATCATAAAATATTGTATCAAGAAGATATACAAAAAAAAGCCAGATGTCCTTTTTCGTATAGTAATTCAACATTGAAAACAAATAATAAATTTTTGGAAGAGTTTGGTGAACGTTTTTTTACCTACACAGTTTTATCCCACTATATTGTGATGGATCGTGTCGTTGGATTTCCTATTAACCCAACTACGTCGTATTCACTTAAGATTTGGCGATTGTGTTTGTATGATAAAGCTACAAAATATGAATATATTCTGTGAGTCAATCATCGAAATATCTTAAATGATCTGAGGATAATGAGTATATTTCCCTCGACTATACATTAACACTCACGGAGTTTACCCAATGGCATAGCATGTGCGGGAAGAGGACGTCTATTATTATCATTTGCTGTGGTGTGTTTTTTTTAATTATTTTTTTATTCAGCTGGATTTCTTCGAAAATCACAAAATTCATAGATACTTTTACTCAGGATAGCTCTAGCTTCAACATATAAAAAATCAAGCCATTTTCAATGAAAGTCTTTTTGGCATAAGATGTGTGCGTGGTCCTTTAGTAGTACTTCTATCTGTCTATGTCTGCGCTATATTTCTCGACAAAAATCCATGATTTTTATATTCTGCTGTATTAACTGAACTACAGCAGGTCACTTGTTTCATAAATGTTTGCTCAATGGCTTATTGTTTTGTCGCTAGAGAACAGTGATATATAATTATTTGAAACTATTGGAAAGAAGTTTTCCCCTTCACCTCACTAATAATTTCATTCCTAGATGCGCATTTCCTTAACCAAGTTAACTTCATCAGTAGGATTACTAAACTGACTCTTGGATATATAAAAAGTGGCTTCCACTACATTCACTCATTGTTACTTGTCTGATTTATTTTGCGTTGAGGCTATCTGAACAAGGTGTTTATAGTTTCATAGAGAGTGTGAAGGAACCTAAGAAGATATGCAGTATCATAAATAATTAATCGTCAAGAATCTCATTACGTTTCTTCAACAAAATGAATTTGTTTTTATAAGTTGAAAAATTATGTTTTTTTTTTATTCTGATATTGTATCACTTGGAGTAAGTGAAAGTAACAGGCCGACCCAAGAGGTAATTGAAAAATGTCTAGTTAAATATGAATGGGGGAATATCAACATGTAAAATTGGAGATTTTTTTCCATTGTGCAAATTCGTATTATAAGTATTATGAAATAGGAATCAAGTTCTCTCGACAGGATAAGGTGCCCTGTTTCTTGAAGAGAGGACGGATGTGTGGTAAATGATTTATGGTGAATATTGCAAAAATAACTAGGACATTATAAATAGTATTTTTGCGTCTTTATTCATGATAATGCATAATTTCCTTCCAAAATTGCAGATTTTCAATCTGAAGCGAAATAAGGTTGAACTGAATATTTAAATTGTTTTTCTTATAACCTTTTAAAATCAGTATCCAAGTAATGAAGCCGATTCTTTTCCATCTACCACTATGAGTACGAAGGCACTATAACCAAGTATGATTATTGTGATCCCCTGAACATTATCTTTGCCCATCCAACCCATCCACCTATCACTGTTACCCGTACTAGTCTATATAGTTCAATCAGGGAACTGATTGAACTATACTTGAACAAATACTTGCCTCGAGTACGCACTGACCACCAGGAGTGCTACTGTAAGTTTTCTGGGTTTTGGAGATTTGAAATGTACTCTTGAAGATATATCGAGGCATGTTTTTATTCCATAATGCTGCCATGATCAATTTAACGATATCACGTAGCTGGTGCATTTTTTAAACTGAAAGGCATTCTAAGATACTCATAATTAACGTTTTCAACATTGAAGGCTGTTTCTGGAGAAAAAGGGAACTGATTGAACTATACTTGAACAAATACTTGCCTCGAGTACGCACTGACCACCAGGGGTGGTACTGTAAGTTTTCTGGGTTTTGGAGATTTGAAATGTACTCTTGAAGATATATCGAGGCATGTTTTTATTCCATAATGCTGCCATGATCAATTTAACGATATCACGTAGCTGGTGCATTTTTTAAACTGAAAGGCATTCTAAGATACTCATAATTAACGTTTTCAACATTGAAGGCTGTTTCTGGAGAAAATTCGGAAAAATCTCGAAAATAAAGAGAAAAAGTTGTTCCATTTGACTAGCTCAGTACCTCGCTTCAGAGCACCATGGCAAATGATAAAACTAGACATTCTCTAATCGAACAGGCTAGGGCTTTGGATACCCTCTACGAATGAGTATGAGAATGTATTATTATAATACGATACAGTCCTCGTATATGCACCTGATATGGTTCGCCGTTGGTTCACTGAGTCAACTCCCTAGTAATACTGGTCGGGTCAATAACTATGGTCTCCCAAATAACAAACTCGATAACATCGAAAATTTGAGTGGACGAATGATCTGAGGAACCCGGTGGGAATACATGGTGTGAAAGAAACCCAGAATGATGAAAATTTGATAAAGCTCATTTTCAGTCAATTGATGAGGTTAGGTTAGGGTATCAGAACCTGCAGGGATTCAAACTACTATTCAAATATGAACATTGAGTCATTTCAGCACGACTGGCTCCCTGGGCGAGATTTCTATACATCCCTTTCTGTTTTCGAATTCACACAAGGAAAGAGAAAGGGAAAATTATGTAATAAAATAATTTAAATTGACATTTTGCGAAAAAATTTCAATTTTCTAGCCTTTATATCAGCAAACTCTCTCATAAAAACAATGAAGTCCATTTATTTCATAGCTTTAGATTTGACTAGCATAGTTTTTAAGGTTATTCTTGATTTGGATGTTGTCGATCACATCGATAGGGAAAAAAGAATTTCAGATAAATTTGTTCATCACACAACAAACAACTGCCTCTACCTGATCTTGATCCCACACTCACTAAATTAATCATCAAACAGTTTGAGCAGATTCGGTTTTTCTGGAAGTTTTTTCAAATTATTCAAAAAAGACAAAGATTTTGAGTACTCATTTCATTATAATAATATATGTGTTCTTGAAGAAATATACGTTGCTGGAGCATTTTTTAAACCAAAGGGCATTCTAAGATACTTATAATTACCGTTTTTAACATCAAAGGTTGTTTTTTTATTAAATTTGGATCCATCTCAAAAATAATGAGAAAAAGTAGTAATTTGACTAGCTTGTCAATATGTTGTGTTTATGTTTTGCTGTATATTTTTCGGGTTTTCCCACAGCTGAAAAGTGAGTATTATTAAAATACGGTACAGTGCCTCGTATTCGTAGGGAATTTACGACAGTAATGCGACAAATAGCCGCAAACTTAAGATAAGTTCACGACACATCAAATGAAGGGATGCCTTTCACCACAAAACAGCATTCTGCCTTGATGCTATAAGAAACTCGAATTTTCGCAACAAAACAACGTTGTCAAATGAACTCGGATGTCCGTCATGTTATTAGCTAGAACTGTAGTTGTTTTTTGTTAGACATTTGCCAAATGTGTAGATGTCGTCTTATTTAAACATTTTACAAACGAATTTGTTTTTTTTTTTTTCGGTGGATGAATGAAGGTCACTATGGCTTTTTTCTCCACATTCTAGAGGAATCAGTAGAAAACTGAACTACCTCGGCAACCACGCTACCAAATTCCAAGAAAGAACTGTTGAACACCAATAAATGTTTTCCCCTTCGCTCTCGAATTCACACACGTGTAAAAAAATAAGGGAAAATTATGTTATGTATTAATTTCAATTGATTTTTTTCCAATACGATCTTTCTCTTCTAGACTTTCTATCGGCAAACTCTCTTATTAAAACAACATACTATATGTTTTCCACAGTTTTATTTTTGATTGCTAAAGTTAATCTTGGTTTAGATGTTGTCGATCACATAGAGAATATAGAAAAATTCTGATGCTACCCATACATGTGGATATTGCTTGATCGGTCAAAAAGAATTTCAGACTCATAATGTGCATCACACAACAAACAACCATCCTATCCGATTTCGACTCCATACCTAATTTTAGTAGATCTTCAAACTGTTTGAGAAGTTCCGGGTTTTCTGGAGTATTTTTTATATTATATGAAATAGTCAAAAATCAGTTGAAAAACAGAATCAAATCTCTGTAGCCATTGTAGGCTCATCACGGACAGTTTCACTATCTTGGCTTTTTTTTTAATACGATTATTTTTTGCTGTGGCTTTAAATGAAAAATCTGGATTTGAATATCCGAAATAATGGTAATTGTAATTATTATTGTGATTCGATGAAATCGTAGTTTTTCAAATCCTCCTCCGTTAGTTCAAGACTTCTTCTATGCTATTTTCTTATAGGTCAATATTTGCTATTTATGATTGTTTCTAAATATTTCATTTATATACCTTTTCGGTATATTATTTTATTATCATATCTTTTGTTGTTGAAGAACCATGTGAGAGGTTTATGATCAGTAACTATGTTAAACTTCTGTGTGAAATTATTGGAATCCTTCAATGAAGCTGTCGAGCTAGATATAGATACGGTCCAGTTTCAAAAAGAGGCAGAAGGAGCGAAAATCGCAGTGCCACCTGCTACTACAGCCGAAGCGGCAGCAGCTGAGCTAGAGGCCAACGCCGCTGAGCCTGGTGGAATATAGAATTTTTTTTTCCATCAACAATGGAAATATATTATATATATATTGTAATCAAAACTATTATTAACTTTAAAGAAATTATTAGATTTGAAATATTTTGTGAAATTTGCATTGTTAACCTCACCTCAATTGGTAAATTATTATGTCCTGAACTATTGAGAGTTCAAAAGACATAAGCTATTAGTTTGTTTTCACATAAAAGTATTTGGGATGAGACAGCTCCGATCGCTATATTCAAGGGGCATTGGTTGAAATGAATGGTTTGGAAAAATCACGGTATTTTTCATTGCATAATATTGTCTACTTTTTCTCAGCATTATAAAAGGTTTTATGAGAGCAACATCTTCGATACATTTTCTATACTATCCGATTGTTTGGATTTTATACCTTCTGGAGTAATTAGGTGTCCTAGAAAATCTACAGTTTTCTTAAGAATTGAAATGAGTGGTTAATTTGGCTTCTCTTAATTTTTGAAGAAATGTCTTCGGTATTCACGAGGCATATTTTTGATTTAGAATACTTCATGTATATGATCCATTAAACGATCATACTTAGCTGGTGTATTTTTTAAACCAAAGGGCATTCGAAGATACTCAGAATTACCGTTTTCAACATTGAAGGCTGTTTTTGGATTGAATTTGGATTAATCTCAAAAATAATGTAAAAAGTAGTTCCATTTGACTCAGAGCGCCACGGCAAATGATGATAATAGCCGTCCTCCACCCACACATGCTATGCCTTTGGGTTCACTCTACGAGTGTTCATAAGGGAGTAATATTATTTTATCAGAAACATAATATCTGGCATGAATTGTTTTTTCATTCAATTTATGATAATCTGCAAAAGCAAACGTTTTCACGAAAGAAGAGGTAACAATATTTTTGCTTGATGTTACGGATGAAACATTTTCATTGATGAAAGTAGTTATGATTAACATAACATGTATTATAACATAGTGGTAATAAATACTATTAAGGACAAGAATTCTTATATAATTATTGTTGAATTGCTGATTCAAAAACGAAAATACAAAGAACACGAACACAAATTTAATTCAGCTGATATTTGAAGTAAGTACATGTTACTGCGCCCTAAGATAGCAAAAACCCCTAGATTTTTTTCCAATATAAGAATAGAAAATGTACAGTCTGAGTAATCGGAATAAATACTATCACAAAGATTTGGAGTTTAATTGCATCATTTCTCGATTTAACTAATACTACAAAATATACTTACTAGCCATAGCTTTACGAGGTCCTCTGCATCGCTCATTGGCTGATATTTTGAAATTTAAACATCATGGTGGGTGGCGATCATCGACCGTTGCAGAAGACTATGTGGAGACAGTCCGTGGAAGAAAAAGTGATAATTGGAAACATTATTTTTTAGTGGTGATACCAAGAAAAGTAGAAATGTCGAAGACCAAAACAATAATAATTGTAACGTTATTCAAGAAAAGCCATTTGATACATCACCAAAATCATAATTTGGAATTAATATACAAAATAACAACAATTGTACTATTAATATAAATTTTTTAAAGAATTAATATGGATATAATATGATGGTGAAATGTTTAAGAAAAAACGATTGAAATGAGAATGATGGGTATTGTATATTACCTTTAGTTCAACAACGATCTGTAGTTTTATGATCGCCATGCAGGAACATTTTTTTCAACCCAGTTTAAAAAATTACACATTATTGACATATTCACTAGTAAAAATATATTTTTTGTTGATTTCACTATGAAATGGTTTTTATATAGTGATAAAGTCATCCCTTCCTAATGAACAGATATATCTATATGTTTTATAGAGATTTGGTTATATTTGTATTTTGCAGTGAGTATCACGACCTTCATTCAGAGTACCCAATGAATTTATTAAGTAGCAGTCTTCAACAAATCAAATTTGATAGGGTTTAAATAAAGAATGAAAAGTAAGGGTCTCATGACACTGCCCTGTGGAACCCCGGTGATTACATTATTTTCACTGACGATTTCACTAATGAACTTTTTGCCATTTGAATCAGAATATGTATTTCTGTAAGTTATTGAAACTCGTTTAATTTTCAAGCAGCTCTCTAAAGAATCATTTTGTGGCATGAAAACGAAATCTTTACCTGACATGGTTTCTTATGTTTTTCAAAGAAGACTACCAATACATTTTTCAACCCTGCAGTATAAATATTATGAAGTATTAATCGAGATTACCCGATTCTCAGGTTATTGAGTTCCACATGGACAATAATAAATAAACATGTTTTCGTAATTATCGATTTTATTTAGTAGTACGCTTTTATAACTACAAATGCACTCGGTAAATAATTTATACATACATGCACATGCGAACATTATACAAGTACATCAATATACATAATATTATTTACAATTCTAATTATACAGTATCGTTTGAAAACCAAATATTCATGGTCACTGTATATAGGAGCGTATAATAACTTCTGAATTATTATTGGAGTAAATCGCCCATTCATAATTTCCAAATATTCCATTTTAAATTTCATGCAGCTATTGGCTAACTGTTTGAGAGCAAATGTGAAAAAAAATATGAGTACATATAAAAAAGTCATTGACTAGAGAGGGGATAACAAATCATTGATTGCAGAAAATTTAATATTTTTTCAGAAATAGTGTGCACCATCAACAATCAAACAAAATGATTGGTGGTTAATGATATTGTTGAAAAACAAGTAGTCATCGGTTTGAAAAGATTCGGTTCATTTTAAAAAATTCTTCATTTAAGTGACATTTTTAAATTTGAAGTAATATATAGTTATTTAATTCAAATAAAGTAGGTATATTTAAAATGGAAAATTTTTATCGAACCTAAGGGGATAATACTGAAAAAGTAACAACATTTTTTAATCAACATTGGTGCAATGATGATGGCATATTGTAGCTACAGTATTGAGGCAATATATGGCTCAAATATAAAAAAATGGCATTTACATGAAATATTTTCTAATTATATCGTAGAAATATTGAATAATCCATGTTGTTTATAAGTTATCATAGAAATTCAACTCCAAGATCCATAAATATATTTAAAAAATATTGAATTTTCAATATCTTCGAAGTGTGTGTTTTTCAACAGTTTTATACCAACACATTAACAGTATTATCCTTTCTTCAAAATCAATATTGCCTTTACGATATGTTATAATATTTAATTATTAATTGATTAATATTTTTATGATGGTATAAATATTAATAACAATATCTCCAAATGATGACCATATTTTATCAAAATTTTCATAATATTTCACTATTATTAGCCCAATATATCTATGCTCCTTGGGCATTAACACCATATATCCGCCATATATTTTGTCCAAGCTACGAAAAATTAAAGATATTGATAAATTTTGAATCAGAAACTCATTCTAGAAAATGTTTCATTGAAACCGAAGGTAAAACTACAAAAATGTACAATATATACCATTTTCGTTAGTAAGCATATCTACATACACAATGAATTAATATGAGTAGGTATCATATTATTTCACTTACTACATGCATATGTGGAATTATTCATATTTGCGTGAATATAATATAATTTTCATGGTTTCCCTAACGAAATTGATGGATCTACTAGAATGAATCATACCTGATGAAAATTAAACTTATATTTGACTGTGTGCTATTATTCAATAATTTATTTATGAATAAATATCAGAGCCGAAAAATCAATCAATGAAGTAAAATATATAACGAACTATTATTTGGTTAAAACAGAAAAAAATTCAGTGACTTTTAGAAAATAAATTACAGTCCAGTAAAAAATATTTTGTATCAGAATTGAAATAATTTATTTGAAATAAATATCGGTTGATGAATTTACTATACTTTTATTTATATTTATTATTTATATATATTTTCATAAAAATTTGGACCAAACAATAATTTCTACCTATTAAAATTTGAAAAACGTGAGATGTCACTGAAGATAATTTTAATTACCTTTCATTAAATATCACTGATTATTATCAAATTAATGAAAGTGAATTGTTTTTCTTCTATTTTCAATAGAAAAAAAATATCATTTATTTCTTCTGGAACTATGATATTCAGTATATGACCACGTGGAAAAATTATTTAGTCTAACAACTTGTGCTCATAGCCTTTGTTTTCATACAAATTTGTTTCAGTATATATATGATAAAGAATATTTGGAAATCGAGGGGATTATAACAGTATGTCAACTTAACGAGTATTATCACATATATTCAAGTCTAATAGTAACGGAAATAATAATATTTACAAATAGCGCCCAGGAACTATACCATTTTATATACATTGTATCGAGTCCTTCATATATCTTATAATATAACATGTAAACTACATTGAAATTGTGAATGAAATAAAGAAGATTATGAAACACGCGTCCTATGATGAAGTACTTGAATTGCAATCATTTTTAGAATGTTTATATAAAATAATCTACCTGATTCCATCCACATAACCATCTACTCTGTTGGTTGAATCAAACAAATCCGTTTTCTCAAGATTTCAACCGTAATCGTCAACTTTGTCAACTTGGCCAAAATCATTAATCGAATAATTTGGACATCATATGGCTATTCAGGAAATCGTGAAAATGGTGGTTATATACTGCAGTAGAGCATTTGCATAATTGCACTCATTATAGCTAATTTAAATCGAGGTAGGTAAAAGAGTCGAAAAAAACATGTGTTCAATAATCAGCCAGGTACTTCAATACTTCTTAAATATTTGTTCTCAATTCATTCAACTGAATTCTATTATAATGAAGATGTTAAAGGTGACTGAAAAGCAATAACAAACTCATCTAGAGGGCGTAATACCGTTTCATGCACCAAGAGTATGTAATTTATGCAATTGAACTTGTTCATAAACCAAAACAGTTTTGATCTTCTTGCAGAAGATGGTCATTCGGTGATTGAAACACTTGTCAAGGTGTTAAAAATGCATGGTGGCATGGTGTTGAAATAAAACTCCAGTGTATTCGAAACTACAACAAAGTTTCCAAAAAATGCAGTGCAAATACTTATTTATATAAGTAAACATAAAAAGCTGCTTTGGATGGTATAGATAAACTGAGTTTATTGTATTGTCTCATTATTGTTATAGACTTGAATTGAGAAATAAATAAATAAATGAATAAAGAATGATTAGTATTCTTCTACATCAAGCAATTATTTTAAAATATAATATATTTGGGTTGGAGTCAATCGAAACAAGTGTACCTACTATAGTACAAATTAAAACAATGTGTTGGCAATTAATGTGCATTTATGTATCATGATTATCAATGATTTTGATTGTATTGTGATTATCAAATATGTTTAGAATGCATATTTCATTGTCCTTGAAATGTTCAGTAATTATTTCATTTGACGAGCTTATCATCATAGTCATTTGATAACATTAAATCCACCTGAATTTAAAAAAAATCATCACGGTACTTTCTTATTGAAAAAACAAATAGTTATCCAAAACAGCACGCTTGAATGGAAATTTAGTGGTTGTTTCAAAATGTTTATATTTCATTTGGTTGGTTTTGGAAAGTAGGTATTGAAATGAGATAATTTAGGAAATTTATCAAACCTAAGCAATTTTAAAAACCCTATATACATCCAGTTAAACCAATGAACCTCGAACGCCATTAGCTTTTTTTCAAAAATAAACTTTATCATTGAGATGCGCAGGAACACATTTCTTCATTTCTCAAAATATGATAAAATGAAACTGATGTGCAGATGTATATAAACTGAATTGAGTGAATCCTTTAATTTTTTTCAGAACATTTTGTTCTCAATAGGTAGCAATGTTATCGAATTGATATGCCGACATCATTGAGATGTTTAGACTAGGATAACCTTTTTCAATATATCGAAATGAATTCATTAAGATTGATAGACTACATACTTCTCCTTATCCATGATAACCATTTATTGATGTGACAAGTAGGACATGAAAAATATTAATACAAATGATATGAAAGCAGAATCAAATTTTGAAATGTGTTCCTAAAAAAGTATGTTCTTAATAATGGAATGAATGAATGAATGACTGTAAATACTAAACTGTTTCAATCAACGAATAACCATCATCAAATTTTAAAAGGTCCAGAAATGTTTCCATACAAAAATTATTTTTCACAATTAAGTTCTTCAATAAGTTCTTCTTGGGTGCAGACTACCAAAGTTTGCATAAAATATCTTCATTATACTAAAGGTTTCAATATGTTTATTCACTTTTAATTACGGATTCAAAGGAAAATATTACCTACACATATAGTTAGATGAAATTGGTGACGATATCATCAAGATGTATAACCAACTAATGAGGCATACCATATTATACAAGATGCCTAGAGATGAGGTTATTATTTTTATTGAGTAGTATGTGAGTATGCCATGCAAAGATGAAACTATTAATATATGATCAGTTTAGTTCAAGTTGATGGACGTGGAAGAATTCTCAAAAAATATTTTAAATTTGGATGATATATTATTGTGTCGCGAGATAATTCTCATGATAATTGTTGATACTCAGCAATTATCTTCAATAACCGCGTGAAATATACATTTTCGGTAAGATTTATATGAGTGCTACTACTGAAATGAATTATAGAACATACGTACTTAAAATATCAACTCAGTCTCGGAAATTGTTACTCCTTCCTCGATAATGTCATTTATGTACATTCGGTGGATTCACTTGATGTCTTTTCAAAGCTATAATTGCGAAACTCTGAACAAATCTTCAGCAGATGTGAGCCCGTAGTTATCATAATGAGCAGGAGGTGGCTGCATGAGTGACACAGGATTGGTAAATGCCAAATCGTAGCAGGTCGATGACAGTACCCACGGATGAACAGGAGGCATGATATGCGTCGCACTGGGAGCCACAGGAGTCGGTTTATCAGGAGAAATTAAACTTTCTATCGTAAATGACCTCTTAGGCCTTATACAAGTAACGGCCGTTTCTGGAGTTTTCGTCAAAATTGGAGAAGTTGGCTGTGGAGCAATAGCTGTCAAATTTGCCGCCGGATTGATGTCGACTGCTGGGTTTGGAGGCGCGAAGAATATTCTGTTGATATTCGTTAACGCTGCTAGCTCGTTTTCCAGTAATTCTTTATCGCTTTTCAGGAGTTTGAATCTTTTCCTGCGACGAAGAAGACTCCCGTTCACGAACATATCGAAGGCAGCTGGATGTAGAGCCCAGTACGCACCTTTCCCGGGCCTGTCTGGCTGCCTAGGAATTTTGATGAAGCAATCGTTGAACGATAGGTTGTGTCTGAGGGAATTCTGCCATCTCTGCGTGTTTTTTCTATAATACGGAAACCTGTCTGTTATGAACTTGTAAATTTCGGACAAGGGCAGCATTTTCTCCGGGGAGTTCCATATGGCCATTGCGGTCAACGATATGTAGGAATATGGCGGTTTCTGATCTCCATAGGACTCCCTTGAAGGCCTTGGCATGCTGGATTCACTCTACTGACACTCAACACATACACAAGAACGCCTTAAACAAACTCTAGTGGAATCTACTAAACAACTGTTTGAACTGATCCTTCGAAACGTTTAGTGGGTTTGAAACGATACTCAACGCCCATCGCGCTTTCTATTGGCCGTGTCAGAACAATGGCATTTCGAGTCCCACCTCCTTGTTAACGCCTGTCCTTTTCAGAGGCTTAACGCGAAGCCAATTGGTTTAGCAAGAAGTTTTACATTGCTGCTAGAGTGCGACCAATCAAATAATGCTTCGTATTTAATAATAAATTGCTTTATTTGAGTAAGATTCATTTAATATGGCTGATGTAGTTAGATTAAATTTATGTTATCATTTCGAGAACAGTTCGTTCAGTAAACACCGTTAGTTGGAGTCATTATATTTCATTGAATACATTTTATGGTTCGTAACCGTTTATAAGCTCATTTACTAAAATGTAAATTATGGTTTTGTTGTTGGAGTATGTATTGGGATTATTATACGTCTGGCAGCGGTTACTAACTATTTGAATTTCAAATGAAAAAGGATAGTTGTGATCTGAATGATCGGGAGTGGTTGATTTTGATTCTGTATAAAAATAAATTATACTAAGTACTTAGACATCCAAGACATCCAAAAATAAAAATTAAGTCAGAATTATTCATTATAATAATAATAATAATAATAATAATAATAATGTGCCTTTAATTTTTCTTCAAATTAATATTACATAAAACTGGATCATTTAGGGAGGCGATGTTTAGCATAGCTGCTCTTCCACATAACCCCCTCAATTTAGCGGCAATTTTAAACACAATGGAAATCATTTACAAAAAATAAAAAGTACCTAATACGGTGAAAGACAGTAATTAAATTAATAATAACACTAAAAATAGCATAAGAAGATCGAACTTAATTGTAGAGGTGAGCTTTGACATGTTTTCTGAAGGAACTGACACGGGATGATAGCTCAGATTGAGAGAAATATGATTAAATATTTTAATGGCGTTGTAGGAAAATTATTTTTGGAATAATGCAGTTTTGTATGTAGGTACAGTGTACAGACAGGAAGTCCGAGTTGAGCGATCGTGAATATCCGACCCTCACTAGCTTCGTGAATAAGTACCTAGGGATTTTTTTTGTTTTGTTGATTTTATATATCAAACAAGACAAGTGGAGTTTAAATCTGTCATTCAGTTTCAGCCATTTGGAATGCACATATGAATTGCTGATGTGCGGGCATATTTTCTTAGGTTGTAGCTAAATATGATAGGACCAATTTTGGATTTTCTGAAGGCTCTCTTGATCGCATTTGGTTAGGGCTGGCCAATACACAATATCGCAATTAGACAGTGAAAATCAAGTTTCAGTTACCCATGTATATAATGTCGTTTTTTATAAAGTTCTTTTTTTAAAGGATACCACATCAGGAATTTGTGAATCCGCAAT
This sequence comes from Chrysolina americana, assembly GCA_958502065.1. Taxonomy (NCBI): domain Eukaryota; kingdom Metazoa; phylum Arthropoda; class Insecta; order Coleoptera; family Chrysomelidae; genus Chrysolina; species Chrysolina americana. Next base: position 102,675,748 of record OY293410.1, on the reverse strand, counting down.
CCGCAAAAGTGTGCTCAATTAATTAGAACATTTTTTGTGTAAATTTAGAAAAAGTAGGTAAACTTTTTCCTTTTGTAGGTATCCAATATGAAGTTACTTCTATTCATTACACAGATATAGAGTATACCCATTAGGACATGACTCAACTGCTTTGAAATCACTGATAATAATCATAATTTTGATGTAATAAGGATAATCGAGATCAAAGTAGGTAAACGTCATAATGCAATGAAAGTTCTTTGCTTTGTAAAAAGTCAGTGATGAAGTTTTTAATCAAATGATGGAAGGATGCGTTCATAACTAACAGTCTATGAATTGATTTATCAGAATACTCTACATTCTACATCATAATCTGATAACTCGATAACTTTATAGGGTTTGGTATTCACCCACACAATCTTATCATTTCGAGTTCGTCCAAGTTGAGCCTTTTGTTATTTTTTTGTGTGAAGACTGGAAAACCTATAATTTTTATGCAAATCTATATGCTTGATGAATTTGTTTGATTCATCAGTTCATCAGACAAAAGTTTCTTGGCGATCGATATACTGAAAACATTATTCTTGGAGTGACAAACTAGGATGTATGGGAACAAAAAACAAAGTTTGACAACAGACTAGAAAATAATTCTTCATGAAATTCATTTATTGAATATACTAGTGCTCAAAATGTTTACGGAGGTTAAGATTTCAGGGCTAGAACAGACAAAAAACTTACTCCTCACAAAATTTTAAAATTTATGTATTTAATTTCCTCGCTTCCAAATTTTTACGTAAGGTTATTTTTTTCTGGGCTAGAACATACTGGAAAATAAAAAATGAGACTTCATCTGGACATGCCGAAATTCCTATTTTTATTTTGAAAACAGTATTGTCATTTCTCCTTTCACTCAAATTGTCAATTTATCTCTATCAACGGGATCATTTCCAGACCTTTCGAAGATTGGAAAAATAGTACCAATTCATAAAAGTGATTCAAGGCTGTTGAAAAACTATCGACCTATTACAGTACCCTCAAGTTTTTCCTAAATTTTCGAGTATACTTTTATCAATCGATTATTATTTTTTTACAAAAAGCGTCACATTTTCTCCAACATTTAACATGGATTTTTAGATAATAAATCCACAACAACTGCAGCACATTCATATTACGAGAATATTTTGATCGATACGTGTGAATGTCCTGTTGGGATTTTTTGTGATCTCCAGCAGGGCTTTCGACTGTATCGAGCATATACAGGCCGTTTCTTTCATCATGTGGTAACATAGCTATATTCTAAACCCTAATAGATACAAAGACGATTAAATGGGAAAAAAGGTAACTATTGTGGTGAGCAGTAAATTGGTCATAGAAAATTTACGGAGATTCTCGCCCTTCCCAACTTATACAGGGAAAACTGATAATGCTCTTTTCGGATTTTTACGAATAGAATTGTTATTTCAGAAAATATAAAAAATTAAAAAGGAAAGTTTTATTGTATTCAAAATGTACTAGAACTACGTAACGATAAATTTTAAATCAAACGTTTCGTGTCAACACCGCCATCATCAACAATTTTTTTCAAATACGGACCTGTCTATTTCATCACAAATATTGATAGAGCGATAAAATCACAATTCAGTGGTATATCACACTCGACATTTTTATAACGTTTCATATAAAATAACTAGCATCATCAGTGACAACAATTTTTAATTACGGTCCTGTCGTTAGTTTGTTTATGAATTCCACAGAATCTAACGCTTCGATATAAAAATTATCAGTGACGTTTTAAATGAATGTATCTATGAAAATTGTACTTATACTATAAAAATTCATAAAAGATTTCTGCAGTTTCAGAGACGAACGATAGCAATTTACCCCAGAAATAAACTTACTTAAGAGGAGAAGAAATCAAACAAACAGAAAAACAATTTATTTCATAATGTATTTGTGGAAGAAAATAAAATCAATACAGAAAAAGAATTCTACATTAAATGCTCGAATTGACGACCTCTTTGTTGAATGCACATAAGTTGTCTGTCCATACAATTTCTGTAGCAATTTTCTAGCATGATGGTTGTAATGCTATTACATTCATCTCTTATTTTCTGTTTGAGATGGTCGATATCGGTGCTAGGTGTCGAAAAAACTTTATCCTTTATGTATCCCCAGACAAAAAAATCCTAAGGAGTGAGGTCTGGGGATCGAGCTGGCCAGGCAATTGGTCCATTGTTTCCAATCCACTTTGTTGGGAATATTGCATCTAAATGTTCCCTTAATATTGCTGCATTATGGGGAGGGGCACCGTCTTGTTGAAAATATTGTATTTCACGGCGGGTGCTTACTGGCAATTCATCTAAGTAGCCATCAAATTCATATTGGATAAAAAATTCAAATACATTTCACCATTCAAATGATCATCGTAAAAGAAAGGACCAAGTATGTTTGTTCCCAAAATTCCCAACCAAACATTTATTCCGAACCTCTCCTGGAAATTGGTTTCTCTATGTAAATGTTCATTCGTATTATTCCACCTATAATGAAAGTTTTTGTTAAACCAACCATTGTTGGTGAATTTTGATTTGTCCGTCCATATTATTTTTTTACAAATATTTCTACGTCTTAATCATTTCGCAAATCGTTCTCTATTTCATCCCTTTCATTAAGGTGAGGAACTTTGCGTATCCTGTAGCATTCGTGGGCAATTTCTCGTAAAGAACAATCTTGATTAGAAATATTTTTGTACCTAACTGACCAATCCTAGATTTAAAAAAAATATGGTATTTTTCACTTTTTAGGCTTTATAAGGTAATATTTGCTTACCCAAAACATTTATTTGGTTCCTTATACTTCCAGTAACAACACATTTTCTAGTTGTATTTCTGTCAAATGCACCACAGTCTCTCAAATTTCTTTCTTATCGTCTAAACATTTGAATGTTTGGAATGCGACGATTCGGGTATAGCTCACCATACTTGCCAAAAGAAGATTTCTATTTGATTTTGCATAAGTAAATAGCATATCAATCCTTTCGTTATTCGAATACATCTTTAATATGTAACCGAGTGCTTAAATGTCTGACAGTTTTGAAGAAATCAAAACAATTTACAAAAGAACTAACGACAGGACCGTAATTAAAAATTGTTGTTACTGATGATGCCAGTTATTTTATATGCAACGCTATAAAAATGTCATGTGTGATATACCACTGAATTGTGATTTCTATGCTTTATCAATATTTGTGATGAAATAGACAGGTCCGTATTTGAAAAAAATAGTTGATGGTGGCCGTGTTGACACGAAACGTTTAATTAAAAATTATCATTACGCAGTTCTAGTACATTTTGAATATAATAAAACTTTCCTCTTTCAGTTTTTTATATTTTCTGAAATAACCATTCTATTCGTAAAAAACCGAAAAGAGCATTTTTAGTTTTCCATGTATAAGTCGGGAAGGGCGAGAGTCCCCGTAGATTTTCTATGACCCATGTACTGCTCACCACAATAGTTACATTCATTCCCATCTTTGTATCTATTACGGATTAGAATATAGCAATGTTACCACATGATAAAAGAAACCTGTATAATATTTTGTTTGATAAAATTCAGAGATATGGAATAAACTGTGTGTAGCTTTCACATTTTCTAGTATACAGGATTGGTTCAGAGCAAATCGTCTCTAATATTGACAAAAACAAATTCAATACGATTTCATAATCGTCAAAAAACTTTTCGAACGTGCCTATATCAGTTGATAATAACGGTGGTAATTAATGTAAAAATGGTACAGCAAGTCAAATTCCTCTAGGCCTGCATGTAGACGAATGTCTTACTTGGAGTAACCATTGTCAGATGTTAGAATCTAAGTTAAATAATTCTCTTTGCTATATCAGATCCGAAATCTCAAAGTTGTTCTCTGGGCTGACCAACTGATGAAATTAAACTATGCCCCGATAGATTCCAGATCTAGGTATGGAGTACGGTTTTGGGGTTTATCCACCTCATCACCAGGTGTTTTTGTTACCCAGAAGCGTATTTTACGTAGCATGGTTGAAATATCTTAACGATCTTCTTGTGAAGAACACTTTGGAAGTATGAATATTTCAACGTTGCCATCGATTATAATTTTAGATTTCTGGTTGTACGTATTTAAAAATTGAAGAGATTTCATAATCAACAATTATAGGTACAGATACAATACGTGCCAGAAAGATCACTTTTATGTTCCCTGTTCAATTCATTACCAGACGAAATTTAAAAGTTGCGAAACATTCTACAGTTTCAAGAGAGAAATGAAAGACGAGCTATAATCAAAAAATGTTTCTCTTCAATAGAACAATATTTACAATCTAAACAGTGAAATAATTTTTAAATGTTTCCTCTTTAGTTTAAGTTTTAATATGTTATTTTTTTTGCATACATTTTATATTGTCTAGTGGAAAATAAAGTTTAATTATTTTTATTATAGGGTTATTATTTTCTGGGCTAAACAGACTAAATAAAAAATATCTCCCCATGAAATCTGAAATGTATGTGTTTAATTTCCTCGCGCCCAACTTATTACGTAAGGTTAATTTATTCTGGACCAGAACAAAAAACACAAATATTCTCCATAAATATTAAATATAATACTTGTGTTCAATTTCCTCGCTCCCAAATATCTACGAGAGGTTATATTTTTCTTAACTAATAGAACAGGCCAAAAAAAAACTTCTCACAAAATGTATGTTTTTAATGCCCACTCTCCCAAATGTCCACGAAAGGCTGGTTTCTTCTAGAGTATAACAGACCAGAAAATTACTCTTCACAAAATTTATGTTATAAATTTCCTCGCGTCCAAATGTCTACGTAAGGTTATGTATTTCTGGGCTGAACAGAATAAAAAATTACACCTTACGAAATAAAAAATGTATGTGGTTAATTTCCTCGCGCCTAAATTTTTACTTAAGGTTACTTTTTTCTGGGATGGAACAGACTAGGAAATTACTTCCCACAAAATGTATGTTTTTAATATCCACCTACCTAAATGTCTATGTAAGGCTGTTTTTTTCTGTGCTAAAATATCAGACTAGAAAATTACACCTCACAAAATTTACGTAAATAATCCTCGCGCCAAAATATCTACGTAAGGAAAAGATTTTCTGGGCTAAAAGACTGAAAAATTACTCCTCACAAACTTTAAAATTTATGTGTTTAATTTCTTCGCGTCCAACTTTTTATGTAAGGTTAATTTTTTCTGGGCCTGAACAGACTGGAAAATTATTCACCATTAATTTTTGTGTTCAATTTCTTCGCGCCCAACTTTTTACGTTCTTGGACAGAACAGACTGTGAAATAAATTTTTACAAAATATATGTTTTTAATACCCACTTGCCTAAATGTCCCCGTAAAGCTGGGTTTTTCTGGGCTAGAATAACAGACTAGAAAATTACACCTCACAAAGTTTACGGAATTAATTTTGTCGTGGCCAAATGTCTACATAGAGTTATGATTTTCTGGGCTAATCAGACTAAAAATGTATTCCCCTTAAAATTCGAAATTTATGTGTTTAATTTTCTCGCGCCCAACTTTTTACGTGGGGTTATTTTTTCTGGGCCAGAACAGATTAGAGAATAATTTCCTATGAATATTTGTGTTCAATTACCTCGCGCCCAAATATCTACCTAAAGTTGTGTTTTTCTGGGCTGATAGAACAGACCAAAAATTACCTTCTCACAAAATGTATGTTTTTAATATCCACCCTCCTAAATGTCTGCGTAAGATTGTTTTTTTCTAGGCTAGAAGAGACTAGAAAATAACAACTCACAAAATTTACGATTTAATACGATTTTCTGGGCTAGAACAGAATAAAAAATTACTGCACACAAAATGTATGCGGTTTAATTTTTATTTCCCAAATGTCTATGCGAGGTTATGTTTTCTGAGCTAGAACAGAATACAAAATTACACATCACAAAAATTACGAAATTAATTTCCTCGCGACCAAATGTCTATGTGAGGTTGATATATTTTTCTGGGCTAGAACAAATATTTTCTGGGCTGAACAGAATAGAAAACTACTTTCCACGAAAGGTATGTGTTCAATTTCCTCGCGCCCAAATATCTACGTAGGGTAATGATTTTCTGAACAGACAAAAAATTACTCCTCAAAAATATACGTGTTTAATTGTTAATTGTATGAGATTGAATTTCCGTTTCCCAAATGTCTACTTGAGGTTATGTTTTCTGGGCTAGAATAGACTAAAAATTACTTATCACAAAATTTAACATTTATGTTTTAAATTCCTTCGTAAGATTAGTTTTTTCTGAGCCAGAACAGACTAGAAAACTACTTTCCACAAAATGTATGTGTTTGATTTCTTCGCGTCCAAATATCTATGAGGTAATGTCTTTCTAGGCTAGAACAGATAAAAAAAACAGTCCTCACGAAATGTATCAGTATTTAATTTTCACTCGCCTTAATATCTATGTAATGTTAGTTTTTTCTTGGCTAGAACGGGCTAAAAATTTACTACTGAAAAAATATATAGGTTTAATTTCCTCGCGCCAATTGTCTAACGTGAGGTAGGGTTTTCCTGGACCAGAACAGACTAAAAATCAACTCCTGACAAAATTTATATGTTAGATTTTCTCGCGCCCAAATGTAAGGTTAGTTTTTTCTGGGCTAGAATTGCCTAGAAAATTACCTACTCGAATGCAGAAATAAATATGAAAACAAACAAATTCGCTATGCATGCATTATTGAAAGATTTGCTAATAAGAATGTGGTTCAAAGGAAAAAAAAACTTAATGAAAAATAGAGGACATAAAATCTGTGAGACAAAAGATTGCAAGCAGTTTTATGAAAATTGGCCATGTAGATAGATTCAGTCACCTGATTCTGAACTGGAACCCCAACAGAAAATATTCAATGGTATTTTTTTGGATTTGTTATAATATTTCATAGACATATATGAAGCCAGAGTAAAATTGTCTCCAACAAGTAGTGCATTTTTTATTTTACTTAAAATTTTTGAACTTTTTTTTGATAACGTTCTTTGGGTTTGTTTGATTTCTGCAAAAAGCTGTCCAATTAAGATTTGATGAGTATGGTTCTAATTTTACGAAGACATTTTTTTATCTGTATAATAAAATTAATTTCGAATGAAATTCGTGATGTAATCGTTACTTTTTTATTTTCTGCTCTCCATGATGGGAAAAATCTGAATCAAAGAAAGGAGGTGTAAATTGAATACTGATAGGGCAGTTTTTTTTAATTGACATATTGATAGTTTTGTAATTGAAAGCAATTTTAGATCTGCCTTCAATGTTGACAGTTGAAGTAGTTAATTTCGGGAAAATATAATTTCAATCGCACTTCAGCATAAAATTAAAAATACATCAGATATATATGTATATGAAATAATGAAATCACTATGATTTTTCCAAAAACTTTTTGAGAGCTCTGTAAGGAACAGTGTAAGTGTTATCAGATGAGTCAAATGATTTAGAGGATATAGGTAATGCAATTATCACACGATATCTCAGGAATTTATCATTATCTCTTGAATGTCGTGTAATTCTAGTGGGAAATAAATGTAAGTGGTCTATAAAATGTGTTACGGGAATTGGAAAAAATTTCTATTGAAGTTATATACCTCAAGAAAATAAATTACTTCAGGAAGATCGTATTCAGGACCGTTACTTCAAGTACCAGGTTTTCTCAGATAATAATAATAATATTTATTCCCTAAAATTATTATTATGTGATCAATTCAATAGTTAAGTATAAATAGAGAGAGTTACAAATACAAGAGTGTGAATAAATAATAAATAGACTGAGACAATTGTTTCGAAAAAGAGTAACCTAAATTAAAAGATTTAACGCACACACATACGTTTAAGATGATGACCAAAATATTTGTTTGCTTTTTTTTGCTTTTTTTTTCTCCGTTTTCATTTCGATAACTAAAAGAGGTCTAGACTTCTTTGAAGAATAATATTAGTGGTCGAAATAGTTTGAATGAATGTTCTCAGATGTTTCTAAAAACGGTTTACTGATGGCTTGATTACTTTCATTCATTATCAATGAGTTATGGTTTTTAACGTCAGTGGTGCAATATATGATTTTTTTGACAGGTTTCGTAGTTGTGTGCTGGTAGTTCAGCTTTATCTTTCGAAATATGGTATTTTTTAGAGAATCTAGGAAAACTAACTGAACGCTGACAAAACCCTGTAATATTTTCATTAAATTCCGAGAAAACCCATACCGAGGAGATTTTGTGTCATTTTTAGTTTTTCTTCGGACATATCAACTAAACTATACTGTTTGAAATGGCAGTTTTTTTTTCACATTTCGCCCAGTATCTCACTTGTTTTTGCGTGTTCACTGATTCATTTTTCAATCAATGAAAAAACAATATTATCCAATGTATACCACTGTAGGGGAGACTGGAAAAATTAAATTCCGCAATATTTTACATTTTATTCTGTTTCTCACTTATTTTTGCGTGTTTGTCAATGATCTTTTCTCAGAATTGTTGGGAGTGACAAGAGAAATCGAAAAAAATGTTATCGAATATGTATCTCACCGTATGTATCTCACCCTGTATCTCACTTGATTTTACATGTTCGATGATACATTCCTCACAGAACTGATAAAATTGATGGGGCGAATCGAAAAAATATTATTATCGAATATTTATTACCGTATATAGGGAAGACTGAAGAAATCAAAATCCGCAATTTTTTTACATTTCTCACTGTATCTCCCTTGTTTTTATGTGTTCGTTAACGATAATTTCACAAGAGTGTTGAGAATGAGAAGAGCAATTGAAAAAAAAATTGATCGAATATGCACCAATGCAGGGGAGACTGTAGAAATTTAATTCGTAATTTTTTCCTAACAGGAGAAATTAAACTCGCATTTCACCATATTGGGTTTATTGTTTATTGGGTGTTCGTTGATGTTTCTTTTTCACAAAAGTGTTGACAATGACAAGAGGAGTCGGAAAAATATAATCGAATATGTATACCACCACCACCGTAGGGAATTCTGGATACATTAAATTACTCTACATTTTACCCTATATCTCATTTTTTATTATAAATATTACAATTTGACATAATAGAACACTGTAAAACTGTAAATAATCCGTTCAATTCCATAGAAGCTGATATTTTGGTATCATCTTGTATGTGGCGTTGTAAATATGTAATTAAACCAATAATCAATATATTAACAATCACACATAAAAACTCCATTTCCAAAAAACTAATTTACCTTTTCAACAAACTTTCTAATTTCTCCTCTCTGAATAGGTTTGAGAGTCGTAATAAAAATCTACTTGTTATTCCCAAACACCCGTAATTTTTCATATATTGCTCCAAAGTTATATAATCAACTGCCCAGTGATTTTTGATCTTACACTCTCTCGAACTTTAAAAAATTGAGTATGAAATAATAAGCATAAAAATAAACTATGACCTCAGCTATTTACATGGTAATAACGAATTTCGAACCAAGCTCATTTGTGTGCCTTCAGATTAACTTTTGGAATCAATAACATTTATGTTAAGGTTGGGTTGAAAAACAGCACCTGCTGATACTCCGCCTGTTCATCATTTTTAATTTTTTTCACGTATTTTAATAGTAGGTATTTTTGTTTCTCATTTTTTGTTTCTCTTTTTATATTCGATTTGATGATGAATAACGTGGATTTATTATTATTATCATTATTTTCGATCCTAAAGGAGAATGAGCCAGCACGAGAGCAAATATGTACCTACACTACGAGAATTGGACATTTTGCCAAAGTTTGCTTATTTTCCAAAACTTAAACGTCAAAAAGTAATATTTTTACGTTCACTTCAATATCGTACCGTTTCGTCCCGATTGAATAAATAAATATATTTGGTTCAAGATATAAATTCTTGACATGCAATATTGATGTACGAACAGCAAGGATCTAAAAGCTCTTCAATTTGATGTGCAATCATATACAGGGTTCCGAAATTGCTCGATGAACAATTATTATAGAATAGTAAAACTGGATTGAAAGAAATCGAGATTTCCTCATGAATTTATAAAATATATTTTGGTCGGTACATTTTATATATTAATACCGTTCAAACTTAGAGTTATGGATTGGAACACCTCTCTGCATTGCTCTCCATTTCTTGAAACAGGTTTTATGAACTTGTGACAAATAGATCTTTCAACTCCTTCAGTCTAGTTTGATTGAAGTTGCATAAAATGTATCCTAAACTCACATTGTACAGACCTTGATGATTTCTTATCGTAACCTGCATTTTCTTAACTGTCATGATGTTCTGTGCAGTTGACATCTTTGAATTAAATCTTCAATTCAATCACCCACTTCTTCCAGTGAGGGACATACATTTTCTTCATCCTGCTGTTTCTGGAATGATTGGTAGTCAGGAATAAGTACCTTATAGCGGCATATTCAAAGTTTTCAAATTTAGATATTGAAATACAATTATACTTGCATGCCCTTTGGATTGCATAATGAACCCGCAACATGTTATGAGCTGGTCAATACCATATTAGGACCGGAGTTGAAGAATTTGGATAGCTTTGGAAATCTAAATAGTAATTTCTCATCTATAAGAAGTCATAGACATTTGATCGGACCTGTGCCGTTATCTCCTCGATTCGTATTGGTCGTTACAGATCTTTCAATGAATTCACAATATTTTGTCCTTTGGAAACTGCTACAGGAAGGCAAGAAGAATTTTGAGTAAATGGAATTCAAAGTATCTGAAGAGAAAATATGTGAAAATGAATGGCAACATGTATCGGAAAGACTATAGAAGATATAGAATTCCTATAGGTGCCGTATATTGTTTACAATGCTTGATAACGTCTAAGAGCGAAAGGATGAACCAAGTTCTGATAATTACGAACCAGAGTTACATAACCGATTCATACTCTCCATGGGATGTAAGTTTGCCACATCTAAGATACGTCTTAAGATCAACTGTTCCCGAAGTTACAGATCATAAACTGATCCGTTGTCATCAGGATATTGACTTATCTGAAAATATCAAGAAATAATGACCACAAATTCAGTCCAGATGTAAAAAGTCTCATGCTTTGAATGTAGAGCGATACAGTCAACAAAGATAAAGTGGTGTGATAAAAAAATATACAGCTTTTGGATGGGGCTGCTTATTTACAAGTGAAATCCATCAAAATTAATTGAATTGAGTGCTCAGTAACATATCTGTCAATGCATATGAACTAGGCGTTTCGGACGTGTTTTGGCTTTCAGGTGCTTATTTGGGTGCTCCCCTAATACTGGATTGTATCAAGAAACGAGATTTGGTATCAGCCAATTTGACCAAGAGCCAATTTCCCATATGAATTTTGAATTTATGTCGTATTATCAAATGATAATTTCCGAGTAGAATTTGACAACGAAAAAAAAAATGAGAATGTGTAGATGTATGAACAGTAGGTGAAAAAATACTTTATGCTAAGTTCATGTTTTCACCTATATGTGCTACTCACACCTTCAGAACATTTTTGTTATCAAATGGTTTTTCGTAGAAAATTTTTCCATTTTATATTGAATCATCCCATACTTTCCATTATACTCATGATAGTGAAATTCTCAACAAACATTCAAAGTGTAATATTCAGTAAATAAAACATTTTATTCAAGAATAATAATTTGATGAACATCGAATGTATAATTGAAATGGTTTCTTTGATGAGTTTAATGAAACTACAGTTTCGAATCCCTATCAATATAATTAATTATGTTGCTATTATAGAAAGTTAAACAATTATTGGGAAATCAACTTATCTAGGAAAAATCTCGAATCTAAACAATACAACTACAGAACTTATACTTATAATCATTTCAACACTTCATATTATTCAGACACTTCTATAAAAGCTAATTACTTCAAATTACAAAAGAATTGATTTAATTATATAGAACTTTAATATCATTTTGTACGAAGGTGGCAATTAAAACTTCCTTATATATTAATTGGGTAAATACCAACAATTTCAATGAGACTCTTGGAAATGAATCTTTTGAAATCAATTACTCGTAATTGAATGTTGCTGTAATTGCACATTTTGAAATGGTTTCTAATATTTTCGTTCTCCCTGAATGTACTAGGTGAATGTCTAAAAAAGCGGGTCATTAAAAAAAATTCAAAGATAATAGAGGTAAACATAGATACAAGACTTTTAACCTACTTACGTTTCGTTATTGACTTATGTGATTTTACACAGTTATTCATTTGCAGTCGTTTTCGACGAATATGACTTAATACAAAAATGCGATATTTTGACTTATGTGCTTATTCCCACTATACGCAGATATATGTTTGTATGCAAATCGTAAATATGAAAATTCATTATTGTTATCTCAGTACAATAATAATACAATCACACTATAGATGCAGGACATGTCACGGTATAAAAAACATCTAACCCATTGTATTGTTGATGTGAACAAGTATATCGCAGGAACGAAATCCATTGATCAGTAAATATCCAAAATTCAAATGCGTAATGGAAATCGGAAACATACGAAACAAACAAAACAAACGGAACAAACAAAACTCCTATATCATCCCTCAACCAAAAAAAATACGTTACGGCATAGTTTCGTTTAGCTAGGACCCAAACTGTACAGCCTCAATTCAAACGACCTCAAACTGATCATTATGGGTATCCAAAATGTTTTCAAGTACGGTATGTTTACTTTTTGGTTACGTGTAACGTGTAAATGTATTTTCATAAGTATTTATCAGTGTGTAATGAGCCGAATGAACATTCTCATGTTTAATTTGAGTAAAACCAGATGGACGCTGAAAAGTTTATTTGCTACACCACTTCCAAAGGTTCCATTCACCATATTTATATATGTTATTTCCATTCAAATTTCAATATCATTATATAACGATTTCCTATATGGCAAACAAATTATTAGAATTTTAATAATGTTTTTTATTCATTAATCCTTATTTTATTTATTTATTTATTTATTCATGAGATACCCCACGTTGGGCGCCATTTAGTCTTTTAAAATTATCATATTAATATTTTTTGAGAGGCCTCACGTTTTGGGCGACATTCAATATGATGTGACTGTTTTATATTATTAAGATCGATTATTTCAATTCGAATGAGATGAATTCTTTTGCGATGAGAGTTGTTCTGTTTGGATTTTCAATTCAACTTTGAATCAATGTGAATGAAATTTATGTATTTAGTCTGTAAATAGAAGAAATAAATATGAGTGGCTTTTCTTCTTTTTTTCTCAATATCCCGAATACGTTATTTTACAGTTCAGAACCAGAAACACCTCTATCTGGAGATGTAGAGATGTTCACCACATGCGAATACCCATAGTAGCATATTCTGGACACGAGAAGTGTATTGTTTCTCACCAGAAATTCATCATCCCCAATTTCACGCTTCAATAAATTATAGGACAACAAACACCATATACTTACCGGATGACAACTATATCACTACACTCTCCCCTCTGCCACCATTTATTTTTCATAATTTCACACAGTTAACGCAGACGTCAAATACCTCATTTTGACGTCTTTGACGATTTTTTGCACTTTTGGTCCACCGACCGGCGAAAAAAAAAAATTACTCGAAAAGGGCCAAAACTCATAAAAAATTAAAAATCATCAGATTGAAATTTGCATTTTATGCGGAAAATTTCATGATGATCCCGAAAATATATGATTTGTATCGACTCAAATACAAGGTTTATTAGCATATACATGAAAGAAACGTCAAAAATTTCCTCACACAATCGAATTAAATTTTTAAATTTTTTGAAAATTCGCAAACCTCTCTAATACGATTTCGACGTTCGGACCTTACCCCAAAAATTTAATTCGAGAAATGATTAACGAAATAATGTAAATTTTTGCTCTTCGGATTGCCGAATTCAATTTTTGAGTTAAGATTTGGAATCAGCTCGTCGAGATAGGTACGTTTGAAGAAAGTTACTGATTTTTCAAAAAATACAATTTTTTTTTCATTTCGATTGTGCGAGATAATTTTTGACGTTTTATTGCTTTTATGGTACACCTTGTATCTGAGCATACCCAAATCATAAATTTTCGGAATGAGAATGAAATGTTGGGTATACAGTGCTAATTTCAAAAAAATCTGATGAATGTGTACCACTGATGATTTTTAGGGGTTGAGTAAGTAATTTTTTTTCGCTAATCGACTTTGAATTCACAGAAAATACTAATTTCGTCATCCAGAACGATTGGTCTTGTATTTTCTTAGGCTTCACGGCCTTTCGTATAATATTTTTTGAAGGATACGATTATTTTTCAAAAAGATCCAATTTATGTACGATGAAGATAGAAAATAAACGTCGATATTGAAAATTTTGTTTGATATTTATAATCATATAGGCTTGCTTCGGATATTTTATGGTCATATGTTGATAAATATCGCATGGCTAACTCATTGAGTAGTATGAATAAAAGCTAGTAAATGATTTTACTATAGGTTTGTCCTTCTCTTAACTAAACACAATGAATAGGTCTGTTTCAAGAAATCAGAGTAGAAGCATTTGCTCAACGTTTATTCATACCACCAATTTTATAGCCCATATTTTGACTATGAAAACTGCAAGCAACCTTCATTCGCGTCTTACAATCGAAGATAACTCATTTCTAAAGAAATGAATAAGCGTCCAGGCCCCTGAGGCCTCGGGGCTGGAAAAAATTTATCTCAGGGACTTCTGGGATCCATTCGAGGTGAGCCAAGCCAGCCGTCCCGAAGGCCCCGATTCGAGGAACCCAAAGGGTGCCTCTACGGTGGAACCCTCAATGCGGAGGTAGGGACCCAAGAAAAGGGAACCAGAAGAACTGAAGCTCAAAACACAAGTTAGCAGGGAAACCTCCCAAGGGTCCCCCGAAACTACGGCTGGAGGAACCTCCGCAGGTGCCTCCAACTAAGGCCAAACATGTGGGTACATAAAGGGTCCATACTAGGAGGCCTACGTGCAGGGGGTTTAAAACCCGCCCATCCGGAAGAAGATTAGAGCCTCCAAATAACCAAGGGCCTGTGAACTTTCCAAACATGTGATGCATAATTGTAGCTACAATTCAAAATTTACAGTTTTTTTCTGGCAACTTGCGACGTCAGTAGCTTGGATGGGGTGAATTTTAGGACACACATTTATGGGGAAAAAAATTCTTATTAACCCTAGTATTATGGCTATAGTATACGCCAAAATAGTCCGGAAAACAATCCTGATAAGTTTGTTACTTTCTTATGCACACTTCCACAACAAGTTCAAGGTAACGTTTTTGTTTTTCTTTAAGTATAGTACATCACAATGCCCTTGAAATATTTGTGGTGAATCCAAAAACACCCTGTATATTCACTAGCAGCGATCTCATATCAAACTTATTACTTAACTTTATATCCTAACAAGAGTTTCACTCATTCACGTATTGTAATAGTGCCGAAATATTTCATTTGAACTGTGAAATAAATATTAAATCTCCCTCTGATTGATATCTTTCTCAAGAATGAAGAATTGACACTCTTCCTCGGCTTCTTTGGACTAATGCATTTACCTACTAGCAGAGTCATCTATGTTTCAAGTGGGCTATTCGGGTACGATTCGCCGTAGGTATCATTAGGTCCCATGGTACCATTATAAATGGTACGAAGCAAGCGGTATTGTGGTTTCCAGTTGTTTCAATAGATGACAGATGTGACGTCGGACCAGACACGCCGTTATCACTAGGCAACTAACATTACAACTTGACTTTGATTTTGATCAGGATTGCGAAGTTGTTGAACAAAACTAGGGCCTAGTTCATGTAAACGTAAGGTAGGTAAGGCAAGAACGGGAATGAATTTAAACTGATGGAATCGTGTAGACACGTTTATGACAAAACGTCAGGTGAGGTATGAAATGTAAAGTAGCGGAAAAGTTGACAAACTTTCAACTTCCTGCGGTCATTTCATACCTCACCTTACATTTTATCATGAACGTGTAAGTTCAAGTTCCGTAAATTGAGTTGTTCTATCAGAAACAAAAACAAATAATTTTTATTGATAACTTCAAATTATTTTTTTCCTACATATATTTTTCACAACTGAATTAATGGTTGTTTATTTCAACCCATTAGTTACTAATGAAGTATTATTTTTATTTAAAGTAATTAAAGTAATCAATAGACCCTATCCATCGATATATAATTGGATTCATGTGGAACACGAATCACAGGCGGAAATTGATTAGGGCGCAGGTACACAAAGTAAAACCTAATTAAAGTACGCATATAAGGGTAACATTACAAAAGTTAGTACTTCCACTTTGTCGTGGTTTTATGATCCTATAATCTCTGAACGTATATTTCTTTGATTTGGTATTGAGTAAATTGCAAGTACTTGTTGAATTGAGAAGGGAAAACCTCATAAGACCCTATACTTTCAATAGAAATGTACTATTGTCATGTTCGTAGGTTGATTTTCAGAAACAGTGAATTTTCAAGCACCATCAGATCAGTTTGGTGAAACTCTTCTTATAATCTGCAGACGTTATCAATAGGATCACGAAGATTCTTGATAAAATTGATAACGATAATAATATCAAGCAGGGCGGCAACTACCATTCAAGAGCTTGGTGAGTTGCAAAACCTCTTTTCCGAGCAACATTCCTTCTGATGTCGGCAGTGGGTATACTACGCTAACCCCCCAGTATACCCAACTACTCGGTTCCAAACAGACGAAGAAGAGCCCCCCACAAGGAATATCGGTCAGAGAAAAGGAGCGGGGACGCTTTGAGTGGACGGATGAACTAAGGGACGGTCTTCTGTGTTCCTATGAAAGCAGTGAGCCCGCCCGGTGAGAGAAGCACCCAGAGCATGCCCCCTGTTCTGCCCAAAATCTGAAGGATTCGGGGTTGAAGCCATGTCAGGGCCCCTCATCAGCCGGCGAAGTGGCAGATATGTCACGTGTCGTTCTGGCTGTAGAGGAGGCCCGCAACGTATCGCCAACGGAAGACATCAGAAACCGCAGAGCGCTTCATTAAACCAAGCCCCTGAAGCCATAAAAACTGGCACGGGTGGATGCAGAGATTTACTATGTCCTTTAAAAAGAGGCTGACACATGACGCCGCTCAAACTTTGTCTCAAATTAGGAGGCATGAGCGAAGCGTACACAAGATGGAAGCTAGGATCAAGTCGGCGAAACAACACGCGTCTCGTATCCAATGTGTGGTGGACTACATGGCGGACAATAGGCTCTTCACGCCCACAATGCGGCAGACTGCCGCAAATTTGAGACGAGCTCACCAAACACGAATTTAAGGCGTACTGCCGGGATAGAAGCATTCCTTTTCAAGGCAGTAACCCATGCAACCGATGAACTCGATGTCGTATTCGACAGAACGGACAAAGCTACGGAGAATGAGAGTCTCTTACAGCTACATAAGACTAAGCCAATGCATGGGATCTTCTTCAAGAACGTTGAAGACCTTGGCTTATCCAGAAACGTGACCTTCGCATTTCTCAGGTCAAGTGGTCTGAAGTCGGAATCCGGGGAATTCATAATGGCCAGCCAAGATGCTGTGTTCAACACCCTCGCCTACAGTAGTCGCGTGATGGATCTAAAGGTCCCTGACGCTAGATGCAGAACGTATCGTGGAGCAGCTCAGACCATAATGCCAGCCTGTCCAGCTTATGCGATCTCAGACTATATCCACAGGAATAACGCGACGCTACGATACTCCGAGACACCGGTGTTGCTCCCAAATGAATATCGTCCGAAAAGAGGAGGAAAAACGGACTAAACATCGAGACCTACTCTTTGAACTCCGCAAGCTTTACCTAAACCATTCTGTTGAAATGGTGATCCTGATAATTGGGGTCCTTGGTGGAGTGATGGAAACACTGCTCTCAAACCCCGGGATTCCGAGACTTCTTACGAGTTTAAATATCTGTACTTAATCTTTGAACTCTGCCGACTTTACTGAAAACATTCGGTTGAAATGGTGGTTACGATCATTAGGGTACCTGGTAGAACGGTGGGCATGTTGCTCTCGAATCTGAAAATTATATCGGCTTGCCATGATGCGGCAGAAATCTCAGTGATTGCAGAAAGCCATTATTCTTGCTTTAATCATATACAGATGGCATATTATTCTCCAAGATCAACCTGATTGAGCAGATGTTGTGAACCATGGAGGGCACTGAACAGATACACCGAGGTCCAGAGGTATATTTCAGGAAGGTCAGGAGCAGGGCATGACGCTTCACTATGAGCCATTCATCCAGACAGTGCATAGTGTGTACCTCAGATGGTACCACCTTTATCCGAATGGAAGGGCGCATTGGCGATGTTAGAGGTGAGACAAATCAATCTGCAGCACAGTATAGATGCAACCGAAGAACTGGAAAGCATCCTAACTGGTGAGTTTGAGATGATTCAAGAAACATTCATTCATAGGAAGTAAGTAAGGGCTTTAAATGACAGCGATCCTGGCATCCAGAGACCATCAGTTGCCGAGTTAGGAATCAAGGTAAGAGAAACCAAATATAAGGTAATGGACTATATGAATTTCAATGGAAGAATTATTGAAAATAGTAAGGTATAGTAGGAAAAATTCCTTCACGAAAGATTTTGGGGTACGATGTTCACGCGCATAACAGATTTGGGGTAACACAGACGTCATTGCGCGATGTTAAGCTTCACAAAATATTTTGGCGTACGAAGCACAGGCGCATAACAGATTTGGGTTACCAGATGCAAACGTTCGATGTCTACGCCAGGGCGAGAATATGCTCATACGTCAGAACCCTAGAATGACAAGTGCGACACCTACTCAGAAGTTCTCTCAGGGCTCACGCATAGATTCTGTCAAAAAAATGATACCTAATGACCAATGCATTCGAAGAGACATATCTTATAAAAGTAGACTGAAGCAACGAGTTCACTGGTAGAACCAATCGTTAAGTGACCAGAATGGTCCATAATGAAGCCGTCAAGAAAGATATCCTGAGCAATAACAGCCTCGAAGGAACTAGGTGGGACCTAGAAAACAGTTCCCGGTGGTGTTTTCGACGAGCAACGGGCTTTATCAGCACGGTAAGCCTTCAATACGACGCTATGGCTTGGGCCTCTTAACGAGTTCTGCACATAAGTCAGCCAGACATGAGGGTCTTGAAATTTTTCACTCCAATAGATGGGTGATATTTACTGGAGTACGTTCCAAAAGTTTCGAAGTCGGCGAGAGTAGTATTTATTCCCACAAAGGGCCAATTAAAAAATCTAAACCTCATAAAAAGCTGGGAAAGGTAGTAGATATATTTTCGATAGAGAGGCTGGAGGAGCCCCTTCTACAGGAATTTACACACTTACAGAAGAGAAAGGTCAACGAATTCGATCCTCCACAGTATATTGCAAAGGATCGAAAGGATATTGAGGTTCAAAGAGGTAACGATGTGAACGGTAGTGCGAAGACAGCAACCATACAAGCAGCACTAATGGCCAGAGGAGAGCCTAACTCGATGCTCAGCTAGGCTGTATCGTCGATAAAAAAGGACAGGTATGAAGTATCCTGGAAGGACCTCAAATTGCAACACGTGGTAGAGGAGGCTACCCTTGTAGAAGCCTAATGTGTGTAGAAGTGTATAAAATATTCTTGAACAGGTCGAATCTGTGTCTTATTGATGAGGAGCATGGCCTCCATGTAGTATACTATCGTTGGAGATAATAGCGAGCATTGCCATGGATAACATCATGATTTGAAAATAAGAGGTCGAATAAATGAAACAAGAGCTCTGTTTTGATATTTTATATTTTTTATAATTCTTTCAAATATTTTCTTTAGAAAATCAGTGAACACATCAGAAGATAAAAAAATATGTTTTTTCCGTTAAAAAGTTTTAGTGAACCATTTACCTATGATAAGAATAAGTCTCTAATATCAACAAAAAAATCACTTATTCTCCATTAACATTACCTAGCTCATACATCAAAGTACCAGCGAATCCATGAGAGGTCCCGGAACTAGAGTTTATGTCATTTAACAAACAGCAACATAAAATAAACCGTGATTCACAGGACCAAATAACAAATGAATGGCACATCGCACGTAGCACTACAATAAATTAATAATTATGTTAACTACTTTAAAATAAATTAGTTTGAGTTACATCACATTTTGGTCACCTATTTCGCAGAGAATTTGAAATGATTCATAGTAACATTACGGTGACACAGTTTATTTAGCTTTCAAGGTGTTGAGATATTCCAGAAACCTACAGACAGGCAGACAATGTTTGTTCAGACATGGGCGGGTAGAAGGGATTCTGTTCACCGTCTCTTGTCTATTTTTTTTCTTAGTACCCTGATGAACATAACTGCAATTCATTTATAAATTAGATAGAGAGCAATGATACATTTTTTCTTGCTTAGTATCAAGAAGTTAGTTTCGAATACAGCAAAAAATTTCAGATTGCTGCGTTTTGCATATTTTTAGTTAAATTACCTAATCATGTTCAGAACATAAGAAATATCCTAGGAAAAGAATGTAAGAAGCCAGAAGCTGAGCCAATTTCCGTAAACATCAATAGAAACTTGTTCATAGTAATAAAATATTGTTTGCGTTACTTGCATTTTTACCATAAAAAGTTAAACCTACAAACGAGTTGGATAATTTATTGAAATGTATGTATATTTTTTTATCATGCGGTGTTTTATTACAAGCAAGTGATTCGGATTTGCAAATAATAAGTTGAAATTAAAAAGTTGATAATGAAACTTCGATTTATTTTTTGAATGGCTGAGTAGTGAAGCATTCTGGGCAATAGACATTTTACTAAAGGGCAAACATTTAGAAAAAGGAAGTAGGAATAAAAACAGTAAAATAGAATGAAGTATAAATACTACTCCCTTAAGAATGAGAAATAATCTTGAGTAACTAGTACAAAAATTATGGCAGTGTCATTATAATGTCTTTTCTTCGAGTTGATGCTTTTCACAGCCTTGATGGATCCAGCCCATAATCCAAGTAGAATTTGAAGTGTTTGAAGATGAGTTCTAGCATCAAAATTCCCAAATAAAAAATTAACTCAATTTGTATTGAACGAATCCTTCGAAATTACTATAAAATATGGAGATTTTTGAATGACATCAAGGACAGGATTCATAGAAAAATGTATACTAGAATAAAAACATTTCCTACAAACCATATTGGTGAATAAATACTTTAAAACTAACCCAGGTAGCACTTCATATTGGCCGAATATTTGTTTTATATTGGGCAAATTCAAATATACTCTAAATGTAAAAATAATACTCATACTAAATTTATGCCGCCAATGTTACTTTTCAATATTTTGCCAATATTCTCGTAATATTGTACCAATATTTTCCCAATATAAGTGTACCAATATCACTGAATGTTTTAAGGCCAATGGTATTTAGAAAATATGTTTTCAATATTATCCAAGTAACATTAGACCAATGAAAATTTTTTTCATGCTACATTGCATTTGAATATTTTGCCAATAATTTCATGATATTGTTCTGATATTGTCCTAAAATAAATGTGCTACCTGGGAAAGCAACAAATATCAGAAAAATTTCAACGTGGAAAAATCCTGGTATTGATATTCGTTTCATCTTCATTTGTTCTTTTCTCAATTTTGCTGTTACGTATGTAGCTGAAACGGATATTGAACAACGACCAATCAATGAACAACAAAATTACAAATTTTGCCATATTTTGTGAATCATAATGAAACCGTTAAACTCTAGAAACATGTTTTAGGTGAACAAATGGTCCGCATGTATTTGACCCCACTGATCCTGTTTGGTTCGAGAGTCACAAATAAATTGAATGTAATCCTAAATATTTCTGTACAATTATTGAGACTATGTTCTTCATCCAAAAAGCAGTTCTGGCGGTTTCATTCTAGCACATTCTGAATATCAATACGTATTCTTCTAGCCAGTCAACGGGTTCTCCAAGTGACGATATTCCCAGCAAACTTACTGCTCAAAAGTTCCATTAGCTCATTAGTTTTATAGGGAACAAATAAACCAGTTAGACAAGAGCCAATTGTGTATAGATGAGGAAGATGATAGTCGTTGCCAAATGAACAGGGTGTTCATCCTTTCTCCTTATGTTACAGTGGAGCCTATAACAAAAGCACAGGCACGTTTGTAGATCGATTGTGCAAAGACACCGACTATTATTTGCATTAGTTCGTATCTATTATCACAAAGAACCTTTCAAAAACAAAAACCTGCTCTTCTGTGTCCTTCCCTTACACTATCATATTAACTGGCAAGACAGATCATTTCTGGATATACCACTATTAGTATTTCCACCTTAGTAAGGCCTTGGATCGTATGGCGTAGCTTGAAAACCTACATATCTGTTATTTTTTTTATGCTGGAAGCCTGACCCGGGTGCTGTGTTATAATAAATCACCCTACGTATTCCGAATGGGTCGATATATCCAAAACTTCCCGAACGTTTATCCCCAGGTTGAGTCTGTTCTTCGTGGTAAGCTCTTGGAATATAGTACCTGAAGCCATCGTTAGTAACTGAAACGCCATCATAAGCCGGGTACTGCGGATTATACCCATTTCCTAAATTCTGCCCGCTATATGGTTTTCCGCTTTTATCCATTGGGTAGGTTGGCCCATTTTGGAATCTGTAATCATCATTGACTTGACGTACATTTGGATTATAATCCAAAGAATTATGATCGATATCTCCGTATGATTGAGGCAATTTATTGTATGGTGCAGGAATATATTGAGGGGGAGGAGATGTAGGTAACACAGTTGGGTAGAAGGGGCGCTCAGTGGAAGTTACAACGCGAGGAATATACAGTTCCGTAGGAGCTGGTGTTGCAACATATTCCGTTGGCACTGAAAATGGACTGGGTGTGGACGAAAGGAAAGTGAAGTTGACTGGCGGTTGGAGATGTTGTAGGGGAGTTGGTGATGGTAGTAGGTATGAGTTGGGGGTGATTTCCACTATTGGTGACTCCGTTGAGGATACAACACCATATGGCGTTGTAGATAGGATGGAATTGGGCGATACATCTACATATCGTGTGTGGGTGGTACTGACTATTGGCGCAGCTGTAGTACTGGGCAGGTACTGAGATATGGGCGAGCTAGGTCCATAAGTGGTTGACGGAATTGGTGCTGAGTAGGGAACCGTGATGACTGGTCTCTGATTCGGCTGCACCAATGTTCCTGCGGAGGCAGGGTACTTCTTGGCAGCTTTTATCGCTTCGCCCACGTTTGCGTTTCTTCCAACGTAAACATTTTTGGATTTGAGTATTCTGTAGCCAGCGCTGTCGGCGATGTAGTCACGTTGTCGCATTATACCGTCGGCGTCAATCCATGCGTACGTTCCCACAACTGTTCCATCTTCTAGTCGTTTTTCTTTTCGGTATTGTCCGCTGTCGGTTTGGTATCGGAAGTATCGTTCGGGTCCTTCATCTGTTTGGATGTGGTATTGGTGCGGTGACGGAGTTTCCCATGCATTCGCTGGTAGTGATATCCAATATACTACCTGCAAAAAGAAAAGGATTTTAGTTGGGAATCATCACCTATGGGGCTATGAAAGCTACGACAATTGTGATACAAAGAAACCAGTCGAATTTTGATTCTAACGGAATAATTAAATTAGGATTTTTGGTGATAACACGTTGGTTACTTACAACATACTAACAAGTTGCCACAAAATTATTTTAACGTCTTCAATTTCATGGTAATCCTAAATTTCGGAAAAAAGTCAAGGAAAAAGGGGAAGAAATATGATGTGAAATGAATATATTACGAAACAGGAAATAGAAAATGGATTCAAAAGAGTACAAGGGAACAAGGTTTAGCAAAACTCGAACGTAATTTTGATAATTTTCAGAATGTGTTCTTATATTTAGGTAGCAGGCATTCGCTCCTTCCCATATACAGGGGAAAACTAGAGTATTTCGGAAGTCAATAATATGAATAAAAATCGAAAAATTTTCAATTTTTCTTTTGCTCGTATCTTTTAATTTTGTGAATTTTTTTCGAAACTTCTATTACCTTACCTCGGCAACTTCTTGTGGACTATCCAAATAAGTGAATAGAAATTATATGCAAACTATCGTACAAATGGGCCACCCTCAACTTCATATTAAAGTTAATGAAGTATTTATTTTATTGGCATCATGCGTGTATACAACCGTGATAACATAGGCTGCATTGATGAAGAACATACATTCCGAAACTGGTCTTCAGTTGGCTCCCTTTGGATCAGATGAAGTTCTGCTGTTCGTCTCAGAAAGTTGTTTCTTCAAAGTAAGGATCTTCGCATAATGTTTGACAATTATATGATATGTAATTGTCTATCAAGGTATCAGCCTACTTATTCAACACTATAGGCATTTCTGAAAAGATTAATCTCGACTGTTTTACAATCACTGGAAAAATATTGCTCCTTGAAACAAATATATAACATATTCAATGTGCGGCTAAGTTATGGAACAAATTCGATATATTGCAAACAATGTTCTACCTGAATCATACCGACTTTTATTTTCAAATGCCGATTTTTAAATGTCACTGGTTTTGATGTAGTCACGTGATCGGTATTTTTGAAAATTGGAATAGAGTTGTTGTGATAATTCATTTGAAAGGTCTTTCAATACTGCAAGCACTGTTAATAATGGTTTTGATTTGTTTTTACAGGGTGATATTCATTTTCAGTAAGAGAATAACTTTATATTCAACAAAATACAACAAATAAAATGTTCAAAATGTCAACCATCAGTCTCTAGACAATAACCACCACGTCTAAAGTGTAGAATATATGTTCATAAATCGGCATTCACAAACATAAGTTGACCTTGTGAAATATAGAATTTGTTTCACAATTTAGCCGCGCACTGTATATTTACAATTTTTCCCGCTTTTCATGAATACCTCAGTTATTAATAACGAGATATTGTTGAAATTTTGGTGGTAATTGTACTTTAGAAAAATTGAGTGTTTGGCATGGTGAGCATTTAAATATACCATTGGCGTGCAGTGTTGGGGGAGGGGTGGTATAAAAGACTTTTTTTGGGAAAAGGATATTATGCCTAATTTCAGAAATTGAAATTTTTGTTTCAATTTGGCACCATAGTTTCGGGACACCCTGTATGTGTCTTAACGTCCGATCTCACAATAAACGAAACGTGTTATTGACGTCAAATGATTTGACAAAGATGCTGATTGCAACTCAATTTTGGTAGTGACAGTCCATCAACTATTTGAATTAAAAGACACTTTCAATTCATTATGAAATCGGACATAAGTGCCAATTATAATAATGAATTATGGTGGATTACGTAATCCAATCTTCCGCAAAAAACCTATACAATAGGTATGGTCGTCGGCAAGTATTCAACAGAAAACAACTACTGCCCCCTACGACCATTGAATTATATCTGTTTAATACTTGGCAAAGTTTTCTACAAGAACCACTTAGCAATGCATTTCAAATATCAAAGCTGAAATTATTTTTCGATTTAATTGGGGGAACCCCTCCGTACCGGTTTCATGGTCATTGCCAATCATCAGCGAAGGCTAGTTCGACCCAATTGAATCGAAAAATCCTTTCATCCTAATTGGAAATCCCTGAGACAAACACTGAGGTATGAATTCAGCGCCATATCTGGGTAATCCAACATATTTCATTATTAGTTTTATGGTCTTCCGTCAAGTAGTGTCGCCCATCTTTCATGAAGTGCCAAATATCTTAAAAATCACCCTGATTCTTAAGTATAAAGCTATTTTATAACGGATTACAATTGCTGAAGTGGAAAAAAAAATTAAAATTGGCTTTTAAAAATCATCGACTTTTGGGAACCAATGTTCGCCAAACCTCAGATGACTAGGTCAGAGCCAAGTACAGTGCTAAAATGTCAGCTGATTTTTTAAACCAAATTAAATTTTACCAAACGCTTTTTTCAGATTTTCAACCGTTACAATTTATAAAAGAGCATTATACATCCTTCATTCATGGATGTGCAATAAGTTGGAGTACACCCTGTATTTATTGAATTATCACCAGAAAAAAATTCAGTGGTTGTTATTATAAATAATATAAAGTTTTTTTTATATTTCATGCCAAAGAATCAACATAAAATAATGTGAAATTTTCATATTAATTTTTTTTGAAAAATAAATAAAACTAAAAGTACCTACTGAATTATTTTCTGTTGCCGATAATAGCTAGATTGAAGAAGTTCCTGAAATAGATGAAAAGTATTTTTTTTTCTTTCGTAAAATTCGAGTATATTGAAAGAACAAACCAAAACACAGTACTGACAATGAATTATTTATTATCACAATAAACGAACATTTGTTGACGAACAGAAATGATGAAATCCAAATTAAATTCGATTGATGAATCTAAACTTAAGCGGTTTAGTTGGTGAAGCCAATAATTTATTGGAACTCTTAATATCGCCATAGTTGTACTCGATTCTGAATTTTTTGCATATCTTGAACATAACCATCGCAATCTCCGTCTCGGCCAAATCTTTCGCCAAGCAAGCTCTAGGTCCATGTCCAAAAGGCAAAGAAGCGAACGCTTGATACTCGTTTCCAAATCCACCCAGTTCGTCAGTCAGCCATCTCTCCGGCTTGAATCTTGAAGCGTCTTCGAAATAATCATCACCCATGTTATTCAAATGGGTGGCAAACAGAATGTTTGTACCTTTTGGAATGCGGTAATGATGAATAATGACATCGTTGTTTAAAACTCTACTCAAAATCGGCATAGGAGGATCAAGCCTGAGGCACTCCTTGACGCAAGCTTGAAGATACTTGATGTTCTTCAATTCGCTGCTGCTAATATCATCATTATATTTCTTCAGATCTTCGTAGAGTCTGATTTGACAGCGTGGGTTCCTAGCGAGGTGGTACAACAGAAAAGCAACAGTGTGAGCAGTGGCATTGGAACCAATTAGAAACATGTCGAGCAAAACTGTCATGACGTCTTCCTCGACGATACCTTCCTTCAGCAGTAAACTCTCCAGTAGGGTGACCTTCTCCGGTTGGGTATTGGTGGCCTTCCCTTCTTTCAGAGTACTCATAGCCCTTTCTACGTGCTTACTCAAGACGCCATCGATCATGTCGCAATTGGTCACCTAATTAACAAAAAAATAGTATTGAAGTAACGAAATATACGAAAAAGTTATACACCAGAATTTGTTGGCGTTGTCCGATATCCATATAAATGAAAAAGTAATTCCGAATCACCCTTTTTGCAAACATTCCTACGAAATTAGATCCGAGGACAAAGACCGTCTGCTAACAAAACGACGGAAATATAACTACATCTGATAGATATATATGGAATCAGAAGGCAGAGTTAGTGCTTTGATTGGGCAGTGTTGCCCCCTCTAGACTGGTTTCGAGAGTGTTGCCTTTCATCAATAGCGAGGTAGATCAAACACGCTTAAAGTTGTCTGAGTCCCAGCCAACTGAACCAAGTCGGAAAGTTGATATTTATAGCCGAAGCCATGACTTACTTATGTAGTTATACAGGCGGTCAAGGAAGTTGAAAGGGGGTGATTTCTAAGAGAATACTTATCAACTTTTCCAAATGTGCCAAGCTCAACGTTTGTATGGTATTATGGACCGTGGTGGTCGTGATGGTAGAGCGCTTGCCTCTCAATTACAGGGGCGTGGGTTCGATTCCCAGCATGGTCATCGGTCTCGTACATGGCATCACACGTTAAAAAGTAGGGGCTACGTCTTCCCTAGCTCCCACAAGGGTCTGACTTCTGAGGGTTGCTCGTAAAGGTGCAGCCGTTCGACGGATATAACAATTTTGCCAACAATATTTGAAAACTAAATACATACTCTCCTAAATGAAAGAGTACCGAGTTCACAACAATTGCAAGGTGTTATTTGAGAAGAAAATACACTAACTGGCCTTCAACCTATAGTTTTCTATGGTGGTAGGAGTGATGGTGGGAGGTAATTTTGCATAAAACTCCCATTTACTTCCCCAAATGAAAGAGTGTCGGATTGAACGATTGTATAGTGTTACTTGAGAAGAAAATACACGAACTGACACTACAAGTATAGATATGCAAGCAGTAGGGGTGGGTGGAAGGGGGTGATTTGGATTAAAATACCTAGTAACGTCTCCGAATGAAATAGTGCCGGGTTCAACATTTGTAGGGTCGTATTTGAGAAGGAAACATTAACTGGCACCCCTCTACAGTTCTCCAGGCCGTTTGCGTGTGGATGGGGGATGATTTCGAAAAAATATCCATTAATTACCTCAAATACCGTACCGAGTTCGTTGATTGAAGTGTGCTTATTGAGGAAAAATACACCAACTGGAACCCCACCCCAGGCCGTGAGTGGGGTGGAAAAGGAGTTATTTATAAAATGCCCAATTACTTTCCCAAATGGAAGAGTGCGGAATTTAACGTTAGTGGAGTATTATTTGAGAAGAAAACACAGTCTCCGGGAAGAGAAATCTGTAAAAATTCGAACGATTGCGAATATATTGTGTCAACAATGTGAAAGAATTACAAGACAAGCACTTGCAATTGGGTCTTCTTGGAAGAACATTGCACAAATATTTGGCAGATGTAGTTCAATGTCCGTCGTGGTATCAGCCAGGAAAGTAATTGTTTTCTGGCAGATGTTTGCCTTTTATTTTCCACTTGGTGGAAACGCTTAGAGAGAAGGGTACCCCGTATTCTTTCACAGGAAAACACACTAACTGACACCCTATCCACAGTTATCCAGACCATCAGGGGGTAGATGGGGGGTGCTTTTGAATGAAATACCTATTAAATTCATTATAAATGAAGGAGTGTCGAGTTCAACGTTTTAAGAGGTATATTTGTGAAAAAAATACTCAAACCGGTAATCCACCTATAGTTATTTAGGGGTATGGAACTGGAATGATTTTGAATCGAATACCCAATAACTTCTCTGAATGAAAAAGTATCGAGTTCAACGTTTGTTGGGAGTTATTTGACCTTCCACCTATAGTTTTCCATGCCATCAGCTGTTATTTGAGAAGAAAAATTACTTACTGAATGGCATCAAGCCGTCAAGGGGTGAAAGGACGATAATCTTGTATAAAATACTCGATAACTATTCCGTTTGCCAATAAATACAATCTCCACAGACGAAATATTCAGTTATCGGAGATTATTCACGATATATAAATCTCTGAAGAAGGTAGCGGAACGTCAAGAAGACATTCCAAAAAAACGACGGTTTTCAAACTCTAGTGACACCCTGTATTTCATTACACTTTCGAAAAGTTCGGGAGAAATAATATGATTTCATATCAGATACTATGTACCATACCCTAACCGTTCTCGAGTAACTGATTTTTTCACGAAAATGCTAGGTTCAATTGAAAGCTATCTTGATTCTAACAACACATTGAAATAAGAACTAATATTTATCTGAAAAACTATTCAAGTAGGTTAGGTATAGGAAACCACGATATGAAATGAAAGACAACTGAATTTTCAATTTCTCAGACCAAAAAACTACAGGGTGTTCTATTTGAACCAACAAAGTAATTTTTGTTTGAAATTTAAAAAAGCGACAATGATTTCTAAACATTCTGTATAATATTGAGAAACGGTTTGTAACGAAATCAATAGCCAGAAACCTCTTTTATGCATGTTCAGATTTCGAAGGGATGTTTTCCACAGATTTCGATGCTATTCAGTTTCCAGTTGAACCCATGCAGCATTTTCATAAAAAAATCAAAAACTTGAGAACGGTTTGAGTTGGGTACATAGAACTTCATATGAAATTACATTATTTTTTCCTAACCCTTCCAAAAGTGTAGCGAAGTACATGGTGTTCCATTTGAAAAAACACAACTTTGGTATGTCACACTTTTTTGAGCCACCCTGTAGACTCTGAAATGATTTCCTTTTGTAGCCTTAATTAATGCACATGTAATGAAATGAAGAGATAAAAAAATATATGTGGCTCACTGGAATCGTGTCGTATGGGATGCACCACCCTGTAATATTTCTTTCGAAAGAAAAGAAAATTTCACGAATTTTCCAATTTGATCAACAATAGATTGACATTTTTTATTGATTTTTCAGTAAAATTCTATAAGCTATCAAAATATATGTATAAAAACTCCAAATAAAATTGTTTATTTGGGAGTGATGACTGGCATTTTTATGACACATTTCTACCGCAGTAAAAACTCTCAAAATTCTTCCTTTTTTACAGTAGCCCAATTTACATACCCTAATTCACCCGTTTTATTCATTTCTTTATTAAAAACGGCATTGTTTGTCAACCTTCTTTGAAAAACATCAAAATCAACAAATCGATGCAAAATGTTCAGTGAATTTATTCATGTCAGGTTGGTAACATTCATCTTTGAATATTTGCACGGATTACTTTTCGAGCCATTTAACTTCAACATTAATAAGAAATTATTCACTGACGTTTTTTTTCAGTTGCCAACTTGATATGATGAAAAATCACCAATCATTTTGCATTGATCTGTTGATTATGTGGTAATAAAAGAAGGATGTTTTTTCCTAAAAAGTGCTGTTTTCAATAAAGAACAATTGTAAATCAGGTCAATTAGGGTGTTTACATTCTACTAGTGAAAAGAAGGAAGAATTTTGAGATTTTCTAATGTTTTTTTTTGCAGTAGAAATGTGTACTATAAAATGCCAGTTATCACTCATAAATAGGCCCATATCTCCGAAATTACTTGAGATCCCAAAATTTTTTTTTTGTTCAGAAGACCAAATTACGTTTTGACTATTAGTGATTTTTAGTCGAAAAATTTGTGTTTGGAAATGTCGATTTTCAAAATTCAGAAGGCATCAAGTACTCGAAATGTAATTGAGGCTCTCTCGAATTTTTTTTTATTTTAAGGCGAAACCAAAATAACTTACCTTTACCCTCATTTCAAACAGTTCTCTACACCCTTTCTTTTCAGATATCAGACAATCCATAAACAAATTTTGATGCGTTCTACAATTTTTTTGAATTTTTTTTCATACTAACCAGAGACTTCCACGCCGGGGTTTTGACAAACTTCCAGAAGTGGAAAGCATATTCACATTTTCTGATAGCTTCTGTCGCTCCAAAAAGCCCTTCAAGTAGTCTACCGGGATCTGATGTTGGACTGACGCCACAAGGATCCAAGAATCCCAGTTTTTTGTTCAAAGTAACAGCTGAGAGGCACTCCAGAGACCATTTGAATATCTCCACGTCAAAGTTATTCGGCATTTCTTCTTGTTTATTCCGTATGACCATGATTCTCGCTACGAGTTCGTCGCAAATCTTCTGCAGCTTATCGTACTGCTCGGTTAGGGTGGCATGCATGGGCTCTTCTAGAGACTTGCGGACCTTTTCCCAATCAGGACCATACGCCAGAAAGGGTCCGGCCTGACGATAGTTTCTGCACTCCAACCGATACTTCTCAACAGAGTCCAAACAGGATCTGATCGGATATTGGCCCTCGCTTCGAAAAATGGCGCAAGCATGCTCCGGTCTGCTTAACAGAACAACGTCACTGCCGAAGGCTCCGTGAATCCTAACCACGGGACCATACTCGCTGAAGAACTTCTTGAAGAAGGACGCATGACCGCCCCAGGAGAGGATACCGTGGAAAAGCTTGCCGCCGCTGAGAAAGTATTGAGCGACCCGGATGATTATTTCCGTCTCCATTACCGGGACCATCGACCAAAATTTTGAAATGAAACGCAGGCTTATCGGGCCGGGTATGTCATCAAATGAGATTGTTTGATGCTCATCGGGGTTTACGAGAGTCGTCTTGGGATTTTTGGCTAGGTACGGGGCTGTTTTTATCGGTTCTGGAGTGAGAATGTTCGAGCTTGTTGTTGGCTTACCCAGTTTTTCGGCTTCGGTTTGTTGCTCTAGTAAAGTTGCTGCGGTGGATTTCATGCTTTTGGCATAATGTTTCTGTTGCAGGATTCGCCTTGGGCTGAAGAATTGGAGATTTCTGAATTTACTTTGCCACATTGTTACTAGTAATTCCACTTTTGCCTCAAATCAATAGAAACTACTTGGTTCACTTC
Organism: Chrysolina americana; assembly: GCA_958502065.1. Lineage (NCBI taxonomy): Eukaryota > Metazoa > Arthropoda > Insecta > Coleoptera > Chrysomelidae > Chrysolina > Chrysolina americana. The sequence continues at coordinate 102,643,669 of OY293410.1, read as the reverse complement.
AGTTTAATTTGACTTTTCGCGGTAGACGTCAAAAATATTACCAACGCCTTCTTGGGTGACGATTGAATATTGTACCGCATGTTTTTTGGTAAACAGACATCACTAGTACTGGTTATAGAGAACTATTCATTGGTTCTTACTTAGTTTGATGTCCTAAAAATGAGTCTGCATATCATCTGTGTATATAACTTTTGTATTTTACACTTTGAAGTATCACAAGTACTTTATTTCGACGAAAAATCACGCTTCTGTAGATACCATGTAATTTTCTAACAGGAATTCATGGCACAAGTGATAAATTACGAAAAATAATTCGAATTAAATCGAAATATATCAACTAGCAAAGATTATCATTAAGGTTCTAACTACCAATTTGATCCACAGTATTTTAAATCGCTTATATTGAACTAACAATGAAAGTAGGTGAGCCAACCTCTACTTCTCAAAGTTGATGTTATATGTAAATCATTCTGCGCATTTTATTGCGCAGGATTCGAATTCACTGTTTCACTGAACTTCTTTAAAAAATGTATGTTATCATCAGAATTATTTCAATTATAGTTATATCAAAGTCATGCTACACAAAATAGAAAATAAATTAAAAAATGCGCATGGGCAAATATTTACCAATTATTCTGTGGCATGAAAAGCTTATTGATTTCATTCTCATTCATAGGTAATAATTTCCTAATTCATAATCTGTAGTTGAATATTATTAAATAATTGTCAAATTAGGATTCATCGAAATTGTCAAAAATGAATTGAAATGTATGCTCACGCGCATGCGCGAGCATTTTCTGATTTTGTTCAGTGATATTACTTTAAATTGTGAATTGGGAAATATTCACGAATGCATAATAACCCATAAAACTGATATTAGGGAGCGTTTTCGATTATACAGGGTGTTCCAGAAGTCAATACTAGCATTTTAAGTGCATATTCCTGGGGGTCAATGTAAGACTTTTCCCCACAAAACTGTATAGTATTCGTATTCGTATTCGTATTCGTATTCGTATTCGTATTCGTATTCGTATTAGTATTAGTATTAGTATTAGTATTAGTATTAGTATTCGTATTCGTATTCGTATTCGTATTCGTATTCGTATTCGTATTCGTATTCGTATTCGTATTCGTATTCGTATTCGTATTCGTATTCGTATTCGTATTCGTATTCGTATTCGTATTCGTATTCGTATTCGTATTCGTATTCGTATTCGTATTCGTATTCGTATTCGTACTCGTATTCATTTGTATTCGTACTGAATTAAGAAACATCATATTTGAGTATATGAAACGATTTTGGTCGGAATAATTGAGAAACTGTAGAGTCATCTATATTTTTGAATTTTAAATTATTTTGTAAAATTCAATTTTTTTTTATTTTTCATTGAAGTTTTTTCTGATGTTACCGACAGAGCTGGATCAAGATGAAAAATTGGAGAAATTGATTAAAAGTTTTGTGTTTGGCGTTTTATTAACGAACAACCATCATAAATTTTTTTTACGGCTCTGTTTCAAAGAATGGTTTTTTCTTTATTAATTCAATGGCGGTTATGCTGATTTCAATCTGTTTCAGTCTTTTTTGGTTATCGTCTGGAAATTTTTGTGAACCCAAATTTTTTACGTTATTCAGATCTAGGATATTTGATTTCACATTTTCGTCAATTCAGGCCAGTATAGGTACTCAAAAATTTTATGAAAAAAATTCGAAATAATCTGACACACCATAATACATCATTGAATTTAGAATAAAAAATACTTTTTAAGTCTGTTTTTATTGAAACAAGTCCGTATTTAAAAACAATAAATTGATAATGGTTTTTCAATAACGAAACATCGGACAGTGAAACTGATATAATCCCAAAAAATATTCTAGAAGGATTCTTCTCTACCTTGTTCTAGCTCTTACGAAAACACTAGAAAATTTTTTTCCGAATTATTTGAAAATTTTAAATATTACCCCCGTGGTGAAAAACCTTGTCTTGAAATCACTATATTAATTAGAATTTTGATGTTCGATAGAGTTTTGCCGGACATTCAATCTTTGGAAGCTGTTGTTCGACAGAATCATTCACTTTGGCTCCAACACTTTTTCCACTTCATATCATCGATTCATATTGAATTCATTAAACATATTCCAAAAAAAAACGATAGTAGATATTCTTCAAACTTCTTTTTTCATATACATCGTGGAATTTTTTTTCTCTAGGTGTTTATAGTGGCATCGATGGCTAAGATCATTAGATATGGTTGATTTGGTGACCAAGAGGTTCATTACTTCGAAAGAACATCTGTATTAGATAAGTGACTATCAAAAGGATTGAGAGTCTTAGTAGTAAATTCATTTGATAGTTCACATGATGATATCATGAAATATAAGAAAAAGTTGAGGATGTAAAAAAATCAACCTGAATATTAAATCGCAGACCACACCTTCCAAACGTGAACTTCAGTTATAGTAACTTTCACTTTCGATCAGACTCTCAAGTTGATTCACCTTGAAAATTCACTTTTTGCCAGGAGACATGAACAATAACTGTATAGAAGGGATTCGGTATCATATCGGAAAGATGCGAATTATCTTCTAATATGAACACATTATTCAACCATTAGTGGATCAAAGATATAAAATATTTTTATTCTGCCTGATAATGCTCGTACATGGAAATAATAAAAAATTATTGACATAAATTGTTTTTCGTCCTTTCAGAAATTGTACATTTATGTATTTAGGAACCTACTGAATCTGATGTGAGTACCATTTAAAAATTAGCACTCAGAATATTACAAAATTCATCGCCAACAGAATAATATATTCAGATTTTATTGGTTTAACAGAAAAAGTAATCTTACTCACTGTGATATTTTTATGTCAAGTTTAAAACAATCGTTCTGCTTTTGTGATTCTTCGATTATTTATAAAATGTATCTATCCATAATAATGTAAAACAACAAATTTCATATTTTTTTGCCAATCACAAGTTTTTTCAAATAAGCATTTTTTCTCAATTAAATTAGAAGCTTCGTTATTTCTCTTTACTTTTATGTAGGTAATATTTGGTAAAATGATCTACCTATTTTAACGAGTTCTGCATCCTGTTGAAAACGATATCAAATTGTAGACCACACCTTCCAAACGTGAACTTCGGTTATTATAGTAACCTTCCCCTTCGAGCATACTCTCTTTCAATCATATGTAAACAGTCCCCACGTTTGGTCCGTTTTTTCCTCTTTTCGAAAGATGTTACTTTTGCCAGGAACTGAAAACTTTCTGACGAAAATTACGTTAATGGTCGAGGAGGACTACATCAGGCTTACTGGCTTGCCTTTGACTGATGAGGGTGGGGAATGAATAGTTCTCATTCTTTTATAACGGACTCAATATCTCCTGGAGCAAAAGGCAATACCGGTGTCTCGTGTATACCGAACAAGTGTCGTGGGTAGTAGTACAACACTCGGGAGGTTTAAGGCGTTGTCTGGAGTCCAGGGGTGGTATTCGATGTACCATAGAATTCTATACTCGACAGTTTTGTCTCTACCTCTCACAGGAATTCAACCACAATATCATCTCACTTATTCTGTCGACTATATACTATATATGGTAAACGGAATTCCACCCCAGGAATCTCAACGTTACTCTTGCCTTCACTTGGTGAATGCTGGGCAACGGCATGGCCTGCCATGAGGGATAATGAAAGTAAAGCGGACTCCAGTGCTGGCTGAAGCGCTGCAGCCCATAGTACTACCGACACATGGTCCCCTAGTTCATCATACACCGACGTCCAAAACACAAAAAGTTTTTGCGACACTCAATACTTACATATTCATACATCACAGAAGAATGTGCGAACTGAAAAACATGTCTTCATTGGAAACTAAGGAGGGGCCTCGGGTGCTACGGGTCTGGTAGCTGCTGGACGAATCGCCCGCGACCGCCGCACTCCTAGCTGGGAGTAAGCACCACCAGCTCTTTCACGAGGTGGTGAACTGAAAGAACTCGCAGCGAGAACTGACAAACGTGTCTTCGAAGCAAGCCCAGGGGGGCCTCGAATCGGGTGCTGCGGGATTCATAGCACCCAACTGAGAAACAGCCCTACGAGGATGCGGATGAAAGGAACTCGCTCCAGTGAGAGCCAATGAGGGGGCCTCTCGTTGGATAATGCGGAGCTGGTAGCTGGTGATGGAATCTATCGTGGATTCCACACCACTCGAATGAAAACCAGCTCTACCAGAGCTTTCACGAGAAGGCAGATTGAAAAAACTCACCCCCTTAACCACGCGCATACTGTGCAAGGCTGTTTTGAGAGCATGTCATAGTTGAGGGAACAAGGAGATGGAAAAAAGGGCTCATAGTGGCCTACTTGCCTGTCCAAGCTGACAGCAAATGCATCATGGTCCTAGAGGACCCACGATACGCTCTACATGTAGGATCTGCGACCTCTATACCCACCACGTGACTAAGGCAAAGCAGAGGTCAAATTCTTGGATTAGCTTCGATGCTCTTGAAGAAGATCCCATGCATTGGCTCATTCTTTTGTCGCTGCAGGAGTATTACTGCCTCCACAGCTTTGACATGAACAGGTGTCAACTCGGTGACCGAGTTTTGGTCACCTCTTTCAGTATCGAATATAAAATGATGTTCATTGGATGCACGGGCCTTCTTGTAAGGAAATGCTTCAGTCGTGATCGCAAACTAAGCGGAGAAGGGGATCTGAACTCCTGGGCAGTATCATAATGTTATGCAGACACTCAAAGCTTAGAACGGCTTTCCCGTTGTCTGGAACAGACGACTCAGGATGCAAGCTCTTTTAAAGATGCAGAATGTTGGAAATTTTCTCGTCAAGTTTTCCCAGCTCCTCTGAAGTCCGCTTCACTGCTCCAAAGGAATAGAGTGAAATCGGAACCGCAAGCATTTCAATTGCAGTAACTTCGCTCTTCCCCTACAGTTCTGATGAAAATATTTGTCAGAGTTTATGTAGATACTTTTCGCGGAGAGTTAAGAACTGTGGTCACCTTTTCGAAATGGTTACTAGGCGCAGTCGTATCCGTGGATTTTCCGTAGTGCAACGGACCCTGGCAATAGCGAGATGCATGCTGAAGGAGTCTCCCCAAAACACGACCTTTCTAAAGATCCAGAGTGGCTGCTGCTGTCCAATGCATCTCACTATTTTATCGGGTATCGCAAGGCATCCGAGCCAATGCATATTCGCATCCATCTGGGCTAGTTACTCTGGCTTCAGGGGCTGGATGTTGTGAAGCTCGCTGCGGATTCAGATGTCCTTGTTTGGTGGTATGATGCGAGCCTCCTCTGCAGTCAGACCGACACGTGGCATTTCTGCCACTTCGTTAACTGGCTGAGGTGGAGCTCTGATATAGCCTTGACCCAAACATGAGAAAGGCGGCATTCTCTACGGGCCGGCTCCCTGGTCTCATAACAATACAGAAGACCGTCCCTCAATTCATAAAACCACCCAAAGCCCTTTTTTGTTTCTCAACCAAACGCCAACAAACCTCCAAAGGTGTAGAACATACAGGGTGACCAATTTATTTGAAAACAGTATATTATGCTCTTCGGAACATCCTGGATAATCGATGAAAAATTGAAGTTACAGAGTTTTTTCAATAATGCGTTAAAAATTGCGGACTGAGAAGCTGAATAAATATGGTATTTTTTCCAGATTACATGGTAAACAACTGCCTTTCCCAACCAATGAAAAACTAATGGTGATTTGTTTCTTTCGTACTGGTCTCTCCAAATTTTGTATAGAGCAGATTTAGGAGCAGACTACCAAAATGCGTTTTGTCCAAATTGCATAATTTTCAGGAAATGAGAAAGTTTACTATGACGAATCGAAGACGTTTCGGTGAGATTTAAGAAACCGAAAAAAAATGCAAGAAATATGTCCTTAAATATTGCCTGGTTGCCAAAAATCTCCTTTTGATTGTCTGCTCCTAAATTGATATGTAGCTAAAATAGTGCAAATATATCATTTCTCTACAAGTTTGCGTGATTCACCCTATATCCGCATGTTTGAGAGGTGTCACTTTTCCGCACTAGTGGTGGAAAAATTATTTTCCCGCACGCGAAAGTTTGTTCAAAAGCACTACATAAAATTGTTGTATGCGCTGGTTAGAAAAAATCTTGATCCTAACTCATACTATCAAACTATTATAATATATTCATATGCAGCTAGATGTGATGTTCAACTATTCAGCAATTTTTCATCCTCGGATGGCTAAGGCACCTTGTATCTTTTTATCACCGAGTTTGGTACAGCTACACTATTTTCAGGATTTCCGTTGAAACACAATACCAATCAATGGTGAGACATTTTTCTGTTTCTCAAGAAACATTTCTCAGTGTGTTATCAATGGTTTTGTGGTTCTATTTTATCTCATTTCGAATAATCCTAAGCGTCATCGACATTCACGTTCTTATATCAGGAAACTGGGTGAAAGTAATCAAGTATACTCATAGTCTGTTATATAATTATCAGTGATCTAATTTCTAAATCGATAGCAGCGCTTTTTTTGCACGACCCTCAAAGAACAGGATTCAAATACCAAGTTGAACGTGTGTAAACAATAATTACAATCGATAAATGATTGGCTAGCAATCGAAGCGACCTAATTTTTATTCAGATAATATCGATAATCATTTAGGCAGCATTATTTAATGAGATTGAAGAAATGTTGTGAGAATATCCTTCTTATAAGTCACGTTGATTTATTTTTCCTTGATATATTCATTCATTTGACTATTTATTGATTTCCTTGAAGAATTAATGTTGATGCAGACCATGATCATAAACATAGGTCAGCAGCATTCCATCCAGTTTTTTGACACCGACCAGTGTAAACGTATTTGAACTTTGGTTATTCTACTATTGAATACCAATTAAAGGGCTCTGACAACCAACGTGACTTCCAGCTGCACATATCGGGGCTAAAATGATGTGTAAAGATTTTACACAAGAAGCTAATGAAAAAACTATACAAGGTTATGTTATGACTGTCGTATAATTTAAAAAGTTGACAGCTTGAACTACCTTGAACAAAGATAATTCCAATCGTTTTGATCTATGTGAAAACTTTGCATAGATTCGACCCATTCAACCTAATCTCTGATGATGAGAACATGAAAATAACATCTTTAGGATGTTGAGGGATGAGGTCGAAGAAATAACAATGGAATCTGTCAAGCTCCTGAGAAAAATGTACAGGCACTTGATCTCCACGATCGCATGAACTTGACCATGCAGATGGGCTTGGCGGCACCTTCCTTCTCATATCAAGAATATCAAGAATCAGTGAAAGCAATAAGCAACTTATCAATAAACATGACATACTTCCAGCTATACTGTGAATCCATCCAGCAATCAAGACACAGCTCTTAGAGGCTTGACAGCTTACAGGTACGTTCGGTTTGATGTGTTGTGAGAGCTTACTGTCGTCGACTCCGAATATATTGATGTGCCGGCAAAGACGAATGGTCCATCTTCCAAGCGCTGGGCATCGTACAGGAGCTTCAAGCTACACCAATACTTTTCATAGATTAGCAGTATATGCACGGCAGCTATGGAGACACTCTCAGATACTTCTCTCTTCAGTAATATAAGGCACAAGGACAATAGACGAGCGTTACTGGACGAGAGGACCTGTAACGATTCGACCAACACGGATCGACCTACGTCGGTCCCGTTTCCTCTCATCCTGGTGGAAAAGGTAAGGAGAAACTGGACTAATTCTGAGCACTGACAGTTTGAAAAGATTTTGTGATAAAGATTTGGTATGGTGCGAATGCGAATAAGTTCATAACTTATAGTAATGATAATAATAAATCGGATTCAGTACTCCGACAGATCTGGTCATCAGAACTGTCGGGGAAGAACAAAGTTGCTGCAACTAATATGCTTGCCACTCCGATTCTACTTTACTCCTTTGGAGTAATAATATAGAATCAGGAAGAGCTGCGACAACTCGACGTAAAAACTCGCAAAATAATGCATCTTCATAGGAGCTTGCATCCTGAATCATCTGTTTCACAGTTATACTTCTCCAGACAACGGGGATGCCATGGACTTTTGAGTTTGGAGTGTCTACATAACAGAATGGTACTGGATGGAGCCTGTAAAGTCATCAGGAATTCAGAATATTGAGAGAAAAAAAGTGATCCCAAGATTAATTCCTAGGGAACACCATAACCAATAGTGAATCAGACATAATACCATTAAGAAGAACGGGATGCATGCGGATGTAAAGATAATTGCGTATAAATTCTATAGAAAAGCCAAAGTAGTTGAGTTTGAGACAAAGTAGGGAATGCTACAATGTCAAAGACCTTGCTGTAGACAAAAAACGGTAGTCCGTAATCCAGATTGTATAGAAGAAATTATCTCGTTTGAATATATGTAATCTGCCATTTGATTCTTCATAATCATTTCAAAGGCCTAGGATAGGATAGACAGGCTACTGAAACTTTCCAAAATAGTCAGTGCCGTACTCAAATTGATTCATTCTTAACATGATTTTACTCAACACGAGCTATTTTAGTTTAATCGATTCGATGCAAATCAGTTCAGGACAATGATTTTATGCAATTTTTTTCGTGCTCTAGTAACAACAATGCTTTAGCCAACTTCATCTGGCTTTTTGTAAAAATGCACCATTCAATCCTACGGTTTACAATTGGTTTGCAGAATTCAAACTGAGTTTTTTTAAGGTTGTCCACTAACTACGGTTGTACGCTGTACGTACCATGATTGAGACCGATAGGCATGTGGCTAAACATTAAATTGAGTCATTTTTGAGAATTGGTATGATTCAGATGCAGAAGATATTTGAGCTATGAGAAAGTTATGTGCACGTTGGGTTCCACTCAATTTGACAGGAGCCTAAAAGTGACCCCCCGATGAATAGAACATCATGCTCAAGAAATTCAACTTCGTAACAGGCAATGAAACTTGGATCTGTTATTACTTTGGCATTGAAGGAACTTTAAGCATTTATTACAAAAGAAGTTACTGTCAAAATTTTAGATAACGATGTTGAAATACCTCTTTTCACATATATCCCGACGAAATTGTAAATGCAGTGCGAATATCCTATCGACAACTACTTTCCTGTTTGATAGCACGACGACAATTGAACTACATCTGACAAATATTTGTGTAACTACCTTTCCGTGAACATGCTATTGAACTAGAGCTTGTACTACCAAGTAAGTCCTTGCTTTTGTTCGGGACTAAAATCTCGACTGACTCGTGAGTCGCGACTTCAGTCCTAAGAAAATGTTGTCAAACTGGATATCATCATTTCTTGGATTCAATAACTTAAAGATTGTTTTAGCATTTCCATATGGCATTCGTATATTCATGTTTTTTTAGGAATATTACACGGTGGCTCCTCCAATTGATTTTATTTTATGTGATATTGACGGATATAATTCAAGGTGATTCATTTTCAAATTGAATTCCATATACACCAACCTGAAACTCAATAATTTCTTTTTCAAAGGTGAAAATAAGACAGTTTTATCAATAGAAAACATTTATAACAAACGGATTTGATAAAGCGCTATAAAATATCGAGTAAATGTTCAAAAACACCGTCTTCTTGTTGAACACATATTTGGGCCCTTCTATTGACACTACGTGCGGCATTCAACACAGTTCGACCATCAATTCTATTAATTATAGTTTCAATATAATTTTTCAGTACATCTACATTATTATGTTTCATTTTGTACACCTCATTTTTCACAAATCCCCAAAACTAAAAACCTAGAGGTGTCATATCTGGTGAACGAGAGGGCCACTTAACAGGACCATTTGTAGCAATCCATCTGTTTCCCAGCCCTGCAGCATTCTTTTTACGCCACTGACACTGTGTGCTGGTGCTTCATCCTGCTGAAAATAGATCATCTGACGAGCCTCCAGATCAAGATCATCGAAAGACTCTCCCAACACTCTTGTTAATAAATTAATGTAACGGGCTCTTTGAAGATTATGTCAGTGCCTTTTTATTTGAATACCTGCAATAATTATTACTGGTTACAAGACATGATGATTTATTTTTATTGAAATCAAATTCGAATTTTCGACCCCATTTCCAGTTTCATTCACGAAACATTTCATACGGGAAATAACCTCAGATATGGATTCAAACGAAAGTCTTTTCATTCCTCTACGGAAGCGATCGCACAAAAAAAAACATTCTCATAGGATAGTGCTCTATAAGGAGTAAAAGTAATTACTCCATTCAATTCTGCTAACTACCTTATTTGATAGTGTCGCGATGCAGGGCACTTTTTCGATTTCTAACGTGACTCGCATATTGACATACTCGAACATAATCCGATTAATGCAGACAGCGTACTGATGATAAACTTGCAGGATATGGAAAAGGTACTTAGTATTATGGCATTCTCTCACGGCGATTATTTGATACTGAATTAGGTGTCGAGAAAATTTGACGATGACGATGTCCAATCCTTGAAAACAACAGTATGCAGGGTGGCAACAAGTTTACAACATCAGGAACTGTTACTGGTGTTCATGTAGACTTCCATTAATATACCTGATACCAAAATCCTTTATTACTCATAGACTGATGGATGCTCGTAAAGGTGCAGCCGATTGACAGAAAGAACAATAAACAAAACAAATTTTGACAAAAGAAATACCTTTCTTTCCACACATTTTCTCATCATAAGTAGTGGTGAATATGATTCAAACATCTACAGTAAACATCCACCTCCTAGCTAATACCACGACGGATATTGATCTACATTGGACATGTAATTGTGCAACGTTCCTCCAAAAGGAAACTATTACAAGTTTTTTTGAAATCAATAGATATATTATAAACCTAGGAACTGTAGTGGCAATTTCAATCCTCCCTCATATATAGGACATTGTTTCCTTGCAACCTCCGCATCTTTACTTGCTTACTCGGGAGCAAGCCTGGATCTATTGAAGAGACATGGTGGGTGGAAAAGTGGTACTGTTGCGGAAAGCTACGTTGCAAATTCACTGACCTTAAAAATGGAATTGGAAGGACCTATTTATTCTGGTACTAGCTTGGAGTGCGCACCGACCACCCGGAGTGGTGCTGTAGTATTTCCGGGTTTTCCATCAGCTGAATAATACAAACACCACCAAATATTGCCCCGAAGCGCCACGAATAATAATAATAACAGTCTATGAGTGTTTACGAAGGGGTATTTTTCCGCCAGGAATTTCCCAGCCAGGCCCTATCTCCGAAACCCTGGTACATCTGGGGGGTGCTCTGGTGTGTCATTTACCCCAGTAAACACTTCTTGCGTCCGTGGGTGAGTGATTACTAGGCCCGAGAATCATGTGCCCCGAGTATGCGAAGTGAACCAAGAATTACGGCTTCTGCATTCTATTGGCTGAGATTCTTGCCGCATCATGGCAAGCCGGTATTATTTTCGGATTCGAGAGCAGCGTTTCCATCATTCCACCAAATACCCCTATAATCCAAACCACCATTTACACAGAATGGTTTGGGTAAAGACTGCAGAGTTTCGGACCATGTTCGTTTCGCCAGGAGCCGAAAACTCTTGATGAAAATTGTTCTACTTTGATGGTCGAGGAGGACTGCATTAGACTTATTGGCTTGTATTTGACTGATGGTGGGAAATGAGTTGTTTCAATAGATTCGGCAATTCTCATAAGCAACACTGGTGTCTCGTCTATATCATACGAGTGCCGAAGATGTTAGTACAACATTCGTATCGCTGCATCATGCCTCACAGCAAATGCATTATGGCCCTAGCTGCCCCACGATATGCTCTGAATCTAGTGTCAGGGACCTCTATATCAATCACGCGACTACGGTTGACGAGGGTGTTGAAAATACCATCCTGGTAGGTCATTATGAATTCCTCGGTTTCCTACTTCAGCCCACTTGACCTAGAAAATACGAACGTCAGGTTTCTGGATAAGCCAAGGTCTTCAATGTTCTTGAAGAAATCCCCATGTGATGACTTATTGAGAGATTATTATCATTATTATTCCCTTCAATAAAAAAGTAACTATTAACCTTTATTTTGTTGAAGATAACTGTAGACATATTTCGAAATCGCGACTTATAATAAGTCAGTCGTGGTGCCACTCGCGAACGAAATCAAGAAGCACTTAACTCCAGGACGAGTCAGTGCATGATTTCGAACAAAGTTGTAATGAACAACATAGAAGTCATCCTGTCCCATCTGAATGAACGATGATATCCAATTCAATACTATGTTCTTGAACGTTGCAATATCTGTCAGATGTAGTTCAATATTGGTCGCGCTATTAGCAAGGAAAGTAGTTGTATGTGGGATATTTACCACTTCGTGAGCATAAGTGGGAAAAGGGGTGTTACGACTCTGTAGAAATCATTTGTTTAATTCATAATTACGGTAGCTACTTCTGACAAACAAATTTTTGTATATCATGCAATCAGTGTTGGAGAGTTCCATAGTAGTAACAGATCCAAGTTTCATTTCCTATTACGAGCTTGTAAATCCAAAGCATCCTAGTTGAATTTCTTGGACATTAGGCTTTGTCGAAGGCCTTTTTTTTGGCTCTTGTCAAATTAGGTCGACCAACCATGTACATAATTTCTTCATTGAATATCTATTGGCATCTGAATCATATCAATGCTCAAAAATGCCCCCATTTCATGTTTAGGCACATGTCCATCGGTCTCATTCATAGCACGTTAGTGTTTTGTTGACCAACAGTAATTGATGGACAACCCTCATGAAATTGAATAGTGGATTTTTCAAAACAGCGATATGAAGTTGATTGATGCATTGTTGTTCAGTTAGATAACGAAGGAAATTGTAAAAAATGGCCCAAAACTGTAATCAAACCGAATGTCGAGTTAAATTATGGTATTTGAAGAATATAGCATAATATTTACTATTGGCTACTGGCTACTATTGTAAATGATATTGACGTTATGCCCTCATTCGCATTCGCACTAAATCGATTCATCTTCATCGAAATATCTTTCAAACTGTCGATGCTCTGAATTGGTCCAGCTTCGGCTTTTTTTTTCAACGGTTTAAGAGGAAACATTACTAAAGAGATAAGTATCTGAATGTGCCACAATTCCTCCATTGCTGCTGCGTTCTTATAGTTTTATTTTTTGAAGATGAATGTGTTTTGGGCCAATTTCAGAAAAGGCTCATAACGAAAAACGTAATTAAGTTTCATACCTTCATTTTCTTATTTCCTAGGAGCCGGTTCTATCTTCGCGGGTACATTATTATATAACCTATTTCTTGTGAGTTAAGGAGAAAATACTGAATATGCAAGACATCATAAATATGCTGGGAAAGAGTCGACGACGGCAAGCTCTCATAACACATCAAACAGAACGTGCCTGTCGCTGTTATCCAACTGCGTGGCCGAGGTTATGCGATCGTGCATGGAGATCAAGTGCCTGTTCAGTTCAAGTGAAAATCGTGGTAAATGATAGTTTGTTGAAGCTAGAGGTAGGCTTCTTTTACGACAATATTTGAAAACAGGTCACCAATATAAACGCCTTTCTGAACATTTTGTTTCAAATGAATTTTAGCAAGCTCATTTCATAGGTTTTACATATATTTTCGATGAATGTCTACTTCTTTTTTATTTCATTGGCACAGAATAGAATAGAAGGAATAGAAGGGAAAAGACGGGAAAAGAACAATAGGAGAAAAGAAGAACGAGACAAACAAGAGAGAAGACGAAAACAAGAATATAGGAAGATGTTCTTTCTTCTACAACTAGGACTAAAACAAGGTGAACTTCCATAACGATTATACCTACATTTTTGTCAAAATTGTTGTTATAAACATAAAAGGGGAAAGAACAATAGGAGAAGAAAAGAACGAGACGAACAAAAGAGGAGACGAAAACAAGAATATAGGGAGATGTTCTTTCTTCTACAACTAGAATTAAAACAAGGTGAACTTTCTCAACAATCATACCTACATGGCAACAGAAATTCCAAAACGAAATCATCGATAGAATCCAAGAAGTTAGTAAGAAGAAGAAGAATGAGGAGTGCAAGAAGTGAGAAAATACGTTCAAGAGGTTACAAGAAAAGTCATTCTAGGTAACGTTATATCCATTATTGAATAATCTTACCAGCTTGAAGGGACAGAACAGTACTATCGAAGCCACACCGCTTTGTATTGGTGCCTATATCGCAGGAAATGAAAGCTTCATTTAGCGAATGAAATAATCAGTAGAATACAAGGAAATGAATTAGTATAAACGTATTTCAGACTGTTGGTTATCGTCAGTACGGTATAGTGAACTACAGGAAGTCAACTACACATTTTTAGTTTCAGTTAGAAAACTCTGATACCCCAGATAATTCGGTCCAGGAAAATATACAAGAAACTGGAATAGTAAGAGGAAAAGTAAAGAGCAGCATTACGGATGAAAAGTTTCACTGATTTAGTACACATATTCTAACAAATTCAGAGGATCAGTATCTCTAGTCGAAATTCCTATAACTCCAACATAGAGAACCTTGAAGACGTGGTTTTCTTTATTGTGCAGTCAAACCAAAAGTGCAAGATAAAACATTTTAAATAATGACAAATGGATCATGAACAACCATATTATATTGGCATTTCTAAAAATTATACTTCATCAAATTTTTGACAAGATTTATTTTGTAGTCGAATGACTTCAACAGTTTTAATGTTTCTTCAATTCTCCACTTGTCCGACCCAGAATTACATTATGAGTTTTTCCCTGGGAAAACTGGATATTGCCCAATGGAATATTCGTGATAAAAAAGTTGTATAGCCTGTAGATCACGATACGCAGGAGAAAGCATGAAGTCAGTATAAAGTGCCCCGGAGAGCAGAAACATGACAAAATAAAAGTCATGTATGCCTTTCATTATACAACGCGATTCATTTCGTTCGACAGTTATGAAATATTTTGCAATAGCATGCCCATTAGACGGGGTTCCACAAGATTCAGGCCAACTGTCACTGGTTATACGCTTAATGAGTACGAATATCAATGAAACATGAAACAACCAACGACCCATGAATGATGTTTCATTCAGAAGAATGAGAAATATTGAAAATGGATATTGAAATTGTGGAACAGACACCATTTCTCGTTCAAATATAAATTGATTATGGAATGTTAGTTACGAATGGTAGGACTGATCGAATAGGAACAGAAAAGATGATGAGTCAGTTAGTGAGAATATTAATTTGTAACGAATGACATTGTCGGAAGTGGTACTCATAATAAATCAGTTCGTGCACCATTTAAAATTTCATTTGAAAGTTCCTATTTAATCCAAAGTACATGACAAAAATTTAAAAATTCAAATATTTATTATATTTACATTAGAAAACAATATACAGAACTCATTCACATAACTTAAATAAACATGCGTAGAAGAGAAATTTTTAGACGTTCAATCACTTACTGCTCTTAAAACTACTTAATAAAATTTCATAATCGGGATCTTAGATACGACGTCATTAACCAATTTCGAAAAATTTATGATAGAGAAATTGTCCAGACATCTCCATAATACATCTTTGATGTTTTTTTCATCACTCATCGGTACCTATCTTCCTACGTGCAAATAATATTATTTCATCATTCGTTTGCCATAGAATTGTGATGTGATTTGTAGATACATAAAGTTTTATATTTTTATTACACGCTTTTATTTAGCTTCCCTTGTATGTATGTATGTTTGAAACCGACATATTTAATTGAAACTTTGTACACTTATCAAGAACCGATGACAATGCGATAATTTGATGAGTTTGACTCATTATCCTGATCAGGATCGCCAGAAATAGATGATTTGCCTCCATATACTCTGAGTGAGAGCCTTCGCCAGAATTTCAAAAAAATCCGCGTCGTGGATGGGTAATTAATGCGCCTGCTGCATTTCTTGGAGAGGGTCGTTTTTTTTTAGGCTCTCTCTCTCTCTGTAGAAATAATTATTTTTCAATCATAAATTGAGAAATGGAAAGTGAACAATAAAGTATAGTTTATAAAAAGAGAAAAGCACGTTTTCTGACACTGTGAAAAAAGCGTGGGGTGCTCTGAATACGAAAATATGAAACAAAGCGCCCCACGCTTTTTTCACAGTGATACTCATATTATTCATTTATTATTATTTTCTGCCTATATAAACAATTATTTTTTATTTTTAAGTTCAATGTGTTAAAAAAGCGTTTTTTTAGTTTTTTCAAATTACATTTTAATAATAATGGATTTAGGCTTTATCCACCACCAATTTTTAAACGTCTTCATTCAAAGGTGTTTCCAGGCATTCAATAAAGGGTCTTCAGCCCTGAAAAAATGGGTGACAGAAATGATTTTTTTTTCGATTGATGGAAGGATGTAAGTATGAGTATATGGAGATAAAAATAATAAAAAAAAATATTCTTCAATTATTAAATGAATGAAGAGTATATTTCCCTTCATTTTTGGGCATTTTTGTTCGTTGCCACCAACAAAACGAAAAAAAATGTTTGCTTGATTCATGTCAGTATTGAAGTCTATCATTTACTTTGTTGAACGATTATCACACTTTTTTATTTGAAGCTTTTATTTTTGTATAAATAATTTTACAAGAATGATTTGTTTTCGCTACATTGAAGACTGTAAGGCTCAGGTGATAGTCTACCAACTTAACAAGTAGACAGATGTAACACAATTCAAATGGTTAGTATACTAATCTTGATCATCACAAAGTGAACATTTGACAAAAAAAACGGCTGTACAATTGGAGTTCTATATTTAGGTTATACAATTCCATTGGACTAAAAAACCTGAAGGTTATGCATTTCAGTCTGATGGATATATTCAAAACGTCAATACACGATATCCTTGACAAATTATCAATGGAATCAGTGGAGTTATTTAATTATGGCGATTAATAATCGAGATATTTTAACGCGTGAGCGAACTCTGCCCCTCCCTATTCGCCCTCAAAGACTGGCCAAGATATTGACCAACTAAGAGGAGCACCAGGGCCGGATAGACTGTACACTATCTTTGTTAAAAAATCACCTAGGAAGGTCCTGGCTCAGCTAATTCACCTAAACGCCATCATCAGGTGGCAGGTCTAGTAAGGTTGTATGAAGAAGGCTGTAGTAATTCCGATTCTGAAACCAGGTGAGATGGCCAAAAACTAGAAAGCTATCACTCTTTCTCGCTGCTGATTGTAGTGACCAAGATACTGATCAAGATTCTTCAGAGACGTATGCTGAGCCTTGAGGACAGGCTCAAAATGATCCCCGATGACCACCCAGGTAGTTAGAATTGTGCAAGGTGTGGAAAATGCCCTCCATCATGGTCTCAACACAGTCAAGGTATTTTTGGACATCAAGAAAGCCTTCGACACTGTCTGGGGTCAAGGGTCTTATCTCCAAGATGCTGCGAGCAGGCATGCCATCATACAGGCACACTGAGCAACCATGACCGACCGTCCGCGACCGTCCAACTACGACCAAAATGTCCAAAACGTGTATTCATATCGAATAACTCGCACTGAATGATCGTCTTCAACCGGTTTTCGAAGACCATGTTTAAAATTGCAATCTGCCAAAAATTTTGGTCGATCAGTGTGAGTTTGAAAGTTTTTATTGATTCCTTCAATTTTTGGTCGTTGCTGGGCTGTCGCAGACGGTCGATGCTGGTCGGTCAGTGTGATTCCTAGCTGAGATTGATCAATTCTTACTCAGTTGGACGGACTTTTGGGGTGAGAATTAACAACACAACCTCGTTAGCGTATCCAATCGAAGCAGGTGTGCCGCAGGGCTCGAGTCTCTCACCACACCTGTTTTCCCTACATACGCATGATTTTTTAAAATACGAGACAACGAATATGGCAATATATGCGGATGATACCGCCATATACGCCCATTCGTTCTCAAGCGCTATTGCTGCTGCGCAATCAAAATTCATTTGGATAGGGAAATTTTGCCGTAATTAGCGGTAAACAAAATCGTGGTGAATTGGACCAAGACTGAGGTGTGGCAACTAGGACCATAATGCATTTGCTGTCAGCTTGTCAAGCTTATGCGGTCTCAGCCTATATCCACAGGCATAACGCGGCCCTACGAGTGTTGTACTACCATCTACGACACTCGTACGGTATAGACAAGACACCAGTGGTGCCTCATGCTCTAGGGAATATTGTGTCCGTTGTTGAGATGCCTAATCTATTGGATCTACTCATTACACACCCTCAGGCAAATACAAGCCAATAAGCCTGATGTAGTCCTTCTCGACCATCAAAGTAGGGCGATTTTCGTCATTGGCCGTAATTCTTGGTTCATTCTGCCAGCTCAGGGCATATGATTCTCGGACCCAAGAGTCCAATGGTCACATACCCACGGCCTAGGGAGTGGTTATAAGAGTTAAAATAAATAAGACTCCCTCATAAATACTCATAGAGTGTACCCAAACGCATAGCCTGTGCTGATAGAGGTCGGCTATTATTCTTATTTGCCATGGCGCTCCGATGCGACTTACTGATGTTTTCGATGGATTATTCACTTTTCAGCTGTAGGAAAACCCGGAAAAGCTACAGCACCGGGTGGTTGGTGCGCACTTCAAGCTAGCACCAGAGGTAGAAGAGAGGCATTATGGATCATAATGCCCGCTAATCAAAAAATATTTTTTATTGTTCTGTAAATGAATCATTTACTTTTTCATAGCCTAATACAAATGAATTATTTAATTTTTGAATGTGTCTGAAAAAGATGAAGTAGTTCCAAGTTTGAGGTTCTGTGAGTAGGCCCATGATGAACTTCTCAATGATTTAGCAACCTCTTGAATTTTTAGTAGTACCTGTATAGAAAAAAAATCAATTATGTTCCCAACCAGAACAGAAGGTAAACACTTTGAAAAATTCATAAAGTTAATGTCGTAAACTTCGTAATAATCCGATCATTATTTATAGAGTTCTTTTTAAACCACGAACATTAGTGAATGATTATTCCACTCGGGAGATATCAATTATTCCGGATAAAGCCCTCTGGTTGGATTATTGTGACCCACCGAGCATTAGCATCTTCATTTTGCCCTTGGTACATAAATATCTATCACAAGTTCCAGAAAAAATTTGATTTTCATACCGTATTAGTGCTGAATTCATCTAGCTTTTCAATTAAGGAATCTCCTTAAACATTCAGTTATGCCTGTAAGAGGGCATTGTTCGACTATTCCAGTGAACATTGTGATCATGCAATCCAACAGTGCAACGCACTCGTTCAAGTAACATGCCTGCACGTATCTGAAATAACAATTTCACTGCCTTTGTTCCCATCAATGCCCAATAAACGTAAACGAGGTTAACTTTTAAGGGGCCGATTTTACACTAAGGTGGCACACATTCGAATCCAATCATTTCCATTTTCATCCTGTTACAGATACGACTAATCATTCGAGAATTACAGTCACATCGCAGTTGTTTACATGTTTTATTGGTGTTTGTTTCCCAACCAAATTTGCCCAACAGTCGTCTGTCCTTACTTGTGTACAAGAATTCTGAAATGCGTCCCACTCACACAACCCACGTGTTACGTGGTACAGATTATGTCACATCCATTTGCAACTTTGTTTTTTTTTTGATGAATTGGCTTTTTGAATGATGAATTACATCGAAACGATCTGAATTAATCAGGTAATCTAGATATGTGGAGGTTCTTGAAATGCTCTGAAATTTTATGAAAGGAAACATTAAAAAGGGGGATATATTCTCGAAGCATTCCATGTATATCCATCCACTGAATGACTAGTTTGGATATTTTGGTTTTCCCTATGAAGGGAAAGATATATCAACTGATGAAATAGAAGGAAATATAGTTTCCGTCATCAGAAATCAAGTCGCAACCTGATTTCTTACGTTTCTCATATATATGACTGCAATCTTTTAATTAATGCGTTGAAACTCTGGCACATCCATTGCGTATCTCTAAATCTTTTATTATTTGGCATGCACCCTCAGTTGTACGTTTTGATATCCAGCTTCGTCTCAGACAAGTATTACAATGTGTTGGTCGATAAAGCTTCTCCTGACGGTACCAACATCATTTTTTTTCTCAACAAACAACAAACAGATAACTGGTCAATTACCTCATCTTGATCATTTTTCCTTTAGGAAGATTGATGATATATTAAACCCATTTCTTCGTGTCCTCCATCATGTACCCAAACGCTATTCCACCGGTTCTGGTGCAATGAGAGTTGTTGATGCTCCCGCTCTTGCCAGAGCATCTACTCTAAAATTCCCCAGGATTTCCCTGTGATCTTGCTTATCTTAGAGCCACCCTTGAACTAGAATCGCCCTCTTGACATTGGTAGGGCTTCACCCAAGATAATATTAGTGGAGGCCAGAGAAACCTCTCGAAAAGGCTATCTGCAAGATCATCCATGCTCCATAAAGAATCGTATTCTGACAGATATGATGGATCTAAACGAGAAAAATCGAAAAAATCTCCCAAGTCAAGATGTGAGAAACCGAAAACTGAATGAAAGCTAACAGAAACTTTGTGACTCCAGATCAACTCCCAATTACTGCAACATGTACCAAAACTTCTCAAGTTGCTGAAAATCAATTTAGGCCACATCCAACCCAAAATGTCTGGTGCCAAGGCCCCCGGCAAACAAATATCAAAGTCAAAAAGGTAGTGTCCTCCCTAAACAAACGAAGATGTTAGCACAGCCCAGCCGGGATTTGGCAACTACTAATGAAAAAGACTATGACTACGTTATAGTCAAAAGGCTAACAATTAAGTAAACCAAAGATAGACTGGGATCTGAGAGAATATAATTACGGTTCCAGACAATTCAAGGAATCTTGCACTGTATAATAACTATTTTGCACTGAACATTTTTGAGTCGAGTTTTGGAAATTTTAAGCATCAAACCTGCATGTCATAATCAGGTTCATTTTGTGTTATTTTGTATCTTCCAACATACTGTGTGTATGTATTAAGCCTTTCTGACGTGTATTCATGTTGTGAACATCCTTGTTGAGCTTGAAACTTTTTATGTTGCAATGAATATAACAAACAATTTCAAATATTTATAAACTAGAAATAGTTGAAATATTGCTAGATTTGATGGTTAATTTGCATGTTCCTCTGGGGATGAAGGGATGATAAAAATGCACATTAAAATTGCCTTTTGTGCTATGAATAAGTCTTTTGACTTGGTAAAGATGCATCACAAGCATATTCCATATCGAAGATGATTCAATTTGTGCATAATAGGCGTTTACAGCTGGCCAACATCTTGCAATGTTTTCAATCATAATAATATAAAAAATGCAATTTTGATATTAAACTCTAACAGTGTGATACCCAGTTGATGTGTTTATCAAAATGGATTCCAAGAAATTCAACTGCATCTGTATCGAACAAGACTGTGTTTTGATATCAAGTTTTAATTCGACTGATGGCTATTTACAGTTATGAAATCGAATTATCTGGGTTTTCTTAGAATGTAGATCAGGTTTATTAAAAAATTTTCAAGCGGCGTTCAATGATTTTTTGGTTTCTTGTTTCAATAGCAATGTATTTGTCAATAACTTCGATATATCGTCGATATATGAAAGGAAGAGGATCGGTCCCAAAATGGATTCCTGTGAGACACCCATACATACTGATCCGGTTGCTGACGTCACCTTTGATTACAATTTAATAACAAGTTGGCTTCGATTTTCAAGAAAACACTAACAGTTTTAAGACTTTCTCCAAAACCGTGAGATTCTTAAATATCTAGTAAATAAAGATGATTAACGCAGTCAAACGCCTTGCTTGAGTTGCATAAAACTGCAAAAGTGTTTGAGCATTCAATATTGGATGAATTGACACCCTTTTCGGAAAAACACGAAGAGAAAATTTAATTTTATTAATTTTATATTTACTCTATCTTGTATTTTCATCTATTTATTAACATGTAAAATATGTCAAAAAAAATTTGATTGATTGATCTATGAAATCGATCGTCGTAATCCAAAGCGTGTTGGGCCAACCTCAATTTATCTGTTTTTGAAAAACGGATATGAGCAATGTGCTTTTTGAACCGTACTTTCATGACCTTTCCAGTTTGAACTACATACTTTTTCTCGCACTCCTTGCTGCTAATTTCATAAATCTGATTTCTATTTTTCCTCTGTCTTATATTTGAGATATATGCCTCTTCTTCGAGATACTGGGTACTCCCAAAGATAAGATGGAAGAAAATGAAAAGTTGGGAATTATGAAATCAGTTGCAAGGACTGCGAGAAGTATATGGGTCAAACTAGAAGGACCATGAAAGTACGGTTCAACGAGCACATTGCCCATATTCGTTTTTTTGAGACCAGAAAAATCAAGTGTGTTTTCAACATGCTTTGGATTACGACCACCGATATGATGGTATAAGTTTGATGAAGAAACAAATTCAAAAGGATTAGAATCAGGTCGTCATTTACACAATACTTTAAATTCATTAAATTCAATATTAAATTTGTAACATCGTATCCAACGAGTTTCTGAAATACTAAAAGTCGGTGTTCGTTTTTTAAGGAATTATTTCTTTTCTACTGTAACTGTTACTTTCTCTTGTGTCTACTGTTATGTAATCGAAGATTTTTTATCCTTATTCCATGAATTTTCTGGGATGTTGCCTCAATTGCGTTGATTTCTACTCAAACATTGACAGTTGCCCTTGCCCATTCACTTGTAAAAGTTGAAGAAATCTTGGGTTATCCACCAATATAATTGGATGAAGCTTTTATTCACCGTGAATACCAGATAGGATAATTATTACAATTTTTTTTCAAAATTCTTGTGTAGTTCGAGTGAAGACGAAATATAACAAGTACTACCTCCCACGTCTAGATCCCAGAATCAAACTCATTAATTGACTTTTAGTCATCATCCTCAATAAAAATTAAGCTATGACTAATAACCAAGTCACTATTGATCTGCTTATCCTACGCACACAAACAAATACTCTCAAATTGGTGACATTGACAATGAAAATAATTCAGAAATTCATTAGTATTCACTAAGAATATGAACAAAATGATTATAATAATTGGCAGGAATTAGATAGAAGGTCACACGTTTTGTAACGTATGTAACCTTGCGTTTGATATTGATATGAGATGTTTCATTAATTATGGAGCATTGTCATTTTCAGGTACCCCATATTTGGTTTTCTGCGGTTTGGAATTCGAAAATGTGTGATGAGTATTGAACGATGACGACCATGCAAATAAAAATGAATGATTAATACACTGAAATAACTTTATACTCATATGATTTGGAGTTTCAAAAATATATCAAAGATAAGCGTATAGACAAACCGAAAAAGCAGAAGGTTGTTGTAGAAAAGTTTTTGATGCAGCAGAATCTGATAGAATACACTCTCAAAACAGAAAAGGAATAATATTACAAAACAAGTTGAAAGTGAAACAGGCATTGAATTGGGTGACAGAAAAGCCTGAGAAGGAAGCGTTGAAAAAGACATAAAAGGAAGACTATAGATAAACAGAAAAACAGAAGTTTGTAGAAAAAGTTTTTGATGCAGTTCAATCTAAAGAAAGTGACACACTCTTGAAACAGAAAAGGGATACATAATATTCCAAAACAAGTTGAAAGTGAAACAGGCAGTGAATTGGATGGCAGGAACGCTTGAGAAGGAAGCGTTAAAAAAAGAAACCAGATAGAAGACTATAGACAAACGTAAAAAGCAGAAGGTTGAAAAATAAGTTTTTGATGCAGTAGAATCAAAAGAAAGCAACACACTCTTGAAACAGAAAAGGGATAATATAACAGAACAATTTGAAAGTGAAACAGGCAGTCAATTGGGTGACAGAAAAGCCTGAGAAGGAAGCGTTGAAAAAGACATTAGAGGAAGACTATAGATAAACAGAAACAGAGAAGTTTGTAGAAAAAGTTTTTGACGCAGTTCAATCTAAAGAAAGTGACACACTCTTGAAACAGAAAAGGGATACCTAATATTACAAAACAAGTTGAGAGTGAAACAGGCAGTGAATTGGATGGCAGGAATGCTTGAGAAGGAAGCGTTAAAAAAAGAAACCAGATAGAAGACTATGGACAAACGTAAAAAGCAGAAGGATGTAAAATAAGTTTTTGATGCAGTGGAATCAAAAGAAAGCAACACACTTTTGAAACAGAAGAGGGATTATATAACAGAACAATTTGAAAGTGAAACAGGCAGTGAATTGGGTGACAGAAAAGCCTGAGAAGGAAGCGTTGAAGAAGATATTAGAGGAAGACTATAGATAAACAGAAACACAGAAGTTTGTAGAAAAAGTTTTTGATGCAGTTCAATCTAAAGAAAGTGACACACTCTTGAAACAGAAAAGGGATACATAATATTACAAAACAAGTTGAAAGTGAAACAGGCAGTGAATTGGATGGCAGGAACGTTTGAGAAGGAAGCGTTAAAAAAAGAAACCAGATAGAATACTATAGACAAACGTAAAAAGCAGAAGGTTGTAAAAGAAGTTTTTGATGCAGTGGAATCAAAAGAAAGCAACACACTCTTGAAACAGAAGAGGGATAATATAACAGAACAATTTGAAAGTGAAACAGGCAGTGAATTGGGTGACAGAAAAGCCTGAGAAGGAAGCATTGAAAAAGATATTAGAGGAAGACTATAGATAAACAGAAACACAGAAGTTTGTAGAAAAAGTTTTTAATGCAGTTCAATCTAAAGAAAGTGACACACACTTGAAACAGAAAAGGGGTACATAATATTACAAAACAAGTTGAAAGTGAAACAGGCAGTGAATTGGATGGCAGGAACGCTTGAGAAGGAAGCGTTAAAAAAAGAAACCAGATAGAATACTATAGACAAACATAAAAAGCAGAAGGTTGTAAAATAAGTTTTTGATGCAGTGGAATCTAAAGAAAGCAACACACTCTTGAAACAGAAAAGGGATAATATAACAGAACAATTTGAAAGTGAAACAGGCAGTGAATTGGGTGACAGAAAAGCCTGAGAAGGAAGCGTTGAAAAAGACATAAAAGGAAGAATATAGATAAACAGAAACAGAGAAGTTTGTAGAAAAAGTTTTTGATGCAGCTCAATCTAAAGAAAGTGACACACTCTTGAAACAGAAAAGGGATACCTAATATTACAAAACAAGTTGAAAGTGAAACAGGCAGTGAATTGGATGGCAGGAATGCTTGAGAAGGAAGCGTTAAAAAAAGAAATCAGATAGAAGACTATGGACAAACGTAAAAAGCAGAAGGTTGTAAAATAAGTTTTTGATGCAGTGGAATCAAAAGAAAGCAACACACTTTTGAAACAGAAGAGGGATAATATAACAGAACAATTTGAAAGTGAAACAGGCAGTGAATTGGGTGACAGAAAAGCCTGAGAAGGAAGCGTTGAAAAAGATATTAGAGGAAGACTATAGATAAACAGAAACACAGAAGTTTGTAGAAAAAGTTTTTGATGCAGTTCAATCTAAAGAAAGTGACACACTCTTGAAACAGAAAAGGGATACATAATATTACAAAACAAGTTGAAAGTGAAACAGGCAGTGAATTGGATGGTAGGGACGCTTGAGAAGGAAGCGTTAAAAAAAGAAACCAGATAGAATACTATAGACAAACGTAAAAAGCAGAAGGTTGTAAAATAAGTTTTTGATGCAGTGGAATCAAAAGAAAGCAACACACTCTTGAAACAGAAGAGGAATAATATAACAGAACAATTTGAAACTGAAACAGACGGTGAATTGGGTGACAGAAAAGCCTGAGAAGGAAGCGTTGAAAAAGATATTAGAGGAAGACTATAGATAAACAGAAACACAGAAGTTTGTAGAAAAAGTTTTTGATGCAGTTCAATCTAAAGAAAGTGACGCACTCTTGAAACAGAAAAGGGATACATAATATTACAAAACAAGTTGAAAGTGAAACAGGCAGTGAATTGGATGGCAGGAACGTTTGAGAAGGAAGCGTTAAAAAAAGAAACCAGATAGAATGCTATAGACAAACGTAAAAAGCAGAAGGTTGTAAAATAAGTTTTTGATGCAGTGGAATCAAAAGAAAGCAACACACTCTTGAAACAGAAGAGGGATAATATAACAGAACAATTTGAAAGTGAAACAGGCAGTGAATTAGGTGACATAAAAGCCTGAGAAGTAAGCGTTGAAAAAGAGATTAGAAGAAGACTAAAGACAAACAGAAAAACAGAAGTTTGTAGAAAAAGTTTTTGATGCAGTTCAATCTAAAGAAAGTGACACACTCTTGAAACAGAAAAGGGATACATAATATTACAAAACAAGTTGAAAGTGAAACAGGCAGTGAATTGGATGGCAGGAACGCTTGAGAAGGAAGCGTTAAAAAAAGAAACCAGGTAGAAGACTATAGACAAACGTAAAAAGCAGAAGGTTGTAAAATAAGTTTTTGATGCAGTGGAATCTCAAGAAAGCAACACACTCTTGAAACAGAAAATGGATAATATAAGAGAAAAATTTGGAAGTGAAACAGGCAGTGAATTGGGTGACAGAAAAGCCTGAGAAGGAAGCGTTGAAAAAGAGATTAGAGGAAGACTATAGAAAAACAGAAGTTTGTAGAAAAAGTTTTTGATGCAGTTCAATCTAAAGAAAGTGACACACTCTTTAAACAGAAACGGGATACATAATATTACAAAACAAGTTGAAAGTGAAACAGGCAGTGAATTGGATGGCAGGAATGCTTGAGAAGGAAGCGTTAAAAAAAGAAACCAGATAGAAGACTATGGACAAACGTAAAAAGCAGAAGGATGTAAAATAAGTTTTTGATGCAGTGGAATCAAAAGAAAGCAACACACTTTTGAAACAGAAGAGGGATTATATAACAGAACAATTTGAAAGTGAAACAGGCAGTGAATTGGGTGACAGAAAAGCCTGAGAAGGAAGCGTTGAAAAAGAGATTAGAGGAAGACTATAGAAAAACAGAAGTTTGTAGAAAAAGTTTTTGATGCAGTTCAATCTAAAGAAAGTGACACACTCTTTAAACAGAAACGGGATACATAATATTACAAAACAAGTTGAAAGTGAAACAGGCAGTGAATTGGATGGCAGGAACGTTTGAGAAGGAAGCGTTAAAAAAAGAAACCAGATAGAATGCTATAGACAAACGTAAAAAGCAGAAGGTTGTAAAATAAGTTTTTGATGCAGTGGAATCAAAAGAAAGCAACACACTCTTGAAACAGAAGAGGGATAATATAACAGAACAATTTGAAAGTGAAACAGGCAGTGAATTAGGTGACATAAAAGCCTGAGAAGTAAGCGTTGAAAAAGAGATTAGAAGAAGACTAAAGACAAACAGAAAAACAGAAGTTTGTAGAAAAAGTTTTTGATGCAGTTCAATCTAAAGAAAGTGACACACTCTTGAAACAGAAAAGGGATACATAATATTACAAAACAAGTTGAAAGTGAAACAGGCAGTGAATTGGATGGCAGGAACGTTTGAGAAGGAAGCGTTAAAAAAAGAAACCAGATAGAATACTATAGACAAACGTAAAAAGCAGAAGTTTGAAAAATAAGTTTTTGATGCAGTAGAATCAAAAGAAAGCAACATACTCTTGAAACAGAAAAGGGATAATATAACAGAACAATTTGAAAGTGAAACAGGCAGTCAATTGGGTGACAGAAAAGCCTGAGAAGGAAGCGTTGAAAATGACATTAGAGGAAGACTATAGATAAACAGAAACAGAGAAGTTTGTAGAAAAAGTTTTTGACGCAGTTCAATCTAAAGAAAGTGACACACTCTTGAAACAGAAAAGGGATACCTAATATTACAAAACAAGTTGAGAGTGAAACAGGCAGTGAATTGGATGGCAGGAACGCTTGAGAAGGAAGCGTTAAAAAAAGAAACCAGGTAGAAGACTATAGACAAACGTAAAAAGCAGAAGGTTGTAAAATAAGTTTTTGATGCAGTGGAATCTCAAGAAAGCAACACACTCTTGAAACAGAAAAGGGATAATATAAGAGAACAATTTGGAAGTGAAACAGGCAGTGAATTGGGTGACAGAAAAGCCTGAGAAGGAAGCGTTGAAAAAGAGATTAGAGGAAGACTATAGATAAACAGAAAAACAGAAGTTTGTAGAAAAAGTTTTTGATGCAGTTCAATCTAAAGAAAGTGACACACTCTTGAAACAGAAAAGGGATACATAATATTACAAAACAAGTTGAAAGTGAAACAGGCAGTGAATTGGATGGCAGGAACGCTTGAGAAGGAAGCGTTAAAAAACGAAACCAGATAGAAGACTATAGACAAACGTAAAAAGCAGAAGGTTGTAAAATAAGTTTTTGATGCAGTGTAATCTCAAGAAAGCAACACACTCTTGAAACAGAAAAGGGATAATATAAGAGAACAATTTGGAAGTGAAACAGGCAGTGAATTGGGTGACAGAAAAGCCTGAGAAGGAAGCGTTGAAAAAGAGATTAGAGGAAGACTATAGATAAACAGAAAAACAGAAGTTTGTAGAAAAAGTTTTTGATGCAGTTCAATCTAAAGAAAGTGACACACTCTTGAAACAGAAAAGGGATACATAATATTACAAAACAAGTTGAAAGTGAAACAGGCAGTGAATTGGATGGCAGGAACGCTTGAGAAGGAAGCGTTAAAAAAAGAAACCAGATAGAAGACTATAGACAAACGTAAAAAGCAGAAGGTTGTAAAATAAGTTTTTGATGCAGTGGAATCTCAAGAAAGCAACACACTCTTGAAACAGAAAAGGGATAATAGAGAACAATTTGGAAGTGAAACAGGCAGTGAATTGGGTGACAGAAAAGCCTGAGAAGGAAGCGTTCAAAAAGAGATTAGAAGAAGACTATAGATAAACAGAAAAACAGAAGTTTGTAGAAAAAGTTTCTGATGCAGTTCAATCTAAAGAAAGTGACACACTCTTGAAACAGAAAAGGGATACCTAATATTACAAAACAAGTTGAAAGTGAAACAGGCAGTGAATTGGATAGCAGGAACACTTGAGAAGGAAGCGTTAAAAAAATAAATCAGATAGAAGACTATAGACAAACGTAAAAAGCAGAAGGTTGTGAAATAAGTTTTTGATGCTGTAGAATCTGAAGAAAGCGACACACTCTTGAAACAGAAAAAGGATAATATTACAAAACAATTCAAAAGTGAAATAGGCTGTGAATTGGGTGACATGAAGTTGAATATTAAAATGTATCAGTGAACGACTATGTACTGGTAAAGTTTTGTACAAAAAAGGCTGTGGTGCATTACGTTGGTCTGATAATATAAAAAATAGATATGTTAGTAAGTAGAGTTCTTAAGAATGAAAAGACTACAATTTCAATTTTCTCTTTAGAATTTGAGGATATTGCTCGCAAATTACGACCTCCTATGAACGCCAGCGTTATCGAAAGGACCACATCTCTACTTTCTTTCAAGATTCATCATTCTCAATGTGAAACTAAGATTTTGTATGTAGATCACTTGACTGAATAAAGTACTGCTCTGGATCATATTCAAATGTATCCATTGAGGAGTACATTTGAACATTTCGTACCACCTAACAATTTTTATTATAAAACTGAGATTCAATGATGAATGTGAACTCAATTACTTCTAATGTTGTGTTCTTATAATTCAATGAGGAAAAAAAATATCATTAAAATTTTTTTTAAAGGTGCCCCCTTCTCCCTTAGATATCATTTATATATCGTATTATGATATTCTACAATAATAATATTCATTCTGATACTAAATTGAAAAAAAGCCATTTTGCTTTACAGGTGTCAGGGATACTCGTGTGGTGAATCATTAAGTTCGTCAATGAATTTTCCCATAACTTGTTTATTCTGCATCATCAGGAAATAGCGGTAACATTTTTCTGATGGGTTCCTAAACCAGGAATGTCATTATGTAATCAATGGTTAGTAATCTGAAAAATGAACCTATTGAAATTCTACGGAAGTTTCACAGACAGAAAAAATTAAGTGTATGGCAGGTGAAAATAATTTGTATATTATTTTTTCTTTTAATATGGACAAAAGGTTTGGTATTTCTGCAACAATATCTGAATTGAATACTACATTTTTGATTGTGTGATATTCCAAAATTGTACCCAAAATATTCAATATACTTCTCTACAATTTTTTTATAAACTATTCGAAAAAATTCTTCTTCTAGTTTTTTAAGATCTGAATATTGATCTATTCCAAAGGAACGAAAAGAAACGTATGTGTATTATCTTACTTGTCGTTAACCTGTCAAAAAATATGTGAACGAATTTAAACTGAAAATTCATATAAACTTGCTGAAATATAAGCTGTTCCTTATTGAAAATCGCTTTAAAACAAACGATTTACGTTTCATGTTCAAAATACCACAAAGGTCATGTCGTAATGACAAGGTTATGAGGGTCGAACAGTCCAATAAATTATGTATTGGCTTAGAAATTGAATATTTATAATCCATCAAACTGGATGGGAAATTCATTATGATTTTACCAGTCTGGCATAGATTCTCACTAGTTGAAGAAGCTATTTATTCTGTTGGAACATAGAATGAATGAAAATAGGTAACTTTTAATAAAGTCACTTCCAAGATCTAGTCACAATAATAACATGTGCAATGTCTCAGTCTGTCACATTTCTCAACTAGTGACTTGACCAAATCTAAACACTTGGTATATGAGAATACAATAAAAAGATTTATTCAATTACCCATTCTACTAATAATGATAATCATCGTATTCAAAATTCAATAAGTTTTAATTACGGTTACAATTATTCCCACATAAATCTTATATTCCTTGTAACATGCATTTCACACTTCCGGAAATGATTAGTGTTGATCAACTTTCGCTGAGAAATAATACCATTCATGATTACTATCACGAGATAAATGGTTTTAAGAAGTTGAGAGAGATGAAAATATCGGTTTTTACCAAAACTATGTTTGCTTTCTTTCTTGTCCTCTTGTTTGTTTGTTTGTCTGTTCTGGTGGAATTTTGCAATCCTCTGTATTTATAGTGGATGTTGATCTTGTAAGTGACCTTGTGCTAGTAGATTTCGTTCGTTTCTCTCAATGTCGGAATCGGGATCTTGGAGATAATTTTCTCCCAATTGTTAGAGGTTTCCCTTCTGATGTAGGCTACACTCTAAAGCCGTCTCTTCGATTCCGCTTCATTACTTGTTCCTCTCCTTGTTCTTCTGAATCTTGATATGACCCAGCAGCTCCCACGTAGATGACCTGTTTTTTCGCAGGTATGGCAGTGTTTTTTCCTATTTCTTTCAGGAAGAAGAGATTTGCCAGATGCTGTTAAGGTGGCTATGAACTTATTGAGTAGCATCTCGCTTCTGTAACTTAGCAGCTTTCACGTAGATGACCTGTTTTTTGCAGTTATGGCAGTGTTTTTTTCCGTTTGCCAGATGCTGATATGGAGGCCCTTAACTTATTGAATAACGTCTCGCTCGTAGACTTGTCGCCAAATTCGACTTCCGTAACTTAGACCTCGTATTTCGTAATGCATTTCCACCGCTATCAGCTCTGAGCTCATGATTTGAGTATGTCCTATTCGATGACACACATACAGAATCATACAAACTATCAGCAACGTTCATAGACTGGTAAATATAATATTTATTCTCAAAGTAAACCAGATTTTAGTGTAAATCAAATAGATTGCCGTTGTTGAAGTCTTGCTCTATTAGTTAATAAAGGTAATTATATTGTTAATGTCTTGCTCTATTAGTTCATTGGGGTAATTATTTAACACCGAGAAGATTATGACGATCAGAGACGGAAGGCAACATGCATACATTTATTCTCTTGATAAACTATTTTTGAAGATATGAGTTTATATGGAACACTGGAACATTGTAACATACATATACTGTCCAACTCTCAAGGAACGGTTGGTTAAACGTGCTCTTGTAATCAATTATCCAGTATATTAGAAGACGATGTATCTGAGTTCAAAACTCACTCTGAAGATACACTGTATGTTTACGTTTACACAATTTTCAGCCATTTAACAGTAAATATTTTTTGTGTAAATTGAAAGCATTTTTCCCCTTTATTTATCAGACAGCTATTTAGTTACAAGATATGTTCATCTTATGGGTAAGGTATATTCCAACGCGCATTTACAAATTGATTACTAATGTATTTCAGACGTATTTTTCTTAATTGAAGCCATCAACTGATTAATTCAATCATAACGTTCATTTTCATGACCTACTTTGAAGTTGTACAATCATTATAGTTGTTGATCCAGTTTTACTAAACGTGACTTAGGATAAATGCGTGCATTATGCTAATGTGAATGAAATCACTTTTCATAACCCACTTTTAGATAGCTCGAACAGTTGGTGTCACTGTTCTTTCAGAAGATAATGAAAAAACAATTGCATCTGTTTGAATCGGTAATGAAATTTACTACACAACTGGTCTTTGAAGTTTTTCTCAAGTATAGTCTACAGACGGCAAAATTATTGTCCACCTTTAGTTATGATTAAATTATCACATGAGATACATTTCTGACAAACAATAAATGCTTTCCTGACCGTGACAGTCATTGATTTACATTTGACAGATAATTATGAAATGCTCCTCAAGAAGGACACTATTACAAGTGGTTCGGAAGCCCCTTCCACGTAAGCTGTATGAAACTTGCGAGCTTCAAAAATTCAAAAAAAAATTTGAGAGCTAGTCTTTGGATGTAACACCAGTTTCTCAATTTCTATAGGTGATAATAGTGTTTTTCTCATATATGATTTTTACTTACCAATTTATTGAGTATGTTTTTACTAATATTTAACAAATTATAATAATCTATATTGGGTACTAATTGAACAATTTTTAAAAATGTCAATTAAACAATATT
Source organism: Chrysolina americana (assembly GCA_958502065.1). Lineage (NCBI taxonomy): Eukaryota > Metazoa > Arthropoda > Insecta > Coleoptera > Chrysomelidae > Chrysolina > Chrysolina americana. Next base: position 102,610,790 of record OY293410.1, on the reverse strand, counting down.
GTACATCCAAGTTCAATAGCACATTGATGGAATATTATTTTCCCAATGTTCATCAGATCATATTAACGTATAATACTTGAATAATCTCCAACAGTATCGTTTAAACAATATTATCTATATATTGATTACAAAATTCTAGGGATCAGAAACAATATTGTATATTCAAGTTTGATTCTACAAATCATTTTAATCTATATTAAGTACTGGTTGAATAGTTTTCGCCAATATCAATTAAACCATATTGTAAACCTACATATTGCTTTCAATATCGAGAGTAAATATTGCGATCTCAATACTTCTCTCATGTCGATTCTTGAAATAACTACAATATTGTTTATCCAAGTTTGAAAGCACATTGATTGAATATACTTTGACCAATATTCTGCAAATCATATTAACCTTTATTGATTAAATTTGTTATGAACACATCATGCCAATATTGAAATAATAATATTAACATAATATTACAAAGAGAACGTATTACCGTTACTAAATTTTGTATACTCAGTAGCGAATATTGAAAAAAAAATATATGCAATTATGATCAAACTTGGGTTAGAACCTCTAGGTGGCTTTACGTATAGAACGCCAATCAACATCTAAGATAATATATATAAAATATTTTCATAATATTATACCAATACTATCCCATTATAAGTGTTATTCAGGCAATATTGTTTCAATATCGCTGATTATTTTGTGGCCAATATTGCTTTGAGAATATTTTACCAATATGATTTTGAAAAAGTCATTGGACCAATATCGTGAAATGTTCAGATTTTTTGCCAATATTCCCATAATTTCGTACCAATATCATCCCAATATAAGTGTGCTTCAGCCATATTGCACCAATATCGCTGATTGTTTTGAAGCCAATATTATTATGAGAATATATTTATAGTGGACCAATATCGCTAAATGTTCACATTTCTTTCTGTCAATATTGCTTTCGAATGTTTTGTCAATATTGCGTGTGAATGTTTTGCCAATATTTTCATAATATTGTTCCAATATTATCCTAATATAAGTGTGCTACAGTGATGTACTGATATCGCGAATTCTTCACATTTTTTTCGCCAATTTTGAATGTGGATGTTTTGACATAATAATAATATAAGTGTGCTTCAGGCTATATTGTTTCAATGTCACTGATTATTTTTAGGACAATATTGCTTCAAGAATATTCTGCCAATATCATTTTAGAAATGTCCAAGCAATATGGGACCAATATCGCGAAGTAAACACATTTCTTTACCAATTTTATGTTTGAATAGTTTGCCAATGTTTTCATAACATTTTACCAATATTGTTATAATATAAGTGTATTCAGCGATATTGTTCCGATATTACTGATTGTTTTGAAAATTAAATTACTTCGAGAATATTTCGCCAATATTATTTAAAATATGTCTAAGTAACATTGAACCAATATTGCGAAATGTTCACATTTTTCCGCATCAATATTAATTTCGAATGTTTTGCCAATATTTTCATAATATTATACCCATACTATCCCACTATAAGTGTGATTCAGGCCATATTGGACCAATATCGCGAAGTATTAGTTTTTCTGCCAATATTTTGTTTGAATATTTCGCCAATATTTTCATAATATTCTAGCAATATTGTTCCAATATAAGTGAGTGTGATTCAACGATATTGTTCCAATATTGCTGATTGTGTTGAGGTCAATATTGCTTCGAGAATATTTCGGAAATATTATTTTGAAAATATTCAGTAATATTGGACCAATATGGTGAAATGTTCCACATTTTTTCCAGCCAATATTACGTTCGTATGTTTTGCCAAAACTTTCATGATATTGTACCAATATCGTGGGATGCATACATTGGAATATTGTGCCAATATTTTCATGATAGTGTTACGGTATGATCCCAATATACTTAAGTGTGTTGCTGGAGATAGAGCATTTGCTCTGTATGAGTTGCGGATTTCATAGATGAGCTTTTGCAAGGAATTTAAAAAAACTGGGGAATTTGCAAGCAAAAGTTACAAATGAATTACTTAAACCAGGTTGTTTAAATGAAAGTACCTTAAGAAAGTGTAACCAACTGAAAAAGAAGAATTTGTAATACCTTAATTTTATTAAAACAGTTAACTACCAAATTGACCAAATTTTGTGTGAAATTGCCGAAATCAATACCGTTACGGCTCATTGAAGAAATGTGGATATGTAATCTGAGAATTTAATTTTGATGGTTGCATGGAAACATATCTGTGTTTTGAATAACAACACTTCTGCTTTTGTATAGTATTGTCTTAATTCAAGTTCAATTCCATGGCTATCTGATTTTATTGTATACTTCGGTATTGTTTTCCTTCTATGAATTGTTTATATCAAATGACGTAAGAGATATCAACATAAAATTCCGATGAATCAGTGTGTGTTATGTTTATGTTGTTCAATCAAATTGGGGAAAGCACTACGTTTTTGTAAAATCATATTTCAGTAAAAAATTACACATGGGAAGGATTAATTAAAATATAGTATTTGCCAAAATTTCGACAACTAGTTTATTTTCCGTTTTGATTTTCAGAATCAGTAAAGCATGAATCTTTTTCAATGGAAAAACTGATACCACATAATTGACGGCGGATATCTCATGGATATTCAGATTCTGGTCCACGAAACGTCCATAAGGTATACGCTGGATAGAATTGAACATCCAGGGGATATCCATAGTATCATCCATAATGGATGTCCATGAAACATACATCGTATGTCCGTGTGTTCTCTGCAGTACGTAGTATATGGTATTTTGTGAAAAAAAATTTGTGGCTTCCATTAGATACTGTTTATAATGAATCGAAATATTTTTTTCGAATCATCTTTCCATACTATTCTTTATGAAGTCATAAATCTACGAGGCAAACCGTAACATTATTTAATGGCCTTCAATGCAATGTGATTTTGTTCATAGTAAGCTTCTTTACATCGCACTGGCTCATTCTAACATCTAATCTATACGCACACTGAACCCATTTTATTACATGATGTAATTCCTTTCCTATCACACCGGTGATACCCGTTGGAATGCAGTGGGATGTAAGAAAGTCAGTATCTCCAATTCGCAGTAATTAAATCAGTATCACCCAACATAAAACTGATTTATTGATAATGAACAAAAGAACGCTTGTCCGTTGTTGTGAGCATTGGGTATTAAGGTTTAATAGATAAGAGTGGGATAAATCTCGTAGATGGTGAGCATTAAGTATAGCATTGTGTGGGCAGCATCATGAACTTTTCCTGAAAAATATTGACTATGATTTCAAAGAAACCTACAGCTTGCCTAATTCCCAATTCCATTTTGAGTGACAAAGTCAGTAAACTGTTCAATACTGTCTTGGGATGGTTCAATTCGGCTATCTGCGGCCAGATTTCGGTAACACTACGACTCACCAAGATGGTAAATTCAGAACAAAACTCAAAAACGTCATTTCTTGTCTAGAACTCAGGCTGAGACCGAGTTTGCGAGACAAGCGTCTCATATCCAGCGTGTGGTAGATAACGTGACGGTCAATAGACTCTTCATATATCGACGTACCAAATTTGAAACCTGTATTTTTAAAACTATAGAAAAATTGGAGGGCGTACCTCACCTCGTGGTCATCCGGTATGTCTAGGAACTTCCGTCTCGTAACAAGTTTCCCAATTTTATAGTATCTCAGATTCTGTTCGTATGAGAAGTGGTGAAGGGGTTCATTGAACCTGAAGTTCAGTATATAAATGAATTTTTTTTCTTCGCAACGTGGCTGTTAAAGGTGAGTTTAGTATCTAAAAATGCTCCCAGATCCTTAATAAGATTTGATTCCTTAAGAGGTTCTCCACAAAGATATAGATCAGAAACGGGATGAGATGACTTCCGAGTGAACACTATTTTGAAACATTTCTTCAGATTTAAGTAAAGTTTATTAAGTTTGCATTAATCTGAGAAGGAATTGAAATCATGTTGAAAACCTTGATAGTCATCGACGCAGGCTATAGGTTTATAAATTTTCAAGTCGTCCGCATAGAGAGCAATGCCTGTACTTTCAAAACAGGCATTTATGTCATCAATGAATATATTGAAGAGCAGCGGACCTAGATGGGAGCCCTAAGGCTCCCCTGATGTAATTTGAAGGCACTCAGAATGAGAACCATTAACAACAACATAATGGTGGCTATCGGTTAAATATGATGTGAGAAAGCTAAGCAGATTGCCAAGCACACCGATGTTCCGGAGCCTCACCACAAGACTTGCATGGTGGTTGAAATGGATTGGAGAGGACCTGCGATTTATTTATAGGAGCTTCTATCCCCGATCTTCCGTTCCACGGTTATACTTCCCCAGAAAACGGGGAGGCTGTGGAATTTTGAGTTTGGAGTGTCTACATAATAGAATGGTTTTATAAAGAGCATGTGAAGTTATCAGGAGGTCAGATCCCCTTCTCTACATGGTGTACGACCATGAGAAAGCAGGTATTGGAGCAATTGTTATCAACGCAGCAACCCGTGCAGCCTTAGAACTTGGTCTTGTATTCGACACTGAACGGACGAACCCAAACTCTGTCACCGAGTTGGAACCCGTTCAGCAAAAGCTGCGGAGAGTGAGAGTCTCCTACAGCTACATAGGGATAAGCCAATGCATGGGGTCTTCTTCAAGAACATTGAAGACTTCGTCTTATCCAAAAACCTGACTTTCGCATTCATCACTGATGGGTATAGAGGTCCCTGACACTAGATGCAGAGCGTGTCGTGGGGCAGCTGAGACCATAATGCATTTGATGTCAGCTTGTCCAGCTTATGCGGTCTCAGCCTATATCCACAGGCATAACGTGACACTACGAGTGTTGTACTACCATCACCATCTTTGACACTCATACGGTATAGACGAGACACCGGTGTTGCTGTATGCTCCAGGGGATATTGAGTCCTTTGTGGATATGAGAAGTGCTGAGTTTTTGACTCCTGGCGAAACAAACATCGTCTGAAAAGAGGAGCTTAAACGGACTAAATATCGAGATCTACTCTTCGAACTCCACTGGCTTTACCCAAACCGATCTGTTCAATGGTGGTTCTAATAGTTGGGGTACTTTAGTAAATAATCCAGTGCCCTCTCCTGATGTGTCGGACTCTTGAGAGAGGGCCTGACTGGAATATTACCCATGAAAAAAATAAATGAAATAAAATGATCGGAGTGCCAGCAATTTTCTGTTTCTACCCTGTATGATTTTTAGTTTTGTTGAGGGATTTTCTGAATTTATAACTATATAATGTATCATCTGATAGAACCATAAATTAATACCGATATTTTGACAAACTCCAATTCGAACTGTTCAACGATTATTAATTATCATAAACCAATTTCAGTTCGAGTAATTCCAATAATGGAAACCAATTATAAAGGAATTTCAATTGTATAAATACTGCATAACTATTACATCATTAATTAATTCATTGATTGATATCGCATTGGCACTATTAGTAGCCAATTACTTACATTGAGGAATGTAAGAGAGTCAGTTTCACAGTTTATTTCATTTTTAAACGTAACAATCGCCCATAAATGCGATTTTTATGCGACTATAACAGAATACTGCTCTTTCCTAATTGTTTTTAATTAAACAATTTTGCGATTCATTTTCCTCGCCTGATAACACAATGAAGTTCTTATGTTGAAAAAAGTAAACATTAACAAATGAAAATCAAAAATTGTTGAAGAAATGAAGATTTTTTGTGATACTTTTGAATAACATTCTTATTTCTCTAAGTACATGAATTTCTAATGAAAAATTATTTTCATTCATTTCCATTCATCAATCTGGGAGAATTATGAATATTGATCCTACAGTTCTAGGCGTCGAGACTTTTTTTAGAAAATTTCCTCCTCTTTTTGATTTATTTTTTTTTTATTTGAAAAATCTCAATAAGTTTTTGAGATATTTGCAAAAACACTTCTGTTAGATATTACATAGGTACGTAGGTTTTTTTTCATTTTAAAAAAATATTTTTTTCTTTCCATAATTTTTTTTAATATTATTACCATCCAATAAATCATGTCTCCCATGGAATGTCAAAATTCTAGCAGCTCTGTTTAGTAACCTTTTACTTAGATTTTAGAACTTGAATCATACGGGAAATTCCGATGCCTTAAAACAGGCATGAGGCAATTGAATACCAAAGTTACATACTATTACTACATACATATTAGCAAAGGGATAACCACATTTTACTTTATAATTATATTCTTGAAAGAATGTTACAAACGTCGTCCATATGTGATTGCTACGTTTATTGTGTTGCAAATTTTTGATACCATTGAAATATAAACTTGAAAATTCTACTATGGAATCATTTCGCTTTTAAATATATGAGCCGTAGACAAAACATTTAGTGACAACCAAAAAGGGGCCATTTTTAGCGCGCTCTAGCAGATGTACGAGGTGGCAGAGTAAAAAATCGGATTCAGTCAATAAAAATAAAACTATTCAACATTTTTACTGGAAACACGAACTTCGAATATCGTATGCTTATAGCATACGGCTTAACACCTCATCGAAAATTATATTTATATTTGAAGGTTAATAGTGGCCTACCGAAATTGAAACAAATATAAATCGATGGCAATCAAATTCATAATCTGACCTACTGAAAGACGCAGAATTTTCACAACACTTTGATATGAGGATGTCATTAAATAAAATTTTTGTGACAACTGACGGTCAGAATACCTTTCAAGTTTAGGTCGAATTACGAAAACGAGTTTAAAACGAACGAGTGTTATATGCTATGAAGGTTTTATGGTGATCAAAAATTGCAGTCAAAAATAATTCAGGTTTTGTATCATTTCATTTTGCTGTCACGATAACCGTGTTGCTTTGAAACAACGCGAGAACTTGATATGGTTCAAATAATCATCTACGAGTTGTAGATGTTATTGAATAAAGTGAAAAATGTAAATGAATATAATATATAATATCGTCGAATAAATTAATATTTAAAACCTCTGGTTCCGAAAATTGTATAGGAGCAAAGTGCTCTCTGAATCGTACGTTAATGGGCCTTCTAGTTTGACCCACCAAGGTATTTCTTCTCGCAGTCCTTACACCTTATAAATAGTCTAAACAACTTCAAATAAACGTCTATATTCCTTTACTTTCCTTTCATAAACCTTTATTTAACAGTAACCATCTAGTTCCCAACGTTAATTTTACAAATATTGAGGAATCTGAAGGAGGGCCGCATAAAAAAAAACGAAACACGTATGCCTCTCTGGTGGTTATGAATGATTTTACTTTCATCGCCGATAATTGATGTAATAGCGACTAATATCAGTTGACAAGAAAATAAATAAATTAAGTAAATAATCATATTCATAATTTCTAATTCTGAAAGAAAATCATAGTAGGCCAACTATGATCGAACAGTCAATATGCGGTATATTTATGTAAGCGAATATGTCTCCTCATTATCTTGTAGTTTTCGTTTTTATTGGAAACGCCTACATATTTACATAATACATATTACATTAAACTTTTACTTTCTTTATTACTGATTTAACCGACTACTTCAAGATGAGGTAAATCAAGGTCATCACGCAGCGAAGTACAAGTCTCATTGGGTCTATATATAGAGTGCAATTGATACAGATGTGGTATTTCGAAATATAACCGCCATCTACAATGGGAAACTGGAGCTGTAGAAAATCTAGGTGAAAGGATAATAAACATTTTTATAGATATCACATGGGCAACCTCACGGGTTAGTCCATTTATCAAAAATTAGCAAGTATCCGACAAGCCATCCCTACCAGAGCATCAAATCTCCAAAATCAGTGAAGGTTCGACCTCCATCAGAAACCTGAGAAAAACCAACTGGAAGGCATACAGAAGTCAACCTAGAGTGTGTGAAATTCTCCAAAGGAGGGGTTGAGGAAATTACGGAGGTCTTCATGCTTCAATTCTGGACCAAAGAGCTAAAAAACCTGAAAAAGACAACCAGATTTCTTTAAAATAGGGCCTATAGCATTGGGGCGATAGAACGATGCCCTTTCTCTGTACAAAAGATCCAAACAGAAAGAAAAGGAAGGCGTGGAAAAATAATTGGAAGAAGTCGAGAGCATGGCTAAATCCTGGGATATTGCATAAAAGGTTATCACCAGCAGGAAAGTAGATTGGGGTATAATGGTGAGGCATTCAAATCAGCAAGGCCAGACGAAATTCAACCTAAACCGCGGTCGTATTAAATAAAGTCGTAGTTAGAATTTTTTTTTTATCTTTATCCTGTATTCAACCTGTACTTAGAGCGAGGAACACTCGTTTTGATTCCATACCTAATCAGGCTGCTTAGGGGAAGCCTTCCTGCAGGTAGTATCTAGTACCTGGCGAAGGTGCATGGTGATCATCATACCTAAGCCGTGAAAACCATGCTATGCCCAGGCTGGGGAATTTAGACCAATTTTCCTTTCATTGTTTATGCTCAAAACGATGGCAAAACTAGTTGAAGAAATATCCAATTTTCTCAGAGTACCAACAGGCCTATCCACCTGGAAAATCCTGTCAGACGTCGCTGCATAGGCTAGTCGGCACGATTGAGAATTCTCTCTCGAATGAAGAGATTATTATGAAACCTCGTGGTAGACAGCCCCTTCATCAGGAATTCAAATGTGTGAGGATATCCCCAATATTTGAAGATTTTTCACATGTTGGGGAATGAACTTTCGTGAGAATTTTGTGGGATTCTCTTGATTTGAAGATCCTATGACTTAAACCATTGTCAATTATCACTAACCTGATTTCTAAGCATATCAAGCTCCTTCTGGTGATACATTTTTGGTGTGGTGGGTGCGCAGAATGATTTTAACTCCTTGAAGATTTACAGACTTTGTGACGTGACGTGAAGATTTTGGCGATTTGATTGCCGATATTCTGGTATTTCTGACCATTTTCCTTGACAACACTGCCCCTTATAGACCTAAACCGTGAAGAGGTGTTTGCCTAGGATTACGATGACGATATTGTTATAATTTGTGGGAGTCTGTGTGGATCTGATGCAATCAGTCCTCACAGACGTACAGACTTTGTGCATGAGGAAGAACCTTAAGGTCATTCCCTTGGCCTAAACATAATCAACAAGTGATGCCAGCAGATAGCAGTTTTTACAGTACTGAATAGGATGAAAATTCATTTTCACAAGAGCCTGAACAGGCCAAAAACCTGGTTGGGCTCTTACAGGACACAGTAGGCACTTTGGAAAACACATCAATATGCAAGTTTTTCCAAGAAGGAGAAGACACCTTAGGACACATACTGTGCTACTACGAAGTTCTGACTAGGCTGAGGATTTCAATGATTGTGGAAGTAAAACCTCAACTCTGCCCATACACGGAGGACCTGAGATCTAGTCTATGGAGACTAGTGATGAGGATGGGTCTAGACAAGGAACTCTAACATAACGTGAAGACACACACCATAGAGCTCAAAGCGGAGCTCCTAGATGCACATACGCCTCTTATTAATCTTGAATCTTGAAAAGAAATCTGTAAATGTGGATGACGATAAGTCCTGTTTTTATCGTATCGTATCTGTAACGAAAATTATGTCATATTTCGATACTAATTTTGCCATAACTAAGCACTGAAATGAACGTGAGAGTATTTCCCCGTTATGAACATTTGCGCGGGTTGACATTAATTGGATTCAACCGTTGCGTTACTCCTCTCATTTCTGTTGAGCCGATGATACTGACCATATCAGTCAAAGCTAGGGAACACTGAACCAGCTTTTCAAATATAGACCGACTGGGGAGGAATCTCAACTTGAAAATTTGTCCAGAATATCAACTAAAAACTAATCAAAACGAACGAAGTTCGATAAGTGTGTATATTGGAGAGTGCAATTCAATGAAAACAAATATTTCGTAAACCGAAAAATATCTGTCTCTCCACAATATTCAAATGGCATAGAATAAAAGCACCTCATTCAACTATAACATTTCAGTTTCAGAAAAGGTTAAGCAGAATATTAATGATATATTGCGCACATTTCTAGCGGAGATTTTTTTGAATAAGTAGTGGTGAATGATAATTGAAGAATGGATATTTGCAGTCAAACTATTCAACAACAATCAGGCTTCATATGAAACGGCTGTACAGTTTCTGATATCAATGTGGAAGTGGCATGGCATCACAAGTTAAAAGGTGAGGGGTACGACTTCCCTAGCTCGCACAAGTCTCTGGCTTCTGAGGGTTGCTGGTTAGGGTGCAGCCGGTTGACGGATATAACAATTTTAACAGTAAGGGTGGTTTTTTCGACTAATAGGGCATTTGAAACTATAAATATCGACTCTAACGAAACAGCTTTAGACAACCTCCAGAGCTATTTATAAAATAGAGAACAACTCGTTCTCATCGTCATAAAATAACACATTTTTACATCAACAACATGTGTCAAGTATGAAGAGCCTCAAGGATTCCGAGACCGATATGATTGATTTCATTCATAAATGATATTATAAGTCACATCAAGAACTGTAAGCTGAAACTTTTTGCTCCACTTCTCTGGTGAAAATAGGATGTCAAAAAATTCTTGAACGAAGATTTTGGGAATATCTCCAACTGGATCTGTGATAATGGCCTCAAATTAAATGCAAACAAAATTTATGATTAAATCGTCGAAAGCAAATGTGAAAATTATAGAAGAAAATTAAATGAAATCTGATATTCAAATTAACGGAGAAAGCATTGAAGAAGTGAAAATGTTCAAGTATTTGGGAGTGATAGTTGATATCCAAGGATTTTCAGTCACTGTGAATATATTAAAAGAAGAATGACTCAAAAAATTGATATTTTTACAGGTTTGGAGATATTGCCCATAACACAAAATTAACAATCAATTGAAGTCGATCATTGCACTTGATATCGATTATTGTGGCACTTTAATTAATTTCCTATTTTATTGAATAGATTTGTATGATATAAAAAATCCAAAATCATGCAATGAGAGCAATTTTGATTCGTAAAATTCTTACTCCAATCTCAACAATGGTGGACACACTGTAGCGGTGCTAAAGTCGGACCTGTCCACTTGTGTTAGGATAATCGAGCTCGAATTATCCATTTGACGAGAGATGGCAGATTAGTTAGTTAGAAAGACACAGACAGTATTCAGTTGAAATACATTAGAAGCTATATTTACACGACTAAAATAAATTAGTAGATTTTAAGGGTATTTTCATTACAATATATTGCTACGTTTTTGCTAAATAATAGGCCGAGCACACTACTAAACTGTTTATTTTCTAACTTCACTATAAACAAACCTACAACACTTCACTGACTAATTACTATACAACAATACAACTAGCTAAATATTCCAAACACTTCTGCTTATTATCACTTTCTAATCTTCTTAAATAATTTCTCTTCTTAAAACTTCCTTCCCAGTCAAACGTCTCCGTTTATATAGGTGCTCATCATGTAGACTGGATTAATCGCGATGATTCGAGAATACTCAAAACGGAGAACTTCTACACATTTCCAGGAATAGAGCGATGACGCGGCAGCTCCGTTATCTAGACTATTCATGCAGTACAGAAAACGATCCATCCAAATAAACACTTCTTGGAATTGATTTATCGATGAGGCGCCCGCGGAATGGACTCAGCGGCGCAGCTAGGGGGCTTTTATCAATCTCGTAACAATATTGATTTCATTTAAATTGAAGAATTACATGTTACTGTTGGATTTATCAAGTCGAATTAGGTTCAAGATGTACATTGTCACGAAACTAGAATGATTTTCACACAAACTCTTATGCAAAATATTTTTTTTGTGAAACCTCATTTAGAAAAGGTCTAGTGATATGTAACAAACTAAAAAATAAAAAGATATGTGTACTTGGATAGTTTCAAATATTCTTGTGTGAAATTTCTTTCAATAGGTAATATGAATATGAAGTTATTCTGTGTATGTTATTTGTTTATCGATATCTATAAATAATGACTTTCATAATCAAGAATGTGTATCCACTTGAAGGAAGCTGTGCTAATGATATTTGTTCGGGTAAAGTATTAATATTTTTTCATCATATAATTATTGCTTATCAGTAACAATTACTAAAATGTATTTATATAATCGGATTCCTGATTGCTATACTTTTTTTGATGAAATCCTGACGAGTACCATTGTTCAGTAAAAATAGGATATATGTATTGAAAAATAAAAAAACATTTTTTCGATCATTCTACTTCAGTAAGATGAAGGGGTTGCATTTAAATCAGCGAACGTTTAGTTATTGAGTACTATTTTCCCGAGATCTAAAACTGAAATGATTTCGAGAAGATGACAGTGTGTGCATTGTACATCAGTGGAATTTTATAAACACCTGTATTATTTATGTAATGTCATCCGTACCTAGCGTTTGCATAGATCTTCCTCATAAGAATGAGACGCTTACTGCACCTTTATGATTTCATCTTGCTGACATTATTAAGTGCTGCTCGACTAGGTCGTATCACTAATGTTGAATCATTATACTCTGATTTAACATTCGTGATTCATATTAGTAAAGAATCCGTGCTGAACAAACTGCATAATGAACAAATTTATGGTTGTATAATAAATTTTTACAGTTTCATACAATGCTGCTATATTACAGTTCATTCTTACTAATCCAGTATATGTTGAAGAGTGTTCAATAGATATATAACATGCTCTCCCCTATTCAAACTAAAAGGCAAAAAAAGGTTGACGTACCCTTATTTTTGAACAACCCTGTATGAAAAAATAATAATAATATCAGTCAACTTTGATCGAAATTGAGGGAGTTCAATTCTCCTCAGAAATTCAGACTGGTTGGTTTCAAATTATTCGAATTGGATTTTTTTTGTTCACCCTGTTGTAGAGCACAAAACGAAAAAAAAATTTTTATATGCTCAGATATAATGTTTAGCATATAAAAGGAATACAAGGTCAAAAATTTCACGAATAGGACTGGAAAAAAAAATGGAATGGAAATGTCTCCTTCCCACTACAGATGAACTCTTCAACCTGAGAACAGTTGAAGATAGAGCAATTCTGCGAACATCAAACAATACAGAGAGATCAATTTAGAAAAGTACAAGATGAATCAAATAAGTCAAAATCTCATGAAAAATATAAAATCTGTACTACACATAAAAAATATCACGAATAGAAGGATAAAAAAATGTGAGGTTTCAATGCTTTCCCCCTCCAAATGAATTTTTCAACTCGGGAACGGTTCAAGATAGAGCAATTCTGCGAGCGCCAATCAATTCAGAAAGATCAATTCAGTGTAATCTGTGAATTTCGAGTCAATCGCTGTAAAATAAAAGTAAGGTATGCTCGGGTAAGTGTGAATTTGGGGCAAGTGTGAGTTTGCTCGCTATCTTCGCTAAACCGAGCGAAAGCCAAATGCCATCTATTGACGAATAGCCTGCACTCATAATGAATCCATAACCATCATATACAATACAAAAGAGATCTTGTGAATTCCAAATATTTTCCCCAATTTTCTAACCTACAATTCATCAACCAACGAGTATAACGAGTTTATTTCAAGCTCTGAGTGTATTGTTAAAATCTGAGGTAAGAATCCATTTTAAACACTTTTCTTCTGCCTGAACAATGAATCTGACTATAGATTGCCGTTTTTTCATAAAGTTGTTTTTTTTTTACATTTTTCCATTGCATGTCACACTTACCCCGAAATTAAATGTCATTGAGGATAGTGTGACCTATCTGTCGGGGTAAGTGGGAAACTGGTTCATTTGGCCAATCTAAACAGTAATATTTTTTCAGCTATAGTACGAAATTATATACGGAAATCTCAGAGAGCCAAACATTATACCTGGCCAGATGTGGAAGACATTGATATACTTTCTGAGGATGAAATAACAACTGTGCTTCGATCACCACTCGTCAGAAGATGGGATCAATGAAATTCTCATTCGATTTTTCAGATTTCTACCTGTAAATTTTTCTTTTCAACAAATGTTCACTTTCACGATTATTTTTTGTTTTTTTCCAATGGGGCATTTCAAATTCAATATTTAAAAGTTCCTAACTATGTTTTGAATAAAGATATCTCGAAACAAATAAATTGTGGTGAAAGTTCCTTTACTGTTTACTCACACCTGCCCCAAAGAGAGATTTACGTGCATTAATATCTTTAAATTTGGCCAGAATCACACTTGCCCCAAATTTCCGGGGAAGTGTGACCTATGGAGATGTATATCTGAATATATAAATAAAATTCATAGAATACGTTTTTCAACAGTTTTCTGTGGCGTATTACAAAGACTGACCTTCGAAGTGAATACCTGCAAATGTTCATTTTTATATTAGTTCAGGTTCATCAGATGGACTAAATTCAATGCGAACTAATGAAAATCACGGTCACACTTACCCGAGCTTACCTTATAAGAAAAATCGAAAATAGTCTAAAGAAAAATCATGAAAAATACAGAATCAGCTGATTCACTTGAAATATGTACTGCATACGCAAAATGTCATGCAGATTTCGAAAATACATGATTTGTGTATGCTCATATGAAAGGTTTGGCATAAAAAAGAAATACAACGTCAAAAAGTCACGAATTGGACTGGAAAAAATATGGAGGGAAATGACTTCTTCCCTCTCCAGATGAACTCTTCAACTCGGGAACGGTTGAAGATACAGCAGTTCTGCTAACGACAATCATTTCAGAAAATTCAATTTAGTGTAACCTGTGAATTTCGAGTCAATCGTGAAATAAAATCATATACAAAATAGGCAGATCCACTTGAAATCTGTACTACTTACGCAAAATTTCATACATATTCCGAAAAGAAGTATTTATGATTTTTTTATGCTCAGAGTCAGGATTTGGCATATAAAAGGATTACAACGTCAAAAATGTTACGATAGAAAAAAAATATGAGGAAAATCACGGTTCAAGATAGAGCCATTCTGCGAACGCCAATCAATTTCAGAAAAATCAATTTAGTGTACTCTGTGAATTTTGAGTCAATTGCTTTGAAACAAAGAAAAATTTAAAAAGTCCAAAGGGGTAAAGCTCTAAAAATCATGAAAAATAAAAAATCGGCAGATTTATTTGAAATTCCCAGGTAGCACCTCATATTGACTGAACCTTGATTACATATTGGGCCAATATGGATATATTGTAAATATAAAAATAATATTGACCCAAAATGGATGAATATTGAAAATACGATGTCATATTTACAATATTGGGTAAATATTGTCTCGACCGATTCTGAATATATATTGGCATTGTAATATTGGGTCAATATTGGTTGACTGATTTTTAAAAATATCGACAAAACAATATTGTCTATATATTGTTTTTAACATCTAGATTAAATATAGCAATCCCAATATTCCTCTCATATCGAGTCTAGGAATAAAACCAATATTGTGTTCCCAAGTTTAATAACATATTGGTTGAATATTATTTCACCAATATTCAACAAATCAATATAGCTTATGTTGGGTCGTTATTGGTTGAATAATTTTTGCCAATATCGATAAAGCAATATTGTCTACATACTGTATTCAATATCTAGAATAAAATTGGAATCTCAATATTCTTCTCATATCGATTCTAGGTTTATATAAAAAAATATTGTATATCCCAATTTGATAGTACATTGGTTGAACATTACAAAAAATCATAATTACCTTTGTTGATAAAACGTTAAACGAAAATATCATGCCAATATTGAAATAATTATATTGATACAATATTACAAAGAAATTCTATTACCAATATTTTGATCTGAATATTGGTCGAATATTCAAAAAACAATATTGAAATGAATTTTAATAAAACAATCCGCTAGAGGGCTGTAGATATAAAACATCAACTGAAACCTAGGGAAATATATGAAGTACTTTTCACAACTTGTTTTTAAGACAGTTCACTCAGTGGTTAAAGACGACCAAAATGCAGACTCTGTTGACTTCTTTATTTAAGGAGAACTGTAATTGTAGAAGTTCAGAGTCATTACACATCTTTATGAAATAGTTTACTTTCAGTATTGTACCAATAAAACTTAATGATATTGTACCAATATTTCTTCAGAATATCCCACCAATATTATTTTTATAATGTCCAAACAATATTGGACCAATATTGCCAAATGTTCACATTTTTGCTCGCCAATATTACGTTTTAATATTTTGCCAATATTTTTATAATATTGTACCAATATTATCCCAATATAAGTATACCAATATTGCTGAGTATTTTGAGGCAAATATTTTTTTTTAGTAATATATTTGCTGGTCACCTACAGTAGTAAATAATAATAATAATAACCGTCTTCTACCCGCATAGGCCACGACATTGGAGAATATTTTCATTAAATCAGACAAATCATGATTTTTATCCTCATGCAGTCATACATTCCTGCATCGATGAAAAAAAAATCGTTTCTGACTCCCTTTTTTCTGATGAAGACCTTTAACATTTATACAAGTACTTAACAAACACCCTGTATGCAACAAATAACAAATTCACTTTCACTGATTGCTTTTTCCAATAATAATGTTAGCGGAGTTGAGCGGAAGCGATTAAAAAATAGTCGAGAATCACCTACCAGAATGAAAAGGTAGTAGGACAACATAGTATCACTTGCGTCGAAAGTGTCGCACTCCGAAACTCACTGGTTCAACACATAAACACTGACCGGCGTTGTGTGCGTCTCTGGTGTGCGAATTCGAGTCCGGGCGTTCGATCCAGTGGCTGCAGAGGTGGGCGTGCCCCGCCATCGAGAGTCAGAGGTCGAACACAATGCAAGGTTGTGCGTGCGTTACGTGTAATCCACTTATTTTTTTATCTATCCTGTTCATCGGGACGAAGGGAAAACTGTGGGAAACGGAGACAATGAGGTGCTAAACGCCGACAGACATAAAGCGTCAGTTCGCTGTTATGAAACTTTTCAAGATGCGAAAACAAACTCGTGCAATAGCCATCAAAACTTTATGGAAAAACCACACACAACTACTGGGATGATTTTTATACTTATCATTTATATTTTTTGAATCGTTTTTTGAAAGAGCTGTAGAAGTTGATGACGGATTAAATGAAAAAAATGTGGGATATTGTTGCAAAACGTGGGAAACTAAAAAAAAATCGGTAAAACGGAAAAAAGTTGCGTAACAGAGCGGTCCAATGCTGTATCACTTCCGTTAAAAATAACGTCACCGTTATTCGCCATTTCCGTTATTTTGCTATCGCTTGGTAATAGCAAAACAACGGAAATGGCGAATAACGGTGACGTTATTTTTAACGGAAATGATACAGCATAGGGCTGAATATCGGTTGAAAAAATTTACTTCAACTTTCATCGCTCTGTTAAAAAATGTTACTAAAATAACGTTCGACTGAAGTTTAAGTTTTAAGAAATGTTTCGACTTATGAAATTCAAATCAACGAAAGGAAAAAAAAATCAGTTTACTATAAATTTCGACAAGCTTTCAACTCGCTTTATACTAAAATAAAAATTCAGTTCGACTGTCTTTTCGAAAAACAGATTCTTTCCAACACTCAATTCCAGTTTTATTTCATCAACCAAGCTTTTTTTAGTAAGACACTTCTAAAGCAGCGTCATTCACAAACTACATGAAACTTGGAAAAAAATTGTAAACGCCACCCGTCAATTTGCTAAATACCTAACTCTGTTAATTATTTCAGTTGCAACAAAATTATTTTCAAAAACCAGAATGTATCCATTCATCTAAGAATGGATTTACCCATTGGTCACTCGAATACATATAAGAGTTATTCGTAACAAAAAAAATACTCGTGACATACTACCACTGCCACCACTGTAACAAAATTTCTAAGATTCCAGATGAAAAATCAATGTTTCGGCAATCCACTACAAACTGAGTCAATAATGATCATTCCAAGACAACTGCGAGTCAATGTTCAACCATACAGGAATTTAACTGACTTTTTCTGAACAGATTTAGTTCCTGATTTAGCCAATATACTGCAGTCCATCACTCTAAGAGAAAAAACAATGGTATTCGTTTCTATTTAGTACAAGGCCATTTCTGGAACAGTAATTTTGCATATTTGCAGCTGCAATGCCAGCTTGATCAGACAGTCCTTCACATAAGGCAGAGCCAAATATGAAGGACGTGTCATCAGCAAACTGCACAGTGCAATTAAATTGTTTAGATCTGTCATTTACAAATTAAAGGAAAAGAGTAGTTCCAGATCCAAGCATAACCTCTACTGATTGAGTTCTGCCTGTAAAACAGGTTTCAGTCCACTTGAGTCTTTGACCGCAAACACCGAAGTCGTGAAGTTTGTCGAGGAGAAGCTGATGACTGATGTCGGATGCACGTTGACAAATCAAAAAGAATACTTATCGTTTTATCGCTATTAGATTTAGATGAAACATGATTGAGTATCTTCAGTTGATATACTATAGATTGGACAGAAAGCTAAGAGTATGTTAGGAAATGATTTTTCGAAAATCTTAGAGAATGAGAACAACAATGCATTACCTCTGTAGTTGGCGATTAAGTGCTTATCATTTTTTTTGTGAATTTGAACAACTTGGGCGTGTTTGAGACAGGACAGAAAGGAACCCCCAAGAAATGATAGGCGACTAGCCGGCACGAAGAAAAATGGGTACAGTGCACCAACTACTGTCAATTGAGGCCCTATGAGTTATGAGCTGGTGACAATTGTCTTTTCTCTCTGGGTAGGTGATGAAACTTGCAGACTGGAGTTGGTTTTCTATTTATGTAAAACTTCTGATACAGATGACGATTCATGAATCTCAATGAAACGTTTTTCATTTCGTTCATTCATTATTCATTCATAAAGAACTTTTGTTTTACTTTTGAGACCACTCACTTAATACCATATGATAGACAACCCCATATGTCGGGGTTAGTTGTCAAATATTCATTATCTATAAAAAATTAGGATTCTGATTTTATTATAAAAAATTACTGTATACTAGATATTATAATATGAAGGACTTTTAGTTTTTCAAGAAAAATTTGAGGATTCCCAAGAATAGAAAACTCTCCTCCACCAACTTTCAACTCGCCAAAAATCTGATAAGATCCTATATAAAAATATTTTTTCAAACCAAATCTGATGAGTTCATCATGTGTAAGTCTCAACATTATCCTTAAAACTAATTCTGGTTAACAGACGTAATAACAATTATTAAAATTTAAACCCAAATCCTTGTTTTTTAATAGCCTGCATCCAAATAGTTGTTAAATATGTTCGATACACATTATTGTTTCTTCAAACACATAATTCTCACAATAATTTGGTGACTGACTTATTATTTTCGTCGTTTCCACAATGCAAGGCTACAAAGCTATAATTAAATCTAGATTTTCAGTTGTGCAATCGGGTCGACGGAAAAGCCATGGGAAAAGTCTCAATGCTGTTGATTTGTACAAGACAAAGGAATTCATTTAGAACTCTCGACAATAAAACTGTTTTATCCTGTATCACTGAATAGTTTTATATTGACTTGTATAACTTGTTGGGACTAAATCCTCATTTTGTGTTATTTCCTTGTTTTTCATGTTTATAAGTTTTGTTAATTATTATCTGTCAAGTAAAAAAGTCAATAAAAGCTGTCACAACTACTTCTAATATTACTGAATATTCTGGCTGTATTGTATTGTATTGTATACGAAACACTCCAACTCAATACAGATCATATTGGAAATTAAACTTTTTCTGGTGTGGGAAGGGAAGCAGTATAATATTGATTTTTCTCATGGAAAAACATTATCTCGTACACACACACTTTATAATAAATAATAATGATAATAAACGTCTTCATTATTTCTAAAAAGTAAAATGAATTCGACATTTTCTTTTACACGTCTAAATTTGGAAATAAATAGCAAAATTCAGTTTGTTGTAGATACAAGTATCAACATGATTATGCAAGTAATCCTGAAAATTTTGAGGTACTTGAGTTTAAAAATGTTTCTGTTATCGGAGATGTCAGTGAGAATGGTTTCTCACTGGTAGGTGGTATTTTTCCCAAAGATGCCCACTAGTGTAAAAAATGCATGATTACCAGCCACTACAGGATCCCATTCAATTAAAGTTCTTTCGTGCTACTCGTTCATATATATCTTAGACATTTTAGATCCTTTTCCTGACTTTCCTGACTCCCTGAAATCCGCTTCTGACTACTTGTACTTTATAATTGACCTCTTCGATTATTTCGGTAATGTCATCTCAGATGAAAATTGTGGACTGAGGCGTTGCAGAAATTATTTTTGATTCTGGCGATTGCTGGAAAACTACTTGTTTTGTCATTTGATCTTGTTTTTCTTGAGTTCTTATGTCTTCTTGATCTCTTGTTCTTGTTTTTGCCGCATTTCAAACTATCAGAAAAGCTCTTGTCATTTCTGTCTCTTCCGCAGTTTTTGTTTCAGTATTTGGGAAAATAAACTTAGTAGGATAATTTTTATCGAAATCAGTAGAAAACGAAGTGACGAATGCTTCTATTCGTGGAAAAAAAGTAGATTATTATTCTTCTAATTCCTTTAGCTCAAAGGAGTAGCATCCCTGATATAAAACAACTAATGTTATTAGCTCATTAATTATTTTAATTCGTTTACATTTCTGATGATTCCATAATAGTTATTCCCCGACACAGAGTTCGTGGTGCATGATTTGCATACAATGAATGACTTCGGTGATTAATTTGATGGCCAATGTCAAATTTCGTGTTTGATGGAGTTCATTTTGATAAGGAAGTATGTTTCCTGATTACTAGGTTATAATTAACTTGTTTAAGATCTAGTGTAGGTGAAGCCTGAATAATCGTTCTATTGTTCGAATTACGAATAATTTACATAAGAATTCATCGTTTGTGATAATTGTTCCCAAGGATTTTTCTATTATAGACCAATAAAAATATATCATAATTGCAGTCCTTGCTTCATCTGTGGTTAAAACATACACATTTCTGAAAACTATATAATTATTTTACAGGTTAGTTATTGAAAATATTATTCTATTGTTTCTTTTGAATGAATAGAAACGTGAGAAAAATCATTGGGTACCTACTCAGAGGCGTTCGCGTGCTAGGAGAAGCGATTAAACCGTTTATTGATTACAATTTCAGAAGACTATAGATATTCAGTATTAATTACAGAACTCAGTGATTTCGTCTTGCACTCGACCAATAGTCTGTTTTTGCAAATCTACCCTATTTTCGGTAGATGAATAGCGACATCATCTACAAAAACCCATCGAGGCCTCGTTCAGAAAAAATACAGCAATACCTTTCAAGAAGAAAGGGACACGATTCGATAGATAACCTAGTCTTTCGCACAAATCTATAATAGGATTATTTATCTGTTAGGGTAGGGAATGTCTGACAACATTATAATTGTCCTGTCCCTACCAAAACTAAACTCAGTTGTGGGTCGAAGTGTCATCCGTGGGAATATATTAGTTAAACGGTTCATTATTATTTTCGAACTTGTTTCGAAATATTACAGTTTTCTCTTCCCGGGAGTCTGTGCTGCATAGGATTGTTTGTTATGTCCTTTTTTTCCCGTGCAGATGGCGCTGCGATCAACTTAGTTGTGGGTCGTTGTGTCATCCGTGGGGAAATATTAGTTAAGCGGTTGATCATTATTTATTTGGCAGGGACAGGACAATTATAACGTTGTCCAACCTACCCTGTCATTGATGAGAGGTGGTCATTCCCAGCCAAATGAAGGATAATTTTCTCTTTAACTACGAGACAAGCACTTGCAATTGGGACTTCTTTGAAGAACGTTGCACAAATATCTGTCAGTTGTTGTTCAATGTCCGTCGTGGTATCAGCCAGGGAAGTATTTGTTTTCTGACAGATGTTTGCCTCAATTTTTCCACTTGGTGAAAACGCTTGGAGAGAAGAGTACCTCGTGTTCATTTCCTGAAGGGTTAACAATCAACATCAATCGAACTTCATTTGAATCCCAATAGGCTAGTGAAAGTGAAATCTCACGAACCACAAAAGGTGAATCTGATATTTTCAATGGCACACTTTTGATACGGTTCATATGAAGGTTAAAAACTGAATGAGTAATGAATAGAAAAATGAAACTATATCCGAACGTGTCTACATCCATAACTATTCATACGTGATATTCATATCTAATATTAATTTCCGCTCAGGATTGACTTTGGCTGATTCATCTTGAGTGTTCTACGGAGTTTCACTTCTGTAAAGAATATATGTTATCTTCAATTACAAAACAAGGCATTGGCAATAAAAATTAACATACGATTCATGCAAGAAAGTTTGCGAATAGTTGTTATTATAAACACTAGTCGAATTGTTTGTTTTCATAACAAATTCAGTATATATTGAGCAAATAGAGATTATGTGATTTATAGTTTCCGAAATATATTCCTATGAAATTTTTTAATCTCAATCACATACATATATTCTGAAAAAAATTGTGAGTTTCGAAAAACAAGAAAGTACATACAGTATTAGACGCATTTTTGATCACATGTATTATTATTACATCGTGTCATTCACTGATTTGATTGATATGTTTCAATGAAAACCATTTTTACAGAAAAATCTTTGATAGATATCAATATGACTCAATTTTCATTGGGGCTTGAAGTCTTGACTGAAAGAGAACTATATTTTTTCATTGTTTTGTTGAATCAATTTTGACATCTATAGTGCAATAAGAATTATTTTTCCGTGTGAAACTAATTTGAAATGACCATATCAGGATCAAGTCATGATTTTCTAGACCAATGTAGGTACGATGTAAAAAATAATTGTTTAAAACAACAAAAACCCTAGTGTTGTTGATTGAATTTAACGAAATTTCAATGAACTTTTCAAATATCATACGAAAGTCATAGTCGAGGTTGAAGACCTAGTCTTTTTGAAAAAATAACACCACTCAAATTGTGATATTTTTCCAGAATATTTATAAATACCATTTTAAAAGTCAATAGTTGTGGCGGAATGAAAAATTTCGTCGTGCAATTTCCTTATAATAATGACTATTATATTTGTGTTCCTTCAGTTCCCAGAATTTTATATTATTTTCCTAAAAAATTTCACAATGATCCATGTTTGTGAGGACATGAACAAAATAATTCATTTATATCCGGTAACCCTTAGAATCTGTTATAAAATATTCTGAAACCAATTTGAAACTATAGCCTTTCCTTTCAAAAGTCCCCATGCTTAAGTTGATAATACTTTTTTATGATTTTTTTAAATTGATTCAATAAACTGGATGCCCTATACTGTTTCTTCAAATCTTCCATGAGTATAAGTTGTGCAAGTCTATGAAAAAGTTGAAACTAAATTTCCTATTCTTAGTGAAATATATCAATCAATTTTGCGTATTATTAGGCTTGTTCAGATTTTAATTATTTTACCATTCTTTTACATATTGAAATGGTTAAATATTTTCATTGTAGTTGGATTATCAAAAAAAATATTAATTTCCTGTATTACAAAGTTGCAAAAATTTTGAAATGTTTTCACTTGTACAAGACTTTCAACAGTGTTTAAAATACACAACCCAACACTTCTGAGAAGCAATTCGATTCAAAGACACAAAACTGCTATTTAAAAAATAACTTTTCAACAAGAAAAACTCGAACACTATCCAAAAGAACTTCAATTTCCTCAATATCAATTTTCAAGAACGGTATAAGGCAGGTCAAAATTTACTGTGACATTCAGTGTCAATCAGCAGTCTGCTATGCTCTGTACAAGTTTGTTGCATGTGATTGGCAATATGACACTAGATGTAGAGCGTGTCGTGGGGCAGCTGAGACCATAATGCATTTGCTGTCAGCTTGTCCAGCTTATGCGGTCTCAGCCTATATCCACAGGCATAACGTGATACTACGAGTGTTGTACTACCATCTACGACACCCGTACGGTATAGACGAGACACCGGTGTTGTGTTATGCTCCGGGGGATATTGAGTCCGTTGTGGAAAATGAGATTGCCGAATATATTGGAACTACTCATTCTCCATCCTCAGGCATATTCAACCCAGTGTACTCCTCCTCGACCATCAAAGTAGGACGATTTTCGTCATAGAGTTCTTGGCTCCTGGCGAAACGAACATCGTCCGAAAGGAGGAGTAAAAATGGACAAAATATCGACATCTACTCTTTGAACTCCGCAGGCTTTATCCAAACCATTCTGTCAAGATGGTGGTTCTGATAATAGAGGTCCTTGGTGGAATGATGGACACACTGCTCTCGAACTCAAAAATCGTACCGGTTTACCATGATGCGGCAAAAAAACTTCTCTCAGACCCACTAATCACTCACCCCACAGACGTGGGGAGTGTTTAATGGGGTTAATGACACACCAGCGCGCCCTCCGGAAGTGTCGGTGCTCCGGAGACAGGGCCTGTCTGGGTAATTCCTAACGGAAAAAAAATAAGAACATTCAACAACACTAGTACTGTTGTAAATTTTTCATTAGTCAAAAATCATGTACAATTCATAAGATTAAGATCAAGATTAAGATCTTTGGTAGATATGAACCATATTGTATCATTTTCCCATTTCTAAAATGAGAGTCATTAGATTATTTTTCAGAAATTTTTTATGATACTTTCAAATGTTTATCAATTAAAATATACCGTTTTTATTACGTATGATTCGAGCTATGGTTTGGGAACAATGATTTTCCTACAAAATCCCACGTTTAACCTTGATCATTTATGTGGTCAACAACCACTCTGAATATGTAGCAGCCGTTCAGTTGTCTTAATCATACACCATATAAGTTCAGTACTACTCGATTAATAATGCGTCTGGATACCTACGTCTTCTGACGCCGAGTTCACTAATTATCTAGTAAGGAGAGTCAATTAAAATATTTATACAGGGTGTTGCCAAATAAGTGCGAAAGCCAATTGATTCAGAATGATGAATGATGAAATTGGTATAGTCTGTGAATTTCGAGTCGATCAGCTGAAAATAAAATAATTCGAAAAATGCAAAATTATCAAAATCACTTGATATTCGCACTGTATAGGCAGAATTTCATGCTGATTCCAAAAATATTTGGCTTATACATACTCAGTTACAAGGTTCAGTATAAAAAAGGACTGAAACAAAAAAATAATTCTCTTGCGTGATCTAATTTTCAAGGGACTTTATTTGAAATTTTTCAAAAACTCACAAACGTCCCTCAAATGAATCTCGACCAGCTGATTCCGAATCATAAAACAAAAATAAATTTCAATGACGAATTCACAAAATTTCAAAAGAGTCTTATTGGAAAAAGTGCACCTATCCACAAAATCAGCATTTTGTGAGTTAAATGTTTTGAAAAAAGTTTCAAGGACCCCTTAAAATCATTAAAAATACAAAATCGTCAGATTCCCTTGAAATGTGCACTATATAGGCAAAATTTCATGCTGATTTCAAAAATTTATGATTTGTTCATACTCAAGTACAAAGTTCAGCATAACAAGGGAAAGAAACCTCAGACACTCGTATATCTGAATTTAATTTCGACTATTTTTCTGTTAGGAAAACAATGATGGACAGTTTCTCTTAATATGCATCAAAAACATAAATTACACCCATAAACATGAAAAAAACAGAAATTCCACCCATATTGACTATTTGTTGCAACGTCTTCATGCCGATGATGATCAGAAAATAATAGATTTTTCAGAGTTGCTCTTGCTGAAAAGTATGGAAGTTACAGCCTTCCTTCAAAACATAATTTATAGTGACTTAGCCAAGTTCACGAAAATGATACCCAGACAACTCATCCCCTTATTGGAATGACGAAAATCCGCATGTAGTTAGTGAGGGAAATTTCCAAGATGGTCGGCAATTGGATGTTTACTGTGCCAGCAGGAGGAATACAGTTGTCAGTGATGAGCTTCACGATGAGAATCTCAACTCGTTCTAAATTAATGTTTAGTGTTTGAGCTCCAATAGTTACTCATTTCAAAACAAAAATACAAGAAGACATTCGTGGTATCAGCATGATGGTGTATCTCTGGTGGACGATTTTCTTCTAGTAGATGATTTTCTGTAATGGACTTTTGGTGATCAGTGGATTGTCAATACTGGCCGGAACAAGGAAATCGCAATCCTCTCCAATAGTCAAGCAGCCATCAAAGCGTTGAGCTCATATAACATCAACTCAAAGATGGTCTGGGAATGCCTAGACAAACTTAATGATCTAGGCGGGAACAACAAGGTGATCCTCCTCTGGGTGCTGGGGCATGTCGGAGTGGAGGGCAATGAACAAGAAAATACCCTGAACCAGAACCATTCTGCGGACTTAGAAAATGTTACTTTCAAAAAGAACTCAATAAAACTGAAGAAGCAATGAGATGCAACATACTGGCAAAGACTTCCAGGGTTAAGGCAGGCCAAAGATCTTCTCGGCAACTTCAACCGAGCAAGATCGAAGACACTGAATAACCTCCGCAAAACTAGTCTAAAGACAATCACGAGATTACAGACGGGGCACTGCAGACTCAAAGAACGCCTAAGGAAGCTAGGCTTAGAGGAGGACTGCACCTGCAGATTCTGTGGGAACATCCCGAAACACCACACCATATATTGATCGAGTGATATGCTGTACATCACCAGAGATTGAACATACTTGGATCAGCTGACTGCATATGTGAGCAGAAATATCTCAAGTTAATAAGGGCAGTGATCAGTGAGGATTTTCAAGATAAGAAACTTACTATGAGATATTCATTCTAAATTAATATTTACTGTTTGAGCTCTAATAGTTACTCACTTCAGGACAAAAATACAAGAAAACATTTATGGTATTAGCATGTCTCCTGACATGACAACATCAGATTTTTCCTCTGCGGAAACGTTGACAATTTTTTTTATAATAATTCATTAGTGACAAAGAATGACTGTCAACTGCATATGCGAGGAAAAGTATTTTAAGTTTATATCGGCTCACTTTAAATTAGAAGCCTAATTCCATAGGAAATAAATTACAAACAAAAGTGTATTGCGGGTGTTATCTAATTTAATGTACAATTTAGATCATGAAATGAAAAATACTTACAAAATGAAACTTAATATACTACGGACAGATTTTCAAACACAATTGAAAATTTTCATGAAATTTTATCATCACCAACTGTAAAAATGCTTCATCCAAAACTTCGTGAATAGCGGATGCTGAAACATGTGAAAACAGAGCATCGTTTCTTACATGATGATTGTTCAGGAGCTATTCTCGACGTTTCGGCAACTCGAGTGGTTGAGATTTTTAGTATATGTAGTAGTATATGGAAGAATATCAAGATAAGCAGTCTGGTTTTTGGAATGGTGCGAGAGATAGAAACGATTATTTTCAATTTGTGTAGAAAATCTGCCCATCAGCGGACATTTTACTATTCAAACTATACAATCTTTGATATTACTCAATTGGATACCAAACGAACTCGAAGCTCTTCAGTCCAAACGTTTTTTCTGTATCTTCCTTCGGCGTATCAGGAGAATCCAAACCAAGATTGATGAACTTGAACTTCGGCCTGTATCCATTTTCATCCGCTATGTAAGTAACTACTCTGCTTATCCCGTCTCTTCCGTTTACGAAATATCCCCCAATTTTTGTCCCGTTCTTCAACCCTTTCTCGTAGTGTCCGTGGAAACCGACGGTGAACTTGAACTTGTAAAGGATGCCCGTCACGTCCGTTTCTTTTACCCCGTTTGGTAGTCCGTCCACCATTCCTGGGAATTTGTCTTTGATGGGTATATCCATGGGATTTTTGCCTCCTACGTGGATGACGTTATCGGAGACTGATACAGGTGGTAGTTTTGGAACTTCTGATATGGGCGGAGGAATATTTGGTCTCGCGAAGCCACTGGCAGGTCCATTCAGTCGGTCAAGTTGACCTGAAAGAAAATTAATTTTATATATTTCCAAAGAGAAGAACGTATATGTCAATAAAGTTCATGTGAAAATGGCCGCTACACTTCACAGTTTTTATTTATGTGAAAAAAAAATTCTAGGTGTTTCCTCAATAGCTAATCGAAAAAACCATCTGGTTAATATGGATGATCTAAAACTATATGTCTCGGAAGGAAAGGGTCTCAATCAGTTCTTGAGGGTGGTGTTGAAGTACAAGTATGCTATCGGACTAGAGATCGACAAATGTGTCACAGTTCATCTCAGAAGATGGCGATGCAAGGAATACGGTGATGAAGTTCAGCTCGTAGACGTAAGCATCCTACATCATCTTGTTGCCAAAGAGTCATACCTAGTGATGGAACGCTTCCAATGCTGATCCCAAGAGGTAAACGCTGTTAAAAACTCTCTCCTCGGCAAGTCTAGCGGAGAAGAACAAAGTTGCTGCAACTGATATGCTTGGCAGTCCGATTCTATTCTTCTCCTTTGGAGTGATGAAATTGGAATCGGAGCAGTTCTTTCTGAGGTAGCAGCCTGTACAGACGATAAATTCGATATTGTATGCGATACTGAACGTGCTAACTCAAACTATGTCAACGAGTTGAAGCCCGTTTAGCAATAGGCTCATATTAAAACTGTGGAGACGGAGGTGCTCCTGCAGCTAAACAAGGATAAGCCAATGCATGAGGTCTCCTTCAAGAACTGCGGGCTGAAGTCGGACACCAAGGGATTCATAATTGCCTGCCAGATAATGTATACAACACCTTGTTCTAGCATGGTTGCGTGATGGGTATAGAGGTCCCAAGCACTAGATGTAGAGTGTGTCGTGGAGCTCCTGAGACCATAATGCATTTGCTGTCAGATTATCAGGCTCAAGCGGTCTTAGCTTATATCCACAGGAATAAGTCCCACCCTCAGATTCACATTTCCAAACAACGAAACTTCAACAAACTCATTCTGAACAACCAACAGAGTTCGTTCTACTTGATTGAGAACAAAGAACTATTATGAATCTCGTAAACAAATATAGACAAAAACTGGATTACACAAAACAAGCACATAATAATACAGATACCACATAAGGTCACGTCTATTATTATCATCATAATCAACGGTCTGTGAGTAAACAACCCTTCTCCAAATTATGACCTGGCCGATGTGCACGAACACGTGATAGAAGGCGATATACTGTAATCTAATCGCAGTCGGTAAAACCAGGAATCTATCATAATCATATTTTTGAGAGTAAGCATCAGATGAAATTGCCAACTAAAATTTTGACACGTTACAAAAAATACAATAGAGATAGTGGAATAAATGTGTTCCGTACGCAAATTTCACATTTTGTATATTATAAGAAAATGATGAAACACAGTTTAAATGGATCATCCTACGAGACTCGTACGGTATACTCCAAGGGAGATTGATTCCATTGTAGAGAATGAGAAGTGCCAAATTCATTGTAACTATGCATTCCCCACCCTCAGGCAAATACAAGCCAGTAAGCCTGTAGGACGATTTTCTTCACATTTTTCAACTCCTGTCGAAACGAACATCATCCAAACGACAATGGCCTGTGAGTAGGCCTGTTAGACATCGCAGGTCAACCCTGCTGGTTTTACCAGACGTTTAATACTTTCCTTGGTGTTTAGGTGTTCAATGTATATTTGGCAAAACTTAGACCAGAACCTGCCATTAGCATCTGTTCTGTTCCAATGCACCTACTTGCGACACCTTCTCTTGCAAGAAGGTCCGCCGTTTCATTGTCCTCCATACAAGGAATCCAGACCAAAGACAGACTGTTGAGTCTTCCTATTCAGGAGAGTCTTCTCTGGCAGTTTGACACCAGTTTAGAGGTTGATCGATACGAGCCAAGTGCTTTCCAAGCATCTTTACTGTCTGAGAAAATGTATATTGATCTTTGTTCGCATATAATCCTAGACTGGTTGATATTTCTGTTCTTAGTATACGACTGTATACACCTCCAACAGAATCTGAGGATCTTTTTGAACAATCTGTGAACCAACAGTTATCTGCTCTCAGTAGTTCCTCTCCTTGGAGGACCAAGTCGTCTCTTCTCGGAATTAGAACAGTATAAGGCAAAATTTACTGTTGGAGGCATTATATCAGAGATCAGTCTTAATCAGCAGTCTGCTATGTTCTGTATAAGTCTAATGCATGTAATTGGCAATGCATGATTCTCTAGGTTATCCATCTAGCCTCTCTCTCCATGAAGATGTGTGGAGCAGGTAGGTCTAGTAGAATTACCATAGCTGCTGACGGTGTGGTGCCGATGGCACCAGTGATCACCAGGCAAGCCTGTCTCTGTAAACTTGAGAGTTTCATCTGGGCTGTTAGCTGTGAAGTTATCCTCAGGCAATGGCACCGTATGTAATCATTGGTCTAACAACCATCGCATATATCCAGTGGATTTGTTTGGGACCTAGGCCCCAAGATTTTCCACAAATCCTCCTACAAGTCTGGCTTTGTGGAGAACCTTTTCCAAATGAGCGTTTATGTGAGTTTTTTTATCAAGGGTAACCCCTAGATCACAGACGTGGGGAGTGGTACTGGGTTCGATGACACACGAGCGTGCCCTAAGGATGAATTAGGTTATGGGAGACAGGGGCCGACTGATTAATTCCCAATGGAGTGAAAAAACAAAATGTAAATTGATAATATGTTTGCAAGGAATACATTTGGAGAACAACTCCCGTATTCCAAAATTCTTTCTGGTTTTGGGACTACAATCCAACATCTCAGTCCACAGGTTTAGACATTGTGGTTCCAAAAGAGTGGTAGCAGAAAATCGTCGATTATATTTATTTTTCCATCGTTCCAGCTTAGATGAGACTGAATGGACGATAGTTGCTTGGAAGAGGTCCGCCCCGTTTTTTTGTGTAATTTGCAATGACGGATACGGAAAATTAGACAGGAAGACAAGGATGATTGAAAAATGTGGCTGGCTGGAACGGATCGAATGAATGAATACGTGGTTAATTCGGATTGTCTATTTTGGAGTAAACTGAACTAGAACTGAAGGGACCGTCTTCAAGTGTATGTTCATGATATAATCTTGGTGCTGGGATTTGGGGAATGGGTTCATGAAATGGAGGTATGACTAATGTTCAAATGGTTTTGTCAGAACTTTTCTTCTTCTCTCCATTCTCAAGTCTTCGAGTAATTTGTCACACAAAGTACCACAAAGTCAGCTTGAACGGTTTTTCATTCAGAGCTACGTTTTTGAACGCTATCTGTAATAGATCATGAGGACTAGAGAATATTGAATAGTATTGCGATTGTTGCGTACCATAGATTTGTTAACATTGCGAGTGCACAAGACAGACTGCTATAGAATGGAAAGTTCGCTCACATCATTCCGAGCAGGGAACCATAGAAAAGAAACTCAGCAGAGCTTCGCTCAGGAAGTCTAATATGTTATATAGACGACTCGCGTCTGATTGACAAACAGGCTTCAGGTGCAAGCATCTAGCTGAGCGCTGGAAAGATATAAAATAGTTTTTCAAGCTGAAGTGTTCGCGATCTTACTTGTACCTACGAGACTAGATGCGAAAGAAGGGCACAAACAGAGGTTACTGTTCAGATAGTTAGGCAGCGCTCAGAGCCATCTGGGGCGATATCCTCGACTCGCTACCCTTCTAACTTGGGGAAAGAAGAGCTGAATGAATTTTGGAGGGATGAAAAGACTTTGTGACGGGCCCCAGCGAGTCGAAGACGACATGGCAGAAATGATCCAGCACTGCGTCTTCTTATACTGACAGGACATTGACTTTCTCGCGTACGAGACCTATGCTGCCGTCCTAAGCAAGAAAGCCGCATCTACAAAAAATGTGAATATGGAGATACTGGTTTCTGTAGTCTTGAAACACTATAAATTTAACTTTCTCCAAAGGAAAAATTACGTAAACTAAATTTTAATAGCCAAAGTTAATCAATCATTTTGCCTTTAGTACACAAGTTTAAGACTTTTCGTACTTAAACTGGTCGAAACTACAGATTCTCTGCTTCAGAGTTTTTGCAGATACGGCTTTTTTGCTTAGGGCGGCAGTATGGGAGGTTGAGATTCGAAATCCTTGGGGATGAATAGCTCCAACAAAAGAAACTTCTCAACCTGGAGTGGACGGGCATATTGACTATAATCCAGAGCTCACGAATGTTCGAAAGGGAAGACAAATGTTCGATCGGATTTGCCAAGAGGTGATTGTAGCAAATGGATCAGGACAAAACTCAAAATCTGTAAATAAAATTTCGATGAACTCGATTTTCGAAATGTTCACTTGAAGAAAGAATTGTTAATCTGCCAAATTAATGTTTACTCACCTGAATTAGTGATACTTCCAAATCCAGGTATATTTGTCAAAATATCTTCATGGCCTTGGGCGGGTTGTTGTTTATCTTGATTTTGAACAAATGAATGTTGGTTCTGATTATATCCTCCTGAACTCTGGAAGTTTGGTTGTACGCTATTCTGGTATACCTGGACATCCTGATGAGTCTGAAGATTTGGTTGTACAGCATTAGGATTGAGTTTATCATTCTGAATACCAGTTGTTGGTCCACTTAGCAACTGACCAAATTCACTCGGTCGTTGGGGATTTTGACCAGACCCCTGAAAACCTTGTTGTGGACTTTGGTAGGTACTCTGTTGACTCTGAGGTGGTACAGGAATATTTTGAGTGAGACTGTCACCTGGATACACTGGTGGTAAAAGTTCCACATCAGAAGGAGGCTGATTTTGATTTTGTGTCGCACTATCGACTTGACCAAATCTGCTTGGAAGTTGGAGATTTTGATTCGTAGTTTGGTAGGTACTCTGATGGCTCTGATGCGGAACAGCAATATTTGGAGTGAGACTGTCACCTGGAAAAACTGGTGCTGAAAGTTCCACATTTGAAGGAGGCTGATTTTGATGTTGTGTCGCAATGTCAGATTGGCCAAATTTGTTTGGAAGTTGGGTATTTTGATTAGTACTCGGTCCTTGCGGAAAACTACTAACAGGATTGTTAGAAACAGTGTTCTTCACGGGAAATGGAATAGGTTTAGCCGTAGTAACGTAACCACATCCTCCACATGCAGGTTTGATGGTGGGTTTCGTCGTGAAAACGTAGGGTGCTCTTGGTTTTTGGGTGGTGATGATGTTTTGAACTTGTGGTCCTAGTGGTAGCTGCTGAAGTTTTTCGAACTTCTGAGGTAGAGGTGTGCTTGGTGTTTTTGGCTGTTCCATTTGATTTGGCTTCTTGAGGTATTTACCAGCTTCAGGGGAAATTGGACCAGTTGCAGGAGATCCATCAAGAGCTGTCAAAAAATAAATATTCTAATCGATTCATCCAGATATCAGGTAATTTAGAAATGGTACTTTTATGAAACTGAGCTATTAATGGAATAGCGGAATATTAGCGAAAACCTATCAGAGATGATTATTCACTCAGGTTCAAAATGGTTGTGAAATTTGATGAAATATAAGTCATGAACTAGAAACAAGATTGGAGAAAAAACTCAACATAAATATCGATACATCTCAATATTCATCTTATATTGGTTTCATTTGGTATCTTGAGAACGCAAATTTTAATCTTAGGACATTATGATATTGAAAAATACTCACGGGCACTAATTCTGATATTCCTCATACTCAAAATTTTGAAATTTCCGTTCTCGTCCGTGGCATAAACTGTAACATGGTAGACTCCATCTGCTGTGATGAATCCAAACTCGCCTTGAATTATACCATTTTGATCTGAAACAGAGAGGCACCTTATTTGTGTTGTGCACATTTACAATAATGGAGAGAAAATGGTTAAGGGTTGTTTAGAAATATCTCAAAATAGATGTTTTGAATATCTTTTTGTAATTTTCGGCCAAGAAATTGCGTTTTTTGTCAGTTATCCTTTCATTAGAAACTTTGAAATGATATCGGCATCACTATTCTGATCCTGGCTATTTTTTTAAGAAGTTTCGATTACTTATCGATAATTGATTTCAATAATATTAATTGGAGTTTTTAAATTTTTGCCGTGTAATGTAATAACGAACATTTTCATATTCCCCTTTAAACAAATTGTGAGTGAGTTCATATCATTAAGTTAAAACAGTAATGAGTGTGTGAACTATAAAATTGTATTGTTGTTATTTGTGTGACATGTCTCGAAAGTGTAATATTTGTGAAGGTTCGTTGTCAAATGGAACACTAACGACTGAAGTTGATCAAAGTACTGCAATGAAAATACCCTTAACTATAAATCCAATAATTTATTTCAAACCCAAAAACTATAACTGTTTTAATTTATTTTTACTGTCGCTGTCTTTTTACAAGTAGATTCCTGTTGATGACTTCATGCTTTTACCGCGTAAACTAATTGAGATCGAATAATTGAGCAGTCAGGTCCAGCCTCAGAATCGTTACATCGCTACATTGTCCCCTTGAAGACTTTCCGTCCTGAAATGCCATTCTTGAAGTGTGGCAATATCCGAAAGAGTCTCCGTATCTCACAGTGTTCATGTTGGATCGTGGAGGATAATTAAAGCACACCAAAATCTTGACGTCCGTTGATCTAAATATCATTTCCAACATGTTTCTTTTAACTCTTCAACCCAACCCATCGATCTCACAGAAAAATTTTGGGACTATCGTATCTCTCAACACGGTCATAGGTCGGTTCATCTCGAGAATGCTTCTTGGAAACCAGATAGTAGATGTTTCTCTGACCCCTCTTTATTTACAGTACTACCCCAACATCTGGTGGATCTTCCTAGGCATCTACCAGATGTGCGGGACGAGCTAGTGTCAATGCTTGCCTTGTTTCTTGCCACGGAATGACTGAAATATGCAAGACAAACCAAGCATGCAATTTCAGGTTCAAATTCCTGTAAGGATTGCCTTTATTTCTGGAATCGGTTTTTCAGCTGTGAATGATATATGTGTTCAGGGTGACCCTGGCCATACTGTAGTTCTGAATGTTTTCGAATTGTCGGCGGTAGTTTACCCATGGAGTTTTTCTGTCTGACTAGTGCGTTTACAATGAAAGCAATCCTGGTTCAGCACTGATCTTGGAAACTTTCATGTCTTCTTGAACTTCCTCCAAGTTCACACTCAGTTCAGCATCGAATTTCTGTTGGAAGTTTCTGGCGTGTGTGCAGAATATATTTGATTTTATAGTTTACTAAATTTTTCCTTCATTTTATGCATTTCTGCCTCGATTCTGTCTTTGATTTCATCCATCTCTGTCTCACCAGCTTCCATTCTTTCTTTCAATCGATTTGCCATGCCTTAAACTTTTTCTTTCAAGTTCTTCGAATATTTTAGAAGCTCTTCCCACAAACCATTCGAATTTTCCAGAAGCTTTTCTCTAAAGTTCTTTGAATTCTTTGAATTCTCTATAAATTTTTCTTAAAGTTCCTCTTTCAGACTATTCGAATTTTCCAGAAGTTCTTCTTTCAGATCCTGTTGAAGTTCTTTCAAACTTGCCTAATTTTCTAGGAGTTTATCTACCAGGGTTTATGTTGAAGTTTTTCAGGGTATTCGAATTTCCCAGAAGTTTGTCTTCCAAAGATTTCGTTGTTTCGTCGAGTTTGTTCATTATAGAGCTGAGCAGAGGTGTTTATGTCTGGCATTTGCCATAATAGCCTACACTGTAGGTAGATGGGAGTAAAAGGTATTGAAAAATCGGTCGGCCACGACTATCGTTACTTAACGATCTCTCCGGAATCCTCCTGAAAACATGCAAATATTGTTATGAAAATTTCCAGCGCCACTCAACGCATTGTATTTGTGGGAGCGGAATATAAGAATTATTATTTAGGAAGTGTTTTCGAATCGTTATTATTCTGACCTTCTATGCCACCTACTTCAAATTACTGATGCTGAACAATGGGGGAAGCAAAAATCCTTAGCACGCTTCACGATTTCCATTTGAACAAAGCTTTTATAAACCTTTTATGAAGTGCCATTCATCCTGGCTCAGAGAGTTAATATTGATTTTCGTTGGGATATTGTTTGATAAAAAGGTTTCGTGATGTTATGCTGTCGAATAACAAAGCTTTTGAAAACTTTCCAACGATATCGAGCACAATATGAACATAATTAATTGAGAAAGAATGAAAACCGAATTTTACCACAAAGAAACTGAAAACTTTGAAAAGATTGCTTCACAATTGAAAAATTATATACAAAAAATGCAGATGAAAACTCATGATTGCAGTAGTTCTGTCTGTTTTGGTGAATTATTCTGAAAACTTTCCATCTATCTTCTGTGTCCAATTCATGGCCATCAGTTCAAATAGTTTACTTCCGGAAATTTTTCTTTAGTATATTTCTTAGGGACCTTTTTCATCACGTTTTTATACTTTTTTATATTATGAATTACTTTACTTCCAAAAATTTTAAAGTTTGTGTTTTATGAAATTCATAGACTTAAAAAATTATTGCTATTGCTTCTTATCCAGCTAGTTTGAACATGACAGAAGAGTCAGCGGTCCAAACTGATTCAAAATTTCTTCTAAAACACTTTCACTCACTAGAGATGAACCTAAATTCTTGAACACGTCTCATTTGGAACAGATTGTGCTGAAAACCACAACACCTTTAAGCGAAGGCTCACATCAATAGCGGTGTTTCACAGGGATCAATACTGAAACCAACACTTCTGCTCAACATAAAGGATTTAGCAACTATAAATATCGAAGGAAAATTCACATAACCAGAAGCATTAGGACCTTTGAAGATGACTGTTTTGTATAAAATAATATCAAACCAACATCTAACAAATAGGACCATTTGGTACATGTAACATTTATACAGAGCCCTTCTAAAGTTCGTTCCCCCCATATTAACTTTTGAACCACCTGCTATATCGCCACGAAATTTGGAGGGCTCAAATATGCGATAAAAACCTACTTTTTCATGAAAAAATCTTAGCTAAAAGTTTCAAAATGGTGGTCAATAACTTTTTTATATAGAACATCCCATATATTCTCCTATTTTCAAAATCTGCTCATCATTATCAACACTTTACTGCTGAATTCAATTGTTTTCGAAATATCAACGTTTGAAAAGTGACATTTTGATCATTTCAAACCCATATAAAACACCACTGTCACTTCGAATTAATTTTGGACGAACACGTATGTATGTAAAATGTGAATATAAAAAATTAAATTGATTGGTCGACCATTCGGTAAGTACTTAAACTCCAATTATGAAAACGAATTTTTATCATTATATTCAAACGGATTTACTATTTCAGTATCGTCTAGATAGACTACAATAGTAAATTCCAATAAAGTATTTTGAACTCTTTTAACAATCAAACAAACTTGAATATTTACCTAACATTCGAACTGAATCACTGACTCTAATGTCCAAGCTAATTACTAACCATCATTAGTGTGTTGATATTGCTTGGCTGATTTGATTTATTGGAAACCCACAACTCCGGTTGATTCTGAATTTTCACAAAGAGTGGAAACATCGTCGTATTCCATTTTTTAGAGGATTTCAAATTAAGTATTTGACATCTCGACTAATAAAACCATTTTATCGACCATTACTTTGTACAAAAAAAAAGTTTAACCCAAAAACCAACAAGGAAAATAAAGACAATAAATTGAAGGCTTAGCAGAAAGAAACAGTCTTGTCTTGAAGTATTAGTTTTTTATCGGGTAGACACATTTAAAAAGTCTACGTGGTTTCATAAATTCCGCCAAATTTCATCAATAAATCTTCGTTTATTTAGCCTCATCTGTATACTGTATATCTTAAATTTGATGAAGATTGTATGTCAACATTCAATGCATTGAATATCCTGGCTTTTCCTTCCTTATACATTTTACCACTGCCTAGTAAATGTAAAAAACATCATAACAAACTATAATTATAACACAAGGAATTGTAATGGAATTAAGACAAATTTTAATAGACTGAAAAAAACTCAAACTGGACTTATATACTTGGCTCCAAAAATGTATAATAAAATCCCCCCACCGTGAAGAGTATGGAGATGGGTAAATTCAAACAAACAATTAAAAAAAAAATTATGATGAAATTTTTTAACAGTGTGAACGAATTTATGTTGTGTGATGTACAAAACTTATCAATATTTATATTGACGAGTGTAAACTTTTTGTAATAACACAATAAAGAAATGAAATGAAAAAAAATATGTATTTATGTTTGTAACCGACTCCTTTACACTCGATTTTGACCTACTTCAAATAGACAAATTCAATTGAAACTTTGTACACTCATCAAGAACCGGTGACAATACAATAATTTTATGAGTTTTTCTCATTATCCTGATCAGTATCGCCAGAATTGAATATTTTTTCTCTCATACACTCAGTGTGAGAGCCTTCAACAAAATTTAAAAAATCCGCGTCGTGGGTAGGTAATTAATGCGCCTGCTGCCTTCCTTGGATAGGGTCGCAATTTTTTTCAATAATATATTGAGAACAGAAAATAGAAAAATTAATATACTGTAAAAAAACTGAAAAACACGTTTATAACACATAGAACTACAAAGTAAGAAATAATCAATCATATAGGCAGAAAATAATAATGAAAAATATTAGTATCACTCTGAAAAAAGCGTAGGGAGCTCAATATACGAAAATATGAATCATAGAGAGAGCCCCACGCTTTTTTCACAGTGTTACTAATATTTTTCATTTATTATTATTTTCTGTCTAGAAAAACAATTATTTTTAAGTTCTTGGTTCAATGTCTAATAAAAGCGTGATGATTAGTTTTTTTCTAACTATATTTATTCGATTTATCTCATGAAAACTTTGGACTCGTCATCTATCATTCAAATTGCTAACTAAGCATATAATTTGGATAGGAAACTTCATTGCGAATTGCGAGAATGTAGTAGAGAGCATTACGAGTAGATGGCGTAACGGCAAAAACTCTGAAAAATTAAATCTGATTTTATGCACTTCGATTGAGCCTTTTTCATGATCTGCTTCTGAAAAATATTCCGCTGTGAATACGTAAAATCTGTGAAGGCGACATCATTTCTGAAATGAGCATAGTAGCGGCGTAGTCGTCATTTTTACTAAATTTCACTCTCTGAAATGTATGGAATCATGAATCATGATTTCACTTAAAAAAATCGTGAAAGATCGTTTTTTCATCAACACTAATTCAAATTATCTTTTTTCTTGGGAAGAGTTTTTTGAAACTTATAGGTCGCAGTCAAAGGTAATGTAACTTCCAAGAGATGGCGCTGCGATAGTAAAATGAATAAATAAATCTGAAGACCGATTATGAATTTTTTTTCTTTTATTTGCACTTTTGAATACGTTTGTATGGCTCTTCATGGTTGACCAACCTACATTGTCGTAATCTTTCTACCTGCTTTAAAAAAAATAATTGTCCAGTTTTTTACCTGTACCTATTTTTGTTGGAAATGTTATTTCTGTTCTCCGGCTGCACCCCTACGCACAACCCTCAGAAGTCTTCGAGAGACTTGTGAGAGCTAGGGAAGACGTAGTAGCCGTAACCTTTTGACGTGTGATGCCATGCACGAGACCAGTGACCATGCTGGGAATCGAACCCACGCCCCTGTGCTTGAGAAGCGAGCGCTCTACCATACGACCATCACGGATCATCCAATAAATCTAAGGAAAAATTCGCATGTTTTTTCATGGGAACACGATTTTTGGAATGACCATTGATGAATGGTTCAAGTGAACTGACAAATTTGCCACCATACCACTAACTTTTTCAATACTTTTCAGAAGTCCCATGCTGAATTCGTTTAAACCACTTAACCAGACATGTCTAATTTACTAAAGAAAATGTGTTTGAAGAAAACGTTTACAAATCTCACCTTTTTTCTCATGCCTGTGTTGCTGTCCATCGATTGTGAATCCAAACTCGTACGCCCTTCCCTCATCTTCATTTTTTTGGCATATAATTACAGTCAAGGTGATGATCATGTAGGTGAACACCTTAAACAAACACAATATGATTTTGTCATGAATTGAAAAGTGAAGGACAAATTACTTTTGATTTATTACGCTATCTGCGAAACACTAGAAACCAGTAATTATGCGTGTATTCCTAAGAATAATTAGAAAATATTTCAGTTTCATTCATGCATGTAAAGTATGAGTACTTTTGTAGTGTTTACATTCATATTCATGCATATTAATGGACTCCTGTTCTGACACTGTTAATTCAAGTGGTGAATTCATTTAACTATTGAGTAATATAGAAATTCGCGATACACCAAGAGAAAATTTCAGGTACCTAGATTATTTTTGAATAAATGAAACATATTTATATACAACGTGTGGAGAGAGTAGACATGAACAGATGATGGAAAATAACAATTTACACCTTCACAGTAGAATAATGAATGAAAAACTCATTGAGCCCGCTCACAAACATAATTTCAAGATTGTTAGTCCTCTTTTATTACACTATTATAAACATATCGCCAAAATTCTTGTACCCCCGTGCGAGTGTTCTCAAAATTTAAACATGTATTTTTGTAGTAGATCTTTAACAACGTCTTTACAGCTATGACATTTGAAGGAATCCACAGTGTGCTTGGCAAACATATGGCAAACCTTCAAGGGGTCATTCTCTGGACTATTCCAAGAATATTTTGTTTTTTGACAATTTTTGAAAACCTGCTTTGTTCAAGACGACCAAAATTTTCGAAATAACAACATTGTATTATCAAAGATCACATAAGTATATGAAGGTTGGTAATCAACAAGAAGTGCTGTAAAAAGATATCTTCCTCAGTGAAAAACACCAATCGCATCAGAATGATGAAATTATGAAAACTCCAAAGGGGTAGACTCCTAAAAATCATGTAAACAAACAATTTAATCAGATCCCCTTGAAATGCGCACTAGGTATTTGGGTACGTACATTTTCATGCAGATTCCGAAAAAAAATTATTTGTTTAAGCTCAGATACAAGGTTTGGCAGAAATACAATGTTAAAAATGTCACGAATAGGACTGAAAAATGATATGGAGGGAAATGACTCCTGTCTACTCCAGATGAACTCTTCAATTCGGGAACGGTTAAAGATGGGGCAATTCGGCGAACGCCAATCAATTCAGAATGACCAAATTAGTATAATCTGTGAACTTTTATTCAATTTATGTAAAACAAAAATATTCGAAAAATCCAATACTTTCAAAGGGGTAGACCCCCAAAGAATCATGCACAAGAATAATTCAATCAGATTCCCTTGAAATTCGCAGTACTTATTTGGGTACGTACATTTTCATGAGGAGTATGATTCTTACATGCTCAGTTCCAAGGTTTGGCATATAAAAGGAATACAATGTCAAAAATGTCACGATTAGGGCTGGTAAAAAAATATGGGAGGAAATGCCTTCTTTCCACTCCAGATGAACTCTTCAATTCGGGAACGGTTGAAGATAGAGCAATTCTGCGAACGCCAATCAATTCAGAATGATCAAATTAGTATAATCTGTGAATTTTGAGTCAACTGATGTAAAACAAAAATTTTCGAAAAATCGAAAAATTCCAAAGGGGTAGATCCCTAAAAATCATGTGAAAAAACAATTTAATCAGATACCCTTGAAATTCGCACTAGGTATTTGGGTACGTACATTTTCATGAAGATTCAGAAAATATATGATTTGTATATGCTCAGATACAAGGTTTGGCATGTAATGAATTGGTGGATTCCCGGAGGGTAATTCAATCAATATTAGGCCAAACATGTTTGTCCACTTCTCTTTTGTTTAATTTTAGTTTCAGATTGAGCCATCGAAAGGAAAATTTTTTCTCCATATTTTTTCGAATCTGGATTCATTCTTGAGAATTAATGTTAAAACGGTTTATCTGCATGTAACAGGAAATTTTTTTTATTGATATTTGGACAAATTTATTCATTTTATTATATTAGAAAATGGATAACTTTCAAAAATTCACAAAAACTGCTTAAAATGACCACCATCTTTCTCAATAAATACAAGTATTCCAAGTACACTTTTTTCCAAAAATTTTCGCACCCTGTATCTCGAAAACGGAGCAAGTTTGTCGAAAAAATAAATAGGTTTTCATGTAAAAAACCAATTCTAAACGTTTGGCGGTTTAACCCTGGGTCATCCTATATATTTATTGCGGGCTTCATTACATCAATTGTATATTGTGTGAGAGCTATGGTGGTTTGTATAAAAAATATTCCAAAGTGCACATTTATATTATTTCATTTGAATAAAAATGTGAAAAAATTTGCAACCCAAATACGCTTTTAAAAAAATCTCTATATTATCTATATGAAAAAAATAGAACAATGACAATATCAATTAACTTTGAACGGTAATTTTCCGTAGTGGTCCATATAACAATATGTGAGTGGTCTTTATTTATAAAGCCCTCCAGCCTCCAACAATTTTCAAATATGCCTTGCTTCATCACCATAGATTTGTGTTACGACACTGGGAATAAGTAATTGAAACTACCCAAATCTCGCAATCTCACATTCAGACCTCTCTCTTTTGTTTACTTTTCGATCATATGAGATAGATACTATTCAAGCATTATTACTATCTATTTTTAAAGATGAAAAATGGGAAGTGACTCCGTCACATAAAATAAATGTCACGCATACAAATACATAATTCATGCAAATGCGATATATCTGTCTATGTTCCCTGTACATAATTACTTGTTGAATATAAGATGTAGTAACAAAGGAATACTAATACGAACAACTTTTTTAAGGTCATTATATAATAAAACTAGAATGGTGAATTTGGTAGCTACCAGAACCAAATTGCATCTGAAAAGAATTGTTCTAAATGATATCCGAAATCAATGAAAATGACGTTCAAATGAGATGAATTCCATCAAATAAATTTCATATTTTTTTTTTTCAATTTCTTCTATTGACGAAACAACTTTTGGTGATTTCCGTGTGCTGAGCGTGCTTTAGAAAGTTTTACCAGACGTTTCTTCCGCGGTAGACATTTTCAATGACGGTTACCTCAAAGATTAGAGAAGTTATTCCTATTGGAAATATCACCAATAATTGTTAAACGACTTCAATCAGATTATTTCAAAATTAATCAATTTGTTTTCCAACTTTGTAATGGATATCTAGAAGAAAAATTTGGATATTAATTTTCTATTTCCCAACTTTGTTCATTGGTTCAATCATTAATACAGTTACATCCATAATTTTGTGGAAATAATTTGGCTTTTTTCTGGGAATATGTCGGGTTCTCCAGTTTTTAGCAAAACTAATTTCCTCAAGTCATTTTGAAATCTGTCCAAGTTCCAGAAAATAAAATTCAAGAAATAGAAACGAGCCAAAACACCAAAACAGCGCCAATTTCACTCGACGTTCGTTTCGCCAACAAAATTGATATCCTCAGTAGCTCAAAACTACTTATAATATTTAATCCTATTTATACTACCTATCTGAGTGACTAGTTGCACTCATTATCCTTACACCTAGTCTACTGCCTACATTATATCTACCTACATTCATTTGTGTACTTCAATGATTTACTTCTCTTCTGATTTTGGTCGTTTCTATAAAGGGTGGGCAAAGTTCCAAATGTGTCCGGAGACAGACCCCACGTTGTTGTGTAGGCCATATGAACGTAAACGGTTTGGTCTCAGCTTGGCTGTTCCCTGTCTCTTCCAAGTTATGCAGGAGTGTTACGTGGGCTGTTTTTTAGCATCAGTTCACTGGTATTACTTGAAAGAAATCATCTGCTCGAGTCCTGAAAAAACTCAGACAAAACCTCAGTTTCCAGTCATCTCCTAGTCACTCATGTTCCTGATGCTTGGGGCATTATGG
This sequence comes from Chrysolina americana, assembly GCA_958502065.1. Classification (NCBI taxonomy): domain Eukaryota; kingdom Metazoa; phylum Arthropoda; class Insecta; order Coleoptera; family Chrysomelidae; genus Chrysolina; species Chrysolina americana. The sequence goes on along the minus strand of OY293410.1, from coordinate 102,567,026 downwards.
TAGCTTCTAATCCTGGTGATGTTCCTAGTCAGAGTTCTTTCAAGGACGAGTTATCTGAAGAATCTATCTGCCATCTTTTTCATGTATTCATCTCGACGTTGGTCAGCTCATGCAACGCTGCTAGCCGAATTTACCTGTCACTATCTTTGACGATACGAAGAACTTCATTTTGCATCATCTCCAACTGCAAAATATTGGAAAGGCGTAATTTATCGATGGCCAGATGGCCTGTTTGTTGATGAACGTTTTGTTTTCCCTCGACAGCTTGGAACGGGTAAGTCCGTTTCACTGCTACCACAGCTCGTTGAATTGCCAAGCTGACGTATTTGAAAAACGTCAATCTCCTGTCCAATTGTTCCCCAGGTGATACCACACCGACTTTGCCTCTTCGTTCCGGGTTCCCAGAGCCATACACCTCCCTTATTTCCACATTAGAACGTTTCCTTTCCTTATTGAAGTTTATGAGCTCTGTTTTTCCAGGATTCACCACTTTTTTGTTACTGGCCAGGTACGGCACAATCTGCCCATCCAGGTGCGTTGCCACCCGTGTAGCAGCGTTATTGCTCTCGCCCGCCTGGGCGAAAATCGTAGTATGATCGGCTTATACCACCATGCTCGTGTGTTCGAACATCTGAACAAAAGTGGGAATGGCCAGGATCCCTTCGGCACACCCGCTTCGACTAGCCTCATTGCCAAGCTGGTACTATTTATTCTGATCCTGAAAGCCCTACCAACCAGGTAGAATCCCAGAAGTCTTATCATATGCCTAGGCATACCTACTCTCAGCATCTTCGCGATGAAACCCTCCATCCAGACAGTGTCTGTACATCCAACAGGATCATTACTGTGTTGAGGCCTCGATGGAAGCCTTTCCTCACCCCATGAACAATTCTCCGGGATGAGTTGAAGGTTTCTCTCAAATCTCTCAACTCCCTTTAGCAGAATCTTATCCACCAACTTGACGACGGCACTCAACAATGAGATGGGGCGGTATTTCTTTATTCTTTCTTGGGGCTTTTCCGATTTTAGTATCTGGACAATCTCTTCATGTTTCAAGCATTGCGGGTAGTACTGCCGATATATTATCGCATTTTTAATGTGGATTAGCTGGACTTGGGATTTCCTTGAGAGGTTCCTCAGGGAGGACTGCGTCTATTTTGTCAATACCCGGTGCTTCTTTCCTTGGAACTATCTTTATCGTATCTGTCACCTCCTCGAAGCTAGTAATCAACTTTGAGTAGGTGCGCCTATCCAAATTGACATTCGGGGCTTGTCTAAACTCCGAGAATCCCCTGGTGACTCTCCGGTGTTCTTCGGTTTCGTCTGCATCTACCCGGAAGACGCGCTGGAAATATTCTTCGAACATTTCGGTCTTTCCCTGTTCCGCCATCACCTGCGTTAGACCCTTCCCCATGGCAGATATGTCCATTCGCCATATTTAAAGGTTCATCCTCCACCACAGGGAATTGTAGGCCATGTTGAGACTTTCAAATTTCGTCTTCCAGGCTTCATCTTTATGCCATTTGATCAGATCTACGATGTTCCTTCACAGAGACAGCATCTGTTTTCTGTGTCGGGGGTCTCTGGTGTCTTGCGATTTTTTCCGCTCTCGGTTGTTGAGTTTTATCAAGTCCAAGATGAAGTCTGGAAGCAAGTCTCTGCCCTCTCTCACAGTTCTCTTCCTGACAGTGGCGTTCATGGCTGCCTGAATATTCCCAATCAGCTTCAGAGTCTCTCTCTAGATAACATAAGTAGTTCACTAAATATTGGATTCCTGAGGATGCGAAGTTTGTTGCGAAACACGTATCGAGTAAAAGTGACGTGGTTTTGTGCTCTGGTTCCAGCATATGCATGTGTTTAGTAATTTCTGACCAAAAGTACGTGGATATGTCCCACTCTGTTGGTGATTTTGATGAATCGGTTCACAACAATTCGTATATTCTGTATGCAGATGATATTTCTATTGTTCTTGGTAATGAAAACCTTGACATCTCAAATGACAACTGTTCTTGGACACTGTTTTGGATTACATACTGAACTAAGTAACGAAGTACTTTAGGAAAACAAAGTTATATATAAAGTACCCACTGGTGATATTTTGACACAATGTATACATTTCCGAAAGAAAGAGAAGAAGTCCTGGGATACTCTGTATCTATAAGTGCATTCGTCTACGGTTCTGTCTGATAAAGAATATACATGCTTGCTCTTGTTTGACAATTTCATAAACGATGCTGTAATGATTTGTCCACGGAAATAAATTGTCTCATCAGAAAAACAGAAAAGGAATACCACCGAATTCATTATGTAAGATAAATGAATTTCTATTGAAAATTAATAAACTTCTGTGACAAAGCCGCTTAGTAATGTTGCAATCTTGAGTTATCAATATCTATTAACGGAACTCTAACGACCTCACGAGTGAAAATCGAAGGTCGTTTCTTCCAGTGAGGAAGAATAATATAGTTAAAACAATAATTTTCTTTCTTCAATATCGTGATCGCCAGCCATATAACTGCTAATTATACGAACGCCAGGAGTACCTATTGACAACGTGCAGAGGGTACATGAAGAGGTGTGGTGCATTTGCTGAACCTGAAGAATTGAATTGCAGTTTCATGTGAATCACGGTATTCGATAAATACCTGCACGTAATGATATTCATATCTGTAAGTAGCTCTCACAAGTTTCTCGAATACTTCTGAGGGTTGCTCGTAAGGGAGCAGCAGGTTAACAGAAGTAACAATTGAAACAAAAACAAACAACAACAGTCTACAATATCGTCTAAATGAAAACGCAGCTTTCTCAAATGATACAATGAAGAATGCAGTCTTATAAGTACAGGTACTACCTATTTAAGAATCCAGAGACTGAATATTTGATGGAAATGGCGGAATGGGCGGCAATGAAGATAAGACTGAAACGTATTCAATCACGATGGTGACTGCGAATAAATGAAGATGAATGAGGATATACCAGGTGGAAACAAGACCAACAGAAAAGAATAACAGAGGAAAAAATACGAATCAGAAACAAAAACCAGAAGAATCAAATAGAAGAAGAATGAAATACCAACAGGTAACAAAGGGAGTCGAAAAGAAAGAAGCAAGAACAAGAGGAGCGAAAAAATATAATTAATGTGACGCTACAGTATATTCTGTTTTGTACAAAAACGACTTCAAAGTTGTTAATATAACACACATATTTTGATTCACAAAATAAATACGGCTAGTGGAATTGCTTTGAGATAGAAATGATTGTTTACTGGTTCAAATCCCAGCTCAATTTTTTTGTTACTGTCTCATTTTACATTTTAAATCCCGACGGAACTGGAGCAGAAGTATTTGGGCCTCGCACCAAATACTCCGAACCAATTGGCCAGTTCACCAGTATTTTTCAAGCGGAAATTCACGCCATAGAAAGGTGCATTCAGTTCAACCTCGACAGGAAATACTGGAACAAGGAAATCGCAATCCTCTCCGATAGTCAAGCAGCCATCAAAGCGTTGAGCTCAGATAAGATCAACTCAAAGATGGTATGGGAATGCCTAGACAAACTTAATGATCAAGGCAGGAACAACAAGGTGATCCTCCTCTGGGTGCCGGGGCACGTCGGAGTGAAGGGCAATGAACAAGCAGATACCCTGGCAAGAAAAGGGGCATCAATGCCACTGATCGGGTCAGAACCATTCTGCGTGCTTGGAAAATTTTTCTTCCAAGAAGAACTCAATAAAACTGAAAAAGCAATAAGAGCAATATACTGGCAGAGACTTCCAGGGCTAAGGCAGGCCAAAGATCTCCTCTGAAATTTCAACCGAGCAAGATCAAAGACACTGATTAACCTCAGCAAAACTAGTCTAAAGGCAAACACGGGATTTCTGACGGGGCACTGCAGACTCAAAGAACACCTAAGGAAGCTAGGCTTAGAGGAGGATAGCACCTGCAGATTCTGTGGGTAACATCCAGAAATACCACACTATATATTGATGAAGTGTTATGCTATACATCACATGAGATTGAATATACTGGGATCACACCAGCTGACTGTGGGAGAAATACCACGAATAGACCACCTCAAAATCCTTAAATTCCTCAAGGAATTAATGCTTGAGGGGCTGCTGTAAACGAGAACACCTTGAGAAAGCAGATGAAGATGGGGATAGATATAATTAGGTCACAGCGCATCAGTCACCATCCATACTTACCATTACCATTATTTTGCATTTAGTAACAAAATATTATCATTTGTATAAGTACATGAGTTGAACGTTGGTACACTCACAAGGTTTCAATCGCCAACGAACAAAGAATTTCTTTTATTTTCACATAAGTCGCTACACCTCAGGAAGAAAAGACATATGATATTTATTGTTGAGAATGTAATTTCAATCGAAATGTATAATAAAATATTGGGTGATCCATTTAAAAAAATACCAAATAATGAATGACTTTGAAAATGCGTCTGTCAGTTTTGTGTCTTAAGCATCTAGGAGGCCATTTAGAATGTCACTAGATTTACCATTCAACCGAATTGGTAGCATCCGGCCTTCTTAATTACGGAGCTGGTGTCATTTACTCTAACCCTGGAAGACTTTCCGACTAGGATGAGTCCATCAACTTTACCATATATTCAAGCTCTTTTCTCAGACGGTATCAAATGCCCTTTGGATATCTGGCAGAATCATCACTGAGTTCTTGGAAGAACCTCCCCTCACTCCGTGAACAATTCTGGCTACCTGGGAAGTCATTAAATTACATTTTCGGAATCCGAACTGCTCTGCCGGGATGTATCAGTTTGAGTCTCTCTTCAACTCTCCTAAATCTTTTGATGAGGATTATATCCACCTCCACCCACAGCACTAAGCAGTGAGACCGGGTGATAGTTCCCAATCCTTGCTTTCTGTTACCCCCGTTTTAGAATCGGGATAATCTCTGCTTGCTTCAGACAATGCAGAGAGTGTTGCCATTTAATGACGTTATTTATTATGTGCAACAGTCGCACGAGACACTTCTTTGGGAGGTTCCTAAGAAGCATTGCGTCGACCTCATCCATGCCAGGTGCTTTGTTCTTAGGGAGCTTTATCGTTCTTTCTCTAGCCACCTTAAAGTTGGTCAACTTCGATAAGGTTCTGTTATCCATGGCTAACTTGGAGATTGCTCCCTAAATTATTTTGCTTTCCTAGAAACGGCCTCTTGTGCACCCCGCACAATTCCACTTTTTCATCAGGATCGATTCTCTAGTTTTTGACCATTCCCCATGGCTGATATTTCCTTCCGCCTCCACTGGTCATTCGCCAGAAGGAACTGTCTCCAAATTTTAGATTTCCTAGTTTCTTTTCCAAATCTTATCCTTGAGGTCTTTCATAAATGTGTTGATTCCCCAGCCTAAGTTTAGCATGTTTTCTCTATGTGAGTCTGGGTACTCTACCATTTTTTCCGCTTTTTGATATTCAATTCCTGACAGTGGCATCCATGGCTCTTTTGTATATTTTCTCCTGGTTGATGTTTTGTTCCTTTATCAAAGGCTTTATGATCGTTCTCTCATTCATCACTCTCCTGAACTCCTTCCAGTCAGTGGTTGAGTAATCATACAGGACTCTTTTACCCATTTGGGGTGTACCAAAACGTAAAGATAAAATTATTAAGATGAGAAATCTTATTCAAAAGTGTCACACACAAAATGAAATATTGTGTCCGTTCGTAAAAATATTCGTAACCGACCACTTGATGCATTAATTATTGTATTTCATTCAAACTGAATCATTGCTTCTATCTCTTTGAGATGTTACTAAATTATCTTTTATTCTCATTCATAATCATTTCCTCTTAAATTTAATATCAGTTTCAATAATGAAAATTCATATACTGGCCTCTATAGCCTTGTTTAGCCCTGTCAAGTTGATAATAGAAATGTCAAAAGTTGAAAACAGAGCAAGTGTTAACTTCGCGAAACTAGAGTAAATTTTGTGAAGAGCTTCAATTCCTGTGAAGGAGAAAAGGAACAGCTTAGTATCCAAGGAAGGCAGAACGATAAAGAGATTAATGTAAGATAAAAATATTCAATGATGTATGGAATGTATGACAATAGAGACCAACGTTCATATGAGTTCCAGGTCACTCTGTTGTCCTAGGAAACTAGGAAGCAGACAAACTAGGGAAACCACCAAGTGGGTCAGAACGTCGAACAAACTTAAAGACGTTAGATAGAATCCGTATACTGAAAAGGTCGTTAAAAAGATTGAGCTAAAGTTACTGCTCAATTAAACCAGCTCTTTCCAAGCTGAACTTCATTTTCACATCCAGGAATGTTATTACTTATAAGCGACAAGTGGACATTACTGTGTTCTACAGTTTTATTGCCTGTGAAGTCGTGTTGTCAACATATATTGGGATTTGATTATATTTCAGGCTCATTTCAGTAATATCATTCTATTAGCAATAGATTTATGGAATTACGTGAATGAATAATTCCATTACTGCCACGCAGATAGTAATTAGTCCTTTCTTTTCATATTCAAGTCCGGTTGTTTACCATAATCGCGTAAATCCATTGAGGCAGATTTCTCGCATAACAATGAAATATTATAAAATAAATATAAATAACAATACGAATGTCCCACCCGTATTAATTCGTTTCAGGCATCTTCTTGGGAATACTACCACATTATTCTTTATTATACAAAATGTATATGCAATGCATTATTTCTTTCAGATTTTGATAGGCTGTACCAAGGTGGTATGAGGAGATGCCAATTTTGTGTTGTATAATTATGGATATCCAAATGTCTAGTAAAATCAGATTCCTCTTTATATAGGTAAAGAGTATTATAAATGAGCAACGAAGATAAAGGTGAAACGCCAATCTTTATGAATAAAAGCTTACCATGTTTCTTGTATATAGTCAGTATTCCATTTATTCTGATGACTTTTTTGCGATAAGAATAGAAGATTTTTTCCATAAAAGACTATTGCATATGAAGGTAACTTCTTTTGTTCCGTTATTCATTAGGTTTTTTGGAAGGATCATTTATTAAATATATAAACATGGTTGTATGAATGGTCGTTCTAAGGGTCTTCAATTAAAATATAACATTCCTCGAAAGTCATCAACATTGTTGAAAACTTTTCTTTGATGATTCTGAACTGGAACTTCTGAAGTTTGATATAAGTCTCCCCGAGCGGGATCTACAGGAGGTGGTGGTGAGTGTTGAAAGTGCTATTCAGAGCTTGCCAGAAACCTTCAAGGGTTTGGTTCGAGAAGCATGCAAGAAGCATGCAAGAATAAAATTGCTGAGAATATTAGTGAAGTGAAAAATGTCAGCAGGTCGAATAAAGATGAGAAAATCATCAAAAGATTGAAGGAAAATGGCGTTTTCTATCTGAAAGCAGATGAAGGCAGGAAGGTGGTGATTCTTGATAAATCCGATTATCATTGAAACAAAGAGTTGACCAGAAATCCACTTCCCAAGTTGGTGTGGAAGTTAAAGAGAATGCTACAATTCTCGAATCTTAATGTACAGAAAATATATTATCTTCCCAAGATTTGCAAATCTGGGAAGTCGGTGCGACCAATCGTCTTGTCAATAGGGTCTCCCACAAACAAAATAGCATCGTGGCTCACAAAACAGTTTGAAAATCTTCCTTCAACACAACCAGGCTTGAGCGTTAAAAATTCACTAGAATTAATTGACCAGATCAGAAATATCAAACTGGAAGAAGGGAAAATCTTGATCTTTTTTAATGTAAGTTCTTTGTTTCCAAGTGTACCGATTCCGAAAACCTTGGAATATTTGAGAGAGGTACTGCTGATCAACGATCTTAGTAACGAAACAGTCAGGGAATAAACAAGCCTCGCCAAACTTTGAATGAGGCAGAATTGCTTTCAGTTCAACAACTGCTTTTACGAACAACCCGAAGGTTTAGCCATGGGTAACCTTCCGTCTCCCTTCCTAGCCAAATTGTTCTTAAGTCGGTTTGAAATGGAAGCAAGAGAGAGCTTCGACTATTTTCCTAGAGTTTGCATACGGTATGTGGACGACGTGTTTGCTACCTTTGATACAAAACAGGCTGACGTAGACAGTTTTGTTTCAGAATTGAATAACCAGTTTCAAACCATTTTATTCACATATAAAACTGAAAACAAAAAACAGCTGTCATTTCTAGATGTTTTAGTTAACTGTTGATTTGGCAACATTACCGATAACACCACCATTGAATCGGGCATCATCAAAAACCACCCTGTCGAAATTTTCATAAATTTTCTCTCTGCCGTTTCTAAAATATGAGACCGTTTCGATACTTTTGAAAGACACTGTATATATATATATATATATATATATATATATATATATATATATATATATATAATTAAGTAGGAATTCTCGGGTAGCGGTCTGTTGAACAATGAAACTCATTCGATTTAAATCTTCAATATTTCGTCAACCTTTATTGATTAAGGAAAATGAGTTGTTGAAGGACTACATAAAAATAACATGATAACTTACAAAATTCACAGAGTTAGTTCTAACCTATGGAACATTTGGGAAGACAATTGTTATTCTCCGCTGCAGACTAATCGCTTAATTTACCTGACTGGAGTGTTACTATGGTTTGAATAAGGATTCGTTTAAATACAATGGTGTTAATTAGTGTAGGTATTCCATTGGCACCAACTGTCAAACTACACACAACGTTGAATGGAATTTAAAATATTACAATATATACTACTAAGTTGTCCTGTATCGTATAGTATAGTATAGTATATAGTATAGTAGTATATATTGTAATATTTTAAATTCCATTCAACGTTGTGTGTAGTTTGACAGTTGGTGCCAATGGAATACCTACACTAATTAACACCATTGTATTTAAACGAATCCTTATTCAAACCATAGTAACACTCCAGTCAGGTAAATTAAGCGATTAGTCTGCAGCGGAGAATAACAATTGTCTTCCCAAATGTTCCATAGGTTAGAACTAACTCTGTGAATTTTGTAAGTTATCATGTTATTTTTATGTAGTCCTTCAACAACTCATTTTCCTTTTTAATTGTAGCTCTTCCTGAAGAAGTCAATAAAGGTTGACGAAATATTGAAGATTTAAATCGAATGAGTTTCATTGTTCAACAGACCGCTACCCGAGAATTCCTACTTAATTAATAGAGTTCGGTCGAGAATACTTTGTTATTATATATATATATATATATATATATATATATATACAAGAAAAAAAATCATTTTTAGGGAGGTAGCTAAACTGAACCGTTATTCTGTATATCTGGTAGAAAAACTGATTAGGAAACATAAATTCAAGAAAACCCTTCGTGACTCTTAGTATAGGTATATTAGGAGATGTTGAGCTAAAACCTCAAATTAAATTGGGCCCTTTTGATTTTTTAGATTCTAGAAGGTTTTGGGGTACCGAATAAGTCTAGAAACTCTTCATAAAAGTACGGGCACGGATTTTCGAAATTTTGGGACTTGAAACTCAAAAATATTTTGAATCGCGAATAACTCGAAAACCATGAGGAATTCGAAAAAAACTGCACAAAATTCTCTACAAAAAAATATCCTAGGTATTTTTTCCTAACGTCAAAATTTTCACCTTAAAACGGGTTTAAATACTCAATAATAGTTTGAATCGCGAATAACTCGAAAACTACGAGAAATTCGAAAAAAAGACCCGAAACAAAAAATGTAGAGCACAAAATTTTCTACAAATTTGTCCCTAAAAATGTTTCCTAACCTCAAAATTTTCATCGTGGAATGGGTTTATGTACTCAAAAACACTTTGAATTGCGGATAACTAGAAAAATATGAGGATTTCAACACAAAATGCCGGCACAAAAACACCGTGAAGACTACAGAAAGCAGTACGCACTTGACAAATGTTTACTACACAAAACACGTCGTCTGCACCACAGAACTCATAATTATATCTTATGATATAATTATGAGTTCTGTGGTCTGCACGCGTGCGTGGTTATCGGTGATAATGGCTGTGGTTGCCGAATTCTTCGCGGGAAATAGACGAAAAGAAAGCTTTCGTATTCTTAAACCAAGTAATTGAATACAATCTAACGACCCGCAATCGATTCTTTGTAACGTGTTTTCACAAATACAACATGAATTTTTTGAAGAAACTTACTCTTGGATAATTAAGGAAATATTTACAGAAAAATGGGACATTTTGACCTTTCTATGCATTTTCAAAATCTTCATAATGAGGATACATCATACTAAGAATGTTTTTATATGAACTTGAAGCTGAGATTCTACGCTTCAAAATGAATACCCTCATCTTTGGATAAGAGAAACTATTAAAAAGTCTGTGAATACCGAAATAATAATCAATCGAGAACGAAGATCGTGTTCATGATCGCGTTTTTTGAACGTCATTTGAAACCAAGAAGTAACTCATGTATTTTATATACATGAAAATATTGATAATAATACGAACGACAAATCTCTCGTTGGATTTGCTTGTTTATATTGCGAGTGATGGAATATATTCATTGAAACTTCAAGTGCTTGTATGGCCAATATACCACTTCATCTCGCAAGATTTTCGAAAATTTTCCGAGTCGAAAATTATGCTACCTTACCGGAGTACAAAATAGAGAACTTACCCATCATTATGCAATTTGATTCTTTGAAAACGGAGTAGATTTCAACGTTAGAGCAATTTTAATTTGCGCTTGGGATGTAAATTTGCTTGAATTCGCACTGGCGGGAATTCGCGAGCGGGTGCTCCGGCTTTCGGCTTTGAGAGAGAATTACTCAGAAATAGTGGCTCCAACGAAAAAAATTACCAGATACCTTTTTGTAGAAAATTTTGTGCTTTACATTTTTTGTCACGGCAGTTTTTTTCTAATTCCTCATGGTTTTCGAATTAGTAGTTGCTAGACTTATTCGGTACCCCAAAACTTCCCACAATCTAGAAAATCAAAAGTGCCCAATTTTTCTTGGGTCTTATCCTATTTAGCCTGTACTATCTTCAACTTTTCGAAAAGATGAAAACCCTCCGAAATATCTCGTTATCCCATATGAACCTCGAGTTACTCGAGGTTTCGACAGTATTTTCAAGTTCCGTAGTATGAAGGTGGTATATAAAACCTCGTATAAGCTACAAAAGATCCTGGGTACTCTCGATAGAAAAAATATTCAGTAAATAATTGTAGAAGATACAGTATTTAATTTAGTCGGGGATAGGTTGTGTTAGAAAATGAGTGTAATTCAGCCCTTAGATGCATGGTATGAATAAGACTACGACAGTATTAGTAGTTAGTACGCTTTTTTGAACTCCTGATGATGCGAAACGCGCGTCGAGTGATATTGACGTTGTGTTGATGTTTTTGGGATATTTCCATTTCTCAAATAAGGTTGTGGAAAAAATATTTTTTCTGCTACAGTGGGTCCATTGGCATGGGAAAATATCTGTTTTACATCCTGAAGAGCTTTTGACAAGTTCAGTAGAAATTTTGGGAAGATCTAGAAGTTTTGCTCACGTTGATCTCTCCACTTGATTCTTCTTCTAACAGTATACCTACTATAATCCCACTGAATACAATCATTTGTACATATATCAATTCACGTAATCTGAAAATCCGACCCAAAAATATTCAGATTCAAATAGGTCTTCATACTCATACTCTACTATCTTTTTCTGGTGAAGTAGTTGGAAAACTACACCATACATTCGAAAAAGTTAAATGTTATTCGAAAGAATACATCTTGATGTAATGAAATGTTGAACTCATTTACACGGTCATATGAAGAAACATTTTGGTAAATACCTTCTTTGTAGTGAAAATGAAGAGCAACAACTTTGGTTGCATACTTGTTTATCTGTTTCCATCATTTCAGAATTTATGGCGCCAGATATTTAAATGCATTCAAGCGAAACAATTATGCTTAGAAAAGAATGTCATCTTCCATCTTCCCATAGGACATCACTGATATGAACCATTAATAATTGATTATGATATTTTCCTGACGTCTACTGATAACCAATTAACATTTACAACATTTTGTATTGAATGAATATATAATATAATAGGTAATCTGCAATCTGCATTTATTTCAATTGACAAATTATTCTGGGGAGTATTTTTTCATGATAAAAATACCGAAAAGGCAACAATGAGCATGTACAGATTTTATTGATAGATGTTTTTGCTAAAGAAAAGACCTAGCAGCAGTCTAATGAAAAAATTGTCACTAATTAATTTTTTTGAATTTTTGCTGTTCTCCTGAACAAAAGTGTCCCTGTGCAAAGCTCAATCCTTTGACTAGGTTTTGAGATACAGGGTGTTAAATTAAGAAAGCGGACATTTGAGTAATATTACTGATAGGAAAATATCAAAAATGAAAACGGTAAATTACTTACTGCCTTCTGATCTGGGGCAGTTTCTACCGGATCAGAGTCGTAAATTCATCAGTATACTATTATTTTATAAGAATCAGTAAATATCCTGAATTGATAATGAAAAAACAAAAATGAATTATCTTTGCCAAGAAGCATTTTATGGTGTGTTTTTGTCCCAAAATAACGCAACGATTCATCTTCATTACTGTTTATTGTAACTTGGATGAATATAAGATACAAATATTGAATGAATGAGAATTTTATAATTGTTTTCCAGTAGATAATTTTATTTCTCCGAGTGAAATATATAATGGAGTATGTCATAAACATATTTTTGGACTTATTTCTATGGAAATTGAAATGATGCTAAACGTTTGAACTGGAAAACTGAATGTTTTCTAGATAATATGAAAGGGTGATTTTTTTTCTCAAATAGACTTTTAATTGCCAGTTCATTACAATTGGATTTTGATCATGAAAACTAATTTTTTTCAGTCATCACCTTCTTATTCTTATTGAAGAATCCTTGAAGATAAATCATTGTTTATTGTCAATCAGCATGTTATATGAATTACTCAAACACATTTCATCCTTATGTTAAACATTTTAGGCCAAGATCGTTTAGCATAAGTGAACGGTAATGAGATAATAGAATTCAGTAATCGCAAAGAATTATATTGAAATGTATTTCCATATTCTCAAAAACTCACTTGCAATAAGGGCTTCATTTCAATCCAGTGTCACTTTCAAGTCAATTTTCAAATGTCACTTGAAACCAAAACATCAATCAGCACTCATATGGCAGTGTCTTTTCTGTTGTTTCTTTAGAACAATATCACGAAGTGTACATCCACCTTCATCTTTTATGTGATTCTCCCGCCATTATAGATGGGTATTTCGAAATATTCATACGGGGGATCGTTTGAAAGTTATTGTTTCTCTCAAAATGTTCACTTGACATTTGTTCTGTATTTGTTCTATGATGAATTGGTCAATGTTTCTTATAATGAAATCAATAATTACTATATTTTTCCACTAATATAACTAAAGTGGCATTTAGCGTACTGATATGTTCCGCTAAACGATCCATTAGTCACAGAATCACAACCTGTGTGGTCTGGTAATTGGAATTGTCGAAATAACCTTAGAAAATTAACATTAGAAATTATTAATTTTCATATGTTATTTTGAATATACTGGAGTATTATCCCGACTCCAACTCACTAGGAGTTCGTGGAAAAAGTAGGGATTCAACGCATTTATACACCCATCTAGACACTTGTTTGTTAAAATTCGATTCACTGCGCTCGTGCTTGAAATAATCGTTAATAAAAGTACGTTTATAACACTTGTTACAATGTTAAAAACATACTGGATGTTCCATTATTCGGTACTGTACAATAGATGAGTAAAAAGACGAAGTTCATCTCTCGCTAAGTGCAGGGTCTTCCCCTCAACCAGTCCATCTACAGGGTGACCACCTCTCTAAAACTATTATTTATTATCCGATTCATTCGTTTTTTTTTTCAATAAATAGAATATAATAAACAGAAATGATAGAAATGGAAATGAAAAAAATTTTACATCGTCACTGGATTTTTGATGCTTTCAAATGGGTGTGTCTCAAATTTCACGATGAAATAAATTTTTTTCAACAAAAATATAGCATAAGTGAAATTTTCATCATTTTATTTAAATATTTCGAATAGTCCTGGCGAAACGGACATCGTCCGAGAAGAGGAGGAAAAACGGACAAAATATCGAGACTTACTCTTTGAACTACGCAGGCTTTACCCAAACCATTCTGTCAAAATGGTGGTTCTGATTATAGGGGCACCTACTTGGTGAAATGATGGACACGCTGCTCTCAAATATAAAAATCATACCGGTTTGCCGTGATGCGGCAGAAAACTTAGCCGGAAGAATGCAGGCCATAATACTTGATTCACTTAGTTTACTCAGGGCACATGATTCTCGGACCCAGTAATTAGTCACCACACAGATGTGGGGAGTGTTTACAGGTGTTAATGACACACCAGCGCACCCTTAGGATGTATCGGGGCTCCGGAGACAGGGCCTGATTGGGGAATAAAAAAATAAAATTAAAATAAAAACTTCAACATAGGACAATGTATCAGAGGGACTGGTATTTTTGTGGGACTGTTGAAGACTTTCTTCGTAAATTAGATTTGAGAGATATTTCTTTGTTTTGTGGAGGCAGATTTTGATCTCCGCGCCGTAACCAATATTTCTATAATTGTTTTTTTTGGGATCTCCATGCTAATATGCAGTACTGTAGTAAACTCTGTGTGACAGGGTAGTACACGGTTTTGAGAGTCTTGTGGTTTAAGATACTTCTAAGACTGTAGAATGTTTTTTTAGCTTCGAAACTAGGCTTGATATATGCCATTTCCATCATAGTTTATGGTAAATAATTATTTCTATGTTCTAGGAGTAATTAACACTGTTGATATAGATTGCAAAATGAAATTTGATTGCAAAATTAATCAAAGCCTTCCGCATATTTTAATTGGGATTGTCGGCAAATGTCGAACAGAAATAATTCAACAGCACGTTACGACTGTCAAATCACAAAAATATGCTTTTTACTACTTCTTGTAACAATCACCGATAGGCAATCAAAAACATGTGAAATCTGCTAACTAGTTTCGCGATTCAACTCGCTCTTCAGTACAGACTCGGCTACAACAAGTAATTGATTTTCAATCGGTGTCGTATGGGGCTGTTGAATTATTTCTTTTCAACAGGAAAATATGCGAAAGACTCCCAGTTTCACATGAGAAATATTTAAATATTTTTTATGATGAAATTGATATAAATTGCTTCGAGATTATTATTATCGCATTTGAATGGAATTGTTACAGTACTATCTATATTGAGGTGGGGAGATTGTTTTTCAACCATTTGCTGACGATCAAGAGATTAGTGTGTATCAACAGCATATGCAGTGAAAGTTCCCTGAACAATTGGGGATAACAGGTCGTTCAGATAATTGACGAATAAAATGGGGCCCAGAACCGTACCTTGTGGAATTCCATAGGTAGCATTATTGGAAATGCTTACAGAATAGGCAAATACACAGTATTTCCAAAACGAAATCTATGAAAACAAGAATGAATCAAGTGGACTCTGACAGTGTCGATGATATTTGCAAAACAAAATTAACTGAAATTGAATTGAAAAGAGAATTGATATCACTAGTCACAAACAGTTAATTTCTGATAAGTTTATTAAACATTTTATAGAAATCGGTCGAAAGCTTGCTGAAAAAAATCGAAAATCCAGTTCTTTCAAAGATGATACAATAGAATTGAATGAATCTATATTCTGGTACCCTACAAACATAGAAGAAGAGATTTAACGAATAATTTAACAACTGAAACTGAAAATAATTCCTGAGGATGACGGTTTTATCACAGAAATATTAAAACTTAGCGGATTTTATACTAGTTCCTCTCACCAACATAATGGACTTTTTCAAACATTTTAAAAACTGGCGTTATCAAACCGTTTTTTTGTTATTGCACATAGCAAAAATTCTGAACAAAATAATTTAAAAAAAATACACACTTCAAGAAAAAACATAATATCCTGTCCGAAAAACAGTATGGTTTCTGAGAGGGAAGATCTAGGATGCTATATCAGAACCGCGTCTCATATTCATATCACTCGAAAGTTCTAAGCCTTCGCTTTGTATATTTGTAGACATTTCCAAAGCATTTCATACCATCTGTCACTCATGAGGCTTCTTGGGAAATAAGAAAAATTGGCATGAGGACTGAGACGCATGATCTATAGAAATCATATCACATGATTCGGAGTCAATATTGATGGTATAGTTAATACCCTAAGGGCAATCACCTATGGGATTCCCCAAGGCACGTTCTTGAGCCCTCTACTGTTCTCCATCTATATAGACAGCCTATTGAGAATTACATTTGAACAAACCATTCTAATAATTGGGACTGCCTGTGTATTTGGCATCAGTTAGTTACATGTTTCTTCAAAAAGAGGAATATAGTAGGAACATTACATTAATTTTATTGAAACACCAATCGTATAATCGTATATATTAATTAGTAACATATCAAACAGCCTTTTCCAAAATGTTCTATTCCCAGCAAATCCAATATAAATTCATGGATCTCTGGTTTACCGAATTCTGTTCAGTCGCATAGGTAAACCAACTTTGGATAGATTGATGAAAGTCTTTGGTTCATATTCCACTGGATCAGGAGTTTCTGCACATCTCTCAACTTCGAAATTCGATAGGATATATACCAAAGCAATCTGAGAATTCACAAGTCCAAACCGATCACCTACAAAAACAAAAATGATTTCAATGTGTTATTCCAATTTTGCACAATGAAAAATTAATGTTGGACATAATAGTTAACTAGATGGTGTGCTTTTTGCAATGCTTGACGAAGAGGTAGAATATAAATATATTCAATAGAATAGAAAAGAAGAATAGAATACTTCATTTGACTATATTATACACAATTTCATATTAATAGCACTTATATACATTATAATAGCACTTATATACAATTATTGTATATAGAATTTACAATACAAATAACAATGAACACAGTAATTATATTAAAGTTAGTATGAATAAAACCAATTAAAATAGTCAACAAACACAATAAAAATATCTGGTTTTAGTGATAGTGAGAAGTCAAACCACCTTCTTCAACACATTTCTGATATTCCTCTACGGAGTAGAAAAAATTGTACAATAGAAACGATTTTATAGCTTTCTTCAAGCAGTACATGGTTAACTTCTTCAAATGGTAATGTAAAGAATTATTCATGGACTTTGTGAGCCTATATCTAGGTATTTGATTTTATGTGATCCTCTTGCTCATGCTCATGAATATCAGATTGAATAATTAAGTTTGGTACATTCTTATGGATCTCAAGTAAAGTACTCAAAATAAACAAAGATGAGAGGGTCAAAATTTTCAGCTTTTTAAACAATGGTCTGCAGTATCACGATATTTGGCATTTGCCAGGATTCTAATATCCTTCTTTTGTTTCCTGAATACAGTTGGGGCTTCCGAGGAGTTACCCCAGAGTAATATACCGTAATCAAGATGGGACTGGAATAAAGAGAAGTAAACAGTTCTCAAAGTACTTGTATTTGTAAAAGTGAGCTAGATAATTTCTGATTCGAGATTTCAATATGACTAGACCAGTTGAGTTTATGATCAATAGTTAGACCTGAAAGTTTTACATTAAGATTTTCTTGGGTAGATATACCAGTTCTCAGCTTCATGCTCTGCCTCTGCAGCCACCAAGATTAGGGACTCCTAGTCCTTATGACAACATATGAAGGTGGTGTCGTCAGAGAACAGAACACTATCATGAGGTGTTAAAATTGGCGTCAAGTCATTTAAATAGATAATAAAAAGTAGTGGCCCGAGAACAGAACCTTGGGGAACTCCGAACTCTACTTCTCTGAAATTAGACAAACCATTGTTATAAAAGACTGTTTGGAATCGACTTGTTAGGTAGGATTTAATGATGTTTAGATTCCATAGAAATTCAGTTTTTCGAAGAGAAACACAATCAAAAGCTTTGGACAGGTCACCCATATGGTATCCCTGTTCAAGTCCCTTAATCAGTCTCTCCACAACGTTTGATACTACCCAATGGTGGAATGATTTGACCTGAAACCAAATTGTGAAATATTAATAAAGAATTTGTCTTCAGAATACCTTGTACGTCTGTAGTTTCCAGTATCATTCCTGTCAGCATTTTTTGAATATGGGTGATTTTAGAAAATTTTAAACTATCTGGGAATATTCCTGTCAAGAAGATTCGGTTAATCAGGTCGGTTAAAGGTTCACTAATATTGTCACTTACTGCTTAAATTATTTAACTATTGCAGTCATAGATATCTGGAGAAGATGAGTTTTTCAGAGGAGCAATTGCATCTGCAACTTCACTTGGCTCAACGGGTTTCATAAAAAAAGAGGAAGATGGTACAGGAAAGTACTTGAAGCTTAATAATTGTGGTTGACTAATTGCCAAAATGCTTTCGATTTATTTTCAGAAGCAAGAAGATAATTGTCATAAGCTGCTTTTTTAATTGATACTAGTTATTTTTTATAATATTTTTTGTAGTCTTTGTATGCTTTCATATCCACTGGGTCTTTGGTTGAGTCACAAATAGTTTTAATAGACATTAGAACGTTTCTCTGTGATTTGAGTTCACCATTGAACCAAACTACTTACAGGTTGGGTTTTTTTTGTATTGTCTGTTGATTTCAATGGAAATGTATTTTCTATCATCATCCAACTTTCCGCCTCATCCTTAACAATAGAAAAATATCGGATAACATATATAACACATATACAATAAGATATGAACTCAGTCAATCGCCAAAATTTCCCTCTAGTTTATGTGAATATTTTGTGTTGCAGAGCAACACCTAATAAAACTTATCAAACAGAGAAGCAGAACTTTTCTTGACCTCTTCTGGCAGAGTTTTCTATAAGAAAACTTCGCCTTGCTGTCTAATCTCACAGCCAAGATTATGTTTTCCTTCAATTGATGGACCACCAACGTGGCATTCAGCTTTTATTGTGAATTTCTCAGATACTTGAGTTAATGGAAATTGAATTCAATGCTTTATGAAAAATCAAATATGTTTGTTTATAGATACATTTCTTATAATTACCCATACACTTTCTCGGGCCTTCTCCAAATGGCAAATAGACTAAACCATCTTCATTGCAATTTTTGCCCATGAATCTTTCTGGATCATATCTTTGGGGGTCTGGAAAATACTTCTCGTCCATATGCAATCCTGCCATAGGAACATAAACAGCCATTCCTTTCTCGATCACCAAATTAGTTCCCGGGATTGTATAGTTTTCATTGCATTCTCTACTGAGGAATGGTAGTACAGGATACTTTCGTAGGGTTTCTATAACGAAAAATAACTATTATATAAACGCTTTCCTTGGCATACATGAACCTCAAATTGTGACTACAATGGATTGAAGAACAAATAATAAACGTTTTCTTAAAACAAAAAGTGATGTCATGTTAGTAAAGTAGGCCGACTATAATACTGTATGTTTCTTTGAGCCTACAATGCCCTGTAAGGCGTCCAACCAATATTCTCCTTCTGTCCAGGTTTCAAAGCTGTTGTTTATTGAGATTGCTTCCTAACGTTTCGGTAGCGTGAGTGGCTTCAAAGAGGCGTCCATCCATCTCCGTCTATCTTTGGACCACCATTATTAATTTTCAGAACGGAAAAAACGGCAAATCCACTCTGGCCCACTGAGAACTTTACCATGCAGAGATCCAAACGGGTCCTACATCCCCACAGTTCAAGTCAACCAGACTCTGGCGTAAGCAGCTGTTGGTTATGGCTGCCAGCGAATACTCAAAAGAGTGGCTCAAATATCAAACTCTGGAGAGATGTCACTCTGGTTATCATGGACCCCTCAAGGGTCAGGCTTTGTAAAAGCCATCTGCTAACCCAGGACGTTCTCGCGAGACTGGAGAAGTAGAACCCAGGCCTTTGAAGCTCCTTCTGGAGAATACGGGAGATAAAGGAGGAGAAGCAAGGGCTCCGACTTGTTGAAGGGCTGGATGAGGACGAATAAAACTTCTCAGTCGGATGAATTTCCAGCCCTACTACAGGCGATTTTTACCATTCGTGAGGGTACTATGGCCCAACAGAGGGTTTCAAGGGAAACCGTAGCCGGGACTTCTAGTGCCCAAACCGGGGGAGCCAATCAGTCTGCCCAGGGAACGCCGACCGAAGGAACCGTCAAAGAAGCCTCTGAGGCGGCGAACCTGAGTATGGCGGTGGGAATCCCGGAAAAGGGAACCACAAACTCTAGTTCTAGCGGGGGAACATCACAAGGGACCCCTGGAACCATGACTGAAGAGCCAACCAGAATAAGTGGATGAGCTCAGTTAGAATAGGCCAAAACCTACCAACACCAAGGAAAGGCAGAGAGCGGCTACTATCGGAGAAGCCGTAGAAACTCAAGTCAATTATATCTGTCAAATTCATTCAGATAAATCACCACCACGGGAAGGCCCCGACGGCTTTGTTAAGTCGGAGAATTCTCGAGAGGGACGCAAACGTCCTACTCATTCAGGAGCCTTGGACATATCAGAAAAATATAAGGGGAATGAGGATGGGTGGAGGAACCGCCGACCCCCTCGCGTGCTAGGAAGTAAGTAAGTATCCTCTCCAGATCTCTCTTTGTCGGTCTGTAATTCTTTGGATCGCACAAATCTTCGTTTTTAGAAATGAGCATGGTTCACCCCTCGACAAACCAATCCGAAATCTCCATCTAGCCACGAGTTGAAAACCCTTGCCAGATGGTGGTGGGTGCTTGGAAATGTTTTTCCACCAATAGTTCTTCAGCCTATTAGGGCCTGGAGTGGCAAAGTTCTTCGAGCCTTCGGGGGCCATCGAATTGTTATCAGATTACGCAGTTCATTGGGCTAACGAGTCCTCCTGCAGTAAGCTTCGAACTGCAGCTGTATCTACGTTGAGTGGTTACGAGAACTCATAAATATTCTTCCATATCAGCTACCGGCGGGTTATCTACAACAGGTGGAGGCTCTTAGAATGGGTGAGAAGGATTATCGAGGAACTTCACGTTTTCCGCGATGCTTCTCGCCCGCCTCGCTAGTGACTTTCTTGCATCATTCATCAACAGCACGATTTTACTTTGTGTGTGGTGAGCTAGTCATAAACTTGCGGCAATTCGCCGCACTGCGGGCGTGAAGGGCCTATTAGCCGCCACGTAATCCACCACACACTAGATACGAAACGAGTGTTGTTTCTTTAACTTGATCTTAGCTTTCATCTTATGCACGCGTCGTTCATGCCTTTCTTTCATATGAACGTTATCCCTTCTCTCTGTTTGAAACAAAGTTTGAGCTGCGTCATACACAGTATAATTGATTTGCCAGATGTCAGCCTCTTCAGGATGACTATCCTGAATATTCGCATCCATCTATGCGAGGGGCTTATAGAGCACACTGCGAGTTCTGATGCCGTCCATTGCGAGCCTCCTCTACAGATAGACTGAGACAAGGCATAACTGTCACTTCGTTAACTGGCTGAGGAGGAGGCTCTGACATAGCCACGACCTCGAAGATGAGATACGTAGTCACTGAGATTTTGTGCGGAAACGGCGGTATTCAATGGGTATATCTCACACCACAGAGCATGCATTTTCGCCAAATATCCTCTCCCGTCCGGCTCACTGCTCTCATGGCAATACAGAAGTTGGCCCATCCATTCAAAGCGTTCGTTGTCGTCGTCGTCCGTCGTCGTCGTTATCGTCCCCAACACCTCGCCCCCAAACCCTATGCCGAGGGAGTCGGTTCTGGAGGCCTCTGCCTCGTTCATTGGATACCGAGTAATTGGATATATCGGCGAGTTAGCTTAGTATATCCACGGCCGACATCAGAAGGAATGATCTCCAGGGTGCGCCTTGGCTGCCGGTCCGGTTTTGTACCCGTTGATCAGAAATGGTGTCGCAACTCACCAAGTCCTTGGATGATAGTTGGCCCCCTGTTAATTTTATTTTTATTATAATATAAATGGAAAGTAAAAAGACAGGAGTCAGTAAGTACCTATATACATAAGACTGAAAGAATCAGGAAGAATTCAGTGTTGACATATAAATAAAAAGATAAATAAATTGATAAACAAATAATATACAAATAGGATATTATGATCGAAATTCAAAAATAAATTTTTCTCTTCTCCTTCTCGTCACTGGTAATGAAAATGCACTTCCAAAGAATATGGATTAGTATACAACTAGGTACCTATTCTTGAAATTCTATTTATTATTTACAAATGCCAGAAGTTGTTTGGATAATTTTTCAACTTGATTTAAACATTTTGTCAATACAATACATATTGCCTCTTTCACTTTTTGTTTGATATCAACCCTCAGTCTACTAAATTCCTGATAATAACTAACATTACTTGTGATTTTGAACTTTTTGTGTAACTTGGCCCTTGTTCAATAAGTTTTATAACTTGGCATGGATATCAGACAGGTTTATGTTTTAAAAGTGGAATGTGGGTATTCAGTTATTCATAAACCCTGTTAAAGAAACTTTCCACAGCAACGTCAATTTCAGTAAAATTTTCTAAATATTATGATATGAAAGGTCACGATATTCTGCTCTTCTAGAATTATTTGTTTTGTTGTCAATATTTATACATTACGCTTCTTGTAGTAAATCCAATAAATTCAATGAAAAGAGATGGGTGATAGAGATCCTACTACTGGTAAACAATCACGGGTTACTGCAAAATTGACATTACTCATTACAAGGTCATGGATGGTCGTAGTGATTTAAGATGTTGTTACATTGTTTCATATTCAAGAAGTCCAACAAATTTGAGATTGTGCGAGTTTTCCTATCTACAAATTTGCTACTAATGGAATCTGTACGAATGAATTCTCCCAAAAATAGAACTTTATCTAAAGTGATTACATCCCAACCTTCCACATCGTCAAAAAAATTATCGTATTCATCTTGAGACAAGGATGATGGAATGTAAGCAATGTGTTTTGTACCAGAATGGTAAAAATCACTTTCACACCAAGCAGTCTATTTTTGTAAAACTCTCTTTAAACTGAGAAAATATTGATGTCTTCAGAGAGCAATACACCACCACTAGATGTTCCTCCATAATTCAAATGACCAATTTGAAACTACCAATAATAGAAGAGAAAAAACAACAACAAGTAATTTTCAATAGTTGGTTTTACACGACGAGAAATACTAAAATTTCCTCTGTTATAGAATATTAGTGTTGAAACTGAAATAGTTTTATTTGAGATTGATATCTTAAATAGATGAACCATTCATTTGTGTCACTAGCTTCAGGATAGTACTTACCAGAAACGCAGCTCTTCAAATACTTCATTTCTTGAACAGCTTCGTATGTTACTGCCCCATGTTTTTTAATTTTTTCCAGAATTTCGGCTCTAACCGTGTCCTGTATATTTTTGTTGAGGCATAACTCGTGAAGTGTAAAAGATATAGTGGAACTGGTGGTTTTAAATCCTGCTGCGAAAAACTGAATGGCATGGCCACAGGCTTTTTGAATCGCTGAAATATAATATGAAACGGTCATTTAGGGCTGAAATTTTCTCAGTAGAGAACTATATATTACATATTTCCTACTACTACATGCATCTGGAATTGTTTTCTCAGCGGTTTTGTACGTAAATGAAAAGAAATAATTCAGACTTCGGTCAAAAATACCCTTCTCCTCATACATTTCCACAATGTGGAAGAATGAGGCAAACATCTGACAAAAAACAACTACTTCCCCATACGGACATCAAATATTCATCTGCTTGGATGCTAACGATGCCCGTAGGATTCAAGAAGTAAAAAAATTTTGTCTTCGACATATTTATGAAATAAAGAGGGATGTTGGGTGGTTAAACACGGTCAACAGACGCAAACTCCATGTATTATGTTTTTATCATAAATTGTTGTAAACTGAAACCCCTGTTTATTTATTTAATGAAATAATATTCAGGACAGACATACACAATCTCAACATGAGAAAGAAAAACTGAATCAACATTCCTACCCATAACAAACAAATTTTCAAACGATCAATTTGGAACCTCTTCGTAGCTTTGGAGTGGGCTTTTTACTGAACATGTTCCAACTCGGTGACATAGATTGGGTTCGTCCGTATCGAATACGGACGGCTACAAGGGTTGCTGACAAAAAAAAGGTCCAATCCCTGCTTTTTCGTGATCGCATATCAAGCAGAGAAGGGGATCTGAACTCCTGATGACTTTACAGGCTCCATCCAGTACCGTTCTGTTATGTAGACACTCCAAGCTCAAAAGTCAACCAATCATATGTTATTTTTTTGTATTTTTACTATTATTATCTTAAATTTACTTTGAATTTTTTCTGCTGAAGATGGTCACTTGACTGAAACACGTGTCAAGGTGTAACAATAGCGGTTCGGTGTCGGGATAGAACTCCAGAAGGTTCAGTTTATATTTTAAGGAAACTGTAATGAATTCTCTAGGAATACAGAACTGAATATAACTACTAAATATAGTTCAATGAAATTTTATTTTATGCGTGAATGTGGAAGAAAAAAATATTTACCTTTCTCGTCTGACAATTGTTCAGAGTTTTTCAGTTCCATGAGTAGGTCAAGAAAATCATTCACTCTAGTATTAGTCTTCCCTCTAGTTGCCATGGATTGTTCGAACGCCTTGCTGAAGTAGTCTCTGACCTCATTGTCGATGAAATCAAGCTGGAAAGTGCGTACTAAGCTGTGTTTGAAGAAATAACTTAGTTGAGCAAAAGCGTTTCTGAAGGTGAAATCAAACATGCGCTTGCCAAACTTTCGAAAGTCGGAATCTGTTTCATCGAAACAGTACGCGTCTATTCCGAAAGCACATTTTGCTATGACGTTGGTGGTGTACCTGCTAGATATATCCTTCGCATCGATTTTTCCCTCATGTTTTGTGAAATACCTCACCATATCCTCGCCGATATTGTTGATGATATGAGTCATTCCCTTAAGCTTAGCAGGCGTGAACACCGGACTGAGTTTCGTCCTGTCCGTTTTCCAATCTGATCCTTTTTGAAGAAACATAAAATTTCTCATAACGTCATCATGAGGGTCGGCGGTGCTTCTATTGATGAATTTATCAGAATCTTTGACCATCACGAGTTGTATAATTCTAGGGTCTCTTACCACCAAGACAGGTTCGTTCAACAAGAATAATCCAAAAAACTTCTCATTCGTTGAAAAATATAAATCTGACATCCAGTCAGCAACGGCTTTTCTGAGGAGGACAAGAGGCCCTAGGTTTCCTACGAAGGGGGTGGGTTTCACATAATATATACCTCGTTTCTTCCAGTAGTCGAAATTTCTTATGCCGTATTTCCAGAGGAAAAACGCTAAGATGACTACAACGATTCCCAATTGCAGTAACATCTGAAAAAAAATATTGATAATTCAACTATCATAGAAAAACAGGTTGTTGTAGTGTTAATACTCCATTTAGCAAGAAATGACCACTAGTGAAGATCATTTACAGATTTAGGTAAAGAACCAGTTTGAATATAATATCATAATTTAGTGGTACATTTCTGGAAATTATTTTTATTTGAAATTTGATGAAAGGTTTAATCGAAAATGGAATATTGGACAGTTATGGTGTACTCAATGAGAACAAATAACTATTTTGTACTATGAAGCGAAAAGAAATATCACAAAATCATCTCTACAACTTTGATTTGACAACAGTCAAACTAATGGGGGAACATGTTTCAGAATCAGCAAGAATCCATCTTCAGCATTATACAAGTTATGGAGATAGATAAGGTCCTTTTTTATATAATAATAAATGAAATATTAATTAGGGGCTCATGGGGTTACTATGTCCAATGCCCAAATCACTTAGTTATAAAAATAAAAAATTTAAAGACTATAAAATATTTAGGGCATGGTCCGAAGTTTCATGTCAGAGATGAGTGTTAGAGCCATTTGCAACTAAACTAAATATTGTTTGAAACCACATTTCGCTCATCTGTTGGAAATTTCAAAGTAATGAATTTTCTCATAGTTTGGTGTTGGAAGGGCAAATTGCCCTAACACTTATCTATGACATGAGTCTTCGGAACACGTATTTCTGTAAAATGAAAACTACATTAGCCACTATTTCCTCAGGTAAGTATTCCATACCTTATGTGGGAGTGAAAATTGGCATGGTACAATGTAACAAGAATTTGTTTGCTGCAGTGATTTTTCAAATATTTGATGCTACAGCAAGCACTACGAAGTTTCTTGCATAACTGACCAGTATATTCTGTCCATGATAACGGCCTGTCAAAAGTAACTCCTAACAGTTCCACGTTTTCAGAGAAGAATAATTGTTTTTCTGTGTCTTTGAATATTATAGATGGATCTTGTCTTCTACGTCCGAAGTATATCAACACTGATTTTTTATGGTTCAGCGTTGTATCTCATTGTATCCTAGTTCTGTCGAATAGATGCGTGTTTTTTGGCCGTCACCAGATATAATGACGTTAGTATCATCAGCGTAACATACAATTTTAACATTTAGGATATTTTCTATATGATTCATGAGGTCATTCGCAAATAGGTCAAAAAGTAGAGGCCCTAAGACTGATCCCTGTGGAACTCCCTGTTTGATGCTGCAAGAAGGACTCTTGGTGCCATTGAGTAAAACTACCTGATTTCTGTTCAAAAGATATGATTGGAAACACATATCGTTCAAGTTTAACAACCAAAATATTATGATGAACCACGTCGAAAGCCCGAAAACGTAAATACTGAACGGACACATTAGGACCAGTATTCGAAGTTTGATATTTGAAATCAAATGCATATAGTTTATGAACATATCAAGTTGATCCGTTACTGTTTGTCAAATAAACGTACATATATAGATAGATAGATAGATAGATAGATAGATAGATAGATAGATAGATAGATAGATAGATAGATAGATAGATAGATAGATAGATAGATAGATAGATAGATAGATAGATAGATAGATAGATAGATAGATAGATAGATAGATAGATAGATAGATAGATAGATAGATAGATAGATAGATAGATAGATAGATAGATAGATAGATAGATAGATAGATAGATAGATAGATAGATAGATAGATAGATAGATAGATAGATAGATAGATAGATAGATAGATAGATAGATAGATAGATAGATAGATAGATAGATAGATAGATAGATAGATAGATAGATAGATAGATAGATAGATAGATAGATAGATAGATAGATAGATAGATAGATAGATAGATAGATAGATAGATAGATAGATAGATAGATAGATAGATAGATAGATAGATAGATAGATAGATAGATAGATAGATAGATAGATAGATAGATAGATAGATAGATAGATAGATAGATAGATAGATAGATAGATAGATAGATAGATAGATAGATAGATAGATAGATAGATAGATAGATAGATAGATAGATAGATAGATAGATAGATAGATAGATAGATAGATAGATAGATAGATAGATAGATAGATAGATAGATAGATAGATAGATAGATAGATAGATAGATAGATAGATAGATAGATAGATAGATAGATAGATAGATAGATAGATAGATAGATAGATAGATAGATAGATAGATAGATAGATAGATAGATAGATAGATAGATAGATAGATAGATAGATAGATAGATAGATAGATAGATAGATAGATAGATAGATAGATAGATAGATAGATAGATAGATAGATAGATAGATAGATAGATAGATAGATAGATAGATAGATAGATAGATAGATAGATAGATAGATAGATAGATAGATAGATAGATAGATAGATAGATAGATAGATAGATAGATAGATAGATAGATAGATAGATAGATAGATAGATAGATAGATAGATAGATAGATAGATAGATAGATAGATAGATAGATAGATAGATAGATAGATAGATAGATAGATAGATAGATAGATAGATAGATAGATAGATAGATAGATAGATAGATAGATAGATAGATAGATAGATAGCCTTCTAGTTAATTGGATCCAGTGTTCACCTAGGGCAAATTCTGATGTGTGATCACGTCGAAAAGAATCTACCAAGAAACCTGTAAGTGTCAGATAAAATATTTATTTGTCGATGCATGTTGTGTACCAGAAAGCGACACCATTTTGTCAAGCTGACAATTCTATCTTTTCGTTTACCGTCAAGTTAAACATTTTCAAGATTTCAAGTTTAACATACATATCGGAGTATCGGAGTATCGGAAAATCAAAACGTTAATTTTGATTTTCGGGACAACTAACCTCTAATTTGTGGACTTTGAAGATTGACATTTATTAATCTTCATTTCTATATCTTTTTTTCATTTGTATTCACATATATATCACATTTCCAGTAATGATTTCAAGTAAAGTTTTTCATGGTGCACCATTAATATTCTGCTGTTAAGATTAGCCTATATCTAAGTTCATTAACGTGTAATATTATGTGACATATTCAGTGAGGAGGGTATCGTATACCGTTGAGTTTCAAATCTGTGATAAACTAACATCTATCAAATCTTTTCATGAATTCGACCCCTATCTACGAGGGAACACAAGGAAACCAGTACAACCTGGAGGGGTAACCCATACCAGAGGATTGCCTGAAATTGTTGCTTGAAGTGTCATCTCGTTCGTATTCTGTTAGCAGAAGAACAATTACAACGTTGGAGTTATCACTAGCCTGTGAATCCACACACTGAATGAACTAAGGTAACCTGTGTCGCTGAAGCAAATTCAGTAATAATATTGTTTGAACATTAACGTGTTACTTTGACACTACATTTTGTTAAATTTATTAATATATAATTTTTTTGAAATATTGTTTTATTGTTAGTCTGGTTACAAAAGGAAGTCAATTTATCTTAATTCAATTATCTGTCATTAGGTATTTTGTACTTTTTATTCCTGTTAAATTAAAAATTGTTGGCGTCCAAGCCAGTCAAATTCTTGAAGTTCAAAATTTAAAACACTTGTCTGCCACATAAAAAATCCGAAACTGGCAATCTAGTCCAAAGAACCTACGCCGTTCTCTGCTGAGCAGTCGAGCAATCAAAGTAACCCCAATTACGTTACATAATTTGGCGCCCAATGTGGGCAATATCATCCATAGAAGCATAAGAAGCAGCTGCAATGGAAAAACGAATTTGCATGTAGGAAGGCAAGAAGAAGAGATTTTCACTGAATTGCTATTATATACATGATTTGGTTATATTCTATGATCATTTTCGAGGGATTTTGATACTGTATTAAGTTTTTGATCATATTTTATGTACTTTTCTACTGACCTTAGTTTATCACTGTTTTTTTATATACTAGCAGACCCGGCCACGCGTTGCTGTGGCTGAGGTTTTTATTATATTACATTGTAGTAAATTATTCAAAGGAAACGGTAGGAGAACAACAGTCATGGGGACTACCATGCTATTTTACACAGATGCCATTTGTTAAAATACATGGCGACCGCCATAATTGATTTTCTACTACCGTTGATATTGATTCTGGAGCCTTGAGTACCTCATAATCATCAAAATACATATATCGTACATAGTGATTTGATGTATAGCAAATATATAATAATAAAATATATAATAATATAACTACGTGGTAATACTTACATGTATATACTTAATTATATACTTTAATTAAAGATTGTTAAATAATGAAGCACTAATAATTAAAAAGCAAGAAGGATTCACCTGTATTACTTTTACTATAATATGAATTCAATTTATAATTCAGTCTAAATAACACGTGGCCGGCTATGGTAATACCAAAAATTAACAACGTAAGAACAATTGAACTTCACTGTATTGCGTTTACTACGAAATAAATTTGAGTTATACTTTAGCCTCAGCAACACGTGGTGGTTATGCCATTAAATTGTAACTTATGTGAAACGTTAGTACCTTTAACACTGCGCCATCTGTTGGAATACTTACTCAATCCAGTCAGCAGATACCGCCATCTGTTAGAATCGTTTGGGACTGACAGATAATTGTGACTGTCGAATAATAAACAAATAATGCTTAGTAGACGATAGTGTGGAATCTACGAAGCATCGCACAAAGAGGAGACCGAGAACGTGTAATGTGTTCTGTCTCACTCTCTCGCCATCAACAAATAATTTGCAATAAAATAATATTGCGGCTATAAATTGAGATGTGAGCTATGCTATCTGTTAAGTTAGATCGAACTGCACACGTTGTGCAAATTTGATTGAAATCGGTTAAGTAGTTTGGGAGTCTATAGCGGACAAACAACGTGACACGTAATTTATATATAATTTCTATTAGTTTCAGAAATTATACGTTTGTTTTGAGATTTCAATATAATTTCCCCCAAGTATTCTGAGAAGTTGTTATTTATTCACAGTTCTTGTTGGTGATATAGCATAGAAGTAGAACAGATGTTTTCACAACAAAATTAGTAAAGAGATTCACCTGAAAACAAGGGGCCTTGACACAATTCTTGGCATAAATCCTAGACACTCCAATGGCCCCCCGTCGAACGGAAGAACCGTGAGTTGAAAACACAGTTGGCGATTACCGTTCAAGACAATCATAATTATTCTTGGGATATCTACATCCCAAGTATTGTTTTGCTATGAACTAAACTGTGACTGATTCTATAGAGAAAGTTTCAGCCTTCTTTTGGCTAACAACTTTTGACCGGATCAAAATCACCCGCCATCTTGGAGCCGGCAGATCAGTTTCTATACCTCAAATCATTACTTATTTAAATCATTGGTTGGTTTTGGTCACCTACTGTTTTGGTCTCCATACCACTGGTCATTAATAAGTTGAATGGGGATTATTCGATAGCAATTTCTTTCGAAGTAGGTGCTCTGTATAGGCTGCATTGCCAATATTTGGATCAGAGTTATATTTAACCACTGGGAAAGGGACGAATATCATACGACGTTCGATGTTAATGTTTCCTGTTTATTAAACTTGTATCAATTTCATTACTGTTTTGCTAACTTCCTCTAATCCTACTGAATTTCAAATTCTTAACTTCCACTTTGTGAAATAGTCTAATATGTTTTCACTCATGATTGAATTCACCTTATAAGTCTGTGTTTCATTTCTGAACTCAACTGAATTTCTTCAATTCAATTTCGTTCAGAAATGAATCGACAGACTTATCGAAAAAATTCAATCACTTGTGGTTCTACTACAGATAATATCTTATATTTATTAGGAATGAGTAATGTCGTGCCTATCCACGAACCTGACGAAGTGAAAAGGAAGAATCTTCAATATTGGCCTTGTAAAAGTCCGTATTTTATAAAGTTTTCCTTATTCCAGATTCCACATGTCAAAATAAGGACTGCCTAACATTATTATGAACTGCAATATATCTCTATTATCATATCTGATTGCACCAAAATAACTTCCCTGATAGCTACTTGTATAGACAATGTCCTCACTAATCTAATCACTAATCTAAATCATAATAATTTTTATAAATAGTTCATTGGTTCTTGAACCATGCTCATCAGATGATCTGGCACAGTTGATAACCTTCAAATTAGATGGAAAGAAAATGAATAATGAAGTAATCTAGAGAAGAAAATATCAGAACATGGCACTGCTGATCTGAGAATATCCCTTGCCGAATTTGATTGGAATACCATCGCATTACTTAATTGAAGATGTTGTTGTCTGTTTGATTTCAGAAGCAAATGCTGTACAACCCAAGCTGTTTTCAAGATTGTTACCGATATGGTGGAAGATTTTGAAAATGGTATGGAAGTTGGTATCACCTTGTGCAATCTGTCGAGAGCTTTCGACTATATCTCTCACAGTGCCTCACTGAAAAGCTGACACACCACATTTGACTACAATTGAAAAACCTAAATTACTCGCAGTGAGGAGTTTAAGAACTTAAATCGACTTATTGTTAACAGGGGAGGACTATTAAAAGACGCACTATATGTATAACATCTTAAGGAAAACGGTGTCATATAGTTATAGTTATATTATAAAAAGTGGTTTCCTTTTTTTTAGGGACACTTTAGGTGTGAATCGAGCAACATTCGAGTTGGTTTTTGGTTGGTTTTAAGCACAATTGAACAGGCTTCTAAGTAAAAAGTTTTTATTCACAACTCTTCTTCCCTATGTTATATGGATACATAACAATAACTAACACGCTCATGAAAAAGCATTTAACAGAAACAATTCAAAAGGTTACTTATAAGAGAAAATATTGATACACGGTTTAACGATTTTCTAAACATGATGCAGCAATAATTTTCGACTGGAGATAAAATTATTATCTGTATTTCAAAAAATAAGCCCGTCATGTTGCAAATCGTTTTATACTCAATTGAAATAAACTTAAAGGAACTGAGTACAAAATATCATCTGCTTAGAATGTTGGGTATTGGCATTACCAATGAAAAAAAAATAACAAGTAATAATAAAAATGACTGGATGTACCAAACTTCCATCAACGTTATAATGAATTATTATATTATTAAAATGAATGAAAAGTTACCTTATTATCAATGTTTATTCACTTTTCACATTGGCGAAGAACATAATCTTTCCAAATACAACTCGTTGTTCAAATTTTGTCGAAATTTTATTATTTTCATCACTAAAACACGTTTATTTGGCAAAAACATTCAAACAAACCGAATTTAGGTCCTAAAGGACTCGTGATTTTATCAATCGGTTTGTTTTCATATTTTTGCCAAACAAAGAGTTTTTGTGGAAAATAAAACATTATCAATAAAATTTGCCTTTGATAAAACATGCCTTGTAATTATAACCGGAGATTTCAATATCGATTGGAATTCTGATAGTAATGCTTGCATTGAATTAAAACATTTTTTTATTGATACTAAGTTGGAGAATATATTAGTTAAAGACCCGTTTCAATGGAAATTGTGGAACTATTATAGATCTAGTAATAACTAATCGTTCTGACCTTTACATTTGTAGAATGATAAAAACGCCAAAAATCACAGATTATATGATATTAATCCACCTAATAACTTCAACTAAACAAAAACCACCAGAAATGGAGAGTGGAGGTAAGAATATTGATTATGACATCAATTATAAATTGTCTTTTTTAAATTTGAATTATGAACTGTATGATATACATAAAAAATATTCACATTTTCAAACGAATATAATAAACGTTTTAAATGAAATTTCACCCAAGAAAAAAATTTAAATACACCTATCCAAAATACAAAGAATGGTGGAATGACAGAGTTAGAGATTCAACAAGAACTAGAGATTTACACTATAAACAGTTGGTTATTGCTGTTAAAGTAATGCGTGAGGAAAAACGGAAATATTTTGAATACATTATCACAGAAAACAAAAGTGATGGCACTGTGGAAAATATTGAAGTTACTGCTCCCTAACGAAAACAAAAACAGTATTTTGTTTCAACTCGTAATTGATTCAGACCCAAATGAAATGCCAGATTATTCAAACTCTTATTACATAACAAGTATAAAAACCAATATAAATAACATTAATATTTATAGTCCAAATTTTCCTATTCTACCAAATTTCAAGCTCATTACTACAGATGAACTGAAAAGCATTATCTTTGACCTTCCAAAATAAGAAAGGGTCAGATGATGTGAACACATCTTTTAGTACGCAAAGTACCAGATGAATTAAAAAAATATCAACTATAGTGGCAGTACCAAAAGTGAGCAACTCTCACAGTACCAGTAACTTACGTCCCGTCAATATGCTCAGTTGTATTGAGAAGATTATGGAGAAAGTCAGCAAATAGGAACCAAAAATTAACAATGAATCGAAAATGATGATGATGTATATGTTGACGATACAGTAAATGCAGCTGATATATCTATTTTAGATAATGAAGATAATAGGAGAGACTAAAACTAAGAAAATTGCTTAAATGCTACTACTGGAATGTACAGTTTTAATTTAATTTCATGATTAAGACAGTGATTGTGATTAGGACTATTAATGACAAAGTTGTATAAATTGACCCTTAATCAGCAACGAAAATAAGTATAGATAGTTCTGCGAGAGTCAGCTTGATATTACGTTAGTGACGAGTCAATTGAAATGGTACATAAGTTCAAATATTTAGGAGTAATCATAGATAGACAGCTCAAATTTAAAGAACATGCAAACAATGTAATGAAAATTATTTCATATAAAATCAATTACTTGTATAGATGTGCCACATTATTACCTCATTCCACCTACTGTTCCACAATACTTTACCTGCTAAATCAAAATGAAATATTCAGGTTTGGAAATTTTCAAAATCGAGCTAAGAGAATAAATATTAACATGCTCAAGGAAAACATCTGTTGGGTATAATGTTGAAGGAAATGCAGTGGTTATCAACAGATGACATTTTTGAGGAGTCCAATACTCTGATATTTACATTCAAAATTAAATCAGGTACTTACGGCTTCAAGTCACTTGGGGAATATTGTCAATTACATCCACTCTTCTAGGAATTTAGTTTGAAGCGAAAATTGAACTTTGATTGTTTATTATTCTGCACTGGTTATGTTTCCTTCTTTAAATGATTTTTTTTTTCCCAAAAACCACTAGTGTTATAGAAACTCGTCTTTACCGATAGTCATAGTCATCGAAAATTATTAGAATAATGAGACGATGATGTCCCAGTGGAATTAAATTGAGCAAAAATTCATGAAGTTAATAAGGATCAATCATTTGAAATTTTGGCGACCAAAGATTTGGAGGACACCTGCTAATAAAGTAAGGTCACGTTCTAATGAAATACTGGAGGAGATATTTTCGATATACTTCGTATTGATTGAGTATGTGCAGTTTAGTTCAATTCCAGAAACAATAACTCGGATATTTTATTTTCATTTGTAGTGTTGGTTGCTTACATTTTTCAATGAAGAAAGAAATGTTGAGTAAACATTATTTATTTATTTATTTCATTGAATCATCAATCGTATGATCATTATTAACAGTATAATATCAAAATACATTTTTCCAAATGTTTCATTTCCAGTAACTGGTGAAGGCTGAGGAAGTGTCAAAAGTCATGGCTCTCTGATTGGCGAAATTCTTCTCAATATCATAGGTAAACCATCTTTGGATAGATTGGTGAAGGTCTTGGTTTCATATATCACTGGATCGGGAGTTTCTGCACATCTCTCAACTTCAAAATTCGATAGGATATATGCCAAACCCAGCTGTGAATTTACGAGTCCAAACCGATCACCTACAAAAACAAATTTAGTTTGAGAGATGTAATTATCCCGCAATTGAATAATTTCTTTCATCACTTCTTACATGAATTGCGTAAGACCAACCATGAATCCATTACAAAAAAATATGGAAGAAGAAGATGAGGAAATAAAAGAAGAAATTCAAAGAAAAATCTTCGAAAAGGAGCTGCTGAGGGCACTGGCCCAAAGAGGACGATAGGGTCATTACAACAGAGGGAGGTGCACAAGGACAAGGGTAGGAGGAAATTATCTTCCAAGAACTCATGTCTTCCGCAGAAAGATCTGAGGACAACAGTATAGGAAGGGCCATCACCTAGAAAAAACGAAGAGAAAGAAATCGCTGAGAGACCGATACACGAGTGCTGCCAGGGAGCTAGAGGAGTACTACACCAATCGATAGAGCATGAAATGAGTGATTTTTTAACAAACAAGAGAGTTGACAAACGACAAGCGCTCTGATTGGTCGGTGCTGCGATGGGGCGGGGCTTGAAGTGGGAGTGGAGGGGGTGAGCTCAAGTGCCCAAGTAGCTACTAAGAGTTTTCCAAGTCAGTCTCAACGTTTCATATCAGCTTCAGCCTACTGAATTTCCAGGAAGAAAGGACAAGGAGTATCCAAAAATATACCAGGACCTCATTGGTCTGGGCGGACAAATGAAGGAAGGGGGCATAAAGTACTGCAAGACCGAGACTTGGATGGTATCCAGTGAGGGAGGTGATAAGCAACGATAAAAATGTATGTCCGTATATGTTAGTCGACACCGGAGTGATGTACTGCATAATTGTTTGGTAAATTGTTGATCCTGAATCGAATTTCGAGGAAAGTCTTTCCGGTTCGTCTTTATTCTAAACAGAGATATGTTTTGACCACGAACCACTTCTGAAGAATGACGAATCACCCTGCATTGGCGAAGAACTCATGACGTCATGGCGATGATGGAGAGTTCAA
Organism: Chrysolina americana; assembly: GCA_958502065.1. Taxonomy (NCBI): domain Eukaryota; kingdom Metazoa; phylum Arthropoda; class Insecta; order Coleoptera; family Chrysomelidae; genus Chrysolina; species Chrysolina americana. The sequence goes on along the minus strand of OY293410.1, from coordinate 102,530,866 downwards.
TGTGACTGGCTCAAATATCGTTGTCTGAGCAGCATGGAGCAGCATGGAGAAAACATGGAATGTTGCTTGTTGTGTGTTGTTTACAGAAAGCAAGCAAAAAAAGACATAGTTGCATTTTTTTTCTCTTCTTTTCTTTTCTTTTCTTTTCTTTTCTTTTCTTTTCTTTTCTTTTCTTTTCTTTTCTTTTCTTTTCTTTTCTTTTCTTTTCTTTTCTTTTCTTTTCTTTTCTTTTCTTTTCTTTTCTTTTCTTTTCTTTTCTTTTCTTTTCTTTTCTTTTCTTTTCTTTTCTTTTCTTTTCTTTTCTTTTCTTTTCTTTTCTTTTCTTTTCTTTTCTTTTCTTTTTTCGTCTTCTTCTTTCTTAGTTTTTTTGGAGTGGATGCATGGTTGATCTCACGCAATTCATGTCGGAAGTGACGATAGAAATTATTTTATTGCTGGAAAATTATTAGATAATTTAGCTCAGCAACATGAGTAGTAGAGGCTGAACGAAAAACTGTGAATGATAAATGATCGATTAATAAGTTGCAATTGTATGTCGTGTTGTTGTTGAATCCCTGAATTCAGAGTTAGTAGTATCGACCGGACCTCCTGGAGAGTTCATACCCAAATAATAAATATGAATAGTGGTGATATATTTTGGACGTTCTGCTCTTATTGGGAATTCCCGAGTCAGTTGAGTGATTGTTTATGGATATGTTACTTTTAATTACCTATACACTTCCTGGGACCTTCACCAAACGGCAAGTAGACTAAACCATCTTTATTAGAATTTGTTCCCATGAATCTTTCTGGATCATACCTTTGGGGATCTGGAAAATACTTCTCGTCCATGTGCAATCCTGCTAGAGGAACATAAACTGCCATTCCTTTCTCGATCACCAGATCAGTTCCCGGGACTCTATAGTCTACATTGCATTCTCTACTCAGGAAAGCCAGTACTGGATACTTTCGAAGGGTTTCTAAAACGCAAAATAACTGTTATGAAAACGTTTTCGTTGATAGACATAAATCTTAAAAGTGATTGAGGAAGAAATAAACGTATGTTTATAGTCGGGTTCACTGTGTCGATCACGATTCACTGCTATCTAAACTTTATTCTTATGGAATTTGAAGCCCAGCTTATGCATGGGTTGAGTCATTTTTGACTAATATTATCTACTAGGATGGTGCCAAAGAAAACAAGTATAGCTCTTACGGAAGAGTACTATCTCTGGGTGTTCCTCAGGGATGTATTCACAGCACACAAAAAAACATACAAAAATGATCTGGTGTCTCCCAACGCAATTCCTTTAAACCTTTATTTTGGTAGGTATATTTATTTTGGAAATGTCCGTTTATGTCTTAAAAAACAGAAAACTGTTCCTGACCAATGACTGTAAACGTGAGAAATCAACTAGGCAGGATAAAGACTCATATGCCATTCAGTAAATACAATGTGACATTGAATACATCTAAGTACTAAGGATTGAAATTTCATTATTTGTTACCTGAAGAATTGAAATGTAGTCAGTCTGAGGGTCCATTCAAGGAGATACTCAAAAGTTATCTTTAAGAGAAATGCTTTTATAATTTGACGGATGTAAAGAACACATTTTTGTGTTTTCGTTTGTATTTTGAAAATAACTTTTGTTTCATATTGAACAATCATTATTTCATGTAATTTGTAATTATGTCCATTTTTGTATTTATTTATGATTGCTCTTGATTGAAAGTTGTCTATACGATGCTGTAATGTATTTTCCACGGAAATAATTATCTCATCTTATCTTTAATAAGATAGAATTTCCTCTGTTGAAGAAAGAAATTTTTTGTTTGAATGTTGTAGACGATGATGTAATTTCAGTACATTCATTTCGGACTTCCATCGTCTTATAATTTGTATATTCACCAGAAGACTATGGAAGTCCAAAATGAATGTACTGAAAGATTTTTATTTGAGACAGATGGCGTCAGGATCAGTCGATCGACCGATTATTTATGTTATCCACTTCAATGTGGTACTCACCATAAACGCAGCTCTTCAAATACTTCATTTCTTTAACAGCTTCATATGTTAAGGATCCATGTTTTTTAGTTATGTCGAGAATTTCGGCTCTAACCTTGTTCTGTAGATTTTCATTGAGGCATAACTCGTGAAGTGTAAAAGATATAGTGGCACTGGTGGTTTCAAATCCTGCTGCGAAAAACATGATGGCATGGCCACAGGCTTTTTGAATTGCTAAAATTTAAAATAATATGGTTATTCAGGTCAGATAATGTTTTAATATAGAATTGACTATGACGAGTACTACTCCTATATAATTCTCTATTTTATTTACAAATCATTGATGTGGTTGATGTCATATTTCGATGTTTTATAGAAATAGAAATAGAATAGAAATATTTTATTAATCCTTTGTGACATTACAACATGTGAAGGACAAGTCAATCACTCACTTGAAGAAGTGTGTTTCAGATTATCTTAAAATTATGACAGAAAAATTTTAAATAATAAAATACAGACGACACAATTAAAAACAATGAAGTTCCTGCAGGCTATCATGGAAGTATTCTTTTACACTGTAGTAGCATTTATTTGTTATCAAAAGTTTTATTGTCTTTTTGAAACTATTGAAGGAATCGATACTTCTAATGGTTACTGGAAGTTTATTGTAAATTTTTATTCCCATATATCTAAAACTATTTTCCAGTTTTGTAGTTTTGTGTCCGGGAACACATAGATGATCAGAGTTCCTGGTGTCATAATTATGATTTGATGAATTCAGTCGGAATTTATCAATGTTTTTCCTCACATACAAAATACAGTGGTAGATGTAAATGCTGTAAAAGGGCATAATGTTATATTTAATGAATGTGGGCCTACAAGTTTGTCTGAAGTCTAGGCTGAAAATTTTTCGTATAATTTTTTTCTGTTACAAATATTTTACTGGTATCGATGGAGTTTCCCCATAGGATTAAATTATAACATAAGTGAGTGTACACTAAACTGTAGTAGACATTAACTACTGCACTGGTGGGCATGCAATCTTTAGTTCTTGAAATCGCATAAAAAGCCTTATTTAATTTTGTGTTAACTGCGTTAACTTGTTCTGTCCATCTAAGACTGGTATCAATGTGTAAGCCCAAGAACTTTGTTGTTGTAGTTGATTCAATTATATTACTCTCGACTCTGCATGTTAGGGTATGTGAATTGGAGATAATATTATTAGAATTAAAATATACACATTCTGTCTTATCGACATTAACCATTAAACCGTTTGATCTACACCAATTTACGAAATAATTTACAGTATCTGCAATGGATGATGTGAGTTCCTCTGAAGTCGGTGCGGAGACCGCCAATGAGGTATCGTCAGCGTATATTGTTAGCAGTTGTGATTGTAGGTGGACTGGTAGGTCATTTATGAAGAGTAGAAATATCAGTGGTCCCAGCACAGATCCTTGGGGAACCCCTCTATACATAAAATGAGAGCTGGAGATAGCATCCTTTACTTTTAGTATTATCTTCCTATTGCTGAGAAAGTCTATAGTCCAATCTAAAAAAATTCCTCTGAATCCAATATTGTACAATTTGTTTCTGATGAAATGTATGTCTAAACTGTCGAAAGCACGTGATAGGACAAAAAATAGACCTGCCACATGCCTTCCGCTATTGAGTTCCGTGTAAACATATTCGAGAAGATTACAGGCAGCAGTTTGTGTTGATCTATCGGATCGGAATCCGTGTTGGTGTGTAGATATGAGTTTGTTAGTATTTAGAAAATGCATAATCCTGCAACAGACCATTTTTTCATCCGATCACTTTGAGATATAGTGATACTATTTCCTATGCATTGTTTAATGACCATCCACTATTTGAAGAGGAATCTGAAAATCCGAATGAATTGTGATATTTTACATGCATTCAAAGAGCTACGAATAAATAAAATCGTTGAATATTTTATTACATAACACTGCCTGATATCACAAAGTTGAAAAAACTTCTACTATTCATGAAATGGAAATAACCCCAAAAACACCAAAACAACGTCAATATCACTTGCGCGTTTCGCCAACAAAGTTGGCATCCTCAGGAGTTCAGAAAGTACGCTTTGATGATTCACTTGATGATGTGATGTGTTTTTGTAATAAGAATCCATTCGGTTGCAGAAGAATGTGAAATTCCGACTGGATAATGGTTGTTTCGAAAAACTATTATTATTATCGTTCAATATTTTATAAAACCAAACCGCCCGAGTTGAAACGCCTTCTTCAATGTGATTTTTTCAATGACAACTCAATCGGTTAAAGGTTAATGTGGAATTCCGAATATGATTCACTTGGTATATTCAAAACACTATTATTATTATCGTTGAATATTCTATTATATCATACCGCCTGATGTAACGAAGTTGATACACCCTCTATAATATGATTTTTCTAATAACAATCCATTCGGCTGGAGGAACATGTCAAATTCCGACTGCAACGTGATTTTGAAAAACTACTATAATATCATTCGGTATTTTATCACATCAAACCGCCCGATGCTACGGGGTTAAAACATCTCCTACAATGTATTTTTTGTGATGTCAATCCATCCACAGATGATTACGAACGTGGTGGCATTCTTACCCTGCAGTCTTTAATGATATGTCTCATTTTCTCACATCCCTGTTTTTCTGAGTGCCTATTTTGCTTAGCAAATATCAAATCTTAAACCTTCTCGAATGAACTAGTAACTGCACCAAATCGTTTGTCATGTTCTTCTATCGATATCACTCGTACTTTCAGCCTCAAGGTCTTGAGGGCCGCCTCCACTTCTGAAGAACGTACCAAGGCATCGCTTCTCCTCTCGAAGTTTGTTAGTAGCAGAGTAATTTGGATTTTTATTTCTCTCCGTCTATCTCTGAATAACTGCACCGCTAGCTGTTCCTTGAAATCTCCCGGTGTTTCTGGGTAAACCAGCTGAATTAGGTGTCTCGCATCTGCTTCAAATTCTTAGACTCTCACCCGATTTTTGAGGGGGCGTTTTCATTTGAGCCCGATACAGCTTCTCGTTCTTGACCGCCATGCAGTAATCAGGTCTTCAAATTTAGTTTGCTGATCAAAGGGTATCGTCTGCAACATACCCAAAGCTGGCACTCTCAGAACTACTACTATAGATGCCGTACCTTTTTCTTCTTCGTCCCATTCATCAGCCACTGCCACAGCTTCAAATTTCCGGCAATATATCGACCAAGAGGACTGGGGTGCTATTCTTGCATGACCGTTCGCAATATTAACGAGTACTCGTATCTTTACATTCTGAGTTACTGATAGCATGTCAACGACATGCAGAGGACATCAGCATGTGATGATAAAAATACACGTTATTAATGCGAACAGTCCAGAATAGCACCCCTGTCCATCAAAAGTCGGTGGTTTTACGGAAAGTCCTGATGTGGCAAACCTGTCTCGACGATCTTGGTTCTTGAGAAGAGCTACCTAGTTTTTCAGCCCTTTCATCTCCTCTTGCACTGTATCCACTTTCTTATTAAGTTCGTCGTCGAATTTCTTGACGTCTTCCTCTAGTTCTTCTTTCAGTTTCTCCATTTGTACTTCGGTTTTCTGTAATGCACAAATATTTGTCTTGATGTTCTAGAACCTTTTGGAAGTCTGTTTTCCTTTGATTTACTATTCGTTCTTATTCGTTCTTCTGTTGTTCGAGAATTTTCTGGAGTGCCTCTTCTAGTTCTTTCTTTTCGTCCAACCGTCGCGTTTCCTCTTCTTATTTTTTCTTTCCTCGTTCTTGTTTTTCATCTTCTCGCCCTTTTCTCTGTTCTTCGAGAATTTTCTGGAGTGCCTCTTCTCGTTCTTGCTTTTCATCCAACTATCGCGTTTCCTCTTGTTGTTTTTCATTTTCTCGTTCCTGTTTTTTTTTCTAGTGCTGCAATTCCAAATCCGCAAATTGATTTTGGATAAATTTTACAATGTCCTCCATCGTATCGTACGATGTACTCCTCGTATTCACCATACATTTTTTACGAATAATTTCTGTTTTTCACTAATATATCCTACTTCCGACACCACTGTTACGATATTTCTAAATAATATGCCGAGCACACTGAACTGTTTCTATCAACTTCGCTATAAAATACTCAATTCGAGCAGAGAAGATTTTTCGGGATTCTTCCGTTCTCCAGATTGATCTGTACAGTAAAATATCAACAAAATAGTTCCAAGAACGAGGAAATATTTACTGCGATCGGTCGATTCATTTGTTAGGCAAATGAGTTACGTTTTATGTTCGAAAATTGACAGCGGCGTAGCTAGGGGAGTTTTATTCAATCTCGTAACAATATATTTCATGATTTAAAATGAAATATCACGAAATGAGTTTATTTTTGTCATGATCACAAAAGGCTGTAGTGTAATGAATGTGTTCAATCGATAAACATTTGATTGCACTAACTAAACAGATTTTTCACTAATTATAGTTCAATAAAGTTTAGTTTTTTGTTTGAATATAGAAAAATAACTAAGTATTTACCTTTCTCGTCTGACAATTTTTCAGAGTCTTTCAATTCGATGAGTAGGTCAAGAAAATCATTCACTTTAGCATTAGTCTTCCCTCGGGATACCACGGATTGTTTAAATGCTCGGCTGAAGTAATCTCTGACGTCACTGGCGAAAAAATCAAGCTTGAAAGTGCGGACTAAGCTGTGTTTGAAGAAATAACTCATTTGAGCAATAGCGTTTCTGAGAGTGAAATCAAACATGCACTTGCCAAACTTTCGAAAGTCGGAATCTGTTTCATCGAAACAGTACGCGTCTATTCCGAAAGCACATTTTGCTATGACGTTGGTGGTGTACCTGCTAGATATATCCTTCGCATCGATTCGTCCTACATGTTTGGTGAAATACTCCACCATTTCATCGCCGATATTGTTAATGATATGAAACATTCCCTTCAGTTTAGCAGGCGTGAACACCGGACTGAGTTTCGTCCTGTCCGTTTTCCAATCTGATCCTTTTTGAAGAAACATAAAATTTCTCATAACCTCATCATGAGGGTCGGCGGTGCTTCTATTGATAAATTTATCGGAATCTTTGACCATCACGAGTTGTACAATTTTAGGGTCTCTTATCACCAAGACAGGGTCGTTTAATAAGAACATTCCAAAAAATTTCTCATTCGTTGAAAAATATAAATCTGCCATCCAGTCAATTAAGGCTTTTTTGAGAAGGAAAACTTGCCCTATGTTTCCCATGAAGGGGGTGGGTTTGACATAATATACACCTCGTTTCTTCCAGTAATCGAAATTTCTCACGCTATATTTCCAGATGAAATACGCTGAGACGATTACAACGATTCCCAATTGCAGTAACATCTGAAAAAAGGAATGATTCATTCAACTATGATCGAAAAACAGGTTGTTGTTATGTTATTACTTCATTTAGAAAGAAGTGACCGATAGTGAGATTATTTACTGATGTATAAGGTATCATCTTGAATATAATATCATAATATAGTGTCCGGTACATTTCTGGAATATAGTGGAAATCATTTTTATTTGAAATTCAATGAAAGATCAGTGGGTCATTTTCAAAGAGTCGTCGTCTGGACACATTTCATCAATAGATATTTTTCCTCGTTATTAAGGCCTTTGTTATTTATGGAATTAGGAAGCGTACATGTACGCTCAACTGAAAAGTGCGCTTTTCCAAAACATCAAATTCTAATATATTTTCATCGATCGAAAATTGGATATTGGACGTCTGAGGAGTCACTTATCGACAGCAAGTAACTATTTGCTTGACTAGAGAGGAAAGTGTCACTTTACCTCCCACATACGAGGGAGATAGAATGGGGCGTGGCTTTCAATCAATAACTTTTGGTAGAGCTGAAGAGTGACTAATGAAAAAAGCCATAGCACCCTTATTGTCTGCTCGATTTGATGATAATATTCCCCAATGGCATAGCCTGTGCGGGTAGAGGTCGGTTATTATTATTATTATTTATTGTTGCCGACCAGGAAATATATTCGCTGATAATCGGCCCTGATTCACGAATGAAAACATCATCTTTCTTTTAAACTTTTTCTGATTGTTATTTTCTTTCTCCGAGTTCACTATTGGATTCTCGTAGAAAATAAATAAAAAATTATTTTTCTCTTAAATTTTTCATGTAATGTGAAACGGACAATACTTGACAAAATAATTCGTTCATTTCACATGTTTTATTGAAATTGCTAACATAGTACTCCTATTCCTGGCATTTTGGACGTTTCATTCCTTTTATATGCCAAATCTTGATTCTTACCATAAACAAATCATATATTTTCGGAATCTTTGGACTTTTTTCGATTTTTCGAATAATTTTATTTTTTATCGATTGACTCGTAATTCACAGCTTATACTAATTTGATCAGTCTGAGTTGATTGTCGTTCACAGAATTGCTCTATCTTGAACCGTTCCCGAGTTGAAGAGTTCATTTTGAAGGGAGAAGGAGTCATTTCCCTCCATATTCGTTTCTACTCATATTCGAGACATTTTTGACGTTGTATTCCTTTCATACGCCAAACCTTGAATCTCAGCATAAACAAATCATAAATTTCCGGAATCTGCAAGTTGCACAAAAAATTCAAGAAAAACTCAGTGCAGCTTTGCACTGTATAGTTGTAAAGTTGAACTCAGGTTGAACGATGACTCTAAACATTTTTGGACTTTCGTCAATAATAAGAAAAGAACTTCGAGAATTCCAGATGAAATAGTCTATGAGGGGAAGTCGTATAAGAACTCTGAAGGTATTGTAAACGCTTTCGGGAACTTTTTGAAATGGCATACTCGTCACCTTTAGCTGAAGAGAAAAACTTTATTTTTTCTTATTTGATCAAAATATCCATGTTGTCAAGAAATTATAGAAGGTCGAAAAAATTGGTAAACTGATTAACCACAGGTCTTGACCAAATACCAACATTTCTGCTAAAAGATTGTTTGAGAGTATCAATTCGTTGTTTTCAGATCCTCTTCAATCTAATTCTGAAAACTACTTGAAAAGGAGAAAGTAAACACTATCTTCAAACCAACGAAGAAAATATCAAAATATTTGAGATCAGCAAAATACAGCAGAGATCCACTCAAATCAGCAGTAGTTTACAGGATTCGATGTAAGGTTTACATAGGACAAATGAAAAGGAGCATTGGTACCCGCCTAGTCGAGCACAAGCGAATATACGTAGTTCGATGGAGAACACAAAATCCTTTTTGAAAACAACAAGACGATAGCAACATCGAATCATCATCCAACCAGAATGTATTTAGAAGCCATAGAAATACACAAATATCAAGAAAACTTCAACAGAAAAGAAGAGAGAACTTACCGAAGATCTGGCACACAGCACTAAAAGGCGCAATAACACAGCCATGCCACTCAAATCGAGCGGAAATTACGCGCTAATCCACCTCGCAACACTATAAATGACGCGCCAGAAACAAGAGTTTCAGTTTCAGTTGATACGTCAAGAAGACAACTTCTACCACGCCACTGAAGATAACTGCTGCAAATGCAGTCAAAACGTTTGGATATTTAAACCAAAGACGATCACGGCAAAACCCGGAAAACAACCAAAAGATTAAGGTATTTGATATCATATTTTTTCAATGCTGCTACGAGAACTTCACCCCTCTTGCTTTCCCACTTTTTAGAGGTGATCTATCACAACGAAAGATACTGTAGTTTTCATTGAATCATGTTTTTGAGTGTAGGAATGAAGGCTTTCAGGGCTTGCGTCAAAGTTCTGGTTGTTTTCCGAGTTTTGCCGTGGTAATCTTTGGTTCCAATCTCAAAACGTTTCGACAGCAACTGCGGCAGTCATCTTCAGTGGCGTGGTCGAAGTACTCTTGTCGAAACTAAAGCACTCGTTTTTGGCACGATTTGGGTGGCATGTACACGAAGTACATCTTTGAATATATAAACTACTGATTCATATGTATTTGAATTTTTTGTTAATAGTTTCAAGTTTTAGTGCTATAACTTCTGTAATTTTTCTGAGGCAATTAAGTGATTGCTCTGTAAATGGAACACTGTTGGGTAATAAACGCTATTATTGTTATAATTCTGGAGTCGGGCAATCCGAATGCGGCATACTTGATGCTCGATACAAATGTGCTTTCCGGACCTCGGATCTTCTTTGCTCGCCCAAGTCCCTATGGGCTTCTGATGGGTTTCTCCTTCATAAAATCAGTCAAGTTATGAACTTCGCTACAATTTTCAATAATGAACCTCTGTCATGAAACTCAAAAATTAGTCGAAGAATATTAAAATCGTGAATTGTAGGAGTCGGTGACACCCATCAGCTCTGAGTCTATAATTTTTGAGGTGATCTATAAAGCGCGTGACTCATGGTCAAACGTTGGGATCAAACCAAATAGAAATTACGTATGTCACTTATAGGCAGTTTGATCAAACATTTAACCGTGAACCACACACTCATATAGAAAATATATTCGATCATTATTTACCATAACCAAAGTTCTGAATAATTGAAGTTGAAGATACTTACAGCGTACATCAGCTAGAACCATTCACTGATATTTTTAATATTTCAAGGCGGTTATATACTATTGAGATAATTGATAAAGTTTCAATGAATCTACGACAGTAGCGTAACACTAAAAAATCAGCAAAGTGTAGTTCATAGAAACACACATTTCAACTAGTGTAAACGGGCCCTGTTTTGAAATATCTTGGTTCGAGCATAAACAAAACCTCTCTTTTTTTTTCCATTTTGAAAACGAATAGATGGTAGTACAAGGTCACTTAAAAATACAATCATCTGCTAATTATTGTTGATTGATGTTTGCGAAAAGAAAAGTAGGTTTCTTCTGATTGTAAATTATCTTTGTCGGAATTCTTAGATATATGTACGAGTATCGTAGATGGTAGTACAATACTCGCAGCGCCGCGTTATGCCTCTGGATATAGGTTGAGACCGCATAAAGCCTTGGTGTCTTTGAACATTCGGTCGCGGAGAGCGGACAGTCCGTCGACCACTGAGAATACCGATTTCCGCCCGAGGTGGTTTGTTAGAAATATAGAAAATGAGAGTTCCTTTTATATCCGCAATGTGACATGCGTGCTGTTTGTATAGTGAATAGAAACAAAAGTAGGTACTAAAACATGAAACCAAAGGAATTTGTTGCTTTGTTATTGTTAGAAGAGGAAGAAGTTACCGTTCTTCTTCATTAGCGCACTAATTTCTTTCTAAATATTGTTTTCTACCATCATATCTTTATAGTTTTTTTCTCCTACACTAGATTGGATGCCGTCTCACCAAGTCTATTGAGACTTCATCATCTTTATTTGTGAATTTGACCCTCATTTTCCAAATATTTGTTCATAATTTGCTCGTATTTCTAAATGTCGGTCGTCCGCACACGACGGCGATTCTGCTGTAATCAAACTCAACAGATACTAACCGACTAGCCGGCACAAATCTGCGAAATAATAATAATACTCCCTCATAAACACTCGTTGAGTGTACCCAAAGGCATAGCCTGTGCGGGTAGAGGACGGCTATTATTATTATTTGCCGTGGCGCTTCGGGGCGACTTACTGATGTTTTAGCTGATGTATTCACTTTTCAGCTGCAAGAAAACCCGGAAAACCTACAGCACCACCTTGGGTGGTCGGTGTGCACTCCAAGCTAGCACTAGACGAGATTGGCATCCAGACAACTCACAATACACTTGCTTTTCAAAAAGGCATGCGGCCGCCTATCGATCCGATATAAAATAGTTGAGAAAAATTCTCGTATACCTACCTACATCGGATTCGAACCGACTATCGCTATGCTGGAGTTTCGAACGGCCTGTGCATTAGACCGCTGATCCACCGACCACAATGGCGCAGTAATGTCCGCTGTCCACGACCGAATGTTCAGAGAAAGCAAGGCTTTAGTTGGACAAACTGCATGGAAGCAAATACATTATAGTCTCAGCTGCCCCACGACACGCTCTGCATCTAGTGTCGGGATTATATTTATCATTATCAATTTGAGTATATATGGTTTCTACTTTTTATCAATAAAATATTAGATTTGTCTCTTTTCAACTCTCTAGTTACACTTACATATTTATATTTTACCTTATCAAGACTTATACAAAGTTTAAACTCTGTTGCCTCTCACAGAGCGTTTCTCTGTATCTCGGAAGGATTCCTCAAGAACTGTACTCTCTTGATATCAAATAAACAATTGTAAATCACAATGCTAGTAAATCATAACACAAAGTAAAATTTTTTCACCACTAAACATATAATAATGATGAAAATTCTTTCGGTTTCGAAAAGCCAACATAATATCAAACTCCGATCAATTTAACTATAGTTAGGGCTGTCATGAGTATCAAGACGCAACATACTTTCAAATTCTTATTCTAAGCATTTTTCATCATTTCTCTAAAATCTTAAAACTAACATTTGACTGTATGCCCTGAAATTCCTAGCCATTTCGCTTGGATCATGTGCATGGGGGACTATTTTTGAGTGTTCGCAATATCAACGAGTACACGTGTTGTTGCATTCTGAGTTACGGTTAACATGTCAACGACATGCACAGACTATTGAAATGTGACTATACGAGTAAAAATTATCATTGCGAACGGTCAAAAAATCGCACCCATGTAACCTAATTTATTCTAAACAAAATGGTGGTCAAAGTTTGTGCGCAAATAATATCAATAAAATAATCTTCATACCGAATAATATGGTATGGAATATTTTCAAGAAACTAGCTATGAATGTGGTGTTGAAAACAGAAGAGGTCCTACAGAGCATTTGGGCAACCCAATGAACTAAGTCAAGAATTTGGAGAATTCCGGAATTTACGAAATCAGATGTGAGAACTGCGATACAAAATATTATGAACAAACTGATTTATTTATTTTATTTATTTTGATAACAAGGTGTAATGAAATAGCAATTTTTTTATTATAATATTCGCCGTCACTGACATCTAAATCGCATCTAATATTCATTCAAATCAATTTGCGCACATAATATTTTCATATAATTAAGAAGCAATTCTGTTTAGTAAACTGATATGCATAGCATTTAATGGATATATTATCCATAAGTTGAAGTATTTCATTTTCAGGTTGTCAGTTTCTACGAGATAATAAAGTACATCTTTCAATATCCTCGCGGTATGGTCAAGAGCGTCTTTGATCTGGGCCATATCTTTCACTGACAATAAAGTTCATTTTGCTTTTAAAATTTTAATCGGTGGTTCAGTGGAATTTCTAGCTCGCATCAGACAGACGTTCGAGGCTCGGGTACGGAATCCTTTTTACACACGGGTCTTTTTAGGTGGTCACATGCCTTGTTGTGAATCAAGTGTGATGTGAGTTGCCTAGATACCAATCCCGACGTCTGGTGCTAGCTTGAAGTGCGCACCGACCGACCGGGGTGGTGCTGTAGTTTTCCGGGTTTTCCTACAGCTGAAAATGAAAGGTGAATACACTATACCGAAAACATCAGTAAGTCGCACCTGAGCGCCACGGCAAATATAATAATAGCCGTCCTCTACCCGCACAGGCTATGCCTTTGGGGTACACTCTACGAGTGTTTATGATATATATATATATATATATATATATATATATATATATATATATATATATATATATATATATATATATATATAACCGAACCGAATATAACCCCGAACTTTTAGTTTTCATATATATATATATATATATATATATATATATGAATATATATATATATATATATGAATATATATATATATATATATATATATATATATATATATATATATATATATATATATATATATATATATATATATATATATATATATATATATATTCATATATATATATATATATATATATATATATATGAAAACTAAAAGTTCGGGTTGAACCGCGTCTGGAATTTGTTGAAATTCGACGTTTCGGCTCCGATTTTGGAGCCATTTTCAAGAACTGAAAAAGAAAGAAAATAAGAAAATTTATAAATGGTTGAAACGTAATTCTACGCTGAGATCTCAATCTGCCTACTCCTCAGGTATAATTACGTTCGGTTTTTGTGACTTGACGTCGGGGTCTCAATCTGCCTACTCCCCATGTCTCGTCACTGGTTCTCTCTAAGGTCTCAATCTGCCTACTCCTTCGAGAGAACTGAGGAATTGTGGGTTGAGGAACTGTATTTATAGTGGACGTGGCTGTAATGGCCGTGTGCAATGTATTGGCGCGAGGTGAACTATGGGAACTATATATATATATATATGTATACATATATATATATATATATATATATATATATATATATATATATATATATATATATATATATATATATATATATATATATATATATGTGTTCAGATAGGTTTCCGCGGTCAGATATTTGAAAACTAAAAGTTCGGGTTGAACCGCGTCTAGAATTTGTTTGTTTGTCTGAACCCTGTCTTCCCACCATCCTCAGACTTAAACACACGCTTTAGGACCCCATTATCCAGGCGGGCGAATAACTTGCTATTTCCTGCCACGACGGTTTTTGGTTACACTTCTTCCAGCTGATAACTAAATCAAGGTCTGGATCTTTTACTTGGTCTTTCTGGATCTTATTGCTGTTCCAATTGTCATCTACAGCCATGGTTCAATAAACTGTTTTTTCTTTCTGTTCTGCTCGCTGTCAATGTGATCAGTCATCTGAGCATGGTCTTCGCGATAGGGCATCTGCATTCTTATGGCTGGTCCCCTCTCGATGCTCAATTTCGAAGTAGGATTATTGGAGCCTCTCAATCCAACGTGCGACTTTACCCTTGGGATTTTTGAACTGTGAAAGCCATTTGAGAGCTGCAGGGTCAGTTTTCGGTAAGAATCTTCTTCCATACATGTACCTGTAGAAGTGCTCTACTCCCTCAACCACAGCCAACAGCTCCCGCCTGGTGATACAGTAATTGCGCTCCGGTTTACTTAGGGTCCTACTGAAGTAGCCGATGACTTTTTCCTGTCTTTCCTGGATCTAAGACAGGACAGCTCCAAGTCCCACATTGCTTTCTGTTCGGGAGGTGATAGTCTAGAATTGGTGTGTTTATCAATGCTCCTTTCAGCTTCCTGAACGAATCTTGGCTTTCGTCGAACTACTGAAACTTTGTTTGCCCTTTCGTGAGTCTGGTCAGTGGCATGCTTGAATTAATGTTACAAGATGATTACCCGCATCTTATACATGCAAATATTTTCGCAGTTGACCCGGTTTATAAACAGATAAGCAAAGAGGGTCAAAGAAGGGAATCGCTGCTGAAAGAAGAACCTGCTCATCGACAGATATATCAGGCAGGACTCCGTGGATTATAACCGTAACTTTTCGATCGCATGGGCTTTTCATGCATTTGCTCAGATGCATTGCGGTACCTGATAAAATAGTGAGATGCATCGCTTCACCATAACATATGATGAGGTCAGAATCCAAACAGAGCAGGTTATCCATAGAAAGGGTGTGTTCCAGGAAGACTTCCTCAGCTCTCTATTCTTCTCTAGCTCCCTACTTGAATTATGCGTTGCACTAAGGAAAACCCGTGGATACAACTGCGGCACCCCCAGTAACCGGAGGCAAAAGGTCACCCATCTGTCTGCCTCTGGGGAAAAGGATCTACATCAGTCCTTAAGGGTGGTGCAAGAGTACACGCATGCTATCGGAATGAAGTTCGGGATCGACAAATGTGCCACGGTTCATCTCAAAAGAGGACTATATATCTGTCGATGAGCAGGTTCTTCTTTCAGCAGCGATTCCCTTCTTTGACCCTCTTTGCTTATCTGTTTATAAACCGGGTCAACTGCGAAAATATTTGCATGTATAAGATGCGGGTAATCATCTTGTAACATTAATTCAAGCATGCCACTGACCAGACTCACGAAAGGGCAAACAAAGTTTCAGTAGTTCGACGAAAGCCAAGATTCGTTCAGGAAGCTGAAAGGAGCATTGATAAACACACCAATTCTAGACTATCACCTCCCGAACAGAAAGCAATGTGGGACTTGGAGCTGTCCTGTCTTAGATCCAGGAAAGACAGGAAAAAGTCATCGGCTACTTCAGTAGGACCCTAAGTAAACCGGAGCGCAATTACTGTATCACCAGGCGGGAGCTGTTGGCTGTGGTTGAGGGAGTAGAGCACTTCTACAGGTACATGTATGGAAGAAGATTCTTACCGAAAACTGACCCTGCAGCTCTCAAATGGCTTTCACAGTTCAAAAATCCCAAGGGTAAAGTCGCACGTTGGATTGAGAGGCTCCAATAATCCTACTTCGAAATTGAGCATCGAGAGGGGACCAGCCATAAGAATGCAGATGCCCTATCGCGAAGACCATGCTCAGATGACTGATCACATTGACAGCGAGCAGAACAGAAAGAAAAAACAGTTTATTGAACCATGGCTGTAGATGACAATTGGAACAGCAATAAGATCCAGAAAGACCAAGTAAAAGATCCAGACCTTGATTTAGTTATCAGCTGGAAGAAGTGTAACCAAAAACCGTCGTGGCAGGAAATAGCAAGTTATTCGCCCGCCTGGATAATGGGGTCCTAAAGCGTGTGTTTAAGTCTGAGGATGGTGGGAAGACAGGGTTCAGACAAACAAACAAATTCTAGACGCGGTTCAACCCGAACTTTTAGTTTTCAAATATCTGACCGCGGAAACCTATCTGAACACATATATATATATATATATATATATATATATATATATATATATATATATATATATATATATATATATATATATATATATATATATGTATACATATATATATATATATAGTTCCCATAGTTCACCTCGCGCCAATACATTGCACACGGCCATTACAGCCACGTCCACTATAAATACAGTTCCTCAACCCACAATTCCTCAGTTCTCTCGAAGGAGTAGGCAGATTGAGACCTTAGAGAGAACCAGTGACGAGACATGGGGAGTAGGCAGATTGAGACCCCGACGTCAAGTCACAAAAACCGAACGTAATTATACCTGAGGAGTAGGCAGATTGAGATCTCAGCGTAGAATTACGTTTCAACCATTTATAAATTTTCTTATTTTCTTTCTTTTTCAGTTCTTGAAAATGGCTCCAAAATCGGAGCCGAAACGTCGAATTTCAACAAATTCCAGACGCGGTTCAACCCGAACTTTTAGTTTTCATATATATATATATATATATATATATGAATATATATATATATATATATATATATATATATATATATATATATATATATATATATATATATATATATATATATATATATATTCATATATATATATATATATATTCATATATATATATATATATATATATATATGAAAACTAAAAGTTCGGGGTTATATTCGGTTCGGTTATATATATATATATATATATATATATATATATATATATATATATATATATATATATATATATATATATATCATAAACACTCGTAGAGTGTACCCCAAAGGCATAGCCTGTGCGGGTAGAGGACGGCTATTATTATATTTGCCGTGGCGCTCAGGTGCGACTTACTGATGTTTTCGGTATAGTGTATTCACCTTTCATTTTCAGCTGTAGGAAAACCCGGAAAACTACAGCACCACCCCGGTCGGTCGGTGCGCACTTCAAGCTAGCACCAGACGTCGGGATTGGTATCTAGGCAACTCACATCACACTTGATTCACAACAAGGCATGTGACCACCTAAAAAGACCCGTGTGTAAAAAGGATTCCGTACCCGAGCCTCGAACGTCTGTCTGATGCGAGCTAGAAATTCCACTGAACCACCGATTAAAATTTTAAAAGCAAAATGAACTTTATTGTCAGTGAAAGATATGGCCCAGATCAAAGACGCTCTTGACCATACCGCGAGGATATTGAAAGATGTACTTTATTATCTCGTAGAAACTGACAACCTGAAAATGAAATACTTCAACTTATGGATAATATATCCATTAAATGCTATGCATATCAGTTTACTAAACAGAATTGCTTCTTAATTATATGAAAATATTATGTGCGCAAATTGATTTGAATGAATATTAGATGCGATTTAGATGTCAGTGACGGCGAATATTATAATAAAAAAATTGCTATTTCATTACACCTTGTTATCAAAATAAATAAAATAAATAAATCAGTTTGTTCATAATATTTTGTATCGCAGTTCTCACATCTGATTTCGTAAATTCCGGGATTCTCCAAATTCTTGACTTAGTTCATTGGGTTGCCCAAATGCTCTGTAGGACCTCTTCTGTTTTCAACACCACATTCATAGCTAGTTTCTTGAAAATATTCCATACCATATTATTCGGTATGAAGATTATTTTATTGATATTATTTGCGCACAAACTTTGACCACCATTTTGTTTAGAATAAATTAGGTTACATGGGTGCGATTTTTTGACCGTTCGCAATGATAATTTTTACTCGTATAGTCACATTTCAATAGTCTGTGCATGTCGTTGACATGTTAACCGTAACTCAGAATGCAACAACACGTGTACTCGTTGATATTGCGAACACTCAAAAATAGTCCCCCATGCACATGATCCAAGCGAAATGGCTAGGAATTTCAGGGCATACAGTCAAATGTTAGTTTTAAGATTTTAGAGAAATGATGAAAAATGCTTAGAATAAGAATTTGAAAGTATGTTGCGTCTTGATACTCATGACAGCCCTAACTATAGTTAAATTGATCGGAGTTTGATATTATGTTGGCTTTTCGAAACCGAAAGAATTTTCATCATTATTATATGTTTAGTGGTGAAAAAATTTTACTTTGTGTTATGATTTACTAGCATTGTGATTTACAATTGTTTATTTGATATCAAGAGAGTACAGTTCTTGAGGAATCCTTCCGAGATACAGAGAAACGCTCTGTGAGAGGCAACAGAGTTTAAACTTTGTATAAGTCTTGATAAGGTAAAATATAAATATGTAAGTGTAACTAGAGAGTTGAAAAGAGACAAATCTAATATTTTATTGATAAAAAGTAGAAACCATATATACTCAAATTGATAATGATAAATATAATCCCGACACTAGATGCAGAGCGTGTCGTGGGGCAGCTGAGACTATAATGTATTTGCTTCCATGCAGTTTGTCCAACTAAAGCCTTGCTTTCTCTGAACATTCGGTCGTGGACAGCGGACATTACTGCGCCATTGTGGTCGGTGGATCAGCGGTCTAATGCACAGGCCGTTCGAAACTCCAGCATAGCGATAGTCGGTTCGAATCCGATGTAGGTAGGTATACGAGAATTTTTCTCAACTATTTTATATCGGATCGATAGGCGGCCGCATGCCTTTTTGAAAAGCAAGTGTATTGTGAGTTGTCTGGATGCCAATCTCGTCTAGTGCTAGCTTGGAGTGCACACCGACCACCCAAGGTGGTGCTGTAGGTTTTCCGGGTTTTCTTGCAGCTGAAAAGTGAATACATCAGCTAAAACATCAGTAAGTCGCCCCGAAGCGCCACGGCAAATAATAATAATAGCCGTCCTCTACCCGCACAGGCTATGCCTTTGGGTACACTCAACGAGTGTTTATGAGGGAGTATTATTATTATTTCGCAGATTTGTGCCGGCTAGTCGGTTAGTATCTGTTGAGTTTGATTACAGCAGAATCGCCGTCGTGTGCGGACGACCGACATTTAGAAATACGAGCAAATTATGAACAAATATTTGGAAAATGAGGGTCAAATTCACAAATAAAGATGATGAAGTCTCAATAGACTTGGTGAGACGGCATCCAATCTAGTGTAGGAGAAAAAAACTATAAAGATATGATGGTAGAAAACAATATTTAGAAAGAAATTAGTGCGCTAATGAAGAAGAACGGTAACTTCTTCCTCTTCTAACAATAACAAAGCAACAAATTCCTTTGGTTTCATGTTTTAGTACCTACTTTTGTTTCTATTCACTATACAAACAGCACGCATGTCACATTGCGGATATAAAAGGAACTCTCATTTTCTATATTTCTAACAAACCACCTCGGGCGGAAATCGGTATTCTCAGTGGTCGACGGACTGTCCGCTCTCCGCGACCGAATGTTCAAAGACACCAAGGCTTTATGCGGTCTCAACCTATATCCAGAGGCATAACGCGGCGCTGCGAGTATTGTACTACCATCTACGATACTCGTACATATATCTAAGAATTCCGACAAAGATAATTTACAATCAGAAGAAACCTACTTTTCTTTTCGCAAACATCAATCAACAATAATTAGCAGATGATTGTATTTTTAAGTGACCTTGTACTACCATCTATTCGTTTTCAAAATGGAAAAAAAAAGAGAGGTTTTGTTTATGCTCGAACCAAGATATTTCAAAACAGGGCCCGTTTACACTAGTTGAAATGTGTGTTTCTATGAACTACACTTTGCTGATTTTTTAGTGTTACGCTACTGTCGTAGATTCATTGAAACTTTATCAATTATCTCAATAGTATATAACCGCCTTGAAATATTAAAAATATCAGTGAATGGTTCTAGCTGATGTACGCTGTAAGTATCTTCAACTTCAATTATTCAGAACTTTGGTTATGGTAAATAATGATCGAATATATTTTCTATATGAGTGTGTGGTTCACGGTTAAATGTTTGATCAAACTGCCTATAAGTGACATACGTAATTTCTATTTGGTTTGATCCCAACGTTTGACCATGAGTCACGCGCTTTATAGATCACCTCAAAAATTATAGACTCAGAGCTGATGGGTGTCACCGACTCCTACAATTCACGATTTTAATATTCTTCGACTAATTTTTGAGTTTCATGACAGAGGTTCATTATTGAAAATTGTAGCGAAGTTCATAACTTGACTGATTTTATGAAGGAGAAACCCATCAGAAGCCCATAGGGACTTGGGCGAGCAAAGAAGATCCGAGGTCCGGAAAGCACATTTGTATCGAGCATCAAGTATGCCGCATTCGGATTGCCCGACTCCAGAATTATAACAATAATAGCGTTTATTACCCAACAGTGTTCCATTTACAGAGCAATCACTTAATTGCCTCAGAAAAATTACAGAAGTTATAGCACTAAAACTTGAAACTATTAACAAAAAATTCAAATACATATGAATCAGTAGTTTATATATTCAAAGATGTACTTCGTGTACATGCCACCCAAATCGTGCCAAAAACGAGTGCTTTAGTTTCGACAAGAGTACTTCGACCACGCCACTGAAGATGACTGCCGCAGTTGCTGTCGAAACGTTTTGAGATTGGAACCAAAGATTACCACGGCAAAACTCGGAAAACAACCAGAACTTTGACGCAAGCCCTGAAAGCCTTCATTCCTACACTCAAAAACATGATTCAATGAAAACTACAGTATCTTTCGTTGTGATAGATCACCTCTAAAAAGTGGGAAAGCAAGAGGGGTGAAGTTCTCGTAGCAGCATTGAAAAAATATGATATCAAATACCTTAATCTTTTGGTTGTTTTCCGGGTTTTGCCGTGATCGTCTTTGGTTTAAATATCCAAACGTTTTGACTGCATTTGCAGCAGTTATCTTCAGTGGCGTGGTAGAAGTTGTCTTCTTGACGTATCAACTGAAACTGAAACTCTTGTTTCTGGCGCGTCATTTATAGTGTTGCGAGGTGGATTAGCGCGTAATTTCCGCTCGATTTGAGTGGCATGGCTGTGTTATTGCGCCTTTTAGTGCTGTGTGCCAGATCTTCGGTAAGTTCTCTCTTCTTTTCTGTTGAAGTTTTCTTGATATTTGTGTATTTCTATGGCTTCTAAATACATTCTGGTTGGATGATGATTCGATGTTGCTATCGTCTTGTTGTTTTCAAAAAGGATTTTGTGTTCTCCATCGAACTACGTATATTCGCTTGTGCTCGACTAGGCGGGTACCAATGCTCCTTTTCATTTGTCCTATGTAAACCTTACATCGAATCCTGTAAACTACTGCTGATTTGAGTGGATCTCTGCTGTATTTTGCTGATCTCAAATATTTTGATATTTTCTTCGTTGGTTTGAAGATAGTGTTTACTTTCTCCTTTTCAAGTAGTTTTCAGAATTAGATTGAAGAGGATCTGAAAACAACGAATTGATACTCTCAAACAATCTTTTAGCAGAAATGTTGGTATTTGGTCAAGACCTGTGGTTAATCAGTTTACCAATTTTTTCGACCTTCTATAATTTCTTGACAACATGGATATTTTGATCAAATAAGAAAAAATAAAGTTTTTCTCTTCAGCTAAAGGTGACGAGTATGCCATTTCAAAAAGTTCCCGAAAGCGTTTACAATACCTTCAGAGTTCTTATACGACTTCCCCTCATAGACTATTTCATCTGGAATTCTCGAAGTTCTTTTCTTATTATTGACGAAAGTCCAAAAATGTTTAGAGTCATCGTTCAACCTGAGTTCAACTTTACAACTATACAGTGCAAAGCTGCACTGAGTTTTTCTTGAATTTTTTGTGCAACTTGCAGATTCCGGAAATTTATGATTTGTTTATGCTGAGATTCAAGGTTTGGCGTATGAAAGGAATACAACGTCAAAAATGTCTCGAATATGAGTAGAAACGAATATGGAGGGAAATGACTCCTTCTCCCTTCAAAATGAACTCTTCAACTCGGGAACGGTTCAAGATAGAGCAATTCTGTGAACGACAATCAACTCAGACTGATCAAATTAGTATAAGCTGTGAATTACGAGTCAATCGATAAAAAATAAAATTATTCGAAAAATCGAAAAAAGTCCAAAGATTCCGAAAATATATGATTTGTTTATGGTAAGAATCAAGATTTGGCATATAAAAGGAATGAAACGTCCAAAATGCCAGGAATAGGAGTACTATGTTAGCAATTTCAATAAAACATGTGAAATGAACGAATTATTTTGTCAAGTATTGTCCGTTTCACATTACATGAAAAATTTAAGAGAAAAATAATTTTTTATTTATTTTCTACGAGAATCCAATAGTGAACTCGGAGAAAGAAAATAACAATCAGAAAAAGTTTAAAAGAAAGATGATGTTTTCATTCGTGAATCAGGGCCGATTATCAGCGAATATATTTCCTGGTCGGCAACAATAAATAATAATAATAATAACCGACCTCTACCCGCACAGGCTATGCCATTGGGGAATATTATCATCAAATCGAGCAGACAATAAGGGTGCTATGGCTTTTTTCATTAGTCACTCTTCAGCTCTACCAAAAGTTATTGATTGAAAGCCACGCCCCATTCTATCTCCCTCGTATGTGGGAGGTAAAGTGACACTTTCCTCTCTAGTCAAGCAAATAGTTACTTGCTGTCGATAAGTGACTCCTCAGACGTCCAATATCCAATTTTCGATCGATGAAAATATATTAGAATTTGATGTTTTGGAAAAGCGCACTTTTCAGTTGAGCGTACATGTACGCTTCCTAATTCCATAAATAACAAAGGCCTTAATAACGAGGAAAAATATCTATTGATGAAATGTGTCCAGACGACGACTCTTTGAAAATGACCCACTGATCTTTCATTGAATTTCAAATAAAAATGATTTCCACTATATTCCAGAAATGTACCGGACACTATATTATGATATTATATTCAAGATGATACCTTATACATCAGTAAATAATCTCACTATCGGTCACTTCTTTCTAAATGAAGTAATAACATAACAACAACCTGTTTTTCGATCATAGTTGAATGAATCATTCCTTTTTTCAGATGTTACTGCAATTGGGAATCGTTGTAATCGTCTCAGCGTATTTCATCTGGAAATATAGCGTGAGAAATTTCGATTACTGGAAGAAACGAGGTGTATATTATGTCAAACCCACCCCCTTCATGGGAAACATAGGGCAAGTTTTCCTTCTCAAAAAAGCCTTAATTGACTGGATGGCAGATTTATATTTTTCAACGAATGAGAAATTTTTTGGAATGTTCTTATTAAACGACCCTGTCTTGGTGATAAGAGACCCTAAAATTGTACAACTCGTGATGGTCAAAGATTCCGATAAATTTATCAATAGAAGCACCGCCGACCCTCATGATGAGGTTATGAGAAATTTTATGTTTCTTCAAAAAGGATCAGATTGGAAAACGGACAGGACGAAACTCAGTCCGGTGTTCACGCCTGCTAAACTGAAGGGAATGTTTCATATCATTAACAATATCGGCGATGAAATGGTGGAGTATTTCACCAAACATGTAGGACGAATCGATGCGAAGGATATATCTAGCAGGTACACCACCAACGTCATAGCAAAATGTGCTTTCGGAATAGACGCGTACTGTTTCGATGAAACAGATTCCGACTTTCGAAAGTTTGGCAAGTGCATGTTTGATTTCACTCTCAGAAACGCTATTGCTCAAATGAGTTATTTCTTCAAACACAGCTTAGTCCGCACTTTCAAGCTTGATTTTTTCGCCAGTGACGTCAGAGATTACTTCAGCCGAGCATTTAAACAATCCGTGGTATCCCGAGGGAAGACTAATGCTAAAGTGAATGATTTTCTTGACCTACTCATCGAATTGAAAGACTCTGAAAAATTGTCAGACGAGAAAGGTAAATACTTAGTTATTTTTCTATATTCAAACAAAAAACTAAACTTTATTGAACTATAATTAGTGAAAAATCTGTTTAGTTAGTGCAATCAAATGTTTATCGATTGAACACATTCATTACACTACAGCCTTTTGTGATCATGACAAAAATAAACTCATTTCGTGATATTTCATTTTAAATCATGAAATATATTGTTACGAGATTGAATAAAACTCCCCTAGCTACGCCGCTGTCAATTTTCGAACATAAAACGTAACTCATTTGCCTAACAAATGAATCGACCGATCGCAGTAAATATTTCCTCGTTCTTGGAACTATTTTGTTGATATTTTACTGTACAGATCAATCTGGAGAACGGAAGAATCCCGAAAAATCTTCTCTGCTCGAATTGAGTATTTTATAGCGAAGTTGATAGAAACAGTTCAGTGTGCTCGGCATATTATTTAGAAATATCGTAACAGTGGTGTCGGAAGTAGGATATATTAGTGAAAAACAGAAATTATTCGTAAAAAATGTATGGTGAATACGAAGAGTACATCGTACGATACGATGGAGGACATTGTAAAATTTATCCAAAATCAATTTGCGGATTTGGAATTGCAGCACTAGAAAAAAAAAACAGGAACGAGAAAATGAAAAACAACAAGAGGATACGCGATAGTTGGATGAAAAGCAAGAACGAGAAGAGGCACCCCAGAAAATTCTCGAAGAACAGAGAAAAGGGCGAGACGATGAAAAACAAGAACGAGAAAAGAAAAAACAAGAAGAGGAAACGCGACGGTTGGACGAAAAGAAAGAACGAGAAGAAGCACTCCAGAAAATTCTCGAACAAAAAAAGAACGAATAAGAACCAATAGTAAATCAAAGGAAAACAGACTTCCAAAAGGTTCTAGAACATCAAGACAAATATTTGTGCATTACAGAAAACCGAAGTACAAATGGAGGAACTGAAAGAAGAACTAAAGGAAGACGTCAAGACAATCGACGACGAACTTAATAAGAAAGTGGATACAGTGCAAGAGGAGATGAAAGGGCTGAAAAACCAGGTAGCTCTTCTCAAGAACGTCGAGACAGGGTTGCCACATCAGGACTTTCCGTAAAACCACCGACTTTTGATGGACAGGGGTGCTATTCTGGACTGTTCGCATTGATAACGTGTATTTGTATCGTCACATTCTGATGTCCTCTGCATGTCGTTGACATGCTATCAGTAACTCAGAATGTAAAGATGCGAGTACTCGTTAATATTGCGAACGGTAATGCAAGAATAGCACCCCAGTCCTCTTGGTCGATATATTGCCGGAAATTTGAAGCTGTGGCAGTGGCTAATGAATGGGGCGAAGAAGAAAAAGGTACGGCACTTATAGTAGCTTTGAGAGGGCCAGCTTTGGGTATGTTGCAGACGATACCCTTTGATCAGCAAACTAAATTTAAAGACCTGATTACTGCATGGCGGTCACCATCGAGAAGCTGTATCGGGCTCAAATGAAAACGCCCCCACAAAAATCGGGTGAGAGTCTAAGAATTTGAAGCAGATCTGAGACACCTAATTCAGCTGGTTTACCCAGAAACACCTGGAGATTTCAAGGAACAGCTAGCGGTGCAGTTATTCAGAGATAGACGGAGAGAAATAAAAATCCAAATTACTCTGCTACTAACAAACTTCGAGAGGAGAAGCGATGCCTTGGTACGTTCTTCAGAAGTGGAGGCGGCCCTCAAGACCTTGAGGCTGAAAGTACGAGTGATATCAATAGAAGAACATGACAAACGATTTGGTGCAGTTACTAGTTCATTCGTTTAAGATTTAATATTTGCTAAGCAAAATAGGGAATGCTATAGATGTGGGAAAATGAGACATATCATTAAAGACTACAGGGTAAGAATGCCACCACGTTCGTAATCATCTGTGGATGGATTGACATCACAAAAAATACATTGTAGGAGATGTTTTAACCCTGTAACATCAGGCGGTTTGATGTGATAAAATACCGAATGATATTATAGTAGTTTTTCAAAATCACGTTGCAGTCGGAATTTGACATGTTCCTCCAGCCGAATGGATTGTTATTAGAAAAATCATATTATAGAGGGTGTATCAACTTCGTTACATCAGGCGGTATGATATAATAGAATATTCAACGATAATAATAATAGTGTTTTGAATATACCAAGTGAATCATATTCGGAATTCCACATTAACCTTTAACCGATTGAGTTGTCATTGAAAAAATCACATTGAAGAAGGCGTTTCAACTCGGGCGGTTTGGTTTTATAAAATATTGAACGATAATAATAATAGTTTTTCGAAACAACCATTATCCAGTCGGAATTTCACATTCTTCTGCAACCGAATGGATTCTTATTACAAAAACACAGCACAGAAGCTGTTTAATAATAATAGAAGTTTTTCGAATAAACCAAGTGAATCATCAAAGCGTACTTCCTGAACTCCTGAGGATGCCAACTTTGTTGGCGAAACGCGCAAGTGATATTGACGTTGTTTTGGTGTTTTTGGGGTTATTTCCATTTCATGAATAGTAGAAGTTTTTTCAACTTTGTGATATCAGGCAGTGTTATGTAATAAAATATTTAACGATTTTATTTATTCGTAGCTCTTTATCTAAAATATCACAATTCATTCGGATTTTCAGATTCCTCTTCAAATAGTGGATGGTCATTAAACAATGCATAGGAAATAGTATCACTATATCTCAAAGTGATCGGATGAAAAAATTGTCTGTTGCAGGATTATGCATTTTCTAAATACTAACAAACTCATATCTACACACCAACACGGATTCCGATCCGATAGATCAACACAAACTGCTGCCTGTAATCTTCTCGAATATGTTTACACGGAACTCAATAGCGGAAGGCATGTGGCAGGTCTATTTTTTGTCCTATCACGTGCTTTCGACAGTTTAGACATACATTTCATCAGAAACAAATTGTACAATATTGGATTCAGAGGAATTTTTTTAGATTGGACTATAGACTTTCTCAGCAATAGGAAGATAATACTAAAAGTAAAGGATGCTATCTCCAGCTCTCATTTTATGTATAGAGGGGTTCCCCAAGGATCTGTGCTGGGACCACTGATATTTCTACTCTTCATAAATGACCTACCAGTCCACCTACAATCACAACTGCTAACAATATACGCTGACGATACCTCATTGGCGGTCTCCGCACCGACTTCAGAGGAACTCACATCATCCATTGCAGATACTGTAAATTATTTCGTAAATTGGTGTA
This sequence comes from Chrysolina americana, assembly GCA_958502065.1. NCBI lineage: Eukaryota > Metazoa > Arthropoda > Insecta > Coleoptera > Chrysomelidae > Chrysolina > Chrysolina americana. The sequence continues at coordinate 102,503,079 of OY293410.1, read as the reverse complement.
GATCAAACGGTTTAATGGTTAATGTCGATAAGACAGAATGTGTATATTTTAATTCTAATAATATTATCTCCAATTCACATACCCTAACATGCAGAGTCGAGAGTAATATAATTGAATCAACTACAACAACAAAGTTCTTGGGCTTACACATTGATACCAGTCTTAGATGGACAGAACAAGTTAACGCAGTTAACACAAAATTAAATAAGGCTTTTTATGCGATTTCAAGAACTAAAGATTGCATGCCCACCAGTGCAGTAGTTAATGTCTACTACAGTTTAGTGTACACTCACTTATGTTATAATTCAATCCTATGGGGAAACTCCATCGATACCAGTAAAATATTTGTAACAGAAAAAAATTATACGAAAAATTTTCAGCCTAGACTTCAGACAAACTTGTAGGCCCATATTCATTAAATATAACATTATGCCCTTTTACAGCATTTACATCTACCACTGTATTTTGTATGTGAGGAAAAACATTGATAAATTCCGACTGAATTCATCAAATCATAATTATGACACCAGGAACTCTGATCATCTATGTGTTCCCAGACACAAAACTACAAAACTGGAAAATAGTTTTAGATATATGGGAATAAAAATTTACAATAAACTTCCAGTAACCATTAGAAGTATCGATTCCTTCAATAGTTTCAAAAAGACAATAAAACTTTTGATAACAAATAAATGCTACTACAGTGTAAAAGAATACTTCCATGATAGCCTGCAGGAACTTCACTGTTTTTAATTGTGTCGTCTGTATTTTATTATTTAAAATTTTTCTGTCATAATTTTAAGATAATCTGAAACACACTTCTTCAAGTGAGTAATTGACTTGTCCTATACATGTTGTAATGTCACAAAGGATTAATAAAATATTTCTATTCTATTTCTATTTCTATAAAACATCGAAATATGACATCAACCACATCAATGATTTGTAAATAAAATAGAGAATTATATAGGAGTAGTACTCGTCATAGTCAATTCTATATTAAAACATTATCTGCCCTGAATAACCATATTATTTTAAATTTTAGCAATTCAAAAAGCCTGTGGCCATGCCATCATGTTTTTCGCAGCAGGATTTGAAACCACCAGTGCCACTATATCTTTTACACTTCACGAGTTATGCCTCAATGAAAATCTACAGAACAAGGTTAGAGCCGAAATTCTCGACATAACGAAAAAACATGGATCCTTAACATATGAAGCTGTTAAAGAAATGAAGTATTTGAAGAGCTGCGTTTATGGTGAGTACCACATTGAAGTGGATAACATAAATAATCGGTCGATCGACTGATCCTGACGCCATCTGTCTCAAATAAAAATCTTTCAGTACATTCATTTTGGACTTCCATAGTCTTCTGGTGAATATACAAATTATAAGACGATGGAAGTCCGAAATGAATGTACTGAAATTACATCATCGTCTACAACATTCAAACAAAAAATTTCTTTCTTCAACAGAGGAAATTCTATCTTATTAAAGATAAGATGAGATAATTATTTCCGTGGACAATACATTACAGCATCGTATAGACAACTTTCAATCAAGAGCAATCATAAATAAATACAAAAATGGACATAATTACAAATTACTTGAAATAATGATTGTTCAATATGAAACAAAAGTTATTTTCAAAATACAAACGAAAACACAAAAATGTGTTCTTTACATCCGTCAAATTATAAAAGCATTTCTCTTAAAGATAACTTTTGAGTATCTCCTTGAATGGACCCTCAGACTGACTACATTTCAATTCTTCAGGTAACAAATAATGAAATTTCAATCCTTAGTACTTAGATGTATTCAATGTCACATTGTATTTACTGAATGGCATATGAGTCTTTATCCTGCCTAGTTGATTTCTCACGTTTACAGTCATTGGTCAGGAACAATTTTCTGTTTTTTAAGACATAAACGGACATTTCCAAAATAAATATACCTACCAAAATAAAGGTTTAAAGGAATTGCGTTGGGAGACACCAGATCATTTTTGTATGTTTTTTTGTGTGCTGTGAATACATCCCTGAGGAACACCCAGAGATAGTACTCTTCCGTAAGAGCTATACTTGTTTTCTTTGGCACCATCCTAGTAGATAATATTAGTCAAAAATGACTCAACCCATGCATAAGCTGGGCTTCAAATTCCATAAGAATAAAGTTTAGATAGCAGTGAATCGTGATCGACACAGTGAACCCGACTATAAACATACGTTTATTTCTTCCTCAATCACTTTTAAGATTTATGTCTATCAACGAAAACGTTTTCATAACAGTTATTTTGCGTTTTAGAAACCCTTCGAAAGTATCCAGTACTGGCTTTCCTCAGTAGAGAATGCAATGTAGACTATAGAGTCCCGGGAACTGATCTGGTGATCGAGAAAGGAATGGCAGTTTATGTTCCTCTAGCAGGATTGCACATGGACGAGAAGTATTTTCCAGATCCCCAAAGGTATGATCCAGAAAGATTCATGGGAACAAATTCTAATAAAGATGGTTTAGTCTACTTGCCGTTTGGTGAAGGTCCCAGGAAGTGTATAGGTAATTAAAAGTAACATATCCATAAACAATCACTCAACTGACTCGGGAATTCCCAATAAGAGCAGAACGTCCAAAATATATCACCACTATTCATATTTATTATTTGGGTATGAACTCTCCAGGAGGTCCGGTCGATACTACTAACTCTGAATTCAGGGATTCAACAACAACACGACATACAATTGCAACTTATTAATCGATCATTTATCATTCACAGTTTTTCGTTCAGCCTCTACTACTCATGTTGCTGAGCTAAATTATCTAATAATTTTCCAGCAATAAAATAATTTCTATCGTCACTTCCGACATGAATTGCGTGAGATCAACCATGCATCCACTCCAAAAAAACTAAGAAAGAAGAAGACGAAAAAAGAAAAGAAAAGAAAAGAAAAGAAAAGAAAAGAAAAGAAAAGAAAAGAAAAGAAAAGAAAAGAAAAGAAAAGAAAAGAAAAGAAAAGAAAAGAAAAGAAAAGAAAAGAAAAGAAAAGAAAAGAAAAGAAAAGAAAAGAAAAGAAAAGAAAAGAAAAGAAAAGAAAAGAAAAGAAAAGAAAAGAAAAGAAAAGAAAAGAAAAGAAAAGAAAAGAAAAGAAAAGAAAAGAAAAGAAAAGAAAAGAAAAGAAAAGAAAAGAAAAGAAAAGAAAAGAAGAGAAAAAAAATGCAACTATGTCTTTTTTTGCTTGCTTTCTGTAAACAACACACAACAAGCAACATTCCATGTTTTCTCCATGCTGCTCCATGCTGCTCAGACAACGATATTTGAGCCAGTCACATTGAACTCTCCATCATCGCCATGACGTCATGAGTTCTTCGCCAATGCAGGGTGATTCGTCATTCTTCAGAAGTGGTTCGTGGTCAAAACATATCTCTGTTTAGAATAAAGACGAACCGGAAAGACTTTCCTCGAAATTCGATTCAGGATCAACAATTTACCAAACAATTATGCAGTACATCACTCCGGTGTCGACTAACATATACGGACATACATTTTTATCGTTGCTTATCACCTCCCTCACTGGATACCATCCAAGTCTCGGTCTTGCAGTACTTTATGCCCCCTTCCTTCATTTGTCCGCCCAGACCAATGAGGTCCTGGTATATTTTTGGATACTCCTTGTCCTTTCTTCCTGGAAATTCAGTAGGCTGAAGCTGATATGAAACGTTGAGACTGACTTGGAAAACTCTTAGTAGCTACTTGGGCACTTGAGCTCACCCCCTCCACTCCCACTTCAAGCCCCGCCCCATCGCAGCACCGACCAATCAGAGCGCTTGTCGTTTGTTAACTCTCTTGTTTGTTGAAAAATCACTCATTTCATGCTCTATCGATTGGTGTAGTACTCCTCTAGCTCCCTGGCAGCACTCGTGTTTCGATCTCTCAGCGATTTCTTTCTCTTCGTTTTTTCTAGGCGATGGCCCTTCCTATACTGTTGTCCTCAGATCTTTCTGCGGAAGACATGAGTTCTTGGAAGATAATTTCCTCCTACCCTTGTCCTTCTTGTGCCCCTCTCTCTGTTGTAATGACCCTATCGTCCTCTTTGGGCCAGTGCCCTCAGCAGCTCCTTTTCGAAGATTTTTCTTTGAATTTCTTCTTTTATTTCCTCATCTTCTTCTTCCATATTTTTTTGTAATGGATTCATGGTTGGTCTTACGCAATTCATGTAAGAAGTGATGAAAGAAATTATTCAATTGCGGGATAATTACATCTCTCAAACTAAATTTGTTTTTGTAGGTGATCGGTTTGGACTCGTAAATTCACAGCTGGGTTTGGCATATATCCTATCGAATTTTGAAGTTGAGAGATGTGCAGAAACTCCCGATCCAGTGATATATGAAACCAAGACCTTCACCAATCTATCCAAAGATGGTTTACCTATGATATTGAGAAGAATTTCGCCAATCAGAGAGCCATGACTTTTGACACTTCCTCAGCCTTCACCAGTTACTGGAAATGAAACATTTGGAAAAATGTATTTTGATATTATACTGTTAATAATGATCATACGATTGATGATTCAATGAAATAACTAAATAAATAATGTTTACTCAACATTTCTTTCTTCATTGAAAAATGTAAGCAACCAACACTACAAATGAAAATAAAATATCCGAGTTATTGTTTCTGGAATTGAACTAAACTGCACATACTCAATCAATACGAAGTATATCGAAAATATCTCCTCCAGTATTTCATTAGAACGTGACCTTACTTTATTAGCAGGTGTCCTCCAAATCTTTGGTCGCCAAAATTTCAAATGATTGATCCTTATTAACTTCATGAATTTTTGCTCAATTTAATTCCACTGGGACATCATCGTCTCATTATTCTAATAATTTTCGATGACTATGACTATCGGTAAAGACGAGTTTCTATAACACTAGTGGTTTTTGGGAAAAAAAAAATCATTTAAAGAAGGAAACATAACCAGTGCAGAATAATAAACAATCAAAGTTCAATTTTCGCTTCAAACTAAATTCCTAGAAGAGTGGATGTAATTGACAATATTCCCCAAGTGACTTGAAGCCGTAAGTACCTGATTTAATTTTGAATGTAAATATCAGAGTATTGGACTCCTCAAAAATGTCATCTGTTGATAACCACTGCATTTCCTTCAACATTATACCCAACAGATGTTTTCCTTGAGCATGTTAATATTTATTCTCTTAGCTCGATTTTGAAAATTTCCAAACCTGAATATTTCATTTTGATTTAGCAGGTAAAGTATTGTGGAACAGTAGGTGGAATGAGGTAATAATGTGGCACATCTATACAAGTAATTGATTTTATATGAAATAATTTTCATTACATTGTTTGCATGTTCTTTAAATTTGAGCTGTCTATCTATGATTACTCCTAAATATTTGAACTTATGTACCATTTCAATTGACTCGTCACTAACGTAATATCAAGCTGACTCTCGCAGAACTATCTATACTTATTTTCGTTGCTGATTAAGGGTCAATTTATACAACTTTGTCATTAATAGTCCTAATCACAATCACTGTCTTAATCATGAAATTAAATTAAAACTGTACATTCCAGTAGTAGCATTTAAGCAATTTTCTTAGTTTTAGTCTCTCCTATTATCTTCATTATCTAAAATAGATATATCAGCTGCATTTACTGTATCGTCAACATATACATCATCATCATTTTCGATTCATTGTTAATTTTTGGTTCCTATTTGCTGACTTTCTCCATAATCTTCTCAATACAACTGAGCATATTGACGGGACGTAAGTTACTGGTACTGTGAGAGTTGCTCACTTTTGGTACTGCCACTATAGTTGATATTTTTTTAATTCATCTGGTACTTTGCGTACTAAAAGATGTGTTCACATCATCTGACCCTTTCTTATTTTGGAAGGTCAAAGATAATGCTTTTCAGTTCATCTGTAGTAATGAGCTTGAAATTTGGTAGAATAGGAAAATTTGGACTATAAATATTAATGTTATTTATATTGGTTTTTATACTTGTTATGTAATAAGAGTTTGAATAATCTGGCATTTCATTTGGGTCTGAATCAATTACGAGTTGAAACAAAATACTGTTTTTGTTTTCGTTAGGGAGCAGTAACTTCAATATTTTCCACAGTGCCATCACTTTTGTTTTCTGTGATAATGTATTCAAAATATTTCCGTTTTTCCTCACGCATTACTTTAACAGCAATAACCAACTGTTTATAGTGTAAATCTCTAGTTCTTGTTGAATCTCTAACTCTGTCATTCCACCATTCTTTGTATTTTGGATAGGTGTATTTAAATTTTTTTCTTGGGTGAAATTTCATTTAAAACGTTTATTATATTCGTTTGAAAATGTGAATATTTTTTATGTATATCATACAGTTCATAATTCAAATTTAAAAAAGACAATTTATAATTGATGTCATAATCAATATTCTTACCTCCACTCTCCATTTCTGGTGGTTTTTGTTTAGTTGAAGTTATTAGGTGGATTAATATCATATAATCTGTGATTTTTGGCGTTTTTATCATTCTACAAATGTAAAGGTCAGAACGATTAGTTATTACTAGATCTATAATAGTTCCACAATTTCCATTGAAACGGGTCTTTAACTAATATATTCTCCAACTTAGTATCAATAAAAAAATGTTTTAATTCAATGCAAGCATTACTATCAGAATTCCAATCGATATTGAAATCTCCGGTTATAATTACAAGGCATGTTTTATCAAAGGCAAATTTTATTGATAATGTTTTATTTTCCACAAAAACTCTTTGTTTGGCAAAAATATGAAAACAAACCGATTGATAAAATCACGAGTCCTTTAGGACCTAAATTCGGTTTGTTTGAATGTTTTTGCCAAATAAACGTGTTTTAGTGATGAAAATAATAAAATTTCGACAAAATTTGAACAACGAGTTGTATTTGGAAAGATTATGTTCTTCGCCAATGTGAAAAGTGAATAAACATTGATAATAAGGTAACTTTTCATTCATTTTAATAATATAATAATTCATTATAACGTTGATGGAAGTTTGGTACATCCAGTCATTTTTATTATTACTTGTTATTTTTTTTTCATTGGTAATGCCAATACCCAACATTCTAAGCAGATGATATTTTGTACTCAGTTCCTTTAAGTTTATTTCAATTGAGTATAAAACGATTTGCAACATGACGGGCTTATTTTTTGAAATACAGATAATAATTTTATCTCCAGTCGAAAATTATTGCTGCATCATGTTTAGAAAATCGTTAAACCGTGTATCAATATTTTCTCTTATAAGTAACCTTTTGAATTGTTTCTGTTAAATGCTTTTTCATGAGCGTGTTAGTTATTGTTATGTATCCATATAACATAGGGAAGAAGAGTTGTGAATAAAAACTTTTTACTTAGAAGCCTGTTCAATTGTGCTTAAAACCAACCAAAAACCAACTCGAATGTTGCTCGATTCACACCTAAAGTGTCCCTAAAAAAAAGGAAACCACTTTTTATAATATAACTATAACTATATGACACCGTTTTCCTTAAGATGTTATACATATAGTGCGTCTTTTAATAGTCCTCCCCTGTTAACAATAAGTCGATTTAAGTTCTTAAACTCCTCACTGCGAGTAATTTAGGTTTTTCAATTGTAGTCAAATGTGGTGTGTCAGCTTTTCAGTGAGGCACTGTGAGAGATATAGTCGAAAGCTCTCGACAGATTGCACAAGGTGATACCAACTTCCATACCATTTTCAAAATCTTCCACCATATCGGTAACAATCTTGAAAACAGCTTGGGTTGTACAGCATTTGCTTCTGAAATCAAACAGACAACAACATCTTCAATTAAGTAATGCGATGGTATTCCAATCAAATTCGGCAAGGGATATTCTCAGATCAGCAGTGCCATGTTCTGATATTTTCTTCTCTAGATTACTTCATTATTCATTTTCTTTCCATCTAATTTGAAGGTTATCAACTGTGCCAGATCATCTGATGAGCATGGTTCAAGAACCAATGAACTATTTATAAAAATTATTATGATTTAGATTAGTGATTAGATTAGTGAGGACATTGTCTATACAAGTAGCTATCAGGGAAGTTATTTTGGTGCAATCAGATATGATAATAGAGATATATTGCAGTTCATAATAATGTTAGGCAGTCCTTATTTTGACATGTGGAATCTGGAATAAGGAAAACTTTATAAAATACGGACTTTTACAAGGCCAATATTGAAGATTCTTCCTTTTCACTTCGTCAGGTTCGTGGATAGGCACGACATTACTCATTCCTAATAAATATAAGATATTATCTGTAGTAGAACCACAAGTGATTGAATTTTTTCGATAAGTCTGTCGATTCATTTCTGAACGAAATTGAATTGAAGAAATTCAGTTGAGTTCAGAAATGAAACACAGACTTATAAGGTGAATTCAATCATGAGTGAAAACATATTAGACTATTTCACAAAGTGGAAGTTAAGAATTTGAAATTCAGTAGGATTAGAGGAAGTTAGCAAAACAGTAATGAAATTGATACAAGTTTAATAAACAGGAAACATTAACATCGAACGTCGTATGATATTCGTCCCTTTCCCAGTGGTTAAATATAACTCTGATCCAAATATTGGCAATGCAGCCTATACAGAGCACCTACTTCGAAAGAAATTGCTATCGAATAATCCCCATTCAACTTATTAATGACCAGTGGTATGGAGACCAAAACAGTAGGTGACCAAAACCAACCAATGATTTAAATAAGTAATGATTTGAGGTATAGAAACTGATCTGCCGGCTCCAAGATGGCGGGTGATTTTGATCCGGTCAAAAGTTGTTAGCCAAAAGAAGGCTGAAACTTTCTCTATAGAATCAGTCACAGTTTAGTTCATAGCAAAACAATACTTGGGATGTAGATATCCCAAGAATAATTATGATTGTCTTGAACGGTAATCGCCAACTGTGTTTTCAACTCACGGTTCTTCCGTTCGACGGGGGGCCATTGGAGTGTCTAGGATTTATGCCAAGAATTGTGTCAAGGCCCCTTGTTTTCAGGTGAATCTCTTTACTAATTTTATAAAAAAATACATGGCGTCCGCCATAATTGATTTTCTACTACCGTTGATATTCATTCTGGAGCCTTGAGTACCTCAAAATCATCAAAATACTTATATCGTGTATCGTGATTTGATGTATAGCAAATAAATAATAATAAAATATATAATAATATAACTACGTGGTAATACTTACATGTATATACTTTTATTAAAGATTGTTAAATAATGGAGCACTAATAATTAAAAAGCAAGAAGGATTCAACTGTATTATTTTTACTATAATATGAATTCAATTTATAATTCAGTCTAAATAACACGTGGCCGGCTATGGTTATACCAAAAATTAAGAACGTAAGAACAATTGAACTTCACTGTATTGCGTTTACTACGAAATAAATTTAAGTTATACTTTAGCCTCAGCAACACGTGGTGGTTATGCCATTAAATTGTAACTTATGTGAAACGTTAGTACTTTTAACACTGCGCCATCTGTTAGAATACTTACTCAATCCAGTCAGCAGATACCGCCATCTGTTAGAATCGTTTGGGAATGACAGATAATTGTGACTGTCGAATAATAAACAAATAATGCTTAGTAGACGATAGTGTGGAAACTACGAAGCATCGCACAAAGAGGAGACCGAGAACGTGTAGTGTGTTCTGTCTCACTCTCTCGCCATCAACAAATAATTTGCAATAAAATAATATTGCGGCTATAAATTGAGATGTGAGCTATGCTATCTGTTAAGTTAGATCGAACTGCACACGGTGTGCAAATTTGATTGAAATCGGTTAAGTAGTTTGGGAGTCTATAGCACACAAACAACGTGACACGTAATTTATATATAATTTATATTAGTTTCAGAAATTATACGTTTGTTTTGAGATTTCAATATAATTTCCCCCAAGTATTCTGAGAAGTTGTTATTTATTCACAGTTCTTGTTGGTGATATAGCATAGAAGTAGAACAGATGTTTTCACAACAAAATTAGTAAAGAGATTCACCTGAAAACAAGGGGCCTTGACACAATTCTTGGCATAAATCCTAGACACGCCAATGCCCCCGCGTCGAACGGAAGAACCGTGAGTTGAAAACACAGTTGGCGATTACCGTTCAAGACAATCATAATTATTCTTGGGATATCTACATCCCAAGTATTGTTTTGCTATGAACTAAACTGTGACTGATTCTATAGAGAAAGTTTCAGCCTTCTTTTGGCTAACAACTTTTGACCGGATCAAAATCACCCGCCATCTTGGAGCCGGCAGATCAGTTTCTATACCTCAAATCATTACATATTTAAATCATTGGTTGGTTTTGCTCACCTACTGTTTTGGTCTCCATACCACTGGTCATTAATAAGTTGAATGGGGATTATTCGATAGCAATTTCTTTCGAAGTAGGTGCTCTGTATAGGCTGCATTGCCAATATTTGAATCAGAGTTATATTTAACCACTGGGAAAGGGACAAATATCATACGACGTTCGATGTATTAGCCAGGGAAGTAGTTGTTTTCTGACAGATGTTTGCCTTTTATTTTCCACTTGGTGGAAACGCTTGGAGAGAAGGGTACCCTTGTATTCTTTCAACAATGTTTCCTGTTCATTAAACTTGTATCAATTTCATAACTCTTTTGCTAACTTCCTTTAATTCTACTGAATTTCAAATTCTTAACTTCCACTTTGTGAAATAGTCTAATATGTTTTCACTAATTTTTTTTTCTTCAATTCAGTTTCGTTCACAAATTAATCGACAGACTTATCGAGAAAATTCAATCACTTGTGGTATTACTACAGATAATATCTTATATTTATCAGGAATAAGTAATGTCGTGCCTATCCACGAACCTGACGAAGTGAAAAGGAAGAATCTTCAATATTGGCCTTGTAAAAGGCTGTATTTTATAAAGTTGTCCTTATTCCAGATTCCACATGTCAAAATAAGGACTGCCTAACATTATTATGAACTGCAATATATCTCTATTATCATATCTGATTGCACCAAAATATCTTCCCTGATAGCTACTTGTATAGACAATGTCCTCACTAATCTAATCACTAATCTTAATCATAATAATGTTCATAAATAGTGCATTGTTTCTTGAACCATGCTTATCAAATGATCTGGCACAGTTGATAACCTTCAAATCAGATGGAAATAAAATGAATAATGAAGTAATCTAGAGAAGAAAATATCAGAACATGGCACTGCTGATCTGAGAATATCCCTTGACGAATTTGATTGGAATACCATCGCATTACTCAATTGAAGATGCTCTTAAATTAACGACTTTTTGATCAATACTTTCACTTGATCAATCTAGATATAGTTCTCTCTGATAAAATGTTTCAATAATAAAATCCACCAGTTCAATGGTTCAATAATGTGTTGAGAACTTGCTGGACAAATCTGAGATCAAATCAATCTGTAATTTCACTAGATATTTCAATAATTACACTATTCTGCAGAAATTCTACTGAATCAATTGAAATTATAAGAATATAAAAAGCAGTCGTCGATAAATTCATCAGACTTTTAGAGAATCTGAAAACAAAATTCGAGATGGCTCGAAAATCATTAATTCTGAAAGGAATCGCTTAAAAAAATTACTCTAATTCTTCTATAACAGTCAGAGTTTAATGATTACATCTCAGATTTTTTTTTTAAAGAATAGCCCACTCCATTTTTCTATAGAGCCGGTGACAATATTTGAGGTTAGGTTAGGTTAGGCCCTCCACTATGGTTATATTTCTCCCAGTATATCCAATCTCTTAACGAAATTGAGGAGTACGTTGGGAGAACAATTTACCAGGTTCTCTGGCCTTACTGTTGTATTGCCAAATGTTGAAAATCTGGTTCTGGCCGCTGCGGGGCATGTACATAAAATGTGCTTAGCCGTTTCATCCTCCTCCATGCATATTTGAGGTAGTCTGCTCTAAATGTACTGATGCATATGGAATAAACAGTTAACTTGTAAAACAAACCTCAGACTCAATTATAGATTGTTTGAAAAAATTATTGTTTTAAGACTGTTTTTTCCGCTAACCAGCTGTCGTCCCCCTATGAACAACAACCCTCAGAAGTCAAAACTTGTGCGAGCCAAGGATTAACGAGGTCTTACCTTTTAACGTGCGATCCCTTGGTAACTCTTTCCAATGCTTCCATTGTAGAATTTCCAGATAACCTGAGAGAAAAAAATGTTTCACAGATGGCAAACCATACACCAATATATCATTTCGATTTTATCCAAAAAATTTTACATCATATCAAAACTGGATTGTTTTGAAACGAATGCATTTTTCGGTTGTTGACAGTTTGATTTCAGAAGCAAATGCAGTACAACCCAAGTTGTTTTCAAGATTGTTACCGATATGGTAGATTTTGAAAATGGTATGGGAGTTGGTATCACCTTGTGCAATCTGTCGGGAGCTTTCGACTTTATCTCTCACAGTGCCTCATTGAAAAGCTGACACACCACATTTGAATTGCCTAAATTACTCGCAGTGAGGATTTTAAGGACTTGAATTGACTTGTTGTTAACAGGGGGGGACTATTAAAAGCCCCACTGTATGTAAGTGGGTCCCTTATTTTAAGGGCATTTTAGGTTTCAAGCACAATTCAACAGACTTCTGAGTAAAAAGTTTTTTGAAATATAGATACATAACAATAACTAACACGCTCATGAAAAAGCATTTAATAGAAAAAATTCAAAAGGTTACTTATAAGAGAAATTATTGATACATGGTTTTCTAAACATGATATTATTTTCGACTGGAGATAAAATTATTATCTGTGTTTCGAAAAATATGCCAGTCATGTTGCAATTTGTTTTATACTCAATTGAAATAAACTCAAAGGAACTGAGTACAAAATATTATCTGCTTAGAATGTTGGGTATTGGCATTACCAATGAAAAAGAATAGCAAGTAATGATATTCTGGATACGCATTCATGATGGGAAAAATGATTGGATGTACCAAACTTCCATTAAGGAGAGGAAAATTATTTAGATGATACAAATGAAAGGACTGAAAAATCAAACCAGTGCTTCCCAAACAAAGTTAATTGAAAGTGTCAATATTTTGATTGCTCCACAAACAAGAATTCTTGCGATTTATTGTTACATTAGGTCCCAAATGAAACCCGTTTTTTATTGTTCCAGTTTCGAAAACACCCTGTTTATGAAATGATTCCGTTCAGGTTTAATGAATGAAGATATTTGTTCTTGTCGCTCTAATCTGCTCTCAGTAAATTTAATGTTGGTATTTCCCAGATAAACTTCTAAATAGTGTAAAGATAATAGAGAGTAAGAAGTTTTACTTACAAAAGGCATATTGGTTTCAGTCAACAAAAGTTCTTGTTAACAATAAGGTTTTTATTATTACATGTTCATATCTATTGCCAAATAGTAGCTCCGTAGATTTTTTTAACTTCTTTGAAAACTGGTGTGAAGAATATATTCGTGATCATTCGGTTTCACCTATACTGAAAAAACTACCTGGTCCTCGATAAAAAGTTGTTTACCTTTGAACTGTCAAAACTAAATAGGGTTAGGTATCTGCATCGAATTTATTGACCGGGTCATATGAAACGTTATAATGAATTATTATATTATTGAAATGAATGAAAAGTTACCTTATTATCAATGGTTATTCACTTTTCACATTGGCGAAAAACATAATCTTTCCAAATACAACTCGTTGTTCAAATTTTGTCGAAATTTTATTATTTTCATCACTAAAACACGTTTATTTGGCAAAAACATTCAAACAAACCGAATTTAGGTCCTAAAGGACTCGTGATTTTATCAATCGGTTTGTTTTCATATTTTTGCCATACAAAGAGTTTTCGTGGAAAATAAAACATTATCAATAAAATTTGCCTTTGATAAAACATGCCTTGTAATTATAACCGGAGATTTCAATATCGATTGGAATTCTGATAGTAATGCTTGCATTGAATCAAAACATTTTTTGATTGATACTAAGTTGGAGAATATATTAGTTAAAGAACCGTTTCAATGGAAATTGTGGAACTATTATAGTTCTAGTAATAACTAATCGTTCAGACCTTTACATTAGTAGAATGATAAAAACGCCAAAAATCACAGATTATATGATATTAATCCACCTAATAACTTCAACTAAACAAAAACCACCAGAAATGGAGAGTGGAGGTAAGAATATTGATTATGACATCAATTATAAATTGTCCCTTTTGAATTTGAATTATAAACTGTATGATATAAATGAAAAATATTCACATTTTTATACGAATATAATTTCAATACATTATCACAGAAAATAAAAGTGATGCAATGGCACTGTGGAAACTATTGAATTTACTGCTCCCTAACGAAAACAAAAACAGTATTTTGTTTCAACTTGTAATTGATGATGAAATTATTTCATACCCAAATGAAATGCCAGATTATTCAAACTCTCATTACATAACAATTATAAAAACCAATATAAATAACATTAATACTTATAATCCAAAGTCTCTTCTTTTACCAAATTTCAAGCTCATTACTACTACAGATGAACTGAAAAGCATTATCTTTGACCTTCCAAAATAAGAAAGGGTCAGATGATGTAAACATAGAGTTTGAAAAAAATGTTTTGATAATGTAACTCAGCCACTTGTTAATTTAATAAACACATCTTTTAGTACGCAAAGTACCAGATGAATTAAAAAAATATCAACTATAGTGGCAGTACCAAAAGTGAGCAACTCGCACAGTACCAGTAACTTACGTCCCGTCAATATGCTCAGTTGTATTGAGAAGATGATGGAGAAAGTGTAATTAGTCAGCAAATAGGAAACAAAAATTAACAATGAATCGAAAATGACATAGGTCTTTGGTCCATTGTTATTACTTTTATTTGTTGACGATATAGTAAATGCAGCTGATTCATCTATTTTAGATAATGAAGATAATAAGAGAGACTAAAACTAAGAAAATTGCATAAATGCTACTACTGGAATGTACAGTTTAAATTTCATTTTATGATTAAGACAGTGATTGTGATTAGGACTATTAATGACAAAGTTGTATAAATTGATCCTTAATCAGCAACGAAAATAAGTATAGATAGTTCTGCGAGAGTCAGCTTGATATTACATAAGTGACGAGTCAATTGAAATGGTACATAAGTTCAAATATTTAGGAGTAATCATAGATAGACAGCTCAAATTTAAAGAACATGCAAACAATTTAATAAAAATTATTTCATATAAAATCAATTACTTGTATAGATGTGCCACATTATTACCTCATTTCACCTAGTGTTCCACAATACTTTACCTGCTAAATCAAAATGAAGTATTCAGGTTTGAAAATTTTCAAAATCGAGCTATGAGAATAATATTAACATGCTTAAGGAAAACATCTGTTGGATATTATGTTGAAGGAAATGCAGTGGTTATCAACAGATGACATTTTTGAGGAGTCCAATACTCTGATATTTACATTCAAAATTAAATCAGGTACTTACGGCTTCAAGTCACTTGGGGAATATTGTCAATTACATTTCTGATGTACATGCCCACAATACAAGGTCACGAAATGATTTCCACATCGCGCTGGTTGCAAAGAGACAGACACAAACATCTGTATTTTTCAAAGGATTGATAGCAGATTCAGCCAGCTGCCCCTGGAAATCAAATACGTAGATTCCTTTAACAAATTCAAATATAATTCAAAACTTTTGCTCCACTCTTCTAGGAATTTAGTTTGAAGCGAAAATTGAACTTTGATTGTTTTATTATTCTGCACAGGTTATGTTTCCTTCTTTAAATGATTTTTTTTTCTTCCCAAAAACCACTACTGTTATAGAAACTCGTCTTTACCGATAGTCATAGTCATCGAAAATTATTGGAACAATGAGACGATGATGTCCCAGTGGAATTTAATTGAGCAAAAATTCATGAAGTTAATAAGGATCAATCATTTGAAATTTTAGCGACCAAAGATTTGGAGGACACCTACTTATAAAGTAAGGTCACGTTCTAATGAAATACTGGAGGAGATATTTTCGATATACTTCGAATCGATTGAGTAGGTGCAGTTTAGTTCAATTCCAGAAACAATAACTCGGATATTTTATTTTCAGTTGAGATGATCTGGTGTTGGTTGCTTACATTTTTCAATGAAGAAAGAAATGTTGAGTAAATATTATTTATTTATTTATTTCATTGAATCATCAATCGTATGATCATTATTAACAGTATAATATCAAAATACATTTTTCCAAATGTTTCATTTCCAGTAACTGGTGAAGGCTGAGGAAGTGTCAAAAGTCATGGCTCTTTGATTGGCGAAATTCTTCTCAATATCATGGGTAAACCATCTTTGGATAGATTGATGAATGTCTTGGTTTCATATATCACTGGATCGGGAGTTTCTGCACATCTCTCAACTTCAAAATTCGATAGGATATATGCCAAAGCCAGCTGTGAATTTACGAGTCCAAACCGATCACCTACAATAACAAATTTAGTTTGAGAGATGTAATTATCCCGCAATTGAATAATTCTTTCATCACTTCTGGCATGAATTGCGTAAGACCAACCATGAATCCATTACAAAAAAATATGGAAGAAGAAGATGAGGAAATAAAAGAAGGAATTCAAAGAAAAATCTTCGAAAAAGAGCTGCTGACGGCACTGGCCCAAAAGAGGACGATAGGGTCATTACAACAGAGAGAGGGGCACAAGAAGGACAAGGGTAGGAGGAAATTATCTTCCAAGAACTCATGTCTTCCGCAGAAAGATCTGAGGACAACAGTATAGGAAGGGCCATCGCCTAGAAAAAACGAAGAGAAAGAAATCGCTGAGAGATCGAAACACGAGTGCTGCCAGGGAGCTAGAGGAGTACTACACCAATCGATAGAGCATGAAATGAGTGATTTTTCAACAAACAAGAGAGTTAACAAACGACAAGCGCTCTGATTGGTCGGTGCTGCGATAGGGCGGGGCTTGAAGTGGGAGTGGAGGGGGTGAGCTCAAGTCCTCTAGTAGCTACTAAGAGTTTTCCAAGTCAGTCTTAACATTTCATATCAGCTTCAGCCTACTGAATTTCCAGGAAGAAAGGACAAGGAGTATCCAAAAATATACCAAGACCTCATTGGTCTGGGCGGACAAATGAAGGAAGGGGACATAAAGTACTGCAAGACCGAGACTTAGATGGTATCCAGTGAGGGAGGTGACAAGCAACGATAAAAATGTATGTCCGTATATGTTAGTCGACATCGGAGTGATGTACTGCATAATTGTTTGGTAAATTGTTGATCCTGAATCGAATTTCGATGAAACTCTTTCCGGTTCGTCATTATTCTGAACAGAGATATGTTTTGACCACGAACCACTTCTGAAGAATGACGAATCACCCTGCATTGGCGAAGAACTCATGACGTCATGGTGATGATGGAGAGTTCAAAGTGAGAGGCTGAACGAAACACTGTGAATGATAAATGATCGATTAATAAGTTGAAATTGTATGTCGTGTTGTTGTTGAATCCCTGAATTCAGAGTTAGTAGTATCGACCGGACCTCCTGGAGAGTTCATACCCAAATAATAAATATGAATAGTGGTGATATATTTTGGACGTTCAGCTCTTATTGGGAATTCCCGAGTCAGTTGAGTGATTGTTTATGGATATGTTACTTTTAATTACCTATACACTTCCTGGGACCTTCACCAAACGGCAAGTAGACTAAACCATCTTCATTAGAATTTGTTCCCATGAATCTTTCTGGATCATACCTTTGGGGATCTGGAAAATACTTCTCGTCCATGTGCAATCCTGCTAGAGGAACATAAACTGCCATTCCTTTCTCGATCACCAGATCAGTTCCCGGGACTCTATAGTCTACATTGCATTCTCTACTCAGGAAAGCCAGTACTGGATACTTTCGAAGGGTTTCTAAAACGCAAAATAACTGTTATGAAAACGTTTTCGTTGATAGACATAAATCTTAAAAGTAATTGAGGAAGAAATAAACGTATATTTATAGTCGGGTTCACTGGGTCGATCACGATTTACTGCTATCTAAACTCTATTCTTATGGAATTTGGAGCCCAGCTTATGCATGGGTTGAGTCATTTTTGACTAATATGATCTACTAGGATGGTGCCAAAGAAAACAAGTATAGCTCTTACGGAAGAGTACTATCTCTGGGTGTTCCTCAGGGATGTATTCACAGCACACAAAAAAACATACAAAAATGATCTGGTGTCTCCCAACGCAATTCCTTTAAACCTTTATTTTGGTAGGTATATTTATTTTGGAAATGTCCGTTTATGTCTTTAAAAACAGAAAACTGTTCCTGACCAATGACTGTAAACGTGAGAAATCAACTAGGCAGGATAAAGACTTATATGCCATTCTGTAAATACAATGTGACATTGAATACATTGAGTACAAAGGATTGAAATTTTATTATTTGTAACCTGAAGAATTGAAATGTAGTCAGTCTGAGGGTCCATTCAAGTTATCTTTTAGAGAAATGCTTTTATAATTTGACGGACTTGATGATGTAAAGAACACGTTTTTGTGTTTTCGTTTGTATGTTGAAAATAACTTTTGTTTCATATTGAACAATCATTATTTTATGCAATTTGTAATTATGTCCCTTTTTGTATTTATTTATGATTCTCTTTTTCATATAGTATTCAGAATGCTTGCTCTTGATTGAAAGTTGTCTATACGATGCTGTAATGTATTGTTCACGGAAATAAATCATCTCATTTTATCTTTAATAAGATAGAATTTCCTCTGTTGAAGAAAGAAATTTTTTGTTTGAATGTTGTAGACGATGATGTAATTTCAGTACATTCATTTCGGACTTCCATCGTCTTATAATTTGTATATTCACCAGAACTTTACACAAATTATGAGACGATGGAAGACAAAATGAATGTACTGAAAGATTTTTATTTGAGACAGATGGCGTCAGGATCAGTCGATCGACAGATTATTTATGTTATCCGCTTCAATATGGTACTCACCATAA
This sequence comes from Chrysolina americana, assembly GCA_958502065.1. Taxonomy (NCBI): domain Eukaryota; kingdom Metazoa; phylum Arthropoda; class Insecta; order Coleoptera; family Chrysomelidae; genus Chrysolina; species Chrysolina americana. The sequence goes on along the minus strand of OY293410.1, from coordinate 102,484,004 downwards.
ACGCAGCTCTTCAAATACTTCATTTCTTGAACAGCTTCATATGTTAAGGATCCATGTTTTTTCGTTTTGTCAAGAATTTCGGCTCTAACCTTGTTCTGTAGATTTTCATTGAGGCATAACTCGTGAAGTGTAAAAGATATAGTTGCACTGGTGGTTTCGAATCCTGCAGCGAAAAACTGAATGGCATGGCCACAGGCTTTTTGAATAGCTGAAATATAAAATGAAATGATTATTCAGGGCAGAGAATATTTTAATGGAGAATTGAATACGACATGTTTGGTACAACTAAGTACTACTCCTATATAATTTTCTATTTTATTTACAAATCATTGATGTAGTTGATGTCATATTTCGATGTTTTATAACATCCGATCACTTTGAGATATGGTGATAAGTACTATATGCTGTGTATTGTTTAATGACCATCCACTATTTGAAGGGGAATCTGAAAATCCGAATGAATTGTGATATTTTACATGCATTCAAAAAGCTACGAATAATTATAATCGTTGAATATTTTATTACATAACACTGCCTGATATCAGTTGAAAAAACTTCTACTATTCATGAAATGGAAATAACCCCAAAAACACCAAAACAACGTCAATATCACTTGCGCGTTTCGCCAACAAAGTTGGCATCCTCAGGAGTTCAGAAAGTACGCTTTGATGATTCACTTGATGATGTGATGTGTTTTTGTAATAAGAATCCATTCGGTTACAGAAGAATGTGAAATTCCGACTGCAATATTGGTTGTTTCGAAAAAGTATTATTATTATCGTTCAATATTTTATAAAACCAAACCGCCCGATTTGAAACACCTTCTTCAATGTGATTTATTCAATGACAACTCAATTGGTTAAAGGTTAATGTGGAATTCCGAATATGATTCACTTGGTATATTCAAAACACTATTATTATTATCGTTGAATATTCTATTATATCATACCACCTGATGTAACGAAGTTGATACACCTCTATAATATGATTTTTCTAATAACAATCCATTCGGCTGGAGGAACATGTCAAATTCCGACTGCAACGTGATTTTGAAAAACTACTATAAATTCATTCGGTATTTTATCACATCAAAACGCCTGATGTTACAGGGTTAAAACATCTCCTACAATGTATTTTTTGTGATGTCAATCTATCCACAGATGATTACGAACGTGGTGGCATTCTTACCCTGCAGTCTTCAATGATATGTCCCATTTTCCCACATCTATAGCATTCCCTGTTTTTCTGAGTGCCAATTTTGCTTAGCAAATATTAAATCTTGAACCTTCTCGAATGAACTAGTGACTGCACCAAATCGTTTATCATGTTCTTCTATTGATATCACTCGTACTTTTAGCCTCAAGGTCTTGAGGGCCGCCTCCACTTCTGAAGAACGTACCAAGGCATCGCTTCTCCTCTCGAAGTTTGTTAGTAGCAGAGTAATTTGGATTTTTATTTCTCTCCGTCTATCTCTGAATAACTGCACCGCTAGCTGTTCCTTGAAATCTCCCGGTGTTTCTGGGTAAACCAGCTGAATTAGGTGTCTCACATCTGCTTCAAATTCTTAGACTCTCACCCGATTTTTGAGGGGGCGTTTTCATTTGAGCCCGATACAGCTTCTCGATGTTGATCGCCATGCAGTAATCAGGACTTCAAATTTAGTTTGCTGTTCGAAGGGTATCGTCTGCAACATACCCAAAGCTGGCCCTCTCAAAGCTACTATAAGTGCCGTAGCTTTTTCTTCTTCGCCCCATCCATTAGCCACCGCCGCAGCTTCAAATTTCCGGCGATATTTGGACCAAGAGGACTGGGGTGCTATTCTTGCATGACCGTTCGCAATATTAACGAGTACTCGTATCTTTACATTCTGAGTTACTGATAGCATGTCAACGACATGCAGAGGACATCAGAATGTGACGATACGAATACACGTTATTAATGCAAACAGTCCAGAATAGCACCACTGTCCATCAAAACTCGGTGGTTCTACGGAAAGTCCTGATTCGGCAACCCTGTTTCGACGTTCTTGAGAAGAGCTACCTGGTTTTCCAGCCCTTCCATCTCCTCTTTCACTGTATCCACTTTCTTATTAAGATCGTCGTCGATTGTCTTGACGTCTTCCTTTAGTTCATCTTTCAGTTCCTCCATTTGTACTTCGGTTTTCTGTAATGCACAAATATTTGTCTTGATGTTCTAGAACCTTTTGGAAGTCTGTTTTCCTTTGATTTACTATTAGTTCTTATTCGTTCTTTTGTTGTTCGAGAATTTTCTGTAGTGCCTCTTCTCGTTCTTTCTTTTCGTCCAACCGTCGCGTTTCTTCTTCTTGTTTTTTCTTTTCTCGTTCTTGTTTTTCATCTTCTCGCCCTTTTCTCTGTTCTTCGAGAATTTTCTGAAGTGCCTCTTCTCGTTCTTGCTTTTCATCCAACTGTCGCGTTTCCTCTTGTTGTTTTTCATTTTCTCGTTCCTGTTTTGTTTCCTAGTGCCGCAATTCCAAATCCTCAAATTGATTTTGGATAAATTTTACAATGTCCTCCATCGTATCGTACGATGTACTCCTCGTATTCACCATACCCTACTTCCGACATCACTGATACGATATTTCTAAATAATATGCCGAGCACACTGAACTGTTTCTATCAACTTCGCTATAAAATACTCAATTCGAGCAGAGAAGATTTTTCGGGATTCATCCGTTCTCCAGATTGATCAGTACAGTAAAATATCAACAAAATAGTTCCAAGAACGAGGAAATATTTACTGCGATCGGTCGGTTCATTTGTTATGCAAATGAGTTTTATGTTCTGAACTTGACAGCGGCGTAGCCAGGGGACTTTTTTTCAATCTCGTAACAATATATTTCATGATATAAAATGAAATATCACGAAATGAGTTTATTTTTGTCATGATCACAAAAGGTTTTAGTGTAATGGATGAGTTTAATCAATAAACATTTGATTGCACTAACTAACCAGATTTTTCACTAATTATAGTTCAATAAAGTTTTGTTTTTTGCTTGAATACAGAAAAATAACTAAGTATTTACCTTTCTCGTCTGACCATTTTTCAGAGTCTTTCAATTCGATGAGTAGGTCAAGAAAATCATTCACTTTAGCATTAGTCTTCCCTCGGGATACCACAGATTGTTTAAATGCTCGGCTGAAGTAATCTCTGACGTCACCGGCGAAAAAATCAAGTTCGAAAGTGCGTACTAAGCTGTGATTGAAGAAATAACTTAGTTGAGCAAAAGCGTTTCTGAAGGTGAAATCACACATGCGCTTGCCAAACTTTCGAAAGTCGGAATCTGTTTCATCGAAACAGTACGCGTCTATTCCGAAAGCACATTTAGCTATGACGTTGATGGTGTACCTGCTAGATATATCCTTCGCATCGATTCGTCCTACATGTTTGGTGAAATACTCCACCATTTCATCGCCGATATTGTTAATGATATGAAACATTCCCTTCAGTTTAGCAGGCGTGAACACCGGACTGAGTTTCGTCCTGTCCGTTTTCCAATCTGATCCTTTTTGAAAAAACATACAATTTCTCATAACCTCATCATGAGGGTCGGCGATGCTTCTATTGATGAATTTATCGGAATCTTTGATCATCACGAGTTGTACAATTTTAGGGTCTCTTATCACCAAGACTGGGTTGTTTAATAAGAACATTCCAATAAATTTCTAATTCGTTGAAAAATATAAATCTGCCATCCAGTCAATTAAGGCTTTTTTGAGAAGGAAAACTTGCCCTAGGTTTCCTATGAAGGGGGTGGGTTTGACATAATATACACCTCGTTTCTTCCAGTAATCGAAATTTCTCACGCTGTATTTCCAGATGAAATACGCTGAGACGACTACAACGATTCCCAATTGCAGTAACATCTGAAAAAATCAATGATAAATTCAACTATCATCAAAAAACAGGTTGGTGTTGTGTTATTAGCTGAATACATTATCATTCAAGACCTTTGACACACATCTCAGTCGATTCTAATGAACCAGAAGCAATCACTCCCAACCACTTTGTACATCTCAGACCAGGAGGGGTTCGAACTTATGGAGAGAATAGTTCAATCAACAGAAAACAGTGGAGGATAGCCGAAGGATTGGCTGATTTATATTGGCGTCGTTGGATTGAAGAATACCGTCCAACAATCATCTAACGAAAGAAATGGCAATCTAGTACGGAACCTATAATGATAGGGAATGTGGTCATTATTGTTGACGAAAAAATGCCAAGAAATTAATGGTTGATGGGTAGGATAACTGAAGAGTTTCCTGGCAAAGACGGCATTATACGAGTAGCAAAAAAAGAAATTTATACCAGACCCATATCCAAGCTCTGCATTATTTCTACTAATGGGTGAAGATCATAGCTCTTCACGTGGAGGAAAATGTTGAAGCTCAATAACCATACCCAGTTTTGTTCATATTTTCGTCACCATTTTCTGAAATATTTTATTTGATGTCTGTTGACAAAAAAAGCATTAAAATAGTTGTCAGTTGGTTCAATAAAGACCTACAAAGTTGGTAAAATCGGTTTATTCTATATTACAAAAGTTACAGATTTATAAGGTACCATCTTGAATATAATATCATAATCTAGTGTCTGGTACATTTCTGGAATGTAGTGGAAATCATTTTTAATTTGAAATTCAATGAAAGATCAGTGGGTCATACACAAAGCGAAACACGTCGGCCAATTTCGCACAAATTTTATGAATTGATATTTTTTCTTGTTATTAATATCTTTGTTATTTATGGAATTAGGAAGCGTATATACGCTCAACTGAAAAGTGCGCTTTTCCAAAAGTATGAACATCAAATTCTATCTATCGAAAATTGGATATTGGACGTCTGAGGAGTCACTTATCGACAGCAAGTAACTATTTGCTTGACTAGAGAGGAAAGTGTCACTTTACCTCCCACATACGAGGAAGATAGAATGGGGCGTCCCAATTGGGCTTTCAATCAATAACTTTTTGTAGAGCTGAAGAGTGACTGATGAAAAACGCCATAGCGCCCTTATTTTCTGCTCGATTTAATGCATAGCCTGTGTGGGTAGAGGACAGTTATTATTACTATTTTTTTTCTTTTCCCCCGTTAGGAATTTCCCAAACAGGCCCTGTCTCCGGAGCCCCGATACTTCCGGAGGGCGCGCTGGATCATTTATCCCAATATCCACTCCCCACGCCGTGGGGTAAGTGATTACTGGGTCCGAGAATCATGTGCCCTGAGTAGGCGGGGTGAACCAAGAATTACAGCCTTCTGCATTCGCCCGGCTAGGATTTCTGCCATGTCACGGCAAGCCGGTTTGATTTTTAAGTTTGAGAGCAGTATGTCCATCATTCCACCAAGGACCCCTATTATCAGAACCACCATTTTGACAGAATGGTTTGAATGAAGCCTGCGGAGTTCAAAGAGAAGATCTCGATATTTAGTCCGTTTTTCCTCCTCTTTTCGGACGATGTTCGTTTCGCCAGGAGCTGAAAACTCAATGACGAAAATCGTCCTACTTTGATGGTCGAGGAGTACTACATCAGGCTTATTGGCTTGTATTTGCCTGAGGGTGGGGAATGAGTAGTTCCAATAGATTCGGCACTTCTCATTCTCCACAACGGACTCAATATCCCCCGGAGCATAAGGCAACACCGGTGTCTCGTCTACACCGTACAAGAGTCGTAGATGGTAGTACAACACTCGCAGGGCCGCATTATGCCTGTGGATATAGGCTGAGGCCGCATAAGCTGGACAAGCTGACAGCAAATGCATTATGGTCTCAGCCGCCCCACGACATGCTCTGCATCTAGTGTCAGGGACCTCTATACCCATCACGCGACTACGGTAGACGAGGGTGTTGAAGACACCATCCTGGCTGGCGGTTTCCGACTTCAGTCCACTTGACCTGAGAAAAGCGAAGGTCAGGTTTCTGAATAAGCCAAGGTCTTCAATGTTCTTGAAGAAGACCCCATGCATTGGCTTATCCCTATGTAGCTGTAGGAGCCTGTCACACTCCGCAGCTTTCACGTGGGCTTTTTGCTGAACGGGTTCCAACACGGTGACAGAGTTTGGGTTCGTCCGTTTCGTGTCGAATAGAAATGCTCCAATCCCTGCTTTTTCGTGATCGCATATCAAGCAGAGAAGGGGATCTGAACTCCTGATGACTTTACAGGCTCCATCCAGTACCATTCTGTCATGTAGAAACTCCAAACTCAAAAGTCCACGGCCTCCCTGTTGTCTGGGGAAGTATAACCGTGGAACGGACAATTTAGGATGCTAGCTCTTATGGAGATGCATAATTTTGCGAGTTTTTACGTCGCGTTTTCGCAGCTCTTCTTGAGTCAATTTCATTACTCCAAAGTAGTAAAGTAGAATCGGAACGGCAAGCATATTAATTGCAGCAACTTTCTTCTTCCCCGTAAGTTCTGATGACCAGATCTGTCGGAGTTTATGCTGATACTTGCCGCTGAGAGAGTTTTTAACAGTAGCTACCTCTTGGGTGTGGCGTTGTTCCACCCCTAGGTAGGTACGTCTCTCCGGCATCCAGATGATGTAGGATGCTGCCGTCTAGGAGCTGAACATCCTCTCCGTATTCCTCGCATCGTCTTATTTTGAGATGAACCGTGGCACATTTGTCGATCCAAAACTCCATTCCGATAGCATGCGTGTACTCTTGCACTACCCTAAATGACTAGTGAAGGTCCTTTTCTCCGGAGGCATAAAGTTTAAGGTCATCCATGTAAAACAGGTGGGTGACCTTATGCCTCCGGTTTGCTGGAGGTACCGCAGCTGTATCCGCGGGTTTTCCCTAGTGCAACGGACAATGGCAGTAGTGAGATGCAGAAGAGAAGAGGGCTGAGGGAGTCTCCCTGAAACACGCATCTTCTAAAGATAACCTGCTCTGTTTGGACTCTGACTTGACCAGATGTTATGATAAAGCGAGTCCTCCAGAGCGGCATCAGCTGTTCAATGCATCTCAGTATTTGGTATTATCGGGTACCGCAAGGCATCTGAGCAAATGCATGATTAGTTCATGCGATGTTGTATCAAATGCCTAGCGATAATCGATCCAGGCCATTGAAAGGTTACGCTTATACTGCACGGAGTCCTGCGTGATGCATCTGTCGATCAGCAGGTTCTCCTTGCAGCCAGCGACCTCCTTCTTTGATCCTCTTTGCTCATCTATCCGTCCATACACCGGCTCAACTGCGGAGAGTATTCGCATGTACAGGATGCGTATAAACATTTTATAACATGCGTTCAAGCATGTTGTCGGTCTGTAGTTCTTCGGATCATAAAAATCTCCGTTTTTGGGGATTAGCACGGTTCGCCCCTCGAAAAACCAATCCGGAATCTGCTGCTCCCCATCTAGCCATGAGTTGAAAACTCTTGGTAGATGGTGGTGGGTACATGGAAATTTTTTCCACCAATAGTTATTCAGGCCATCAGGACCTGGAGCAGCGAAATTCTTCGAGCCTTTGAGGGCCCGTCGAACTTCTTCCGGGGTTATCGGATTGCGCAGTTCATTGAGCTCAGGCTGACGAAGCCTCCTGCAGAAAGCTTCGAACTGCGCTAGGGCTGGAGTATCTACGTTGAGTGGTTGCGGAAACTCGTAAATACCCTTCCAGAAGGTTTCAACCCGATCAGCCACCGATGGGTTTTCCAAAACACGTGGAGGCTCTTGGAATAGGCGAGAAGGTTTATTGCGGAACTTCATGTTTTCCGCGATGCTTCTCGCTCGTCTCACTACTGACTTTTTTGCAGCCACCAGCATTCGTATCCTATCAAGACAGTGCTGTTAGATAGTTAACAGCACGCCTTGATTTAGTGTGTGGTGAGCTCGTCTCAAATTTGCGACAATTCGCCGCACTGCGGGCGTGAAGGACCTACTGGCCGCCACGTAGTCCGCCACACACTGGTTACGAGACGCGTGTTGTCTCGCTGACCTGATCTTAGCTTCCATCTTGTGAATACGTCGCTCATGCCTCCCAATCAGAGGGGTGGTATCCCTCTCCGCTTGGGACAGGGCCGAAGGTGGGATACATAATCCCTTATTAGATTCTGTGCGGAAAAAGCTGCATGCTCTGGGTGGGATTCACACCACACAGCATGCATTCTCGCCATGTATCCTCTTCGAGCGGGCTCACTACTCTCGTAGCAATGCAGAAGACTGTGCCTTAGTTCATCCGTCCACGCAAAGCGTCCGTTTTCATTGCGATCGTCATCGTTTGGCAAAATCATCATTATTATTTTTTTTTATCCGTTAGGAATTACCCAGACAGGCCCTGTCTCCGGAGCCCCGACACTTCTCGAGGGCACGCTGGTATATCATGAACACTCCCCACGTCCGAATATATTTGCTGATAATCGGCCCTGGTTTATAAATGAATACATTACTTTAATTTTTCATGTATAGGAAGCTCGGGTAAGTGTGACCATGATTTTCATTAGTTCGCATTGAATTTAGTCCATCTGATGAACCTGAACTAATATAACAATGAACTTTTGCAGGTATTTACTTCGAAGGTCAGTCTTTGTAATACGCCACAGAAAACTGTTGAAAAACGTATTATATGAATTTTATTTATATATTCAGATATACATCTCCATAGGTCACACTTCCCCGGAAATTTGGGGCAAGTGTGATTCTGGCCAAATTTAAAGATATTAATGCACGTAAATCTCTCTTTGGGGCACGTGTGAGTGAACAGTAAAGGAACTTTCACCACAATTTATTTGTTTCGAGATATCTTTATTCAAAACATAGTTAGGAACTTTTTAATATTGAATTTGAAATGCCCCATTGGAAAAAAACAAAAAATAATCGTGAAAGTGAACATTTGTTGAAAAGAAAAATTTACAGGTAGAAATCTGAAAAATCGAATGAGAATTTCATCGATCCCCATCTTCTGACGAGTGGTGATGGAAGCACAGTTGTTATTTCATCCTCTGAAAGTGTATCAATGTCTTCCACATCTGGCCAGGTATATTGTTTGGCTCTCTGAGATTTCCGTATAATTTCGTATTATAGCTGAAAAAATATTACTGTTTAGATTGGCCAAATGAACCAGGTTCCCACTTACCCCGACAGATAGGTCACACTATCCCCAATAACATTTAATTTCGGGGTAAGTATGACATGCAATGGAAAAATTTAAAAAAAAAAACAACTTCATGAAAAAACGGCAATCTATAGTCAGATTCATTGTTTAGGCAGAAGAAAAGTGTATAAAATGGATTCTCACCTTAGATTTTAACAATACACTCAAAGTTTGAAATAAACTCGTTATACTCGTTCGGGTTGATGAATTGTAGGTTAGAAAATTGGGGAAAATATTTGGATTTCACAAGATCTCTTTTGTGTTTTATATGATGGTTATGGATTCATTATGAGTGTAGGCTATTCGTCAATAGATGGCATTGGGCTGTCGCCCGGTTTAGCGAAGATAGCGAGCAAACTCACACTTGCCCCAAATTCACACTTACCCGATCTTACCTTAATGTGAAACGGAAAATATTTAATAACAAAATTCGTTCATTTCACATGTTTTATTGAAATTGGTAACATACATGCCTTAATGAAACACAAAATGAAAATATTATGCTAAAATTGACTCCATTCAGTTCATTTGGAGGGAGGAAGGAATAATTTTACAATAAGACAAGACAAGACAAGACAATAAGAGGCAAAATGGTTCCAAGAAGAGTTCACCTAGTTGACCTTAAAGTTAGTGAATTAAAGCAAGAGTTAGAGGAGCGTGAGTTAGAAACAACTGGAAAGAAGGCTGTACTCCAGAAAAGACTTTCAGATGGACTGATTGAAGAAGGAGAAGACCCCGAATCGTTCTTATTCGAAGTTTCTGGAATCGATATGAGTGCTATAATGAACAAACTCGAGGAAACTACGAATAGTTTGAAGGAGGAACTTCAACAAAATTCGGTGAGTCTGGAAGATAAATTTCTACAAAATTCGAAGAGCCTTGAAGAAAAACTTCTTGAAAATTCGAATACTCTGAAAGAAGAACTTTCGAAAAATCTAGAAGAAAAGCTTCAAGAAAATTCGGAAAATCTAGAAGTGAAGCTTCTAGAAAACTCTGAAGGTCTAAAAAGAGAACTTTGTGATGTGGCAAATCGACCGGAAGGAAGAATAGGAGCCATTGAGACAAAGGTGGATAAAATCAAAGATGACATCGAGGACGAGATGAAAAAAATTAAGGAAACGCTCCACGATGAAATAAAAGATGGAATCGAGACAGAAATTGGCAGGATAAAGAAAAAAATCAGTGAATTAGAAAAGCGAATGGATTCTGCGCACACCCCAGAAACTTACAACAAAAACCCAAGGGTGGACCTGAGTATGAACTTGGACGAAGTTCAGAAGGACATCAAAAATCTCAAGGTCAGTGCTGAACCTGGAAAGCTCTCATTGAAACCGCCTCAGTTTGACGGAAATACTCCATGGACCAACTACTAACGACAATTCAAAGCTGCTGCGAAGGCAAACAGATGGAATGCTGGGGAAAGAGCTTTAGCATTGACACTGGCATTCCGTGGCGAAGCCACAAACATTTTACAGACCCTCACCGCCCAACAACAGGAGGACTATGAACAGCTAGTAAAACATCTGGAACTTCGCTATGGTCAAGCCCACCTTGACCACGTATATCACTCACAGCTGAAAAACCGATGCCAAAAATCAAGCGAATGATTACAAGAATTCGAAGCAGACATTGCACGCTTGGTTCGCCTTGCACATCCAGCAACACCGGAAAATGTAATGGAACGACTAGCGGTTCAGGCATTTTTGGATGGGCTTCGCGACCAAGAAACCCGGCAAGCATTAACATTAGCTCGTCCTTTACATCTTGTAGGCGCATTGGCGCGGGCTTTGGAATTTGAGGCTGCAAAACAATCCTGCAAAAGCCAGAGTAGAGTCAGGATGATCGAGGAAGACCCGCAGGAGCCTACTAACATGGAAGTTGTGATGCGAAAAGTGATGAAGGAAGTTATGCCTGAAAGAAGACTGATACGATGCCGAAATTGTAGAGAACTTGGGCACATGCGTAGCAAATGTTCAACATTGAAAAAATCAACATCAACGATGAAGGCCAAGATGGAGCAACCGTCAGTCCGTATCCAACAAGCCTCAGTTAACAATGCATATGTCGCTGTACTTCAAAGACAAGACAAAGGGGTCTTTGTAGACGTTCTCATTAACAACGAGCCTCGCACCATGCTCCTTGATACGGGTGCGACTAGAACAAGCCTTGGGCCTACTTTTGCCAAAACACCAGCAAGAATTGAATCGTCAAATTGGAAGCTACGCACAGCAACAGGAGAGCCGGCAACTGTGTATGGTGAACTGACTTTGGGCAGCACTACAGTGAAACACCGGGCTCTAGTAGCAGACATCGAGGACGATGCAATTATTGGAATGGACATAATGAATTCCAGAGGGTTCGAGCTGAACTTCAAAGAAGGCGTCCTACGTGTCAACGGAGAAGAGCTGGTACTTCAGGGAGAAGCGAAGAAATGATCCGGGTTGTGTTGGCTAAAGACATGAGCATTCCCGAGAGAGCTGAAACCTTTCTGGAGACTCGTATGGTTGGCGTAGTGAGCAACGGGAGCGTGGTGATGTTCGAGCCCGAGCTCCATGATGAAAAAATCGGACGAGCAATTGCCCTTGGGAAGACATTACTGCGCGCCGATAAACTTATACCAGTAAGGGTCATGAACGTCAATTACCATTCAGTGACGTTGAAGAAAGGAACAACTTTGGGCCACTGCTCGCCAATTTCATCTGTGGTCAGGAATGTACGCGGTAACATTAACCAAGCCAACAATCTACCAGCAGAATTAGAAAAGCTAGTTGCCATATCATCAATAGGCATAAAACCGGCACAGCAGCCCAGATTAAAAGACGTCTTTGACACCGGACAGGGAAAAGGGGGTAGAACGAAGGTAGTCCAGCACAGAATTGATACTGGAGATGCCCGACCAATCCGTCAATCAGCGAGGAGACTCCCTCTTGCCAAGAAGGAAGAGACAGACAAGATAGTCAGCGATATGGGGAAAGAAGGAGTAATTGAACCATCTGACAGCCCCTGGTCATCTCCAGTTGTACTAGTAAAGAAGAAAGACGGATCGACAAGATTCTGCGTAGATTTCCGACAACTGAATAACGTGACAAAGAAAGACAGCTACCCACTACCTAGAATAGATGACACCTTGGACACGCTCGCCGGCTCTACAATATTCTCCACCTTAGACCTGAAGAGCGGATATTGGCAGGTAGAACTGGCTCCAGAAGATCGAGAGAAGACAGCTTTCACCATCGGCTCAGGGCAATTTACTGTTATGCCATTCGGACTTTGTAACGCTCCAGCCACTTTTGAGAGATTAATGGAGACTGTGTTGAAGGGACTCTCCTGGAAGACTTGCTTGGTATACCATGATGACATAATCGTAGTTGGCAGAACATTCGAAGACCACGTGAAAAATCTGGAGGGGGTATTTCTGCGTCTGAGGAACTCTGGATTGAAATTGAGCCCTAAAAAATGTCAGCTATTTCAGAAAGAAGTCCACTATCTTGGTCACATTGTCTCTGGGGAAGGGGTAGCAGTAGATGACCAGAAAATGTAAGCTGTTAGAGACTGGCCCATCCCCAAAGATATCCATCAGCTTCGGAGTTTTCTTGGCCTATGTACCTACTATCGTCGGTACGTGCTAGGGTTTGCCAACATCGCCAAACCATTGACCAGGCTCACGGAAGGACAGACAAAGTTCCAGTGGTCCGAGGAATGCCAAGATTCATTCAGGAAGCTGAAGGGGGCATTAATCAACGCTCCAATTCTAAGTTATCCTCTTCCAAACGGAAAATTCATTCTGGACACGGACGCCAGCAACGTGGGACTTGGAGCTGTCCTGTCTCAGATCCAGGATGGACAGGAAAAAGTCATCGGGTACTTCAGCAAGACCCTCAGTAAACCGGAGCGGAATTGCTGTGTCACCCGACGGGAGCTGCTGGCTGTGGTCAAAGGAGTAGAGCACTTCTACAAGTATGTGAATGGCAGGAGACTCCTGCTGAGAACTGACCACGCCGCCCTCAAGTGGCTTCTACAGTTCAAAAATCCTGAGGGTCAGGTGGCACGTTGGATTGAGAGACTCCAAGAATTCGACTTCGACATAGAACATCGAGCAGGGACCAGCCATAGGAATGCAGATGCCTTATCGCGAAGGCCATGTCCAGATGATTGCTCACATTGCCAACGAGCAGAGGAGAAAGAGGCGACAGTTTGTAGAACAACGGCGGTAGATGATAACTGGAATGACAGCAAGCTCCAGAAAGACCAAGAGAAAGATCCAGATCTTGGCTTAGTTATCGGCTGGAAGAGGAGTAACCGAAGACCGACATGGCAGGAAGTAGCAGGATATTCGCCAGCCATCAAGTCCTACTGGGCTCAATGGAACTCCCTTACTCTGGACAACGGAGTTCTGAAGCGTGTGTTGGAGTCCGAGGATGGTGGAGAATAAAGACGTCAGACAGTTGTACCCAGAAGCAGAAGACCGGAAGTGCTTCGAAAAATTCATGATGGGGTCGCCGGAGGACATCTCCAGAAAAAGAGGCAACGGTTTTACTGGGCCAATTGTCAGGCAGACGTTCAAGACTGGTGCAGAAAGTGCGCTGTATGCGCCGCAAGTAATGGACCTCAAACGCGATCTAAGGCACCAATGCGTCAGCACAACGTTGGCAGCCCATTTGAAAGAATCGCCATCGATATTGCTGGACCGTTTCCACAATCTGACCACGGAAACAAATACATCCTCGTGGCAATGGACTACTTCAGCAAGCGGGCTGAAGCCTATGCCCTGCCCAACCAGGAAGCCATAACCGTCGCCGACGTCCTGCTAAAGGAGTGGATTTGTCGATTTGGTGTCCCACTTGAACTGCATTCAGACCAAGGCAGAAATTTCGAGTCCAACTTGTTCCAGGAATTGTGTCGAATGCTGAACATCCGGAAGACGCGAACTACGGCTTCATATCCGCAGTCTGATGGAATGGTGGAGCGGATGAACAGGACGATGAACCGCCACTTATCCAAGGTAGTCTCTGACCACCAAAGAGACTGGGACCATTATCTCCATTTGTTCCTGATGGCCTATCGTTCTGCAGTACACGAGTCGACCGGCCAAACCCCTGATAGTATTATTATGGGCCTAGAGCTGCGACTACCATGTGACCTGAAGTTTGGGACGCCACCAGGACAAGACACTGTGGGAGAGGACTATGTCAGCAAACTTCGGCAGTGAATGGAAGAAATCCACGAAAGAGTCCGTTTGAACATCCAGAGTGCCAGTGACCGAATGAAGGAGACTTATGACATCAAGGCCGATGCCGGAGGATTTAAGGTTGGTGACCTGGTTTGGCTGTACAACCCCAAACGTCATCGAGGCCTATCACCAAAGTTGCGGAACTCATGGGAAGGCCCTTATGAGATCTTGAAGAGGGTAAATGACGTGGTCTACCGAATTAAAAAACCACCTAGAGGAAAACCCAGAGTCGTCCATTTCAATAGGTTGGCCCCTTACGCTGGAAACCACGACCAAGTCCGCAACCTCAGCCCAACGGAGGATGCGATGACGTTTCAGAAATTCATGTCCTTGTGACGGACAGAAAGTTCGACATGGGGTGACTCGAGAAGAACCACGAGACCTTTTTAAGGTGCCTGCGGATTACGCGCTAGCCCACCTGTGTAGCAGAAGACCTTCAAATGTCCATCTTCTATCTAGTCACCAAGAAGCAGTCTCGAGACAAACCGTCCTATGAAGACGTATGGAACAGCCTTGAGAAATTAAGGGACATGATGGTGGAGTAGAATCTCGTGGACCTGGCAATCCCTAAATTGTCCTGCGGGCTCGACGGACTGGACTGGAGATTCATAAGGAGCATGTTGGAGACGATATTCCAATCCACCGGCGTCAAGATCTTTGTATGCTGTAATCATCGTACACAACCAAACCTGAAGACCGTAGAGTGCTGCTTCCATCAAACAGCAAGGTGCAAATATGGAGAATCATGCAAATATCTCCATACTCCAAAAATTACATTTCGGGACGAAAATTCTTTAAGAAGGGAGCTCTGAGTCTATAATTTTTGAAGTGGCCTATAAAGCGCGTGACTCATGGTCAAACGTTGGGATCAAACCAAATAGAAATTACGTATGTCACTTCTAGGCAGTTTGATCAAACATTTAACCGTGAACCACACACTCATATAGAAAATATATTCGATCATTATTTACCATAACCAAAGTTCTGAATAATTGAAGTTGAAGATACTTACAGCGTACATCAGCTAGAAACATTCACTGATATTTTTAATATTTCAAAGCGGTTATATACTATTGAGATAATTGATAAAGTTTCAATAAATCTACGACAGTAGCGTAACACTAAAAAATCCGCTGTAATCAAACTCAACAGATACCAACCGATTAGCCGGCACAAATCTGCGGAATAATAATAATAATAATACTCCCTTATAAACACTCGTTGAGTGTACCCAAAGGCATAGCCTGTGCGGGTAGAGGACGGCTATTATTATTATTTGCCGTGGCGCTTCGGGGCGACTTACTGATGTTTTAGGTGATGTATTCACTTTTCAGCTGCAAGAAAACCCGGAAAACCTACAGCACCACCTTGGGTGGTCGGTGTGCACTCCAAGCTAGCACTAGACGAGATTGGCATCCAGACAACTCACAATACACTTGCTTTTCAACAAGGCATGCGGCCGCCTATCGATCCGATATAAAATAGTTGAGAAAAATTCTCGTACCTACATCAGATTCGAACCGACTATCGCTATGCTGGAGTTTCGAACGGCCTGTGCATTAGACCGCTGATCCACCGACCACAATGGCGCAGTACTGCTCAGCTAAGAGAATTCAAGAAAACCGGTCCCATTTAAAATGCTCTGGTTGGTGGATAAAATCGTCAAAACTCGACGGTAGACGGAATGTCCGCTGTCCTCGACCGAATGTTCAGAGAAAGCAAGGCTTTAGTTGGACAGACTGCATGGAAGCGAATACATTATAGTCTCAGCTGCCCCACGACACGCTCTGCATCTAGTGTCGGGATTATATTTATCATTATCAATTTGAGTATATATGGTTTCTACTTTTCATCAATAAAATATTAGATTTGTCTCTTTTCAACTCTCTAGTTACACTTACATATTTATATTTTACCTTATCAAGACTTATACAAAGTTTAAACTCTGTTGCCTCTCACAGAGCGTTTCTCTGTATCTCGGAAGGATTCCTCAAGAACTGTACTCTCTTGATATCAAATAAACAATTGTAAATCACAATGCTAATAAATCATAACACGAAGTAAAATTTTTCCACCAATAACCATTTAATAATGATGAAAATTCTTTCGGTTTCGAAAAGCAAACATAATATCAAACTCCGATCAATTTAACTATAGTTAGGGCTGTTATAAGTATCAAGACGCAACATACTTTCAAATTCTTATTCTAAGCATTTTTCATCATTTCCCTATAATCCTAAAACTAACATTTGGCTGTATGCCCTGAAATTCCTAGCCATTTTGCTTGGATCATGTGCATGGGGGGCTATTTTTGACTGTTCGCAATATCAACGAGTACACGTGTTGTTGCATTCTGAGTTACGGTTAACATGTCAACGACATACAAGTACAAATTGACATTACGAACGGTCAAAAATCGCACCCATGTAACCTAATTTATTCTATACAAAATGGTCGTAAAAATTTGTGCGCAAATAATATCAATAAAATAATCTTCATACCGAATAATATGGTATGGAATATTTTCAAGAAACTAGCTATGAATGTGGTGTTGAAAAAAAAAGAGGTCCTACAGAGCCTAAGCCAAGAATTTGGAGAATCCCGGAATTTACGAAATCAGATGTGAGAACTGCGATACAAAATATTATGAACAAACTGATTCATTTATTTTATTTATTTTGATAACAAGGTGTAATGAAATAGCAATTTTTTTATTATAATATTCGCCGTCACTGGCATCTAAATCGCATCTAATATTCATTCAAATCAATTTGCGCACATAATAGTTTCATCTACTTGAGAAGCAAATTTAATTTGGTGAAATGATATGCTTATCGTTTAATGGATAGATTATCCAAAAGTTGAAGTATTTCATTTTCGGGTTGTCAGTTTCTACGAGATAATAAAGTCATCTTTCAATTATCTTGCGGTATGGTCAAGAGCGTCTTTGATCTGGGCTATATATTTCACTGACAATAAAGTTCATTTTGCCTTTCAAATTTTAATCTCATCTTTTTCGTGATTATATACTCCTTGTGATTTCGATCAAACCCTAAATTTATTGACACATGTTTAATTGTTTACATGATGAAAATGTGGTCATACGGAGTTAGAGGACATGCATTTGAGCTCTTCGAAAGTTACCTAACTGGAAGAAAACAGAAAGTATATATTGAGGGTGTCGTAAGCGAATGGAGAAATATTAACTATGGGGTTCCACAAGGAACAGTCCTGGGCCCTATTCTTTTCACAATTTATATGAAAAACCTACTCCAGTTGAAAACCAAAGTTACTATTCTCAGTTTCGCTAATGATACAGCTATTTTTTACAAAAATAATTCTTGGGAAAGCCTGAAAAAAGAAGCTGAGGATGATATGCGAAAAATAAAAAAATGGTTTGAATACAATATACTCACGTTAAATGTAAAGGAAACTAAATACCTCCCTTTCTCCTCATATGCCACCAACTCACCGAATCTAGGACCATTAGTCTTGAGTGATACAGAAATTATTCCAGAATGTGAATCGATAAAGTACTTAGGCATTATGATCGACAGGCATATGCGCTGGGATATCCACATAAAGAGCGTAGTAAACAAAATACGAGGATTATTAACTATATTCAAAATTTTGAAGGAATTCCTAGATACTAGCCATTTGAAAATTATATACCATGCATCAGTACAAAGTTTGATGTCTTATAGGATATTAGGATGGGGAGGTGTTACAGACAATCATCTAGACAAAGTAAACGTTGCTCAGAAATGGATACTGAGAATAATTTTCAGTAAAAATATTAGATACCCCAGCGAAGCATTATATAAAGAAAATCGAATATATGACGCAAGACAGTTATTTGCAATGAAAATTCTACAAAATGTACACAAAGGGAAAATACAGATTCAAAAAATAAACCTCTGCTATGACACACGGAATAAAGAATATAAAACGGTGTTAAATAAATGTGAAAAAGCAATAGGTCAACACAGCTGTGAGTACATTAGCTCCAAGTTATATACCTAATTACATCCCGAAATACCTACCTAAAAAAAAAAAAAGTTATAACGAATACAATAAAAAAAGCAAAGAATGGTTATTTACGGAAAACCGAATGGTGTTTAGTGATTTAGATGCGACCTCAATATGGTCCCTATACAATATTTATATTTCACAAATACAATATTTATATTTCACAAATCTTTTATGTTACACATATATATAGTTATAGACAGTTTAGTAAGAATTTCATGCAACGCCGCATACAAGCTGATACCAAAATATCAGCTTCTGTGGAATTGAATAGTTTATTTACAGTTTTACAGTGTTCTATTATGTCAAAATTGTAATATTTATTCAGTAAATTAATAGTCGAGCATATTTGTCGCAGAAACTTTGTTCTTTTCCGACAGTTCCGATGACCAAATCTGCCGTAGTTAATGCTGATACTTGCCATGAAGAGTTCTTTAACTGTGCCCTTGGGTGAGGCCTTGTTTCACGCCTAGATAAGTAGATATTCATCTCTCCGGCATCCCGATGATGTAGGATACTTTCGTCTACGAGCTGAACGTTTCCTCCATATTCCTCGCATTGTCATATTGTGAAATGAATTTTGGTACATTTATCAATCCCAAACTTCATTCCGATAGCATGCGCGTACTCTGCAAGCACCCTTGAGGACTGATGAAGATCCTTTTCCGAGGCATAATGTTCTAGGTCATCCATGTAAAACAGATGGGGAACCTTATGCCTCCGGTTGCAGGGGTTGCCACAGGGGGTGCCACGGGTTTTCCTTAGTGCAACGCATAATTTAAGTAGGGAGGTACAGAAGAAGAGAGAGCTGAGGAAGTCTTCCTGGAACACACCCTTTCTATGGATAACTCTGTTTGGATTCTGACCTCATCATATGTTATGGTGAAGCGATGCATCTCACTATTTGATCGGGTACCGCAACGCATCTGAGCAAATGCATGAAAAGCCCATGCGATCGAAAAGTTACGGTTATAATCCACGGAGTCCTGCCTGATATATCTGTCGATGAGCAGGTTCTTCTTTCAGCCAGCGATTCCCTTCTTTGACCCTCTTCGCTCATGTATCCGTTTATAAACTGGGTCAACTGCAAGTATTCGCATGTATAAGATGCGGGTAAACATCTTGTAACATTAATTCAAGCAGGCGCTAAACTACTGACCAGGCTCACGGAAGGGCAAACAAAGTTTCAGTAGTCCAACTAAAGCTAAAATTCGTTCAGGCTATCACCTCCCGAACGGAAAATTCATTTTGGATCCAAACGAAAGCAATCTGTGGTTGTAGAGCACTTCTACAGGTACACGTATGGAAGAAGATTCCTACCGAGAACTGACCTTGCAGCTCTCAAATGGCTTTCACAGTTCAAAAATCCCAACGGTCAAGTGGCACGTTAGATTGAGAGGTTTCAAGAATTCTACTTCGAAATTGAATAATTAAGGTTACGGAAAAAAGAATTTAAAAATATTTTCTGGTACACTGTTTCTTTTGAAATAAAACGAAGAAATGCACTATTGTTCTCTAAATCATGTCTTTCAATAGAGCGTGAATTTCTCTGAATAAATAATACACATAAAATTACCTGTATTTTCAGTGGAATCAATTTTTTCGATCAGACTCCCAACACTTTTTCTCTTGCAGTTATTTTCTTATATTGCATAATGGGGTTGTAAAATGGTGCCTATTTTACATAAAAGTTCATAATCGATGCAGGGTAGAGCCTCTCAAAGTCCATGTCTATCTAAAATGATAGACAAGTTAATGAAGATGAAACAGTTTTGAAGAAGTAACAACAATTCTATCGATACCAATTTTTATTTCACTTATTCGTCCCGTAGAAGGATCCTGTTACGTTGTCCTATGAGAGGAAACTAGCTAATTTCTTCAAATATTCCTCATTCAGGAAAGGCAAATCTTCGATAGTTACTTTGTTATCTGAAATAATGCTTATTTAATAAACTCAAAATTCAAATGAAATCATCAATAGTTTCTCAGAAATGTCTGTTCTTCATGAAAGTTTGAATACCTAAATTCTCAAACGTAGAGCTCATCTAAATAATTAAGGATTCAAATGATGTATTTTTCTAGCTTTCTAACTTGTGGTTGTAATTCTCAAGAAATGAAAATAATTCTTTAACCACTGAATAATTTTGATTCTATACAGAATGGCTTCATTATCCCCATAATACATCTTATTTTCTTTTCAATAATATGTTTGTATTCAATGAAATACATATTTATAGTTTTGAATCAAGTATATAGAAGTATCAAAATACACTGACGCAAGTGCGTCTTATTCCCATGTAGGTAAATACCTATACTTTCCTCTACTTTTTATACCTATCGATGCAAAGTTATTTCTTCACATTCG
The DNA here is from genome assembly GCA_958502065.1 of Chrysolina americana. NCBI lineage: Eukaryota > Metazoa > Arthropoda > Insecta > Coleoptera > Chrysomelidae > Chrysolina > Chrysolina americana. Next base: position 102,463,277 of record OY293410.1, on the reverse strand, counting down.
TTGGTTAGGCATAATGCCGAAGTACTATGAATTATTTACCCATTAACTTTTCTATAAAACTATAAAACAGCCTACCACCTTTTGTAATTCAGTATCCATGGGGTTGTGCCGGTCATCTTTTAATAGTCACCTACCAAGGAAGTTTGATACAAGTACTTAATCCTTCCATCAAGGTTGCACAGTTTCAGAAGTTTTTGGATATCCATGTTTTTGTTTTCATAACTGTTTCTCACAATTAATATGAAATATACCAACTCCAGTCCGAATGTATGTAAACGCACAATGGCACAATATGCACATTAACCTCAACGAAACCTGTAACCTGCGAACGGCGAGACCCGAAAAATACTTCTAACTACAATACTAAAGCAGACATTACACCCTGCACCCCCCTTATCAATTGCACAACAGCGTATGGAATCCGTCAGGGCCGGTCCTAGAAGAATGATGTCATTCAACAATGTTAGAAATGTATTGAACATTTGCTGCACCTTTCTGGGATCCACCTCAGATCTCTATAATTTTTGTGGGACTCAACATGTTTTTAACTGCTGAACAAGGCTATGGAAACAAAACTCTGCACTTTAGCATACTATCGGAATAATGGCCCTTTAGACGTCTATAAGGGTAATTCGAGAAATTTTTTACAACAATTTAATCACAATTTAGCAATACTTACTGTGGTTTTACCATCCAATTTTAATAGTATATCAGCTTCAAATGTAATGTAACAACTGTAATATGAAGTTGAAGACATTTCATTTTTCATTGAAAGAAATCAAAATGTATATACTATTATTGAGAAAATGAAGTACTGAAATAAAATTTCATATTTTTTCAATTGAAAACAGTCAGTAATATCAACTTTAAGTATTTCCGTTTTTTAATTTGAAGAAATGTATATTTATATTCTTAAATCAAATTTAATGCTTCATTAAATCAATAAATTAGGTTTATTCATTCCGAAAAATCAACCATATCAAGCTGAAGAAATTACATTTTATTAATTTTATAATGGTGTTCTTGGATTGAGCAAATATTTTAATACAATTATATCCTTTGCTTGAAAATAACAGATGTTTCGATTCAAAGAAATATGCTCAATTGAAAAATGAGTTTTACTTGAATTTTCAAAGAAATGCGTTTTGTCAATCTGAGATAATTTTTTTTTGTGTGCAAGCATACAAACTCAAGAATAAGCAATGCAACGACAGTTAAAATCTTATTGGAAGCGAAATCATTTCTGCACGACTCCCTAGCCCTTCAGTGCACGGGTTGGGTCTCACACGCTCGCGATGACGCGGCTGTCCCTACCTGTACCATCTTATTTGAACTTGATAAAGATATGTTCAAAATAGTACAGTCAGTGGAGTTCAGTGTTTTGAACTATTAGCAGTTTCGGCCTGAGGGACCCAACCCGTTCTCTCTTCTTGCAGTTGTATTTTGTCCATAAAAATACAAAAATAGCTGATCCCTACGAGAATGAATCCAGAAAACGAGATATTCGTGTCACAACTATAACAAAATCATTTATCTGGAACATTCCAACCAAACATGTCTTCTGATAAATGAATATTCATCGTTTTATGTGACTCACATCAAATATTAATTTTTCTTTGTAAATTTATAGAAGAATTTATGTTTCTTTTGGCTTCAATAAAGGGCTTAACTCTTATGGAATATGAGATGAATGAAGTATTTATCAGAAATTGTATTCATTTATGTATTGGGTCTATTAGACCCAACCCGTTCCATCTTGTTATATTCTTCCGACCCGTGCACTCAAGGGCTAGGTTTGACTTTACAGAGACAACATACAGCTCTTTCTGTTATATCAGTATAGAAGAATAGAACTTAGAAGTTGAAGGGGTGCTGCAATTGAAAATGGGCAAGAGAAACATCTACTGCCTGGTTACCAAGAAGCGTTCTTCAGATAAACCGTCCTATGAAGGTGTCTGGAAAAGCCAGATTAAGAGACACGGTGCTGGACTAGAATCTTGTGGATATATGTGGAATACATATATCGTACATCGTGATTTGATGTATAGCAAATATATAATAATAAAATATATAATAATATAACTACGTGGTAATACTTACATGTATATACTTTAATTAAAGATTGTTAAATAATGAAGCACTAATAATTAAAAAGCAAGAAGGATTTAACTGTATTACTTTTACTATAATATGAATTCAATTTATAATTCAGTCTAAATAACACGTGCCGGCTATGGTAATACCAAAAATTAAGAACGTAAGAACAATTGAACTTCACTGTATTGCGTTTACTACAAAATAAATTTAAGTTATACTTTAGCCTCAGCAACACGTGGTGATTATGCCATTAAATTGTAACTTATGTGAAACGTTAGTAATTTTAACACTGCGCTATCTGTTAGAATACTTACTCAATCCAGTCAGCAGATACCGCCATCTGTTAGAATCTATATCACTCTCTCACCATCACCAAATAATTTGCAATAAAATAATATTGCGGCTATAAATTGAGATGTGAGCTATGCTATCTGTTAAGTTAGATCGAACTGCACACGGTGTGCAAATTTGATTGAAATCGGTTAAGTAGTTTGGGAGTCTATAGCGGACAAACAACGTGACACGTAATTTATATATATTAAGATTAATATTTTTCAGATATATATTTACCCTGGAATAGGGGAAAATACGTAGAGATAGAAACAAATGGAGGAAAAATACAAATACTTATGTTGGACAATCAAGGAAGCTTAATCATTATATTTTGGATGGAAATATATTTTAATAAAAAGCTGCTAATTTATTTACAAATATTTATATTTCACACTATGACTATTCATCTGCAACCAGTATTTCATATAAACTTTGTTACTATGTCTAATATCTGCCACTAATCTTGAGTGTCCGGTGTAAAATTCTTCTCGAACACTCTGATACATTCCTCATTGTTCAGCGCGCGTCCTGATGGAGCCATCTAGATTAATTCGGAAATCTGGGGCAACGGCAAGCGATGATGTCATGAGTTGTAAATATACTGTGCTGAATTACCCGTCAATCTGGTCCGGCTCCTGCATGTTACATTGCCCCATTCTAAAAGACCCCGAAATGTCATCTTTGGAGTGTGTCGATACCTGCAAGATTCTCAATTTCTTCACAGTAACACTCCACAGTCTTCATGTTGGAGAAATGGAGAATCTTTCAGGTGTCGATACACTCCAAGGATGATATTTCGTGGCGAAAAGCCTTTAGGGAGGGGACAATGTAACATGCGAGAGCCGGACCTAATTAATCTGCTCAGCTTGATTACAACGCATGACATCATCGCTTACCGGTGCCCCAGATTTCAGGCAGGTAAGCTAATTTCGTTGTATAACCTTAAACATCGCCTAGAACTATCACCAAAGTTGTGGAACTCATAGGAAGGTCCGTTCAAAATCATGAAGAGGATAAACCACCTCCAGAAGTGGGAGGGGTGCTATAGTTAAAAAAAGGTCAGAGAAACATCTTGTACCTGGTTACCAAGAAACATTCTCGAAATAAACGGACCTTTATAGATGTTTGAAAGAGCCTTGCCAGACAAAATTGTCCTGTGGGATTGATGGGCTGGATTGGAGAGTTATAAGAAGTATATTCGAAACGATATTTATATTATATCAGTTCATATTCATTTCATATCTGCTTGTACATTAATGATCGGATATCATTTTCCGTTGATAAACTTCATCTCCATGAATAAATATTTTTTTATTCGCACCACATGGCTACAATTAATAACTCTAATGGTGCATAGAAATATGTAATGTTCTTGCCCCTTTTGTTTGGAATCCGTTATTTTTTTTTTGTTTTTTTGTTTTTTTTTTTGTTTTGTTTGTTGCTTCAGCATTGTACAGGTAAGGTTTTCATTCATTGCCTTTGTCAACTATTTTGTAACAAGTCTGAGCCGGACCTGACCCCTTGTTGGGATAATCGAGCTAGGCTTGTTAACAATAACGATGTACGACATCATCACTCGAGAATGCTCTAATAGCATCGAAGAATAAACGAGAGCCATTTAAGAAACATCACGACATAGACGAGTCCTGAGTGTTCCGAAGTGTTCTGAATAACAGCTACATCTCTCCAAGCTTATTGCGAGTCTAAATACTAGACTCTCGAACGGAGATAACAGATTGAAGTTTACGGTTAGTTACAACCAGAGTCTCCAAATAGACAGAGTTTGCGGATAGGCAATTCAGAGTGGGCTTAGCGATAGTAGGAAGTTGGTTGAAATGAATGAGTAAATTAGTAGATCATAGTTAAGTGTATTCTTATTACAGTGGTGTTAGAAGTAGGATTTTTTAAATAAATAAGAGTGGAGGAAATCAAAAGCGAAATCAAGGCAGAAAAATGAACAACTAGTACGATGGAAAACCGAATTGATACTGCGAAACACGGTTGACAAAAATTAAATGCTGGATCAGAGTTGAAACTTGGATGGAGTTCAAAAGGGCATAAACAATTTGAAGATCAGTACGGAACGAAGAATGCTTCCATTAAAGCCACCTTAGTTTTACGGAAAAACTCACTAGGCCAATAACTGCCGAAAATTTGGAGCTGCAGCTAAATCAAACGGTTAGAATGCAGGGGAAAAATATTTCACGAACCCTCACCGTTAAAGAACAGGAGGATTATGAACGGTTGATAAAACATCTTACACTATAGTATGGCCAGGCCCACCTAGAACACATTTACCATTCACAGCTGAAACATCGCTGCTAGAAATCAAGCAAATCCTTAGAGAAATTTGAAGCTAACTTTGCACGCTTGGTTTGGCTCCCATATTCAGCTACAACGGAAAATGTGATGGAGTGATTAGCGGCTCAGGAATTCTTCGATGGGCTTCGCGACCACTTAACAATGCAAAAATTGACATCAGCTCATCGTATTTATCTAAAATTTGAGACGGCGAAAAAATCCTGCAGAAGCCAGAGTAAAGTTAGAATGCTCAAGGAAGATCTAGAGGATCCAAATAATTTGGAAGCTACCGTAAGAAAGTGATAAAGGAAGTGTTTCCTGAGAATGTGAGAATGTGCTTGGACGAGAAGGGGCAGTCGTAGATGGTTTTATCAACAACGGACTTTGACACGGGTGCGACTAGGACAATTCTTGGGCCTGCTTTTGCTAAAACAACAACAAGAATTGAACGTCAACCTGGAAAGTACGCACAGCAAAGGGAGAGCCAGCCGCAGTATTTTGCGAGCTACCAATTGAACTTATTTTTGGCAGCAGTAAAATGGAACACCGGGCATCAGTACCAGATAGCGAGGACGAGGCAATCATTGGAATTGACATCATGAATTTCAGACAATTGGAGCTAAATTCCAGAGACGACGTCCTGTGTGTGAACAGAGAAGATTGCTTTATGGAAGAAGTAAAGAAATTATTCATGTCCTGTTGACTGAAACTAAGAGGGCTGAAGCTATTCTGGAGTCTCGCCTGGATGGGATTGCGAGCAGTGGAAACGTGGTGATGTTCGAGCCCAAGCTCCATGATGATGAAATTGAACAAGAATTGCACTAGGGAAGACCAGATTGCCTGTTGATAAATATGTACCAGTAGGGGTAATGAAGGTCAATTATTGCAATACTTTCTCTTGCAAAGAAGGACGGGGCTAGCAAAATAGTCTGGACATGGAGCAAGAAGGAGTTATCGAACCATAAGGCAGTCCCTGATCCTTTCCAGTCGTACTGCTAAAAAAAAAGATAGATCAACGCGCTGTCGTGTAGATGATCGTCAAAATCAACTATGCACGAAGAAGCAAAGTTACAGTTTTTAGGATAGTTGGGCGGTTCTACGATTTTCTTGACCCTTGATTTGAATAGCGGATACTGGCAGGTAGATCTGGCCCAAGAACATCGGGCTTTCACCGTCGATTCAGGATTGTAGGAGTACACAGTTATGCATTCGGTCTTTGCAATGCTCCAGTTATATCTGAGAGATTGATGGAGATGATTCTAGAAGGCATTTTTTTCGAAGACCACCTGAAGAACTTGAAGGAGATATTTCTACGACTGAGAAGCTTCGGATGGAAATGATTGAATTGAATTGAATTGATTTGAATTGGAAATAAAAGTGTCATCTGATCCTAAAAAAATACGAGATTTCAGCCACAGTTTCTGGGGAAGTAGTAGCGGTAGACGAGCAAAAGATCAAAGCCGTTAAGGAATTGCCCATTTCAAAAGACATAAACGAGCTTCAAAATTTGGTTTGTGCACCTACTATCGCTAATATGTGATGAGATTTGCTAACATCGCCATACCCCGTACCAGATTTACGGAAGGACAAAGCCAATTCCAGTGATACAAGGAATGCCAAGGCTCGTTCAGGAAGATGAAAGGAGCATTGATCAACGCACACCAGTTCTCAGCTATTTTCTGCCGAACGGAAAATTCATTTTGGACACGTATGCATGTATGAAAAATCATCGCATCCCAATACCCCAGATACCAAATTGTTCTAGATGGCTCGATCTGGATGCGAGTAGAACACTGAAGCTTCTAGGCCTTGTGAAAGAATATACTAGAGTCTTCGAGAAGAACTCTGCATCGATATAAGTAGGAGACACAGTTGGCAGTTCAGAGTTAGTTCTACAGTTTGCACTTTACAGACATTCAGAGGTTGCAAATAGACAGAGTTGGCTTTGCGATAGGGATTTAAGTTACTATAAAATAAGTTAAATGTTGTAGGTTACGAGTCTAAATGAACTAGTGGATTATAGTTAAGTGCATTTTCATAACAACACCCACCGAAAGAACCACCTCTATCTTCACTGTCCAAAGGATAGCGGTAATTGTCTGAAAATGTGGGAAAGAATATAAGAAATTGGTTTATAGAGAAACTTTAAGTTTTTTTATTACTCAATATTGTCTTGTACAAATAAGCTCCTCCACCACCTTCAAGGACTAATTTAGATATTTTTATAATTCGAAGATATATATGTAAAATAAAAATTTGTTATTTCTGTCATTTATTTCATTGAACAACCAATTATATAGTCATTAGTATGCGTAAAATATCAAACAACCATCTACAAATTATTTTATTCCCAGATACTCATAAAAATTGAGGAACTGGTGAATTTTATAAATCTCTGGATGCAATCCTTTTCAATCGCATGGGTAAACCAACTTTGGACAGATTGGCTATACTTTTAGGTTCAAATATTACTGGATCGGGAGTTTCTGCACATCTCTCCACTTCAAAATTCGATAGGATATATATCAAACCCATTTGGGAATTTATTAATCCAAACCGATCACCTAAAATATAGAAAATATTTGCATTATGTCGAAAATTTGAGCTAAACAGTGTATTAAACTACATAGGATATGAGTACTGCCATAGAATAGCTAGTTTTCAATAAACATCAACCCACAGAACAGTTACATATGTATGTGTTTTGTGCGATAACCTTTCTATCTATAGTATTTGGCATTTGGAATTTAGGTATGTTGTAATTTTGTCAGTTATTATAAACCAACGTTTCTCAAATAACAACTTGAAATACCAAATTGAATTAATATCAGAAGTGAAATTTGTAGCTCCCTCAAACGAGTTGGCTAAATATTCCTGAAGGGAGGCAAAAGCCATGTTATGGTGACAGATACACTTCCCAAGGTCATTCAATTTGGTACCACCAAGATCGAAGGTACCTATGCTGCCGCTTCTGTATCCTTGAATATTCTCTATATATCGGAAATAATCTTCATTGAATTAGTTTTTTTTTTTTTCATTATCCACACATTTTCCTGTGCCAATTCAAACGAACCTTATGGATTGAGTCGAAAGTAAATATATTAAACTGACTTTGTAAAAACTATATTTAAAATTGACTGTTATCGATACAGTTTTAGCCGGAAAAAAGATATTTTTTGTTAACACGCGCAAGAAATATGGGAGTAATCAAAAATTATATACAAGGTGGTCAAAATTTAAATATATACGATTCATCGAAAATGAAGTTCGTAACCAGAACAGAGCACGTGGACCTTGATTAAGGAGCTGTATTTCTGTTGAAGTCAGAATATCAGGTTTTTCCGAATGAAGTAGATAGTGGACGTCATTAATATTCTTGTTATATCCGCGAATGTTACAAAACAGAATGTTTAAATTATGTAAATGGATTTGGTATATTTACCTATACACTTTCTTGGACCTTCCCCAAATGGCATATAAAACAAACCATTTTCATTGCAATTTGTCTCCAAAAATCTATCTGGATTATACCTTCGGGGTTCTGGGAAATACTTCTCATCCATTTGCAATCCGGCTATAGGAACGAAAACAGGAACTCCTTTCTCGATCACGAAATCAGTTCCAGGTACTTTATAGTCTGCATTGCATTCTCTACTCAAGAAGGCTACGACTGGATACTTTCGTAGAGTTTCTGCAAAGCAAAAAAACAGCTTTTAACGCTTTTCTTGATAGATATAAAACTTACAATGGATTGAGGTAGAAACAAACTTTTGCTCGAAACTAAAACTGAATATTGTTAAAACGCAACTCATTTGCATATCAAATAAACCAGCGCCGATCGCAGTTATTATTTTCCCATTCTTGGAACTGTTTTTTCGATGTTTTTCTATACGGATCAATCTGGAGAACGGAAGAATCCCGAAAAGTGAAGTGTTCTATCAGTTGTATGTTCATAGCGAAGTTAATAAAAACAGTATCATTTAGTAATATCGTAACAATATATACCATATGGATACTACATTGACATATAGTATGTTGCATCAAAAAATTACCTCAAATAATTCCTAAAAGATAATAAAATTTTAGGAAAACTTTATCGGTAGAATTGTTTCACAGTTTTTTGAATTCTCACCCCCAACGCCTAAGATTTCAAATGACACCGTATCCCAAAAATTAATCGGAATATGATAAAAAACAATGTATATAAATTTAGCTCTGCTACTCATATATCTAGACAAATGAATATAAAATCCCACAATGTGGCAATCGAAAATTGTTTTGTAATTGTCAAAGTCAATTTGACGTGAAAATACTACTTACTGAAAATCTTTTCTTCACAGCATATTATTATTATTAGGGTTGAGTTGAAAAGCAGCTACTGCTGACACTCCGCCCATTCACCATACGTAATTTTTTGGTATGTGAATAAAGTCGATGTATTATTATTTACACCGCATTTATATACAACAAATTATGCTTCATCTTCTGTAATTTTTTAAGAAAAATCATAAAATTTTTAGGATCGACAGATACACCAGAGATCAACTCTCTGCACGAAAGGGGTCATCCTACGTGATATACACTGCACGCCAGCCGCGATAAAACCACCCATTTTTCCGGAAAGTTATATTAGGGGGCGAAATTGGCCCGAAATTCCTTCGGATTCATGTTGTATACTGAAAATTTTATGGTTCTACGTCGAAAATTACGGAATATACGGGGGCGTTTCCATGAGAAGTGAAACAAATTAGAATTTTTCAGGATTTCCAGGAGACAGCTTATTATTCGTAATTCGAGGATCCTCATCACGAATCCGAAGGAATTTTGGGCCAATTTTGCCCCCTAATATAACTTTCCGGAAAAATGGGTGGTGTCATCCTGTTGGCGTGCAACTTATATCACGTAGGATGACACCTTTTGAGCAGTGAGTTATTTCTATAGTGTATCTATCGATCCCGAAAATTTCATGGTTCTACGTTGAAAATTACAGAAGATACGGGGATGTTTACATGAGAAGTGAAACACACTGCATATGTTTTGCCTTATCTTTGGAACAAATGAAAAACTACAAATGATATACCTAACTTGATTATTTTATTTGGCTCCAAAATGCAATGAACAATTGTAGAATGACTAAAACATATTGGTCGAGGAAACTCTTTTTTTAAAGCCGGAAAACTACATACAAATGGTGACAAATTGAAATATTCCATTTTCTCGCTAATACACTCACATAATTTAGTTGGTTTACTTTTTCTGCCCCGGTAAATCAACTCTACAATTGTCAAATGACAATAAGAAATTTGTCGTTGAACGTTGAAATTTCCTGAGGCGCAAAACTATCTATTTGTAATTGGTAAAATTATATTATATCCGGTCTCTTCATATTGCCTACCTATTTTTTTGGTCGAAAATTTATTGAACAATTATTGTCGAATGACGAAAACATTTTTGTCGTAAAAATTCTCCTTCTTGAATATCCGGAAAATTACACATAACCTTGTGTGAGACAGAAAAAAATGTTTATTTAATGACCTAATAACATTTTTTTCCGTTCACAAAAAATCCTAGACAATTATTCGACATTTACTGCAATAGGATTCATCGATTTTCTAGCAACTGACCTTGCTAACGAATGATGATTATTGAAAAAGAACAAGCGACTTGGACCATATTCTATGAATGGTATCATAATGTTGAATCTTTTTCTATAATAGGAAACTTTTTTTTCCTCCAAAGTCGCTTTGATCATTAGTAAAAGGATGTCGCCATAATTCTAGTAGGCGCCTGATAGTTTTAAACATACCAAATGAATTTCAAACATTCAAAAACGTATACTACAGTTAAAATATAACATATAAATCAAAAAACTCGCTCCGTTGATAAAATTTTGTAAAACCATTTTCATTCGTCAAAAGAATAATCAAAATGAAAATGGAGGTGCTGATACTTGTCACGTGAAGAGGTCGCTGATTATTCAAACAGCTACCTATAAATTAATAATTAAGTAAAAGGAGTAACAGAGGAGCAAAACAACTAGTCCTTCAAGTGTCAACAATACGTGACATCACATATCCATTACCTACTAGTAGATGTAATGAAATACAAGGGACAATATCCTGATCTGAACTTCATTCCAGCATTGTCTTAGCAAGCTTGCACAACGAGGACGCGAAGTGGAGTGCCCTTAACGTTGCAAGGTACATATGATGAAACTGAGAACTTGACGTCGTTGCAAAGCAACAACCTTCAAAACACGACATGTTCTTGATTTTGCACAGTTTTTACTTATTTTGATAAGGATTAGGAGGTATGATAGAAAAGTGATTTTATTTCATAGTTGGGGAAAAGCAACATTCGACATGCGCCAAATTATCAAATTAATTATTCGTATATATTTACCAGAGACGCAGCTCTTCAAATACTTCATTTCTTGAACAGCTTCGTACGTTATTGATCCATGTTTCTTAATTTTTTCGAGAATTTCGGCTCTAACCTTGTTCTGAAGATCTTCATTGAGGCATAACTCGTGTAGGGTGAAAGATATAACGGAGCTGGTGGTTTCGAATCCTGCTGCGAAAAACATGATGGCTTGGCCACAGGCTTTTTGAATTGCTAAAATATAAAATGAAATTGATACTAAGGGCTGAGAGTTTTCCAGTAAAGAATGGACTATTCCATATTTCATATCTGACTTGTCCCTTTTCCCAAATTCTGAGGACATCCTATATTGACATCTGATGAGCTATTCCCAACGACTCATAACACCTATAATAATAATGATAATAATAACAATGCTCTCTCCTCGGCCAGTACTCACAAGTTACCAGTTTACTAGTAGTGTTATTGTTCGCAAAAACGTATCGCCTCGGACTTCTATCAGGAAAGTGTCAACATCACAACAGGATGTCAGTTCACCAGATGAATTGAACAAAGTATATTCAACGTTTCAAGAAACTATCGCGTATATAATGACTGATCAGATATGACAGACTAAACTAGGTCCGTCGCTAAACTGAAAAGTAAAGATAACGTGACATCTGGTATAAATCCATATAATATTCATGATTGAGTCCGAATATTATATATACTCGATACAAAAGAGATGGTCTATAGTAGTAGTTGAGTATGTTCGAAGTGACATTTTTGTATTATTATACGAATCACATGTCTTCAAGTTTAATATGTTTGGTTATAATAGATATTCCTTATTATGGTAAATGTTTATTTTTTTATGTTAGTTGTTAAAAAATCCATATTTACCTGATTCTTCTGATAATTTTTCGGAGTTTTTCAATTCTACTAGTAGGTCAAGAAAATCATTCACTTTCCTATTTTTCTTCACTCTCGATGTCATGGATTGTGTAAATGCTCTGCAGAAGTAGTCTCTCACGTCGCTTTGGAAAATATCCATTTTGAAAGTTTTAACCAAACTAGGCTTCAGGAAATAACTCATTTGAGCTACAGCGTTCCTCCAAGAAAATTCGAACATGCGCCTGCCATTTTCTCTGAATTCGGAGTCTTTTTCGTCGAAACAGTATGAGTCGATTCCAAAAGCACATTTTGCTATGACATCGGTAGTGTACCTGCTAGATATATCTTTCGCGTCGATTTGTCCCAAGTGTTTGTCGAAATACTTCACCATTTCCTCACCGATATCTTTAATCAAATGAAACATTCCCTTCAGTTTGGCGGGTGTGAAAACCGGACTGAGTTTCGTCCTATCCGTTTTCCAATCTGATCCTTTTTGGAGAAACATGAAATTTTTCATAACTTCATCATGAGGCTCGCCGTTACTTCTGTTGATGAAATTATCAGAATCTTTGATCATAATGAGTTGTATAATTTTGGGGTCTCTAACCATCAGGACAGGGTCATTGAATAAGAATATTCCAACTAGTTTCTCATTAGTTGAGAAATATAAATGCATTATCCAGTCAATGGCACTTTTCCTCAAACAAGCAACGTCCCATAGGTTTCCCACGAAGGGCATGGGTTCAATGTAATGTAAACCTCGTTTCTTCCAGTAACCGTAATTTCTCACGGTGTATTTCCAAAGTAAAAACGTCAGGATAACTATAGCGATTCCCAGTTGCACCAACCATGTTGGTACAGGTAACATCTGGAAAAAATAACGATAAATTCAACTCTCATCAAACAAGAGGTACTTGTACTGTTACTACTTCATTCGGAAAGAAATGGCCAGAAACAAAATTACTGACAGGAACATAATAACATTATCGATAGAGTTTTCGAATCGAATAGGAAACACTTTCATCTGTAATGTACTCTACATAAAAGTATCTGCTTCTGTTGAAATTCGAAATGCGTCATACAAAATAGCGAAAAAAAAAATGTTCATACTTGAAATAGGGTAGATATTTCAAAATAGCTCCAAGAAAGTTAAGGTTATTGAGCAAAATATTATAAATGAAGTTGTTTTGGTTACAAAAATCATACCAGTTTTGCGTTCACATGTATGTCAAGGTCATTTTTAGCACAAACTTGCGAAACGTACTCTAATAAATTGCTAGGGTGTTAGGCGATGATATCTCGAAGGCCAAGGTGTAGATAAACAGGTTCCACCACGAATTTACAAATGCGTGGACTTCACATAAGGAGTGGAAAGGGTAATAATGGTCAGAAAAGTTCCACGAACCAGCTTTATTTATCAAAGCGAAGTGAAATAATTAACGGAAATATTATGAATGTACCAAATAAGTATGTAAAATATGACAATAACTAAAATTCGTAAAGTAAACCAACCCTAATATACGTTTCATCGTAAGCATTCATATCCTCCACATTTACAAATTAGCGAAAATACTATTAAGTACTTTACATAAAATGGTCACCCTCTCGTAGAAATGTAAGCTCGCTCAGCTATTGAATGCATGTTTCTAGCCAGCAAGTCGCTAAAATATGCTTTATTTTTGTCTATAAGATCTCTTCAAGAATTGAAATCATCTATTCACATATCTTTCTTTTTAGTCCCAAGTTCACTTAATACAACAGCCTAATTTATAATAAAACTAACAGTATTATTATTACAATAAGAAATGTGGTCAATTTCATATCTGAACTGTTTTATTTTTTACTCATATTCGCAATCCTAATGACCTGAACTTCATAATGAAACAAATGTCAGCCCAAAACGCCCAGTTTTTAATCTATAATAGTTATTATTACATGGAACAAAGTTGAATGCGAAAAGCTTATATCGATTATCTTACGATGATACAATTAGACACCCCATATTCATTACTATTTGGAATGTAGCCGGAGCGTTTGTTAAACCGAATGGCATTCTAACGTATTCATAGTGTCCACACCCAACACGTCCAAAATTCACAACAAAACTATTATTATTAGTATTGGACTTGAGGAGTAAAACTACCTACTGTGTATGTGAGTGAAAATATGAGGGGTAGATCAACATATTTTTGTGCTCATTTAACTAGTAACGGAAAGAAGTCCCCAAAATAAATCAAGACCTGGGAATCTCTCGACATTCGCAGGTACGTCTCAACAAAGAGCGAATATTGTGAATGACTATATCTCCGAGATCTTCTTTAAAGGAGAACCAGTAGGCGCAGCGAATTCGACGTCCCCGTGATCTCCACTAAACAAAAAACAGGAAAATTCACCAAATTCACTGATAGTACCTAGCATATGATTCTAATCTCGAATAACGTGGCACCCGTTGTTTCCACTCGACAAAAAACAGGAGGCACTGCAAATTTCACGAAATTTACTGATAGTTCTCAGCAGAGGGCACTGATTCCAAATAACGTGGTCCTTGTGGTCACCACACAACAAAAAACAAGCCTCTGCTGGATCCATGAAATATACACACCATATACTACAACAGCAATATTTGTATATGATTGAATGGGCGAAGTGTCACTGACAAGCAGTGTTAATAACGAGGCCCTCGAGTTCTCCACCAACAAAAAACACTGCAAATCTGTATATTGCTATAAACTAGCCTGTATGAAGAACTTGGAAAAATGGGGGCCTCCTACTACACAAAAAAATAAGAAAAATCTGAAAAGTTACAGACAACAGTGATACAAATGAAACTAGCCCCCTACCGTATAGTCTCGCACAGTTGAGAGGACCAATGTAAGAATGAACTGCACAAGCCCAAAAAACAAGATACATTGAGAAAAACAAAACTGCCCCTCCCTCATTTAGCAGGAAGGACCTCCTCGCCGAATAGAGGTGAAGGTTATGAAAAAAATACAGCGAAAATTCAGACTACCCCTTCAGTCAGCAGAACTATAACCGATATAAGCTCATCTGTCGAAAATTAATAACAAACCATATAAAACACATAATAATGAAACAAATTCTTGAAAATTTAAATAAATATAAAACCACCAGCTGCAATACCCGTCGTTGCTCGGTTAAGAATATTATATATGGTTTTGGAGAACTTAAGTGTCTGTCTGGTACGTTCTAGAACATTCTAGACTTTTCTCTCTCATATCCTAATAATTTCACCTACCAAGCCAACTAACTGGTAATCGAAATCTCAGTAATTTCGCTCAACTGTATTGCCAGTGCGTTTTAGAACCTTACGGAGCCTCTTGTCTGCACTTTCCTTACACTTCGAGGACATTTTCTCTCATATTCTAGAAATTTACTAAGAGTTCCATATACCACGCCCCCTCACTGATGCCAAACTTTTCATAATTTCACTTGAGTATCTTGTCAGTACGTTTTATAACCGTTTGGAGTCTCCATTCTAGTTCATTCCAGGCTTTTCTACACTTTTCTCTTTTGTCGATATTACAAATCATTCTACATCGATTGTGAAACACTTTCGATCATTCTATATTATCTAGACCATTTAAAATGATTTCAGATTAGTTTCGCACATTCTAGATTACTCTTCACTATTTTTTTTTCTTTGGTGTATTGGCATCGGTTGCTGTGGTAATTAGCCATGTGTTCTGGATAGGCTTTGTTACTAACTCCTTACGCCACCTTAGGAGCAGCACTGTTGATTTTTAACGCAACTGTGAATCGTGGAAGATTATTCCCAGTCGGCAACGAGATTTACTCTTCACTATTATAGAGCGCTTAAGATTCTTCTGGAACAGTATATATATATATATATATATATAGATATATATATATATATATATATATATATATATATATATATATATATATATATATATATATATATATATATATATATATATATATATATATATATAATTCTAGATCGCTTGTTCTAATTTTCTTTCTTCCTTCAATCAAATATTTCTCGATACTCTCCACACACACAACAAAGTTGATTTCTGGTGGTGATGTATTGCGATTTCCGAACTTGCATAATAACCAGTAAGGTAGGAAGTTCATTAGTATCCAAGGTGCTGCAAAAACTTGGTTTCCGGCACATTCTCCTTTTCCAAGCATACACAGGGTGTGACAACTTCAGCAACTAGAAATGGCAGTGTAACGAACTGGAGCCGGGCTTGTCAACTTGTGTCCAGTTCGTGAAGATTTTCTAAAGTGATCGCTCTAAACATCTGCGGATATAAATACAGAGCGCGTGACGAGATATAGAAGTTACAGTTCAACACGTTTAGATTGGCTTAGTGATATGAATTAATTTGTCAACAAAAATTATAGATTTTACTGGTGAATATAAATCAGCGGAATACTTTTTGTAAAAATGAATTAGAAAGACAGAAGAAGTGTGCCTTTTTAAGTATGTTTCAAGAGTCTCTGTATCGCCTATTTCATTTTCATATATTACCATATACTTTGCATTCTGTTTAGCTTTTTATTTATTCCTGTAATTGAGTCTCTTGACTTGTTAAATGCATTTTCTCAATAAATGAATAAATAAATACCATAACTCAATAACTGAATTTTGAAATACTTACTGCGAACATAACCAAAATAATATCAACTTATGTTCGTTATGTGAAAAAGCGGTTTATATAATTATAGATAATTTATATAGGAAAAAGTCAGAATAATCTTATCTTGATAAAAATTCAATGGTCCTACGACAGTAGCGTAACCAAAAAATCATTACGTATAATTCCCAATTTCTATTCAAATTCGATTCTATGCATTGGAATTTCGGTAACGGTGAGAGATAGAAGGGTAGTTAAATAATGGCAAACTTGCGTATTTCAAAGGTCAGTTACGAAAAACAGAAAAATCTGATCTAGCTTCACATAAATTTTCACAGTGTTTTTTGTAACTTTCGTCATGCATGTCTCTATTTCGCGAAATCCTGGTGTGCTGTGGATACCAAATTACCTACTATCAATTAATTATACAAATGACGTATCTTTCTAATGGCATGCAGTTTGGAATCACGTAAAACCTGTATTTAATTATTACAGAGGTTTCCCGCAATTTGCCACCATTGGTCAGACGAGGGGCGCATGCCAATTCTTCCAGAGTGTTTTTATTACCGAAAGTTCAATTCTTTACATCGGCATGCAATTTGAAAACGCGGAAGTTTCCCTTAATTTTTTTCAGTTTTTCGTAACCCTTTGAGCCCTTTCGGTCGCTGCGGATTGCATGCCATTAATTAGTAGCGTTTCAATTTGTTTGAACTTCCGTATATTACAATAGCAGGCAGTATAATATCGCGGAAGAAAACGAAAATTCTCCACAAAAAGAAAAGCGCTTTTTTCTGAAATCGTTCAAGAATGCCCACTTTCTCGGAGCAACTTCAGGCCTCAAAATACGCTAATCTAGTATTTTAGTCCGTTGCTAAGCAACGAACTTTCCCGGACCGTTTTCGGCACTAAACTGTACGGGAAAGTACTTTCTCGTATCGAAAACGATCCGGGAAAATTTTTGACGGCTTGTATACATTTTAGACAGTAAATGAATGCACGCAAACAATAAGTATAATTCCTTAATTTATTTTTTTCAATGCTTGTTGGCCTCGGCTTATCGCCTCGGTCAACAATTTACATTGTCGTCCGGGAATGTATTGCTTTTACACTAGATACTATTCTTTATGAAGTGTACACGTGCGGTGGCCAGGAAACCGTCTATATTTCATTATTTGGGGTTGATTATCAAGCCTTAACAAGGCAAGCAGTGTAAAATGGGAAAACGTCACCTGTCACCTGTCACCTGTCACCAGCTCCTGGTCTATGATTGTCTATTACGAAATACCGTCTCAAATAGATCTGTCCACTGGATTTTTGTATCCAGCACAGTTCCCAGAATAGTACATTGTGTATCTGGTAGTGAAACCAAAACATTGCCGGTCGACAATGTAAATTTTTGGACGAGGCGTTGAGCGAAATCAGAGTATGGGGCCAGACTAAAAATATCCCCATGGTATTTAAATCTTGCTCAAACACCAGCTGATCCACATTTTTCATTTTCATACCAGAATTGTTGCTTACCGCATTTCCTCAGCTTAAGTTATTACCTAGGCTCGATTACTTTTATCAATCAACAACTCTATCATTAATTGTGATAATGGCATTTAGAAATAATGCAATTAAAAATAAATATGTCCAGCACGCTCATGAACGAATACTCAAAAAAATAATATAAGTGTTAATAATGATTCAAAGTTCAAAAGTTATCTGATTCGTATTCGGATACAGCAGTTTTCGAGTGGTGATAAAATTATTATCAACATCTTGAAGAATAAAAAGGGGCTGAGTACAAACTATCAGCTGCGTTAAATATCGCGTATTGACAATAAATATTATTATTATAAATATATGTTAAGTACAAGTGCTCCCATCTCATCTATCAGACATCTCAGAGACGAGAAGACTTATTTCAGTCAAGATTATTGCGTACCTACTAAATCTCCAAAAAAGTATACCTTCAATAATAATAATAATGATAATAATAATAAAAAATGGACTCAGGAGGAGCTGCGACAACTCGATGTTAAAACTCGCAACATGATGCATCTCCATAGGAGCTTGCATCCTAAATCGCCCATTCCACGGTTATACTTCCCCAGACAACGGGTAGGCCGTGGACTTTTCCCCTTCTCTACTTGGTATGCGATCATGAAAAAGCAAGGATTGGAGCATTTCTTTTCAAGGCAGCAACCCGTGCAGCCGATGAACTCGGTCTCATATTCGACACTGAACGGACAAACCCAAACTCTGTCACCGAGTTGGAACCCGTTCAGCAGAAAGCCCACGTCAAAGCTGCAGCTACAGCTACATAAGGATGAGCCAATACATGAGGTCTTCTGCAAGAGCATTGAAGACCTTGGCTTATCCAGAAACTTAACCTTCGCTTTTCTCAGGTCAAGTGGACTGAAATCGGAAACCGAGGGATTCATAATGGCCTGCCAGGATGGTGTCTTCAACACCCTCGTCTAACGTAGTCGCATGTTAAGTATAGAGTACCCTGACACTGAATGCAGAGCGTGTCGTGGGGTAGCTAAGACCATAATGCATTTGATGTCAGTCTGTCCAGCTTATATTCACAGGCATAACGCGGCGCTACGAGTGTTGAACTACCATCTACGAAACTCGTACGGTATTGACGAGACACCGGTGTTGCCTTATGCTCCGGGGGACATTGATTCCGTTGTGGAGAATAAAAGTGCCGAATTTCTTGGAACATTTGTCGATCCCAAACACCATTCCGATAGCATGCGTGTACTCTTGCACCGCCCTTAAAGACTGATGAAGATGCTTTTCCCCGAAGGCATATATTTTAAGGTCATCCATATAGAACAGATGGGTGACCTTATGCTGGGGGTGTCGCAGTTGTATCCGCGGGTTTACAACGGTCAATGGCAATAGGGAGATGCGAAGAAAATCCCTGAAACACGTCCCTTCTGAAGATAACCTGCTCTGTTTGGATATTCATGATAGAAAGTAATTATTTCCTCAACATCTCGCAGCAGATATCATACTCATCGATTCGAAGGAATGTATACGTAACGAATCGTAACTCGGGTACTATCATAGCAATTTTTAATATCACTGATATTTCGAGAAATTTTCCCATTGTCTCTGGCGGAATCATTATCATATCGAGATAAGAATATAATATTGTTATCAAATATTCAACAGAAAATAGAATTCTAAAAATGTGAACTGAAAATTATCAGGAACTTGATGTGAACTATGTGTGATGAACATCAAATGAGATTCTAAGCTATTCTCTGAAACCACTTTGTATGCAGATTAAAACATTCGACTTGTTAAGTTCCTGGTTGTATGATAAAATTATCCTTTCGTGTATTAATAGTCAAAAAAAGACATTATATTATATTTGTAGTACAAACTCGAGGAGTGGTTTGTTGTCAGTTTCATCGTAGGAAATACAAAAAGATGGATCATATTGCAAAAATACTACCAAAAATGTTTGGCTTTGAAATAGACTAAACACACGCCCCAAGTTTATAACGAAACCACTATTATCATTATTATTTGTCTTGGAAAAATGTTGTAATCATATCGTAGCACTACTAACTTGATGCACAAAGTAAACACACATGGACCCTACGCAAATTTACATCATTCGAAAGTGGCATCAGCCTATCCTCACGGGTGGTCTTAACCAACCCAAACTATCACTAAGGGGGCGTCCATAAATTACGTGAGGTGTTTAAGGGGGGGAGGGGGTCGAGTCAAATCTCATCTAATCTTACGTTGGAGAGAGGGGGGGTCTCGGCAAATATCACGCAATTTTTTTTCTGATTGAAACAAAAAAAAAATTATACTATTTTGGTCCATTTAATCCAGATTGTACATGCATAAGATTTAATCTTAAGCGTAATCGTAATACGATAAAGATCATTCACTAATTCGTTCAATAGAAAATAATTTCATTCATACAACATTGATTACTAGTCATAACTAGTCGTAAATAAAAGCACGAAGCAAATTTGTTTTTTTCTTTTTACAATAACAATCCAACACGTTTACGTAAGAAACTCACATTTTGAAAAATCTCACGTGAGATTGGGAGATGGGGGAGGGGGTTGAATAAAATCTCACGACATCTCACCAGGGGGGGAGGGAGGAGCAGAAAATTAAAAAAAACACCTCACGTAATTTATGGACGCCCCCTAACACTCTCCGACACCGATTGGAATCTGAAAATATCAACCCTTGTTATTTCCCACCATATTCGACTGTTCTATCTTAGGTCGTAGTGTTAGAAGTCATTAAATTTATCAATGAATAGAACTTATATAAATATAAAAACAATTCCCTTAAATAAAAACCGTTTCATACAGGGCACACCATTAATATACATGACAGTGCTCACTGTTACAATTCAAAATGTTTTCTTTGACATGCTCAGCATTACAGAGGTACACTTTACTTGCATTCAAAATTTGTCATACTCAAATCACTGTTCATCAGAATCTATCGTATCTGAAACAGTCTCGAAATGGATAGATATATCCGAAAATTAGTTTCAGTCATCAGTAGAGGACGGTATTTTTCAGTGATTCCGTACCATCAATTTTATTTCCATAATTCACCACAAATATTAAGCCAATAACTAAGATCAAAGATACTCACTGCGAAATGCAATAACTTATATTCGTAATGTGGAAAAGCGCTTTATTTAAATATCTATATACCTAATTGATAATGTTTCAATAACTATCACAGTAGCGCAACACCAAAATATCAGCACATATGTAATCACTAATATTAATCATAGAAACATTCATTACAACTGGTAAAATTGGAAGCCAACTGACCTTGCTAAAATATCTAGGCGGTATGGCCTCGAGCGGACACCAAAAAGGATAAATTACCATACAAAAAATAACATCATTCAAATATACGTTTGAAAGTCTGTTCCTCATCTGAAGAATCACGAAATGATTTAATGAACGGGGATTATGAATTACATAACCTTTAGTGCCGTTTCACATGGAACGTATGATCAGCGCGATTCGTTAGAACGTATATAACGTGTTCAAATGTGTGATTTCACATAAAGCACGTATGATCAGTCCTTATAGATTTGGTACGACAAGCAGGGGGAGGAGTAGCGATCCTCGTTGAGTCCAGTGTGCCGCATACTCGCCTACCACAGAGAGCAAGCTTAACAGAGCATGTAGGAATCCAACTGGAGACTGGAGTATGGGTGTATGCGATATACACTCCCCGAGAAACAGATTCGCCGATATGGGTATATGCCGACCGATCGTACCACAACACGTGCAGGAATATACTCTGGGTGTATTCTTTGAACAACAACGTTGCCGTGGATTACCCAGAAACCACACCCACTACTTGTGATGAACGGTTTCATTCCTTCAACTATCGACCTAGTGGTGAACAAAAATGTAACTGATATCATCGAACTCCGCACCGCCTCTGAGTTCATCTCAGACCACAACTCGCCACAACACTGTATTCTTCTCAGTCAGCGGGGGGTAGAACCCGAGAAGAAATAGAATCACGTATGAGTACTACATGGCTGACTGAAGGGGATACAGGAGTATTCTGAGCGAAAGAACGGTGGTCACACCGCAAATAGCGGAGGTAGACCTAGACCTATAAACTCAAAGGTGAATAGAAAACATACAACGTGCAAGAGAGGCTATCGCCACGAATAGGGTTGTGTTGGAGGTCTCATCCTAGAACTTATAATACTAAAACAATAAAGAAACGAAAAAGTGGCAAACTTCTCGTAACCTAGTCCATTGTGAGAACATCATAAGACTAGACCACATAATAAGCCACAGGGATGAAACTTGGAAAAGGAAGCTCGAAAGCCTCAACGCCAACGACGGTTCCCCATGGTGTATGTCGAAGAGCCCTCGTAGAGGATACAACGGCATACTGGCGGACCAAAAGAAGGCGGAAATGTTCGGGGAATATTTCCAGAGTGCATTCCAAGTGAACGCCGATGCCACCCAGGGAGTTACTAGGGGATCCAAGCTGTTCAGAGAAACTTTCAAAGTTAAACTTGGCAGCAGGACCTCCTCGATGTTGATAAATAAGTTCGGAGAGGTTCAAGAAACCATCGTGATGCTCCCCAGGAACAAGGCACCGGGCGCGGACAGGATCGACGCCGCTCTACTGAGGAACCTCGCAAGGCCAAGTTCCTCGTACAGTAAACAATATAATGAAAGGGCAGCACTACCAAAGTACCTGAGGCATGTGGAGATCATCCCCATCCTCAAACCGGGGAAACAGGACTCGAGGTCGAGAGCTAACACCCAATCTCTCTGCTTAGTGCGGTGGCCGAGGTAGTGGACAGAATCCTACTCGAAGAAAAGCTGGAACTCATCCCAGAGGAGCAGTTCGGTTTCAGGAAGTGTCATTCAATGACCTCCCAGGTTGCACGGATTGTCCATGGAAGGCTTCAGTCGGATCCATAACATAGTGATGATCCTGCTGGATATCCAACAGGCGTTCAACACTGTCTGGGTCGAGGGTCTCGTCATGAAGGTGCTACGGGCAAGCATGCCTAGCCACATGGTAGAATTGATGGATTCATTCATTCATTCGTATAAATGTAACATTAGTTTTTTCACATTATATTTAAGTCACAGATATATTCAAGGTTACATTTTGATGTTACAAATTCCTCAATATGTAATGATTTCCTCACTTAACAAAAAGGTAACTACTTTTTTATGAAGTCTTACGCATGCCATAAAGACATGTATGGACATTGTTGTTTACTGAGAGACAATTTTATAAGAATCGCATATAGGTACGTTGGTAAAGTTAAAAGTAAAGTCAAAGAAAATGGAGTATTAGACGCCTGTGGTGTCAAAAAAAAAGTTTTCCCCTTCACCACACTAATAATTCATTCATTAAACTATCAGTTTAGTAATCCTACTGATGAAGTCATCAGCTTGGTTAACGAAATTCGCATCTAGGAATAAAATTACTTGGGTGGTGAAGGGAAAATCTTCTTTTTTTCTGAGTAAAGTCAAAAATAATAATGACAAAACGCTCAAATTCGAGAGTATTTGAACTGCATTGTGGATCTTGCCCTAAGGTATACATATATTGGTCAAACTGATAGAACATTCCAAAATCGCACTCATGAACATCATATGAGTTATTTGAATAAGAGTAATAATGAAATATGGTGGATTTCGTAATCCAATCTTCCGCAATAAAACCTATACAATAGGTAAAGTCGTCGGCAAGTATTCAACAAAAAACAACTACTGCCCCCTACGACCATTGAATTATATTTGTTTAATACTTGGCAAAGTTTTCTACAAGAACCACTTTGCAATGCATTTCAAATATCAAAGCTGAAATTATTTTTCGATTTAATTGGGGGAACACCTCCGTACCGGTTTCATGGTCATTGCCAATCATCAGCGAAGGCTAGTTCGACCCAATTGAATCGAAAGATCCTTTCATCCTAATTGGAAATCCCTGGTACAAACACTGAGGTATGAATTCAGCGCCATCTCTGGTTTCCAGTTTAAAATGCACTCCGACTACGTGTCGACTTCAACATGAAGCCAGAAATATCATGAAACAATTCTAGCGATATGCTGTAGATTTAATTCTGAATAATGAGAATGCCCTAGAAGCCTCGGAATTTGTTGTTTTTTTTTTTATTCCAATTCATTAGAGCGACCCGGGTTCGATCCCACCGCCTACCACTAAGCTAAAGTGGTTCGGAATCCACTTTTACGTAAACCTTAGTAATTCGTAAAAAAAGTTGCATGGGCTATTGACAAATGTTCCCAAAGAAATTCAAATAGGTTCGATATAACTTGTCTTTGAGATGTTTGTTCTTGTTTGTTGTTTGGGACCAAAGAACAAACCTAAACGTCAATTTTTTTTTAATTTTTTTCGTTTTTGTTATTAGTTGAATCTATTACAGATGCGTAAAAATCACAGGTGACAAAAAAATTTATAAGCAAACCAAAAACTTCATTTCATATTTTAGAATACACCAGCGGCAAAGTTTATGTGCCGAAAATGGGCTTGACCTCTGAAAAACTATCTTCCTGTAGATACTAACAATAACTCGGAATGTTGGTCGACCTATATTCCGGATTTTATCTCAATGGCTCAAAAATTGATAGAGATATAAAGAAACAACTTTTAAAATTCCTGAAACTTTAACGCTCTATAGATCGAAATGTTTGCAGACACATATTTATAGGAAAGTCTCATTTTGACCTGAAAAATGCACCCCTGAAATCTTGATACTGAATTTTGAAACACTCTATATCTGAATATCGATAGGAATACGAATATTTCAAACAACGATTTTTTGAGACCAGTTAAGGTTAACAAATGTGGTTATACTTTTGTTGAAGCAAGAAAAGTACATCTTAAATATTCATTCACCTATCTGAATTATTATGGAGATGGTTTGTACAGTGCTTGTTGCAAATGTTGGCCAAACAGGAAGATCATTCAAAAACCTCTTTCACGAACGATTTATATAAAAAGAAAACCTATTCAACTTATGTTAATCTTGTTTCAAATGGTTATATTTTCAATGAAAACTTGCAAATTCTGCTTTTATGCAGGATCCTTGGAAATGAATATACCCTTAAAATTTCAATTGTTTACTTTACAATCAACTCAATATTAATAATTCTCTGAATTCCTGATTGAATTCAAATATACTGCTTGACTAAGATACAGTTGGAGTGGTGATAAAATCGTTATCTACATCTCTTTTGATAAACACTTGAAGTACCTCCGATAATATGTTGGATGTGCATTGATGATGCTGAGAAATTGCTGGATGTACCAACTTGTTGGGAAACATTCTTGACCTTTTCTTTAGAAAAAATTGAATTATTTTGATGAAACAAATTATGTTCATATTCTCGAATTTGAATATCACAACTGAGTTGTGGAATTTGGAACTTTTTGATTTCTCCGATGATTTGAGGAAAGTATCTACACTTCACCAAAATGATCATGTTCTGTACCTCATTCTCATTCAATCACTATAATTAGTCATGTACTTAGAAACTGGAACGATTCTGAAATCTATATCATTGATAATGACATATCGGATTGTCAAACTGTATTGTTGCGAATGAACTTCAATCAGCCGGCCATCATTAGCTTTTACAGAGCATTTCCACAATAAAAATTGACCAAAGTTCACAATATGTCAGACATAGACAATGCTTTCGATTTATTTCTAAAAATCTTCCTCTTCTTCTTCAATGTCGTAACGGGCCTCGAGCCGGACTTGACTGCTTGTTGGGATAATCGAGCTCAACCCAAATACAATGCATGACATCACTCGAGAATGGCGCTAAACACTTCGAAGTATAATCTAGATGAGTCACAGAACTCTCCTAACTGTTATAAATAACAAACACCTCTCTTGTCGCCTGTCATCGTCGTTTCTAAACTGATCCAAAAGAAGCCTACTGCACGTGTAAATACAGAACTCTTGACCAGAAATGGCAGTTCACAGGAAGTTATAGTTTAGTTCAACAGTTAGCAAATAGTGCAAGAAAATGACACTTCCTGAAAATAATTTTGTGCGGATATAAGGTGAATCTCGCACGCCTGTAGAATGCATCAGTAGGGCATGCCAATGAAATTATTGGAGATGGTATGATAACGGTAATGGTGGTAATGGTATGATAATGCCACTGAAATATCAAGTGTATTGAACAATTACTTAATAAGTGCTCTAATAGAAATCTTTCCCAAAATAATTCAGCAAAATAAAATAAAAACCACAAAAAATATTAAAATCCAACAGAATTGCTTTTCTATATTTCTCACCCGTGCCAATGCTACGGAACTAGTAACACTACTAAAATTAAACTTCAAAACAAAATTTCTTCGGGTAACGATGATATACCATGATCTTATCCATACTAATGAAATGTTCAAATAGTAGATGGATATATTTAGATAGATGTTTTATCAACTACTTTACATTATGATTTCAATGTTAGTAGCAAGACACATACAATTTAACAGGAAAAATATCATATATATGTAATGAAAATAAAAAATGTGACAAAGAATACTTTAACTCATAAACGGCATAAAAAATAAGTGATCGAATGTCAAAATATAAAAATAATTAACAAACCACTTGAAATCTAAGAGAATGGTGGAAAGGTAACACGTTATTCTTCATTTATAAAGACTACTATTTCAATTGTACTTCTTTCATTTCCTTATACGCATATCAAATTTTCGCTCATAACATGGTAGGTATCTTTAGATAAGCATACTTCACTCAAGGTTAAGTTTGCCTTTTGCTCTAAAGGTTTCACATCATTGTTTTAATTTATATTGTATTGAGAAATAAGTATATGTAAACCAGCTACAAAGATAGTATTATTATTATACCTTAGACATTGTTTTGATCCGTGCATTGCACATTTCCCTCATATTGTTCTCTTTCACGCATTGCATGATAGCGTACATCTCCGCCTGGAATACGGAGGTGTTTATTCCTAGTGAGGCACTTTTTTGGGAGTTTCTCCCCTCACTGTATATTCCAGCATCAGTTCCTTCCTTGGTTTTATCAGGTTTGCCCTGCTTGATGTTGTCGTTTGTCCATTCGCTTCGATCTTTTATGATCACCTCGAAGTTAATGATGAAGACATATCTGGGAATCATGTGGTCTGTTGGGGTTTTATTTCGAAAATGTTACCTCCCACTATTTCCTTTATCTTATTGTACGTTGCTCAACTCAGCCGCAGCTATATTTTGGGTTATCTTGGTCCACCATACCACAGAGGCGTATATGATCATGGGTTTCATTACAATGTTGTATCTCCAATACACCATGTTGGGACTTAGGGCCAGTTGCACAGGTTACACTTAACGCTTTAAGTGTCACTTGCAGTTAAGAATTCGATAGAATATGTTGAATGGTATGTCAAACATATGAATACTTTCACATTCTAACTGATTCATAAATTTAAGCTTTCGGCCCTTAGCTCCCATATTGTTCCGTGTGATCGTGTCTGACATCAGTGTAGCCTCGGCTTTCTTCTTTACTTTCGTCACCTGTTGTTTCCAGGTGAGTTTCTAAAATCACCCCGAGATATTTGACTTCCCTTGACAGCTGTATGAGCGTACCTTGAAGGTTCAGAGGTCCTAAGTTCCCCACTTTCCTTCTTCGGGAAAAAGCTACGTTGGTTGATTTGGACGGACTGATAGACTGCATTGGCTTATCCTTATGTAGCTGCAGGAGTACTGTCTCCGCAACTTGAACGTGAGCTTTTTCCTGAACGGGTTCCAACTCGATGACAATGTTAGGGTCAGTACTTTCAGTGTCAAAATCGAGATCAAGTTTATCGACTGCACGGGCTGCTGTCTTAAAAAAAAACAGACCTGTCTGAGTTTATGCTGATACTTGCCGCGGAAAGAGTTTTTAGCTCAGGTTACTTGTTAGGAGCAGCGTTGTTCCACCCCTAGGTGAGTATAGATCTCCCCAGCATCAAGTTTTGAAAAAATACAATATATATATAGACGATTACTAATATATTTGCTTTGAATTTCGTCGTATACCCTTGGTAAGGTTACCAAATTCAAACAGGTTTACTCCATTCTAACCATCTTCGTATCTCCTATGATTTCCGAGGTCCCAATGTGGCATCCGCATTTGATTTACTAGGTAGACCGGTTCAATAGTCATTATCAATCATCACTGAAGGTTGCGTAATGACAAAAAATAATTTGTCAGAACGAGTTGGAAATACTTCAAATACGTACTTGATTTTTTACGTATGCATACTCAATTAATCTTTCAGTTAGAGAATACCAATTGAAGTCGTACTTTGATTCTCAATTATATATGCATGACACCGCAATTAATATATGCATGATAATGAAAAATTAATTATAAATGTCCAATTCGTGTATTTTTCTCGTTATCAAAGTAAGCTTGCGGAAAAAAATTTCCCGCGCCCAAAAGTTTGTTCAAGAACACAACATAATTTTTTCAATGGGCTTGTAGAAAAAATATCAATCCTAACTCATTCGGAATAGTTATTTTCCTATCAAGTGCGGTAATAATACTTTCCCGCACGCGACTGCCGTTGACCCAAACGACGTGAAGCGCAGTTCGGGCAAGCAATCAAGGGCGGGATAGACCCTTTACGCATGAATTAGGGACATTATTTTTTCTACGACCGCATAAAAATTCACAAAGCTCATTGAAAATATATATTTTAATCCAACATACTGTTACGAGATTGATAAAAATCCCTTAGCTACGCCGCTGGATACACTTACACGCGTATTGTCGATATGGTTTCCTAGAAAAAGGCAGATAATTGCCGGTAATGAATATTCGGGATATCCGAACCGTCGCATCGCAAAGATTCTGGTTACACTTGAGTACCTATATAAACGCGAGACATTTCACTGGAATGGAGAAGTTTTTAGAATGAAGAAGATTGAGAAGATTATGAAGAAGTGATAAAAAGCAGTTTTTGAAGAAGTATAGAAGTGTTTGGAATATTCAGCTAGTTGTATTGTTGTTTAGATCTAAGTGTTTAATTAGTCAGTGAAGTAGTTGTATGTTTTTAGTGAGGTTAGAAAATAAACAGTTTAGTAGTGTGCTCGGCATTATTATTTAGCGAAAAACGTAACAATACAAAGCTTTCAATGAAAATCCACAATTATTATTAATATTGATGTTAAAAACACAATTTGTTGCATCTTGCAACTAAGTCAGAGTAGTTAGTTGATGGTAACTAGCTGTTAAGAGTACCTAACACTCGTAAATTGCAAAGTGACGGCATCGGTTGCAAGTTGTCAGTAGGTACATGAAAGAATTTTATTCGAGATGGTTTTTTTCTGTTCTACAGAGTCCTCCGAATAACCAGCAACAGTACTTTGAAATGTACATGTTGTCCTCACTGTTCAGTCATCACAAAATACAGATTAAATAATACTTTCCTAGTGTTTGATTCTTCAAAATGGCATTAATGTTGAATGTCACAGCCAGAGCATTTCTTGCAGAATGCAATGGTTCCAAACCTGAAGACACCCACTTCAGTTTTGACCCCACTGTGGACAACAGTTCGTCACCCGAAAATAAATAAAATATTCATTGGTATCAATAACCGCATCTCCCTGTAATAATCTTGCTGAACTTTTATAGCATGGAATATTTGACAAATACTACAGATCTTTCATAATTGATTGTAAAATCTTATGAATGCAAATGAAATCTTCTTGCAGTCAAAATAAAAGATTCAACATCCAAAGATATTTTTCAAGTTAGTTCAATCAATATGGCGAAGGCATGGAATAATTTTATATGAATTCTGTTGTTCCGTGGTTTGCGCAAATTCGCAAAAAGTTTAAATATTTGAACTTTCTTGCTGCAAGTCAGATAGTAATTTTATTCGCAGAAAAATCGCGAAATTCGCAGGGGTACGTTTTCGCCTATAGCGAAAGTTTTTTATCAAAACTGAGCACTTATTATATCTCTCACCGAGTGTTTTTCTCGCTACGTGATTATGAAGATGGCGAAGGTTTACGTCCGGAAAGTTGAAAGTAAAACAAAAAAAAATAAATATTCTATTTATTGATTAATTTCAAAAAGGTGATGTTCTAACAGAACTATATAAAAGTGAATGAGATTGTTCACTATATTCTAAATTATATGATAAATCACTGTATATAATCGGATAATATTGTATTCTTCCACTTGACCATCCAATGGTCAAACAAGCGCCAGCATCAAATTGTTGAAGAAAACTTATTGTACTAGGTTGTTCTTCTGCCAATCCCATTACCATTGAACTGAAAAATAGTAAAAATTTAGTAAACCGGGATATTCAAATACAATAATTCATCCACCTAAAAATAATATGAATTAGAAAGCTGCAGCTCCTGATGATGCAAACTTTCTTGGCGAAACGCACGTCGAGTGAAACTGGCATAGTTTTTGTTTTAGCAAAACTTTCTATTATTA
This sequence comes from Chrysolina americana, assembly GCA_958502065.1. Taxonomy (NCBI): domain Eukaryota; kingdom Metazoa; phylum Arthropoda; class Insecta; order Coleoptera; family Chrysomelidae; genus Chrysolina; species Chrysolina americana. The sequence goes on along the minus strand of OY293410.1, from coordinate 102,432,680 downwards.
CCTGGCAATCAACTGCAGTCCTGCTTGTCTAACAACAGTAAAAACAGCAACAGAGTTTGTATCTTGAAAGAGAACGGCCAGGTGCTTTCCCTTGGGATCGCTTTCCATGCACTGTACCAAGCCACCAACCATCACACCGTCTATCTCGGTTTTGCTAACATCAAACATAGGCACAGCTTGAGTAGACGAACCATCCGTATCGGACGTGAAAATCAAATCATTTTTCACCATAACTCCATATATTATAGGTTCAGTATTGCTGGCAAATAGTAAAGTACTTCCATAATTCGACCAACAAGCTGATTGAACCCTGCCACTAAGGATCGTCCAGCGCTCACATTCCCAATTACGACAATCCCACACTCTGGAAAGAAATATTCATGATGATTTTTTTATATGTTAAATTATGTGCAACAGTTTCATATACAGTCAACTCAATAAACAACCTCACTCGTTTTTTGCTTTCGTCGAGATTTTTGTATTAAAAAATGAAATGCATGCATCAGATCTGCCCTTTTTGAACATGATTTAATTTTAACTGAATGGCTTGAATTTAACAAAGTTAATATTTTCGTTTGAAACTGACAATGTATACTAATTTCGTCATTCTGAATCGATTGGCGTTCGCACAATTGCTCTACCTCAAACCGTTATCGAGTTGAGAGCTATAGCTTTCTGCCAATTTCTGTTTTTTCATATTTATAAAATTCAACCTTTTTTGTATATGCTCACCGAATTTGAAATCGATTCCGGGTCAAATAAATATTCGGTAAGTTTTTTACGGAACCATTGCAATTTTTTAAAAGAAGTTCTCTTTTCAAAAAATTTGATTTTTCTGAAATTGTTCAAGAATGCCCACTTTCTCGGAGCCTGAAGATCAGGCCTCAAAATACGCTAATCTAGTAACGAACTTTCCCGGACCGTTTTCGGCACTAAACTGTACGGGAATAGTATATTGTGCAACAAGTGCAGAAAAGTGCTAATTTCTCACGAGTTTGAAAAAGTTGCGGCAGTGAGAAATTGCATTTCTGCTCGTGTTACACACTATACATTTTCTACAACACCCTTTTTGCTAAAAATAATACTATACTATAAACTGTTTGTATGCATTTTCATATTTTCCTCTTGAAGTTGAAGGTAGTAAATTCAATGACAATGAATTAACTTGTTCTCTTAGTTCTGGCGGAGTATTTTCAATTTCAGAACTGTCGCTATCCATTTTAGTTCAATCTCATTAAAAAATGACAGGACAAGAATATTTTACGAATATTTTATGCTTGACGTTTGTTGACATTCAAATGATTCGATAGATGTTGCTCCGTTGCCTAGCAATGGATAGTGTGTGGGTATTTGAGACAGCAGTAGTGATGTCTATAATTTTTGTTCAAAATATTATGAATTTGTACGACAATTTCCCTCATATTATATAAACCAATAGACTTTGTCTATTCATTCAAAATGCAAAATTTTCAAAATATACTTTCACCTTGCTGTCACGAAAACTGTATTGCTTAGAAATTAGGTACTGAAAAATTTTGGCACAGAAATGTCACTTTGTGGCACAGAAATGTCATATTGCGGCACACTAATGTCAAATTTCAATTATTGTGAGAAATAATCATGTTTGCGAACGTAAAACTATGCAGAAAAGCATGTTTTGGAGTGTGGTAGTAGAAAAAGTACTAATTTTTGACGGCTTGTATACATTTTAGACAGTAAATGAATGCACGCAAACAATAAGTATAATTCCTTAATTAATGATAATGCTGATTGCGATTTCAGAAAAAATAGGATGTGTACCTCGTAATAAAAGCACATTCCCAGACTTCAATGCTTGTTGGCCTCGGCTTATCGCCTCGGCCAACAATTTACATTGTCGTCCGGGAATGTATTGCTTTTACTACTAGATACACAATATACTATTTTTATTCTTCGAAAAACCTCAAACTTCCGTCAAACCAAACCCGACGAGCTGATTTCGATTTATGCATCAAAAATTGATTTCGAAAAAGTTAATCCTTTTTCTGAGGCAATTTTTGCGATTCTTTCGAAAAAATTGCTCTCATTTCGTAAATCCTTTGTGGAATCCAATTGCTGAGACGTTATTGAAATCAGCTCGTCGACATACGTTTGAGGAAATTTGCTTTTACAAGGTGAATATATAAAAAATGTGCGATAATATTTTTGTTCCAAATTCACAAATAAATTATTTTCGTCATTCTGAATCGATTGGCGTTCGCAGAGTTGCTGTATCCAAAAGTGTTCTCGAGTTGAAAAGTTCATCCGGAGTTGAGAACTATAATTAATTTCCCGCCAATTTTTTTTACTTATTAATTTTTCATGTTTGTGAAACTCAGCCATGTTTGTATGTCTTCACCGAATTTGAAATCGATTCCGAGTCAAATAGAGATTTGGTAGGCTTTTAACGAAACCTGCGCAATTTCAAATTGAACGTTTTTGTGAAAATTTTTATTTTCAACCCGACGAGCTGATTTGGAATTCTGCATCAGAAATTAAAATCGGCAGAGGATTAAAGAATTGAGTGCAATTTTTGCAATTCCGGTGATAAAATTGCCCTTATTTCGATTATCCTTTGTCGAATTCAATTTTTGAAACGTTATTCGAAATCAGCTCGTCGAGATACGCTTTAGGAAAATCAGCGAATTTTTCAAAATTAAAAATAAAAAATTTCGGAAATTTACTTCTTTAGGGTGTATGAAAAATGTTGGGCGTTAATATTTTTGTTTCAAATTCACACAGTACATTATTTTCGTCATTCTAAATCGATTGGCGTTCACAGAATTGCTCTACAAACCATTCTTGATTTGAAATGTTCATCTGAAGTTAAGAGCTGTTATTTCCCGCAAATTTTTTTATTTTTTTTTTTTTCCTAAAATTCAATCTTTTTTGTATATGCTCACCGAATTTGAAATCGATTCTGAGTCAAATAGAGATTTGCTAGGCTTTTCACGGAACCTCTGCAACAACTTTTTTGCAACAATTTTTTATTTGTTTTGGTTGGTTTCCGGGTTTTTGTTCAAATCTCCAAACGTTTCGACAGCAACTGCGGCAGTCATCTTCAGTGGCGTGATCGAAGTACTCTTCTAGACGTATCAACTGAAACATCAACTGTCAACTATCAACTGAAAAGTTTCAGTTGATACTTCGACCACGCCACTGAAGATGACTGCCGCAGTTGCAGTCGAAACGTTTGGAGATTTAAACCAAAGAAGACCACGGCAAAACCCGGAAACCAACCAAAACGTTGACGCCAGCCGTGAAAGCCTACATTCCTACAAATTTTTATTTTACATTTTTCGAAAAATTGCTCAGTTCTCGCTCAATACTTCATCAAATTTTTGATAATATATTCGGAATCAGCTCGACAAGATACGTAAGACGGCAAGTTAATGAAAAAAAAAAACATTTGAAAAATCGATGATGCGAGGGAATTTTTAACGTTTTATCACTATTTTATGGTACACCTTGTATCTGAGCATATCAAAATCATACATTTTCGAAATCATCACAAAATCTTGAGTATATGTTGGTAATTTCAAGTAATTCTGATGATTTTGTACTTTTTATTACTTTTTGGACTTTTATCAAGTAATGAATTTTTTGCTGCTGATCGACTTGAAATTCACAGACTATAAAAATTTTGTCATCTGAATCGATTGCTCTCAAAGCGTTCTCGATTTGAAAAGTTCATCTGAAGTTAAGAGCTGTTATTTCCCGCCATTTTTTTTTTCCCTCTCATTTTCGTAAAATCAATCAGGAGTTGAGGGCTATAATTTCCCGCGAATTTTTGTTTTAATTTTTCATGTTCGTAAAATTCAACCTTTTTTGTATGTGTTCACCGAATTTGAAATCGATTCTGAGTAAAATAGAGATTTGGTGTTTTTAAAGGCTGAAACACAATGGAAGTTTTATGTTTTTAGTTTTAATTTTCATAATTTTGGATTTTGTTTTAAAGCGAAACTATCATTGCCATTATTATTCTGATCACACCTCATAAATAATCTTGTTGGTAAAATTCAAGCTTTATTTTTCAATTCTTTTTTGCATCCTGTTTTATTTGTAAATTTGATATCCAAAATGCCAAAACTTAAAACTTATTACATAAAACTTCCATTGTGTCTACGGCTTTACAGTACCTCTGCAATTTGAAGTTTAACCTTTTTTGAAAATTTAGTACACTCAAGTATAAATAAATAATTGCCTCTAATGCAATTTTCGATTTCATTCAGACTTTGATATGTTATTTCCAGGAAAGCTTAGAGTCTATGGTAACTTGAAGGTTTTTGACCACCCTGATGTCATTGGGGTGAGAGGAGTTAGTTTTTCGGTAATTCCATTGTTTTCAAAAACTGCAATATAGTGATGATTTTTTTTACTACCAATATTTCCCTACACCATCTGCTGTGACCTTGTAATATCTTCAACTGAAGAAAAGCCACATAGTCATTCTCACCTAAATACAAGGCCACTGGAACAACTGAATAATTTTTCTCCAGTGGGCGACCACTTCACCAAAACATTACCAGAGGCACCAGGCCTCTTTAAAGAACTTGTTTTATCCAACTCAACATCCCACACAAGGATTGTGCCATCACATGCTGCAGCACTTACTAATTTGTCTCCACTTTGAGACCATGCTACACTCATAACAGGCCTGTGATCATCCCTAGACAGGACAATTGCATTACTTATGGACGGGCGAGTTACCTAAAATCAACAACTAGAATTAATGAATTGAAATTATAATCAATATTGTCAACAGACAGTAAGCTGTATCAGAAAATAAACCCTTACCAATGAATTTGGATCGACATTCCATACAATAATTCCATTTTCGTGTCCCACTGCGATTTCAGTATTGGACAAAGGTCTCCAAGCAATGCAGGTAATGTGCCTTTGCTGTTTACATCTTAATAAGGGTGTTATGACGCTGCTATCCCCACTAAAAATTCTAACACTATCATCACAAGTTACTATTGCTACTTTCGTGCCATATGGATGCCAGGCGATGCATCTGATAGAGCAGTTTAGCCAATTTCTCGTTTGAGAGAATTCTTTCACAAGAACAGGTCCACTGTATCTTAGATTCGGGTTCAACACTAGTCTGACTTTCCTGATATACTTCAATACGTCCAATATAAATGAAGCGCCAGATGATATGATCAACTGCTTATGTGCTGAAGCTGTATGTAAAGCTTCGACGAATCCTTGTTCATGATACACCTGGGAGAGTTGTTTTAGAAATGAAACATCAACCGGTAGGAATAAAGCCTTGCCTTCGTCTCCTGAGCTCACTGGATGCAACAAATCTCTCGTTATGTGAATTTTCGGATGGTTATCGACCTATTAATGAATATTTCATGATTAAAGTATCCAATAGAGAATCAGCACTGAAACTTACCGTGGTAGTGAATGCACTCACATTCGCATAATCGTAGTTCATAGAATGAACACGGCCGTTTATTTCACAAAGAGCTATTTCGCCGTCATTAGGAAGGTCGAAGTCTTGTAGATTTCTCATTTTCTACACCAATTTTCTTCAATTTTGATTTGAATACCGGTTTGAAATTTGAATTTTTGTATTTGACAATTTTGACATTTACTTTTTATTTGAGGTTAGGATGTTTTCTTCTTCTTGTAACTCACCACAGTCGCAGCACAGACATCAAAGAACAAAGTTAGAATTTTTTCGTAAAATACTTTTCCGCTAGGTGGCGCCCATAATTTAGCAGCAAAACAGTTTAATGGTTATCAGCTCCCAAATTCATTGCCATGCCTTGCTTAATTCTTTGTTTTTGATTGGAAAATAATGTAGAAAAACTTTGTCTGTGGTACTATTGATAATGCACTGAACAAATACGCCTCGTATTCCTATAGTAATGGAACTTTAACTTCTGCCGCTCTTTGAAATAAAATTTTATTCTATAACTATAAACACTAAACAATATTACTAAACTAGATTAATTATACTAAAATCTAGTAAAAAAGCAGAAACAATTAAAATACACTGCCGCTTATAGCAAGAACGAGCTGATCTACTTCATATCGACAAAATATTATAAAAGTCACACTTTTTCCGTCTGTTTCCTTAGAGTGCTTTCTGCTTTTGCTCACTAGAGGCACCGTGGCACCGCGAATAACTTATTACACAGAACATCTAACCAGAAATATATCATTCGTTGACATTGACATCGTTGGACTGGGACAGGATGACTCCGTTATCTGACCTACCCTAGCACTGATGAGACAAAAACCTTGAAATGTGTCTACAGGGTCGTCCCCAATACCAATGAAGAAATAATCTCCGCAGTTTGATCACAAAGCACTTGAAATAGTTTCCTACTTGAAGAACGTTTCAGAAATATCTGAGAGATGTAGGATTTAGCTCAATGTCCGTTATGGTATTACCCGGGAATGTACTTGTCTTCTATCTGGGGATTTGCCTATTTGTCACTTTAAACCAACCAACCATCGTGTGACATCAATATTCGACGGATATTTGAAATTACAGTCACAATAACACAGCACAAGCAGGAAAAAATGTGACAAGGCAGCAACATTTATCAGATCACACCTATTCGACGTCAACAAGGCTACTATATATAAAGTCATGTTATCACATTTAGACATCTATGAGATGAATATTATAGGTTACATTCTCATATCACATACAAGCATGTTATTGTTACAATTTTATTAAAATCTATCACAACCTTTTGACCGGTAGGAAAATTGTCAAGTTTATTCAGGCGGCACGGGATCGATCCTCCTGCCTGTCACCGGATCAAACATCGCATGCCATGTCTGAAAGATTTTCTTTGAGGCGGAAATTTTCACATCGCCTCAATTGTATTGGATACATGTTTGTGACTTCAAACGAGATGTCGCACGTCACAATGCGATGTCACGTATACATCTTTCTCGTATCACGTGGTTGACTAATGACTAGGAAGATCTCACCTTACCAATTTTCACTTCTGATTGTTGGAAAACAGCTAATCAAGCCATTGAAAAACTTTTTTTCTGTTTCTTAGGTAAAAGGAAAATAAATAAAAATAAAAAACGCATTCTACAATAAAATTATGTATTTCATATCTCAATCAATATCAATAAATAAAATAAGCAAACTAGCAGTCAATATCTTAAAACTGTCAGTACCTTCCTGAATTCATCATGATCCCAAACAACTGTCATCTTGCAAAATCATCGACATCAACTGTTTATCTTTCAGAGCCGAATTAACTTCGTCTTCGTTCCATTCCAAGCATACTTTATGTAGCCTAGGTTCCTTTTTTCCAGAAACTCTAATAATCCCTCTTGTTTCGATAAGGGAACATAGTCCTACGAATTCTGCTTGATCTACTGCCTGTATATTCCTTTTCTTACATGCTCTTCCGTATACTTCGTGAAGTTTACCTACTGTCACGTCTTTGTTTTTTCCTTTTTTCAATATCAACAACAGAGAACAAATTATTATTTTCTGTTGCAGGGGAAAGGAGTCCTCAGTTTCTTCATTCAAGTTCTGAGAGGTGCCATAGACATTGTTCAAGACGTTCAAAACTTCTTGCAATTTGACAGTTTTTGTTTCATCTTCAACCAGATCTCTGGCTAGATTTTCAATTGGTTTCAGTACTTCCCCTTTTCTACTTTGGTCGACTAGTTCCACCACCCTTCTACCAATATCTAGAGCCCTCCTTACATCACCAGAAATCGCCGCTACTTTCCCGGCTAGCATCTGAATTGCTGGAGGAGAAAAAACTTCCAGAACACCAGCTGATTTCAAACGAGCACTGAATATTTCTATGATCTGGTTTTTGGTATATGGCGCAAAATGCATTAATTTTGGTTTCAACTCACAACGAGCTTGTAATCTCGGAAGAATTCTATCTGTAAGATCTAGAGCATTAGCAATTCCAATGAGTATGAGCTGGGAATTTGGCTTGGAGGGCCACTCAAAGATAGTATAGAGAATTGACTGATTCTTGTTGTCTAGTTGATCAATTTCGTCTAGAACTAATAAGCTGAAATATTGAAATTATATCATAATATACCTGTGTGTATGAATGCTTGCAATATGTGGATAAACAAATGAAATGCAGTTCAATCACTAATTGATGAGAAAACATAAGATGATTGGCATAACAAACTTGAATCATAATATCAATGTAAAAATGTGTATTGCTAATAAGTTTCCAAATAAATTTTCAATATGTACAAGGAATGGTTTGTATTCTTTCTGTTACAAAATAGCATTTTAAAAATATTATATTTTAGTTAATTGTCCCACTTCTGCGTTGTATCTCAGTGATCTATAATATACCAGATGTAACAGGATCATAGAGCGTACACCCCCCGTATCTCCGTTAGTTTTAAAGGTAATCGATTGGAATTTGGGATATCCCATATAAAAAACAAGTGACACTTTTTGACCTAAAAATGATTTTTTGTCACTTCCAGTTTCGCCATGACGATTCCCATCAAAAATACTAAATTGCGTTTTTTATGAGCAAATAAAGTTCATCGTAATCGATTTTGAGGCAATTTTTTCAAAGGAACCATATCGGTATCGTTGTACCATTTATTGGAAGGAATTTTTTCATAACTGATAATAAAATGTGCGATAAATACAATCAAAATTACAGCTAGAAGAAAATAAGAAAATACAATTAATTTGTTTCAATTTAATGCTAACTAAGGTGGCTTTGAAATACAAAAAATTAACACAAAACATTACAACAATTGTTCTAAATGCTGTTCATTAACGTCAATGCACTTCTGAACTCGCATAGGTGTTTCTTGAAGAACGTTCGCTAAAAGCTGGGCCGTGTTATACTACGCGAGTCTTACTTGCTATTCCAGGTCTTCGCGGGTTGTAATTAAGGTTGCATTGACAATGTTTATTAAATCAAACCAAGAGTTGTCAAATCAGGTGACCTTGGAGGCTATCGCACAGAACCATTCGTCAAAATTACGTTTTCTTCAAATGTCTGTTGAAGGTAATCAATTACTATTCTTGAAGTATGGGGTGGAACTCCACCTTGTTGGAAATACATTCCCTGTCGTAAATAAACAGGTAATTCAGTTAACCTGTCCCCAATTTCATTTTGCAGATATCCTAAGTATCTAGCTCCAGTCAAGGGTCCTTTAAATATTATTGGACCAATGATTCTACGACCGAGTATTCCAAGCCAAACAATGAAACCGAACCGCACTTGAAAGTTACCCTCTCACAATAAATTTTGAGTTTCTTGTGACCAATACCTTGTAGCCTTGTACCCCAAAATCGATTAATATGAACTTTGTACATAAAAAACGCAATTTAGTATTTTCTGCAGGATTTCGATTTTTCTAGCATTAGATGGGTCAATTGGAATGAATCGGAACCATCATGGGTCATGGCACACTTAAATGGAAAACTAAAAATTAAATTATCAAAATTTCTGATGTTTGAAATGTCACTTTTATGTGATATCATTGAGAAAGTCATGCAGATCAAGAAATTTAATAATATACAGTGTGTTCCATTTAAAAATCTAAAGTTGGTATCACTTCCAGTTTTCATTTTTAGGTCAAAAAGAACCGCTTATTATTTAGATAGGATATCCCAAATTTCAATCAATTACCAATTACCAAAACTAACGGAGATACGGGGGGGTGTACTATGATCATGTTACACCCACTATGTGTTATATGTATACTATTAACTTTCAAAATTAATTCGGTAAATATATTAATTGTCAGTTAGGAAAATTTCAAGTTATTAAATTCAATTCAACTGGAAGTACATAGTGTTGGATTTGATAACAGTAGCAAATATGTAAGATTCTCCATTCAATTGAATAAAACTTACATCATTTTGTGTTTTTGCTTCAGGTAGTTTTCTAAAACCAATAAGTAGTCTTTCTCAGTCCTTCCATTTCCTTTAATTTTCAATTCTGAAAGTATCCGTGAATAAATAGCAGTAGGTGATTTGATGGCTGTACAGTTAACATAAACTGTTGTTAGCTTAGATGCAATCTGAAACAAATGTAACCAATAGTCAAAAATTTGGAAATGACCAACTACTTAAACAAAACACAGTTCTTGAATATCTATGTATCACAGAAAGGTCTGTTTCTGATATCTACATAAATAATATCTTAGAACTAATAGTTGCATATCTCAATTCATTTCCGATATAAAAAGAAGTTTCTTAACAAAATACATAAGTCAACTTATCTCAGGTAATACTTATATTGGTGTTACAAGGTCTCATGGCCAATAAATTATTTATTAAGTCTTCATACCTACGTGAAGGGGCTCAAAACCAAAAATTCAAATAGCTGTTTTTTTCAAGCCTTTCTTTGATATTGCCTATTATGGTAAAGGTACTGACATTGACTAGACAGATAGATTTATGTCAATCTAGTAGTTTCTGTATGAAAACAGTTGTAATCAAAATAGAGGAATGTACATGTTTTGCTAACTCATCAGCGAAACTGAAAATAATTATTACAATTAAAATTTATCACAACTGTTAGAAGGGATTTTCATCAAGTATCTGCTAGATTTTTTCACTAAATAGAATGATGTTGATACTTATTTGGTATTACTAGAAACCATCAGATTAAGGCGGATTTACCAGTTGCATAAGCATAATTTTTTCAATAAGGTAAGCTCGGGTAAGTGTGACCGTGATTTTCATTAGTTCGCATTGTATTCAGTCCTTCTGATGAACCTGAACTAATATAACAATGAAATTTTGCAGGTATTTACTTCGAAGGCCAGTCTTTGCAATACGCCACAGAAAACTGTTGAAAAACGTATTCTATGAATTTTATTTATATATTCAGATATACATCTCCATAGGTCCAAATTAAAGATATTAATGCACGTAAATCTCTCTTTGGGGCAGGTGTGAGTAAACAGTAAAGGTACTTTCACCACAATTTATTTGTTTCGAGATATCTTTATTCAAAACATAGTTAGGAACTTTTTAATATTGAATTTGAAATGCCCCATTGGAAAAAACAAAAAATAATCGTGAAAGTGAACATTTGTTGAAAAAAAAAATCGAATGAGAATTTGATGATTTAAACCAAACTATTTATAATACATTACTTACATCATCCTCGTTCAATAAAATATTAAGAGAAGCAGTTTTTCCTGTTCCAGGAGGTCCACTTATATACAAAGATCCAGAAGAATTTTCCACTAAATGATTTATAATGAAACTTCTCATATCCCTCAATTCATTTTCTCGTCCTGGCATATTAGTGGGGGCTGTACTATGAAGAGCTTGTCTAGCACTTTGGTAGATACTACTTCGGTTTGGTATAGTTTTGTTTACCCTATTACTTTTTGGATTACTTTCATGATCTTTTGAACCATGTGACACTTCTGAACTATAATTTTTTTTTCCGTTTTGTTTTAGGCAATTTTTAATAGGACTTTTTAATGACAACTCTCTAAATAAACGAGATGGTGTACTCAAAGTTGTACCATCTAAATGTATGCTTTTCATTTGTTTCGGAGGTGATACGAATAGTTCATCATTTTTTCTCGATTTAGTTTTTCTGGGAGTTCTTATAATTTTTCTTTCATCATCACTATCTTCACATTCATCCGTACAAGAGGAGAGAGCCTTTGGAATCTTTTTAGGAATCGTTTTGTTCCGAGGGCATTGTTCGCTTTGAGTTTTCTTTGCTGAAGATCTGGTGTTCATTTTCATTGTTGTCTGGTTGGAACAAATTAAAATCCAATTATATGCCTATGCCAATTATACCCCATGTATTTTAAAATTAATTGTTTTGATCCACGATTCAATTTTCAAGCTAACCTCTTAAGTTTGACATTGTTTTGGTTTTATGTTGTTTTCCCGCGTTATCTCTGCCATCAGTGCCATCTGCCACCCACCTCCCGGTAACATTGGCCATGTCATTCATGTAAAAATTTTCATTCTTGGAACTTGGAACTAGTGCATCCTCTATAAATCGGAATTTAGACTTAAAACACCTCGGTATCAGCAAATTTTGAGAATCTAAGTCGGAATTCTGACTTATTATGTCGAAATTTGCTAATCCTAAGATACTACGTCGGAGTTCTTGACTTAACATCCCAAATTTAGCTAATTCTGAGGTATTATAGCCAAAATTCTGGCTATAACATTTCGGAATTAGCTAATTCTGAGATACCAAGTCGGAGTTCTGACTAAACAACTCGGAATTAGCTAATTCTGAGAAATACATTGGAATTCTGACCCAACATCTCAAAATTAGGTAATTCTGAGTTACAAGTCGGAATTGTGACTCATGTCTAAATCAGCTAATTCTGTGTTACATACCATACGTCGTTCGACAATATAACATCTCGGAATTAGGTAATTCTGAGTTACCAAGTCGTTCGACTTATAACATCTCGGAATTGGCTAAATCTGAGATACATCTCGGATTAGCTAATTCTGATATACTAATTTGGAATTCTGACCTAACATCTCGAAATTAGGTAATTCTGAGTTAAAAGTTGGAATTCTGACTTATAACATGTTGGAAACAGACAACTCCGAGATACCGAGTCGAAATTCTTACTTATCATGTCGAACTCAGATAATTCTGAGATACTGCGTCGAGGTTCTTATAACTTAACATCCCGAAAATAGCTAATTGTGAGTTACAAAGTCGTTTGACTTAAAACATCTCGGAAATAGCTAATTCTGAGATACTAAATTGGAATTCGAACCTAACATCTCGAAATTAGGTAATTCTGAATTACCAGTCAGAATTTCTGACCTATAACATTTCGGAATTAGCGAATTCTGACATACCAAGTCGGAATTCTGACTAAACATCTCGGAATTAGCTAATTTTGAGATACCAACTCGGAATTCCGACTCAAAATCTCGTAATTAGTTAATTCTGACATACAACATCGGAATTCTGACAACATTTCGAAATTAGCTAATTCAGAGTTAATTAGTCAGAATTCTGACTCAACATCATTTTGGAATTTGCAAAATAAAAATTTTAATGATAGAGGCCTTCTTATGCCTTCCTACAAAGTGCTTTATCCATAGACTTCTGAGAAGTTCTGACCGGTCGTAACCATGAGGTTTGTTTAAGTTACTGTATTGCTAAATGTCGATAAAATTTCAAATAAAAATATAATATATAAAAAATATAAGGGAAAGAAAAATCAACCTAAGTCATGAAAGCAAATACTGCTACAGAAATTTTTGATTCCTTTTAGATTCTAGTCCTGTTTGAAGGGACAAAAATACAGAATTAAAGGCTGAAACACAATTAAGTTTACATATTAATTCTTATAATTTTAGATTTCCTTCCAACAGGAAACATCAGTGCCATTATTATTCTAATCATGTTCCACAATCTTGTTTGTAGAATTCAAGTTTTATATTTCTCTTGTTTTTCATTCAGTTTAATTTCTAATATTCATTTACAAAATCACAAAACTAAAAAAACAATTACATAAATCTTTCATCGTGTCTACGGCTTAACGCTATAATATAAATGTTTTCAGTTGATACATTTTTGGGAATTAATCAGCGCAAATATAACTGAACATAGTTTAATGAATTTCATTCATTTTTGAATTTTCAGTTTCAAAACGTTTATTGAATAAAAAACTAAACTCTTCGAATATCCATGGTTATCATAATGCTCTTCATTTCGAAGGGTTCTTCAATCATCAGAAACACAATTGTATATTCCTTCTTGCAGAGGTTCCTTAAAATTTATTTAAAATCTTCAAAAAAAATTAGCAACAAATATTTTCACAAATAGACCAGTCTTATTTGAAAGTATGAATATGTGCCTGCTCAAATGATAGGTAATTCATTAGTTAGCAGTTAGTAGGAGTCCCATTAATCCAAGCACTCTGATCTTTAGAAGTTCATGCAACATATATTTTAAATCTGTGTTTATAGCAAGTCTTAAAATAGTTTTGAAAGTATTATAATTTTTTTTTAAATTATGCAACTCGAACAAAGGCGAGTTGTAAGGTAGGCTAGCCAAACTCCTAGGGCTATACGCTAACATTTACGAAATAAAAGCAAGGAAATTTTTCAAAAATTTTATATTTTTTTTATCATGTCACATGATAATGTCTTGGTATTAAAACAGCATCCAGTGGACAAATTTTGAGGTTTATTGAAATGTAATTTCATCGCTTCCAAACTCCATTGTAGAAAAAAAAAGACGAAATTCCTGAAACAAAAAAAATGTATTAAAATATACTCCTGTGAAGATTATAACAACTTTTGATGAATTTATGTTTATTATCATCAATCAGATGTACGGTTTATTATTGGTTTTGTAGCGCTCAAAACAGAACCAAGACCATAAGCTCTCCTTTTGACTAACAATAAGGTTCATGATTTTAACCCTGCTCTAAATAAGCAGTACAGAATGAATAACAAACAAACCTTGCATCTGATAGCTGTCAAACGTTAATTTACTGAAACTTTCATAGACATTTTCGTTCTTTAATGTTGCTCTAAAAAGGATCAAGTGTACAAAATCTTCAAGGCCTTCAGGGTCGATTCAGATACATGTGTGTATATTCTGCATGAGATAAAAGATACAGTGAAAAAAATATATCAGTATTATTTGAAAAACTCAAATAGCATCACTCCAGCATTGATATAATGATTTCAGAACCAAATAAAATGTTCTTGTGATAGAAACATGAGTAAAAGGCGTTCAATCCGACAGTGCTTCAAAAACCCTGCATGGGCACGCATGTATCTGATCAGTCCTAATAGTATACATTTTGTGTGTAGATTGGAAGATTTTATTTCTTCTCCTTTATTTATCAGTCAAGATACATTTTCACCAAATGCCTACAACATAGAATTTATAATGTTTTGAGATCGTAGACTGTTTCTGATATCAAGTAACAGAACAGAGGGTATCACAAAGTTTATTTATCCTCAAACTTGATCCAGTAGTTCACGTGTAAGTTACTAGATTTATTGATTGAGGACATTCTGAAACAATCTATTCCTCAACCCTCCAACTCTAAATTCAATTCATTAAATAAAAAAAAAATCAAAATTATTCTATTCACCACACTACTACTTATGGAAAAAACTTCTTTTGTCTCATCTTTTCACATCAAAAAACTTTTGTGCTGTAATTTTAGTATTTTAATATACAAAACAAAACTATACCTACAAATTCTTAGCATATCAACAGAAGATTAGCAATAAAAAAGAATAAGAGGTTGAAGTGGGGTGCATGAATGAGTACATAGGTACAAGCAAAAAAGAAGTAACTTCTTGGTTTCTAGGAGACTATTTCTGATAATGATCACTGAGATACACAAATTTAGCTGGTTCATAGTTTTACTTTAGAAAGTAATAGTCAATTTATAAAAACATTCAACATTCATGATTTTAGAATATGTGAATGCCCTCTTGAATGATACAGCAGGATTCAACCAATAGGCTTCATAGATTCTTAAATCTTAGGTGATAAATCGGTGTGTACATTAAGAAATATGAATCAGGTGTGTTAGTCAAACCTTCCTGAATAAATTAATTGAGATGTACAAATCCAGCAAGTGAGGATTCATGCAGCACCAATTAACAATTATCAAGTAGCAATTATCAATTAACAATTACCAAATACAAGTTGAACTCCTTGTATTACAATGAATGCTTTCATGCAGACAATTAACAATTATCAATTATAAAGTAACAAGTAGAAGTTGGCCAACTTTTATTTTTCTACTCTAATTGAACGAGATTTTCTTCTAGTGCGTAACTAGTACACAGATGATCGTGGATTGGTCAGTATAATGACGGAAAGCATCCAAATAAAACAAAAAAATGCTTGAGTAGCTTTCATTTCAATTTTAATTGTGAATGCACAAAATTGATTATAAACATTTGGAAAACGAATAGAATGTGAATGTTTAACAGTTTCCATGACAAAGTGAGGTTAGCTCAAATGGCATGGATCTGCTTTGTGCACATGCTCACTTGTTCCTTGTTAATTGTTAATTTGGGTGCATGAATGCAGCATTTTCAATACTTGCTAATTGATAATTGTTAATTGATAATTGCTACTTGATAATTGTTAATTGGTGCTGCATGAATCCACACTAAATCGTAAATCATCAATTATGTTCATTAACATAACCTATATCCATCATAAAACACATGAATGTTATGTACATAAGCAAATAATTATTATAACCACGTTTAGAGGTCTTCACGAAATATACAATTAGCGCATATTATGTAGTGTTGTACATGAAGCATCAAGGTGATTTAAAAATTTCATTGGTGTTACAACGAGGTGGAAATCTCGCCGAAAAAAAAATACATGTCGAGCTGAATTTGGCGGGTAATTCTCTACAGATCGAAATGAAATAGTTTAAAACAATCGAAAACACTCACCATATACATCTATTTAGACCTCGCACGCATCTTCCTGCGCTTTCGCTTCAGCCTTCGCATACGCTTCTTACGCCACTAAAATAGAATAAAAAAATCATTGCACAAACAAGAAAGATAGATTCAACATGAAGAAAATCATATTATTATATTGTTTTGCGTTCTTAGACTGTATCTGTTATCGACAAACCAGACCAGGTGGAAACACAACTTTATATACCCAAAGTCGAAACTTTTCGTACACACATGAGAGTACTGAAATTTCTTCTAAGGGAAAATACATAAATAAGACTTTAGAACCACTAATTGATGCAAGCCACTTCTACTTCATTAAATAATTAATATAAATTAACATATTGGGATGTAGTGGTTAGGTACATAGGATCAGACAGAATTGTTGAAACCGCATAATATTCTTCAATAGCGACTTGCTAGAATCCATGTGCAACAAACTATATCACAAAAACAATCAAATGAAAATTAGTACGGATAATTAGATGCAATAGCATTAATTGAAAACGTGTCATACAAAACAATACACTGAAAAATATTATCCACATAAATAACTAACATCGTTAGGTATCACAAAAATATTAATAGTTCTCACCTTCGCCCTCATCTTGCAGCTGTTGAAAGAAGTCTAGTTTCGAAAAACTAGACGATTCTTTTTATAACAGCAGATTGATTTTGCGTGCAACACCACACAAGCACAATGAATGAAAGAAAGTATTTGTGGAAAAGAAGAAGTTGCTTCGCCATCACATCATTCATATCCCCACCCCATTTGAGGCTATAACAACCAGGACTATCAGCCAATTCCTGGAAATCCTGGTTTGGGATTCCGTGTACCATAGAATTCTATAGTCAACAGTTATGTTTCTTTCTCTCTCATTAATTCAATGATAATGTCATCTCACTTATTTGAACGATTATAGAATTATATGGTTCACGGACTCCAACCCCTGGACATTCAGGCATCTTTTTAGTGTTTAATATCTTTTTTCTATATCATCAAATAAACTTATCCTGATTGGCCAATTGCACCTCATAGGAAGTAACGGCCAAGGTAGAGAGAGAGAGAGAGAACTTATCGAATGAATATTGCAAGAACAATAAAACTGATTCAGATACATGGGTGTTTGAAGCACGTGCGTTTTTGACCCTTGTGCCTGATAACTACATGGCAATTCACATATATGAGTCTTTTAACTTCTGTTTCCATGACAGGGTGATCTTTCATTTGGTTCAGCACTGGGAATCCAATAATTAGAAATGTTTCATAGCATCGACAATAATCGACATGTGTCGAGAATGTGACGTCGTATTCAAACGTTCGAAATGGGAAGCAGTGTACCGATATTGCGATATTTCGATTCTATAAAACATTTCTAATCATAGGAATTTCACTGCAGTAATGATTTTGATTATATTGAATAATACAATTCGAGTTTTTCAAAGAATCCGGGCGTATTTTTCACTGTATCTCCATTATTCAAACTAGAACTTGTCGCAGTTCCGTGCAAGCTCACCCTGCGTTTTTCGCACAACGACAGGCACATGTGTGAACGTCAACTTGCATGCATTTCTCATGCAGGGTGGGCACGCATGTATCTGAATCGGCCTCTAGATACACTAGGTTCATTCGATTGCATCAAGGTGTAGCACTTTCCTACACCCAGTGTACTTTACACCATGATCGATGGTGTCAACTATACGTGGCAGCCGCCTGAGCATTTAGTTAGCATACAGCATGCAGTGTACGCAAATGTTGCGGCGGCGTCTGTATGCCAAATCTAAAAGTTGAATTCGTCACATCCCAACCGACAGTCGTCTAGGAGACAATACATGCCGTCGACCATATGCGACAGCCATCTGTGTGGAACATTTCCTCGGTGTCGCTTAGGCTGCGTCAGCTGTACGGAAAGGGTTAAGTTTAATTATCTACGGTGAAATCCACGGGTGGATACAGTTACAGATGGTCGATGGAACTACTCCAATGGCAGGCATGGACGATATCGCTTCCGCCAGAGAGCGCCAGTGTGAGTGGAGGTCATGAGTGACAGTAATAACAAGTAATAATAGAAAATAACACTTCAATTAGTTGTTGTTATGGAGAAATGTGGCCCTTTAAGTGCAAAAAGCCTCATTTATGAATTGAAAAAAAGAAAAGCAAAAACTTCCGGCCGTAAATAACAGTTGATACAAAAATGAGTGGAATACATGCCATTGCCACAGGGAGTAGCACCTGAAGTGATCTGACAGATTCACGATTGAACATGTTCCACTTAACCCCATTTATGAAGTCAGGTTCAGTTGTACTAAGCTTCATTGGGTGCTATACCCTCTTAATAATCATAATAGAATCATAAATGACAATTCGCGGCCCTACCAGTGTTGTACTACAACTATATCTATGACACTCGCACGCTGTAGACGAGACACCGGTGTTGCTTTATGCTCCGGGGGATATTGAGTCCGTTGTGGAACTACTCATTCCCCACCCTCAGGCAAATACGAGCCAATAAGCCTGATGAAGTCTTCCTCGATATCAAAACAGGACGATTTTTGTCATTGAGTTTTCAGCTTCTAGCGAAACAAACATCGTCCGAAAAGAGGAGGAGAAACGGACTAAATATCGAGATCTACTCTTTGAACTCCGGCGCAGGCTTCACCCAAACCATTCTGTCAAGACGGTGGTTCTGATAATAGGAATCCTTGGTGGAATGATGGACACACAGCTCTCAAACTTAAAAATCATACCGACTTGCCGTAATTTGGCAGAAATCTTAGCCGGACGAATGCAGAAGGCCGTAATTCTTGGTTCACTCCGCCTGCTCAGGGCACATGATTCTCGGACCCAATAGTCACTTACCCCACGGTGTGGGGAGTAGTTATTGGGATAAATGATCCGGCGCGCCCTCCGGAAGTGTCGGGGTTCCGAAAACAGGGCCTGACTGGGATAGTCTTAATATAATAATAAATTTATTCCCAAGAAACAACTTGTGTTTATAACAGGAAACAAGAAGTTTTTCATTACATAATATGTATAAGCCAAAGTATATATCATCTTATCAATAGGTCCATATCTCCGAAATTACTTGAGACCGCTAAAAATTTCATTCTTGCATCCAACATGGTCCGAAGGCCTAAACTAATGAGGGTAATTGAATGGGTTGTCGCCTGTGTGTAGTCTCTCATGAGTTTTCAAAGAAACCCGTCGACAGAATGACTTTGAACACATTTTGCACTGAAATGGTTTTTCACCAGTGTGAACCCTCTCATGAGTTTTCAAAGAATCCCGTCGACAGAATGACTTTGAACACATTTTGCAATGAAATGGTTTTTCACCAGTGTGAACCCTCTCATGAGTTTTCAAGGAACCCATTTCACTGAAAGACTTCAAACAAATTTTGCAGTGAAATGGTTTTTCACCAGTGTGAATCCTCTCATGAGTCTTCAGATGAGTCGATTGACGGAAAGATTTTAAACAAATGTTGCAATGAAAAGGTTTTTCACCAGTGTGAATCCTTTTATGCATTTTCAAGCTTCTCTTATAACTGAATGATTTCGAACAAATTTTGCAACAAAACGGGTTTTCACCAGTGTGACTCCTTTCATGAATTTCCAAGCCTCTCTTATAACTAAACGATTTTAAACAAATTTTGCAACAAAACGGGTTTTCACCAGTGTGACTCCTCTCATGAATTTTCATGTTACCCTTTTGGATGAAAGACTTCAAACAAATTTTGCAATTGAATAGTTTTTCACCAGTGTGACCCCTCTCATGAATTTTCAAATAACCCATTTGATTGAAAGACTTCAAACAAATTTTGCAGTGAAATGGTTTTTCACCAGTGTGAATCCTCTCATGAGTTTTCAGATGAGTCGATTGACGGAAAGATTTTGAACAAATGTTGCAATGAAAAGGTTTTTCACCAGTGTGACTCCTCTCATGACTTTTCAAATAACCCTTTCGACTGTACGATTTTGAGCAAATTTGGCAACAAAACGGTTTTTCACCAGTGTGGACCAATTCATGATTTCTCAAAGTACCCTTTTCACTGAAAGATTTTGAGCATATTTTGCAATTAAATGGTTTTTCACCAGTGTGACTCCTCTCATGAACTTTCAAATTAGAAATGGCGCTGAAAGATTTTGAACAGACTTCGCAATTATTTTTTTTCTTTGCAACAGAAACATTATTCTCAAGAGGCTCTGAACAGAATTTTCTCTTCGTCTCATGATCATATTCCATAGATGACGGTTCATCTTGTACTTTAAGTGGATTCAATACCAAATCTGAAAAGATAAACAACTAAATAACATCATGGTGAGTGAAAGCTATCAATAACTTGCCAACAAAAATGATGGTTGATTTTTTTTCCATCATTTGAAGACGTTTGTTCAAATTTATTTGAAAAAATCATGTTCTCAGAACAATAAATGTCAATATCAAGAAATGTTTGTGAACTTCATCAAGTAAAATTTTAGAACAAAAATAAAATATAGTTAAAAAAATTAAACAACACACTTTTATAAAAAAATTAACTAAAAAATAAAAAACTCAAAATTATTCCTTCTTACCACTAGCAGAATGTTAACAACCTAATTGACCTGTTTCACACTTTTTCTTTATTGAAAACAGCACACTTTATGAAAAAGTGCATCCTTCTTTCATGACCTTGTAAACAAGAAATGTAAGCAAAATGGTTGGTGAATTTATTTATGTTAAGTTGGTAACTGGAAAAACCGTGAATGAATATTTTAATTATAGCCACAAGCTATCAACATTTTTTTTTATGGAACTTACGTAGTTTGGCTGAACAAAAAATCCAAATGAAATTTTTGGCGGTCTCAACTAATTTCGGAAATATGGGCCTATTTTTGAGTGATAACTGGCATTTTTTGGGACACATTTCTACCACGGAAAACACTCAAAACTCTTCCTTCTTCAAACTAACACAATGCACACACCCTAATTCACCCGTTTTACACAATTTTTTTATTAAAAACGGCATTGTTTATCAAAAAATTCAACCTTCTTTTAAAAACATCAAAACAACACATTAATGTAAAATGTTCAGTGAATTTATTTGTCAAGTTGGTAACTTTGCATATTTGCACAGCCAACTTTTCCAGGCATTTAATTTCAACATGAATAGGAAATTATTCATTCACTGTTTTTCCAGAAACCAACTTGACATGAATAAAATTCACTAACCATTTTGCCTAGATTTGTTGGTTATGTGATTACAAAAGAAGGATGAGTTTTTTTTTCCTAAAAAGTAGCGTTTTCAATAAAGAAAGAGTGTGAAACAGGTCAATTAGGGTGTGTACATTGTGTTAGTTTAAAGAATGAAGAATTTTAAGTGTTTTTCCGCGGTAGAAATGTGTCTAGAAAATGGCAGGCATCACTCAAAACTAGGCCCATATCTCCGAAGTAGTTTTTATTCATGAGGCCAAACTACGTAAGTTACATAAAAAAATTTGTTGATAGCTTGTGGCTATTAGTCGGAATTTTACCAATTTATTACTCATGTTGAAGTTAAATGGCAAGAAAAGTTGGCCGTGCAATTAGGCAAAGATCAAAGTTATCAACATGACATGAATAAATTAAATAAACATTTTTCATAAATTTGTTGTTTTTCCATCAGAAACTTTGCTGGAAAAACTTTTATATTTTTCAACTAATGTACAATATTGTATTATTTACTTATATCAAGATCATGTCGAATTTTTACTTTTATATGTGAATATGAAAAATTTGATTTTTTTTTTCTCAAATACGATCAGTTATATATTTTTTATATACATATGCATTTCTACAAAAAAAGATTGTATTTAATGAACAGAAGGAACTCAGTCGATAGCCTTTTGAATTGTTTGAATTGTATGTTATTCTGGTTCAATAAACAACATTTATTATTATTATTTTTTGTTGTTTTTAATGTTCTTAAGAGGTTGAATTTTTGAATAAACAATGCCATTTTGAATGAAAAATTGTTTAAAACGGGTGAATTAGGGTGTGAATTACATTGAGCTAGTGTGAAGAAGGAAGAATTTTGAGTGTTTATTTAGATGCTAGAAAATACCAGTTATCACTTGAAAATTACTTGAGACCGCCAAAAATTTCATTAGGTTTTTTTGTTCAGGAGACGAAATTACATAAGAACAAAAAAAATTAATAGCTTGTGGTTATAAGTTAACCGAATTTTATCGATTAGCCCTCAATATTCAAATCTCATTTGTTCATATTGCCTGGTACCGAATTTTCTTAAAATCTCTACTTGAGAGAATAAAACATTACCTGTGGTATGGTCAAGATGGAATGGTTTTCTATAAAGTGTCATATCCTGACCAAATATATTACGGTATGGGAACTCATATTGCTTTCGACAGCTACATTCGGATCTATAACTTGTATAACTTGGTTTGAAGATATCTGTTTCCTCTCCATAACTTTGATAACACACCTTGCAGGATTTTAAGTGTTCGCTTCTTTTTTCCTCACAATTTCCAGTTTCAGGTTTGATATCTTCATAAAAAATATCAATCTCATTTTTCATCTCTACTGTGTTACATGCACCAGTTGAGGAAGGATCCAAAAATTCGAAATGGCATAAATCTTTTGTCTTGAGATTCTTCCTATCAATTTTTTCTTCATTTTGCTCTTGGTCTGATGGCTCTTGTTTGAGGTCTACAAATTCTGTTCCACTACAACCAGAACTGTTACCGTAGCTCCTATTAGTAAAAATAGCAATTTCGCATGTCTCATTTTTCACATCTATTCGAAAATCCTCACTGAGATCGTTACGGTCAAATTTTCCTTCAACTCCACAGGTATCGGTATTCATTATATACCATAAACAATTAGTGTTAAATTACAACAATGGATTGGTTCTTGTAAAAGTTTTAAATATCAATCCCATCCAAATGATCCAACATGAATAATACAGAATATGGTTATTCATTCATTCATTTCATTCTTGGTTTAATGGGATTCGTCGTGAGACATATACCCAGGTTCTCCCCATATGTGTTACGCAAGAATCCGTCCTGCCCCGGTCTCTAACCGGCGTAAATAACACGGGCTTCGTCGGTGGATGAGGATTGTCTTGCTCGAAGCAATATCCTCACCCGTATTCAATAGTGGACATTCACAACATATAATCTCATCCACACAAGTGTTCTGGTTAGGCTTTGTTACTAACTCCATACGCCACCTTAGGAGCAGCATGTTTATTCGTAGTCCCGTCAAACATGAAACGTGGGAGAGTCATTCTTCAATAAACCAGATATAGTTTCTAAAGAAAAAAGATCTGCCCCATTGGAGAATCGAACCCACGACCCACAGGTCGTGAATCGAGCGCTTGGCCACTGCGCTAACTCGGTCGCCAGAATATGGTTATGGCACGTTATGATGGTACGGGCAGTATGGGCACAGATTTTCTATAATCTGTGGTATGGGTTATGGTCACAGAACTCATTGAGTTCTGTGGTTATGGTATGGCAAAATAAACTAATATACTTCGTCAGTTCGACCAAATAATTATAGATGTCGCACCCTTCACAGTGAGCGATTTCTCCTTCTGCTAATGATAATGGTTTTGGCACTAAAATCGTTGGCAGGTTGGCACTAGTCAATGTCACTGTGTCAAGTGTCACTAAAAACTAAAAAATAAAGAAAATGATATGTTTGTAATTTGTAATGTAATTTTTGAAGCACATTTTTGAAGTTTTTTTATTGGCAAAATGATGCAGGAAACCAAAATTACCTCTCCTGAGCATAAAAAGCGAAAAACCAGACCTTCTCCTGAAGACATCGAAAACAGCGAATCTAAAAATTATCGAAAAAAACGTTCAAGAAAGTCGAGATCTCGCTCTCGTGAAAAAAAGTATAGTAGAAAGAAATCTCAAGATCGTGATGATGCTTCAGATGATTATCCAAGATATTATGGGGAAGATCGACCAAACAGTGACAGATATTGGAATAAGTATCCGAGAAAAGATAATACAAAAGTTGGAGAGAGATACTACGAAGCAGGAAATGAGAAACAAAAAAAACAGAAGTCAACTCCCGAGAAGGAACCTGAGGACAAATCTGTAATAAAACCCCGCGAAAGAAAAACTGTTGATCTATTAACTTCTAGAACTGGTGGTGCTTACATACCTCCTGCAAAATTGAGGTTAATGCAAGAAAGTATAACTGATAAGTCCTCAGCTGCTTATCAACGAATTGCATGGGAAGCTCTAAAGAAATCTATTCACGGTTATATTAACAAAATAAATACATCCAATATTGGTATTATTGCTAGGGAGTTGCTTCATGAGAACATAGTAAGAGGTAGAGGTTTGTTATGTAAATCTATAATTCAGGCTCAAGCAGCCTCCCCCACTTTTACCAATGTGTATGCTGCGCTGGTATCTGTTATAAATTCCAAGTTTCCAAATATAGGAGAACTCTTACTAAAAAGGTTAGTACTTCAGTTCAAAAGAGGATTCAAACAAAATAATAAAATTATCTGCATATCAGCCACAACTTTTATCGCCCATTTGGTTAATCAGAGAGTGGCTCATGAAATTTTGGCACTGGAAATTCTCACTCTGCTAGTTGAATCACCCACAGATGATTCGGTGGAGGTATCAATATCGTTTTTGAAGGAGTGTGGCCAGAAGTTAACGGAAGTATCCAGTAAAGGTAATTTTTTTGAATTCACATTGATACTAGGCAAATAGTTTCCGTTACATTATCAATTCAGCTGCAATTTACAACAAATACCAAATAAAATGGGGTTCTTTTTCATCCATCATAGAGAAAACAAAAACAAGTATTTCAAAATTTCACATCTCTATCAATTTTGTATATTCTAATCACCCACTTTTCCAAGTTTTCTCTGGAATTTCTTGTATTGCCTTGGCTTGAATATTATCCAAAATAATATAAATTCTGACTTGAATCCAAATGTAACCTGAGCTTTGGGCTAAACTTTTGACCAACCCTGAAAAGTATCACTTTTTTGTCACTAACTGATATGAGAAAATAATATATCACCTAGATTCCAACCTCAAAATTTAGCAAATATATTTTTCAGGTATAACAGCCATATTTGAAATGTTGAGAAACATTCTTCATGAAGGCCAGTTAGAAAAACGAATTCAGTACATGATTGAGGTCATGTTCCAAATACGAAAAGATGGTTTTAAAGATCATGCAGCAGTCATAGAAGAATTGGACATTGTGGAGGAGGAAGATCAATTCACCCACATTATTACATTGGATGATGTAAAGCAAGTTGATACCGAAGATATTTTGAGTGAGTATATTTGTTGATTTATTCTGAAGTGTGGAAGCCTGATTATTATATTTTAGATGTATTCAAGTTTGATGATAAGTATGAAGAGAACGAAGGAAAATACAAGACTCTCAGTAAGGAAATACTGGGAAGTGAAAGCGAGTCTGGGTCTGGCTCAGAGGGTTCTGAAGATGGTTCAGATGACGATGAAGATGAAGAGGAGGTTAAAGATCAAGGAAAAATAATTGACAATACTGAAACGAATTTGATAGTGTTGAGGAGAACGATATATCTTACAATACAGTCTAGTTTGGATTTTGAGGAATGTGCTCATAAACT
Source organism: Chrysolina americana (assembly GCA_958502065.1). Taxonomy (NCBI): domain Eukaryota; kingdom Metazoa; phylum Arthropoda; class Insecta; order Coleoptera; family Chrysomelidae; genus Chrysolina; species Chrysolina americana. The sequence continues at coordinate 102,406,631 of OY293410.1, read as the reverse complement.
TCTAAAAATGGAACTGAAACCTGGTCAAGAAGTAGAACTCTGTCATATGTTTTTGGGTAGGGTCATAGTTCATTTTCAAATGAAATGCTTGACAAACTTTACTCATATAATTTCGTTTCATTTCTATTTCAGATTGCTGTGCAGAACAGCGTACATATGAGAAGTTTTACGGGTTGTTAGCCCAAAGATTTTGCCAAATCAATAAAATTTATATAGAACCGTTTCAGCAGATTTTCAAAGATACCTACTCAACTACTCATAGACTTGATGCAAATAGGTTGAGGAATGTAAGTAAGTTCTTTGCCCATTTATTGTTTACTGATGCAATTAGTTGGGAAGTTTTGGATATAATGAAACTCAACGAAGAAGATACAACCAGTTCCAGTAGAATCTTCATCAAAATACTATTCCAAGAATTAGCTGAATATATGAGCCTTGCCAAACTGAACTCCAGGTTGAAAGATGAGTACGTTTTCATGATCGACGTTTTCTGTTCATTTTAAATTTTTCAATTTTTGTAGAACTCTTCAGGAACATTTCGCCGGGTTGTTTCCTAGAGACAGTCCGAAAAATACCAGATTTTCCATAAATTTTTTTACGTCTATTGGTCTAGGAGGATTGACGGACGAGCTGAGGGAGCATTTGAAAAATATTCCCAAAAATAATGAGTTGAATTTGGCAGTTGGCAAAGAGAGTAGTAGCAGTAGTTCCAGTAGTTCAAGCGAATCAAGTTCTGAGGAGAGCAGTGATGGTAAACTATTTCTTGATCTATTGTTCTTGAAAGTGTCATAAATTGTGTTAAATATAATTAATACGCAATATTTTTGTCTGGGAGTATATAATATAGTTATATTAAAATACTTATTCCTTAATAATCATGAGATATAGAAATACTCAGTTTGAAACAATAATTAAACATATGGGAATCGTCAGTGTGACATATAAAAATAAACCTATAGAACAAAGCAGCCTTGAAAAACTATCACGATCATCAAGAGACATTTATCATAACTATTTTCAACAAGAGTTTTCTAGATATTCATAGAATAAAAAGTTCCCCCCCTCAGATATTTTCAACTTTCAATTTGAACAAAGGAAGTTCTGAAATAATTCTTATCACTGATGTTAAACAACTGAAGAGCCTTACAAGAAGTGACTTTCGAAACAACTCAGTACAGTATTGTAATTTTAGTAGGTTTCTGTTTCTAGTTGGCTATGTGACACTTTGAATTAGTTTCATTCTAGTTTTTTTACATAAAGTAGAAAACTATAAATGTAGATGGAGGGTAATGTTGAAATATTTTTTCTTTGAATTGAATATGGTCGATTATTCCCCTTATGCTAAAATTTTGTAGTTCGGCTCTTGATTGGCTGCTGGATATGTATATAGATCTACAGTTGTCAGTCAGTTGGAAAGTTCCGGAATCGAAGAACAACAAATAATCAAAGTCACTGGCCATAGTAGTTCAAATGGTTTCGATTTTATCCATGAAATAATCTTAACAAATACAACTCGTGTTATCGGCGATTATCGTAAATTCCTTCTCGTTTTCGAAACAAATTATGTTGTTTTAGGCAACCACACAAGCGCTTGCGCAACATAAATTGTTTCTCAAAAAAAAAGGAATTTATATTTTGATAATCACTGATACACTTGTATTACCTACGATAATACGCGAATAATACTTTGTAAAATCACGTATTAGTGAGTTCAGTTATTCTCAGTTGGCCATGGCGCTTGCGATTTTTGTTAGAAACAATCAACTGCCATGAAAATGTCATTTTGAATAATCATGCAGGCTAGTTTGAATTATTCAAATGAAGATTACTTCAATCTTTTTTTTTATTTATGGCGAATCTAATAGAGCTATCCCAAAAATATGTAATTGCTATTCAGTATATACCGAAACAGAACCGCTAGAAAACACTGTTAAACGAATTTAAAAATCTCCAAAAACCTGACGTGATACTGATACGGTGGTTGAAGGGTCCTCGCAATTAAGAGTCACAGCCTGGCTAATTACTTTGTTTTGAATAATTTCCATTTGTTTTGCTTGGGGTGTTTGGTTTACCTGACCGGATGGGATGTTGCCATTATCTACCTGCATGATTACACTGTCTTACCTGGTCGATTGTGGTGTGTTGAAGTGATTGTATAACGGTGGTGTTATTTGATGATTTTATTTTCGTGTTTTTCTGGGCTGTTTTGTTGATCTTCAGGGATTCCTCTTTTCTGTTGAAATTGTTTTTGAGTTTGTTTCTCTATTAAGGCAGGCACAGTAGTGTCTTCATTTATGTGGGTCATCCATCTACAGTGCTCCCTTCAATAATTTCAGTTTTTATTTTCAGAATCGTCAAGTTCAGAGGATGAAAAACAGAGTAGGAACAAAAATAAAAATAGGAAGGGTGAAGTTGAGAAAAAAGGTAGAAGCGGTAATGAGAAAAAGGGACGGCACCCTTCTGAAGATGATAAGAGAGAAGAAGATAATGTGAGAAGAAATAGACCCTCTCGGGAAATTCAAAGTAGATCTGGAAAGAAAATTCAAGATAAGGATGACGAGAGAAGGAAAAAAGATTATGAATGGGTTAAAAGTAGGTACGAAGACAATATCCATCAACTGAAAAATGAGAAGAAACTTTTCGAAAAACATCCTTCCAAAAGGCGATCACGATCTAAAGAAAGGGTGAAACAGGAAAACAGCAGAGCACACAAAAATAGGAATGAACGAGAACGCAGGAGAAGTTGAATATTTATTTATTTTTATGGTGTACAATAAAAAGGTAAAATAGTTTTCATTAATTTCTCTTTCATTTTTAAGGTCTCCTTTCGCAGTCCATTTCATCTACAGTTATTTGTGGTGGAGCAAGGTATTTTGCCAGTAGGGATTTGAAGGTGTCAACACATACCAGTCCTGTTTGGTCTTGTTCCAAACCCTCCTTCCAAATCTTCTCAAATGTATCATGAGGGAAATTGTAACCAATTTTCTCAAACAGCGATCTCATCGTTTCAGCAGATCGAGGCTACAAAATTGTCTATTGGAAATAACATAATTTTTTTTTTTTCAAAGTAATCGCTGAAAATAGGCTTATTTATTCGAATTGCCAAAAAATTTGAAGGAAAAAGTTGTTTTTTTTTTTCGATTTTACACTTACGTCTCGAATTTGAACGTTCTATTGCAACTTTCACATTTTGCCATTTTTTTGATAATTACGAAATTTCTGTAACATTAAAAAATTCGTAACTTCGACAAAACTGTTTTATACGACTAGCTCTAATGTGTGACTAACTTTCAATCACGAATCTTCAACAAAAATATGTTTTTCTCAAGAAAATGAGAATTACTGCTTAACATTTCTTGTTATGTTTGATGCAAAGTTGACATATCTTCAAGCATGTAGGATAATTATTGATTTAAGTGGATTTTTTTATTATTAAAATGATACCAAAGTCATAATTCAAAACAATAAACCTTCTTTACGTATCTAACCAAAGTTTACGACTTTTCACCGTACAAATCTCAAATTAAATTGTTACTCCTCTGGCTATGAAACTTTCATCAATTTTGTGAAGTATGCTATGGAGATAAATGAAATGGGTAATCTATGATGGAAATTAAATATATTTAAACAAACTTACAAAAAAAATATTGTCAACCTCACTCAATTAAGAATTCTAGAGTGTAAATGAAGTCAAACATAAAAAATTTAAACTTATCTAATAAAAAAACACAAACTACGAGTAAGAATTTTCTGAGCCTCACTCAACTTTATATTTCTGTATGTCGCCCTTCTCTTTCAATACATAACATGGTTCTTCTGTGTAAATCTTTTGCTGCATTTCTGATGAACTGTGGCTGTATATTCGCTACACACTCCCGAATGGTCTGCTCCAAATGGTCAGTGTCGTTGAATGGCCGGTGCTTGTATACTTGCTTCTTCAGATAACCCCACATGAAAAAATCCAGTGGGGTTAAGTCAGGAGAACGAGATGGCCAATGATGTTCCCAATTATTGCCAATTATTTTACCTCTAAACATTTCACCAAGAAAATGTCTAACTTCGGTGGAATTGTGAGCAGGTGCACCATCCAACTGAAACCGCAAATCTTGAATAATTTGAAGGGGCATATTGTCTAAAACTTCACTTGGTTCATTTCTTAAAAAAAATCAAGAATCGCGTGGCGTTCAAGTTTTCTCTGAAAAAATATGGCCCGATAACTTGATTATTCAATATACCATAAAAAACATTCGTTTTAAACGAGTACTGGTCACGACATTCAATAACAAAATTATGGTTTTCCTGAGACCACCACCTGCAATTTTGTGAGCTAACAGTTCCATTTGAAGTGAACGTTGCTTCATCGGTCCACAATATTTTATATGAAAATCTGTAATCTTCATCACATTTTCCCTGATACCAAGCTGAAAATCCATAACAGACATCAAAGTCCCTTTCTTTCAGGGTATTAATAAATTTCGGCTTGAAGGGCCTAAATCTATTTTTTCTTAAAATTCTTAATACACTGCTCTCGCTTACATTCGATCTTCTGCTAATTTAAGAAATACTGGACTTTCCTTGTTGTATAACATCCAAACAAACATTTAATTGCACTTCCTCAGTGTTTTTCGAAGGATTATGTGGTTTTTTGAACTCGGATAAAACTGAACCAGTACTTTTGAATTTTGTTAAAATTCTGCCAACAGTAGACTGCTGTATATTTTTTCCTGGGTGTCGTAAATTAAAATCTTCAGCGACTTGTCGATGGGGTGTACTTTCTCCACACATTAAAACAATCTCAATTTTTTCTTGTACAGATAACATTATTACATTTTTCTGATTCAAACGTATTGAACTACGTATTTAGCTGTCAAACAATGCTTAGTATGAAATTGTCTCCATTGACTACCTTCTTCATTTGTTTCCAAAGCCTACTTCACAAAATTGATAAAAGTTTCTTAGCCAGAGCAGTAAGATTTGTACCGTGAAAAGTCGTAAACTTTGGTTAGATACGTAAAGAAGTTTTATAATGTTTTGAATTATGACTTTTGTATCATTTTAATACCGAAAAAATCCACTTAAATGAATTCTTATCCTATATGCTTGAAGATACGTCAACTTTGCATCGAACATAACAGAAATGTTAAGCAGTAATTCTCATTTTCTTGAGAAAAACATATTTTTGTTGATGATTCGTGATTGAAAGTTAGTCACACATTAGAGCTAGTCGTATAAAACAGTTTTGTCGAAGTTACGAATTTTTTAATGTTACAGAAATTTCGTAATTATCAAAAAAATGGCAAAATGTGAAAGTTGCAATAGAACGTTCAAATTCGAGATGTAGGTGTAAAATCTAAAAAGAAACAACTTTGTACTTAAACATTTTTTGAAATTCGATTAAATAAGCCTATTTTCAGTGATTGCTTTGAAAAAAAAAACTTACTTTTGACAGGTAGCGAAAGTCACGTGTCCACATCCGAGTAATAGATCATTTCTCATATTCTTTAAAGCACAACTCAACGCCAAAGTCGAATTTCAAAATAAATTATCAATAAAAGTTTTTCCCATATGATGCGAACTTTATGAAGGACACTGTATACTCCCACATCAGTGGTCAGCTGTTACTGCATTTTGATCCTCAACAGTACGGGGATAGTAGTGTCTTGTGGTAGAGAACTCTTCCGTCCGTAAGTACATTGAAATAATGAAAATGGACTCGAAAAATCCAAGCTTTCTACAAAACACCGCTAAGCTATTTTCGTAGGCAGAAATCCAACAGAATACAGCTAGCCCCCCACCTCTACCACGGCCACTGATTTACGTTCCTAATTTCTTACCATGAAAAAATCTCTAGAAGTCAAGCCATAATTAGTATATATACTTGGGTTTATCAAAGATTGGGCTGTCGATTCTTCCCCCAAATTATCTAAATCTGCTCTGCATCCTGAAGGTGGTACAATAGGTCTTTCCAAATCGGTTCTTATGGATGGTACCCCCGCTGCTGCCATTCCTGATAAAAACCAAGTGAAAATATAAACGAAACTAGTACTTAGGTGTTTACTACTTATTATTACGTTTTTGCTTTTTAATTGAATCAATGAACCAGCAAAATATTCAATAAAGGAAAATAATGATCTGTCTTCACTTCCACCAATTATAAAGATTGGATAGTTCAATGGGGAGAAATGGGGAAATCGCGTTATTTTAGCACTTTAGATTTTACCGGATCTACCTGTCTCAGTCCTTACAAATAAATACTGCTCGACTATTCCAAAGTAGTCTAGAGTTTCTTATACAATACACCATCATTTTCAATTTCATAGAGTTGGTGTTAGTTATACTAAGTTTTATCCATAAATTTATCGACCTCTCAACAAAATCTAATGAAGAAATAGGACTAATCACACCAAAGACAAACAAAAACATTTGTGAGTACAAATGGATCTCCAAGGGGATCAACCAACTTGTCAGTAACTACAGATGACAAAAGAAATGAAAAATAATTACCTGAATTGTCAATAATTAAATAATCACAACTGGCAGCTTGGTTAGAAGTCACATAGTACAAACTTTCCTTGGGAATCTCTGAAACAAAATTTCATGAGATTGTAAATAAACCACAATTTATCACATGAAAAATTAAAAAACTGTTTTGAATTTGAAATGTGGAGAATCCATCAATTTTAATAACAAATCAAAGAATATATCTGACGCCGAATTGTGATCTGTGTTATTGTGTGAAGAATTGTATACTATTAGGGCGGCCGGTCTCCGGTCTTGGAACTCCTGATTGCTTCGGCAGAGGTTCGAGACCATAGTACACGAGAATTTTTCTCAAGTGCACCGGTGTCGTTAAAAATAAAATTAAAAGAGGACTGAGGGAGTATATATTATAAATAATGTTATTATTATTTTTTCTCCGGTTGACAAAACCTTTCTAATTTTTTAAAGGGATATCAATCAGCAAAGTATCATTTTGCCTGCCTAGGCAGCAACACTTTTTTTTATATTAAATTTGTACTTAATGTATTTCATATTTTGTTTTCCAATTTTTTTAAATATTTTCTCTGGATAAATTATTGTTTACTCAATAAATGAATCCAACTGCCTACTTTTAGACCTTATTTTATTGTAGTAATATTTTGTGTTAGTTTTCCTGTAATAGGGCTAGTGTCTGTTTGAACAATAAATGGATTTTTTCAAATAAATATTTGACATTGTTTTACACAGAAAAACTATTAAACAGAAAATTTTTTATAACGTGTCAAACTTGGATTATTTGGTAATTGTTGTTTTAAAAATTGGATTTGTGGTAAAAATTATTGAGTGAAAAACTATTATCCAAATTGTTTCACTAAAAAATCACAAGATTAATGAATTATTGAATGATACTAAAATGGGAGCTTTGGGAGTTTTTTCTGTTCCATTGGAAGAAATGGCAGAAGAAATTAAAATTATTTCTCAATAAAACATTGTAACCTTTTATCGGCATCAAATCTACAGGCTTCTCGTTGACATTGATGAGATCAATAAATCTCTTATAGTTAATTTTTTCTTCTATCAAAATCCGCAAGACCCTCAATAGTGATTCGATATCCTCCTTTGGAAACATAATCTGATGGCAAGAACACAATTCATAGAATGTGTCTTTTGGTAAATATCCAGTCTTTTCCTAAAAAAAATTTATTGTATAGTTTTCAGAAATAATGGTGAACTTGAACCAGGTGCGGATCCCAAATTATAGGGGTGACATACAAAATATCAAAAGAAATATACAACAAAAATATTTGATTGGTCATAAATATTCAACTGTCTTTTACTCTTTTAAGAACATTAAAAACGACAAATCTATGCAAAAAGTTTAGTGAATTTATTCGTGTCAGGTTAGTAACTTGGATCTTTGCATATTTGCACGGCCAACTTTTCGAGCCATTTAATTTCAACATGATCAGGAAATTATTCACTCACGTTTTTTCTTAGTTACCAACTTGATATGAATAAAATTCACTAACGATTTTGCCTAGATTTGTTGTTGATATCATAAAAATGGACGAGTTTTTTCATAAAAAGTGCCGTTTTCAATTAAGAAAAAGTGTTAGGGTGTTTACATTCTGCCATATGGTGACAAGAAGAAATAGTTTTGTGTTTTTACGGTTTTTTTTGCGGTAGGAATGTGCTAGAAAATACCAGTCATCTCTCAAAAATAGGTCCATACCTCCGAAAGTACTTGAGACCGCCAAACATTTTATTTGAATGTTTTGTTCAGGAGACCAAACTACGTGAGTTACAGGATGAGTTCACTCCATTCTATTCTGCACATTGAGCTTGAACACTATATGTATCATGTCTCAGAAAATGTTTAAGAATAACTAGATACCTTATCCCAATATAAAGACTTTTTGTAAAAGTCGTTGAAATCGAATCCATTTATCCACTTGTTTTTCATTTTCAACTTGAATCTGTTTAGTGAAGACATCCACTTATAAAAGTCTCTTTTGAATACGCAAGGCTCACAATGTGGGTCTTTCAACAAGTCTTCTAAACCAAAAAATGGCCTCTCACAAGGATCCCCAAAAGTATGACCTTTCGGGACACAATCGATGTTATGATTGCTACAAAAGAAATAGATCTGGTAACAATATTTTTGGTTAGAGTATGTGATGGTTACGGGGATAGTGTTTTTCCAATCTGCGGTGTTACTTTGTCCAAATAATCGGCTTTTATTTTACTGACATGAACAACCGGTTCTTTGATATGCCAGTCACAAGCACATCGTACCCATATTCCTCTGTAGTCGTACTTGGATGCAATGCCAAAACTTTTATCTTTCTGGAAGGGCGGTGATTTGTACCTAAAAGTTATATTAGTGAATAATTTCCACAATATACAGGGTGGGGCAATAGTGCGTCGCTTGAGTTCTAAGATAGAATGTATGTACCCACGATAAATGTTGTCCAATTGATAGCACACAATAGCAAATGAAAATAATTCCAAATCAGGAATCAAACACACGAAATAAAGTTGAAGGATAAAAGAAGTTGGGATTCGTTAAAATAATTGAAACGATGTGTTTCATCATCCTTATAAGAGGTGTCAGTAAAAATGAGCTACTAAAAATTGTCCGAGTAGATAACTCGAAAACGGCTAGGAATATCCCCAGGGATGTACATACAAAAAATATTCGCCTCTCAATCCTATATCACATGGTCGAAAAATATACGGAGTGTTCCATTTGAAGAACTCGAGAAAATTTAATTCAAAAACTTCCGAATTCACAAATCATTTTCAGTCATCCTGTATAATTTTTGGGAATGATAATGATTCAGAAATATTACTCATAAGTATGACGAATAGGATTATAATCATGACCTGCATTCCATAATCTGGAGAACGGTGGCTTTTTCGGTATGCATCTGTAGATAGCATTATTTTGACAAAAAAAATTATAACTCCCAAGTGGTTGGGAGATAGTGAAGGATATTGGAGGTGTGGATGGAGACCACTAAAATGCTTGAAAAACTGGATTGAAGTACATAGCATTTCATTTGAATAAAATTTCTAGATATAGACACAGTTCTCTAGTTATGTTTGGTTTTTAAATTATCGTCCTAACTATCTTAGAACTCAAGCAATCGGACTCTGACGCACTATTGCCCCACCCTGTATAAATAATTGAAATGAAATAAAGTAGTTCATCCGGTGGTGTAGTTTTTTCGGGTTTTCCTACAGCTTAGAAGTGAATACACCACCAAACATCAGTAAGTCGCCCCGGACAAAATTTAGAACATACCCTCTTTCAATTCGTTCGGAAGGATTATAATCATTGTGCGTTTTCTTATATAGCTCATGACCAACTTGACTGTCCCATAACACTTCATAAGTGGTTTTTGGAGGATTTACTAGCTCTTTCAATGGTGTATCTGAAAATATTATCTATCAGTCCTCGGAGTTAAAGACAAAAATATGAAATTAATGAGTATTCTGATTGAAAAAGTTGTGTGAATTTACAACATGGTAATATATAACACACTACCAGAAGAATTAAATTGAATGATGAAGAGTTCAGTGAAACAGGCATTATATCTTGGTCTCAGTTTGATCATAACGAATTTCAATTTCATTTCATACTTTCGAACTTATTCGGTTCAAAATGCTTTATGGTGCTTTTAAAATTTCAGATATTGTGGGTTCATGAAACGATCTTTAATTTTGAATTTTTCAATGATTTTTCATTGAGAAATATGAACAATAACAAGTCATTTTTGAATGCCGCTTTATGGATTTTAAAAGCAAATGTTGAAATATTCCAGGTAATATTTTAATAATTCCAAAACTCTCTGTAGTTCAGATGAAAATACTGTCACGATATTTGCTGAATAATACTCTGAGCACACTACTGTACTGTTTTTATTACCTTCGCTAAATACAATACAACTACTTCACATACTAATAAAAATTTAGCTAAATATTTCAAAAACTCCTCAACTTCCTTATTACTTTTTCATAAATTCTTCTCCGAATGGAATGAGTCGCCTTATATACTCAATTTGCCCGGATCAGACTTTTCGGGATGTTTCCGAGTTTACTGCTCAATACAAAATTCCAGGAACCAACTAATCGAAGAAATTAAAACGTTTATGACGTCGGCTCGTTTGTTATGCAAATGAGTTACGTTTTTATAGACGGCACTCAGCGGCATAGCTAGGGGGCTTTTATCAATCTCGTAACATTATCCCCCTCTCAATTTTGATCGTCTCGATCACACAAGGTGTCATCTCCATTATAACGTTTGAGTCTTTCTAGATGAACGACCTTCATTTTCGCTCTCGGGCTGCGTTGAATCCTACAGACCACGTCGTTTATTATTCTCTTAACTATCGCATAGGGTCCTTCCCAAAATAGTGTTAATTTAGGTGAAAATCCTTTCTTACGAGGATTGTACAGCTACACTCGATCTCCTTCTCTAAAGATCGTTATCTTCAATTTTTTTCTTGCAAAATCGTGAATCCCATTCAAGCTATGTCGTCACAGCTCGTCTGCATAATCCTGTACCTCTTTTCTTCAGCACTTGGTGATCCGAACACCATTATCTCACTTGATTGATTCCTTCGCGATGCCCACGAGTATCCGAACCAGGTTTTCTGGACAAGACATCTGCGTTGTTGGATAATTGAGTTGTTCTTAGCCTCATAACAGGGATGGCCCCGGCGGCTTTATCATTGCTTGCCGGCATGTGCCCCGATATCAACTCGATTGTTCTTAGCCTTTTAACAGGGATGATCCTGGGGGGGCTCCGTCATTGCTAGCCGGTTTAATTATCGACCGTGCTTGGAATTGCACGTTAAAAGGTGCTCATTATCAAACTCGCTTTAAGAATCTTCGAAGAAATAAGTTTTGGGTCTTCTCCTAATTGAAACAAGCTCCCAGAGTATATTCTGGAGGACGACCTCCTTACCAGTTGTATCGAGGTCATGCTTTAAATCAGTGTCTATCAAGTCCTCAAGACTTGGCACTGTTGATAATATGTAGTCTGGTAGTGTCTTTGGTCAGTTATTTGTTCCACGGAATATCCTATATTACACAAAACGTTCTTCAGTTTCTTGTTTCTGAAATCCTTTCACCTCGCGAACACTTTTTTCATGGTCCACAAGTCTTGAAATATACTTTTGCATAATTTATTTTTACAATTGGTGTTAGAAGTGAGATTTTTCAAATAAACAAGTATTCGCGTAGTGGACATGGCCTGCCCCAACTCATTACAGTACCTTATTACTGTTATTATCAAAATCAAAAAGATGCGCTCGTCTTTTATTTCAAACTAGTTCACACACCAGCTAGTTGTACACAGCATTGTATTTTGCTTTATCGTCAATAGCAAGATGAAGTTAACTGCGCGATACATTGTTGAGTTAGGCTGCAAAGAAATCATATTCAATTATCGTTCGAATCTATTCAAGCGAAAATTCAATTTTTTATTAATTTAATTTTTATCAAAGCAGTGTCTAACCGAATCGTTTAAACTGGAATGCCTTGTGCTGACGGCGAGTATATCAATTTGCTATTAGCGGCTATATCGGGATTATAAAAATGTTCTCTATTTGTTATGAATTAGAAATTCGTTACAATAAACTCGTACGGTATTTGTGCTTCTCACACCTCTCACTGACGCCTTTCCAAATGCAACTTGTGTTGGCATCGTTCCTTTTGGTAGACCAGGCACCTGATCTCTGCTTTTGCCAACTGGTTTCTGCCAGTAAGAATCATATGTAGTTTCTTTCAAATCTTCCAACAAGATTTGATATCTTGTTTTCACAGGTGGATTCAATAGAGGTTTTATCTATGGAAGAAAAGAAGTGTATGTGAGGATGGGGATACAATGCATAATTTCTGTATGATAGTGAATTGTGGTAGAGGTCAAGTAGGATTTTATAGGATTCCGTCAATGTATGACATTCATAAATAGAAAACGATCTAACCAAGGAAAGAAGGAATGAATGGATCAAATTGACATACAATTAAATGGATCTACATATCATATATATTTATTTATTTATTTATTTACTGGCCAATAATAGAGCGGCACAGTATTACAATTGTTGTAACAAACAGTACTGAGTATGTATTTTACAATAAGATTTTTATAATAGCTTATAATAATTAAATGTGCTTAAAAACTAACAGTGATTAATGATTAATATTTATGGAAGAATAGTGAGGATATGTCTAGTTGTACAGAATTTGTTTGACTCCACTTTTAACTGAATATGTCCGGATCATTATTTGATTTGTTCAGAGTATTTAAAGTTTTGATACACCTTATTATTGAAGAATTGAGTAAAAGATTTGTTGAGCATTGGGGAACTTTCAGAAGTTGTCTATTCCTTATATTGTGCTACGAGCTGTTAAGATAGCATAGTTGTAGGCAATATGGAGAATCTGTTAGATTATTTAATAAGTTATATATAAAACAAATATCAAAAAATGTTCTTCTCAATTCCAGATGTTCCAACCATAGAATTTTTCTTTGTTGAATCTAAAGTTCAATCGGTTCATGAATTTCTTTTGTACATTTTCTATTCTGTCAATGAAGCAGTTGTAAAATGGATTCCATATAATGGATGAATATTCGATGATAGGTTTAACAATAGTATTATATAATATAATATATGCAATTTTTTACATATATCCTTGAACAACATGGACTTTATCCAAGTTTGCCATTACTATTTCAGAAACTAGATAAATATAGCACTTCAAAACTTAAGACGACACTCAAATACGAACCAAATTTGGCACTAACAGATGGAAAATTGAGTGATCATGAACAAGACTCATGATCAAGATTTCTAAGAATCAACAATTCAAAAATACCACATAACTTTGTTGGGCAGCTAAAATTTTTGCTGAAATGCACCTCCTACATCCTTTGATCAATTTTGGTCACTACTGATTACACAGGAAATAAGTCAGCTCAAACTGTCATAATATTTGGACTTATTTACAAGAGAAAAAATTCTGGATCTTGAAGAAAAACCCACATGTTCAGAACACAAGAAATATTGTACTCAGCTTTGTAATGCATTCGAAGCTGACATCTTTTCAATTTAATTTGATGAAACAATTTAATAAATTTCATAGCACGACTGGGGTGAGCCTGCACGATTCACTGTTGCATTCAAATCACAAATCAACAAAGCATTGAAATGTAATGAAATATGATGACTTCATAACAGACTACATCACCACTAGAGCGTTAGTATGTATTCATGCAATCAACAACTCTTGGGTCCAGTTCGACTTTGGTAAAAAAAAATATTTTCTGGTCTGTATTATAGCACATACTTCTGTCATATTGCCTCGAAAGCAAGCATTCTGGATAGGAGGTAGCTCGCGAGGTGGTTGAAAATCGTTTTCATGCCAAATTTTAGCATCATGTTTTAATGCAGTCACTTTGTCTTCCAAAGAATATTCCTGTAGTGTCCCTGCAGCACTGTCATTTGAACTGCCAGTGGGCATTCCAGCCTGAAAATTGTAATTTATGAATAAAACGGATAATCATTTGTATTAACTTTACAGGACATATTATCGGTGATCGGTCTTTAAATTTTCCCTCATTTCCAGCCATACTAATAATAAAATAAATCAAATTGTCCAAAAGCAATTTCAATTTCAGTTTTCCGCCTTAAAATATTGACAACTGACACATGACACATTTGAGTGATCGTGGTACTCGAGTTTCTGTGATCTGTGGCATTGGTACGTTCCACTAGGCACACACAACTCTCACGATTGCGGTAATTCCCCTTCCACTATTGCATATGACAAGCTCGTGATTATTTCAGCTGTCATCTCAAGTGGAATGAATTGAATTGATTTATGACGTTTTCAGCACGCCCATGATGACCGTGACCGCATGTCGAACGACACGCGAGCACTTGGAGCGTTGTATGTACTTAATGGAACGCACCCAATGGGCTCACAACCATTAAAATATTCGGTTATAGCGAAAAGATCACTATACACGTCATTATTTTCGCTCACACCGAGCCCACAACGACCATTCTCCATAGGAAAAACTGGATACAAGTGGACGTTGAAAAATTCGGCAGTTCAAAAGTTAAACATAGCGACAAAAAAATTATTCATAGGCTTATAAATTATAACGTAACCTCTTCAATCTTCTGATTCATTTTCGAGCTCACCGTTTGTAATGTTTCCATGAATGGTTGAAATGCTCTTTTGATTGTTAAGGTACATTTTGACTGGAGAAACATTGAGAAACTTTACGCTCTTAAGGAAGTGGAACAGAAAAAACCATCGTGAGCGAGATCATTGTGAGCGCTTAGTGGAACGCACCCTTTGTGGTATTTGTCCTATACCATCTATCAGACAGACAGCTCTGAAGAGTCTGAGGCCCTGTATTAACCTACCCTTGCACTGATGAGAGGTTAAACCTTCAAACAAGTCTGTAAGTGGTCTCCCCGTCCGAATCAAATTAAAATTCTGCTAGATTATTATGGGGAACACTTACATTTGTATCCTCTGATTTAGTGAGGATCAAGGGAGTAGTTGTTTACTCACAGGTATTTGCCACAATAAGCCTATGATACAGATATATATGGAAGAGGAATGGATTAAGCATTTTTTATGGAAAAAAGACCCTGAGATAATAAAACTTAGCGACGTCCTCTCATTTGTCAGTTCTGGTGTTGGTGACGTTGGTGTTACTGTTACTGTAAATTGACAGGATTGAGTGCCTGTCAAATGTTTGTTGTGTTGGTAGTTGGTTTTCTTCCACCTAGACGTCATTCGTATGAGAAGTGTCGTTTTGTCTGCTCTCATTTTCATCTTTTGTGTATAAAATTGGTGCTATCGTATTTAAACTCGAAATTAATAGGTGTTTTTATGTCTCAGAAAAGTGTTTTCCATACTAGTGATACGTGATCTCGTGGTAAGCATCTAGGAACTGGGCTCTAAGGTAGGTTAGTCTAGTTTGATGTTTTTCATGTCAAAATGCGTCATTGAAATTTTACAATTCTAGTTTGTTCAAATAACTCAATTTGTTGCTTTAATTTCTTAGACCTGTTGAACATATTGAACTGAAACAAAATTCAGACATATTGTTAAGAACGTCAGATGATTTCTTGTTATATGTAACGCCCTTGAATTTGCTCCAAAATCCTTGGGTTAACAATACGCCCCCCTCTTTGTTTCTGTATCCCCCATTTAATAATTATTGTGACTGCTAGGAATAGTTCATGCCAAAATGAATACTCTCAACACCTTTTCAAAAATGTTCCTGCAGTATATAAATATGTACCTAATTAACTCTTGATAATGTTATTTATCTAATGATCGTGGTGTTGCTGATTCATACAATCTATATTTTGTTCTGTTACTTGTAAATTGCAGAACGTCGTTTGTTCAAATTGTATTCAGGCGGATACTCCACTTTTTCATAGATTATACTAACCATCTTAATTGAAGTTTTTATACAATTTTGAGTGAATAATTATGCCTGTTTTGAAACACACTTTCTATTTCAACATGAGGCTCATCAGTCTGCTACTCACACCTGGGCAAATCAATGTCAAACATTCCATTTAAAGGTTTCCCAATTTCGCAGCAGATTCTTACTTTTACCAGTAGGGTTATTTTGACTTTTTTGGTAAGGTATTGCATATTGCTCTGGGATGGTACCTCTGATAGTATTTACCTAGATTTTATAATCGATTTCATTTAATATATTGTTATTATCATTATAACGTGTTCTTAAAATATTGGATAGAGCTGTTCGGTAGTCAGTTACATTGTTAAGTACCTTAGTTTATGGTAACTCAAGGTGAAGACGGAAGGATATGTTCAGTAAATCAACTTGAAACTACAAATTTGTGTTGTAGATAGGTAACCTGAACAAAGACTTTGATATATCTGCATTGGGTTTTCACCTCTAACATATCAGAAAACTCCTTATCATGACTATCTCCAAGCATATCCGACAGGTGAGAAATAAATTACCCCCACATTCATTTCATATATTGGAAGTGTTTGAAATTCATGAAGTTATACACATTGAAAATAGCTGCGATTGTTATAATAATTCTAAGATTGTATGTTGTACTCATGTCTGTCACTTAATTTTTTTTTATCTCTTGACACATTAATTTTGTTAAGGTTAGGTTTTTCTTTACTTTATGTTTTTTAAACACCAACATATCCACAATCTACTTCATCTCTTATAGTCTTAATATTACCTTGCCACACTTTACTGTGCATTAGTGTTTTTATATATTTTCTTATCAAATGCAGTTTTGTTAATTGAAGTTCTATTGATTTTGTTATACTTACTTAGTTTGTGTATTTTAATTAGTTCAGTGAATTCATCAGAGCAAGTGTGAAGATAGTATTATGTTAATGATCAAGTTGACCATATCAAATTCAGACTAAGAAAATAATTTACTGCCTATTTACATGTTCAATCAATAAACATTCTTGATTCTTATTTACTTAGTATGTTTGGTAAAGCCGAAGACACAATGGAAGTTTTATGTAATAAGTTTTAAGTTTTGGGATTTTGGATATCAATTTTACAAATAAAACAAGATGCAAAACAGAATTGAAAAATGAAGCTTGAATTTTATCAACAGGATTGTTTATGAGGAGTGATCAGAATAATAATGGCAATGATAGCTTCGCGTTAAAAAATATCCAAAATTCTGAAAATTAAAACTAAAAACATAAAACTTCTGTTGTGTTTCAGCCTTAATCAATCATTCAGTATAGTAGTGAACTATAAAAAGGTTTGTTACTCTACTATCCCATACTTTATGCCATAAAAACATCAATGCACTAAGAATTTGATATCCAAGAGTAGATTAGAAGCAGTATCCTTTCAAGGTTGTGTTACTAGTTATTACATATTAGGATCCTCTTAATACATTAGAACATAGCCATAGAACTTAGCAAGTATTAAAGCCAGGATTAATACAAACTTTGTTGTCTTGCTAGAAATGTAAGACAGTAAGTGTTTACATGATATTGCTCATCTACATTTGCTAATACTGGTCACTTATATTTCTACAAATTACAGTAGACCGTCACTTAGTCTGGAGAAAACATTGTTATTCTATTGAATGAAAAATATTTTGGGAAGCTGAAAAAGTACGAAACAATCTATGAAGAACTGAACTCAATGGCTACAGAGAAAACAGCCTTTCAGTCTCATCCAGAAATATTGATATCAATGCTTCTGACATTGGTTATGATCTTGCTGGGCTTTTTTCTTGAAGAATATTGAAAAATACCTAATGGGTTGAATACCTCTCTTCTTGCAATGATGAAATTATTCATTCTGGCTTTTATAATCATCTTGCTGATGTTTTTTTCCTGAATATGGTGAATATTGCAGCTATCAACTTCTTTCTGATGCCATTATACATAAAGATACTTTTTTGTACATAGCCATCCTGATACCCATTATGGAGTGTTTGAAATAGTCGGTTTAACTAATGCTCCTGTGTCATTGGGCTGTTTTTTTGTGGAATGTCTTTGAAACTTGGTGTTATTGTACTAAACAATGAGGTAGAATATACAAGCTGGAAGGGTTCTCAAACACAGTACAAAGTTCTCTTCTGTAAGGATCAGGATTATTAGAGAGAAATAGGTCAATTGTATGTAAACAAGCATGATAACCTCAAGCGAGTATTAATAAAGTTCATGAAATCTTCAAAACATAAACAAGTTTCCAAAAAATGCCTTTTAATCCACCTTTGAATATGTTTTATTTTGCAAATAATAATATACTAATGATAATAATAAAAATAATTTATTCACGCAGGAGGGGTACAATACAAAATAAAAATGCAAGTTGAGCGTGAATGAATGAATACTCGATAAGTGTTTTTACACTTGTTTTGAGAAACAAATTAATATAACATTTTGAAGAATATAATTTACAAATATTCGTACAAATTGTATAAAAAATAAAAGCAGTTCATAGTCAAGAAAATTCAAAATATTTGCACAAGGGTTGACATAACATCAAAATTTTTATTCACGGAGTAAGGGTATTACACAAAGTGAAAACATTAAACACGCCTACTCACATATACATACATATACATGCAGAAGCATATATATACATGAAAAGTAACTTGCGACATCTACTGTCACTAGTTTCAAACTAATTTGAAACGAGCCATGGAATCTAAAGGCAGGTGATTATCTACGACATTGACAGGCAGTCAACAAAATTCGTTGTTGTGACCTACCAAAGTCTCAATCCAGCTTCACGTGCGATAAACGCAAACAGAATCTAAAGTGAATACAGTGTTTTCCGTAGTGCAACAGAATGGCAATAAGGAGATGCAGAAAAGAAGGGTATGAGTCTTTCTTTCTGAAAAACACCCCGTTTGAAGGTAACCTACTATGTTTGGACCATGATTTGACCAGATGTTATGGTAAAGCGAGTCTTCCAGAGCGGCATCAGCTGTTCAATGCATCTCACTATTTGATCAGGTACCACAAAGCATTTGAGCAAATGCATGATGAGCTCATGTGATTTTGTATCAAATGCCATGCGATAATCGATTCAGGACATTGAAAGGTTACGCTTATACTGCACGGAGTTCTGCGTGATTCATCTGCCAATGTACAGGTTCCCTTGCAGCCAGCGACCCCTTTCTTTGACCCTCTCTGCTCATATATCCGTTCATACATCGGGTCAACTAGTTGGCTTCCCTACTTATCAATAATAATATAATATATTACTGAATTAGATGTGAATTTCGTTTTTTGAAGCATATGGTAGAGTAGTTTTTTTGGTTGGTAGTTAGTACTTTGGTAACATCCCATAATTGATATTATTCAAAATCTTTGTTAATGACATTGAAATCAATTAATTCAGAAAACTGAATTTCTTATTTTTGCTGGTGAGCCGATGATCTGAAGATGTTTAGACTGATGAGATCATTCAGGGATGATTCTACAGACTGAAGTTGATGAATACCTGTTTAATTTATTTTGCGAAAGTTGGTAGCCATCTATAAATGATTTGGTGATCATTATTGATAAACAACTTAGATTAGTTGAGTGTGAAGTAAGCTAAAACATCAGGCTAATATATGACCTGTACAAATTCAAAATCAATTTTTTTTCGTCAAAATTATATTACAAATATTCCGTGCCGAGAGCTTTCTAATTGATGGCGACGGTTACCCATTTTGGCTGTGTGGAAAGAGCAGACGCCATATTATTAATCATCATGCTTATCTTGCCTTATCGTTCCCCGTCAAAAATCGGTAAATATTTTCTGGCCCAGAGATCACAAACCACGTCTGACTTCGCTTGTATAGACTTGGATGCGCGCTAGACTAAACCTTTTTTTTTCGATGGTGAACGGTGGTCAATCTTTGTTCCTCAGTTAGAGCGGCTTTACATTTATGCAATGCATTTGCAATGCAAGACAGGTATTGCAAGGCAATGTAGAAATTGTGTCTTACATTTATGCAATTATTGTTGTGTTGCCAGCAGTTTATACCAACATAATATATTTCGAGAAAATCTAACCTCAATAAAATATTTTGATATTTTGTTGGTTTGTACTTAACTGAAATTCGAAAAATTACATTCCACGTATCACTAACGCTTTTGACAAATTTTCTATTTGTTTTTTAAGTTGGAGTTAAAGGTTAGGAGACATTCGAAAAACAATATCTACAGATACTTTGGTGTACTATTGGCATTGAATTTCTCACCAGAAAACTCAATAGAATTGCTCACGAATTGCGTGAAAATTTCAAACAGTCGAAATTTTTTGGGCTTGCACATAACTTGCTTTGGCGCAAGCGCAATGTAAAATTTATTCTTGCATTGCACAAAATTGCATGAAAATTGCATAATGTAAAGCCGCTCTTACTCCCTCTGATTTTTGTTTGTGCATCTCAGATGCCAATGATTTGTTTTTATTATGCTGATTTTGAGTTTCTTGCCCTCAATCAGTGGCAGGGTAGATCAAACGACTTTGTGAAAAGAAAAATAAATGAATACCAATATAACTTGAAATTTTTCTGTGCCTATTACTAGCGGGGGTATTCTTGACGACCGCTTGTTATATTTTCATATATGTGAATCTTATCTTCTGTTTCACAAATGCATTATTAACAAAAAATTAGTGCGTATTGGCAGGTTATGCAATTCTCTGAGCTAATTTCTTATTCCAGCCTCCATTTACTTTTCTTATGGTAGCTTCAATTTTATGAGGCTCCTATGGATCTTCCTCAAGTATCCTGACTTTACTCTAGCCTTTGCAAGATTGTTTCGCGGCCTCAAATTCCAACGCACGTTCCAAAGCATCCACCAAATGCGTGGGACGAGCTAGTTTCAATGCTTGCGTTGTTACTTGGTTCAGCCAAGAATGTCAGAACCGATTATCGCTCTATTATATTTTCCGGTGAAGCTGGATTAAGACGAAAGCGTGCAATTCCTGCTGTGTATAGTCCTCCTGTTCTTGGAAGTGAGGGTTCGTAAAATATTCGTTGCTTCTCCACGTAATGCCAGTGTCAATGCTACAGCCTTCTCGCCTGTGTTCCATCTGTTTGCTTTGGCAGCAGCTTCAAATTGTCGAGGGTAGTTTGCCCATGGAGTTTTCCGTCGAACTGAGGCGACTTCGTGAAAAGTTTCCCTGTTTCAGAACTGACTTTGACATCTTCTATCCCCTTTTGAACTCACTTCATCCAAGTTCAAACTCAGTTCCAGCATTGGATTTTTACTGACAGTTTCTGTGATGTGCGCAGGTTGTATTTTTTTCAAGCTCGCTTCCTTGTTTCCTCCATTTGATCAATTTCTGCGTCGATTCCATCTTTTAGTTTATCTACTTCTGAATTCATTCTATCTCTGTCTCGGCAGTGCTTATTCTCTCTTTTAACTTGTTCGCTACAATACAGAGTTCTTCTTTTAAGCCTTCTGTGTTTTCTATGAGTTTATCTTCCAGAAATTTTGAATTTTCTAGAAGCTCTTCTCTCAAAGTCTTTGAATTTTCAAGAAGCTCTTCTCTCAAAATCTTTGAATTTTCTTGAAGCTCTTCTCTCAAAGTCTTTGAATTTTCCAGAAGCTTCTATTCCAGGTTCCTAGCATTTTCTTGTAGGTAGTTTGTCTCCAATCTGTTCGAATTTTCTAGACATTCCCCTTGAAGTTCTTCTTTCAAACTATTAGAATTTTTTTACTACGATACTAAACATGACGTATGGTTCCATTTAAAAAAATTGCCGAAGACGTAACTATTCAACTAATAGCACATCAAAAAATATCAAAATTCACAAAAAGATATACCGTTTAAATATGAACTTTTTCTCAAATACTCAACTCTTAAATTAACTGAGAAAATAGGAGGGCCCATATATTTGACTAACTCTGTATATAATTTAGAAAATGAACTATGATCACATTTACAGTAATTTCACAATGGAAATGATAATTGGAATACAATAAACCGAAAATGTTGAAAAAAAAAAGAATTATTTATTTAATTCTAATACAACTATAAAAGAAATTATTGTTTCATTTTTAGTGCATTTGTATAAAAATGTATCATACCATTTTTAGTTATTTGTAGAACAGCTTGTCGTTGACAATTGTTTTTGATCAATTTTATTCAATTCTTTTTAGTCATCATCTTTTGAATTTTAACTAACACTTGATTATCTTCGTTCCCCAAAAACTTCCTCATCCCATACCTACCAATTTTGAACAGAATCGGACCATAATAAATTCATCCGACATCTTGGAGTCGCCATATATAATCCATGAATTTTTGGAGAATATTCCCAATCTCCGAACGAATTCATAAACTTGGACCCCATAAACTTCTGTATACTTCTATTCAACATATTCACAAAAAAACACGAATCTCAAAACTGGTCTTCTTTCGTCGTTTCATGAATTACATCATTCTCAAGTGACCTAGCTCGATTCTCCCAACAAGCGGTCAGGTCCGGCTCCAGGTTCGTTCCTATTCCTACCGAACGAAGTGTTCTCAAAACTGGCCTTCTTTCGTCATTTCATGAATTACATCATTCTCAAGTGACCTAGCTCGATTATCCCAACAAGCGGTCAGGTCCGGCTGCAGGTTCGTTCCAATTCCTACCGAACGAAGTGTTAACGCATCTCAAAACTGGCCTTCTTTCGTCATTTCATGAATTACATCATTCTCAAGTGACCTAGCTCGATTATCCCAACAAGCGGTCAGGTCCGGCTCCAGGTTCGTTTCAATTCCTACCGAACGAAGTGTTAACGCAACGGGAGTATATTTGAAATTTAATTTTCACCCGGTAATTTTGCACATAATGTCAGTCAGAACTTTCCCAACATATTCTAAGCAGGAGCTCAAGAAGTACCACTACTGTCTGCTTTAACGGTAGTAGGGAAAATAAAATTAGTATTCTGGGAACGTTGTTTTTTCTTGTCTCCCTTATGCAATATTCAACTACGGAACTTTTTAGCCTTCACGTAGCACGTCTATTATCGCTATCATCTGCAACTGTTGTCAGCTATTTTGTCCCCTTGTGTCTCACGAACGAACATAGGACCTGACATGACACAAACTCGGGGTGGCTTTTTTGAAAATGCAAAAAAAATTGTCTCCATTTGGTTATATTCGAGATTATCATACAGGCGATTCAGGTTGATGTTCTAGTCTGACCTATAATCTGACGATTATTTGGAGGGATTTTCTTAATCTGACAAATGAAAAAAAAATACATTTCATTCTTTTAAAATATACAGGGCTATTCAAATTAGAGTCTATGAGATCTAGGTGACGGTAAAGGATAGAGGGGTGGTTAAATGGGGGTAAATTTGTGCATTTCAAAGATAAATTACGTGAAACAAAAAATCTGATGCAGCCTCTTTAGTTCTGGAGTTATAGGTACAGGAAATTCGAAAATTTCTAAATTCTTCTTATGCCTAAATCTTTTTATTTTTTGGAGTTTAAAAAATTGTTTGCACTTTGTAATAGCAACTTTTTGTAGACTATCCAAATACGCGAATTAAGATTATATATAAAGTATCGTACAAACTGGGCCACCCTCAGCATTTTATTTTCAAATACGGACCTGTATTTTTTGTGCAATTTTGTTCAAATTCATCTTTCATATTTGGTGTAGTATTTTTATCGGAGTGTTTTCGAAGTATTGAACTATTAACAGTTCTTACTCTCTGATATTTTTCAATTACAGCTCTTATGGAATTCAAAAAAATTTTAAATATTACTGGTAATACTTCAATACATCCAAAATACAGGCCGTATTCAAAAATGAAAAGTTGAGGGTGATCTTATTTGTACTGAATTTCTCTATCTTCAACCGCTTGCGAGTTGAAAAGTTCATCTGGGCTTGATAGAAAAATTGTTGAGTTTTCCTTCATTTTTTGTGCTGAATCTTTTATCTGACCAAATACAAATCATATATTTTTATTAATGCTTAGATAGTGCAAATTTCAAGTGGATCTGATGATTTTGTATTTTTCATGACTTTTAGGGGTTTACCCCTTACGAGTAATTTTTTTTGTTTTTGCCGATAGACATGATATTCACATTCATTCTGAATCGATTGGCTCTCGCAGAATTACTCTATCCTTAACCGTTTGCGAGTTGAAAAGTTTATATGTGCTTGAGAGAAGAATTGTTGACGTTTCCTTCATTTTTTATGCTAAACTATGGCAGTGTCAAAAGTTTGAAAAAAAATCTTCAAATTAAAAAGGTACCGAAAGAAAAATTTCGAAATTTTCGATTATTTCTGTATACCTAACTCCAGAACTGAAGAAGCTTTATTAGAAACTGTATACAAAAAAAATTAAATAAAATACAAACTCGCAAAATTGATTCACAAAACGCAAATATCATAATATTGAAACACAAACAAACAAGCTAGAGCGTTTTACATATAATCTGTAGGGCCGTGTGATCAGCTGCGAAGGCGTCATGACTTTTTTGCATGTAATTTATCCACATTATTTTAATCAAACGCGCTTGAATATTTCTAACGATCGTTTTTTTTTTACTAATTTCGGCTGTTTTAGACGCGCGATTCCATATTATGGGCTTATATTGTGGAGGTACTCAACAGGGTGCGAGGTTAATCCTGTATGTAAATCTGCCGCGCTCGAATGAATCCCAAAATCACCCATTGGGCTCCCCTACTATATCTCAAGTGCTTTGATGTTCGTCAAAAGTGATGTTTGTATTCCATATCACTGTCTTGCCACAAACGTGAAACATGCTATTTATGGTTTTATTGTAATCTACTCCTACACACCCGCGTGCATATAGAGCTTCATAAGAATTTTAATTTTCACGTGAAGCCATACACATGTTCCATTAGAGTTTGAAAGTATCTATTAGGTAGGTATAGATAGGAAGGAACACATGGACTTGTTGGATTTTTCTTTATCAGTAATGAAATTTTTATGCATCGAGTTTTCAAAGGGGGCTTGAGAAACAATTACTTCTTTATTTTAACGGGTTTAAATTTGAATATCGGCGCTCCTTTCGATGGAATACATAATGTTCATTTCAGAAAGTGGCTTCGTTGGAGATTACTGGTAATGCCAAATAGGCAGCAATTATAATAAATAATGAATAAAAACTGAAGCATCCAGAATAACGGCTTGAAATGGTAAAAAAATTGTAAATATTATAAGCTCATTGATATAAGTAGAGTGTTCAATAGTACTATCGTTTCAAACGTCTATCGTGTAATGTCTTTTTTACGACTTTTCGATTGCTTCAGGTTAATACTGTCGAAAACACCAGACAATGTACGTCCCAAACGAATAAAGTTACTTCATCATTTGTAACCTTCGAACAAATGATAGAATGTGTCTCAATTTTCATGTACTGGCTACTCTACTGTAGTAAAAATGCACTTAACTAATTTTTCTAATTTATTTAAACACTACTTAAAACAATTATTCACAAAAACATTGACTTCACTAACTTCAAATTTATTTCTACTGTCGCTGTCTGTCTGCGAACTCTGGAACTATATCTGCAACTCGCTGTGACTGTATCTATCGCCCTCAGCTATCCAGCTTATATACTCGCATTTACAGTTCTCGATCAATCGAGTTTATCCGGCGACTTCTTAGATGTCCCTAGAAACTTCGGTTAGATAGTTCGCGTTTCTTCCACGCGTGACTCATGTGTTTGCGAGCTCAGGACTGTATACACTTGGGGTGCATACTTAATGAGGTGAATGTGTAATGAGATGATCAGGGCCGGTCTCGAGGCTGGTCTCGAAATCGTTACATTACCATTGACGAATATACTGGGTGGTTTTATCCCGACACCAAAGTGCTAGTTTTGAACACCTCGATACGTGTTTTAGTCAACAAGTGACCATCTTCCGGAGGAAAGATTATCATCAGCATCCTTAGTTTATTCCTTCTGAAAGAAAGATTACACTTTAATTTTCTTTCCTGATTTGGATATTCAGTACTAATATTGTATTTATGATGACAACTTCAATGATGATATAATTAGGCGTTAAAAGGTTATTATTGAAGACTTTCATTAGACATTTTACAACTTGAGTTTAATGAAGCTGTGTTATGAAGCTATCTTTATTACGCTTACGCTCAGGCGATATTTTGATTATATCCGGAAATGAAAAGAAGTAATTCCGACTACGGTCGAAAATAACCTTCTCTCCATGCATTCCCAATATCTGAAGAAAACAACTATTTCCCCTTGCAAACATTGAATTACATCAAGGAAGACACATATTTCAAGTGCTGATTGCAATAAAACTATTGAATATTATCCTTTATTTTGTTGGAAATGACCACCTGATTACATGCATGTTTCGAGGTTATTTCCTCTTATCAGTGCTAGGATAGGTCGGACAATAAAGTCGTCGAGCGATATCATTGAAAAGCTTTGAAGGATTCCCCTACGACTAAAGCCGTGACTTAAAATAAGTAGATTGTCGCTGTGACTGGAGATGTGTGGAGAAAAGGGTATTTTCGACGGTGGTCGGAATTATTTCTTTATATTTATTTGATCCTTTCTGTGTGAACACTTTTTGGTTCGATTTATTGCACTAACTCTTCCTGTAGTAAGTGATACCGAGGACTGCTGCTTTGTTTTTCCCCCGTTGTTAAGTGTTGATATCTTGATTACTTACGTTTCTGACGTCCATCATCTTAATTGTTTGAAAGATGTTTGACTTCTTTAACTTCTTCACAGCGTTTCGATTGCTTATATCCGCAGTCGTCTTTAGGTGAATACTGATAGGTTTAGATGCAACGAAATCTTATATTGGTCTGTGGTGTAATTAAGGAGTAATTATGGCGCGTGTAGTTTCTCCCTTTTTCTTCTCTCCAAAGTTGTGCCATATTCGGGAAACTAGGTTCAACCTGGGCTGAGTATTACCATTTTCCCGCCCCTCCAACCTCGTGAGAAGATCGATAGGTATCAATGATTCCGGGTGTAACAGCATCCGGGTAAATCCTCCGCAACTCCGTTACTTTTGAAGGTTATTGATTGAAATTTGGGATATCTCATATACAAATAAACGGCACTTTTTGACCCAAAAATGTTATTTTTTTCACATCCTGTTTCTCCGGAAGTGATACCAACTTTCGATGTTTAAATGGAACACCCTGTATATTATTACATTTCTGATATCTACATAATTTTCTAAATCCAATGGTATCATTATGCATATTTCAGTAATGTAAGGTAAGCTCGGGTAAGTGTGACCGTGATTTTCATTAGTTCGCATTGAATTTAGTCCTTCTGATGAACCTGAACTAATATAACAATGAAATTTTGCAGGTATTTACTTCGAAGGTCAGTCTTTGTAGTACGCCACAGAAAACTGTTGAAAAACTATTCTATGAATTTTATTTATATATTCAGATATACATCTCCATAGGTCACACTTCCCCGGAAATTTGGTAAATCTCTCTTCGGGGCCGGTGTGAGTAAACAGTAAATGAACTTTCACCACAATTTATTTGTTTCGAGATATCTTTATTCAAAACATAGTTAGGAACTTTTTAATATTGAATTTGAAATGCTCCATTGGAAAAAAAAATAATCATGAAAGTGAACATTTGCTGAAAAGAAAAATTTACATGTAGAAATCGAATGAGAATTTCATTGATATCCATCTTCTGACGAGTGGTGATGGAAGCACAGTTGTTATTTCATCCTCAGAAAGTGTATCAATGTCTTTCACATCTGGCCAGGTATATTGTTTGGCTCTCTGAGATTTCCGTATATAATTTCGTACTATAGCTAAAAAAATATTACTGTTTAGATTGGCCAAATGAACCAGGTTCCCACTTACCCCGACAGATAGGTCACACTATCCCCAATAAAATTTAATTACGGGGTAAGTGTGACATGCAATGGAAAAATGTAAAAAAAACAACTTTATGAAAAAACGACAATCTATAGTCAGATTCATTGTTTAGGTAGAAGAAAAGTGTATAAAATGGATTCTTACCTTAGATTTAACCAATACACTCATAGCTTGAAAAAAACTCGTTATACTCGTTCAGGTTGATGAATTGTAGGTTAGAAAATTGGGGAAAATATTTGGATTTCACAAGATCTTTTTGGGATTTTATATGATAGTTATGGATTCATTATGAGGCTTTTCGTCAATAGATGGCAATGGGCTGTCGTCCGGTTTAGCGAAGATTGCTCGCTATCACACTTGCCCCAAATTCACACTCACCCGAGCTTACCTTAATAATATACAGGGTGTTCAATTTGAAAATCGAAAGTTGGTATTTCTTTCGACGAAACCAGAAGTGAAAAAAAATCACTTGTATGTCAAAAACTGCCGCTTATTATCCCAAATTTGAATCAATTAACTTTAAAACTAACGGAGCTACGGGGGGTGTACCATGATCCTGTTACACCCGGTATAATCAGATAACTGACATTCAGTTTGATTTTGAACATGTTTTCGAACGTGACCACACGGTCAGTATCAAAAATGTGAATTTACTCAAACATCTAATTTACTCCAAGTTTTTGTACCGCGGGTGTTATTATTCTGGAGGGATATATTTCGACCATTCATTACTTTTGAAAAATTTTACACAATTTTTCACTCATTCAAATTTTCACTTATAATCTCCCTAGAGCATGAATTATTTCCGGAAACAGATAATAACATGTACCTATAATTTATTTAGTTATAAATAAATATCTATGAAAAATATTTTACGCCACTGTGTTTATGACAGCTGTCAAGCCAGAGGGAAATTTCCACTTACTAATTTCCCTCTACGCGGGGAAATTTCCGAAGAAAATAGGTTATTGTCACAGCAACATGTCAAAATGCAGGCATCTGATTGGCTGAAATTAACTGGTATACAATTTTCTTCAAAACATTTCTCAATCTGTTTTCATGTCAAATGTCAAATATTTATGATTCTCAGCAGGCAAAATGGCAAACAGAACTGGTACAGCTCAACGACCAAACGGTTCCACTCAAGGCAAGATCTGCCAGTTCAAGCTCGTGCTGTTAGGGGAAAGTGCTGTAGGCAAATCCAGTTTGGTCTTGAGGTTCGTCAAAGGCCAGTTTCATGAATACCAGGAGAGCACCATCGGTGCTGCTTTCCTTACGCAAACCATATGTCTAGACGATACTACTGTGAAGTTCGAAATTTGGGATACAGCTGGCCAAGAAAGGTAAATTGATCGTTCATTTTTGATTTTTCACTCATATCTAATAACAATTTTTATGGGTTATTCTTACCGGTTCAAAATCCGATGGTGGTAAATGTTTATTAGTCAACTGGTGGGTGCAACATTTCAAGTGCCAACACACTTTAGGCCAAAAATACGCATAGTTATTTATATATATGAAGTTATGACAGGAAGTCTATATTTTGAAAATTATTTCTATAAAATTGTATTTGTTAGATGTAGAAACAGAGCATGGATTATTGGGGATTACGTTTATCATTAAAGTACTCTGATATCGTAATGTGATTATTTTTTTATGGATTTCAATCAAACCACACTTCAGCTCATTTATTGGCATTTTCGAAGGATGGTGATAAGAGATACGAAATTTTTGTTGAAAAGTTTTATTTGGTTTCAATGTTATACTGATGCTCTATTATACTGAACTCTTCCGTAATACATTTTAAGAACGTGTAGTGAAAATATACTTAGGGCCGATTTCGTAATATAATTAACCCGTTCAGTTCCAAACTCAAATTCTTCTTGCAAAAAAATCGAAATTTGACAATTTTATTATTTGATTTTTTTTTCAGTATTGCGTTAAACAAAAATTACTCAGATGTTTCTGTTTCTTGAGTTTGAAAATGTCCCGCAGGAGAAAAATATGTAAAATCGATTTATTATTGATTATGGTATTCGGAAAAGAAGTATTAATTTTTCATGATGCTCAGCAACTAACATTTAGTACAAAATATATGCATTTTGAGGTTGCAATTCTCTATGTAACATCTTGAATTAGTCATATAGCAGCAGCAGTCATCCCACCGGAAAATGATCCTAAATCTGCTTTAAAGAATGATTTACCTTTCATGTTTTATGAAATCAACGCCTGTTAGTTCTGATTTTCTCCATTTTTTCGTAGGTACCACAGCCTGGCCCCCATGTACTACAGAGGAGCTCAGGCAGCTATCGTTGTTTATGATATAACCAATCAAGACACCTTTGGTAGGGCCAAAACGTGGGTGAAGGAACTCCAAAGGCAAGCTAGCCCTACAATCGTCATAGCTTTAGCTGGCAACAAGCAAGATCTTGCTAACAAACGCATGGTTGAATATGAAGAGGCACAAACATATGCAGACGAAAACGGATTGCTGTTCATGGAGACCTCGGCCAAAACAGCAATGAATGTTAACGATATATTTCTTGCAATAGGTGCGTTTTTTCACAAAATTATTGTTTTGAGCATTTTTCTTTTCCAAATTCGACTCGGTGAAAGAAGTTTTCTATAAACGATCTTTTTCATATCAGTCAGCATCAAAATATTGTTACAAGATTGAAAAAAAATCCCCTATCTACGCCGCTGTTGACTGCCGACCATAAAACGTAACTCATTTGCATAACAAAAAAACCGGCACCGGTCGCAGTAAACATTGCCTCATTCTTGGAATTATTCTAATTATTTTCTTTACTGATCAATCTGGAGAACAGAACAATCCCGAAGAATCCAATCTGCTCGTATTGAGACTTTACTCGGGAGATAAAGTTTTGAGGAAGTTTTGAAGAAGTTTTGAAGAAGTATGTAGTAGTTGTATGTTTATAGCGAAGTTGATAAAAATAGTTAAGTGTGCTCGGCGTAATATTTAGATATATCGCAACAGTGGTGTCAGAAGTGGGATGTAAGTGAGAAGAAGAAACTATCTATGGTGAATACGAGGGATACATCGTACGATACGATGGAGGACATTGTAAAGTTTATCTGAAATCAATTTGCGAATTTAGAAAGAAGGCACCAGGAGGAAAAACAAGAAAAGGAAAAATGGCGCCAGCAGAAAAAACAAGAACAAGAAAATAAAAAATTAAAAGAGGAAATGCGACGGTTGGATGAAAAGTTGAAACGAAAACAGGCACTCTAGAAAATTCTCGTAGAACAGAGAAAAGAGCAAGAAGAAAAACAAGACGAGAAAAGGAAAAACGAGAAGAGGAAACGTGACGGTTGGATGAAAAGAAAGAGCGAGTAAAGGAAAAACAAAAAGAGCAAACGCGACGTCTCAAAGAAAAGGAAGAACGAGAAGAGGCACTCATAAAAATTCTCGAACAACAAAAGAATTAATTAGGCTTCCAAAAAGTTCTAGAACTAAAGAAAGACGTCAAGAAAATCGACGATGAGCTCAATAAGAAAGTGGATACTGTATGAGAGGAGATGAAAGGACTCGAAAACCAGATAGCTCTCCTGAAAAACCAAGGTCGTCGAGACAGGGTTGCCACATCAGGAATTTCCGTAAAACCACTGACTTTTGATGAACAGTCGTCTTGGTCCATGTATCGCCGGCAATTTGAAGCTGCGCCAGTGGCTAATGGATGGGACGAAGAAAAACAAGCTACGGCACTTATAGTAGCTTTGGGAGGGCTAGCTTTGGGTATGTTGCAGAATAAATATGAAAACCTTATTACTGCATTAGTTACAGTATGGCGATCAACATCGGGAACAGCTGTATCGGGCTCAAATAAAAAAAAATCGGGTGAGAGTCTACAAGAATTTGAAGCAGATGTGAGACGCCTTATTCAGCTGGCTTACCCAGAAGCACCGGAAGATTTCAAGGAACAGCTAGCGGTGCAGTTATTCAATAGATGAACTGGGAGACATCGAAATCCAAAGGACTTTGCGAATATCACACTTCAAGAGGAATAACTTGATACGTTCTCTAGAGGTAGAGGCGGCCTTCAACACCTCGAGACCGAAAGTACAAGCGGAATCGATAGAAGAATCCGAAAAACGATCAAGCGCAGTTACTAGTTCATTCGAGAGTGTTCTGGATGATAATGAATATTTGATAAGCAGAATAAGCACTCAGAAGAACAGGGCATGCTATCGTTGTGGGAAATTGGGACATCTCATTGAAGACTGCAGGGTAAGAATGCCACCACGATTGCAATCTACTATGAAGACAAGGTCTTCCAGCGAGTCCTCAAATGGGCGGTAGGAAAAACTAGAATTTGCCAGCATATCGGGGAGCATGGCTACTAGTAATAATAGAGCCCCAGCGTGAAACCTATCTCTTAAAACCTTGTGTGTGGCGTATTATTTAGAAATATCGTAACAATAACATATTTTGCAATGCTGTAACAACTAGCAAATGTTAATCAGACAGGTGACTATCTACAGTTACCTGGATTGCCTGAGAGAAGGGGTTTCCCCTTTCAAACTAAACTGAATTGTCTCAATCCGGTAGAGAAAATTCTTGTTGACTTTTTCACGTAGAACTTTTGCTAATTCCATTTATAGATACTTAAACAAAAAACTGTTCTTAAACTAAACTTCAACAATAAAAATAATAATAACTAGTCAAAAACTAGTTAATATCCAAATCTGTAAATTTTAACTAACAATTTCCAAAACTTTTCATTTCAGCTAAAAAACTTCCCAAAAATGAACAAACAACTGGCCAGGGAGGAAGTGCTCAGGGTAGACGACTGGCAGAGGGCGATGCGGGGGCTAAAGCTCCGGGTAACTGCTGCAAGTGATGGTATACACTTGCTGGACAAGTGGTAATTTTTCATCAAAAAGAATTGGACTGTGCTGCAGCACTCTAGTGATATATAAGTGTAATAAAGGTCCTTTTATCAAAAAAAAAATGTATACTTGATATACACTGTCATATATCAACTGTTAAAATGTTACACCCAAATCAAAGAATTTGGTCATTAATCATATTTAATATAATTTTAATGCCCTCTTGGCAATCAAATTTGTGATAATTGTACCTATTTCGTTTTTTAATGTTTCTCCAATATGTGGCAGTGTAGGTGAGTGAGATTGGCTCTTTAGACTGACTGTGTTTGCATGCACCAATCAAATTACTAACAAACAGATCGAAATTTTGATCTAGACTCGAGAAATCTTCACTTAGAAAGTGCGATTATATTATTATCACAGCCTTTGGAATACAGCCAGTCTAAGTCAGGGGACTTTTCAATTTATACTTTCATTGATCGATTGTAAATTGCAAGGAGGATAAATATGTGTATTTTATTAGTGTAATTTAAAGTAAAAGTACGTTTCGTAACATAATTTAGCCCCGAAACCCTTCTGTCGAGTTTATCTATAGGGTCTGTTTCGAAATCTATTTTCTCATAGTGATGCATGACTAAAGTCTTCTCATGTATTTTTATTTTTTTTATTCAGTCACTGAAAGGCGTAGTTTATCCGCCGATGGTTGCAATTGTCATGTGTCGAGTCGTTCCGAGTTATTCATATTTCGAACCCGCCTTTTCTGGATTTCAACGGGGGTAATTTACCATTTTTAAATTTTACAGTCACATAATTTAGTAGGTGTACAATGTAGTCAGGTGGTTGTACAGAATTTTAAATAAAAAAGTACTAATTGTTTTCTTGGGTAATTGCATTGTATACTGTTGCGTTTATAGTTTTCTCTTAGTGCGAGGGTATCATGTTGATTACTACCTGTATTTCAGAAGGATGTTTTGGAGAATGTCCAGTATCATTGTATTATAAATGAATATAATATTATTAATTTTATTATTTTATTTGCTTGCTTATTATATATGGTTATAATTCTGTTTGTGCAGAATTAGATTGTACAGGAAAATAAGAACATACTCAATAAAGTTATTATGATATACAATTCAGATATTGTTTGGTAGGTTGTTTAGCTGCTGTCGCCACGGTAAGATTAGCGCTCATTCGGCTGACTTGCTGGTTGAAAAATCTGAAATTGGACGGAATACATGTATTAGACATGACTTTTTCTTACCTGAAAATTTTCTGGGTGTTTAGGCCGACTTTCATAACGAGAGAGTCTCGACGTTTCGCCAACACAGGCGATTGGCATTTTCTAGAGAGTTTTGCGTATTGACAGCTAGTCAGTTCACTGTTGATTGATTGAAATTTCACCTTCGTTGTCGTAAAAAGGATCTGCGGTCCAGTTACCACATATAAAGGACCCTGCACGGTTCTTATGGAAAAAGAGTCGCAGGCGAATTGGCTGCTTTGTGCCAAACCCGAAGGATGACTTATAGCACCATGAAACTTGGCACGTGATTTTTTCAAGAAATGTAAATTACCCAAAACACCGAAAGAACGTCAGTACCACTCGACGCTCGTTTCGCCAAAAATATTTTCTCTATCGTTTACCTGTTATAGTCTATTTCTACCTTTTGTTTTGGATTCAATGACAACATTCTATGAAAGCCAGGTAGCCGAGTGCTAAGAGTCAATGATTTTCAATCATTCTGGTTTTACCAGTCGCTGGTTCAATCCCAGCGTTTTCAATTTTTTTTTCTGATGGCCTGAGAAAGTGCTAGGAATCGCACGATAAAAGGTAAGACGTCGGTAATCCTTGGCTCGCACAAGTTTCGACTTCTGAGGGCTGTCCACAGACCTCATAAAAGAAGTAGATATAACTTGACCGCTCTTCCAATGATATCAAAATAGCCCCTCATCCATGGCCGCCATGTTGATTCCGTTTTACGTTGGCACCACTGATTTATAATCGGTTGTATTCTTCTAACGAATGAAACAAAGCGAGATGTAAATTACTTTCGTGGATTGACAGTCACATACTTCAAATCACTAGTGTTGCCCAAAATACAGGGACGGCTTTCCTAAATCTATATATTTTCACGGACTAACATAAAAAATTGGAATTATGGAAATTATGAGTACATACAATCGAAGAAAGTATACTAGTAATATACATATACCCCAAATAAGTATATTCAAAGGCGTTTATTCAACTTGCTTTATTGTCTGAAATCTTGTAATCAAAATTTCGACTATTTCTAATTGATATTTTAAATTTGTCAGATGCCCATCATTCCGGATTCGAAGCAACAAGACATTTCCACACTTGCACAGATAATCAATTGCTTTGGTAATAAAAGGTTTCCATTGATCACATCAGTTTTCCTTTATTATTATTAATATTTTCATTCCACGAGCATGAATATTTCGGGAATTTAGAATATCAATAATCCATCGATAATTTTGATGAACTCAACTGTTGGTTAAACATTCTGAAATTCTTCCAAATGAAGAACATCGGATAGGAATATGATAGTGCATGAGCTACACTCGAGCTGAGTGTTTGTGCAGCAAACGTTCACCTGGAAACTAAAAATAAAATTCATAAAACCCACCATAAGTCTCTATAAACCAAAATGTTCCCTTGATATCTTGGTGAATTAAGAGTATGCACTTTTTACAAGCAGTTACTATTGAGAAGAAACAAACTATATTGAAATTTACAAAATCTAGTGATTTACATGAGGAAGACCACAGAAAAGCTTTGAAAAGCATATCAAAACTGAATTCTAGAGTTGCCTATAATTATTTACCTTATTTAAGAATCGCTGGCTGGACAATGGACATGAAACAACAGAAGAATATTAACAATGATCCGAAATTCGAATAGTTTGGCATAATGATACGACACCGACCCTGACTTTTAGTAATACCAACATAAAACGGATTACATAGTGCGACGAACACATATAGGTTCCATCAGAATTTTAGAATGCTACATCTACTTCTTTTATGTGGACTGTGGGGCTGTCATTCGTAGGGGGACGACAGCTGGTTAACGAAAAAAACAATTTTAACAATTTAAATGAATAATTATTTATTTACTCAAACAAAAGGGGGGCTGTATGGTATTGACCCCTTATCCGCATCGGGCCCGGATGGGGACAGGCGAGCTACCGAGCCAAACTCGGGAGGCCGCAGGGTGCGAGGCCGGTTTTCGGCCGAAGGCCCAAGTCTCGCAGACTCATTATGATAGGGTAAATTTCAGAAACAAACTTCCGACTGCTAGTTTTGTAATCCAATTAATCTTCTTCAATAGTTTTTTTCCACAACCGTCTACCAAAGTAGTCTGACGTTTTCATATCACAACACAATGTTGTTTTCCGAAAAATGTTATTTTGTGACAGCATTCCCGTTCTAGAGTGACAATATTAAATAAACGCTCAATTTCCAACGCTTTTGTTGAAAACGAACATATCCTTGCATATGCAAAATAAGGACATTGAAGTGCTTTCTTTCGGGCATTTCAGTAACCTCCATCTACCCATCCAATATTAATGACTGTCTTCCATCCACTTGAACGTAATGATATGCAAAAAATCACTGTCGTCACAATTATGAGATTTGAAAGAAAATAACTATGATACCATTTGACAGATAGATGTGCGATATTTCCGATCCATCCTAAAATCCTTAAATCATACAAGGTGGCTCAAGTCGAATAGGGACATGAATTTTGATGTATATCCCTATATTGTTATTTCAAGCCGATTCCGATTTTTTTTTTCACTTTTGACATGTTTAGTTAGTTTAGTTAATTATTCATTTTGGTGATTCTCGATACATCTTCATTAATGTACATTGATTCTAACAAAATTGCAAGCAAACAAAAACAATTCACATACGAAATATACACAAAATAGGGAATTGGGAAACAAAATTAACTAATTTGTTCAATTGATGATTTGTTTATTTTGTAATACTAGATGTAGGAAATAACTATTGTCTCATTTCCACCGATACTTTTTTTGTTACGGTAGGTTTCAGCTTTTACCCTATACTCAAGTAACTTGAGTGATATGTCCCCCATTATATGGTTAATACAAATCTCTATCCGTCTTCGAAATTTGTTTTCTTCTGCTCTTAGAGCGGCTTTACATTATGCAATTTTCTTGCAATTTTTGTGCAATACAAGACTAAATTTTACAATGCGCTTGCGCCCATGCAAGTTATGTGCAAGCCCAAAAAATTTCGACTGGTTGAAATTTTGACGCAATTCGTGAGCAATTCTAGTGAGTTTTCTGGTGAGAAATTCAATGCTAATAGCACACACACCAAAGTACCTGTAGATATTGTTTTTCGAATGTCTCCTAACCTTTAACTCCAACTTAAAAAAGAAATAGAAAATTTGTCGAAAGCGTTAGTGATAGGTGGAATGTAATTTGTCGAATTTCAGTCAAGTACAAACCAACAAAATATCAAAATATTTTAATGAGGTTAGATTTTCTCGAAATATATTATGTTGGTATAAACTGCTGGCAACACAACAATAATTGCATAAATGTAAGACACAATTTCTACATTGCCTTGCAATACCTGTCTTGCATTGCAAATGCATTGCATAAATGTAAAGCCGCTCTTAGAATTTACGGTAAGCATTCATATTTTGAATCGTTGTTGATGTATATCTATACCTATACGATTACGATTTCTTTCACGTATCCCCAGAGTGAAAAACAATTTAAATAAGATCTATGGATCTAGCAGGTCATCGAAACCATTTAATTCAGTCACTACCAAACCGAAAATTATATCAACGAGATCTTCTTTTGTAACATTCAACACAAAAAAATTTATTAAAATTATAACTAACGAAGGATTTCTGTGTTATTCTCATGCTATTTTTATGGAGCAAAGGCATGTGTGTCAGTGAAAAAGAAATAACATAACAGAAAATTTTAAAGTTCATAGTAAGTCATTGTGTTCTAATTCTATTATTATCATAAAAAAAGTTGCACCGATTCTTTCATTCCAAATAAAAAAGTTCTGAGTTGAAAAATCATTTTAGTCACCATGTGTAATTTCGCGGATATGTGAATGGATCAGAAATATCACAAATCTGTCTAGCAAATGGTATGTTTATTATATCCTCTTGAATTCCATAGAAGACATTATTTTGACAAAATCATAATTTTCAGAGATAGACAATAACAATATTGAAAGGCGCGTGGATGCATTCGAGAGTCTAGTGATTTCAAAATGTAAATATTATGAATGCGGATAAGGGCTCAATAACATATCGAGTTCTTAGTACAGTAAAGAAATAATTATTCATTTAAAAATGTTTCAATAATGTTTTCATTCATCACTCATATATTCCAAGAATGTCGTCATTGAATTCAAAACAGAAGGTAGAAATAGATTATAACATGCAAACAATAGAGAACATATTTAGTAAATAATTGTTGCTGGTACAAAATTTAATGTAGTCAGGTATAGTGCTAGGTAATGAGTGCAATTTATCACTTATATTATTAGATAAATAAGATTTTTATTGACCTTCAAATAATACAAAAAATGTTCATGAGACAAGTTCAAAACATGATGCATGGGTATGAATAAGATAACGATAGTATTAGATTAGTTAGTATAGGCTTTTTTGAGCTCTTTGTTGGCAAAACGCGCGTTGAGTGGTATTGACGGTTACGAGTAATTTTCATTCCTTGAATTTTATTCCACACCAAAGGTTCCAATCTTCATTTATTTTAACGTGATTTCTTGGAAAAAAAATTTATTTGCGTACCAAAAAATCAGGGGTGAAAATTTGACTTCAATTTAATATTTTTTTGAGTTTTCTCGGAGAGTAGGCGAAGGCCGCCAGAAAATGGCTTCGATAAAAGAAATGGAATCACAAAGTAGTCGTCTAATACTTTTAGAAGGATAGGTTAGGTTAGGTCTGGTGAGGTTAATGCTCCGTATTTGAAGCAAATTCGCTACTAAACCTACATTGGATATTCTCTTCATAACTGCCTTTAAAATTTCATCCAAACAAGTAGTTGCCAATTTTTTAATAGTTTCGGTTTTTGTATTTTTTGGCCATGGATCAAACTGCAATAAATGAAATTGAAGCTTTCTGAACTGTTCCTGAGTTTGGATTTCATTGGAGAGTAGGAACCGATTCGAGGCTCAGGACTATGGAATCTTTCATTGCCATACTTGAACTTCTTAGAACTTGAAGACCTAAGTGTGTACTTACATCTGTTGACATTTTTTATGTACTTTGACATCCGCCAGTTCATCAAGATTTTTGTATGGGAACCCCCTTTCTGTGCTCACAGAAATTAATGTTTCCTGCCCTGCTGGATTGAAAAGACACCAATCCTGGCAAAATAGATCTGTTTTGCAATTAATACAATTTCCTTAACAAACTCATTTTTCAAAATTCAACTAGTTGAATTTACACCTGTTCCCACTTATCTGGAAGGCACTCATTTCTATATAACATTCTCTGAAAGCAAGTCAAAAAATTATATATTATTATTTATAAAAATATATTGAAAACAAATTTCTTCATATAATTCACCTGGGATGGAAAAAGCCCTATGAGTTGTGTATGTACTCTCAATCCTGTACAAATTTCAATATTATAAAAACAGATTTGTTGGCACAGAGCTAATATACTTGCGTTTACTGCATCAACTCATTATATCTATTTAAAAATCCTATATGCACTTGACCACACTCTTGTTCTGTTCTTTGCCAGAATAATTCAATACCCTCTGACACATTTCCACTCCACTTTTTGTAAAAAATGAGCACTAACAATCCACTCGAAGAATTTTTGAGGTCTTATCTGCTCTACAATAAATTTCTACTCACTTTCAGACGGACAATCGCGGCTATTATAATCTTAACTAGTGTCTTATAATATAAAAATTCTCAATAATGTCTTAACTTACACATCAAAAATAAACAACTTTTTGCACTTCCGGGACTGAACTGCCAACTTTAGTCCCGTATAACAGGGACTAAAATGTATCTTTCAGTCCCTAGGGAGATAAATAAGTTGCATTTCAAATTTTGTTGACACTGTTGCTATAACGTTACCTACTGAGTAATCCAAGTACTGTGTTTACATAACTCATCAAAATTATCAATTGTATCAATATTGAAAGTAATAATATTAGGAAGTGTAAAAAATAGCGTTTATGCCTCAGGACTAAAGAGATATTCTATCTCTTATGTGATTGTTGGCACTCGGGCTCTAGATATTACGGTGTGAGATGATCCTGGACTATGTTTTTTATATGAAATGAATGAACTATTAACAAACTTGGAAATTCAAGCATGAATCGAATTGTAAAAGTCCTTACAGAAACAAAAACACCGTAAAATCAATACCGATTGCCTGTCGCCTCCAAAAATTAAAAAACGATGAACGGCAGCTGACAGCGCACCCCCCTCCTCAAATAATCATGTCGGTATTTCAGTTATTCAAGTCTTATAGAACAGGTGTTGAAAGAGGTGAAAACATTGGTCATCATGTATGTGCAAATGATTTTTTTGTTCATTTTAAAATACAACAGCGTTCAACATGGTCATCCAGCTGGAATGAATACTGTCATACCAATCCCACTAGATACACACTATTACAACCGTGTATACCCTCACAACATTGGTTTTCGAACCTCAATATACCTATAAAGATTCATTACAACTCTGATAAGACTAAGGTTTGGTCATGCGTGTTACCCATTACATCTCTTTCGGATAAATATTCTTCTTTCTAAAAACTGTGATCGTTGTGATGAAGAAGGAGACTTAGATCATATATTTTTCGCATGCTCCAAGTATTCTGATAAGTCGAATGAACTACATGACAAACTTTGAGCTTCGAATATGCCGATTCCTTTCAATGTCATGTCGATCTTAACCTCGAACAGCATGAAATTGTATGAATATTTGATAGAATCCCTAATCAAGACTAATGTCAAGTTGTAGTAGTTTTTAGAGTTGCTTTTGTGTGTAGACCTATCCTTGTGTTATATACCCATCAAGCCGTGGTCTAATTGTTGTGTGTCGTAGAAAAAGTCGTCCCGACGGACCCCTGGACGTGAAGCGTGTGTACTATTCCTGTTATACGGTCTTCTATTTCAATTTTCCATTTCTTTTTTAATCGTTTAGGTATTAACTTGAAATAATACACTACTTCATACTCCACTTGTGGCTGGCTGAATGACGAAATGTAAAAGCCATTAAAAAAAAAAACTCATAGAAGACAAGTGCGCCACCACTGATGGACGCGCGGTTTATGGTGAATGCTGAAGTTCGGCAGAAAATGTAGTACATTGGTCCAACAATAAAACACTCTTATTGGTATATAGAGTTGGAGCATGTGTTACATAAAATATGAATGCCGCGAATCTTGTGACGAATACATCGTCTGCCGCTGACAAATCCGTACATTCGAAGTCAATTGATGTCTTACACCTTTTTACTGGAAAACAGTATCACGATCCGCCACTGGCTTTAAACACTTTAGAGCACTTTGGCGGCATGTTTACCGTTTTTATTTTTTTAACGATAAGCTGATAAAATAATGATACCCACCAAGCCATGTATTGATTTCGCCAGATAAGGAACTTGTTTAAGAACGTTCCTGATGGAATCACTGATGGTTAACACTTAGGAGTTTGAGCTAATCATCAACTTATTGTAATAATGTTTAATAAAGTATTAATATCAAAAGTGGACAATAAGATGGAGTGGAATATAAACAAATTTGATTGGAATATGAGAGAACATCTCACTGAAAACAGTTAAAACTTCCATGGCTAAACCAAGATGGAACTCTACATATCTAGGCGCTAGGCATGGAGGAAAAATACTTTGCTGACGCTAATTTACTATTTCGTTGATATCAGACTTGTAGTGCGAATATCGAAATTATATGGGCCGTGGTGGCGTGCGGGTTAAGCGCTCGCTTCTTAATCTACTCACCCGATGATGCATGGGTTCGAATCAGCACGTTCACTGGTCTCGTGCATTGCATCACATATTTTAAAAGGCAACTACGTCTTTCCTAGCTCGCACAAGTCTCTGACTGCATAATCTTCACTGGTGCATGACCAGTCAGGAGTCCCGTTACGGTTCTCACCTGGCTCCTGTTCATCGTTAACAGGTCGGTCGTTCTTTTGTTACACTTTCCTTTGATATATTCTTTCCCGCGTTTGTTTCTTGGGACATTGTCCCAGTAGTTTATGTGCTTGTCCCTAATCCAGTCTTTTACAGACGCTCTTATTGTACACTTCGGTACCCCTAGCTTCTGCTTTTGGTTTGGAAGCATTTCCGATCCTCTTCGTGCGAGTTCGTCTGCATTCTCATTGCCTGAATTCCCTGATGACCTGGGACCCATATCAGTTTGACTTGATTCCGGTCTCACAGAGTTTTCAGTTCTACTTTGCAGTCCCATACCAGTTTGGACGTTACTTCCTTGCTAGACAAGGCCTTCAGTGCCGCTTGACTGTCTGATAAATTGTTGATATGCGCGTTTTCAACGTTTCCACTATTATTTTCCTTCGCGCATTAAAGGATGGCGTACACTTCTGCTTGAAAGACAGAGGTATGGGTGCCCAGAGAGTAGCTTATGCCAAAACTCGGATTCCTGGAGAACACTCCTGAGCCCGCTCCATTCTCAGTCTTGGATCAATCTGTGTACCAGATTTTCCCCTGTAGAATGTCCTTGAGCTGTGAGCCGTTCAATTCAGTTCTGTTCGGCACCAGCACTCTTAATTGGATGTTGAAGGAGTACCGTTTCGGAATGTGGTCCGTTCTCTTTCCTAGCGCGTCCCCGATCACAATTCTAACGATTCTCATGTGTCCCGTTCCAACGTTCAGGTTGGGTGCGATCTGCAGTCTGGAGGCACCAAGCCTTGCCTCGCCCTGACCCACAAAGTAGTGGAGAGGTGGCAGTCCCAGGAGTGTCTCCATCGCAGCAGTTGGTGTTGATTTGATGGCCCCAGTGATAAATAAATAAATAAATAAATAAATAAACTTTATTTTCCTTTTGACAATTACATTTCATATTGTATAGGAATCGTCGGTATTGACCTACAAACTAAATGGACATATATTCCTCTAGACAATAAAAACAATTACATAGGAGGAAGTCTTTTAATTTTTTCTTAAAAATACCCAATGTTTTACTGTTCTTTATAGTAACTGGCAGTAAATTGTAAATTCTGGGAGCCATAAGGTTAGGAGAATTGTAAGCCAGTTCACCTTTACCAAATGGGACATACATATCATTTTTGTGTCTGGTATTCACATTATGTTTCGATTTGTTGGACACAAAATTCTTGTCAACATTTTTATATACATACAAACAACATTCAAATATAAAAAGACAAGGCAACGTTAAAATGTTATATTTAATAAATGCGTTTTTGCAAGATTCATGCATAGGAATGCCTAGCATTGCTCGTAGTGACCTTTTTTCAGCAACGAATACTTCTTTCTAGTGAGAAGATAAGCCCCAGAAACACAGATCATACCTAAGTCTGGAGTCAACCTGAGCATAATACAATGTCAGCAATTGATCACAGTTCAAAACTTGTTTCAAATTTCTGATCTGATATTGTATTCAGTTTTTTTATTAGGAGTTCACAGTGATTATGCCACCCCAAACATTGATCAATGGAGAGTCCCAAGAATTTGGTGCCTTCGCTATCTGCGACGACAAGATCGAAGTTTTCGTTTGCCTGAAAACTAATGGTGTTACAACTTCTCTGACGATTGTGAAACCGAATTGAAACCGTTTTGCTTACATTCAAGTAGAGATTATTCGATGCAAACCACCTATTCAAATCTTGAAAAACTTTATTGCATTTGTCCTCTAGTTCCGAATCATTCTTGTCGGAGACAATGAGTGAGATATCATCTGCATATAGGGTTATGGACGTTTTGATTGATTTATCCAGATCGTTAACATAAAAAAGGAATAATATGGGACCTAAAATGGATCCTTGAGGGACCCCTAGATCTGCTGAAATAAGTTCGGATGTAATATTGTTTATTTCCACATATTGCTTCCTGCAACGTAGATAGTCTGTTATCTAAGCCAGTGGAATGCCACGTATGCCATACCTAAACAATTTTTCTAAAAGAATGTCATGGTTAACACAATCGAATGCCCTGCTGAGATCACAGATTCCAAGACAAGCAAGTCTTTGCACCTTGCTTAGTCTCTTTGCGGCTCCTCTTTGTTGTGTCTTGGGCCACCACACCAAAGAAGCATTCAGAGGGGGTTGCTTCCAATTTTCTCTATCTATAAAACGTATATTTTGATCAATCCTAGTTCATAGTTCATACTCGTTAGAAACCTTCGGTCAGCATTTTTCGAATAATCCAAAGTATACAAACTACCGTTAGGAGAATATCGATTGAAATTTCTCTTATATTTATTTGTAATTGATCAAAAGGTAACATATATAATAGTAAATTTTTTACCTAGGTAATATTGTTTTTGTGTGTTCATATAATGGTCACTACTCAACAATTTATGTAGTGTAAATTTGAATATACGATACATTTCATTAGACGGTTTTATATTAATATTAT
Organism: Chrysolina americana; assembly: GCA_958502065.1. NCBI lineage: Eukaryota > Metazoa > Arthropoda > Insecta > Coleoptera > Chrysomelidae > Chrysolina > Chrysolina americana. The sequence continues at coordinate 102,362,271 of OY293410.1, read as the reverse complement.
CATGGTTACCCATAATTATTATAACAATCAGTAGAAAGAAACGAAGCCGAACCTGATGTACAAATATTCTGGATAAAGAAACAGTGACTTTTAAAATATTAAGATAAGATTAAAATATATAAAATTATCATTTTTCATACTGATATGTCTATTTATAAAGGAGATACCTATTCGCTTCAAGTCATTTCACAGAATTCTGTTTACATTTTCTTAAGAATCATGAATCCTGCCAGTATAAAAGTGAAGTACAATAAGGTGAGATTTTTTTGATATATTTACAATCGGATTGGCTTCTGATCCTAATAATGAGACTCCAAAAAGCTTTCTGAAGCTGTCGAACTTTGGTTTTTCCTTCGCGTAGGTACTGCTTCCTTCGTGAATCTACTCAGGCTTTCTTTTCCCAGGCTCATGCTTTTTGGGTCGGTAACGACCCGTCAACTGATCCACCATTATTCTGATGGCCTTTCGATTGTGACTCAGAAGGTCTGCTGTATAGAACCCCGCAAACTCCTTATGAAATTTTGGTATCGATGGCTATGCCTTTGGGTACACTCTATGAGTGAGGGAGTTTTTTTTCATTAGGAATATCCCAGTCAGGCACTGCCTTCGAAGCCCAGATGCTTCCGGAGGGCGCTCTGGTGTGTCATTAATCCCAGTTAACAAACACTTCCCACATCATGTCATCATGTGCCTTAAGTAAACAGTGAGAACCAAGAATTACGGCCTTCTGCATCCTTCCGGCTGAGTTTTCTGCCGCATCTCGGTAAGCCGGTATGATTTTTGAATTCGAGAGCAGCGTGTACATCATTCCACCAAGGACCTCTATGATCAGAACCACCATTTTTAAAGAATGGTTTGGGTAAAGCTTGCGGAGTTAACAGAGTAATAAGTCTCGATATCTTGTCCGTTTTTCCTCTTCTTATCGGACGATGTTCGTTTCGCCAGGAGCCGAGAACTCTATGACGAAAATCGTCTTTGATGCTCGAGGAGGACTACATCAGGCTTATTGGCCTGTATCTGCCTGGGGGTGGGGAATGAGTAGTTCCAATAGATTCGGCACTTCTCATTCTCCACAACGGACACAATATCCCCCGGAGCATAAGGCTACACCGGTGTCTCGTCAATACCGTACGAGTGTCGTAGGTGGTAGTACAACACTCGTAGCGCTGCATTATGTCTGAGGATATAGGCTGAGACCGCATAAGCTTGACTAGTCAACAGCAAATGCATTATGGTCTCGGCTGCCCCACGACACGCTCTACATCTGTTGTCAGGGACCTACATACCCATCACGCAGCTACGGTAGACGAGGGTGTTGAAGACACCATCTTAGCAGGCCATCATGAATCCCTCGGTTTCCGACTTCAGCCCACTTGACCTGAGAAAAGCGAAGGTCAGGTTTCTGGATAAGCCAAGGTCTTCAATGTTCTTGAAGAAGACCCCATGCATTGGCTTATCCTTATGTAGCTGTAGGAGCCTCTCACACTCCGTAGCTTTGACGTGGGCTTTTTGCTGAACGGGTTCCAACTGGTTGGCAGAGTTTGGGTTCGTCCGTTCAGTGTCGAATTCGAGCGAGTTCATTGCCCGTACGGGTTGCTGCCTTGAAAAAAAATGTTCCAATCTCTGCTTTTTCATGATCTGAACTCCTGATGACTTTACAGTCTCCATTCAGTAATATTCTGTTGTGCAGACACTCCAAACTCAAAAGTCCACGGCTTCCCCGTTGACTGGGAAAATATACCTTGGAACGGACAATTTAGGATTCCGAACCACTTTAGCTCAGTGGCAGGCGGTGGGAATCGAACGCTCTAACATTACGACCACTTCGCTCTATTATTGTAGGTAATGCGTTAAGTAGAAAAGGTGTACCCTGGAAAGGATATGACGTCCCAAGAATTGTCAAAATCAGGACAAAGGAAGAGGCGTATACAAGACCTGTTTCAAGCTAACCACTTGTGAAGATCACAGCTCTTCACTTGGTGGAGAATATTGAACCTCCTCTATATGATGAACTTTCTGTTTTTGACTGATGTCAGTTGATGTGACCTGCAGTTCTATTCTTACCGAATTAGTGCATTATTTCCTTGGAAACAGAGAGTTGAGAGAAGATTCTTAACCGGATCATTGATATCAAAAGCAAACTTCCTTAAAACAAATGTACCAGTGCAATTAATTATTGAAAACATTAGCTTACAATTTAATTCTGAGTTTATCTGTGATGTTTTTGGAATATGAGTGTTTACAGTAGTATTCACATTGGTATTTTGTTCAGATTCAGAATCTGTGATAGATATCATGTTATCCATTATCCAATATTTATTTATGACTAAGTTGACTTCATGTCACGAGTCGTACATTAAATTTAATATTTATGTAACTGCACACTGAAGATATGTACAGGGTGAGTCAGAATAAGACCGACACACTTCGTAAACAGACTCCTTACCTTATTTCGAGGTGAAAAGTTTTCATCAACGTATATCCTAAAATGCATCCCCTCTGAGACAGAGGGTGTCGAAAGTCCGAAAAAAATTAGGATTTAACTATTTCTCAAAACTCCTGAATGAAAAAAATTTAAACTTGTTTCACTAATCTATGTTTTTCAATGTGATCAATTGATGCTATAGAGTTTAATTTTCGTTAAACAGAGGCGTAGTTACGGTGGTATATGTTGCCATATTTTCCTTCATATTTTGTTTGTACAAGTGAAATGACAAATGAAAGTCTATGAACTTGACAGAAAAAATTAAGTAGACATTCAATAAAAGAATATTTCGCCTACTCAGGTACGAAGTGACATAGTGGTAATCGTTTCTCTAGTTCAACCAAAATCAACAAATGGTGGTGCTGTATGTTTTCCGGGTTTTCCTACAGCTGAAAAGTGAATACACCACCGAAAACATCAGTAAGTCGCCCCGGAGCGCCACGGCGAATAATATTAGCCGTCCTCTACCCGCACAGGCTATGTCTTTGGGTACACTCTATGAGTGTTTATGAGGGAGTATTATTATTAGTATTATAATAGTTGAAAACGAGTATTTAATTTGAGAAAAATAACCAACAACTGGAATAAATGGAACAGTTTTTCTCAGATATTGCGGTGTTTTTAATATATCCCCCTTCACGCTCTATATATTTTTCATAACACCGGCGCCGTCCCAAATTTTGGCAGTTCTTTCTCAATAAGACTTGCCTTTTCCTTTCTTTCAATTCTTTAAAGATTCGTGGTCTGTTTTTATAAACACTTTTTTTCAAATATCCCCACAGAAAATCTAAAGGAGTCAGGTCTGGTGATCGAGGAGATAATCATTTCATGGAAGATTCTTTGTCACCTCGATCACCAGACCTGAATCCGTTAGATTTTTGTCTGTGGGGATATTTGAAAGAGAGTTTCATCAAGCCATTTTTGTATAGCAATCACATTATGAATGTAGGCACCGTCTATCTGGACTATAACATTTCTGCGATCTTCAATGCTTAGTACTTCCATGGGATTCAAGAAATTTGTCGTAAAAAAATTATAAAAGCTTCCACCATTTAGTGTTTGTTCAAAAAATACTGGACATGCTTACTTATATGGTGTTTCGTCTGAAATACTAGGATTTAATTTTTTTCTTCAAAACTCCTGAAGGAAAAAAATTTAAACTTGGCACACTAATCTAAGTTTATCCATGTGATCATTTGATATTATAGAATTTAATTTTCGTCGAACAGTGGCGTAGTTACAATGGTATGTTGCCATATTTTCCTTCATATTTTCTTTATTTACTTTCATAATAAAACTTACTTTAATGACTCACAGATTATGGGTTTCAGAAAACTACGACAATTATTCCTTAATAAAATGGATTCTTCAAGTAGAAGTATTCTGCCTCAATTAGTGTTATTAGAAAAGAGGCTACTAAGCAAATTCGTCAAAACATGTATGTTTAGATTGAATTTTATTCTAACGTTTGTACAAACATACAAATTAATATTAGCGAGGTGGTATGAGTTCGAATCTCAGATGGATTATCAACTTTTGTTATTCCGGAATGGATTTACTTCCGTTAAAACTTCATCACGAATTATTTCTTCATTTATTTCTTCGTCAATGAAATTAATTTAATTTATAAATTGTTTTCTACTAAACCGTAGTGATCGTGATGGTAGAGCGCTTTCTTCGCAATCACAGGGACGTGGGTTCGATTCCCAGCATGGTCACTGGTCTCGTGCTAGGAATCGCACATTAATACGTAAGACCTCGTTAATCCTTGGCTCACACGAGTTTCGACATCTGAGGACCGTCGTTCGTAGGGGTACGACAGCTGGTTAACGTAAAAAAACAATTTTAAACAATTTTTTAAAACACATCGTCTCCTTAAATTGAATTGTGAACACTGTTTATGGCCATAGAAAAGTGTAGTATTCTACTCGCGTGGAAAGGCTATTACTCACGAGAACGATTTACGACGCTCGCGTATCATTCTCATTAATTATGATCATCATTAAACGCTTGTTGATAATAATAATATATTATTGCGTACGATTTAATAAGTAACCAAACAAATATGGCATTACTTTTAGCTGTTTATCAACAATGAATTCGTTGATGCCGTTAGCAAGAAAACTTTCCCAGCCATAAATCCTGCCACTGGAAAATCTATTATTGAAGTTGCCGAAGCTGACAAAGCAGACGTAGACATAGCAGTAGCAGCTGCAAAAGTAGCTTTCGCCAGGGGTTCAGAATGGAGATCGATGGATGCGTCTAAGAGGGGAAAACTCATTAATAAGGTTAGTTTTAACGGAACACAAGCAAATGGTCTACAAGAAAAAACTTAAGTGCTTTTTAAAACAGGTATAGTAATAATTCAGTGGTGTTGGGGTACAGTAGTTGTTTTTTATTGGATACTTAGCGAAGTAATACTCATCATCGAAGAATTCAGTCCACTTATTGAAACTCATTGATTTGTAGTTGGCTGATCTTATTGTCAGAGATGCAGAGGAACTTGGTGGGTTGGAAAGTCTGAATTGTGGAAAAATATACCGGAACGCCGTTCAAGAAATGCATAGTGCTGCAGATGTACTGAGATATTTTGCTGGATATTGTGACAAAATTCATGGAAATACCATTCCTGCAGGTATGTAAAACTAACCAGCTCGTAGAAATATATACAAGTTCATATAAATATGTGTCTGCGAATGTTTCGATCATGCCCAATTTTTCCACAATTCCAGCGAACCAAGCGGGCAATGTCTGCTTCAAATTCCTGGAAAGATTCGCTATGAATTTCCATTGAAAGTTTCTGAGGTGTGGACAGTATCAATTCGGTTTCCCAACTCATTGATGTTTTCCTTCATTTTGTACATTTCTGCCTCAAGTCCGTCTTTGATTTTATTCATTTCTGTCTAGACAGTTTCCATTATTTCTTCTAAATGAATCGCCAAACCACAAAACTATTTTTTCAATCTTTTCATGTTTTCAAAGAACTTCTCTCAAACTATTCGAATTCTCTAGAAACTCCTCTGCCAGATTTTTCGAGTTCTCGTGAAGTTCTTTTAAGCCCTCCGAATCTTCTAGAAGTTTCTCTTCCATCAGGCTGCTCAATTTCATTTTTCAAAGTCTGAATTTCACAGAAGCTTTTCATCTAGACTCCTTGAATTGTTTCCAATTTTGTTGAAGTTATTCCTATACATTCACTAAAGTTTGTTGAAGTTCTTCTTTCAAGCTTAACGAATATTCTAGAAGTATATCTTTTCAGGGTCTTCTCCTTCTTCAATCAGCCCTGCTGCGAGTCTTTTCTGAAGTACTGCCTTCTTTCCGGTTGTTTCAAACTCTCCTTCAGGCGAACTCTCCCCGAAAACCGAGATTTTAGTTCATTTCAGACAAAAAGTGTTCAGTTTCTTTGTCCGTAATGCAAAAAAATGTTCAATTCGCGAACACTTATTTGTTCAACGGGTCACTAGTCTATTTCGCACGAACACTTATTTATGTTAAAAATCCCATTTCTGACACCACTGCTATAAAAATGCACTAATAAATTCATTAATTTATTTCAACTCGTAAAATACAACTTCTAATTTATTTTATACGTTTATAGTATAGTATAGTATAGTTCATACTATAGTATAATATCACTGTTGCTAACTCTGTTTGTAAACTCTGGAACTAACTATATCTGCTACTGATATTGCCATCTGGTATTCTAGAAACGTCGATATTCTTCTGTCGTCCAGTTGGAGCCATCTAGAACAATGGATAGAACGCTGGGGTTTTGGAATGTGATGATGCATGTTGTGAGCAAATCGAGAACGATTGAATATGTGGTCAGGTCCGGCTTCAGAATCATTACACTCTAATATATAATAAGAAGATACCCTTGAGGCTTACATTTCACTCAACGTGAAAGAATTCATAATTTTAATTATAATAGTAATTTTTTTTACAGTGTGGCCTCGATAATCCGGACTAATTGAGATCGCGATGATCCGGAAAGTAAATTATTCTGATTACTGAAGCGGACTTTATAATAGAGAGTTTCGCCTGCAATGGAATAGAGTACCATCATCCATTTGATAATAAATTTTTATTTTCAGATGGAAATTCGTTTGTTTTAACACGAAAAGAACCTATTGGCGTAGTCGGTCAAATTGTGCCATGGAACTATCCCCTTATGTTGATGATTTGGAAATGGGGTCCGGCACTAGCTACAGGGTGTACAATTGTACTGAAGCCAGCCGAACAAACGCCGCTGTCAGCTTTGGCGGTTGCTGCTCTGGTCAAGGAGGCGGGCTTTCCGAAAGGCGTTATTAACGTTCTTCCAGGATTTGGTCCTACTGCTGGAGAAGCTATCTGCATGCACAATGATGTTAGAAAAGTGGGATTTACTGGATCGACAGAAGTACGTACTTTATCAACTTCTTATTCAAAATACTTATGCCAAATTCCCGAAGGAAAAAACGATTGAATATACTTCTTGTAGTAGAACAGCAGAACTTTTTGGATTTGACAAACCATTTGGTACGTACTTATAGGGCAAGAGTAGGGCTACGATCAATATCTGTGATCCATTCAAAGCCACAAAGAGATGACTATCTCACTTTCCTGTTCTGAGCTAATGAAGCTAAATCAGCTAATTAAATAATAGTACCATCTAGTAAACGTAAAGCAAGTCGTTCTCCTTAAAAACAAATATCCTGGTGAACCGAAATAAAAACAGTGAATTAAATCAAAATGAAGGCAATGGAACATTCTTATTTCATAACAGGGGACTGAAAAGTTACTGAAAATAAACGGAATTTGATTTCACAACAGGTGTTCGCAATGACTGCCACCACTTTCTACGCAGTCACAAGCACGCTGAAAACTACCTTGTTCTCGCATCTATTGAACGGTCTTGTTATTTTACCTAGGTTCCAATCAACTACCTAATTGCTTCGAAATTTTCTTCTATTATCCGATTGAAATATCGAGTTCCTGGAAAAGTACCGCGATTGCAAATAACGTGTGCGTATTACCTAACCAATAGGGATTGTAGGAATTTCGAAAAACACAGATGTAGGTAAACAAAATACGAATGCAGTCGAATACCGAGACATAACTAGAATCTAGGTAACTACCTACATAAAACGTATGTATTTGTCAAACGATTTAACCAGAATTCATCTTTGATATGCACGTAAAATAGTCACGAATATCCTAATGAATGCAAGAAGCGATATGATCGAAGGATACCACGACAAACAATATAAAACTCTTGAATCGATTAGCTCGCGAGCTTTGCCCTTAAAGGGGAAGTGAATGTTGAGGATTGTTGCGGCCGAGGCCAAGCCAACTCAGCGACTCCCACAGCTCCGAGTACCTGCGTTATGCCTATCTCGAAGCTATAAAGGGGAACTGTTCGAAGAAATAATATCGTTTACTTTATCATAACATCTTTCAACATTTAACGTCGGCAACATTGCCAAAGTTATTCATTACGCGCCGGCCTTTTTTTGTTACACTTCGGTTACATCTAGAGGCCGTTGATCTCTGGCCAGAGGTTCCCAAAAGTTTGCCAGAGTTTTCCGAAATCTTCAAAGTCCAATATTTTTCAAAATTACGTTTTTTCGAGATAAATGTATTCTTTCATTCCGCTTTAATTTTTCGTTTTCTATTGCCCATTTCATTTATTGCTCCAATTTCGGAAACACCCTGTATACGTCAAATACCCATAGCCTGTGATAACCTACACTGCTCTGATAAAGAAATCGGTTTGCGAATAGTCACTCCGTCCAAATCGAACAAAATTCTGTTGTTCAATTACAGATAAAAATTTCCATTCTTGAGAAACACAGCACAATGTTTCTGAAGGATATAATTCCGCGTCTGCAGCGGTATTAGCTAGGAAAGTGGATTTTTTCTCACAGATACTTCTGGGATGATTACAGGAAACAACTTCAATTGGAGAAACTATACAACTTTGATATAGCTAATTGTCCTGGGTTATACTCAGATTTAATAGTTACCGATTGGAGTTTTTTACAAAATATTTCACATACGCGAAATATCAAATATTCTTCAAAATACCACTCATATTTCCGGGAATTTTCAATAGATTTGCAACATATTTTAGCAGCGTCTAATCGGCCTCTGATACACACTTTGACATGAATGAAATATTAGTAGTTTGTAGTAATACATTTGGACAATTTCACGTGCAATAAATACTTACTTTTTGCACTTGTTGCGTAAATAACTGATTTCAAGATGATTCGGACTTTTACATACATGAATCCTCGAATTTGGTAACAACTAACAAGTGTTCAATAAAAATTAATCCAAGTGCCAATAAATATTGTCTGTACTACTGGATACATAATTCAACATTATTTCTATTATTAGGTCGGTCACAAAATAATGGAATATTCTGCAAAGTCTAACTTGAAAAAAGTAACTTTAGAACTGGGAGGCAAGAGTCCGTATGTCATTTTCAACGATGCTGATGGTGAGAATATCTATTTGATTTATACGATTTTTTCCTACGAGAGTGCGAAAAAGTAACTTTTCCGCACGATTTTTCGTTTTGAGAGTTGTATATTTCAGTGCATAATAAAATCGTTCGGAAAAGTTCTCCTTAGATATATAGTATAAATGGGATTAGAATATCGTTAGTAGTTCACTACGCTTTGGCTTTGAGGATGCCAAAACTTTGTTGGTAAAACACGCGCCTAGTGGAATTAACGTTGTTTTAGTGATTTGAGTAGTTTCTATTTTTTTATTTAATACAAACAACAGGTTCCACATAATTATTCATTTATTTCAATTGAATTTGCTCAAAAAGTTACTGGAGATGAATTAAAGAAAATAATAGGTACTTAGTCTCTATTGGTCATGGTTGAGTGATATCAGCAGGGTCATTTCATGAATAGCAAAATATCATTCATATACTCATTCATATACGTTTTAACGTTTAATTCAACTTGGACACCTATATAAACTAAATAAAGACGCTCATATTTTATTGTTTACATGAATAACCGCTTGTTTACGTAAATAGCAGCTTGTTTACTTAAACAGCCGCTTGTTTACCTGAATAGCCGCTTGTTTACCTAAATGGCCGCTTGTTTGCCTATACAGCCGCTCATATCACACATGCGACTTCGATCATGAAATTCTGAAGGTGCAGCCATGTGTGAATGATATAATCGTAGAAATTACAAACTTTCGCAGAAATTTTAAATCATCCTCGAGTCCTAGATATCACTAATAATCACACTTAGTATAACCCTGTTGGCTGTTTTCCACACATGTTTATTAGGTTATAAAGAGCATTGCAAAGTAGTTTTTATAGAAAGTTATGCCGATAATTCAACAGATATAATTCAGCGATCTTAGAGGGCAGTAGTGACGTTCTTTTGGGGAATTTCCAATGAAAATACCTATTGCAAAAATGTATATGAAAGATTGGATTAATAAATAAATTCTTCGTTATCTACAACCATCATTTAAAGGTTATATAGGATGTGGTAACTAGATTATACTCATAATAAGGTTTTCTTTGCTCATATCTTTCCATGAAGGTTGTTTTTATCATTCATTTTTCATTATTTGTTCCATATTTGGTGATTATCTCGAGAGTTCGTTCCAAGAAGTTTCCAACTTTGAATTTTATTGATTCATTTTTCGTAGTGAGATCAATTACATTGAAATTTTATTATGAAATGTGAGAACAAAATATTCTAACTGAATCTTATTTTTTAGTTGATGAAGCAGTTGAACTAGCTCATTTCGTCGCGTATATTAATCACGGTCAAACTTGCTGTGCAGGCTCAAGGACTTTTGTTCAATCTGGGATCTACGACAAATTCGTTGAAAAATCCATTGAAAAAGCAAAGGCTAGGAAAGTGGGAGATCCCTTCAAACCCGAAACAGAACAGGGACCTCAAGTGAGTAGGGTAATTTCAAAATACCCAGTTGGTTTTGAAAAATAGTATTGATAAAAAATTATCGAAATGTCTAATAGTTTGATAAATGGCACCAGAAAATGAAAATGTTTTCATGAATATCTTATTTTAGATTGACAAACCTTCATTTGAAAAAATTATGTATATGATAGAAGAGGGTAAAAGACAAGGAGCCAAACTGGAGACAGGAGGAAAAAGAATTGGATCGGAGGGATATTTTGTTGAACCAACCGTATTTACCGGCGTTACTGATGACATGACCATTGCAAGAGAAGAGGTATGTAAAATATTCATCGCAGATGTAACTTATAAGAGAAAGGTACACCAGGTTTGTAAAATGAGAATCTTCATTTATTCGATACAACTCAATGCAATATCATGTGGGATTCAGAAAAGAAAAAACAAATCAGATATATCACAACTTAAGTTCAGATCATTTTTGGGTTAGATCAAACAGTTATTGCAACTTTTCAAGATATTGAAGGGGCTTATGATACCGTACATATGCAAGTACCTTTGGTTTATCTCATGAGGTATAAAATCAACCATGATATAGCTAATCTCATATTAGAAATAATGAATAATCGAATAATATACATACTCGACAATAACGGGGACATTCTCGACAATAACGGATACATATTCGACAATAATAACAGGGACAATCTCGAAAATAGCGGGAACATACTCGACAATAACGGGTACATATTCGACAATAACGGGGACATTCTCGAAAATAGCGGGAACATACCCGACAATAACGGGGACATTCTCGACATTAACGGGGACATATTCGATAAAAACCGAGGCATTCTTGACAATAACGGAGACATATTCGACAATAACGGGTAAATATTCGACAATAACGGGGACATCCTCGACAATAACGGATACATATTCGACAATAATAACAGGGACAATCTCGAAAATAGCGGGACCATACTCGACAATAACGGGTACATATTCGACAATAACGGGGACATTCTCGAAAATAGCGGAGACATACCCGACAATAACGGGGACATTCTCGACATTAACGGGGACATATTCGATAAAAACCGAGGCATTCTTGACAATAACGGAGACATATTCGACAATAACGGGTAAATATTCGACAATAACGGGGACATCCTCGACAATAACGGATACATATTCGACAATAATAACAGGGACAATCTCGAAAATAGCGGGACCATACTCGACAATAACGGGTACATATTCGACAATAACGGGGACATTCTCGAAAATAGCGGAGACATACCCGACAATAACGGGGACATTCTCGACATTAACGGGGACATATTCGATAAAAACCGAGGCATTCTTGACAATAACGGAGACATATTCGACAATAACGGGGACATTCTCGAAAATAGCGGAGACATACTCAACAATAACGGGGACATTCTCGACAATGGTGGAGACATACGAAGACATTACTCGACGTACGCTCTCGGAGTAGAACCTCAGATGTGCTAAGAGCCCAACATATACTAGGGATGACATATACTGCTACTTGTCAGTTAACACAAATAGAAGACAACAGGAGACGAATATAAAAGTTAATTATTCTTTGAACATCAAACGGATCAAATAAATAGGAATATCCCAACGCTAGATAGACAGATAAAAACATAATCTGCTCGAAAATGAGAGTAAATTTATTGGGTTTCACTTCATATTGTTATAAAAATGAACTTAACTGTCTATCCAATTTACTTCTTAGCTGAAATATTTGGCTAATTTATTTTTAACAACTGACTAATTACATTGCAGGGTTTATGAAGCATATGCGATTTACACGTATAAGCGTTTTAGATCTTTGTGTCTATAAATTGCAGGACAATTATTCACACCGAGAAAACTTGTCCAAGTAAATTGTTCACTTAGGAAAAGATCGATTGTTGGTAGCCCATTTTCGCCTGCTGTGGAAATATGAGTTTCTTACAGTAGGTGAAACAATGTTTCTGGAAGTATTTTCCTACTGCAAATCATCAGAATGCTTAGCGAATTGTCAATATTTTCACTCGGGTTTGAAGGCCGTCGTTTTTTGGAATTTATTCCTGACGTTTCGCTGCGTGTGGCTACCTTCTTCAGAGGCTTTTACATCGTGGATAATCTCCGATGACTCAAGTACTTCTATGCGCTTATTGCCGTATCTGGATCAGATCGATAACATCAGTTGACCTATTTCTACACCTGATGTCTTAATGTCGTAGTGTTCCTTCGCTATTTTTGAATTTCGAAGAATGGAATTCCATGCATATTTGGTTGAGGTTCAGAGCTTCTCATTTTCTGTTAAAATTCTCCGTGTGTTTGTGGATCTGCCTCCCATACAAGTCGGCTGTGGTATCCCTGCTTGGGGGCAAAAAGTTTTACGTCATCAAAAAGAATCCTTTGGTTTTCTTCAATGAACGTGTTCTGCGTGTTCTGCCACGGCCGACGTGTCTGTTTGGCTTAATCTGCAGTTCCTCTGATGCTCCTTCAGTCTTGTGCTCATGAATCTTCTTGTGGTTCCAAAGTACACTTTTTCGCAAGTGCATGGTATGCGATATTGGTTCTCTTTTGTCGACTTTAAGGCATTGCTGTTTCTTCTTGGTGAGTTTTAGGGCCGTTTTTATATTATCTTGTTCCAACAGTTTTCCAATTTCATCTGTGATCCTAGGGATAAATGGAAGAGACGCACGTGCAACTATATAGCCTCCTCCCTACTATGACTAGTGGAAGTCCTCGGTTTTATGGCCTTGTTGATCTCAGATACACTGTATTCATTTGATTTCAAGGTTGCTTGAAGATTTTTTAGTTCATCTTGAAGATGCTCAGAGGGTCACATATTTTTCCAGCACGTTCCGCTAGAGTGGAGATAATTCCTCGCTTCTGACTAGTATGGTGGTTCGATAGTGCATGAAGGTGCACACGGATAGGTAGTGTACATAGCTATTCGGTACACTTTGTGTCTGTCTCGCGCCACATATTTTGAAATGCTATCCGCTAGTCCTCTTCAGTCGCCGTGGTGAACTTGATGCTGGGTTGTTAAGCGTTTGGGTGGTCAATGAAACGGTTCAGTGCGTCCCATCCGTGTCTCCAAATGACTAAGGTGTCATCCATGTAACGTAGCGACATGGTCGTTTTTAAATCAAAGGCATTGATTGCATTTTCTTTTAAACGTTCCATGAACAAGATGCCTTTCCATCGCCACACCATCTAATTGCTCAAAGAAATCCTTTGAAATCAACTTCCCGTGAAACATGCTTTGTAGAGTTTTCCAGTGGGACGTTGGTGAACAAGGACACAACGTCCTTAATTTTCCCAACAATGTCTGTTGAATCCTTGACGTAGGAGTTCGTTCTCCCCACATGATTCTGGAGGAGCTAGGCTAAATGGTTCACCAGGTGATACATTTGTTCTAGTAATCAACTTGATTATTTGTCCCATATAGTATCCAAGTTTTTACTTGTGGCTATTCAAATTTCGCTTATGGTTAGTGAAATTTTTTCTTTGTCACATATGTGCCTTTTACTTGCATTCCTATGAAGAGGTCATAGTTTATCTGGTATGAAGTTATCGTAATTTTTCAGTATTGCAATATATTTTGCAATTTATTTTCATGAAATAGTTCATGATGATATTATGTTTGTCTCCTTTTCCATCGAATCAATATTTGAAAATATTAGTTCTTGAAAAAGCCAGTGCACCATATTAGCCATCCGACGTATGAAAACATTAAAACCCTTTGTGATTTTATAGATATTCGGACCAGTACAAACTATTTTGAAATTTGAAACACTGGAAGAAGTTATTGAACGAGCCAATGATACTTGTTACGGACTTGCTGCTGGTGTCATAACCAAAGACCTCGAAACTGCATTAGTTTTTGCTCAAGCTGTTGAAGCAGGTTCTGTCTGGTAAGTAGTTATTTATGAAAGCAATCATTGATATACGTTTCTTTGTAATAATTTCGAAGTTCGAATCTATTGTGCCAGAGAGATATCAGCAATGTGAAAGAATACGGGGTACCCTTCTCTCTAAGCGTTTCCATCAAGTGGAAAATAAACGGCAAACATCTGTTAGAAAACAACTACTCTCCTGGCTAATACCACGACGTACATTGAACTACATCTGACAGATATTTGTGCAACGTTCTTCCAAGAAGAATTGTATTAAACAGATGATTATCCTTCATTTGGCTGGGAATGACCACTTGCAGACAAGCATGTTTCGAGGTTTATTGCCTCTCATCAGTGACAGGGTAGGTCGGACAACATTATAATTGTCCTGTCCCTGCCAAATGAATAATAATCAACTATTTGCCGTATTCTTTCACATACGTTTCTATAAAATAACGTCATTGTAATACCAGGATCATTAATATACATAAATTAATTTTAATAACTAAGTTTTAAAATCGGTTAAGTTAGAAAGTTATGTACCAGAGAAATTCAAATAAGCAAGAACTGTATTGATATATAAAAGTTCTAATGATGAAATTCCAGAAAATTGGAGACCTATTACAATATGTTCAGTCATTAGGAGAGTAATTCAGAAAATATATCAATTTCAACGAGAACCAGAGAGGATTCACATGCCTTCCAGGAGCTCATATCAATACTTCGATTCTGAATGGTCTTTAGAAAAATATAACAGTGATTTATTGGACATAAGTAAAGCATATGATAACAATGGACATGATCATCTTAATAAAACTTTACTCTCATCTTCATTACCTAAAAAATTACAGAAAGTTCTGATAAACTTTTAATATGGAAACTCAGCTCAGGTAGAAACATCTCAAGGAAAAACCAAACGAATCTTCTTGAGACGGGGAGTAATGCAAGGAGCACCGCTTTCACCAGCCTTATACAATTTAGCCACAGACTTCATCATGGACGAATTGTCTGAACTTTCAACTTCAAACACGTTTGGTTACCGTATGCACGAAGACATCCCTCCAGCAACAGTTTTAGGTTTCGCCGATGATACTGTCCTAATTGGCAAAGATGAGAAAAGTGCTCTATCTCTTTTAGAGCTGGCAAAGGTAAAATTTTATGAGATAGGTCTAAAATTAAATACAGAAAAAACAAAAGTTATAAATGTCCCCATATGGCCCTCATTAGTGTACTCCTTCCAGTCTACTCCTCTTAACAAATTACCATCGAAATTCCTTGAAGACATTGATAAACTGATAAAATCTTCTCTCAAGGAAATTTTAGATTTGCCATCCGATATTCCAGATGGTATGCTGTATTCCTCTCCGAAAGTTAAAGGTCTTGGTCTATTTTGTGCTTCATAGGAAGCGTTTTTACAAAGTTTTTATATTTGTAAAAAACTGAGAACACACGGGAATATTTACTTGGAAAGAGTGAGATCTTTCGAGGAAGAAGCTGATTTATGCATACAAAAATTAAAAATAGTTTTGGAAGATGACAAGTGGACTTACTCAGGCCGAAAATTACGAGAGATATTAAGAGAAGAGGAATACTCCAAATGGAAGAAGTTGAAACAAAAAGGAAGGGGCGCAGAACTTTATAATCAATACACACCTGCAAATTCGTGGATCAGAACACAAGACGGTTTGACAACATCTGAGTGGAAGGAAGCCATCAAAATGACTGGATATGTGGTCAACTTAAGAGGTTTACCAGGCAGATCTCATGACGGTAACCAGTGCAGACACTGTACTGAGACTGAAACCCTTGCCCACGTCTTAGGATCTTGTCAACATGGAAATCTCTTGAGAAATATAAGACACAACACAATTCGCCATCTGATAGCTACTGAACTTTCCAAAAATTTTGAAGTATACGAAGAAACCAAATGTACAGCTACCAACGACAGTCTCCGAAGGATTGATTTCATAGCCATAGACATACATATTGGACCCAACAATAAGATTTGAATCAGATGAATCTCAACCCGTTGATGTTGATTTAGAGAAACGGCATATTTATGAACCCACGATCCCTTCCTTCAAGGAAAAATATAAAATATCTGGTGAAATCAAAATAATTGGATTATTCATTGGTGCCCGAGGAACCATCACCAAATTCTTCATAGATTTTGCCAAAAAATTCAATTTACCTATGAAAATTGTTAAATTTATAGCCCTTGAAGTACTAAAATTTTCCATTAGAATAATGAGGACACATATTTATTGTCAATGAAACCATTATCTTCTAAATGCTTTTTTAAACTTTTTTAAATTTACTTTTTATTGTATTCTCATACAGTTTTTTGTGGTATTTCTTGTTTATACAGACCACATATGTTGGTAGGATGTTATTATTTTTATAATAAATACAGTGAGGGGCAATATTATGGAATAAATTCATTTTTACGAGAATAGGCAACTTTTGAGACAAATCCCGAAACACGTCGATTTTTATTTCCAAATTATGATTTTGTGGCAGATATGTCATACTAGTGACGTCATCCATCTTTGCGTGATGACGTAATCGATGATTTTTTTAAATGAGAATAGGGGTCGTGTGATAGCTCATTTGAAAGGTTATTCAATTCTCTATGCAGTGATATGAACATTAACAAAATTATTTATACAGGGTGGCCAAAAAAATATTTAATTTGTAAATGAAATTAATTGTCACAAAAAGAAGTATTATCATTTATTTAATACAAAATTACATTGTACTACTGTCGGAAAACAGAAAAACAAATTGCTTTTCGCTTAAATTAAATGTTCAAATTGCCACCCACCTGCCTCTTGGCAGTAATTGAACGGACGAATACATTCTTCTTGAACATTGTGGATCATTTCTGGAGTTGAATTACGAATTTCCAATGTAATGCTATTTGTCATATCTTGGAAATGTGTGGTCTATCGGCGATCTGGATCATCCTCATTGATTTTGTCTACTATTGAAACACTTGAAACAGTTTATAAATAAATGTTTAGAACTGCTGTGCTTTCTACTACTATGAAGAAACAAAAATAAATTCCGATATTAGGCAAATAAATAATGAGAACTAAAAAGATAGCAAAAAGTATAGTTTTTACAAATCGAGTTGGCTTGGGTCAAATGTAAGTCAGTTCTTGACATTTTCTCATAAGGACTAGTTTATTTCATGAAATAAATAAATAATGGCCCCATTAACTGAAACACAAAGAATAGAAGTATTAATTATGGTTGGATATGGAGATAGAACCAGAACACAACAAGAAGTATGTAATTTATTTACCATAAAATATCCTAATACGCCTATCACACAATCCACTGTTAGTAAAATTGAGAAGAAATTTAGAGAAACTGGACACGTGAAACATGTTGCAAATGCTGGTCGTCCACCAATGAATGAGGATGTGAAACTGTCTGTATTATTAAGTGTGGCAGAGAATCCTCAAATTAATTCTAGGCAAATTGCAGCTGATACAAACATTTCTAAAAGGTCTGTTTTACGTGTGCTGAAAAAAGAGAAATATCATCCGTATAAAATTCATAATGTCCACGAAATCAATGAGGATGATCCAGATCGCCGAATGCAGTTTTGTGAAGTAATGCAAGATTTATGTAATCAAAATCCACGCTTCATTCGTGAAATCCATTTTTCTGATGAAGCAACCTTCTGTTTAAATGGAACAGTGAATCGGCAAAACTGCAGATATTGGAGTCAAGATAATCCCCATTGGATGACTGCGGTACACACTCAGCACCCTCAAAAACTAAACGTGTGGGCAGGGATAGTCGAGGATAGAATTATAGGTCCTTTTTTCTTCGATGGGTCTCTTACGGGGCAAATATATCTTGATTTTTTACAAAATGAACTTATACCCGCCCTTACAGACATGTTTCCAAATGAAAATGATCGTAATTCGCCAAATGAAAACATATGGTTTCAGCAAGACGGTGCACCTCCGCACTTTGCACGTCCTGTTCGTGATTTTTTAAACAGATGTTTCCCTAGGAGATGGATTGGTCGACGAGGAACAATAGAGTGGCCCGCAAGATCTCCAGATCTTACACCACTTGATTTTTTCCTATGGGGTTACTTAAAATCAAAAGTTTACATCGATAGACCACAGAATTTACAAGATTTAAGAAATAGAATTAGATTGGAAATTCGTAATATACCTCCAGAAATGATCCACAATGTTCAAGAAGAATGTATTCGTCGGTTCCATTACTGCCAAGAGGCCGGTGGGTGGCAATTTGAACATTTAATTTAAGCGAAAAGCAATTTTTATTTGTCAAATAATTTTTTTTTCTGTTTTCCGACAGTAGTACAATGTAATTTTGTATTTAATAAATGATAATACTTCTTTTTGTGACAATTAATTTCATTTACAAATTAAATATTTTTTTGGCCACCCTGTATAAATAATTATGTTGATGTTCATATCACTGAATAGAGAATTGAATAACCTTTTAAATGAGCTATCACACGACCCCTATTCTCATTTAAAAAAATCATCGATTACGTCATCACGCAAAGATGGATGACGTCACTAGTATGACATATCTGCCACAAAATCATAATTTGGAAATAAAAATCGACGTGTTTCGGGATTTGTCTCAAAAGTTGCCTATTCTCGAAAAACTGAATTTATTCCATAATATTGCCCCTCACTGTATATATATATACTACCATAACATTAAAACAACGTTAATATCACTCGACCTTAGAGAAAAAAACTAAGTATTATGAAACAGCTACAACATTAAGAACAAAATATTAAATTTTACGAGCCTGTTCAGTAATGGAGAAGTGATTTAATTCTGGTCGATAATGCAATCTCCAGCTACGGGACTATTACCTTCGCAGAAAGAGGAGTGTTTTTTCCTTTGCTCATTTTCGAATTATTATTATTTATTATATTTGCATCATATTCCTTGTCAAATGCTCTATGATAATCAAAGGAAAGCACGAATAGCTTTCTTGGCTATATTATTGCATCCAAAGTCCCGATTATAGATTTTTATGTTCAAACCTATAAAATCAACTTGTTCCTTTCAGGGTTAACTGCTTTGGTTCAGTTCCTCAAACCCCGTTTGGCGGATATAAAAAGTCTGGAATTGGGAGAGATTTGTGAGTATAACAAAGTTTTGTGTATTGTTTCAATTTGAAAAGAAAAATTATGATGGAAATTTTTATTTGGTAGTTACTATACTATTATTATCTAGGATTTCCTTTGCCTTATTTTTGGTATTATTTATGAAGTTTCATTCAACTGAAACTTCGTAAATAAATCAAAGCTTCAATTACTAGTGAAACAACGGTCAACTTAGAAATTATCATTGTTCTATTTGTATTATTGTCTACAACTTCCATAAATGTTTCGTCCTTGATTTTCAGAGGTGAAGATTCCTTGAATGAGTACCTTGAAACGAAGACCATTGCCATCAAACTCCCAGTTAAATGTTGATATTCAATGAAGGCAGTTTCCAAATTCCTAACTAAGATGAATATGCGAGCTCAAAAGAAGAATATGGCAGATCAAAATGCAATCACAATATTGAGGATTCGAGCACAGTTTTACTACATGTAACCATGCAAAATAAAGTTATTTACATAAAATTATCGCATATTTAATTCTTAGAATAACAACCTTGTACAAGAAGGAAAGGCTCGGTAGAGTCGTCTGGATCGATCGGTAACTCTGAAAGTCATTACTGAGAATCTCCAAAATATTTGGATAATTTTCTTCAGGCTATTTTATTCAAATGGTTTGTATTATTTATGATATATTTAGAGCCGAATTGCTGTATCGAGCTGGTCAATGCCAACTTTTCATTCTACAGCCGTTCTTATTTATAGCATTTTTATTACAGCGGTGTCAGAAATGGTATTTTTCAAATAAATAGGTGTTCGCGTAGTGGACAGTCTCCATACTGAGTGGCCGTTATCGCGCGAAATATACTAGTAACCCATTAATCAAAAAAGGGTTCGCGAAGTAGGCAGTTTTGCGCCTTAAGGGGCAATGAAGACTTTTTGTGCGAAAGACTTATTTCTCGGTCAAAAACCTGGTTCATTTGAAGGTCAGAAAACTGAAACAATCTAGAGGTATGAAAGTTAGAAACAAACAGAAAGAAGGTTTTACCTACTCGCACAAGAACTGATTGATGAAGGAGAAGACCGTAAAACCTTTTTATTCGAAGTTTCTGGAATTGGTCTCAGTTCAAGAATGAATAAAAAAACAACTCCAATAAACCTCAGTGAGACTGGAAGATAATTTCTAGAAAATTTGAATAGTTTTAAGGAGGAATTTCAACAAAATTCGAAGAGTCTGGAGGAGAAGCTTCTAGAAAATTCGGTGAACAATTACAACAAAAGTCGAATGGATTGGAAGAAAAGCTTCTAGAAAATTAGAAACGCTGAAGGAAGAACTCCATAAAGATCTCATAGAAAACTCCATAGGATTGAAAAGAGAACTTTACGGTGTGGCGAATCGTTAGGAAGAAAGAATAGGAACTGTCGAGAGATAGAGTGAACACGGAAGTAGGCAAAATCAAAGATGAAGTTGAAGCAGAAATGGACAAAATGAAGGATACAATTTGAAACAAAATCAAGGATGACTTCGGGGCAAAAATGAATATTGTTGTACAGTATTCTATATAGGAGGAACAATCATTCTTCTTTTCGTTCTCCTTCATTATTCAAACATTTTACATCATCATGTGCCAACTCGAATGAACCCTACACCCTATGCATTGAGTCAAAGTAAACATATTTGAATGACTCCGTGAGACTATAGGAAGAAAACGTAAAAATACTAACGGCGGTAGAAGAGAGGGCCGAGAGGGGACGGCGTGGATGTATCAGGTGAGTGATGTGAGTCATTGCTCCACTTTTGGTTTTACCATTGAATTATTAAAAAAAAAAAATTCCCCGTAATCTGCGCCCCCTCCAGCCTTATGGGTAATCTGGACCTGCCCCAAAACTGATCGCCTCTTTCAGAGATCTAATTAGTCTTTGTTGTTACTATAGGTGGGGTTACGCATAATTCCATCTTACCTATTCCCCCTTGGTATTGATCTGCTTTCATTTTAAAATGCGTAAATCCAACTAAGAGAATGACATGTGTTAGGTATCATCGAGTCCTGAATGTAGTATGTAATGCGGCGCCTATGTCATTCACAATCAGTATAACAATATTCGTAGTATCATCCGATATTATTTGATGTAATTCAGTCAACAACTTGCTCCTGTGCAGTAAGAGGGTGCTCAATACATTTCTCGAAGAATTTACCGGTAAGGTTTCAAGTCGTATGATATACATCTGATTCAGAAATATTCGGTTGTCGGGATAATTTATCAAACGTTTTTGGAAATTTGCTGGTGTGTCTGAGTGAATTTACTTTTTTTTTGTTTAAAATGTTCACGTTTTATCTTCATGAAAATCAACTTTCAAAGTAACAGTAATTCTTTCTAACTAGTCGAATGGGACATATTTCAGATGCACTCTGAGTGCTCTAAGAATTTTGCTATAAACTGGATGATTTCCTATAGGTACTCATCATGATCTAAAGGTGAATTGTTCGTTCTCACTAGTAACTTTTGGTCCATGCTACAGTCAAAATTCCATTTACATCAAGTTTATGTGGAGGGCATCATCAATGGAAAAACAAACAGTGGTATCAAAATAATAATGTCTACAAAAAACACGATGAATTCAGTATAGAGTTGAACAATAGACAATGTATCAGCCAATCATGTCTTACTTAAATTCGAGCCGAACTGAATATACCTGTTATCAAAAATCTTACAAATCTTTTCAAAATATGTGAATGATGTAATTCGTTTTCAATCTGGAAGTGAAGACAAATTGAATCTTTCGAAAGCTGTCAATAATACTGGTAGTATCACTGAATTTGTTCCTTCTACATCTCAACATGAAGGTCTTCGAAATACTTGTAGGAGCTCGAAAATATAGAGTATTTCTTTTGAACTAGCGAGTGTTGATTGATATGTCCATTTAAGAAAATATATCAAAAATACCACCTGCACCACCGAATATCCAGAAAGCATTTCGTTTTTTCCAGAAATGTCTGATAGGCCTCTGAAATTGGTTTCCCCTGTATAAGAATCACTGTCGTTTTTATCGTGAAACTTATCTTTCGTAAACACGTTGTTCCAGATACCAGAAAGTTCAAAATGGATCCCAAGAACATCAAAGTGAAGTACAATAAGGTAGGAATGAACAGGCTCATATAAAAATAATATTTTTGTCTTGTAATAATCAGATCATTCAATGAAGAATAATGAATCGACCAAGTCATAACTCATTTTGGCTATGTCATTTCGTCGGGGATTCTATTTTTTGACTATAACAATATCGCATACCTCATATATATGTAGAAATATAATATAGAATATGTACAAAAGTATAACGTCTCTTTTGTTCTTGCCAAATATTTCATCAGAAAATATGGACCAGAGCTGTGCCGAGCACTGCCAAGAATACCAACACTAAGCCTTGATCACTCAAAAAAAATGCTTGCGAGTAGGTGCTGAGCAGTAGGAATTTTCAATAGAATGCTCGCAAGCATTCAGAACTTTCTAAAAATTCCTAAAAATTTCGAACACTAAACACTTTTGAATGATTTTAAGTTCATTAATACCATTAATATGGGTATTAAGTGAGAGTGGCCCCAGATGAGATCCTTGAGGCAGCCCAGAGGCAATTTGGCGATATTTATATTTATGGTTACCGATATATAGTTACCAATTGACAACGATCGGTCATATAATATTCAAGCAAATTTAGTAGATTGCTATTTGCCCCGACTTCAGGGAGCTTCAGTAGCAAAACTGAGTGATCAATGTTGTCGAACACTCTGCTGACATCGGTGTAAATAGCATCAACTTGGCGTTTTTCATTGTGGCTCTACAGGATATACTCAGTCATCGAAAAACAGGTCAACGAAAATAATGAATTCCAAACGTATAGCTAGATTAACAGTTTTGAGATCAGACTATAGTTTTTGCAGAGTTGTTTATTACCAGATTTCAAAACTGGGACTAAATGAGCTTTCTTCCCATACTGACGGAAATACACCTTCTTCAAGGGGTTCAATGAAGATTATATCAAGTGGTATTGCAATACATGTAGCACAGTACTTGAGTCCTTTATTTGAAAGATTTTGAAGTTTCAGAAGAATAGATTGTAAGAAAATGTACTACGAAGAAATATTGTTATGTGATTCTTGATGTGATAGGTTTTGATCTGGAATAATTCTTCTCGGATTGAAAACATAGAGGAAATATTCAGAAAATGTTTACAAATTCCACTATAGCTTGTGATTATCATATCGTCATGTTAATTGCAACTGTACTGTTTTTTTATTACAGACATTGCCGTAGATATTTTGAATTTGAGGTTCACAATGAATCATGTAGTTTTTGTAATCTTCTCCAATTAAAAAATGTTTATCGACAACGCAGTAATTTGAATGTTGAATAGTCAATTTGATTGTTGTGCTCAAATCGAAAATGTATAAGCTGAACCATTAAGTGAATGAGAATTATTATGACTGATGTGTTATTTTTTAACGTGTTTTTCAAAAAGCACAACTGTGATAAATTGGCCAAAGCTTGCGCGGCGAAAATTTTCACTATCACTATTCTGATTCGGGTTTGAAGGCCGTCGTGATTTAGAATAGTCCTAACGTAACGATGGTAGCGTTTATTTGGGTATGCTGCAAAATGTGATTGAACCACCAATCATGAATGCTGTTCACACTGACCTCGATGTTGACCAAATCTATCCATAAGTAACAATTATTTCTTATACACCACCTCATTACAGGTAAAAGAATATGGTTATCCCAAACTCTCCATAAAAAATAGAAAGAGGACCAACAGAATGCCATATTTGTAACCCATTGATATTTTTATGGGGCGTTTTAAATTCGTCATTTATGAAACTCAACATTATGACCTAAATGATCTGGAAAGGAGAATTATGCATCAATACCAGACAATTACCGAAGAATAATTTTCAAAGCTGCTGAAAAATTTTTTAATGAAACATTACTACTGTCGATGTGGGCCATCAGTTCAAAATGTTGCATTCGAACTTGAATAACTAGAGATCGCTTTCCTAAAATTAAGAAACCCTGCACTGCTGGTGTTGGCATTGAATTAGCATCATCAGTTATTGAGGATGGATGGTGTTAGAAGTCCACTCAGTATATGCACAGCATAGTATGTTTTATTTTGTTGTCATGCACACTATATAGAAATTTCTTCATTATCTCAAACAGTTCGGCCAATCAATTATGCAATAACACTTGATTGCAAGCAGACAGCAATAACTGATGATTGCAGAGTTCTAGACAGATAAGGTCAGTGAAAAAGTTATTGTTGTTGCGCCTTTAGTAATTATTTATTAACCTTCTGCCGAAAATAAATGATAACATGTATGAAGATAAACAGATGTGGACTACAAACAAGTCAGTGAAAATAAATTCAGTTTATGGTTTTTTTTCTTAATGTCTTATCTTGCTAATTTTGGAAACTTACAAGGGATATTGACAGCTTTCATTTCAGACGCTAATCGGTTTTGTCTTAATGTGATGAAGGTTTTTCACGACGTTTCGTCAGAAACGAAAGTAATCTTACATACTCAGCATACATAAGGAAATGAACTATGGGTTTGAACCAACGCCATAAAAAATTTAATAGGTAACGAGACCTGGCCTTTCCATATTCCGCGCCTACCAATCCAAATGCAAGGGAGAGGTTTGTCCAGAAAAATAAATAGTGTGTTCCAAATTCATTTGGCACTATTGCCAACTCCGTTGTTACTGATGCTACGAATTCGGTAAAATGAACAAACTAGTGGCAATTCCGATGATGAGGACAAAATAAATTGACAGTCGCTTTTACAAAATATTTCATAAAATAGTATTTTTTGGATGCAACAATCTACATTTTATCATGCATTTAATGTGAAGTAAATGTTCTAACACGCCGCCTTCTTGTTGAACAAATATTTGAGCCCTTCTCTTGACACTACGGTTGCATTCAATACAGTTTGGCGATCAATTCTATTAATTAATATAATTTCAATATCATTTTTCAATTCATCTACATTATTATGTTTCATTTTGCACACCTCATTTTTCAGAAATACCCAACAATACAAATCTAGGAGGCCATGTCTGGTGAACGACAGGGCCACTTAAGAGGACCATTTATATCAATCAATCTGTTTTCAAAACAGCGTCGCAACTGACCATGTATTTTGAAAAATATGGTCTATTGCACAAAAGTCAATTTGGATTTAGGAGCAAATGCTCCACAATAGATGCTATATGTAAAATTGTGGAAGATATAGTCGAAGGCCTTGAGGAAGACAAGCATACTGCCATTACGCTATGCGATCTAAGCAAGGCGTTCGACTGTGTATCCCATGATTTCTTGATAATAAAATTGTCCCATTATGGAATAAGAGGAATACCGCTTCAATTTTTTCATTCTTATATCAAAAACAGAGAGCAGAGTGTTTTTGTAAACCATACTCTAGTTCAAAGCCAGTATCACACGGTGTACCACAAGGCTCAGTACTTGGGCCACTTCTGTTTATCATTTACATCAATGATCTGTTCTTTCATTTATTTCCAAATAAAATAGTGATGTTTGCTCATAAATGCGGACAAGGATACAGTAAAATTGAATAATATTGAACACGCCGAAACTCAAGCGGTAAATTACTATTAGTTAAATATTGTTTTTATTCTATCAATCAATTTCTTGACGCTCATGGGAATGAAATCTCCATAAGATATTGTTGTGCAGAATGGCGGTAGCAAATCAACTAGATTCACCATGTGTAATACAAAGGCAGTTATAATATTAAACAGTAATGCGTACGTGCCTATTTTTTGTATTTTTATATATACATATAGTGTGTACGTGTTAGTATTTTAGATATAGGTATATGGATTATTTAATTGTGTGTAAAGGTGAAACGTTGTTGTTTTCGCTTCTTCTTCCTTTTTTTTAATGTTCTCAACTTTACTTTAGTTCCGAAAGATAGAACACTGACCTGTTACAAATGTATTGTATCGATATACAACGTGGCCAATAAACTTCTATTCTATTCTATTTCATCAAACTTTGCTCGCTCAATCAGTCTATAAAAAATTGTCTAGTCCAAAATAACCCAACGAATCCTTGATTTTAGCTTTTCATCAATAACGAGTTTGTTGACGCTGCCAGTAAGAAAACTTTTCCAGTGTTGAATCCCGCCAATGAAAAAACTATTGCCGAAGTTGCTGAAGCTGATAAAGCAGACGTGGACAAGGCCGTAGCGGCGGCAAAAGCCGCTTTCTCAAGAGGCTCAGAATGGAGATTAATGGATGCTTCTAAAAGGGGCAAACTCATTTACAAGGTACCGTGTTATCACAAATATGGAAGTTTTTATTGATAAAATGGGCGAAGAAAATAATGAAAAATTAATTAGTTCTTGATTTTTTTTAGTTGGCAGATCTGATGACAAGAGATTTGAATGATCTGGCAGCACTGGAATCCTTGAACAATGGAAAACCTTACGAATCCGCCAAAATGGATGTTGCTTTTTCGGCTGATGTTTTGAGGTATTTTGCCGGTTACTGCGACAAAATCCATGGAAACACTATTCCTGCTGGTAAGTCCACTTTTGAATTTTTTGCAGTTTAACAATTTGAAGGGATGACACGCATGTGTTCAGTTGCCGAGGATATAAAACAGTGATTGGATAATTTCGTAAAATTAAACTGAGATAAATCAGGTTGCACACTTGAATTGGGATAATATTGGTACAATAATATGAAAATATTGGCAAGATATTCAAACGCAATATTGGTGAGAAAAAAATGTGAACATTTCGCGATTTTGGTCCAATATTGCTTGGATATTTTAGATAAACTGGTATAAAATTCAAAGTGAATTATTAATGTAGAAAGACTCGGAACTTCTATTAACACAGTTTTCGATCAGTTAAGGTGTTACTAGAACAAACTGTCTTGAAAAGAAGTTGTGAGAATTATTTAAAATATTTCTATATAGAGACAATATTAGTCTTCATGGTGAAAATTATTCAACCAACATCTTTGAAGTCAAGCTTACAATATTGACCCAATATTATAGTGACCATATACATCCAGAACAGGTCGAACCAATATTCCACCAATTTTATCAGGGGTAATATAATAAGTGGTATGATTATTACCGATAATTTTTTGGAATATTAATGAATTGCAATCCCAAAGCTGAAAATACAACGAGTCCGTAGGACGAGTTGTATTTTCTTGCATTGGGATTGCCAATGAATTGATATTCCAAAAAATTATAGGTTATTAATCATACCACGAATTATATTTAGGACAATATATCGATTTGAAATAAAGAAAAATCGTGTCACCGTTTTAATTTGAAGTAATTCACAGAAATCAAAATGTAACAACGTGAACACTAATGAGAAAAATTGGGGTAATTTTATTTTAATTCGTTACAGTTGAAAGGTTTGAATATTGAAGCTACAATTTTTGAAAAGAACGCGTGGACCTGTCTTTGTTGTCACTTCGGTATTGGTAGTTGCAGCTATCACATTGTTTATGAAGTCAACCTTGTTTGTTCTATTACAGTCGAGACTAGTTTCTTCAACATTTCCTCTCATTTTGTTCACAATTTCCTCGTGAAGCTTAGGCTGTATTGTGAAGTATGGAGCAATGGAATTAGAATTACCATGACCAGTAATTTTGATGAGTTGCTGATCTGAAACACCTGCGTTTGCAAGCTGTGTAACTGCGGTAGATCGGTGACTATGATTAGTGATTTTTCTTCGCTTTGTATCAAGCCCAGCTTGTTCTGCAGTATTTTTTGTCCATTTGGACAACTCACAGATCCCCACGGGAGTGTTTTTGTACCAACCTTTAGAATCGACCGATTTCCAATTAGGATTTGGTGTAATGAACTGTTTTAATATGCGGCGGACGTTTTTCCATCAGCTTTCTGAATAAACGAACTGGACATATGTCTGGGTCAATTTCGTTGGCAGTCAGCCATTTATTATTAGCACAACTTCTTGCACCCCCTTGGTTAGTCTTTGTAAATACTGGATTGTACACTATTCTTCCTGTTTCATTGCCGTAATTGTCAACGATCTTGAAAAACTTCTGCAACCCTGCAGGTGAATCTTCGTCCCAACATTTTTGCAGGATGACAGTTCCTCTTTAGTAAAAGTAGCAGCACTTTGCTTACGTTTCTCCGGTATCTTTTGTAACTGCTTTCTTTTGTAATCTCGTGCGTCCCTTGAACCTTTAAATTGTAGGTCACTAAATGGGTTAAATTTTATTCCATAGCTTTTCAAACAACTTTCTTGTAGTCCCTTGGCAACAGTATTCCAGTGTGTTTTGATAACAGATTCTTTATAGTCTGTACCATCCAATTTGCGCATATTACAAGCATAATCTTTCAAAATATCAGCCAGCTCCACAATTGTGGTATTCGCATTGACAATATAACCCCTGTTTGTGCAAAAATTGTTGAATTGCCTGGTAATTGATTCTTCATTTCTGGCCGTATTCAACGGAACACGCTTTTCCACTGCTTCATCTATGATACCAATGGCTATTTGTCCACAACGATCGCTCATATTGATTAAGAAATATAATTAGTCAAAACACATAAATTTGACGTTTATAATTTAAATCATTTTCACTTGACAGCTAGTAAACAAAAACTAAGCAGGTTTATCACCGTGAAAATACAGCGACAAGCTATATTTTCACTGTAATTCCGATTCTATTGGATGAATTTCAAAATTTGAAATCCATTGATTCGTTGTTAAGCAAGGAGATATATTGTCAATATAATATTGTAGTTTCAATTTTCACCATAAGGTGCCGCCTAGGAAGTGAAAAATAATGCTGGTCTATTGATTTTTGTACATACCCCATGAATCTTTTATTCTATCCACTAAAGCAGTTGTATTGCTTTTCTATAACCATTTCGTTTATTCAAGAATTATATCGACGAATATGAATGAATTCAGGGACACATATTTTTTCTTTTTGTCGTAGTCTGAAAATCTAGTGAACTTCAATGGGCTATACAAATGCCACGAATTTCTAATAATATAGTAACTTTTCGTAGGGTTTTGAAGACATCAAGGATTGGATTTTTTTTCATATTCGTATATAAAGATATATCTAAAATCCAGAAAGGAATTTCTAATCGTTCCGTCAACCGGCTGCACCCATACGAGCACAACCCTCAGAAGTCTTCGAAAGACTTGTGCAAGCTAGGGAAGACGTAGCCCTTACCTTTCAACGTGTGATGCAATGCAATGATCTTGAATAAAAACACGTCCATAGATTCTATGAAAGAAAAATTCCCATTATAGTAGTCGACGATTAAAGTTCTAAATGAATTTATCTATATTATTGGATTTTTAATCCAAATACTTACATAACAAGAACACTTCAACAAAAATGAAACGATGTGGTCTGTACATCCGAAAACGTACAATTGTAGATGCCTCGAGTTGTTCCAGGTACTGTACATCCAATGCACGTACAAGGATGAACGTATAAATGTGGTCCAGTATTTTACATTCGGTACATATCCGTATAAATGTACAATAATGGAAGTTTCTAAGTGATCCAATTTTGTTAATCAAGTGAAAGTACTGAAACGTAACATTCTGCACGAACAGTTTAATTTCAGTATTCAACATTTGATATTTACATCCAAATACATAAATTTCATGGACGTATCAATTTAATTCAGTAGTTCTTTATTCAATTGACGTACTTAGGATGAGTAACGTTCGGGATATTGGTTGATTATTGCATCCAAAATCGTTCTCTTATTGATGTTTCATGTTGGTCCAATATTTTACGTCCACTGATCATCCTTGAGACATATAATACTTTTTGTACGAAATATATCCAAACCTGAACGTCCATTGAGCATTTATATCGAGACCATGGACGTTTGAATTAATCTAAGACCCAAAATGGACATCCACTGGACGTCCAGTGCCATATGCGTAGTGAGAGCCTATGGTCTCGTTCTCATCTCCTGTCTAGCTTATATGAGGTGTAAGCACCATTACTTATGGAGATAATGGAAGATTCTACTTTTTTTTAATCCAATTTCCTTTTCAGATGGAGGTTTCTTTACTCTGACACGCAAGGAGCCCATGGGCATTGTCGGGCAAATAATACCATGGAATTATCCAATTCTGATGTTGGTATGGAAGTGGGGTCCAGCTCTTGCAGCTGGTTGTACAATTGTGATGAAACCCGCAGAACAGACACCACTGACTGCTCTGTCACTTGCAGCTCTTAGTGTCGAAGCTGGATTTCCAAGAGGCGTTATAAACGTTCTACCTGGTTACGGACCCACTGCAGGTGCAGCAATTGCCTTGCACAGTGAAATAAAAAAAGTGGCGTTCACTGGATCCACTGAGGTGAGTCATACAGCGAATCTTGTTCAGGGGAAAAGTGGAATAGAAAATTTAAAAAATTTTTTGGTAATTGAAATTAGGCATGGTTTTTAAATTGATTATTTCTGAAACTGAAATAAACTAAATTCGTGTTTAATTCTTTTAGGTTGGTCATCTCATCATGGAATATGCTGCAAAATCGAACTTGAAAAGTGTAGCTTTGGAATTGGGTGGCAAAAGTCCGTTGGTTGTTTTCGACGATGCTGATGGTAAATATTAATCTACTATTTTCTTCTCAAAAAATGACACGTTTTGAAAGGTCAATTTAGGATGAAAGTTAATTTTGTGAAAGTAACGACTTGTCACAAATTGTTTACTGTTAGATAAATGTGAAATTCAACATGGATAACATTTTAGACAATTATTAACACAGGGCTCCTGTGGAAGATATACAGGAGTCTGCTAATATCAGGGAAGTGCTGCCTGAGAAAAAACAGATAAGATACTACGATTGCGGAAAAGTTCGGCACGTGCGTAGCTAATTTACATTCAAAAAATCGGCACCGATGCAGAAAAAGAAGAGACCATCATTGGAATGGATATCATGAATTCTAGAGGGTTCGAGCTAAATTTCAAAGATGACGTCCGACGTGTGAATGGATAAGAGGTGGTTATTCATGAGAACAGTGAAGAAAATATTCGTGTCATGTTGGCAAAAGATGTGAGCGTACCTCAGAGGTCTGAAACCATTCTGGTGGCTCGCCTGGACTGGGATGCGAGCAGTGGAAACATGGTGAATATTTCGAGGCCAACATGAAAAACCTGGAGGAGGTATTTCTGCGACTGAGAAGCTCCTTATCGAAATTGAACCCCAAGAAATGCCATCTGTTCCAAAAAAAAGTACGATATCTCTTCCACTTAGTTTCTGGGAAAAGACATACACCAACTTCGAAGCTTCATTGGTTTGTGAAGTTACTATCGCCGATATGTGCCGAGGTTTGCAAACTTACGGAAAAGCGAACCAATTCCAATGGTCCGAAGAATGCCAAGGAATCATTCAGGAAGCTGAAAGGAGGATTGATCAATGCATGAATTCTGAGCTATCCGCTTACGAACAGAAAATTCATTTTGGATACGGACGCGAGCAACGTCGGACTTGGAGCTGCTTTGTATCAAATCCAAGAGCAACAGAAAAAAGTTTCGGTTATTTCAGTAAGATACTCAATTAACCGAAGCAAAATGACTATGTGACCAGGCGGGAGTTCTTGACTGTTTTCAAAGTAGTAGAACACTTCTACAAGCAGGTATATGGAAGAAGATTCTGATTGAGAACTGACTATGTAGGCCCGAAATGAAATCTGAAGTTAAAAAATCCAAAGGTCCGGTAGCACGCAATTTTTCAAACAATCTTATTTCGGAACAGCATTTTATTTATTTCATTATGAAAAATATTCAAATATTTTTCATGTTCAAAAAAACTCACAGATTTTCGCGTATCTGTACAGTGATCGAACGATACTGACTAATAGTTTCGTTTGTAATGTAATGTGATAACCTTTTAACTGTTTTAAGATAACGGACCTGAATCGATGGTTGTTTTGATATTTCGAGTAAAAAAGTAATAAATCATCATGAGTATATGAAATTCTAAATAAACAAACTGTTAAATCAACTGTTCGACAGCGAAGCCTGGGAAGTTTGATCACCAGAATGGGTATATTACGGCAACAACGAAAAATAGATACAAAAAGACTCTACTGAACGTCCTCCATCTCCGCTGCGTTAGCCATGGACCACCGAATGACCATTGAAAATATCCATGTGAGAAATCTGTCCAGTTCCAGCAATGGTTCCATTTTCTCATTCCGTTTAGAGGGTTTAGAGTCTGTGGACCGGATGGATGTGCTCTGTCCTCTCAACACATCATACATTCTATATACATATAAACAGCATGTAGCATATTCCTTACCATATTATAATTTGTTTATTTTTTCAGTTGATGAAGCTGTTGCAATAGCACACGAAGCAATTTTTGCTAATCATGGTCAAAATTGTTGTGCGGGCTCTAGAACATTTGTTCAATCCGGTATTTACGACAAATTCGTTAGAAAAGCTGCTGAAATGGCAAAATCTAGGAAAGTTGGAAATCCTTTTGAATCAGGTGTACAGCAAGGCCCACAGGTACGCACAATTTCAGTTACTATTAGCTCATTCGTTAAAAAACACGATATAGACACTATTATAATAATAATAATAATAATAATAATAATATTGAATAAATATATACAGTGCTCAACAAAGCATCCACGTTATATTTTATTCAGGTGATTATTCATTTATTATGGCCAATATGTAGATAATCAGTATTGGCGTTCGCGGAGGTGCCTCTGTACTTAGATATGTTTCTATCAATTTTCTGCTGAATTAAGGCACACGGTCCTGTCAGATGGTCTCAACGGGTTGTAAAATGTTCGAAAAAGTTGTTTCACGTACAATGTCATCCAGTGTTTATTGGAAACAAGATATTTGTGGAGTACAATGTAATCCCGTTTCACTTCTTGCATATAAACTTATATAATGATCCTTTCCCTTTAACGTTAACCCCCTTCAGGGATCATTGTAGTAAGTACATTGTACATTGTAGCAATCGTTACTCGTAAGTTCTTTTCTTTTGACGGTACGGCAAATAATAATACATAATAGCCGTCCTTTACCGTCCTTTACGAAAATCGTCATACTTTGATGGTCGAGGAGGTACTACATCAGGCATATTGGCTTGTATTTGCCTGAGGGTGGGGAATGAGTAGTTCCAAGAGATTCGGTATCTCGTCAATACCGTACGAGTATCGTAGCACCGCCTTATGCCTGTGGATATCGGTTGAGACTGCATAAGCTAAACAGGCTGAGAGCAAGTGCCCCAAGTTGTTGAAGACAGCGTCTTGGTAGGCCATTATGAATCCCCCGGTTTCCGTCTTCAGCCCACTTGATTTAAGAAAAGCGAAGGTCAGGATTCTGGATACGCCAAGGTCTTCAATGTTCTTGAAGAAGACCTCACGCATTGGCTTATGCTTATGTAGCTGTAGGAGCCTCTCACTCTCCACAGCTTTGACGTGGGCTTTTTGCTGAAAGGGTTCCAACTCGGTGACAGAGTTTGGGTCCGTCCGAGTTCATCGACTGCAGGGGTTGCTGCCTTGAAAATAAAATGCTCCAATCCCTGCTTCTTCATGACCGTATGCAAAGCAGAGAAGGGGATCTGATGTCCTGATGACTTCACAGACTCCATCCAGTACCATTCTGTTGTGTAGACACTCAAAGCTGAAAAGTCCACGGCCTCCTCGTTGTCTGGGGAAGTATAACCGTGCAACAGACGATTTATGATGCAAAAGCTACTATGAAGATGCATCATTTTGCGAGTTTTTATGTCGAGTTGTCGCAGCTCATCCTGAGTCCATTTCATCACTCCAAAGGAGTAAAGTAGAATCGGAATGGAACGGCATATTAGTTGAAGCAACATTGTTCTTCTTCGACAGTTCTGATGACCAGATCTGTCAGAGCTTTTGCTGATCCTTGCGAAAATAATTTTTAATAGTAGTTACCTCTTGGGAGTGATGTTTTTCCACCACTAGGTAAGTATATTATATTTCTCGCATCGTCCTCTTTTGAGATGAACCGTGACATTTGTCGATCCCAAACTCCATTTCGATAGCATGCGTGTACTCTTGCAGCACCCTTGAGATTTTTCTCCGGACTTCGGAGGCATATGGTTTGAGGTCATCCATATGGGTGACCTTATACCTCCGGTTGCTGGGGGTGCAGGATCGAGTACTGCAAGGCATCTGAGCAAATGCATGATGAGCTCATGCGATGTTGTATGAAATGCCTTGCGATAATCGATCCAGGCCATTGAAAGGTTACGCTTATACTACACGAAGTCCTGCGTGATGTCTCAGTAGATCAGCAGGTCGTCTGTGCAGCCAGCAACTCCCTTCTTTGATCCTCTTTGTTCATAAATCTGGTTCAACTGCGGAGAGTATTCGCACGTACAATATGCGGATAAACATCTTATAACATACGTTCGAGCATGTTATCGGTCTGTAGTTTTTGGGGATTAGCACGGTTCGTCTCTCGACAAACCAATCCGCAATCTGTTACTCCCCATCTAGTTAGTTAAAAACTCTTGCTAGATGATTGTGGGTACATGGAATTTTTTTCCACCAATAGTTATTTAGCCCATCAGAGCTGGAACTTCAAGTTTTCCGCGCTGCTTCTCGCCCGCCTCACTTCGGCCTTTTTTGCAGACACTAGCATTCCTATCAGTGGTGAGCTCGTCTCAATTTTGCGGCTATTCCCCGCACTGTGGGCGTAAAAAGCCTATTGACCGCTACGTAGTCCGCCACACACTGCACACTGGATACGAGACGCGTGTTGTCTCGCTTACTTAATCATAGCTTCCATCTTGTGAATGCGTCGCTCATACCTCCCAGTCAGAGAGGTGGTATCCTTCGTATTCGACTGGGGCAGAGTCTGAGCGTTGTCATAGACGGCAGAGCTAATCTGCCAGAGGTCAGCCTCTTCTGACAGGACATCGTGAATATCCGCATTCACCCGTGCCAGTTGTTGTGGCTTCAGGGGCTTGGTGTTGTGAAGCGCCCTGCGGGTTGTGATGCCTTCCGTTGCTAGTATGATGCGGGTCTCCTCTATAGCCAGACCGACACCTGGCATATCTGCCACTTCGGTAACCGGCTGAGGAGGGACTCCATAGCCTCGATTCCCAAGATAAGATACATAATCGCTGTGATTTTGTGAGGAAAAGGGTATATCTCACACCACAGAGAACGCTCTGGGTATATCTCACTTCACAGAGCATGCTTTCTCGCCATATACCAAGTGATTTTTATAATGCATGTACACATCATGTCACATCATAGAGGGATATCATTTTAGGAATCATTCGATGACATACCAATGAATACCTATACAGCTCTTAGTTTTTACTTGATTCATTCTTATTTTTTTTTCCAGGTTGATAAACCATCTCTTGACAAAATTCTTCACATGATTGATGCTGGTATAAAGCAGGGTGCCAAAGTAGAAGTTGGCGGTCGAAGATTGGGAACCGAGGGTTACTTTGTGCAACCAACTGTGTTTTCCAATGTAACCGATAACATGACCATTGCAAAGGAAGAGGTAAAGAGAATATTACTGTTTGTGAATTCAATACAATTTGAAAGTTAAGATCTCCAGTTATCCAATCAAATAATTCAAGGTTTAACATCGCTATAGTCAAATTCAAACCCAGAATACAGTGTGGACTTCATCATTTCGAAGCTCTTACAAACAGTAGTCATAACTCTGACTAACCATGAAATCATATTTTCGTATCTATAGGTTTTTCACAAAATGATTTCTAAACCATGTTTTTGTTGGATATTATACTTTAAATGCAGTTTCGATTTTAGTGTTATCAAACAGAGAAAATATTTCGTATTTTCAAGTACCTATTACATTATCCTGGAAACAGACAATTTTCAACTTCACTTCTTTTGCACCTATTATGCTTTCCTAGCTAAACGAAACAGACTCGGTATATAAAATTGAGTTTTTCATCAATTCGTAACATTGTATTCAACTAAGATGCATTTTACAGATATTCGGGCCAGTACAATCAATTTTGAAGTTTGAGACGCTGGAAGAGGTTATCGAAAGAGCTAATAATACTTCTTATGGATTGGCAGCAGGAGTAATTACAAAAAATATTGATAATGCTCTGGTTTTCGCCAAGGCAGTTGAATCAGGTTCCGTTTGGTAATAAAATATATCATATCTTTTTCTATTATATAATCTCTCTTTCATATTACCTACTCATGAACCCCAACAAAGAGCTCCGAATATTTTTAACGCAAGCGTGAGGGCATCCAAATGAGACTGGGTGACAACAAGGGAAGAAGTAACTTATGATCAATTGGATTATGCAATATAATGCAATAGATTCTTTTGAAATTTGATGATATGTAATGTTATAACGTACCACGTCATTAACATTGATGGTTGATGATGATTAAAATTAAATGAAAAAATATCGCTGTTTGTACACTGGTTGTACACATCAGTGGCTAGAAATTCGATTACCTCTGGCTCTGTGATATGGTGACTCAAAAACAAACAATCCAGATACTAGCTTGCCTTTGTATTGATAGAACTATAACTAAACAACTTTAACAGCCGATGTGAAAACCCTACTGGTATTACTGTGAAGCCCAAAGCAGGCTGAAACTCGACAACAATTGGTGCAAGGTGAACTCCCTGGGACATATCAGAACTCCAATGGACATGTAAAAGTGGTATAGCAAGTCTTATGGGCACGCTATTCGCTCGTAATAATTGGTTATACCGATGGATTCAAGACTGATGGGATCATCAGATGATGGATTTCATGGTCCACCACGCTTTTCCTGGCAGAAATATCAAAATTTGCCAATGGGACAATCAGACAGTCCTGAAAGCAGTATTGAGTCAACAGCCAACTCGGCCAACTGGATTAGTCTGGTAAACTAAAACGAAGTAATATTTATGTGGGGAGAAGCTCAGCAGGAATCACCAAGAACAAATATGCAGATTATATATGAGAAGGAAACAGCGCCTCATATGATCTAAGATGGTCTCGCCCCAAGTCGATGGAGATCAAATTATCTCTATCTACTAGATCTAGATCTAACAACCAGGCGTCCTATGACCACAATGAACTCCCTTATGCTCCTAAAATATAATGCTATAACGATATCCTTATAACATGCCAGCAAATAAAGAAAATCATAATCAATATAAGAACAGTCTTGAACAGTCTAGTTTGGAGTTTTCATATATCTTTGTATGGTTTGTTTCAGGGTCAACTGTTATCAAGCCATAACTCCTCAGGCACCATTTGGAGGTTACAAGCGATCAGGCATTGGGAGAGACTTGTGAGTAATATTAAATAAATATATCATAGGATATAGTGCATCAAAGATACGAATAGGGAGTTATATTTCTTTTTATATCACAAAAAATCTATTAACTTTATTTCATTAACATGCCTACAAAACCAATAATAACAACTGTAATAAAACTGTAACTGCAATGATTTCCGAAGGTTATGGGTTTACAAAACCACTACAATAATTGTTTCTCCATCAGATTTCCTGGAAATGAACCCTAAAAAAAATTGAATATAAAGATACACAAATAATGAATGAAATCATAACTAATTTCAATATAAAATCTAAAAAATATGTTTACTCATCAGTTATGGTATTGTAGTAAAAATGCACTAAAATAATTTTTCTAATTTATTCAAAACACTACTTAAAACAATTATTTGACTAAAACATAGACTTCACTAGTTATTTCAATTTATTTCTGTGAACTCTCGAAATGAATTTATAACTCCCTGCGACACTTTCAAATTAAGTTTCAGCTTGTTAGCTTGTTAGCTATGAACCACTGTTCAGCTTTCTCTTCAATATCTTCCGATATGGTTTCTAGGGAATCATATTCCTCATGAGAATAAATTAACGTAGTGTCATCTGCATATAGAACACTTTTGTTTGGGGACAAGAAGGAAGGAAGATCATTAATATAAATTACAAACAACAGTGGGCCCAGGACCGAACCCTGTGGAACATCAAAATTAACGTTCAATTATAGGTACAACATTTTCTCATAATGCATATTTGCAAGGGTTCTAGGAAAGATTGTGTTCATCACGTATATCTGATTTATTTCCAGTGGAACTAACTACGGCCGATTTATTTCAAGATTTCATTTATATTATGTCATTTTATATCACTTGAACGTTTTCTGTACACAGTGTGTCCCAGCTAAAACTTGTCACCCCCCTAATATCCGAACTCATGAAAAAAATTGAAAATCGCTCAGACCCGTCGATTTTTATTTCAAGGGGGAACACTTTCACCAAATACACCATCATTGTGTTGTCAACCCCCTCAACCCCAGCACCCCCTACTTCAGAATTTTCAATGGGACTACTATACTTGTGATACATCATTTTGAAGGGAATTCAATTCCAAATACATCGGTGTACTGAAATTGAGGATCGATCAAGTGTTGTTGAAGTTTTAATGAAAACTAAGTTTTATCCAGATATTTTAATTTTTCATCACCTCAAATGTTAGCGTCGTAAGAAAGGTTCACTGTGAGTACGCCACTGTATTGAAAAATAATATGCTGTCAGAAATAATAGTTTCGAAGGTGAGACAGACGTTTTTATGAAAAAATAATTGCGCACATGTGTTTTTGTATACGCATATCTTTGTTTACGCCTTGGTAATTGATGTATTCGAGTCACTGCATTCAACAATTTGAAATCATTCGAAAATGGTTTATACTGTACAAGAGAGAATATCCATTGTAGCTGCGTATTTTGGAAATGGACGATGTGCTAGAGCTACGGCTCGAAGTTTCAATGAAAGTCATCCAGAAAACACCACATCATATCAGTACGTGCTTCAATTGATGAATTGAAGTTCTTGGAGTCGGGATCAGTGCTGAATAAAAAACATGAACGAGAGAAGCCTATGAGAAATGAAGGGGTCGCTGTTGCAGTTGTAGGACATGCAGTGATGGACAACATTCAATCGTTAAGACAACTTGAGACTATTTCTGGAGTTTCGAAAAGCAGCGTACATCGAATTCTGAAAGACGCAAAATTCCATACTTATAAAATGCAGAATGTACAAGAATTAAATGAAGATGATCCTGACAGACGTACAGAGTTTTGTGAAATCATGAGTCAATTATTGATTGGTGATAATAATTACCTCTACAATGTGTGCTTTTCTGACGAATCTTCTTTTTATTTAAATGGACATGTGAACAGGCACAACTGCAGATACTGGAGTGACGTAAATCCCCATTGATACAGGGAAACTCATTCACAAACTCCCCAGAAATTGAATGTTTGGGCTGGTATTCTGGGAGACCATATTGTAGGTCCATATTTTATTGATGGTAACCTCAACGGACAAACGTATCTTGAACTTCTTGATACAACTGTGAACCCCAGAATCACTCAGTTACTTGAAGACGATGATAGGTTACTTGACGGTCAGCTCACCTTTCAACAAGATGGAGCTCCTCCACATTTTGTTGCACCTGTACGTCAATTTTTAGATGACAATTTCACAGGGCGATGGATTGGAAGGCGAGGACCAATAGAATGGCCGGCTAGATCTCCTGATTCATCACCATTAGACTTCTTTTTATGGGGTCATTTGAAATCCAAAGTTTATATTACCCAGCCAACTTCTCTTGATGATCTACGCAGGAGAATTGTTGTGGAGTGTCGTGCAGTGACTCCTGAAATGTTGAGCAATGTGCGAAGAAATTTCGAAGATCGCTTATACTTCTGTATAGAACTGAATGGTTCACATTTTGAACCTTTCATACATGATAACATGTTAGGTGATGAAAAATAAAAATATCTGGAAAAAATTAGTTTTCATGAAAACTTCAACAACACTTGATCGATCCTCAATTTCAGTACACCGATGTATTTGGGATTGAATTCCCTTCAAAATGATGTGTCACAAGTATAGTAGTCCCATTGAAAATTCTGAAGTAGGGGGTGCTGGGGTTGAGGGGGTTGACAACACAATGATGGTGTATTTGGTGAAAGTGTTCCCCCTTGAAATAAAAATCGACGGGTCTGAGCGATTTTCCATTTTTTTCATGAGTTCGGATATTAGGGGGGTGACAAGTTTTAGCTGGAACACACTGTATATTAATATATGTATTAACTATACCTACCTGTTTTTTCATTTCAGGGGTGAAGATGCTTTGAAAGAGTATGTGCAGACAAAAACCATTGCCATTAAATTACCAGAAAAAAATTGATTTTCTCAAAAGCCTGGCACTGAAGGAACAGATTATGTTATATATGCAGATAATATAAGATGGAAATGAATTTCATAAAATAATTAAAAATATTGTACTAATATTTTGGAAGTTTATAAGTTTGACGAATCTCTGTTGAAAACTATTTCTTTACAAATAAAAATGCATACACGAATTATAACAGTTCAACTATTTTTACTATTTATATACCTACCTACCTTTCCACTTTTCGAAAAATGAAAATTTTAATATTGTATTTGAGGTTGATTCAGGGAGAGAGAGAGATATGTGTATCTAAGTTATATTCAGTGTGAGATAAGAATTTATACCTCTTGAACCGGTGAACAAAGTTGTTTAAATATTAAGGGTCACTCTGGGTTGATAAATTCAATGGCCCACGACCTAAGATAAGAGTCGACAGATTTTTCAGGATGTCGTAAGAAAAAACAAATGCCGATATTTTGTTAATTCAGTCGTTGTCGAACAGTGTTAGTGACAGTTGGCCACCCCCTGTGAGGGTAGGCTGTTGCTGTTGTTCCAATGAGAGCACTAAACAGGTATAAAATTGCGTAGGGTCGATGTGTGTATAAGTGTATCAAGTAAATAGCTTCACTATATATTTTTACAGTTTTCCATGTCTCACAATATTGATAGTTTTAATAGTTTCGTTTTAACCTTGGACCGTGTGTGGTCTTTTGGCGATGATTTGGATAGGAATATGATGTGTTTTACCATTCAAATTAGTTCCATGTAAATAATAGTAATTGTTAACTGAAAATTAGGTATTTTTTATTTTTAAATTGATGGTAGCTCTACTATAAGTTGGAGGAAGATATGAGGGCGAATATCAGATAATAATAATTGGCTATAATTTTTGTTGTATTAATAATAGTAGTGAGTTAATTCAAAAATATATTGATACATTATCGGGTGCATTTTAAAAGTGAATGTAAGTTTAATAAGAATGATACACCTAAAAGTTAACAGTAGAGCGATCTTTCATGTTTATGAGAGGGTGAGGGTGACCAGAGCGGATTCAAAACTATACTCTGGGTCTGGTGGCAGCAAAAATATTAATAACATCATGTACTTCAATTTAATCTTAATATTGTTGTTGTTGTTGTTTTTTCCGTTAACCAGCTGTTATCCCCTTACGAACGACAGCCCTCAGAAGTCGAAACTTTTGCGAGCTAAGGATTAACGAGGTCTTACCTTTTAACGTGCGATTCCTAGCACGATATGGTTGCTTTGATGTGAGTTTGAATTCGAACCAAAGATATTGTCGCCTAACACCCTAGCGATTTA
This sequence comes from Chrysolina americana, assembly GCA_958502065.1. Lineage (NCBI taxonomy): Eukaryota > Metazoa > Arthropoda > Insecta > Coleoptera > Chrysomelidae > Chrysolina > Chrysolina americana. The sequence goes on along the minus strand of OY293410.1, from coordinate 102,320,261 downwards.
CCTATTACAGAAAGAATGCTACATGTGATGCGGCGCCTATGTCGATTTCTATCCGTGACCCCACTTTCATCTGACTGATAGTTATTCTAATCTCATAACCTAATATTGGGTTATTCAATTCAGTAAACACTTGATTCTGTTCAATACACGGTTGGTTGTTGAAAGCATTTATCGGTAAGAATATGTCGCATGATATAATTCATATAATATTGACGTTGATTACAGTTGATATACGTTTCTGTAGAATAGAAGATTTATTCCGAAAACTTTCCGATTGAATACCTATATGCACTAGGCAGTGGCGGATCTATATCTCAGAGGGCTTTGGTACGGAATATTATAATAAAATACACTTCACCATAATCCACTAATATATTTGCAACAAATGCATTTTTTCATATCACTACCGCTAAGCCGAATCTGTTTTTTATTTCCTACATGCAAACTCTTGAACTCTGACTGTCTATAACTATGTTACTGTAAATCAACTGCTATCTCTTGTCGAGGGTCCTATATTTATACTCGCAGTAATATTTTCTTTTGGTCCCGTCCAGATGTTTCGAGAGACGACAATAGGAACCGCAGTTATCTAATTTCCTAATTTTGAAACGTTGGTAGCCAAAAATCGGGCAGGACACTGAAAAAAGTATTCATAATATAAGGGCTTTCATTGAATCAAAACTTCTCTTATAATCTCACCATATCAGATATTTGTGAAGAAAACGAAGTTTCAAAGTAAAAATCTCCGCTATTTGATGGGACTATTTGTGATTTTACCTGTCGAAAAAAATCAAGGATTATTAAATATACATGCAGAAGTAGTGTCGCCCCTCTTCATGAGTCGGAATGCTTTTCTGGAACCCAGAGATGGCGCTCAATACGTAATACAGTATTTGTCTTAGGGATTCTCAATTAAGCTGAAAGGATTTTTTGATTCAATTGGATCGACTAGCCTTCGCTGATGGTTGGCAAGGACCATATGAAACCGGTACGGAGGTGTTCCACCAAATAAACGGAAAAATGATTTTTAAAAAGCATTGCAAAGTAGTCCGTGTAGAAAACTTTGGCAAGTATTAAACAGATATAATTCAACGATCGTAGGGGCAGTTGTTTTTGGTTGGAAACTTGCCGACGACAATAACTATTGTATTGTTTTTTTTTCCGAAGATTTGGATTACGTAATCCTTCATTATTCCCAATTTCAGAGTTGGTCAAATGTATAGGCTGTCTATTTTTCTGTTAAAGGATATTTCACTTTGATGTTCTATTGATGGAGTTACGTAACGTCATTGGGATTGTTTTCGAATATAAATATAACCTTGTTTGGGAAGTAGCAATATTATTTTGACCCTATCAATAGATACAGGGTGAGACCAAATGAAAACCAATTGCTTTTCACGTGCCGTAGGCGTAGAAAATTGTTTATATTCCATAAGTTCTTGAGTTTCTATATCTTTAGAGTGAATGTGAATTGAATCATTGCGCCGTATTTGAAAAAAGAGGGTTTGCATTTGCTTGCAGAAAGCGAAGAATTGGACGACGTAGTTCATCAAACGACCCACAAACCGCCTCAAAAACTACAAATTTCACATAGCCCCAAAGGAAGTAATCAAGAGGTGTGAGGGCCGGTGAGCGAGCTGGACACTCTGTTGGACCACGTCGTATAAGCCACCTACCTCTATCTAAGTAATTTTTACCTTCCGAAAATAATGTGGGGGCGCACTATATTAAATTCATGTAGGTTTCGCACAACAATTTCATTGATACTGGGAGTGATGGAGGTATCTGAGTCCATTAAATATTTTGGTTAGCTTCACCAAATATGATAAAGGCTCCAATTTTATTTCCTGCTAAACGAGCCATATCAATCAACGAGATAAATTATGAAGGAAGTTGTTAAGAAACCCACGAAATAGTATTGTTTTGACATTTGGCGAAAACAGATAACAGTTGTATTCTCGTTGTCGTTGAACTATCAATAGATGTGCACAGCCTACTTCATTAAAGTATGGTGTTGAAAATCAAATTAGTTTTGATTAACCTTTTTATTGGAATCAGTTGAAGTTAGGCATATGGTATGTTTGAAATTTGACATAGAATATAAAGATGCAATGATATATAGTGTGTTCCAATTTAAAAAACAAACTACTATGTAGCTGCGCTTTTTTGAGACATCCTGTATAAATTAAATTTGAGTCAATAAAGATTTCGAGTGAAACCCTACACCTTTCGTACCCAACATTTGTTTTGTAGAACGCCGACCTTTCTCAATCATGTTTCATTTCAGATAACAGAAAAATTGAAATGGGTCTCAAAAACATCAGAGTGAAATACAATAAGGTAAAAGAGAAAAACTGTGTAACCTAGAATAAGCTTGTGTGTATCAGTAGGTATTAGTTCTTGAAATATTCCTATCGGTTGGTTTATGGCTGACAGGGTTTACCCTTGGGGTGTCCCCTGCGAATACCCTGTGTATATTTCATTAAACTACTCACTAAAACGAATGAAAGGAATATTACGAATCTCACACCGATTCCGTTATAATCCAATAAAGAATTTGATTTTAGCTATTCATCAATAACGAATTTGTTGATGCAGTAAGCGGCAAAACATTCCCGGTGTTAAATCCTGCTAAAGAAAAAATCATTATCGAAGTGGCTGAAGCTGATAAAGCAGATGTGGACAAAGCTGTGGCAGCGGCAAAAGCCGCTTCTAAGAGGGATGCAGAATGGCGATCAATGGATGCTTCCAGCAGGGGAAAACTCGTCAACAAGGTACTAAGTTTTTCACAAAAACCAACAACTCCAACCAACCCATTGGTTAAATATTTGAAAATGGTCATAATTTTCATCTTTAGCTTTACCTGTATTAGTAATTTGAATTTTGGTCAAGATCGTCAAAACAACTGAAGCCAATATCGATCTCTTCGACATTAACTAAGTCATCCTCAGGTTAACAACATCGAAATAGCCATTGCTCAAAATTGTGAAAATTGTGCTTTAACAAATCAATCAAACGAGAAAAACAAGCATTTCCACTATGAATTATGATAAAAAACAATGTGCGGCTATTTAATGGAGCAAACTCGTTTCTTCTCTATTCATGTTATTATTATTATTGTTGCACTCAGTTGATGATAATCTACGATAAACCGCGTTGATCCGTCTAACGTTTTCACCAGAACAACTAGAGAGGGCTAGGGACTGTCAGATGGTTTGATTATTTCGTCAGCCTCCTCATTTTCAACGAGCGGAAGTCTTCTAGATGATTTCCGGATTGGTCGGGTATTCGTTGATCCTGTGCTGAACCGCCTTTGTTCTACCCTCTTTTCCCCGTCCGGTATCGTAGATATCTTGGTATTTCTTGAATAAATCTCTGGGATTGAGCTGTTGTGCTGACCACATGTCCTTGGATAAGGTGGAAACCAGCTTCCAATTCTAATCACATAGGAAACTGACAAGTAGTCATCTAATTCATTTGTTCCAGGCACCAGGTAATAATCGATATTCATTGCCCTTATACTGGCACTTTATCAACTCGCAACAGGGTCTTCCCTAGTGCGATTCCTCGTCCAATTTTTTCATCATGAAGCTTGGCCTCGAACATCATCACGTTTCCACTGCTTCAAGCGAGCCTCCAGAATGTTATCGCTCCTCTCAGGTACTCTCATCTTCTACCAACAGGAAACGAATAACTTTTTCACATCTTCAATGAAGCACCAGCTCCTCTATATTGACACGTAGGAGGCCGTCGCTGAAATTCAGCTCGAGACTTCTGGAATTCATGATTTTCATCCCAATGATTGCATTGTCCTCGATGTCTGCTACTAGAGTCCGATGTTTCACTTCAGTGTTGTCCCTTCTGGACATTAGTCGGTGTCGATTGTTTGAATGTTGGACATTTGCTACGTCATCTTATTAGTCTTTCCTCATGCAACACATCCTTTATCGTGGCTGGATATGCAAGACGAACCAAACATGTAATGTCAGCTTCGAACTGTGCAAGGATTCGCTTGATTTCTGGCAGCAATTATTCAGCTGTAAATGGTATTCGAGTTCTGGTTGAGCCTGGCTATACCGTTAGAGATGTATTAATAGATGTTCATAATCCTCCTTCTCTTGGGTGGTGAGAGTTAATAAAATATTCGTTGCTCCTCCACGAAATGCAGGTGTAAGTACTACATCTCTTACTCCTGAATTCCATCTATTTGCTTTGGCCGCAGCTTCAAATTTCCGGCAGTAACTCCTGATTCAGCACTGACCTTGAAATATCTTATGTCCTTTTGAACTTCATCCAAGTACACTCTTAGTTCCAGCATTGAATTTCTCTTAAAAGTTTCTGTGGTATGCACAGAATCCATTCGTTTTTCTAATTTACTGATTATTTCCTTCATTTTGTGCATTTCTGCTTCGACTTCATCTTTAATTTTTTCCATCTCCGTATTCATTCTGTCTATCTCCGTCTCGACGGTTACCATTCTTTATTCTAACCAGTTCGCTACACCACAAAGTTCTTTCAGGCTGTTTGAGTTTTATAGAAGCTTGGAATTCTTCTTCCAAGCTACTCGAATTTTCAAGCAGTAATCTAGTGCTCGAGATTTCTGTATTTATACCGGCAATAGGTTTCTATTGGAAGATTCCAGAAACGCTGAAATATGTCATTGAGAATGGTTCGGAACACCTGGTGACTTGTCTTGATGTTTCTTACATGGCTCTTTCGTTGTGATTACAGCATTTCTGAGTGATGCTGTCATGCATGGTTAACACGCCGACCTCATTCCCAATAAGCGGTCAGGTCCGGATCTAGTATAGTTACATTACGATATTTACGTTTTCATATGTCTGTAGCGTGTGATTAGTGAATTGAACGGCTTTTCAATTGATATATCAAATGACGCACAATTCTAGTTACAAAAATAACTGATTACGTGATCAATTCAACAATGGTTATGAAACCTCTTTCACAGGTATACATGGGTAGGATCTTTGTCCCATTTTTGGTTGGGGACCAGTTGTATACTAGCGACATCTCACATTCAAAATTCAACCGGCAAATATAATTATTTTAGTTGGCTGATCTTATCACAAGGGATACAAATGAACTTGCCGTATTGGAATCCTTGAATAATGGAAAGCCCTACGAATCTGCCAAAATTGATATTGCCTGTGCAGTTGATGTTTTGCGGTATTTTGCTGGCTACTGTGACAAAATACATGGAAACACCATTCCCGCTGGTATGGATACTTTTTATTTTAATATTAGCAATTTGAATGTTATCACTAGATTATCACAAGAAACTGCACCATGAATAGTTGAACCAGAGTTAAATATAGCACATTCTATCCTCAATGAAACTCAATTCGAATAGTTTTGCTGTGCTTTGTAGGAGAATTATATTAGCGCATACAGACATTTTCCTCAACGGATTTATACTCTTTCTAGCTTAGTTTGGAACGTTTGTGATACAGTCAACCCCAATTCATTTTCAAATATTACTTATAATTCATATGATATCGCAATGATTGTAATAATTATTACAACATGTACTATTTGCATTTTTTTGAGTCCGTTTTGACTTTCAGATGGGGGTTTCTTTACATTAACGCGCAAGGAGCCAATGGGCGTTGTTGGTCAAATCATACCGTGGAATTATCCAATCCTAATGTTAGCTTGGAAGTGGGGTCCAGCTCTTGCAGCCGGTTGTACAATTGTGATGAAACCTGCAGAACAGACACCACTGACTGCTCTGTCACTTGCAGCTCTTAGTGTCGAAGCTGGCTTCCCAAAAGGTGTTATAAACGTTCTACCTGGTTACGGACCCACTGCAGGTGCAGCAATTGCCTTGCACAATGAAATAAGGAAGGTGGCGTTTACGGGATCCAACGAGGTGAGTTATGTCTATTTCAAGAATTGTAGAACATACACGGAAATGATTCGATTTTATTTTAAATACCAAATGTTTCGCTAACACACAGTAGATTTTTCAAACAAAATACTAGAAATAAACAGAAAAACAAGAAATACTAAAGCTGAGGATCTCCTGTTAGTAAAATAATAAAATGTTGTATCAGATCTTTTAGAGTGACATTTTTCTAGCTGACTTTCAAAAGACATGACTGTTTGTAGGACTTGTATAATTTACACCCCTTGTTTTAGGTTGGTCATCTTATCATGGAATATGCTGCAAAGTCTAATTTAAAAAGTGTGGCTCTGGAATTGGGTGGCAAAAGTCCCTTGGTTGTTTTCAACGATGTTGATGGTGAATATTCTTCGATTTTTTTTTCCTATTTGCACAGTAACATTATTCTTGCATTCAAATTTCATGGAGTTAAAAGCTAATTTTGTGAAAGTTACTTATTTTATTTACCAAAACAAGCCATCTAATGAGTATCATCATTTAGCAGTTTTTTTTGAGCGTAAATGGTGGTAGTATACAGTCTTTATAACATGAAATATGAGGTAAATTAGGGAAATTTGTATGTTCAAGGAATAATGATTCGGTGTTCCAGATTCTTAAACCATTTAACAAAAATCTACCTAGTCAATAAATGTTTTTTGTGCTAGCGTCATCATCACAATTAGGTTTAAAAAAATTAGTAACGCCATCCTCAACTTTCCTTTTTTTAAATACTGGGACAATTTTTAATGCATTGTACCTTATTTATCTCAAATTATATGTTTGTTATTTATTTTCAGTTGATGAAGCTGTAACAATAGCACACGAAGCAATTTTCGCTAATCATGGTCAGAATTGTTGCGCAGGTTCTAGAACATTCGTTCAATCCGGCATTTACGATGAATTCGTTAAAAAATCTGCTGAAATGGCAAAATCCAGGAAAGTTGGAAATCCGTTTGAATCAGGCATAGAACAAGGCCCTCAGGTAAGTAGGCAGATAGCACAAGTACGTTCCATGGACGTTCATAAGACGTTCGCTTCGGATGTTGAAGACATCCTATATAAGAACGTCAAATTTTCGTACGTCGGACGTCCTATGGGCATTATATGGATATACGATGTTACACAACCAGATAATAATAATAATAATAACGAGTGGCTTCAAAAACAGATTATTTATACATATTTTCATTTCTCCCATGTATTTTATGTTAATTCGCGATAAAATGGTAGACTATGGTTTTTTTTATTGCATTGAAGCATTCGTTTTGAAAAAAGTCAAACAACTACAACAATTTTGCCCAGTCATATTTGGTCATACCGAAATCCAGTCAAAGCACCCTGTCAACAAAAGAAACGATGCCAATCTTTCGGAAAGTGGGTAAAGTTCAGTTGCAAAAGAGTGGAGATGCTGACTGAATGTATTTTTTGTATATACAGTGAGTCTGCTTAAGTTCACACCATATGGAAAACTTTTTTATTATTAATTTTACGAAAAAAAGTTATTCCTCATAAAAAGTTCTGCATAGTCTAGAACCCAAGATGCAATCATCAGATATCAAATTTCATCAATCTTATACGAGGTATGTCAAAAAATATGAAATTTTCTCAAGAGTAAAGTAACTTTATATTTTACAACATCGAAAATTTGCGTTATAAAAATTAGTTGGAATCAATATGCAATTTCATCCTTCTAATTGGAAAAATATTTTTTTCACAAATTTTTCTCAAATTATCAATACCGAACATTTATCATTTATAATTTATTACAAAAATGTTAACCTTTCCGGTCTGTTTAGAAATTAATAAGCAAATTTTCATAAAACTAAATTTAAATTTGATGATTTTTTTTACCAATTGGAAGGATGTAATTGCATATTGAAACATAGTTTTTGATTTCGAACAACTTTTCATAATGTTACGTTTTTGCTAAATAATAGGCCGAGCACACTACTAAACTGTTTATTTTCTAACTTCACTATAAACACTTCACCGACTAATAAAACACTTAGATCTATCTATACAACAATACAACTAGCTAAATATTCCAAACACTTCTGCTTATTATCACTTCTAATCTTCTTAAATAATTCTCTTCATAAAAACTTCCTTCCCAGTCAAACGTCTCCGTTTATATAGGTGCTCATCGAGTAGACTGGATTAAACGCGATGATTCGAGAATACTCAAAACGGAGAACTTCTACACATTTCCAGGAATTGAGCGATGACGCGGCAGCTCCGTTATCTAGACTATTCATGCAGTACAGAAGACGATCCATCCAAATAAACACTTCTTGGAACTAATTATGGATGAGGCATCCGCGGAATGGACTCAGCGGCGCAGCTAGGGGGCTTTTATCAATCTCGTAATAATAATAACAATCTTTGGGTAAAATTCATATCTTTTGACATACCTCGTATAAGATTGATAAAATTCAATATCTGATGGTTGCATCATGGGTTTTAGACCATGCAGAACTTTTTATGAAGAATGACTTTTTTTCGTACAGTCAATAATAAAAAAAAAATCCATATGGTGCGAACTTAAGCAGACTCACTGTATAACAAGCAGTAATTTTGTATTAATATCCTACAGAGCACGCGACGTCCTAAGTACGTTCATTTTAGGTGCAATTCAGGTCCGAACGTCCTGATCCCATTCAGGATGTACTGAACATATCCATTTCTGAACGTACTGGGTGCATACGAATTCTACATACTGAATACGTATCTCAAGAAACAAAGAATGATCTCATTTTACGAAAGGAATCTCTGCCACATGAGATTATGAAGACGTCATATTTATAGCTTGGGACATTCAGGCCAATAATGGACATACCACCACCACCAGAAACGTTCTGTGCTATCTTTGAATTACTAACCGTTGCCCATGATATTAAGTATTAGAGGGGATATAACACAAGCAATTCCTATTGCTGGGCTGCATCAGGGTATAAAAATTATAGTCTACGTTAGTTTTTTAATACTTTTCGTTTATCTGGTGGGTGAAAATATGCATTTTGAGTACTGCTAATGGTTAGTGCATATCCCAAGGAAACTTCTTACTTCGTATTTTTGTACTATCGTGTTGACGGCTCACCCACCACCAAGAGAAGGGAAAAATCGAAACTTCTGAAACTAGCTGAGCTTTCTTCGTATCAGCTGGTTTACCAATACAACTGGTTCCATATGACATACAGGGGTGAGCATTTATCAGGTAATGACCACATTGTGAATGCTTTTGCAGAGCATTTTGACAGTGTATATGATCACACTACCTATGATGTGTCTTTCAACAATTCTATCATCAATAACATGTTAAATATACTAAGTGTTACCAATGAAGACATTCGGTGCTATCAAAAAACTTAAACCGAAAAAGTCGGTCGGACCTGACAAAATCCCCCCTTATGTGTATAAAGGATGTATGGAGTTTTTAATAGAACCTCTAAGTCTGATCTTCAATCTTATAATACAAACATCTATTTTTCCTAAAGCATGGAAATGTACAAAAGTATGTCCTATTTTCAAGAATGGGAATAAAAGCGAAATTATTCGATTCGATTCTATATGACAAAATTTATTCACATGTTTTGCCATCCATCCAAGATGAGCAGCATGGTTTTATGAATGCTAAGTCTACCGTCACGAATCTGATGGTATTTTCCCAGATAGTGAACGAAGTGGTGGATAGCAGAGGGCAAATAGATGTTGTGTACACAGATTTCGCCAAAGCCTTCGACAGGGTGAATCACGACATTTTGTTGACTAATCTGAACTCTTTAGGTCTCTCATTCATCCTGTTGAAGCTTTGTGCCTCTTACTTAAGGGACAGAAACAGTATGTCGAATACAAAGGAGAATGTTCAAGAATATTTTCCACTCTATCCGGAGTACCGCAGGGCTCCAACTTAGGTCCATTATTCTTTTTGTGCATGGTTAACGATCTTCCCAAAACTATCCATCACTCTAAAAGATTATTATTCGCTGATGATTTCAGAAGCTACCGAAAAATAGAAAACTCCATAGACTGTGTTCTCCTTCAAGAAGACTTAAACCACATACATAACTGGTCAGTTGTAAACAAACTATCATTCAATGTTTCCAAATGTTTCGTTGTAAAATATACCAGAAAAAATATCGTTACAAAATTTGACTACCACATCAATAATGAACGACTTCAATCAAAAGACCATGTGAAAGATCCTGGGGTGTCATTCGAAACCAATCTCAGTAGCAACTCTCACATCGAGACCCTTATTAACAAGGCTTATAAAACGTTGGGCTTTGTTATAAGGAACTCGTGTCATTTCAAAAATGAGAGCACCCTTATATATCTCTACAATGTTTATGTGAGAAGCATTCTGGAATACGCATCAATCATCTGGTCTCCTTTGTATTCAGAGCAAAAGAATAATATAGAAAAGGTACAAAAAAAATTTCTTCGATATCTATATTTTAAAGATTATGGAGTTTATTATTTTGATATTCCGTATGACACTTTGCTTATTGAATTCAAGTTCAAAAAACTTGAAAGTAGAAGATCAATTGCCAGCCTATTATTTTTACATAAACTGATTAACAATCAAATCAACTGTACCGAGCTACTGAGTATGATTTACTTTTATGTTCCTCAATTCAACAAGAGGAATGTGAATGATTCATTTCGGCTAATGACTCCATGTTCCAATCTTGGCATGAGCGCCCCCCTGTACAGGTTGGGTCTTATAGCAAATAACTACTTACACAACGTTGACATTTTTTTTCGAAACCTTCTCTAGTTTTAAACACAAAGTATCAATATTATTTCCTTATTGAATTCAATTTTCTACTTTCTTTCCATTATATTTTTCTTAATTTTTCTGTATTGTATGAATAATTCCAATGAAAAATTGTTATGCATTACCTATTCATTTACTTACCTGCGTTTTTATGAGTATAATTATTAGTAAAACTACTCTGTTTCCTTAGCATCCTTTGCTAAAAACTGTTTAAAATGTATCTCTATTCACGTGAAAACTTTTTCTCTATGCCTGAGTAATTTTTCTATAGCGATAATCAGAATTGTTATAATTAAGACCCTATCTTAGTACTAATCAATGTAATAGTGATTAATTGTAATCTATAATTGGATCTTTTCTGTTGATTACATAATGAATAAAATAAAAATAAAAAATAAAAAAAGAGTATCTACGCATTAGGGAACAAGCGCCAAGCCCAACTATCTGACAGATATAAATTTCCCGGTCTGGCCCTTTTTTCACATCTTGCCTTTCATTTAATCTCCGACAGTTCCAATCTTAACGCATAAAGTAGACAATTTCCCGCACTTGTTACAAACAAGCTCCTTGCAGTCTAAAGATGTCACATTATAAAGAATTGTTGTTATAGGCATCACTTGATAGTTGACCACTTATTTCAACAAATGCCCTAATTATCGTTTTATCATATTTTTGTACTGTAACTTAATTTCTTACAACTTTACAGGTCGACAAACCATCACTCGACAAAGTTCTTCGTATGATTGATGCTGGTATACAAGAAGGTGCCAAAGTAGAAGCTGGCGGTAAAAGAATTGGCACCGAAGGCTACTTTGTTCAACCAACCGTATTCTCTCATGTTACCGATAACATGACTATTGCAAAGAAAGAGGTAACATATTAAGTGAAGTGTAGGGGGCAGCATATATATACTTATTTTGGAAAGCCATATATAAAGTGATCATCAACTCCTGCAAGATTTCATTTAAACTGATTATTTGTTTCACAGATATTCGGGCCAGTGCAATCAATTCTGAAGTTTGAGACGCTGGAAGAAGTTATCGAGAGAGCTAATAACACAACTTTTGGACTGGCAGCAGGAGTTTTAACAAAAAATATCGATAATGCCCTAGTTTTCGCCAACGCAGTTGAATCGGGTTCGGTTTGGTAAGGCCTTTACAAATGTTTTATCGAGCGAATAGTTTGTTTTGAACCGCAGACGTATTGAATATTGTGGAATAAACACTTCTCGATATCGTAATTTTTCTTTCAAACTTGTTTAATGGAAATAAAGTTGGGACTGTTGGCTGGCCAGTTCACTACTAGAAGAATTTGCGCTTATATAGAAGAAATCTTCAACAATTCTGCCATATTTGAACAGTTTGATCTGTTCCTCCTGAATATGGTTACCTGGTGAATGAAATATTTTCCTAGGAATTGGTCCGCAACGGTCGCGTGATATTCATCTATCATTCCGCGTATTATAAGAGTCCGAGATGATATTTAAGTTAAATGTATTTCAGTTTTCAGTTGAAATATTAAATTCGTTTCCTTGTATCTGAAGACTTATTTAAGTATATTTGATAATATGAACTTTTCAGTTGGTAGAGGTTTTTTATGCACTTCTTTATAATGTGTTTGTGTTTCAGGATCAACTGTTACGATGCAATAACGCCTCAGACGCCATTCGGAGGTTACAAACAATCAGGCATAGGAAGAGACTTGTAAGTAATTGGATTTCACATAAGCATGTAGACAAACACCTGGTAATAGAACAACATATATGTACCATTATTTAATTATTCAAGAACCATTCACTTTATCACGAAGTTCGAAACTAATCTCTTTTCCGATTAAAACTGTATTGTGTTTAAAACATTTTTATGAATTGTCGTAGGTACTGGTTTTAATACATTCCAATAGCATGACAGTATTTCATCACGAATATTCCTCAAATCAGTTATCTGTCGAATCCAAATACTGAAAAAAATCTCATCTCATTTTTAATCTTTGTGAGTTTAGCCAAATATTAAACTTTTATTACCAAGCAATGCCAAAGAGATTTCTTCAACTCCACTATAATCAGCAATAAAACTGGAATATATAAAAACCACACATTTGTTTTCTCATTTTAGGGGCGAGGACGCTTTGAAAGAATACCTTCAGACGAAAACTATTGCCATCAAATTATCAGAAAAACATTAATGTCATTAAAAATCTGACATTGGATGTGTTCATTTTATTATCTTTTATGCAGCGAATTTAATTTTGAAAGGAATTTTATAACACAATTCAAAATATTAGTAGGGGTACAAAGGGGTCACTAGTACAAAAATTGACACTTGATGGCGCTGGTGGTACGGCAGCGTTACAAGTTGCAGTTCAGAGGCGCAAGTGTGTGGGAAAGAGACATGTGTGACGTAATCGGTGCGTTTCAAGCAAATGTAGATTCGTTTCAAGCGTTTGTGCGTGCGTTTCAGACAATTGTGCGTGCCTTTCAAACGCTTGGAACACACACGCACAATCGCTTGAAACGCACCGATTAAGTCACACACATGTCTCTTCTCCTCTCAACTGCAACTTGTAATGCTGCTATGCCACCAGCGCCTTCTAGTGACGATTTTTGTACTAGTGCGCTCGTGGACCCTTTGTACTTCTACTCATATTCTGAGAATTATTCCAGTAGGTGTATTTAAAACAAAAAATTGTTTATACTTACATAAATGATAATCAACAAGTTGTTTTTTATTCATGCCCACCTCAATTCTACGAAGCAGAATGATCGAATTATCTCAGAAGTCTATAAAATATTATAATAACAATAATCATACTCCCTTATAACACTCATGGAGTGTACCCAAAGGCATAGCCTGTGCAGGTAGAGGACGGCTATTATTATTATTTACCGTGGCGCTCCGTGCGAATTACTGAGGTTTTGGTGGTGTATTTCACTCTTCAGCTGTAGGAAAACCCGGAAGACCTACAGCACCACCCCGGGTCGTCGGTGCGCACTCCAAGCTAGCACCAGACGTCGGGTTTGGCATCTAGGCAACTCACATCACACTTGATTTACAATAAGGCATGGCCTCCTAAAGATACTCATGACTTGAGAAAAAGATTTTCGCGTTCCGGAGCCTCGAACGTAAGTCTGATGCGAGCCAGAAGTTCCACTGCTAGATACCTTAGCCACTGGTCAACCGACCACCACAGTATATCGGTCTATTTGCCACAAAATTTTTTCGTTAATTTTCAAGATATATGGAAAGATATATGGAAAAAATTGCATTTATAGGATATGAAGATCAATTTTAGTGTCTGACAAATCTGTTCTCAAATATTTGATCCATTCGTTTCTTCTTTCTCTGGTTAGATCGTTTTATTTTTTATGATTGTCATACACTCACCGGAGTCCTAAAATCCTGTTTATCTCTCAGTCCATCCTCCGATCCAATAAAATAACACAACCACAGAGTAGAGAACTATACAGAACCTAGATGAGTAACTCGCCGCACACGCATTAAAATTTGTGTGCAAGGAACATCTTCCCCCAACGGCAGTGTCGTGCGTTGTTAACAGAAATATTGAGGTTCAATAAAATAGAAATAATGGAAACCCAATGTGGAATGGAAACCTGAAATTATGATGGAATAATCTCCACAGGATTTTGAAAACAGCCGATGGTCTAATTGACATGTTTTTTCATAATTCATTAATTTTTTTCTTTTCCAATTTGGTTTCCCATGCATGTTCACTTAATGAGTAAACTGGACAAAGTGTTTATAAGTTACAGAGTTGGCAAATCTGGTGTTTTGTTAGTTGCATAATTGGCAAAACTCGTAATTTAAGTCAGCTGAGAGTAGAGACACAGTTTACGGAAAGAGAGTGGCTGGAGATTCATCGTTTTCTAATTTTCCTATCATGTGATCTGCATTTTCCAATTTTGAAACTGGCTTTTTATGCCGAATGTGTATTTTCTAATCTCGAATTGAATATTTTTACTTTCTGCCTAAATTATCGTACAATCGGCCTTTTCGTACGTAGCCCTATCGTACATAGTACAGAAGGCCAAATTATCGTACAAATCGATAATTATCGTACGGGCTGGCAACCCTGTCGTGAAGTTAGCCGCAGATGGACTGAGCGAGAAGTTTCCGTGTGAATCACCCTCTAGGTAATGTAGGTATGTGTCAAATGTGTCACCTATGCTGACAGAGAAAGGTATTTTGAGATTTCTATGATAAAAGAGAGAGGAGAATCCAGCTGGTCCATGGTCCATCGATACACAGATGACAGCAACAGTCATCATAACCCTAAGTGAAGTGGGAAGTGGGATAATTTTAGATTGAGAGTATTGAGAGTACACCACATCCTACACTGTCTGTACACAACACATTACGATTTATGTGTAGTGATCAAAGGAAGTGATGGATGAAAAGCTCCAAACAAAATGTCAAAATATGAAAAGTTATACATACATTTATAGTGATTGATTTATTTATTCATAAAATTTACGTTTCAAATTAGTTTTTACAAAATGTATACAATGAACAGTTCGAGTGGTAGGCCTTTTGGCCCCAGTGGGTGCCAAGTACCAGTTGGTAGAGGAATTTGTGGTGAAACAAGGACATTGGATATCATCAATGAATTCAAAAGACTTTATGAAGATAAAATCAAAGAAATAGACAACGCTGGTGGCGGAGACTGTTTACAGGTATGGTTTATACTTGATATAATAATTGATATATCTTGCAGTAAACAGAAACGATCAGGAATTTGAATATTTTAGGAAAAGCTCAAGCTCCAGCAAGACTGGATTGGCGACCTAACAGAACAAAATGAAATGCTCGTTAGAGCTGTTGAAGAGCTAGAACATGAAGCTACAGAAAGGGTAAACATGTTAGAAGAAAAATTGCATCAAAGTGCCCAATGCATCTGTGAAGTAAGGATATTTAAAAAATTTTGTTCTAATATCTCACATAATTCGTTTTCAAACCATGGTGATAATCTTACAAATCTGAAATTACCTTTTTGTTGATACTCACTAATGAAAAATAGATATTGTGAAGTTGAATCAAAATAATTTGCCAATATTCTACCACTGAAAATTTTACCAGTTCGAAGCATATTTGTTTCATATAAGTATGAGATTAATGGGTAGCCCATATTGTAAGGTGCATACTTGCAATTGCTCAAATGTCAATCCTTATTTTGAGTTCTTGCTTGCACTACAAAAACAACGAAGGGAAGTGTTATAGGTAATTTTTATTTGTCTGAGCTGATATACCTACCTAGTCAATGTTCCACAAAAAAATCTCGCCAAAGATAATAATTTCACTAATAATTATCAATACTAGGTAAAATTCTGTTAACTAATAACCACAAGCTATCAACATCATTATTTTTGGAACTTACGTAGTTTGCCCCCCTGAACAAAAAATCCAAATGAAATTTTTCGGAGATATGGGCCTATTTTTAAGTGAATGGAATTTTTTAAGACAAATTTATATCACGGAAAATCACTCAAAATTCTTCCTTCTTTAAACTAACACAAGGTACACACCCTAATTCACCCGTTTTACACAATTTTTTTATTAAGAACGGCATTGTTCATCCAAAAATTCAACCTCCTTTTAAAAACATCAAAACAACACATGTATGTAAAATGTTTAGTGAATTTATTTATGTCAAGTTGGTAACTTTGAACTTTGCATATTTGCACAGCCAACTTTCCCATGCATTTAATTTCAACATGAAAAGGAAAATATTCACTCACTTTTTTTCCAGAAACCAACTTGACATGAATAAAATTCACTAACCATTTTGCCTAGATTTGTAGGTTATGTGATCATAAAAGAAGGATGAGTTTTTTCCCTAAAAAGTAGCGTTTTCAATAAAGAAAGAGTGTAAAACAGGTCAATTAGGGTGTGTACATTGTGTTAGTTTAAATAAGGAAGAATTTTGAGTGTTTTTCCGCGGTAGAAATGTGTCTTAAAAAATGCCATTCATCACTCAAAAATAGGCCCATATCTCCGAAATCAGTTAAAACCGCCAAAAATTTCATTTAGATTTTTTGTTCAGGAGGCCAAACGGAGTTTTACCAAAATAGATATCGTGAAATTTAATAAAAATAATTTTCCAATATTCTACTATCCTGAAACTACTGAAAATCTTACCAGTTCGAAGCATATTTGTTTCATATAAGAATGAGTTTTATGGGTAGCCCATATAAGTATTATTTCTAACTACTTACAATGTTCATATGTATGAATTACCTTACAACTTAAAATTTGAACATAGTTGTAATATTTTTCATTCTTCATTTCAAAAAGTACTTTTTTTTTATCTGCTTCAATGTATACATACCACTGTAAATACTTACTGGCAATAGTCAGTGAGTCAGAGTCTGATTGCTTGAATTCTATAATAGCCTCATAGCTTGGAAGATGATTCAAAAACCAGATCGAATTATACAACTGGGAACTGAGGAAAATCTACAGGGTCTTGTTCTTTTTCTATAAATGGAATGCCATTTATATTAGCGCATTATCTCAAGTATTTTAGTGACCTCCATCAATCTCTTCAATTTTATTGACTCTGACCACTTGAAAGTTATGTTTTTTTTTTTTTTGGCAAAAATGTCATCTGCAGATGCTACCAAAAAATCACTGTCATCTTAATTATGGAATTGAGAAAATAACTATAATGCGATTTGATAGACATATGTGTTATATTTCTTTTTGTATGTACAATTCTTTATATGTGTTATATTTCTTTTTGTATGTCCTTTTCTTGCTATTTCTAGTTATTTCCAATTTATTAAATTTTGAAAAATATCAGTTGCTCATTTATGCCTGATAAATTATTAGGATCTAATCAGATGTGAGGTAACTTTTGAAATAAAATAGAAAATAAACATTCATGACTTGTATAATTTATGAGTATTATGTACATATTTGCATGAAATAATACCCAATTTAATTCCAAGAGTTTCTGAAAAGTTTTTTGTATTCTAAATTCAACCAACCTTTATATCTGATAGAGATTATAGCCTAATCTGAATGTCTGTTTCTCTGGCAGTTCAGTTTCAGTTCTCAAAAGCTTTGTCATTGGGCTTAGGTTAGGTTAGGTTAGGTTTGAACATGAGTGGGCCCATATCAGGCCCTCCACTGCGGCCAATGGCCTATTGTGCCTCACCCTATGGTTATATTTCTCCCAGTATACCCAATCTCTTAACGAAATTGAGGAGTACGTTGGGAGAACAATTTACCAGGTTCTCTGGCCTTACTGTTGTATTGCCAAATATTGAAAATCTGGTTTTGGCCGCTGCGGGGCATGTACATAAAATGTGTTTAGCCGTTTCATCCTCCTCCATGCATAGACGGAACTCTGCATCTTGTAAAAGTCCGATTTTATGCATGTGGTGTTTGAGTTTGCAGTGGCCAGTGAGCAAACCTACTATAACTCCGAGATGTGCTCTACTGAGTTCTAGCAGCTTGTCAGAGTCCTGTTTTTTCCTTGTGCAAGCAATAAATGCTTTGGAGTGGGCTAGGCCCGGTAGACTACGCCAGTACTCGAGTCTTTTGTTGTCAGCCCAGGATGTTATGACATTCTTGGCAGTGCTATGTGCTATACCGATTACCGGTTCTGGCCCAGTGAACGTTATTTCGGCCCTCCCTTTTGCTAGGGCGTCCGCTATTTCGTTTGCTTCTAGGCTCGTGTGACCTGGTATCCAGACTAGGTTAACGTTGTTGCGTTGTGCCAGTCGGTTTAAGGTTTCTCTGAAGTTCCATACTGCTCTGAATTTAAAGCAATTGGATTCAAGCGCTTTCAGTGCCGCTTGACTGTCTGAAAATATTTTTATTGTTTTTCGTGTGTGGCGTCGATTTTCCAGCTCCCTTGCACACATTTCAATGGCATAAACCTCTGCTTTGAATACCATAGCTAATTTACCCATACTGAATGAGCGTTTCACTACTGGGTTTATCCCGTATATTCCGGCTCCGACACCTTCCAAAGTTTTGGAACCATCGGTAAACCAACGTTCATTTGCCCTACATAGGTCAGTTTCATTCTGAACCCAGTCTTCTCTTTCGGGGAAGACCACAGTGTAGGTCGTGTGAAGGTTGATAGTTTTAGGCATGATGTCTGAGGGCATTCCCAGAATGTTGTGAGCTGTTATGCCCTCCAGCATGCTGCTGCTTCTCATGACTACTGCCTGCGGTAGACTAATGGCCGCTTGGTAGAGTCTGTATGTTGCCCATCTTGCCTCTCTCTCCAAACCTATGTGAAGAGGAGGTAATACGTCATTGGGCTTATTGGCCTATGAGAACCAGTTTACAGAGCCTGTATTAGCGGGTATATGGCTTCATTTATTTTTTTACATTCGCGACTACTCAATTACACCCACTTGTTTTTCGTTGGAGAATGTTTCAATTGTCTTGAATGAGACATCTTGGGTAGATATCAAGATCTGGCCTGGTGAATTGGAAGAGCATGAAAGAATTACAATATATCCCTTTCTCAAGCCTGAAGTCATCCGATCTCCCCTGAAAAATATAACAGTACGTTTTCAATACTCTCAAAAAACGAATGACCCTTGAAAATCTTCATATCAGATACAGTCAGGAAAAATTATTAAAAATCGCCCCGTAAGTTGTAGACTACTGAAAATCTCTAGATTCTAGCAGTTCTTTTTATATAGGTTATGAACAGATATAGAGACTATGATGTGGCAAATGCCCTACTGAAAGAACCGCAAGAGAAAATATTCCACCTGAAAAATGACCAAAAGAATTTGTTGGAATTCATAAGGCGTATACGTGAAGATGATGAATGGAGTATGGGTGGATTGAAATTCTATGCAATATCACATCAGGACCTATTTGGAGATAAATGCGAAGAGGATTTTTGGACAAAAAAAGTCGATAGGTCTAGGTCTGTAGCATATACTTATTTCATCTATTATTGATATCTACATTGAAGAAGTTTCGACCTTCTATGTTCATAGTTATCGCAGGTTGTTGGAGCTAGGTCATCTTGAAGAAAAACCAGTAACTATTTTCCAACAGGTCAACGTTTCGGCAATTTATTTCGCTATCCTCAGTGCTCTAAAATATAGAATTATAGGCATTACATATGCTCGGGTAAATAAAAAAAACTACTTTCTTTGCTATAATTTTTTTATTCGCCTGAATATATGTAATTGTCCATAATGTTATATTTTAGAGCTCTGAGAATGGCGAAATATATTTCCGAAACGTTGGCCTGTTGAACAATACTGGTTTTTCTTTAAGATAATCTAGCCCCAACAACCTACAATAATTATTTCTGATCTAGTTTTCCATCAGTAAATATTTCTAATCCAATCATTTCATTAATTTTTTCAATGGACGAGTTCAGCCCACTATTGCCAACCTTGAAAATGGTCAAAAATAGTCTACGCAATTTTTGTATTCTATTTACGCCTTTCGGTTCCCTTACTCATTTTACAATCCTAGGAGTGTCCCCAGTTTCGAATTCCAAGTACTTACTTAGTTTGATACAAACTTTATATTAAGTAATTTTGTGGTTATGTCAGATGAAATGTTGGCAGCCTGATAAATTTTCACATTAAAATAACTAAATAAGAAGAAAATAACTTTCCGAGTGTAAAATATAGAATAAATGAAAGATATAAATTTAATAATATAGATATTGCAGTTCATAATAACGTCAGGCAATAATAAAGTTATTAGTCGATATCGATACCCCCTTTGGCAATTCTATCATCACAAAAATTGTATCTAGTATAAAATAAATTATGTAGAATGAAAAATCTGAGAAATTATATTTCATTTATAGGTTATGAATAACGAACGCCAGTGTAAATAAGGACCGATTTCATAACGAGCTTAAGTTAATATTTAGTGTAAATAGCTCTTAGACTGTGACCAACTTTGAGTTGCAATTGGCAGCTTGTCACAGTCTAACAACTATATATAAGTTCATTATGAAATTGTTCCTAAGGGACGAACAGACAAAACTGCAATATCTCTGTTTTTATTCACAGAATAGTGCCAGTCATTATTAAAATGATGATGCCTTCAATACTGGCTGGCGTTATTGCAATATCTGTCTTCAGTACCAGTTGATCAGTTCGATCAAGTTGTTTGTAATGATATACAATACAGATACACTTTTTGTTAAAAGACGTTTGGTAATTTTTTTTGGTAAGTTCAAGAGGTGTTCAAAAAGACTATACTTTACTTTGTTGTTTAAGTATAGTCTTTTTTAACACCTCTTGGACTTACCAAAAAAAAATACCAAACGTCTTCTAACAAAAAGTGTATCTGAATTGTATATCACTACAAACACCTTGATCGAACTAACCAATTGGTACTGATTATTAAATTTTAAATCTTTCATTTATAATTTATTCTTTATTTTACACTCGGAAAGTTATTCTTCTTCTTTTTTTTATGGGAAAATGTAACATAACCACAAAATTACTTTATATCAATTTTTTATCAAACGAGTTGGAATTTGAAACTGGGGACACTCCTGGGATTGTAAATTGCGTAAGGGAACCGAAAGGCGTAAATAGAAAAAAAATGCGTTTTCAGTGGTCGACTATTTTTGACCATTTTCAAGGTTGGCAATAGTGGGCAGAACTCGTTCAAAAACAACAAAAATTAATTTGCCAGGAATCCATGTTATACCTTTCATCTCTTTAACAATTTTATTTTTTCAGGTACTTAATTGGTGATACCGTTAAGGTAGGCGAATGGACAGAAATATTTGCTTCTTTCTAAAAATTTGCCAACTCCATGTATGCTCTTCTGCTTCATTAACAAAAGTTAACAAGTATTGTTTATTGTTGTGGTGATATGAGTATTTTTCAATTAATCATCAGTGTAATAAAAAATCGATGAACAAATCTACATTATTTGAACTACTAAACCACTGTATTTTTATTCACGCCTACGACCTTGTCTCAGAAGTCTTCAGAAGACTTCTGCGAGCTGAGATAATCGCAAGCACATTTATTGATCTAACACTAAATGGCATAGTAGGGTCAAATTATTTTTATTATTATTATATGATTTTTGATAAATTAATCCCAGAATACTCCCAGAACTATGTATTCCTTCAAGAATAACCTTGAATATCGACAAGGTTAACCTTGCAGTCTCTGTCATTTTCATGCATTTCATATTTTTAGGTTTCTCCAGTACAATTTTTCGAGGGAAGTATTTTGTTTGGATTTCTTTGAGTTAATAGCAGTGGCATCTGCTCAACCCCATATTTATTGAAAATCATTGTATGTTTTTTGCTTGATGCAGTTTTTTTATAATGCTTCGTGGATGCTTTATGCTGGGTATCAAAAAGGGCGTAACTGAACAGGTTTTTTCAAGTGTTTTCTGATATTCTGAGTTGACAATGAATAGATGGTTCGAAAATTTGGAACTGTTACTCTTGTATTAGATTATATAATAAATACAGTAGTTCTCACTGCACTACAAACAAAGGAATAATAAAAACGCTAGAGCAATGACAATTTTCTGGCAATGATCCGAAGATAGTCATACATTGTTGTCTACTTCACACTCGAAATTGGCAGTCTTGTGGATAGGGTACGGATTATGAGAGTAAATAGTTTTAGACTATTATTTGTTGTATTGTAATATCGTAGGAATGTTTCCTCGACACTCGTCGATGATTCATGTCAAGGAGCAAATCATAATTTAATTTCGCTTTTTGTTATTCATCATGCGGGTCCTTGGCAATTTTTTATTTGTTCATTTGTGCAATTAGTAATTAGTGAACTGACATGTTCTGCACATCAATTTTTTTTTTAAATGCGTTAATAATAATTTCTACTTTTTTATCTGTCCTTTCGAAAACCAAACATACAAAACCCTTTAAAAAATAATAGAGTGGTAAATGTCAACTTGAAGGCAGTCCTGATGGAAGAGTGTCCTATTTCCATTTAAGAAGTTCTTGTTAGAAATAAAACGTTGCTATTCAATTATCCACTGTAATCAAGTTACTCATTGATGTAAAGTAGTCTATACTGTAGTAAAAATAGACTTAACTAATTTCGCTAATTCATTTGAAACTCTTCGAAACAATAATTTATTTAAAACATTGATTTCACAGCCACTGTCGCTACTCTGTTTATTTTCGAACTCTCGAACTATATCTGCAACTCTGCGACTCTGCCTGCCATCTCCTGTGGAGCGTCTTATATACCGGCAAGTAGATTCCTTTTCCATTCTCGAACTATCTATATACGGTCACTCGTTCAGATGACTCTCGCACTTTCTCGAATGTAGATAGAACGACAGTTTCGTTCTTTAGCTAGTTCTCGTTCCTTTTTGGACGTGATGAGCCATGGGTGTACCGTCAGCGAACAGAGACAGAGATCATGCGTTGTTTACAAGCCGAGGTCGAATAATTAGGGGGTCAGGTCAGGCTTCAAAATCGTTACAATATTCTCAACGAGACAACCAACTCTTGTCTGGAGGAAATGTAGGAGCCTTACATTCTGGCCCACCCAATACTTTCGATTCCAAATGGAAATGAAATCTATAACTTCGACAGACTAAGATATGGAGGACTAAATACTCCACTGGATAACTATTCTATAATAATTATAGATATTTTTCGAATTCTGATATAGTTACTTGATGTTTTATATTTGTTTTTTTTTTCAGGGGGAGAGGAAAGTGCAGGACAGAGATTGGTAATGAGATGACCTATATTCTTGATGAAAAATATATTTTTATCTTTTTTGCAGTAAAATTCAGGAACTGCAGGTGAAACTCAATGATGTAGACATTTTAACTAGAGAATTGCAGTGCAAAAAGGAAGAGTGTGATACTCTGCATAAGGTAAAACAATCAAACTTTTGTGTAGTTATTCAAATCTGCTGTAATATCTTTTCCAACCGGAACAATATAGATAACAAAATCATAGAATTGATGAAAAAGTGTAAATATATTTCAAAGAAGTAATGTGCTTTGGTTGTATTCTGTAATTTTTTTTCTGAATTTATTAATTAAGTTATTTTCAACGTATGAATGAATGTAATACACGAAATTCAGATAAAGCACCATTGAGTAGTATTATTCATACTACTACTGAAAACAATTGTGATAAATAGATCAACATCAGCCTAAACTTTTCATACCTTTGAGCTGTCTTTTACCATTATGTACCTTTACTCATTGTTTTATAACTTATCCTATTTATCCTACGCTGGTATTAATAATATGTTTACATTAAAACAATTTATTTGAAAAAGGGCGAATTTTTCCATTTTCTTTGTTGACAAAATTGTTAATATTTTGTCTCTTGAAATCTCTGTCTTGATAAGAAAAAAGGATCGATTAGGCTCTTGAAATCCTTGAAGAACAGATTGAGAAAAGAGTAACAAAACATTTCACCTAGATTCATTTTTTCAGAGAGAATATTTCAAAAAAAAAACGCAAAAATCCTGATGATTTCGTCCTATCGTCTTTATCCTCTCTACATTTTGAGAATTTGATCTGGGTAAAATACCATTATGCAAGAGTTACATCTTGGGCACTTTCCAGCAGCAAAAATGGGGAAACTTGGTACAGTTCAAGTACAGCTCTTTTGCCTCTTTTGTTTTCCTTGAACTCTCCTTTCCTGCCCCTTCCCTTTCCTGGAGCTTCTCATTCAAGTAGCTGGAAAGCGCCTTTTGAAAAATCAGAAAAAATTATTTTGGAGAAAATTGGCTCTTGCAGGTAACTTCAGTCTTTCAATAGTTATTTGGGTTAAAAAAATACTAGTGGCGTCTAAAGTGAAATTTACATATTTGATTTATTTTGCATTTGAAGCTATAGAGCCTAAATAGGTAATAATATACCTGGTGTTCTGGGGACTTATGGTGGAAATTTAAATGTGTCTTTAATATAATTAAATAAATAAATGTGGTATACTATTAAAAAGGTGTAAGGACAGATCCAAACCCAATTTACTCCCAGGCCCAGTATATGTGTATATTCCAAATGTTCCCTCATTTCTGTAAATAATAAATTAAGTATTTTCATAAAATGTATGACCCTAATTTAATATAATTTTCAATTTGAGAGTTGAGTTGAATCCATAGAATAATTTTAATTGGTTCAGTTATTTCTATTTAAACTAAATTAAAACCCTGAATTGATAGAATATAGTCAAGGTGGACTATATGGATACCTTATGATATGCTGATATGCTTTATTATTCATTTACTCAAACTTGGAAGCTGTCCCCTTTTTTCTAGTGCTGAATTGGCAAAATACTTGATGGACCTTATATTTCGGCAAAATTAAATTAATTAGCAATACGGAATGAAGGGCAAAGATAACATAAACAATAATAAGAAAATTCATTTGATTATTGATCATTGAAGAATAAGGGTATACCCGAAACATTTCTCCCTTGTGTAACAATTCATCATACTATTGACAATTTTTTCTCTTGAACTGGTTTTGTGATATTTTCTTCTTTGATTTGTAATCTCCCATTTTGGTTGCTTTCGTCGAATCGTTTTCTCTTACTTTATTTTTCATTCCTCCTTTTTCTATGGATTTGTCAAATTTCGATTTTTCATAACTTTCTCCCTCAGAAACATTAATTAACTTATTTTATGTCATTTTCCTTCGTTTTCCTTCTTGGCAACTCTTTCAAATCCTTGCTGGTCAATTTCCTAGCATACTCTTTATACATACAATCAAAGGTTAAAAATCATATAGGCATCAGCAAATACCACATTTTGTTTCATTCTTCTTTTGATATATTCATAAATGAATAATTATATTTACTCTCTAGCAAACTTGTTTCTCGTTTATATTCATTTATTCTTGTGATTTCGTGATTTTCTCCAAAATTTCCACTGCATGTATGGACTCTTAAATTCTCGGATAATTTGGTTCCTATAACATATTCTATTTTGAAGTAATTTTTTACGAAGTTATGTAAGTGGTAATATTTTTCATGACAATTGTTGATGAAAGTTCGGTTTATCAGATCTCATTAATTATCCATCTTAACCACGTTTTTTTTTAATATAACTGCGAGAGATTGTCAATGGCCAGTTATCCTGTACAATCAGTAGTTAATATTATGGTTTTTATCTGCAAAATGAATTCAGTATAGTCGTTGATGAAATGATTCAAACACTTTCAAATTCATCTAATGTGACTCGTCATGTAATTCAAAAAAAGTGTTTCACCAGAAAGATAGTAATTCGTTATGATAAGCATTGATCGAGTTCGGGTAATATACAACTCACTTATCAATAACATTAACCTAACTTGTTGTTCTTTTAGGATATGGTTGACATAAGACAAGCTTTGACAGAAGAGGTCGCTTCAAAGCATGATACTATACTGAGGTTGAAAAGGGATTGTCAAGAATTAGAAGATCGGTGTTTACAGGCTGATAAACAAACTGCCTTCAAGGATGACATAATCAAAGAATTGAGAAAGGAAATAAAACAACTCAAGCAGCAGGTAACTTTATTTATTAAATATAAGCTAAAATTTAGGAGGCTACGGTGGGTAAAGTTGAGTTTATACAGCACATGAAATGAAATGAAGTAGAACGATGAGTAATAATGAACAGAGTGAATTAAAATAAGAAATTAAAAGCTGCCAATCAACATTTGGGATTTTATATTGGCATCACTTTTACTCCTCTTATTTTATTTCTGTTTGAAATTGGAGTCGATGTTGTGTAGTTTTATCTTCTTAAGTTATTCCATTTAATTCTTTTTTTCATTTTACGTGTTGTATTAACTCACCTCAAAACATGTTACTTAAAGAATTGATAATTCATTGAGTAATACTTTCATTTATAATTGTATGTACAGAATGCTCAGATTATTGAGAAAAAAGTAAACTACTTCACAAATACATGTGTCAAGTTATTGAAAAGGAAAAAATAATATTAGATACTCAAATAATAAATACTACTTCAAATTTATAACAATAATTTCTTAAGATTATATAATTTCGTATTCATCTATCAACTCTGAAATTGTCTTGTATGACTTTTTCATTATTATTTATTTATGTATTCCTCAGCTTAATTTATTGTTATTTATTTGAAAGTGATTGGTGAACAAATTCCAGATCCAACTCCCATCTTCCTTGTCCGTAGGTTTCCCATCCTGAAAACCCTCCCAAAAACAATACGACTGACATTTATCAAAGATATGACAATGGAGAACAAATATTGGTTATAAATCATACTAGAAAAATAGTTCAATCTGGAAAGTCGGCCCTAATATATTTGTGCAACAATTCTGATACGGTGAAAGATAAAAAAGTTGAAGTATTCGAGGAACATGCATCTAATTGTTCAAAATGCAAGCATAAATTCAAAGTTCGGGATTGTGTTGGAAAATCAACTTCAATGAATAGTTATGATGGCAAGGATGACGTTGAAAAACCTTTGCATTTGTGTAAATCTGAAAATGATCTGTTCGATTTCAAGAAATTATTGCGGCCTGTGAAGGACCGTTCTAAGCTAACTAATAGTGGTATGAACAGATGTAATACTTTCGTCGGAAGCACCAGTGACGCATTGAAAAGTATAGATTTTCAGTCGAGACTGAAGAATAGAAATGTTCCCATACCTAATCATATACCTGTTAAAATGTTTGTCGATAATTTTGAAGTTAATAAAACTGAACATTACTTTTGATACTTTCATTAAACTATATTAAAATAATGTCATTGCCACAGAGAAACCATGACACATTTTCAGGAGATTCAAGAATTTGGACAGGAAGAGAAAACACTGCTTGAAAATTCTTTATTTTTGGTAAGCACTGTTATTTATGAAAATGATGTTTGAGGAAAATGTTTTGAATTCCAAATTGCTACATCAATGAATGTTGTACATGTTTTTCTATTTTTTTACTACATATCTTGTTTTTTACAAAATATCTTGTAGTTGTATGCCTCTTTCATAAAAACATTAAATAAAACATTAATAATTAAAAGTGTCAACATTTTTCGATAATCCATTATTGAAATTTTCAATAGCATTTCAAATTGTTTCCAAAAGTGAAATTCAAATATCCTTAAAATTTAAATCTGGTGCCAGCATCCATCCCAACTTTTTTTTTCGAGACAATTGGCATATATCAAAGTAATCTTTATAAATACTGCATTAGCTTGTTTGAAAATAATGAATTTATTTAAAACATTTTCTGATGGCATACAAAATCAGTAAGAGAGTTATCATAATTAATTAGTGTACTTCATCTCGGATAAACAACAAAAATCATATGTGCAAAGTGTATCAAGTTATTATGTTTTTCTATAATATTTTGTCGCAAAAAAAACAATGTAAAATTCCACAACTTATGCATTATGGGCAAAGCTTCAGTACCTAATTAAATACAGGGTGTTTCCTAACTGCAGGTGGTGATTCATTTTAAAAATAAAGTTTCTATGAACATATGTCCGGAATTGCTTCGTTCCTGAGATACAGGGCGTTGAAATAAAAAAACGGTAATTATAAATTATCATGAATATCCTAGAACCAATTTGGTTACAATTTGGTACATTCATTAGCTCTAACTAGCCCTGAGTAGATTAAAATTATTAGGGCCAGTGGCGTCCCTGTGGGCACTACAGCCAACAATATTGTAAAAAAAGAACGGCACTGATTTTTTTCCGCAACTGAAAGTACAACTTTTTGGTCTCTTGTATTTTCTTCATATCTAGCTTCGTTTTCGAGGAATAAAATTAAATCTATTGCATATCATGAACACCTGCATTGGAGACCAGCTGACATTGATGATAGTAGGGTTTTTCCTACACAAATTATAATTATAATGATTAATGGCCATTAAATACAGATAAGATCGCTTTGTCATCAGGCTAGTATAAGATTTAGTGAAACATAGTTCTATATATCTATCATTCAGTCTTACATTTAGTTAGCAGCTAGATTTCTACAGTTCTATGCTCCAGTCCTACACTTCAGTTCTACGATTCAGCTTTCAGCTCTACGCTTCAGTTTTTTGTAAAAACGTTATTTTCGTAGCAGTAAAACTCATAGTTGTCAATTAGCAGCAATTTCATCATGAATAATTTTACTAACACTCAAAAAGGCTGACATGCACCTTATTTATGGATTAGCAAATGGAAATTCGGGAGAAGCACGGAGAATTTACTAGGACAGATATCCAAACAGAGTAATTCTTTGTGCTAAAACATTTAGAACGCTACATGCAAGATTATGTGAAACTGGGAGTTTCAATAAAAATGCAAGTGGTGGAAGAGCAGAAACAGTAACAACATTGAGCTAGGAAAAGCTATACTTTGATGCAATGGAAGAAGATCCTTCAAATAGTACCAGGAAGATTGCATTGCAGCCTGAAGTCTGCCCAAAAACCGTTTGGAAAGTTCTAATAAGAAATCTCCTATACCCATATCACATACAGCAGGTCCCAGGTTCACTGCCTCAGGATTTTCATCCAATTTTTTTTAAATTTTGTTGGTGGTTGATTCATATGATGGAACACAATAATATTTTTTTACCAAATATTTTATTTACGGAAGAGGCAAATTTTTCACGCTATTAGAAAAAATCATTTTCAGCGTACACTTTCGCTGAACGTTTGGATAGGAATTATTGGTGACTACCTAACTGGTCCATTTTTTTTTAACAGAGATGTTAACAGGGAAATCCTCACGGACCTTTTGCCAGATCATTTAGCCATTTTGTTAGAAGAAGTACCCATACTTGTAAGATGCAACATATGGTTTAAGCACGACGGGGCCATCTCATTCTAGGGTTCTTGCTCGTCAGCATCTCGACATCACCTTCCCTAATTGCTGGATTGGACGTGCATGACCTCAACATCGGCCAGCTCGCAGTCCTGATATGAATCCTCTAGATTTCTATTTATGAGGTCATCTGAAGGCTCTTGTTTATAAAACTCCTGTACCACGATACCCAAAGGCATAGCATATGCAGGTAGAGGACGGCTATTATTATTATTTGTCGAATAATTGACAATTGCAATGTAGGACTACTCCAGGAATTTTTGAACGATTTTGACAAACAATGACAAATCGAATGATGTCGTGTATTTTATAAGAAGGTGAACATTTTGCTCATATACTGTAATATCGCAATTGTTAATATTTTTATTTTTGGTTTTTATTTTATGTTTTTTCTCGAAAACGAATCTAGATATGAAGAAAATATAAGAGACCCTAAAGTTGTATTTTCAGCTGCTTAATCTAAACAAGAAATTCTGCGGAAGAAAAGTCAGTGACGTACTTTTTTACAATATTGTCACTGTTGTTTTTATTTCAATCAAGTCAGGGCTAAATCACTCCCTGCAGTTAGGAAACACCCTGTGTATTGAAATTAATCAAAATTACAGTATAAATGATAAACTTTGATGGTGATAGTCCCCCCTTTACACCTTAGTACAGATAAAAGTAAGCACCACCACAATATGTGCTACAGGGCTACTCAGCAGAATTAGTGACAATCCGAAATTTTCACCACAGGAATAAATCTGCAGTATATTCAACATTGCACAAATGATTTTCTTGCTGTGGTAACGACTATTTATACTGTGTGATAAATAACTTTTAGGCAAATGAATTAGAACTATTAAAGTACAACATCAAAGTTGCCGTTGAAAATTTACAGAAGTCTTTGGAGGAAAGTGATACCGTCGAAGTAAAACAGTTGATAAAGGATTTGAGCACTATTTCAAAAACATCTAGAGATAATCTATACAGCTTCATGGAACATGAAATAATTCAACTGAATGAAATTATTGAAATAAAACAAAGACAGTTGAGAGAGTTGCTTGGGCTTATAAAAGTATTGGTCCAGAGGCTGTTCATTGTTGATAATGGCTTGAAATTCTTGGAAGAGAGAACTCAGTCTGTTGTAAGCTATTACATTCTTTGTTCGTGTTATCAAAATTTAATGTTAATGTTATTTAGTGTGAAATCACTGCTGACAATGTTTTCTTGAAAATCAGAGAAGTGGTAAAATTTCAAGACTTATTACTCCAACTGAAGAAAAACAATAAGAAATGTCTGGAAAAGTGTGGACAAAAACAAAGATACCATTCACAATGAGATGTGTCCGAAGAGAATTCTAAACCTTGCTCTAACAACTTTATAATGATTTGTATCAGCATTGAACAATATATTCAGTTTTATAATTTGAGTTGTGTTTGAATAGTTATTTATGCAACAAGTGCAAAAAGTAAGTAATAAACATTTTTTGCACGAGTTACATACAACATTTTTTCTACGTTCATGCAAAAAGCAAAAAATTATTTAGGTGCGGCACTAGGTGAAGGAAAATGAAATACGCAATTCAAATAAATAATTATTACTATCGATTTCATCACCATCATCTAGTTTTCCATTAATATTACTCATTTTAAAACTTTCAGTTCTGTAATTGTCAGAATTGAATTTTGACTGAAGTTTATATAACCACAGTTGCATTATAAAAATCAAAATCATAGTAGCCATGAACGCGTATGTACGAGGTGCGGTCATAGTACAGGCAGTTTGCTCTATGCAGGTAGACGGTTGAGAACATATTGGATCGGTTTTGATTATGGAGTTATTTTCGGGAAGGCATTGTTTGTTCAACTCTGACTGCTAACATTAATACAAAATAATATAAAATATGTAGCTGTTTGAAACGTATGGCCAATCTCACAGAATATCTGCTAAATATGTAGTGGGTTTGAACGTTTATGTTTATCATGATGACAGCACGTTGAAGTAGAATGACAGATGAGTGCAATAAAAACTTTATTGCACTAGTGCAATAAAGAGCTTCTTTTTCCACTGAATATAGTTCAATAAAGTTTTGCTTTTTGCATGAATGTAGAAAAAATATATAATTAAACTCAAGTTGTTATTAAATAATTCTTAATTAAAATTTTTTTTTCAATAAAATTTAATTTTTTTTTCTCCTTTATCAATATCTTTTTCAGAAATGTATTTGTCTGGCAAGTCAGAAGGTGTCTCTTGAATCAAAGGTATTTGTTTTGGAAGATCTCTGGAAATTAAATAAATCATGCTTATAACTTTTAGTTTGTCAGTTTAGAAAAAGAAAAGAATATCTTAGAAGTGAACGTGAAAGAAGAGAAAATCCAAATTCTGGACCTGGAAAAACAATTCAAGGAATTTGTAGGTTGTATAAAAGTTTTCGGGGCATTTAAAAATGGATAAGATATTTCTTATTTAGTTACATGATAGATCTCAACTTAAAGAAAAATGTAAAACATACGAGAAAAGGTGTCGTTGTATGGAGGAGGAAAATGAAAGATTGAAATTAGATAATAGTAACTTCAGAAATGAGTCAGAAAATTTGAACAAGAAACTTCAACAGTACACTGCCGATAAAGTAAGGTAATCATGAAGTAAATGGTTAGTTATTGTTTAAAACGCATATTTAACATTCAGAAACTGCTCGAGGTTGAAATGAAGAAATTAAAAGACGATATTAATAATTTTATAAGTGCCGAGGTGAGATGAAAAAAAAAACATTTTCTTTCGAATTCTCTGTAAATGTATTTCCAGGATAATTGTATAGCCAAAGTGAAGAATTTGTCTGATGAAAACAAAAAACTGATGAATGAACTGTGTAGAATGAACGATGAGGTGATTTATGAAAATTAATTGGCTCTTGTCTAATTTTAACAACTTTGCAGAATCGAAATTTACTAAAAACCGTCGATGATCAAAAGAATAGAATTGGTCTTATGATTGCAGTAAGTCTTGATATTTTCATTCTTATGCCAATTTTTTCTAATATTTAACATTTGTTTTTTCAAACAAAGGTTCACATTTTACAAACACAAATAGTTAATACATCTTCATTCTGTGAGATTGGGTATATTATTCTATACAAACGAATATATCGTCAGTTGGGCTTTTTACCTATTCCACTTTTCCTATTTTCCTGTTCCAAAGCTATTTTTGTTCATACAATACAGTTGATCATTGAAAACAATTTGTAGAAGTTTTCTTATTGTATCTTTCACGTCAGTATGCTTCTACATATATAATGTAATTCATCGAATTCAAATCTAGGTAACACAGGATGAAATTGGTAAATTGACTAGAACTATAGATGAACTACAAAGTACTTTGCAAAAGACGAAGCAACTGCAAGAAGATGAAGAAAATGTAAGTATGAATTTCAGATTTGTATGAAAAATTGCATTTTATGTTGATATGCATGTAACTGCTAAAATTCACCACTTAATCATTCACTCATTGTCTTTTAAACTTACAATACTTGTTTATTATTCATTTTGGAAAAATAACCACACCCATTTATTCCGGCACTCTGAAACAAACTTTCAATAGTAATATTCATCAATGGTAAAGAGATGTTTCAGTTTTTTTATGAAGTTATATTTTTGCTTATTTATGGAATGGTAAATGTTGGGTTTTCCAGTGATAGTTTTGAAAGGTTATAGTTGAAGTTTATCCCGGATCGAAACTTTTGTTGATACAATTTCATGTTTCAGAGAAATATTGCAAAAATCAGTATTTTGAGTAATACCATTGAAGCGGTTGAAAATAAACTGAAAGAAGCACTAGAGAAGTCTAAGGTATAAATGAATAATTTTATATTTATATACTTCTTTTAATAATCCTTTTCCAGATCTGCAAAATATGCAGAGGACGTTCAAGAGTAGGATTTGCAGACAGCACAGAAGTAAGTGTTCTAAATACAGGGTTGCCCGTTGAGAACTTGGCAGGGCTTTTGGGTAATAATATTGTAGATATGGAAAAACGCCCGAATAGGTCGATTTTAGTTTAGAGGGAATTTTGTTGTTCTATCTACAGCAACGTTACGTCAACCTTCAAGCAGTAGGGAGAACAACCCCTAAAAGTTGAATAGGGAATATAACTCGATTAGCATATCGTTTTAAAGCCTCGTGAAATTCTCTAAACAACGGATAAATTTTTTCAAATTTAAATGAACCATAATAAGTTTAAAGTTAAAGTACCTTATACGAAGCATAATGGGAAATTGGCTGAAATTGTCTTATGTTGTATTAGCATGGGTCGTAAGCAAAACTTGTAAGTTTAAAAGATTTTATGTTCGTAGTTGGGTGGGATTGACAAAAACTGTTTTGGTGGTCGAAATAAGACAAATTCAAGATGGAAATATGTTTATGTGAACTCGTTAACAGGTCCAATTATAATCCAATTAATGATAGTACATTAAGATCTATACGGGGCATAGTTGAAAAGTGAATACACCACCAAAAAGATCAGTAAGTCGCCCTGGAGCGCCACGGCAAGTAATGATAATAGCCGTCCTCTACCCGCACATGCTATGCCTTTGGGTACACTCAACGAGTGTTTATGAGGGAGTATTCATTATTATTATTATTTTATTATTATAACTATCACTAAAACACTTTTATTTACTCGTAAGGGGGTAGGGGACTGTTAATTATACGTAAACTATTTTCATCAACTTTTTTTTGCATTTCTATTACAGATCGTGTGAACATGATCTGAAAATTAGAAAAAACTCGAAAGTTTTAGAAATTATTGAACTAGAAATGTTGTTTTTCCATTTACTTTTCGTAGTTTCAAAATATTTATATCTGAAGAAGCAAATTTTTCTATAGGCTTTGAGTATTTAGATATGTATACATTCTTCAATTATATCGGCAACGTGGGTATTCAAACTCGATTGAGACTTCCATAAAAAGAGTTTATTTCTTTTCTTAATGCCATCTGGTTCTAAATATAGCCAAAATTTCTATTCTTAGTTCAATCTGTAGGTAACGTATTTAATGTTTCCTTTTCTAGGTGCAGACCGACCTAAATGATACAGAACAATTGGAACAAAATTTCCCTTTTGAATTGGTAGATATTTTTAAAACATTACATTAATAAAACTTGATTATCCTTTATTGATTGTTAAACTTTTTAGATAGAAGAGAGGGACAATATAATCAAGTCTCAAAATGACACTTTGAATATGATGCAGCAAGAGTTGCAAGTCCTGAAAGAAACAGAAATCGGACTTAGATGTGAAAGAGAGGAGCATTGCCAAAATATTCTGTGTTTGAGAAATAAAATGGACAAATTAGAGCATATTAAAACAGATCCAAACCTTGTTATGAAGGACGAAATGCAAAAGCTGGTGGAACTGGTAAGTGTCAACAATAAATATAGTAAATTTTGTGCACGTCCGGCCTTGAAATCGATATTTCAAGTCTCCAGTTTTTGAGAAGAGTCTCTCTCGGGATTAAAAGTGACTGCGAGGGTAAGTTAATTTCTGCGTATATAATTTTTTGGGGCATCCTTCTCAGACATTTCTTTCCATCTGGATTTATTCAGCGAGCCAATTTAATGGAAAATTGTTGATGTTTTTTGTATTTCTAATTTCGGTACCATGTAAAAATGGTACTGAAAACTCAACTGATTTTTTGTAGGTACAAAATAGAGACGAAATAATTAGAAACCAAAATGAAACTTTGAACTTGTTGCAAGAAGAGTTGGAATCTCTGAAAGAAGCTGAAACAAGCATGAAGTCAGAAAGAGAAAAAAATAGCCAAAATGTACAGCATTTAAAAAATAGAATAAATGAATTGGAGGTCACCTTACAAAATGCTGACGGCAGAGCTGACAATTTACAAATGGCGGTGAGCTCACTTTTTTCTGGTTTTCTCATAAATTCACTTTTGTTAGTTCAGTTTTATTTAATTTTTTGTACAAACTCTGCAATTGATTTTTGTAACATACTTGCCTGGCTTCACTTTTGCATCACTGACTTTTTGATGGCACTGTCCTGTTGTTCACAGGGCTGATGTGAAGAAGAGCAGTATTTATATCATCATTTGAAATGTTTTCACCATAAACCATATTTTTCACATGTATGTAGTAAGAGAGCAATTTTTTGTTCAGCTTCTCCACGCTTCTGCATTTTTCTAAATAGTGTTACTTTTTTTACTGAGTTTTCATTCAAATAATTTTTGTCAAAACAGGTGGATTTATATATGAATTCAATAAATGTACTAGAAGCTTCAGAGGCCAAGTACGAAATTGAGGTAAGATTTTGGATATAACAGGTTATAATAATGTAACAATTCTAAATCCGGACCTGAACGTTTTGTTCAACTCATCTTTTTTCGCTCATCTTGCTCGCATTACCTCATCTCTGCTCGTTAACGGTACACCAATGACTCATCACATCCAAGAAGAAAGATCCAGAGAAATCGCTAAATGACGGCGACATCTCTCGCCGTTTCGGGAAATGAATTTCGAGCGGGAGAGATAGTCGGCCAGTATAAAATAAATTAAAGTTGTTGTTTACGTGTCGAAATAAATTAGCAAAATATAGTTGGGTGTATTTTTATTACATTGGTGTCAGAAGTGGGATTTTCGAAATAGGTAAGTGTTCTCGTAGTGGACAGTCTCCGTGTTAAAAAACTAATAAACCTTTATCGTGCGAAATAGACTATAGTGACCCGTTGAACGAATAAGTGTTGGTGGACAGTTTTGCGCATTATGGGACAATAAACTGAAAACTTTTTGTCTGAAATAAATAGACTGATATCACAGTATTGAAGGTCAGTGAACTGAAACAATAACTAGAGGAAAGAGAGTTAGAAATAACTGGAAAGAAAGCTGTACTTCAGAAAAGACTCGCAGAAGGACTGACCGAAGAAGAAGACCCCGAAACCTTTTTAATCGAAGTTTCTGGATTCGATAATGAATAAACTCGACGAAACTACTAATTCCTTGGAAGACTAACTTCTAGTAAATTCGAATAACCTAAAAGAAGAAATTCAACAAAATTCGGTGAGTCTGGAAGATACATTTCTTCAAAATTCATAAAGTCTGGAATCTCTACAAAATTCGAAGATGAACTTATAGAAAATTCGGTGAGTTTGAAAGAACTTCAACAGAACTCAAATAATCTGAAAGAATAATTAGAAAATTCAAAACATCTAGAAGGAAATCTTGAAGAAAATTCGAAAAATCTAGAATTGAGACATCTAAAAAACTCGCAAATATTGGAAGAATAACTTCAAGAAAATTCAAAAATCTGAGAAAAGCTTGTTGGTAATTCGAAGAGTTCGAAAAAAGAACTTTGTGGAGTAACGAACACGGTCAGGTCTGGCTCTAAGATTTCTACAATAATAATAATTCAGTGGTTGATGGTAATTGGATTGTTGCAAATATTTTTTATATAGAAACAGTCGATGTCTACACAGAGCAATTATTCCAAATTGCAATAATTGCAAAACTATCGATTGTGATTCATTTATTTTTCATATAACATTCATTGATTTCGATATATTACTATTATCGTGATTATGCATACAGCGTATTTTTCTGAATCATTCTCAACTTATTTCATTCAGATTGATCAACAGAGAGCAACAATTTCAAATCTTCAGAAAGCCTTGGTGGATACAAAGCAGGAGCTTGACAGCATCAAGCAAAAATCCGAAGAGAATGTGAGTTCAAGTTATTGGACTACTGGTTGGTTTGGATTTTCTGAACCTAAACCGACAAATAAGGATCAGAGATCCGTGCATGACATTTGACATTTTTGTTTTGTTTTGGTTGATTATCTCAAAGAATTGATATGAATGTTTGTAGAAGTATTAACATAGTTAAGATTAATGCCAGACCTTAAGTTCAAATTGTAGAAATATTATATTTATTTATTTATTCACTTCAATTGTATTTATTATTTCATCTAATTTATTTCATTATTAAAACATGAATCATAAATCTATCACTAATAATTGTTGTCATAAAGGGAATAGAAATATTTGGAAAGTATTTCATTACTGAAAAAAAACTATTTAGTTGCCTGTAATTAACTGATAATAAAGTTGCAAGATTAATAATTAATTGTGATGGAATGGGAACTTTCAGTTGTTTATGATCTTTCAATTTCAAAGAAAAAAAGTTTTTACCAAAAAAGCACATTTGGTTCACAATACTATTTTCAGCAGTTGCATTATTACATATTTCAAAAAATTATTTACATTCAATCTGGAAATAACACTAGTTCTCATTTCAAATAAATTATATGCCACTCTAAATTCGTTATTTGTTATTAAATAGTAGTAAATTTTTTATTAATTTATTTATTAAACAATTGTAATATTTAAGTGTAATATATTTATATAAGTAGTTAATTTACTTCAGTGAATTGTACAATAACTGCCTCTAACTCAAAAGTTTGTAATGAGTAGCTTTTGAAGTTAATATATTTCTAGATATGGTTTTTTATTTTT
Source organism: Chrysolina americana (assembly GCA_958502065.1). NCBI lineage: Eukaryota > Metazoa > Arthropoda > Insecta > Coleoptera > Chrysomelidae > Chrysolina > Chrysolina americana. The sequence goes on along the minus strand of OY293410.1, from coordinate 102,282,311 downwards.
TTTTTCTGTGACTGCCCGCATGTTTTCTAAAAGCTTTTGGTCGAAAAAATGTGCATGTAAGTAAATTTATCTGTTATAATATCCTCATTTGCCTCATATTTTCTCAATTTTTCAGGAACTGTATCATCAGAAAGCTATGAGTGGGTGCATTTCTGTCATAGCAGATATGGAAGGTAAAAACAATACTTTGGATAAACAGGTAAGTTATTGCTCACACTGGAGAGCTGTATTTATCTATACTAGAATATATTATAAAATTGTTTGCAAAAAGTTTCCGTTAATTTATATAAATTACTTTGTGTAAACCCAATAGTAAACCCAATATATCATTTTTGATTTATGACAATATATAATATATACGTATTTAAGATTTATATAGCAGTATTTAATATATTTTATGATATTTACCAATTCTAATCCTGAATTTTGTATTTTTTTAGTTGAAACATATGTTTGAGGAATATGAACGTTTACAAGATTTGAACTTAAATGTGGAAATTGAGCATTGCAGTAGTTTGCAAGATGTCGATGGTCTTGATAATAGCCTTTTTAAATATCAGCATTTATTGAAAACAGCAGAGGTATTTTATTCAGTAGTTTTGCTTTGCTCTTAGTGCTTGCCTGCTTCCAAAAAACATCTTTTTATTGAATTTCCGAGATCTTGGGTTCTACTTACATTTTTTTCTTCAAATTTGTTAGCAGGAAAATAGGCAGTACAGAAGCAACTTTAAGAAAATGAGGAAACAAAAGAAATGCTACGAAGAAGTTATCATTTATTTCAAACATGAAATGGGTTTGATGTCAGAGCAGTTACAAAATCTACAGGAATTGTTGGTGAGTTTCATATTGTCAGAATGCAATTCATTTCTTTTTATGAGTTTGAAACCTTGAATCTATAATTTGAGAGTACATGCATAGTTGTTAATTGATTTTCTGTGGGTATATATGAGGTGCTTTTAGCAACTACAATTTCTTCTGATTGTGAAACATCGAAAAAGTAAAAAAAAAACAATGGTATTTTGTGTAGGAGACTGATCAGATTATATTCTTATGAGCTGATGTTAATTTCAAACGTCTGTAGAGTTATTCCTTTTTGAAAAGTATTTTTTTTGTACGTATTTCATTGTCAATTAAAAAGTTTCAAAGTGTTCTTGTGCAGTTAAAATTCGTAAACAAGGTAAGCATATTATATATTTTGATATGTTCAATACTCACACACTCTACACTACAAAATCATTTCTTGCTGATTGTAGTTTCAGGAATAAACTCGACAAAGTCGAAGCACCAGTCTCTTTACACGTTTCCACCAAGTGAAGTAATGTGTCAAACATCTATCAGAAAACAACTACTTTTCTGGCCAATTACACGATGGACATTGAACTACATCTTTGTCGAGTTTATGCGTTTCACAATGTTGATAATCAATACTATTGATTGTAGTTTATTTAGTACAGTGTACCTGATTTGATATTCTCAACATTCAGGCCGTTTCAAAATAATATTACGACAAAAGTGGTCCATGAAGTGCTTCATTTTTTGGGGAGTAATTACTATTCTAAATTCTAAGATGCATTTTTTTTTGTTGATACTATTCGTCTTCATTGGGTATCTGAAAAATGAGGCCTCTGTACATGATATTTTAAACAACGAAATTATTATATTTGCAAGAAACTAATGCCCTTTAGCGGTGGTAATAACAATTTAACATATTAAAAGCCAAATGGCACAGCATTTCTGCTGATAATTTCTTAAAATTTTGACCAATAACACAACTGTTCTGTACATGATATTTATAAATGTTTATTGGTGAACAATTAGCGTTTTAGTGAGGACCCAAATTCCTGGAAACATTTGTAAAAACCCTTTTTTCATCTTGAAGTTAAGTATAGAAAAAGATTTCGTGTTTGTGGAAAACTGAAATGTTGAATATGCAATTTTGGATTAACTGTTCATGTTATATTCAATTAAATTTTTTAAGTGTTTTACTCAAGTAATGAAAATACCCTTCCTTAAAGTCGCTTTACAGTTCGCAATTTTCATTGCATGCAATAAATTGTGGGAGTTTTCAACCAATGAGACGCTATTTGACAGCTGAGTAGCCTTATCTATTGGTAGAATTCTCGTGCAATTTATTGCATGCAATAAAAATTGCGAACTTTAAAGCAGCTCTAATAAAAGCTCATATAAGTGTACCCAAGGCCGCAGGCTGTGAGGACAGAGGCCGGATATTATTATTATTATTTCTTGTCGTTTCACTCCGGAGCGATTTAATGAAGTTTTTTGGCACCTTCAGTTCATCAGATGTAGAAACTGGAAAAATCCAGCACACTGATAGTGTGATTAAATCAAACATTCTCAGTAGAATTGACTAGAATTTATATTACACTTCTTGCTTCAACAACAAACATGATTACTCATCGAGAAATGTATTGGAGTATTATTATTAATTTACTAATGCATAAAATTCTTTGATAGAAACTTTTGTTCCCCAGCAATGGCCACTACTACAAGGCAAAACTATTGATATGGAATCCTAACGAACGGATTTGAAAACTTTCCTTTAAAATGACTGAGAATACTGTAATAAAAATGCACTCAACTGTAGTCCATTAATTTATTTTGAACTCAAGAAGGGCGGGTTTTACAAAAAAAGTTCACCAACAGTTCGCCAAACTTGTGTTGTTTATAATAATATAAATAAAGTGTGACCATGTAAGAACGACCTTTCAACATTTCCAAGACTCGTTGTTGGACATACAGAAAGCTGGACGATGAGTTTTATCGGTGATTCATGTCATAAAAAAGTACAGGCTACAAAGCAATCTTCATTGGAGAGAGCCCCTATGGTGCTCTGTATCCAACTGAAAAGATTCTCAGTTACGAATAATAAGATATCCAAGCACATAACGTTTTAGACAGAGGCTAGATTTAACGGGGTATGCAGGCAGCGCCCCAACCTTCAATTAATATATAGATTGGTTGCTGTTGTGCCCTATTCGGGACCTACTGTGAGTTGTGGTCACTACACTGCTGTAGCTCAGACGCCTTCCGGTAAATTCTACCAGTTTGACGACAGCATGGTTCGGCCTGTTTCTCACCAAGTCTTATTCAATATCAATGCTTATATTATATGAGCTGAATCCTTCACCGTACAACCAAAAATGATGGTATCCACGCCCCCTGCAGGATCAATTCGTTTAGTGTCCAGCTATTCAACAAGTGGACTGGTGATTCCCAAGTGTACTCTTGTGACCCCATCATGGATGTTTCGGAGCACTACCTGTCTTCTGTTCCTGGGTTCTGCTGTCTGACGCCTGCCTTCCACTGGCTCAGTAGGATTCAACGGCTGGCGAATAACTTGATATATCTTGCTATATAGGTCATCGGTTGTTCTTCATCCGGCCGATAACTGAACCAAGATCTGGATCTTTCTCTTGGTCTTTCTGGATTTTGTTGTTAGTCCAGTTGTCATCTACGGTGGTGTTTTTACAAAATGTGTGCATATGTTTATCACTTGGCATTGTATCATCATTGTCCAACTAGAATAACTGTGTGTCGACTACCAGCATCTTTTTTTTTTTCAGACCCTATCAAACGACTCGGCTCATGAGGAATCGTCTAAACTAATGGAAGCATTCATGAACGTTCAGTCTTTGAATCAGCAACTTTCAACCCAACTTTCGGCTGCAGAGCAGACAGTTCTTCTGGAGAATCAAATGAATCAGCTCCACGAAGCGAAAATATCCGAACTAGAGAGGCTGGTCAGTGAAAAAGAAATAGATCTCGGTCGTCATGATCAAGCTATTTCGAATATTAGACATACTTTACACTGTTCGTTGAAACAAAACGAAGATCTTCACGCCACAATAGTATCGTTGAATGAAACAATAATGAAATTGCAACATGCTATCAAAAAATATGAAACTGATAACGGTAAATCTAGGGAGATCACCGAGAATTGTCAAACACAGATTAATTCTTGTAAGGAGAAGTTAGCCGAACTGAAGGAGGCATTAGGTAAGAAATTTTAGAATATTACGAACCATAGTATTTTTTTTTAATGATTCTGTTTCTAAAAAATACAACATAACGAAGTGCCGAAAGGTTCCCTAAAATTACTATTGAACTGGAATTCTCGGTATTGATGAGATATTTTATATAAAGAACGCGAGATTATAATAATAAATAAGAAGCGCCAAATCTATTATATCTACTCATTCCCCACCCTCAGGCAAATAAAATCAGTAAAAGCCTGATGTAGATTTTCGTTATAGAGTCTTTTAACTCCGCAGTGCGCCCTCCGGAAGTGTCGAAGCTTCGGAGACAGGGCCTGACTGGAAAATTCCTGCCAAAAAAAGACAGTGCCTGATTGAAAAAAAGTGTAATTCTCTTATTTAGACTGTATACAAAAAGTTGCTATGACATAGTGCCAAAAGTTTAATTTATATTGACTTTTATATTTAAGAAATAAAAGTTATTGTAATAAAACTGCACTAACTAAATTTCCTAATTTATTTAAAACACTATTCACTAAAACATTTACTTCACTAATTTATTTATTACTGTGTCAGTCTCTATTTGTGAACTCTGGAACTGTTATATTCGTAACTCTCTGTGGCTATCTCTGACTATGACTATTCCGCCATCTAATACCCAGTGGCTTATATACTAGTATTTACAGTTCTCGGCCTTTCGAACCTTTCGGGCGAGTTCTAAGATGTTCCCAGAAACTTCGTTCAGAGGGTTCGCGATTCTTCCACGTGATTTATTTGTTTGTCAGAGCGGAGAACTTGTTTACATTTCGAGTCAACGATGATCACGGCCGGACTCGAGGCCGATCTCGAAATCGTTACATTATTATTAAAGGTCTGTTTTGGTAAAAAATGTGAATATTCCCAAATATGTGGACAATGTCCTCAGTCGGTGGCATTTTGGCACTTCCCAATTATTATTCCTAAATATACATTTCATGTATTGTTAGTTATTGCAAGTCCTGACTAGCTGTGAACCCTTCTGATTTTTTCCCAGAAAAAAAAACAGCCGAACTATGTAAACTAGAGATGGCCTATAATAATCAAAACCAAACGTTGAAATATGCCCAGATGGAATTGAATGAAATGAAAGAAAAGCAGAAAGATAAACAATGCCATTTAAAATGTATCATTGAAGAGATGAAAGACAAATTATCAAAATGCGAGGAGAAATATCAACATTCCAAAGATGAAATACAACAACTGAAAACCCAGTTGGGAATTGTGACAAGAAGAGATACCGTTAAGGATGTCGAAATAAAACGATATAGGAAGATTATAGGCGATTTGAAAAAAACTGTAAGTGGATGTCAGAAACGAAAATTCGTCATCACAAGTAAAAAGAATATAGGCTATCTTTTAACTTTGTATTAGTCAATAATACTAAATTCTCTAATGTCCTAATCGGATGCAAACCATTTTTTTTATATTATTGGTAACAATTATTTATTTTTTTTACTATTGATAATATATCTATAGTTTGTTGTAAAAATGTAGAAAACATAATTTTTGACGTGTACAATTTTGTCTCTAACATTATTCTAAAGTGAAGAATTTTATTCGTCTTTTACAGCTGATAGACTTGAACAAGAACTTAAGTAAAAGAAATATTCAATATGAAAGTAAATGCAATAATGCAGAATGTAGGAAGTATATGGAACATGCTGGGGAGGAAAGAGATCAAGATATTTGCCTCAACTGTCCATGTGAAGTCGAGTTTTATCAATCTATAGTGGAAACTCTCAAGAAATCAGTAACTATACAATTCTATTTATCAATAGTAAACGAGTTTACCCAATAAAATTATAAATTACGAAAAATCGTAGCACTCAAAACTAAGTTAGCAATAGATATTCCAAAAAAATCCACTTTCTCTGCAAACTGACTCGAATATCTCATGGCCCTGGAAATTGGATAAACTCTTAGTTCCTAAAGTGAAAACGAACTCACCACACCAATAATAATATGCATTCTGTACTCGTAAGTCCCATAAACTTGTTTTGTGTACTTAAAATTTGGTTACATATGAGATATGAATGGTTTTCCAAATGATAACTGAGAAATATTTTACCATAAACCTATGGTCTAAAACAAACGAATAATGAAGGATCTTTGAAGTTATATCATAAATGTGAAATAGGAGGCACTTCTTTGCATTCACAGAGACCATAAAATGATCTTATTCAAATCTCCTGTACGAGTTTTTTCATCATCAGACGATTCGGTAGATTTGAACATTTTAATTACTTTATATAAGAACTTGCATTTATAAATATGTTGAAAAATAGGGGCCCATTATGAGAATCTTGAGGGACTCCTGAGGTGATCTGTATCAACTAATATTTAAAGTTGCCTCACCCTCTACCTGATGTCAGAGAAATGGAAATCGAGTTTGATTATCATTTATATCAGAATAATACTTACAAGATTCATAGTTGTAATTTACGAGCATCAGTCTTAAGGAAAGGTTCTGAGTTCAACCCCTCAAGAGATATCACTCATGAAAGGGCGGAAGCAATATTGAGTTTTTTATTTTTTTACTAAAATCCAACTTTAAATTTCATTTTTAAAATTATACCATCATGGGGGGATGAAATTAATAACCCTAATTATATTTTATGTCGGATCATATTTTACTAAGTAAATAATTTTGTTTAGTATGATTCAGTAATCTTATAATATTCTCACCTGTAATTTTCAAAGAATTTTGAAAGCATAATTAATAAACCGTTCACCTTGTCGCATATTGAGTTACTGCATACATGATCTTTTAAAAGTTTGAATAAGCTTTATATCATCAGGTAATAGAACTAAAGAAGAAATTGAATGAAACACAAAAAAGAAACCAAGAATTAGAAGAAGAACGCAAACATACAGAGTCGCGCTTAGCTCAGATATCCAAATCTCAAATGGAACGAGACCGAGAATACAACGAACTGAAGCAAAAATTGATGGAGAAATTGCAACAAGCACAAACAGAGGAATCTCGCTACGTAGAACAAGCCAACCAATTCGAGAGAGAACTCGGATCTCTTAGGCAAGAGTTGGAACTAAAAACCTTGCAGTTGGACGAATGTAAGAAGAGCGCTCAAGAAATAAACGGATCCAGATGCGTTCAGCTCGCGTGTGCGCAAGAAGAAGTGAGCACTCTGAAGGAGGATCTGAATAAGCTCCTCAGGAAACATTGTGCGCTAAACGTTGAGGTAGGTGATAGATTATTTTTTATCCGTATTACTTAATATGACTAGGTGATTGGCAAGAAACAACAAACATTTTGAGAAGCGCTTTTGGTAGGCTTCACATATGTTTTACCAAGAAAGGGTAATATTGATACCTAGTATTGAAATTGATTTCTGATTGATTCGGCCGTTACTTGATGAAGATCCTCAGTAATTGTAGAAAATATACGAGAACGATTCGATCTTCACAAATTATATTTCAAATTCACGGCATGTTTCGCTAATACAGTAGCTTTTTTTAGTGAATGCACAAATAAGCACAGTCTGAACCTTTATAATCAAGGAGTATGGTTTCCGGGCTTTGGAGCCGTGGTCTGTTCACCTGTTTAGAGGCGGTTTCTACGGGCACTTCAACATTGTTGATACCTCTCTGGCACAATATATTCGAACTGTGCTGCTTGGGAGTGTTTTGTCTTGTTCCGTGCGGATGGCGCTTCGATCAACTTGGTTGTAGATCGTCGTGTTATCTGCGGGGAAATATTAGATAAACAGTTGATTATTATCAGGGTTGTTATTTGCAGCACAATTGGAAAATTTGCCACAAAGAGCGCTATTTCATTCGTTACATTAAGTGTTTTACGGAAGAAGAAATTGATAGAAAATGAGAAGACTGAAAAATATTTAGGACCTGTCATATTTGTTGATGAAAGATAGGGCAAAAAACCTGACATTTGGCATGGTTATAATATGACATTCCGATCAAATCACAGAACTTAAACAGACTAGAGATTGTTAGTCAGTGTAATCGCATAGAACACTTCTCATGTCACACTGTGCTGAAGTTCTATTGATTAAATGCACCGTAATCACAGAATAACAATATTTGTCAAATTCAAATTTAATATCATACTTCATGCTTCCTCTCTCTGTGTATACTATGATGAAACTGGTAAAGGAAACATAGTATAAAAAGTTTAGTCAGATAGGTGGCGACATCTAGTATCCGTCATTTCAAATAATCAATTTCAAAGAACGCGCATGCGCAGTAGCAGGAGCACAATTTTGTGACTAATTTTAGCACAATTTGAGATAGCTCCGGAACAACCCTGATTATTATTCATTTGGCAGGGACAGGACAATTATAATGTTGTCCGACCTACCCTGTCACTGATGAGAGGCAATAAACCTCGAAATGTGCATGTCTGCAGGTGGTCATTCCCAGCCAAATGAAGGATAATTTTCTGTTTAATTACGAGACAAGCACTTGCAATTGGGTCTTCTTTGAAGAACGTTGCACAAATATCTGTCAGTTGTAGTTCAATGTCCGTCGTGGTATTAGCCAGGGAAGTAGTTGTTTTCTGACAGATGTTTGCCTTTATTTTCCACTTTGTGGAAACGCTTGGAGAGAAGGGTACCCCTTTATTCTTTCAACATTGTTGTTGGCACAATATATTCGAACTAGTTCGAATGTTTGAGGACTGAAGCTTAATCATTTAGAATCATTAGAAATCAATAAACTGAAAAATCTCCAACACATTACTTGACGACCAGTTGGATTTATTTAATTCTTCATTGCATTTATTTTCGTGGAATTAAAAATAATTACAATTCAATAGGGTTTGCCGATGTTATTATATTAATGCAGGTGAGAACATTATACCTACCTTTGTTTTGTTAAGTTTTGACTTTTTTTTACCTGATATAAATACGTTATTATTATTAATGATTAGTACAGTTATATAAAAGTTTAGACTAGGCTTATTTGTACATTCATTTGAAAAAGCTACTGTGTTAGCGAATCAGAACATAATAAATTTTGTGAAAATCGAATTGTTCCCGGGTATTTTCTACAATCGAAGTAGATGACTGGGTATGACCACTCCTGGCATAATGAAGCTGGGCACTTTGAGGTTATCGTTTATAAAGAAAAGACACATTTGAGATTTTTTTTCCTGAACTCAACCAAGTTATTGGATCCCTATTCCTTAATTTGGGCACAGTTCATAATGATATCATTCACAGTTCACCCTCGCTCAGTTCCGTTTCACAGGCTTATAGCATTATAGAAGAAAAGACAACTTACTGCAAATTGGATGATGATAATTGAAAAAGAACCAAACGACTTTGATCATTTTCTATGAACGGTATTGTAATGTTGGATTTTTTCTATAATGGGCAACTGCATTTACCTCCAAAGTCGCTTGGATCATTAGTCAAAAGATGTCGTTTGGAACCTTTATCTCAGTTTTTGTAATTTGACGCTTGGTTCCTTTTCAATTATCATCATCCAATTCCAAAACGAACATTTAATAATATGAAAAAATCCTAACGTAAGATATTTGTCGCTGATTGAAGGTCTTGGATGTATATATCTGTATACGAGAAGCACACTCCTTTTTGTTGTTTCCCTAGAAAAAACACATCGATGATGATAATTATTACAATGTACCATTAAAAAAGGAATTGGGCATATTTTCACGTTTGTCTTTATTTCTTTAATGTAAACATAGTATTTATACTTCTCTAAATATGTAAATCAAAAAACTGCGAGTGAAACTAAATGTAACGTAAACATTACCTGAAATATGACAGTGTGCTTCCGATATGCAGATTTAAAAAAAGAACATTAAAGAAAATCATAAAATCGGGGGAACATTGCACAAATTGATGTTAGATGTAATTCAATACTCGTAGGGAAAAGTACATGTTTTCTGACAGATATTTGCCTCTAATTCTCCACTCTATGGGATAGTGTGGAAGGAAGGAAATTGTTATTTTCATGAAATCGGAGTTTAAAGTAGTATTTTTTTTGATTATTTTCGAATCGCAATTTACCATTTCTCTCCAATGTTAGTTTTATTTTTGGTAAAAGATTAATGTTGGGTATTTCTTGTCAAGTCATTAAGTTGATCATTATTCACCTTGAAAATTGAAGCAGACTGTCTCTTAACAAGATGATTAAAGATGCATATTTTCAATTTGTATAGAGAATCTATATCCAGCAATTTTCATGGTTTGTATAAGTTTGCAGTTGATTCTTGATAATCGACTTTGAATATACATTTAATAAATTTATTCTGAAATTTTTATAAGTTTGAGCTGTTTGCCAATCTGAAATCGAGCTTTTTTCCAACACCTTATTGCTTTTTTTGTCAAAAATGCTGAGTTAACTCCGAAGACTAATCCATAAGTGATATAACAGTTTTTAAATTTCAATTGTTACTATTATGGCTCTTAGCTGTCTGTTAACAAAGCAGACTTTGCTGATTTTGTCAACTTCATATTCTAAGTATACTACTTAATAATAATAATTGTAATAATGTATAATAGTTGCCTTGGATCGAATATTTCAGTTTCTGAGTAGAGAAGTTCGCTAGAGTAGTTGTCCCCCTTGTGTAGGATATATCTCAAGAAACGTTTTTGGATGACTTTAAGGGAGTTCAGATGTGGGATTTCACCAAACTTTTATACAAATTGATTTTTTGTTTATAGTTAATAATTTTTTTTGAATAATGAAAGACCAATTTAAATTGAATTAAAAAAATTCGGAAAGAAAGTATTATTTGAATTTCTTACCAAGCCATTATTGAAAGACCGTAGGAAAAATTCTTCTACAGATCTAGTAGAACCAATGACCTAATAAGGGTATAATCTAATAAGAGTATTTCTATAATCTAAGATCAGAACCGATGGTATATCCTGACAAGATACTTTTGTCGATCAGTTTTTTGTATAGCCATTCAAATTGATATTTCTTGTTGAAAATTCGGTTTATCCCAGAAAAAATAACAGAGTAGGTGAATTTCATTTGAACAACGCAAAGAATCATTTGGCCAAAACTGTTATATTTTTTTTTTAGAATGAGCGACTTCATTCCCAAAGTGTCCGTATGCAGTCAACTGTGTCCGGACTTGAAGAAACAAGTCAGCTACTCAAGGGACAGGTCGAACAGTACCTTTCGGAGCTCCAGATGGTTCAAAATGAAAAGGATACCCTCATACAAAAGAACCGCGATCTTCTTTGCGAACTAAGATCGCTTCAGTCCTCTTATACTTCTGCCAATAAACAACAAAGGTATAATCAAGACACGATTAAAATGTTAGAATCCGAGCTCAGTGAATTGAAAAATAACCGAGATGAGATATGTTTCGAAAGTAAAATTGTTCTTGATCACTTCCGATCTTGGTTACAAGAGCAGAGCAAAATAAACCAGTATGTGATGTCAAAGGAAAGGGATTATTGCAATACCATCGATATGTTGAAAAGAGAAACGGAGTATGTTTAGAAAGAATATATTGTTTACAAGTCTGACTAACAATATTAACAAATATTAATCTAATTTTTACTGTAAAGCTCACTCACCCACATATCAAATCAATCATCTGATCATTTATCTTTTACTAATATCTTGAAAAATCAGTAACGCTTACTTTAAATGTATGGACCAAGTCAAAAATTGCATATGAAAAGTGTAGGATGGCTTTCGTATACAAGCAAATATCATATCCTGGACGAATCATTAAGAAACAATGCCGACATTGTTATTGAATCAAACATAATCCAGAGCAATATGAATCTACCTATCAAATGTGTTCACCCACGTAGGATTTTCCGGGTTTACCTACAGCTGAAAATAGAATGCGCCACCAAAAATCGGTCCCCAACCCGCTCATGCTATGCCTTTGGGTAAACTAATATAAATACGGAGTACCCTTCTCTCTTAGCGTTTCCACCAAGTGGAAAAATAAAGGCAAACATCACCGGGAGTCTGTGCTGCTTAGGATTGATTGTTTTGTTCTTGATTTCCCGTGCGGATGGCGCTGCGATCAACTTTGTTGTGGATCGTAGTATCATCCGTGGAAAAATATTAGTTAAACGGTTGATTATTATTCATTTGGCAGGGACAGGACAATTATAATGTTGTCCTACCTACCCTGTCACTGATGAGAGGCAATAAACCTCGAAACATGCATGTCTGCAGGTGGTCATTCCCAGCCGAAGGATAATCTTCTGTTTAACTACAAGACAAGCACTTGCAATTGAGTCTTCTTGGAAGAACGTTGCACAAATATCTGTCAGATGTAGTTCAATGTCCGTCGTGGTATTAGCCAGGAGAGTAGTTGTTTTCTGACAGATGTTTGCCTTTATTTCTCCACTTGGTGGAAACACTAAGAGATGAGGGTACTCCGTATTCATTTCACTAGGTAGATTATTATTATTATATTGTTATCATCATCCCCTACCAAAATATTGCCTTCGTCCAGTAAACAATATTGTCCAGAATTCAAAAAACTTCAAAATGTTCTACATCTTTTCAGTTTTTGGCTGTTTTAACCCGTGACATGTTTTCAAAATCAACTAAATTTAAACCCAGAAACGTTTTTGAACATCCAAAATACAGCTTTCCAAAATTTTTAATATGTGGCAGATCCTTCATGTTTTACAAAGATGCAATTTTTTTCACATGAATTTAGAGAAATGATGTACGTATTTTTTTTATCATTAGAACTTTTATTATAAATTATTCTTTTTTTTACATTATCGCAAGTCTCTCACAAAACTTGGTAATGCTCTGGTCGTAGAATGCTTATTAACAATTTTTTGAGTGACAGTTTGTTATCAGATTGTAACTAACCGCAAATTTTATTGAAAATTAACTACATGTGAATACTTTTTGTCTTTGCAAATAATCATTTTGTAGGGATTTTCGAGAAGAGTAAATTATAAAATTTTTAGAATTTGATTATAAAAATAATCCAGCCTTTCGCATATTTTCCCATACTATAGGATTGTCGGCAAACGTCGAACAGAAATAATTCAACAAGCCCCATACGATTGCCGAATCACGTTTATGCAACGTCTGGCAAAGTTTTTCTACTGGAATATACTTTGCAATACTTCCTGTAACAACCACCAACAAAACATGTGACATCTGCAGACTAGTTTCGCGACTCAACTCGGTCATCAGTACAGACTCGGCCACAATATGTAAATGATTTTCAATCGGTTTTGTTAACTGGAACTACGATAACTCCGGCACCCACTAAGAAAGTGGGCAACAGAGCCATCTGTAGAAACCACAGAAAGATTCCTACCAGTACCCAGACTGTTTTTCGTTTGAGCCGAAGATACAAATTTCATCATGAGAAATATTTAAATATTTTTCATGATGAAATGATATGACGCGCTTTTTATATGTATATTAGGTGTCTTTAAATAGCAACTACCAAAATTTCCAAACACTAGGTCAAAAACTGGCTAAGAAAAATTTATACAATAATTGCTTATTTCAATGTTGTGGAAAACACCGTTATAATAATTGAGATATCAAAATTTTAGCATTTCTCTCATGGAAAAATAAGTTTTTTGTGTGGGATTTCAACCTGTATGAGTACTTACTCAGCGATACTCATTCAAATAAATCTCCAATCGAGTTGTCTGTAATTTCAGAGATCTACGATACCAATGTATTCAGGAAGTACAGCGACAGTGTCCAAGAAATAGACCTTGTCCCATAACCTCTTCTCCGCCCCCTACATGCCAATCACCCTGGAGTTTAGGATCACAGGGTACAGCTTCACTTCATGATGACAGTCCTTCTAGAAGTCCGTATCCAAATGAGTGTGACTGGTATTCGTCGACTTTCAGGGTAATCATCATTCATTTTTGTATTTATAATATTCACCACTCTAAGATTCATAGCCACAGTCACTTGATGTCAGTCGATTATTTAAATTTATTAGAATGAACATTTATTCATCAATGAAAACTCTGCAGTTGTACATCTAGTCACTAGTTGAAATTCAATTTGAAATGAGACACAGAATTCAAAGTTAGATGATTGTCTACTCTAGAGACCTCATAAAGCCGCGCTGATGAGTAGGAAACTACGAAACAGCTGTCCACGGATGATATGCTCTCGGAATTTAATCGTAAACACTCTATTCACGTTATAAATATACATACAATTTTGAAATTTTGTCAGTCAAGTTGTAATAGGAAAGATGTATACAAAGCAGACAAATTGTGAAAGACTTTTCTTGATGTAAGGCCGACGTTGATTGCTTGTTTGACTCGACGTTTCGCTAACACGAGTGGTTGGCTTTCTCAAGGAGATTTTTGTATTTGACGGCTACTCAATTCACTGTCGATTGATGACAAATGTCTCTCTCGACATATATCTGTGTTAGCATCTCTGTGGAACGCACTGATAAAATTTTCCGAGGCTCCTAAATATATACTTTATTGTCAGAAGTTATAAAGACTTACAGACAAAGCTTCAATTTCTAGTATAAAAATATCATGGTTACTGTCTAGTTTCTTGTCTAAAACTTAATTTTCAGAATGAGTCTGATGAGGAGGAGGAGGAGGAAGAAGACTGGGTGAGTAAAGTGGAAGATTTGGCAGCTCAAGTCAGAAGGACCAACAAGATGTGGAAAAATAAAATGGGTAACTCTGAGTATACTGTATCCAAAGATATCAAAAAGTAATTAAAATTTGAACTCTTGAACCAATAATCATTATAAGATGTTTTGTGTGAATTTTTTACTGGATATGTGTAGTTTATGTATGAATTATTTAGCATATTTGTCTAAGTTTTTTTTATTTTTATAGTAACTAGTCAGCGTGGAATCACTTGTCAAAAATTACTGTTTTTTATACCATTATACATTTTCAATGAAATTGGGAGTTTTGTTTTTCGAAAATCTGAATTTTCTCATGATTTATTTCATATGTAATATAAATTATACATAAATATCAAATCGTTAGTGCCTGCACTTATATTGTCCCGTCATCAGCAGTTCTGAAATAAAAAACAATGGTTAATTCTGTAAAATTTTCGGATTATTTTACTCATCATAATTGAATGTACTAGATCTAAGAATGAGCGTGGCTCAACTTTGAAAATTGATGAGATGCCCAATACTTGAGATTACACGTTGAAAAATAAGGCCCTCGTCATCTCCAGCTCTTGCAAGTCCCCTCCTGGTATAATTATTTGTTGTAAACGTGAAATTAACGTCATCTTTGTTATTCTCA
Organism: Chrysolina americana; assembly: GCA_958502065.1. Classification (NCBI taxonomy): domain Eukaryota; kingdom Metazoa; phylum Arthropoda; class Insecta; order Coleoptera; family Chrysomelidae; genus Chrysolina; species Chrysolina americana. The sequence continues at coordinate 102,267,061 of OY293410.1, read as the reverse complement.
ATATTACAATATCTAAAGTTGGTAAAACTTTAAAAAATTCTGAACGTTCGATTGACTAGAAAACGTTCACCAAACAAATTATTAATTCCAAGACAACTTATTGATGGTAAGTAAGATGCATATGTGAATGTGTACTTACATTAACTGGGTTACTTGTATGGTCTCAATTTTGTTTATGCCTGATTTTTCCTCGATGGAATGTGTTGCCAAATGTTGATGTAAGGAACTGGATTGTGCAAATCCTCTATTGCACACCTTACAAATATAAGGCTTATCTCCAGTGTGAGATCTCATGTGCACTTTCAAACTGCTAGAACTAGCAAATCTAGAAGAAAATATTGAATCAGATGTTTTATTCATTCATTTATTGAATGAATAGATATATTCCAGTCATTACAAGAGTTTTGATATGAAGAAGTTGAACATGTAAGTATTAAATGTAATAAAAAAATTCATAAAATATAAACAGTTAACATAACAATAACCATAAAATAATAATGTCATAGATTAGTGAACAAATATCGAATTGTTAATAGCAGGATACTAATTTTATCTATTCCTTAAGGAAATAATATGTTTTTCAGATATTTGAAATTTCTGCAATTTTTTATATTGTTTTTTTTTAATTCAGCTATAGGGGTAAAACAAGTCATGTTCATTTCAGAGTTTTTCAAAAAGATTTGATTTTGAATTTTAATTTATATATTGAATGCAGTATTTATTTTATATAATTCATCTAAAGACATAACAAAGTATCACATATTATACATCGTTTGGAATCAGAATGAAAAACTTTATTTTAATTTGTAACAGTTCAGTATGACGCCTATAAGAAAAAATAAAGTTGATGATGGTGGCCAAGAGACGAAACGTCGGATGGTAAATCTGAAAATACTGTCGTATAGCGGGGGGAAAAATGTAAATGTGCTGATTATTTTAATATCCTTCATCAAATAACGCCAGAAAAATATTAAAATGGTTTTTCAAAATTTCGGTTTTTTCCGGATTACTCCGTTTATACTCAGAATTTTTTAACTTTCTTAACGGCATATTGCTGGTAACGTAGATGCGCAAATTTACCCCAATTTAAGCATCTTCGTATCTCTTATAGTTTCCCAAATTCTTGTACTAAAAATAGTAAGGGTCCCAAATCTGTGCCCTGGAGTACCCCAATAGAGATCTCACGGGGGGGAACTTGATGCTGGTGCCGATTTTAACAGTTTCTTTTCTGCGTAAGTATGAAGTTTGGTCATTAATTTTTCGTGAGAAACCGTATCAAAGACCTTGGCCAAATCTAGAAAAACAGCTAGGCATTTGTCGGTGTTAACGAAGGCCTCTGTTGTTTGAGAAATAAAATTTAATATAGCGGATTCTGTTACTTTTATTAATGAAACCAATTTGTCTCTCTATTATTACTTTGTTTTTATTAAGGAATTGACTAGACGTGTTTTCATAGCTAAATCTAACATCTTTGCAAAAATCCCCGTTCACTGAAGTGAGTCGGTAGTTGCCATTCCTGATTTGTCACCGGATTTCTATATGGGAGAGATTCCAGATTCTTTCCAATGTGTTGGTATTGTAACGATTTCGAGACCAGCCTCGAGACCGGTCCTGATTATCGCATCCACTTCATTAAGTATGAACCCCACGAAAACATTCCTAAGCTCACAAACACATGAATCACGTGGAAGAAACGCAAACTTTCTAACCGTAGGTTCTAGGGACATCAAAGATATCGCCGAATAGACTCGATTTGTCGGGAACTGTAAATGCGACTATATAAGCCGCTGTATAGCAGATGGCAGGATAGTCAGAGATAGTCACAGAGAGTAACAAAATTAGTTCCAGAGTTCGCGGATAGAGAGTGACAGTGAAGATAAAAATAGTGACTGTGATATAAATTATTGTCATGACGTGTGTAAATAAATTAGAAAAATTAGTTTAGTGCAGATTTACTACAGTATTTTTCATGTTTTAAAAGTCAAGGTGATTATGCATGTTAGTGGTTTGACCAGATAAAGATTTGTTTTTATCAGTTTTTTGTTAATTCCGTTGATATATCATATGGAAGACGATAAGCACTTTCAAAGATTTCCTATATAATGCAGATATTTTATTGGAAATGCTTTTGGAACAAGATCCCCAAATTGTTATCAAATAGATTATGAGACCAAGTATGTGAGAGTATAGATGAATCAATCATATTTATAATTTTTTCATCAAGTTTAGGACATCTTTTCAATGCACCAATGATTGGAGATATTTTTTTCTTTGAGATCAAAATATGTTTATCCCACTTCAGTTTATCTTTAATCCAATACCAAGATACTTTTTTTGTTTGGTTCGTTTCGATATCTCATTTCTGATATCTGATGTTCGTTTTTCTGCTGGAAAACCATACGTTCAGTTTCATCAGTATTTATCGATAAAAAGTTAGAATAAAGAAATTTTTCATACGTTTTTAAGTCTTCATTAATAATGTCTTTTATTATTTGAAAAATTTTGTTTTTATATAAAAGTACTGTACCGGCTGCGTACATGGTTTATAACTACCTGCTGACCCAATTTCAGATATATTTTGAATGTATAATAGATACAAGATGGGCCCCAAAACAGGTCCTTGTGGAACGCCGTTATTAATTGGTAGTCTACTAAATCCCGAGTTATTACATTTGGTACTGATTGACCCATTTCCTAGACAAGATTCTAAAAGATTTCTCACAGTGGGTACTTCTGTATCCGATTAATTCCAAATTTAACAAAATTTTAATGTGATCAAAAACTTTTCCTGACTAGTTGTGTTTCAAACTTACTTCTTTCCACAAGAGTCGCAAGAATGGGGTTTCTCTCCAGTGTGTGTCCTCATATGACCCGATAGAAGTCCTGATGAGATGAACCCTCTATTGCAAACGTTGCAAACATGAGGTTTTTCTCCTGTATGCGATCGAGTGTGGATGACGAGCGATTCATGGCGACTGAATGCCTTTCCGCAGATGGTGCAGCTGTGAGGCCTTTCCCCTGTATGTGTGTGCTGATGGATATTGAGAGTGCTTGAACCGGCAAACGCCTTTCCGCACGTCTGGCATATGTAAGGACGGGCACCCGTATGGGTCCTCATGTGGATGCCCACGTAACCTGATTGAGTAAATCTAAAATAATAAAATATATAAATAGGGTGAAAGGAGTATCGATGTATTCCGAGAAAATTTTTCAGTGTTTTAAAGTGTGTTCGTTTTTCAGGCACACAATTTGTTCCTCACACAAAAAATATTTATTTATATATTTACAAAAAACATAAATAATTAAGTCACAATTCTTACATGTCCTTATCAATAAATATAAATGTTGTCAACTAACATTAAGTTACAACAAGTTAACGTGTCTTATTTGATTTTTTAATGTATAGATGTATGGAATAAATCAATTATTTCACAATTTGTATTTGCTAGTTTAAGTACTCTGGTAATTTTAAACATTCGAACATAGTGATGAGGAACCATGAACATTTCTCAAATTCTTGTTCTTCTTGGATTGACATTTAAATTAAAGAATTCAATTAAATTGGGACAACTTATACCTCCATTCATAACCTGGTGTAGAAATCTCAAATCTATTCCAGCTCTTCGGCGTTCCAAACTTGATAGATTTAAAATCTTCAAAATTTCAGAATATTCACATCCTCTCCTCCTCCTAGTTTGAATGCACATGACCTTAAGAATTTGTTTTAAACCCTCTCAATTCTATTGATATTCGCTTGTTAATATATTTTAAAAGTATTAACGGAAAATTTATCTGAAGACGTTTGAATGAAACCTAATAATTTAAATGATCTGGAAACAAAATTGTCAATGTGTGTCTTGAATGTTACTCTAGAGTCAAATAATATGCCAAGATCTCTTACACTCTGCGCTACTGACGAATTAACATTTTTCACTTGTTACGAGTATTGAATTGGATTCATAATTATCGAAAATGTAATTTGATAACATTTGATTATGTTGAGATGAAGCATATTATCTATATCGTACCAACAACGGGACAAATTGCTTACATCTATTTGCAATAGTTCAGCATCACAGATATTGTTAATGATTCTATAGAGTTTGAAGTCATCTGCAAACATCAAATAGCGGCTGTGTTGTATCATATCTGATATATCATTAATAAATATCAAAAAGAGTAATGGGCCTATGGGATCCTTGGGAAACCCCAGATGTTACAGAGACTTCTGACGACGCAGAACCAGCATATTTGACACATTGAGTTCTATCTCTCAAATAAGATTCAATCCACTTCATAAAGTTACTGTCAATGCAGAACGCGAGAACGCAGATAGCTTTACAATTAGAAGGTCATGATTGACTATATCATATTATTATTTATTTATTGAAAGAATAGTTTCCAGACAGAACAAGTTCTGGTATGAGGAAGTTGTACATATGTTTAAAAAAAATAAAAAAAAATGAAATAAATAATAATTATAAATTAACAATTGCAATTAAAAAAAAATCATAAATCAGTCAACAAAGATCAAATCTCAACAGCAATTTCAATAATACAATTTTATCTACTCCTTAAGGAAACAAAGTGCTTTTTCACAGAGATTATGAATTTTGAGAAATTTCTGCAACTTTTTATATTATTGGGTAATTTATTGAATTCAGCTAGAGCAGCGTGGGTAAATCTTTTTTGACCAACTGAAAAGGTAGAGAGGTACAGAATCATATTAATAATTTTTTTATCAAGTTTAGAGCATCTTCTCAAAGCACCAATGATTGGAGATACTTTTTTCGTTATGATCTCAACATGTTTGTCCCACTTCATTTTATCGTCAATCCAAATACCAAAATACTTTTTTTGTTCAGTTTGTTTCAATATTTCGTTTTTTATATTGAGACTAAGGGAAATATTCTGTTTGTTTATTTGCTGGAATATCATATACTCAGTTTTATTAGTATTTATAGATAGAAGGTTAGAATAAAGCCATTTTTCAAGTCTTCGATAATGTCTTCTAGAATTTGATAGTTTTTGTTTTCATATAAAAGTACTGTGTCGTCTGCGTATATGGTGTAACTAGCTGCTAACCCAATTTTAGATATATTTTGAATGTATAATAGATACAATATGGGCCCCAAAACAGATCCTTGTGGAACGCCTTTATTTATTGGTAGTCTGATAGATTCAGAGTTGTAACATTTGGTACTGATTGTCCTATTTCCTAAATAAGATTCCAACAGATTTTTCACAGTGCCTCCGAGTCCCATTGATTCCAAATTTACCAAAAGTTTTTTGTGATCAACTGTATCAAATGCCTTCTTAAGGTCAATGAATACAGCTACCACATAGTTTCCTGTATCAAGTCCTTTTTGAATAGCTTGTAATACTTGTAGTACTGCCGCTTGTGTGCCACTATTTTCTTGGAAACCAAATTGATTAATATCAAAACCATATTTTTTATTAATGAAATGAACAATACATTTTTTGAGAATTTTTTAAAATTTTTTTGAAAATATGCTTAATAAGGCTATTGGTCTATAATTTGTTGGATCTTCAGCATCACCAATGCTTTTGAGAAGTCAGTATAGACTTTAGATAGAGTCAATTTGGTTTCTTCTTCTAATCTATTCAAAATAAAATGTTGATAACTGAATAAATTTGTATTGGTAGACCTTTCCAGGGGTAAATGTTGGTTTTCATCAATTATGTTCCTAGTGTCCTAAGCAAGTTTCTTAGTAAATAAACAATTAAGTAATTAAAAGTTTTCAGATTGCTTACTCACAGGACTATAATAATAATAATAAAGATTATTCAAAATTCATAAAAAGAACTATGTACATCAGTTTGTAAAAAAGGTGAATAAACAGTTCAATTGAGGCTATGAGCGCAATAACGGACTAACCCCAATATTAGCAGCACAGTGGACTATCTGAGCTTAGTCCACTTTGCTTCTAGGAATTCACACCTGTTATGAAAATCCAAAACAAGGACAGTGCTGTTACCTAGTGACGGGAAGAAAAAGGTTGGTTGGTCCATTTACGAGTTAATGAATTTTGACATGGCGATTGAGATCCTGCAAAGAAACCATTTGTTGAATTATTGTGGGTTAGTCCGTTATTGCACGCATAGCCTCAATTATACTCGCGAAGATTGAAACTTGTTGCGAGAAAAATTAGAGGTGAGAATTACATGTATGTATTTATTTTATAGATTTTCAAAATTAAACAAAATGAAAAAAAATAAATTATCTGACATGACTAAAGTGAAAGATTCCATGAAATAAATTTCGACGAGACTCTTGAATCCATGTTTTAATTTGTTTTTTGAATGATAGCAATTACTTGATCATTTTTATATGATTTGGAATCAAATCATAGTAGAATGGCAATAAATATTTGAAATTTTTCTGAGACCTTGTTGGTTTAACTTTATTTTTTACTGTGATAATATTTTTATTTCTTGTATTGTAAACATGATTATGGAAGGTTATATTATTCATTTTATGTTTATGGATATAAATCATTATGTTGTATCCAAATAATTGTCTTATGTCCATTTTCTTTGTTTCACTTAAAATATATGATTTTCAAAAACTATTTCTGAAGGACCTCAAGATTACTGAGATGTCATCCCAAGCTCCAGATTTATGTATTGGAGGGAGAAAACTATATTTCCAAAACTGAGGAAATGTTCCTGATGATAGAGACATACTGAAAATTGCTTGAATAAACTTTGCCCGCGTAAATACACAGTTTTTCATGAAATATAGAGGAATTCCATCAGGACCAGTAGACATTTTTCCTGGGGCTCACATAAGTTGATTAATTACTTCTGTTATTATTACTCTTCAAAGAACATGGTGGAGGGCAAGTTATATAATTTTCTCTTAGTGTTTATGTAATTCCAAAAACAACGAGGATCATAAGCAATATTTTATTCAATTCTTTCAACATAGCTTTCATGACATTGAGTCTGAAACAAGATGTAAATTGTTAATCCGAACAAAAATGTTCGGTACTTCTAGGTTGTCCCCCACTCTAAACGTGTCGGTTGGCGACAGGCAGCAATATGATTTTTCTAGGAAAATACAAAAATTAAATGAGAATTTCAATGGCACCATCATCCGACAAAATTAATAAGGATCTTCAGCATTCCGACGCTCCGTAGATGTCGATTTCAAGACAAAGGAAAACTTACCACTTTCAAGGTTCCCTCTCCACGACATCTTGCCAGATTTGGCACACTTGAACAGTATACAAAGTTACAACTTGCTGGTTAATTATCACTTCAGATTTTGTACGAGGGCTAGCGTACTAATATCACACGGGAAAATTTGAGGTTTTGAAATTTTTTACAGGCACAAACATATTAACTGCAGAGTAAAGTACAGCATTATCCAAATCTAAATTTCCTTGAAGTATATGACCCATATCATAAAATTGGGTGAAGATGACATGTTTTGCAAATTCAATGAGTATATCTGCATGTATAATCAAAGCCAGGTAGTTGAAGATTATCCTCAAATCTCTTCTTCGAAACTCACCGTTTTCCGCAAACCGGACACTGAAAAGGCTTCTCGCCAGTGTGGACTCTCAAATGTTTTTCTAAATTGCAAACTTGAGTGAAACTTTTCTCACAAACATCACAAACGTAAGGGCGCTCTCCTGTGTGCGATCTAACATGAATTCTCAAACTTCTAGCCTGAAAAACGGAACAAAATGTAGCAATTAAAAAGAACGGAACGCTAAATTACTGTTGATTTCGTAATCATTCGATAATTTAAAAATATAGATCATGTAAGCAAATTTACAATCGCGATCTTAAACCCACCTCAACATATTGTTTCCCGCAATATTCACACGACAACAGCTTGTGACCAGTATGATATTTCATGTGTTTTGAAAGGCTTGATGCCCACTTGAAAGCCCTACCACAGACTGAGCACAAATGTGGTTTTCCCTTGATATTCCTCAGTTCTCCCGTGTGCTTCTTTTTGTGTTTGCTCAGGTTGGAACTTTCAGTGAACGACATATCACACTGATCACACTGATGGGGTTTATTTTCCAGATGAATCTTTAGATGCCGCTTCAAAATTCTCGCTTCTCCAAATGCTTTGTTACAAATTTCACAAACATAGTCAAGGTCCTTCGGATGAGTCATCAGGTGAACCTGTGGAGCAGAATAAATATATTTATAAAAAATGTATAAAGCCTGGAATATACTAGAAATGCAACAGAACATGGTTGATGACTTGAGAAACACTTTTTAAAACTTTATTATTCATAATCTCATGGTACTCCTTTTCTAAACTAGCTTAATGATCTGAATTCATTATATATCACCAAAACACTAGATGGTGGTGGACAAGTTAATAATGTTATATTCACTGACTACAATATTGAAATATACCTTTCACAAATCAATGATTTATGATTTCAATCAAGATTCAATTCAATTTCTTCAATATAGCAATCATAACTCTAACGCATTCATTCTAACACAGGGTATTCCGCAAGGATCGAACTTGTGACCTCTTTTGTTCTTGACTGTTATCAATGATGTATGTGAATATGTTAACGATGACGCATATAATATTTTGTAGATTGCTTGTAATATATTCGAAAAAAGACAGTAACTTGGATTGATACTGATACAAACGTGTAGTGAGAATAATAAATTAGACCCGAATATCTCAACATTTGAAAGAGTTAGCTGTACTTAAAGATATGAGCCATACAAATTCACATATCACGTAAGATAGAGACCACAGTATCATAGTCGACTTGAAGTTATCATTTTTAGATAACATTGATGAAGTTACTTCTGAAGCCATTTAGATCTTAATAATTTATCAATAGAAGTTGTGAAAAAAATTTGCAATAATATCACTGTATTAAAAACTCTATATAAGATCAAAAAGAATCAGTTCTCGATCACCAAAGTAGCATTTCGCGCACTAGATACAAAAATAACTATAAAGTTACAGTTGAACGTGTGTAAATTTATAAAAAATTTAATATTTTAAATTGATTGTTTGTCTAAAATTTCATAGTACCTATTGAATTACATTAAGGATTATATATCTTTTTGGTTGGTTTTCTCTATGAACTATTAATGTACCAGTTTTCCAAACTAAATCACACAATATGTTTAGGAATCAGAGAGCTAGAACTAATATTTTTCTAAAATCCATCCTCTAGGTAATAAGTATATTAAGAATTGTAAATACTGTGACATAAATATGCACAGTCAATTAACTTTTTACGGTAGCCAAAGTTTAGCTATAAAACTTATTCATATTCATTTATATTCATTGTTATATAACTTTCTGCACATATTTATACTGTAACTATCAAATAATAATAATCTTAATATAGATGATATAAAGAAACATAAATGTAATAATAGGGTTTAATAAATAAAAAAATTCAAATGAATGATTGCAAGGGTTTTAAAAAAGAACAGCATTGCAATAAATATTTCTTCAAATGTGATCCAAAATGATTTTTTTCTATGATCTTTTTTAAATCATTTGGTATCTTAAGAAATGTCAAAATTCCATTATACTTATGGAATTGATTTTGTTCCAAAGATTGTCTTTACTGAAATATATCATTTTTAGATATTTCAAGGGAATGAAATTTCGAATTGAGAATAAAATCCAATTATAGGAGTTCCAATTTTGTTATTTTGGATATTTTCGATTTTTCTATTGAAAACTGAATAATTACCGATATGTCTCGATTTTCTTTTTGATATAAATATCAATATTCATAGTTAACAATTGTTCAACCAAGGCGAAATTATTTTTTAAAACAACCTGAATATTTTCGATTATTTCATTATTACCAAAATAAATTAATGTTGTATCGTATGCAAATAATGCATGCATGCAGATGAAGATTTGATATTGAATTGATATGAGAAACAATATAGGCCCAAGAATTAAACCTCATGGTATACCACATATTATATCCTCTATCAAACTTTTTTCATCTCCCATGCATCATTCTATCTGATAAATTATTTTGAAAACATTTGTGAAGAGGACCTTTAATACCAATATGAAATAATTTACTTGAGAAAATTTTGTGATTTACCATATCTGCATAAATTGTCCTGCAAATGGAACTACTGTTGAACAATAAAGCTATTATTATCATAATAGGAAAAATTTAAAAAGATTGACATCTTGTTTTATTGTGATGTCGAGTTCCTGAACATCGTAAGACATTTTTTTCATGAGGTTTATTGTTTTGTCCAAGCTCACCAATTGGAAATCTATACATTTTTCTGTGCTGTGTAATAACTTTGAAGATGTATAAAAATTCCAGCCCCTTCATTATAGTACCTTTAAGTCTACTTTCAAACCAAACGCCAGATTGCACTTTGGGCAAGGATATTTCAGGTTATCATCATGGGGCTTAATTTCTTCAAGTAGTTTCTCGTTTAAGTTTTCCGACTCCGTAACAGTTTCAATGGTATAGATTGTTTTTTTCTCCTAAAACAAGAAACTGTGATAGAAAAACATTATATGGAAAAAATATTCATTCATAATCAATTTTCATTTTAGGAAAAAATACCTACATCTAATACATCTTCCTCGCTATAAGTCACAAATTCTGATATGTCCTCCTCTATAACCACACTCATATCTTCAGCAAACTGTAGCTGTTCTTGTAACTCATGCTTGGCTTGTTGCTGTTGTTCTGTTATCGATTGTGCAAGTTGTTGCTGAAAATAGTTACTTTTACTTCTACTATGTGAGTTTTTTGACGAGTTTACCTGAAATTCTGGAGACAAGTATTGCCGTAGGATATTATCAGATTTTTCGCAAAGCTGTTTGAACGTGTATGCCCTGCTGCATTGCAACACGCATTGGACACACATAAGGGAAGGAAATGAATCACCTTCGAAGACCTGAAGAATATCTATATGTCAAAAAGGCAGTAATAATGACTCTTCGAGTTACAACCTAACTGTGGTGTAAAAGTTTAAACAATATTTAGGAAAGCAAGTTTTGGAACAGCTTCGATTGTGCCAGAGCCCATCCAGCCCCACATATTTATTCACAATTTCCCATAATAGGAAGGATATTTTCAAAAATCTCTTAAACTCTTTCATTTAGTTTGATATTAGCAGGGACCTGATATACATTTAATTTTTTTTGTTTACTTTTGGCAAAGTAGTTCTTCTAGAACTTTGCCAAAAATATTTAACTCTTGTAGAGCTTTGTGCGAGCTAGGGATGACAAGGACCTTAGATGTGATTTTAAGCACGGTCAGGAATAAAACAATTCAAGCAGTCAGTCACCCATCCAAGTGGCCACAGTGTTGCTTGACTTCAACTAACGACAGTACCCGACTAATCCATTCATATTGTTGTCTTGACAGATATAATGCAATGGTCGTAGGAGCAGCAGTTGTATTTTGTTAGAGACTTAATTGCCAGCGAATACCGAATGAAGTACCTACCGGTATTAATCACTCTTGAATTAATTTTACTTCAAATACTAAAATCTCGATAATTCATCAGTAGGTAGGTACACTGAAATAAGGTTTTCCGACCACCAATCTCACGAAAAAAAGTACCTATATCGCCCAACAGCCAGGGCCAGTCCGCCTCTGTGATTTGGTTATTTAATATTCCCAACGTAATCGAAAATAGTAATTAAAACATTTCCTTCAAGTAAGAACAAAACTGAAAATAATACAATTTCTAATCTACTAGATACATTTTTTCTTTCACCCTGTATGACAGCGTAACAGGAATCGATAAAAATTCAGTAGGTTACTTGCATCTCCTTCTAGATCGCTGAATTCTATGCGTGTATGACAGAAACCGAGGCAGCATACAAAATATGTTAAACAATTTGCAAAATTAATAATCACCTCTATAGAAGCGAATGAATGAAGCATTTCATCCAAACATGCTCCAAATAAGGGTCTCATATCACCCTTTTCGGTTAAACATGCCCTACAAATTTTATCCAGTTGCAAAGGTGCCGTCAAATATGAGCTCATATCCATAATTGCTTCAGAAATCACAAACGTTTATTTTGAAGAACGAACGTAAGTCGTCGATCAACACCACAGTTTTCACACACCATACAAACTACCAATGTCACAAGATTATGGCCACAACAACTGAACCATTCCACGAAATATGTCCCCGACCGAGAGCTTCACGAAACGGATGATAACGTGATTTTAGGAGATAACGTAGTGCGCAGCTTAGACATAAGAGGCGGTAAATTTGAAATGAATTACAATCAACGAAGTAGTTTGGTAGTGTTGTGTGGGGAATGTGGGGGAGAACTGGAATGTATTATTATTCTGTGGTATTGGTATCTTCTCTAATCTATGGAATCATTAAAGAACTCTTGTCTATTAATGTAATAGTGTTCTAGGAAAACCATCAGTACGAACAAGGACTTTTAGCAAGGTGATGTGTCCTCGATGTGCCATAATTAAACATGAGATCATTACTATACTGCAGTAAGTAGTAAGTTGTATTTTGTATCATAGTTTGAAATTGCAAATTGACGTATATGGTATATTAATGGATTGCACAAAAGTGCCTATTTTCTTTCAAGTGCCTAGGTATTTGTTCTTTAATCCAGCCAGAGTTGGTATGTTAATATAAAGTGATTATAAATAATGCTTCTGTTTACAAACGTCTTTGTAAAGATAAGGTCAGCAATAAAACATAAGACCGCAGTGTCTTTATATACGAGTCATAAAACACTATGTTGATCAGATTATTTCCTTATAATACCAAATACCTACTAAATAAAAACTGTATTTATTGCCATTATCGTTCAGAACAGAACGCACGGACGTATAATGTGTTGCATACATTAAGGTAATTGTCAAGAAGGACGATGCGTTTTATTCGCAAAGGAAGGAGGACTTGGCGAATACACTAACAATAACGTAAGTTTAAAGTAGGAATAAATAAAGTGGCTTCACAGTTCGCAGTTTTCATTTAATGCAATTAATTGCGGGAGTTTTCAACCAATGAGACGCTATTTGACAGCTGAGTGCCTTATCCATCTCACATGAAGCTGGGGGCCAAGATGAATATACAAACAGAGATCATACGACCAGCGATGTTGTGTGCTAGCCCATCAGCGTTTTGCAGCCTGCCGAAGACTCCTTTTATGAGGTTGGACAGGAAACAGAACAAAGCACTTCGTATCATCACGAAAAGTGATAGGTACATTCGTCTGGATACGCTGCGTGAGCTTGCGGGCGTCGACTCCATCCCGACACATGTTAAAAAACTTGGAGAAATTCTACAGGTTTCACCTCCCCACGAGTACGCTAACCAGAGACATTTCCAGGCTCAGAATTCATGATAATCAGCCCCGTGAACACGGTGGGCTGATATATCAATCTTTGGCCATCGTTCAGTAAAGATGGGAAGAACCGAATCCATATAGGGAATCCCAGACTGAAACGTGAAATACCTCGACCCGGATTTTTGTATCGGCCTTTTCCAGGGTTACCTCGAAACAATCAGCCTCAGAGTCAGCAGCCTCTGGCCAGCAATGGCGAGGGGGTGGGAGAGGCTGCTATCTGTGCAAGATCCTTTCCCGATCCATTCCTCTCCTGAACCCTCTTGGGCGAAGAGTTGAGTTGTGTGTTGTGTGGCGTAGTTTTAATTATTTCACCTCTGTAATGTAGACTAAATGATAATTGTGGAATAAAACCCTTATTTATTTATTTATTTAGTTAGTAAAGCAAAGTGACTTTTTGAACTTACAATCGGTAGTACGTGGAATCGAATCCCACCGGTGACATTTTTTTTATTTTATTTTGAAGATGAAAAAAAATTGTTTTTCTACTAAGAAATTATAAATTTGATAGCTTGAAGCTAAACAGAAATTACGAATTCGTCAGTTTATCTATGCCATACACGTGCGATATACTTTCCTTATCTTTTCCGCGTGGGACTGAATAGTGCGATATACGTTATTTTCCTGTTTGGTCGTAAGGTATAGTTATTATCCTAACAAGTACGGAAAGAGTACCTACCTTTCCCGCATGCGACTGCCGTTACCTGAACGACGCGGAGTTCGGATAAGCAGTCGAGTACGGAAGAGTGACTTTCCATATGAGTTAGGATCAAGATTTTTTTCTAAAAAGCGCTTTAAAAAATGTTATGTAGCGCTCTTGTACAAACTTTCGCGTGCGGGAAAAATTATTCCCGCACTAGTGCGGGAAAATCTCACTTAAAGTGGCATTAAAGCGTGCGGGAAAATTTTTCACGTACTAGTGCGGGAAAATGACACTTCTCAAACTGTGTGCAGGTATAGGGTGAATCACGCACGCTTGTAGAAAAATTATCCTAAACAAGTACGGAAAGAGTACCTTTCCCGCATGCGACTGCAGTCGAGTGCTGGAGAGTACCTTTCCGTATGAGTAAGAATCAATAATTTTTCTACGAGCGACTTGAAAAAACATTTGTAGCACTCTTGAACAAACTTTCGCGTGCGGGAAATATTTTACCCACACTAGTGCGGGAATAACTCACTTGAAGTGACTTAAGCGTGCGGGAAAATGACACCTCTCGTAGGGTGAAACACGCACGCTTGTAGGAAAAACTATGTTCACACTTTCATACACTTATTGAAGTTGTCACTATAAACAGCCCAACAAGTAGAACTTTAACAATACTACCACATCTGCTGAACAACTTTTTGTTTACAAACAGAAGCTTTTTACAGCAGAAGTACCAAAAAAGGTAGAGCTATGTGGAATTCCTGCTATGAGAATTAAAAATCCAGCATATAATAAACGCATCCTAACTACCATCTGAAAATTTAACTATTAGATTATTTTTTGATGTGATTTTTTTGGAGCTAATGGATAATGTTGCCCCTGAAAGGGTTGGAACGGTACTACCTAATAATCTTCTAACTAGTTCTACTAAAAGAAGACTCAATACTATTTTTGTTTAAATAAATAATAAATGGGTATTTGTTGGAAAACTAGAAGTAAATTTTCAATTGAAATTAATACTCTGTATTCAATCAATTAATTCAATGAAAAATACTTCAGGTACATGTCAATCAGAAAATGAGATTCATAGAAGCTTCATTATTGATTGGAATCTGTTTCTTTTAGGAATTCTTTTTTGGAATTTCATCCTTCTAGAATTTTATAATAAAAACGTCGAGAAAGTCTGTAAAAGGGTAAAAAATTATACTCACTAGTTACCCACAAAAACTGAATAATTTTTTTCAAATCTCAGTAACTTATCGGGACAAATTGATGAGATTCTACACTTTTAAGGTTGTCTTGATTCAACATTTATTCATTTTCAGACGGAGTAAGGTTAAAACCCAACTTTTTTTAAATTTGTCTTTAAATTCTTTTAGGTCTATAAATATAGGTATTTTAATCTTTTTTATCAACCTACCTCCAATTTGAAAAGTCAAAAAAAGGCGAGCATATACCTAGTTTTCTAAATAATAAAAACAGCTATCGGCTTTACTTATACACAGTTTATTAATACTTTTCGGAACGTACAAAAGAAGCAAAAAAAAATAAAAAATCCTCACATAATTCAAAAACAGTCTTAAAAATTAAATGATCTTAACATCATATTTCTAATTAGTGATCTTCTTGTCGCCATCACATTTTCTCTCCACTGGCTTGGCTGGTTCTCCAGTTTGAGTAACATGAATGTTCTTGTGTTCAATTTGGTTTCCATCAACTCTCGGAGCGGTGACTGATAGGACTCCGTCCGAGGACAACTTAGATTCGATCTTATTCATATCGTAGTTCTTAGGAAGAACATACCTCCTAACGAAATGTCTATATATATGCCCATGCTCGTCTTCTTTTTCTTCGTGCTTCCCCTCTATGGTGATGGTGTTTTCTCCGGTAATTTTGACAGATACTTCCTCGGGTTTGAACTGTTGGACGTCCAGATTGGCCTGGAATTTGTCGTTGCCATAAGTTACGGTTGAACCAGAATCACTGTCGGAAGCCATAGATTTCCAGTTACGGATATATCCAGCTGGACAACGAAGAAGCATTCTAGGAACAGTCAAAGGTTGAAGAAGGTCTTCTGGTTCCAGGACAAGCCCGAAGTGTTGGTCCATGATTCTGGAAGGGCGCATGAAGGAATCGTCGAGTAAATACGGCAACAAAGACATACTGTTCACACTTTCACTGACTGTACGTATATTTGAAATATTACTTTGGTTTTCACAGGAGCGCTACTGCTGAATTTGAGATCTGACGTTTACTCTTCAACAGCTAAACTAAAACAAGCAAGCAACACACAACGCACTAATTTTATATATCGATCAGAGAATTCTAGAATACTCGGGTGCGCTTGAGAACGATCGATGTACGATCGGCTCACAAGGCTCTAGAATTTTCAGATGTGGAAGGAACCAGAACAGAAAAGTTGTTCATCGGATATTAATATTGTTCGGTCTTGAGATGCCTTGGTTGAAATCGATTCAGTGGATTTCTTCATGGTTTATATGTGAATGTTTCAATTACATATTCAAAAAAAAGATACAAAATAGCTTTTAAAGTAAGACGAAATATTAATGAAGGAAAGAAATTGGTAAAATTCCGTCAACTGATAGCCACAAGCTATCAAAAAAAATTGGTCTGAAGAAAAAATGAGCCTATTTTCCTTCCTCTTCATCACTAGCAGAATAAACACCCTAATTGACCTATTTCACACTTTTTCTTCATTGAAAACGGCCCTTTTCATGAAAAAAAACTTCCTTCTTTTATGACCACATAACAACAAATTAAGGCAGTAAAATGGTTAGTGAATTTTATTCATGTTAAGTTGGTAACTGGGAAAAAACGTGAGTGAAAATTTTCCTATTCATGTAGAAGTTGAATGGCTCGAAAAGTTGGCCATGCAAGTATGCGAAGATAAATGTTACCAACCTGACACGAACAAATTCACTCCACATTATGCATACATTTGTTGTTTTTCATCTTTTTAAAGAAGATTGAATTTTTGGGTAAACAAAGCTGTTTTTAATTTCAAAAAAATATGAAAAGCGGGTGAATTAGGGTGTGTACATTGTGCTAGTGTAAAGAAGGGAGAATTTTGACTGTTATTACAGCGTTAGACATATGTCACTCTAAAGTTTCAGTTGATATGTCAAAAAGAGTATACTGCGACCATGTAACTGAAGATGACTGCCGCAGTTGCAGTCGAAACATTTGGAGATCTAAACCAAAAACGACCATGGCAAAACCCGGAAAAGAACCAAAACAAATAAAAAAAATATTGACGATTTTTGAGATTTTCAGCATGATGCATTTTTTCAAAAATTCATATTTTTCGAAATTATGAAAGTTGTGCCAAGTCGCATTTAAATTCATTTTTGGTAAAATATTTTAAGTTAGTGATTGTCTCAAATGAAATATCTAAAATCGACCTGTGATATACAGGTTGCAAAACATATTTTGAATAAAAATGTGCAAAATCTTCCTTATTTCAAATGGAACACCTTGTATATTATCTATCCATAAGAAGCGCCAACAAAGACTCTCTGCAAATTTTCTTATATATTCCCTATGTTTAAAAATGATTTAAATAAAGCTTTTTTTTATAATTGGGAGTTTCTTCACCACATTCTCAATGAACTACTTTCATCTGGATACTGTCGAGAATAAATTCTAATTGTCAATTAACAATTCCTGTCTGATTCACCTAATATGGAAATCATATCAATTAGATCAGTTTTTGAAATCAATATTCTGATAAAATTGTACAGCAACATTCACTAAAGATGTCATTTCTTATACTGGCATTCACTAAAGATTTTAATACTTGTACATACTTGCAGGAAAAAATTTTGACCTACACGGTGCAATATTTTAAAGGAGATGGACAAAAACTATTCATCAAATTCAATGGAGTAATTAGAAGGTGTTTCATTACGAGAAATGTTTAAAAAACATATCGATTGGTCGCAATCGTCAAATATAGATTTCGCCGTAAAAAAGTCGTTCATTAACATTATGGCGAAGAAATAGGAAGAATATCCATTTTTCGAATAAAAAAGATTTTTTAGGAAAACTATTAATTTCTAAACAGAAAATATTTAATGAAATTTTTAGAACCTTTGTTGGCACTTCTGATGGATCGATAATATACAGGGTGTTCCACTTAAAATTATAAGATTTTGCACGTTTTCATCAACAATTTTTAGCAAGTTGTTTTTCGCACCCTGTATATCACAAGTGGCTTATGGAATATCGTTTGAGAGAGTCAAACAAGTGTAGAAGAGGGAAAATAGATCGATTTACCCCGATAAGTTACAGTGTTTACAGCCTGTTGTCTTGCATGAATAGTTTTGTTTTACTAAGCATAAAAGCACAAGATTTAATGCCGCGGCTGGTGTTTCATAGCCGAGCGTAGCGAGGCTATGAAACCAGCCAAGGCATTAAATCTGCTTTTCTGCCGTGTGAAACATATAATTTTTTCTTCAAATTTGTTCCAATTCCACGCAAAATCGACTTTTTCATATTCAAATTATTTCATCAAAGGTAACTGGGCCCTGCGTTACTATGTTTACCGCTGATGACGTTTGTTGAGTTTGTTTGTTTACTGTTTACTTTGTCATTGTCAATTTTAATAACCAGTTTGATTTAAATTATTATTTGGAAGGTTGCCTAGCAACGAACTTTTTCTGCCTAGGCAGTAAAAGTGGACTTTTTCTGCCTAGGCATTAAAAGTACAACTTCTAAGCCTGCCAAGTGTCGTTAAAAGGCCGCTTTTAATGTTATTTGGAGAAAAATTATTTAATTATGTCTGTAAGCTATCGTACCTACGTAATCTCAAATTTGCCAATCTGAAAAAATCTTTTCTTTTGAAAACTAAGGTGGGTATAGAATATCGATCCATCAGAGGAAATTATTACTGCTGTGTGCCTTGACGGAATCACAAATCAGCAACGCAAATAAAAATATGTTGCTCCACGTCCAATAATCATATCCGATGAATGTTGGGGCAACTCAATTCATTCTCCATCGTTCTCCGAACGTCACCGAAACATCTAGAAGCGGCAACGCTTCGGCCAATCAAATTCAAACAGTTCTGGAATTGTCTGGAATCGAACTCATTCATATAAAAGCAGTCGAAGTCTGTTGCGTAGGTCAGTTCAGTTTACAGTTTACTGAGTTTACCAAACGTTTTGAGGTAAAGTGAAGTGCTATTACAAGAGATATTTTCAAAAAGTTAAAAGCAGTATATCGAGATGTCTCTATTGCCATATCTACTTTTTGATGAACCCGACATGTGGAGGCCTAGACACAGAAACCTGGGGCTCCTGGAAGACGATCTTCTCCAGCCACTGGGAATTTCAAGGTCGCTGTTACAGTTTCCAGAATACATACGAGATTTGAGAAATCTCAGTGCCGCCCTTCAACGAGAGACCGGATCTTCTGTCAGCTTTGACAAGGACAAATTTCAGGCCAATTTTGATGTCCAACATTTCAAGCCTGAAGAAATTTCGGTGAAGGTAACCGGAGATAACGCCATTACAATCGAAGGTAAACATGAGGAGAAGCAAGATGAGCATGGTCAAATATACAGACACTTCGTAAGAAGATATGTCCTTCCGAAGCAATGTGATGTGGGGCGTATTGAATCAAAGTTATCATCTGATGGAGTTTTGACCATCAGTGCTCCGACTACTGGGGAGAAAGTTGAGCACAGAACAATTCCTATTTCCCAGACTGGAAAGCCAGCTAAATCTATCGAAGCAAAGGACGAAGGAATGGAGGTTGATCCGAAGAAATAAAATAATACTTATTTGTCATGTATTTTTCTACTTCATTAAGGCTGATTCCAAGTATTTTTAACCGTTGGGTATTAATGTATCTGATTACATGTAGAATATGTATGGTTAGATTTTTGTAAATTTTTATGTTAATAAAGTTGGTTTTTTTCCTGTGAAATTGTCTTGTTTATCAATACCACCTACCTACCAAATTTTATATTCTGGTGCTTTTTCTGTCAAGGACAAAGTTTTTTTTTGCTGTTTTTTAAATTCTGATTCCCATTTTATTCAATGGTAAAAACACGACCTTTTTTCAGTCGGATGAATTTCTTTTTACAACGAAATACTTTTGCCAGATATTTTACGAAAAAAACTGACAGAAAAATATTGAGTTGGAAGAAATTTATTTCCAATAGGTAAAAGAAAAGTTCGAATATTTTTTGGCAAGATAAAAACAATATTCAAATGCACTAATGATTACCAACCTTATTTCAAACGAGTATTAGAAGGTAGTTCTAGACTCATTATTACTTTGGACGCAGCTAAAGAATTTGAATTTTTTTTGAAAAATAAATTTGAAACCAAAAACCAAAAAGATTTGTCTATACGTTTTTTATAACTTCCGACAATAAAGTATACTTTGACTTTGACTATATCTGACTCAAAGAGTATAAAACCTCTCTCAGAACATTTAAAAACCTCATTGTTTGAATAGGAACAGCAAAGATGTTATTTGGACCAACGGGCAGTGGTATTTTAGGAAATGAAATAGTAGACCAGACAGGTAAAGAAGCACGAACTTATTATCATTAATGAACTACTCTGCTCTATTGATGAACGTTCTTGTAATAATGATCTCCCGAGTATCTGTAGACAAAATGTAGTCAAAGAATGGTTGAAAAAGTGGTCAGAAATAGCCAGAAATTCCACCAATTCTTACTTTCTCATATACAAGGATCTACCTAAAGAAGTTCCCCACATTTTTCTATTTGATGTTCCAAAAACGTATTCTCCACTATTATAACACGGCTCCAAACCAATCATGGATGATTTCCGGCCCATTTACACATGATTGGGAGTCTTGAATCACTTCTGTGCCACGATATCAAAACTAAGAATTAGATTCTGACCAAAAAAAAGTCAGAAGAATTTTTCCCTATTGTCATAGTGATAGAAAAATCTCTATTTTGATTTTATTGATGCAACTATCGTAATACGAACTTGCATAGCGCCTTACCCGCATTTATACTAGTCAATCTGGCAATTTTCCCATACTCTAGAATTCAACGAATGGTCTTTGGTCATGTTCTTGTTTAGGTATTAATCTTAAACTCTTATCATCAATTCGGTGACCGTTTTAAAATGAGCAATATACTCTAAGGGTTTTGCCAAATGTCAAAAGTATTTTCAGAATCCTCAATAAAAATATTGTATATACACGTCCTATGCCCTATGAACTCCAGCAGGTACTGGGAAACCCTGAACATAAAATGGAACAGTGCGAAAAATCGGAGATTCAAAAGATCAGTTAAGATTTCGAAAATAAATGTATTGGTCAAACTAAAATAGCTATGAAAACACGGTTCAAAGAGCATATCTTCCATTTCAGATATTTAAGAGCAGAAAAATCGAGTATCACCCAACATAATTTGGATTAATTAGACTTCATGATGGATTAAATAATCTAGAAATGGGAAAATGTCACAACAGTATGAATGCGGATAACCCTTTACCATATTGTCAGTCGATTGTTTAAGTTCAAATAAAAAATGTTGCATCAACGAAATTATATATATTTTTTTATTAAACTGTTTGTTTTGGAATATTTACAATAATTTCAATTATCTCGAAGTTTGTGCCATAATCTCCTGTCTAAATCAACCTTTCAAAGAAAAGCGAACGATGATGCTTTGAAAATCTTTTAGTTTTGCATGTTTGAAAATAAGTTAGTTTGGTAGGTCGAAATATTTGCCAGCCAGTATGTATGAGAATTGAAATATTTAGTGAATCTTGCTGTATGGGGAAATTTCGATATAATTTACTCAAAATGATGATTTCAAAAACTGATTTGATTGATACGATTTTCATATTAGTTGAATCAGAATTGGCAAGAAGAATTTATTCTCAACAGTATCCAGATATGAGGCATCCAGATGAAAGATCGCGGTAAAAAAAGTTCTTCATTTACACCAATCAATAGAGCATAAAATGGGTGATTTTTTAACAAAAATACTAGTAAGAAACCGACTTTGCCATCACATGAAAGACAGTCTGTAGTTATATTCAGTTATATTTTGGACTCGCAATTGTCATTTATTAGTTTGTTATAAATATTTGAATACAAAAAGGTTTTTTTTTGTGGTTTGCTCATAAATGAAAACTCCTTCAGCAATCTGGGAAAATTTATATAGAATTGAAATATGAACAAAATGAGATTTTTTACGACCCGATTGGATCACTATAGTAATGGAGAAAAACTGGGCTTGTCCTAAATTGATTAAAAATTCAGTAAAAATTACACAAGCAAGTTAAAAACCAAACTTTTTTCTTCGTAGTTTCCGATTTCCAATGGTCATAAAACTAATGGATTCAATTCTGACAAGAACTTGATGAAATGTTCATAATAGAAAGTCTGAAAAGCTCATAATATGTTAGTAAAATTTTAAAAAATAAAATAAAAACTTAATTAAATCTATGGTTAGTTTTGACAGACAATGAAACTACATAACCATAAATTGAAAGTAAAATAAATGAATAGCAGTAATGGTGGCTTGGGGGAGGTGCAGCCCTAAAGCTTCTCCCTGTCTGAGCCACTGGGTTCTTTGATTCTCTTTCAGTTGAAACTACTTCATTTACTAAAAATATATACCTACCTATAGTTTTCTTCTTTGAGAATTAGGAAACGTGGCTAAAAACTTACAAAACCTGTCGAGTCTTCATCTAAACGAAATAATCTGTGTGAAAGAAAAGTGTCCAATGAAGTTGTTTGTAATTCATATATTTTCTCATCTGTAAAACAAAAAACAACAATAAAGTTATGGCAAATTTTGGCATTGAATGCTTTGGCATTAAACCCCATGAAAATAATAATTAATACTTCTAATAGAACAGAATATATACAAATAATATGGTATGAAAATGGTGATAATACTACACAGTATTATATTTTTAACTACAATCGTGTGAAAATACTTTGTAAAAATACTCTATGACTAAGGCATTGTTAACACGATAAAAATTCAATTCAATAATTAATATTAAGTAATTTTCTGATAAATATGATAGATAAATTTATAATTATCACTAGAAGTTTGACTAAATTACTTCCATTTCACACTCCTCTTTGACAACGATCTGAGAGGATTGCATATCACTAATTTCATTTCTATCAGCTATTTCACCGGTTAATATATTGACAAATCTTTTTTCACCTTCATTATTGTTAAGACGTTCTGCGACGTCAGCACTTAGCGGAGGTTGAAAAAGTCTTTCGTTGAATTTGGACCCGTGTTCTTCGAAAATCAATCTTTTATCATCAACGCTTTCCCCCTCCAAGACACCGGCTTCATCGATTTGGTTTGAGGTTAACTTAATATTATCACAACTCATGAAACTCTCCACCTGATTCACTTTATTTGGCATGAAATGAAGTTTGTTATGTTCTCTCAGGAAGTGACTTTGCGGCACAGAATAATCGCAGTGTTCGCAGGTATAAGTACATTTCACTCCGGAAACGCACACGTGGCGCTTTTGGTGATTATCGACCGCGTCTTTCCTGCTGCTCACGTACGGGCAGCTTGGGCACCAAAAAGCCTTCTTTTCTTCCGCGATAGGCTCTTTGGTCTGGCCGACTTGTCGCTGCTGTACTATACTCGCAATTTGCTGGTCCGCTAAGCTCGGTCTAGTACCTTCCAGATAATCATAAGTGCTCACTTCATTGGTAACTTCTAAGCTGTCGTCAATTTCCAACTCCGCCTCGTCACTCGAACGCCTGGCAGCATGCGCCTCGGCGTTCATTTTGTGTTTCTTCAAATGTTGCACATAATTAGCATAATACTTTACTGAATAATCACAGTAGTCGCATTTGTAACGTTGCATCGAGCCGTGGAGGCCCAAATGCACTTTGTACTGTTCCCGTTTCTCGAACGCAGTCGGACACATATGGCACTTGTATCGCTTCTCCTTCAGGCGGCCGTTTTTCAAGTAGGGCGGATAAATGAAGTCTGGGTTTCCCCGCATCAGCTCCTTGATTTCGAGATCCGTCGGTTTAGGTGGAGGCGATGAAGGAGGCTCCCTGATTAGCTCCGCGGCGTGTTTTTGCTGAGCCTCAGATTTCTGCAGGAACAGGTCTGTCCCCGACAATGGCACGTTCTGCGTAGATTTCACGGGTTTACTCAATATACTACATAAGGTACTCATTTCCGCGTGGTTACTCCTACCGTTTTCAGTTACGACCCAGATTTGTTCCGCGTTGACGGTCTTTCCGATGTGAATCTTCGGCTGAGAAAAGTTCGAACTCGTCAGATACATGCTCTGCAGGGTTTTGGTTCGATCTTGGTATTCGCTGCTGTGGACCTTCAAGTGGGAGCTCAGATGAGGTTTTTCGCGGGACGTGTACGTGCAATGCTCACATTTATAGAACAACCTCGATCCGTGGAATCGTTTGTGGATCCCGAACTCCGTCTCCTTCAAAAATCTTGCCGGGCATTCCTTGCAAAAGTACAAAATAGATCCAGACCCCGAAGAGCTGTCTATTTCATCCGTTTCCATGACAGGGGAGTCTGCAGCTTCAAAGTCGTCTTGGGATACGCTCTCAGACACAGGATGGATACCGGTAGTTCTGCTGAGCTCCTTTATTTGTTCTTCGTCTGTTTTTGAGGGATCCACCAAACGATGAATACTACCGTACAAACCCTGATGTACTTTGGAGTGCGATGATAATACGCCTGCGTTATTACAAACATAATTACATTCGGTGCATCTGTGTTCGATGTCGCTTAGTCTATTCGCATTCGGATTCTTCTCGCGAATACTATGCATCTTCTCGTGTTCCTGTATATTGACTTTCCTCAGGTTAACGTGAGGGCAGTACCTGCACTTGAACATTTTGGAAAACTTGCCATTTTTTGACACCCAAACCAGAGGTATATCCGGGAAATTCTGAAGATCGACTGGGAACGGAATATGAGGCATTTCTTCGATGTCGTCCGTTATTTCATCCAAGTACATTACTTCGCCGTTTTGTTTATGGGATGCCACATTGATACCATGAACTTTCAGGTGCTGGTGAAGTAAATGGCGTTTGCTGACGTTGTAAGAGCAGTGCGTGCACGTGTATTGACCGCCTCTAGGCTTGTGGAACTGCTTATGGTATGTAAATTGAGACTTGGAGTTTGTCACATAGGGACAGGTCATGCATCTGAACTTCTTTCCGTCGCCTTCGTTCGTAGCTCTGTCAGACGCCAATTTTTCTAGGAATTCTTCAGGATCGTTTATTCCGTGCAACTTGAGGTGGTCGTACATGTCTTCTTTCCTGGACACGAAAAACTTACAATAGCAACATTTTGAAATACTGTTAGCCGCTGGTACGTGTCCAGCCAAATGTTGATCGAATTCCACGTCGTTATCGTTGGAAAATGGACAGAAAGTGCATTTGAAAGTGCCTTCTTGGGAGATGTCGATGTGATCTGGGTCGTCGGGAAATTCTTCAACCTCAATTTTTACTTGTCCGTTTTTGTTGCTGACCACTCGGATATCCCCACTGTGTTTTAATCTGCAGTGCCTCTGTAACACGAAGAGAAAAGTGTTATATTGAAATTTAACTGGGCGCTTCAACATAAAAAGCTCAAAAACATACATTTAGTTAACACTAAAAACAACATAAAAATGCAGAGAAACATATAAGCGAACGATGTACCATTGATATTATCAAACCAGTTAGGCCTAATTAAAATGAAAAAGCCGTGCAGTAAAAGAATGCAATTATGGAAAATGGAACGAGGAGAAATTGATTGTTAATAGTGAATATTTTTGAAATAGGAAAAAATCTGATTATTAAATATTATCACACATTTTTTGTTTGATTTTATTTCACCAGATTGATTGAAAATGAAAAGGAACAAAAATTCTGAATAATAAAAAGCCTAGTTATACAGTTTTCTCTCTTTTCCCTATTATAATTATTCCACAATTATTTTCCCATAAGTATTTAACAAGTTTATTAATTTTCTTGACTGTCTGATTTTGTCTTGTGGATTAGTTTTTCGTCTCTTGTATTTTCTTTTGAATAGACAATGACAACACATAATGTGCGTCTTTTTTCAACACACACTTTTACTTAATTGAAATTAAAATAAGCATGCTGTAATTAAGTAAAAGTGAGTGGTGAAAGGGAAATATTTTCCTTAAATTATTTTTATGGACAATACCAAGTTTGCTTATTTATGTACACATTTTCAATCGAAGTGAGCTATAAACTATAAACAATAGACTTTTTGATAGTTGATATTTTCACTTTTTTTGTATATATTGTTACGAACCTTATTATATTAAATAGAAACATCGTGAAGTAATCTAGAAACGCCATGGACCATTTATAAGCTTTCTAAGGAATCCAATGAAACATCTAGAAACAGTATATTCTGGTTCTGATTCTTATGGAGCCTTCATGCAGCAGTTTTAAGTCGCAAGAAAGAATATTCGTCTACGATTGGTTGGTATTAACAGTCCAACCAATCATACATGAATATTCTTTCTTATGACTGCACCATTAATGTAAAAAATTCCTATTGCAGTCTAGAATTTCTAGAGGTTCTAGAATTTATACTTCACCATTTAAGTAGTGAGGATTTAGCAGTAACTGGAATTAGTAAACTTTTTGATTTTTTGCATACAACTATTCTTTCTCTCGTGAATCCATCGAATAACCTATAGTACAGGCTAAATAGAATAAGGCCCAAAAAAAATTGGTCCCTTTTGATTTTCTACATTGTGGGAAGTTTTGGGGAACCAAATAAGTCTAGCAACTCTTCATAAAAGTACGGGCACGGAGTTTCGAAATTTTGGGACTTGAAACTCAAAAATATTTTGAATCGTGAATAACTCGAAAACCATGAGGAAAAAACTGCCGTGAAAAAAAATGTAAAGCACAAAATTTTCTACAAAAAAGGTCTCCGGTCATTTTTTCCTTGGAGCCA
Organism: Chrysolina americana; assembly: GCA_958502065.1. Classification (NCBI taxonomy): domain Eukaryota; kingdom Metazoa; phylum Arthropoda; class Insecta; order Coleoptera; family Chrysomelidae; genus Chrysolina; species Chrysolina americana. Next base: position 102,240,091 of record OY293410.1, on the reverse strand, counting down.
CTATTTCTGAGTAATTCTCTCTCAAAGCCGAAAGCCGGAGCACCCGCTCGCGAATTCCCGCCAGTGCGAATTCAAGCAAATTTACATCCCAAGCGCAAAAAAAGCAGGGCTACCATGTACCTCTCTCTGCGGGACATGCCTCATAGAATCGTGTAACAATATTGATATTACTGCAGATTTATTAAATGACAATGACCTAAGTGATGAGGGGGCCACAAGAAAATCGACAGCGGATTAAGAGGACGAAGAAGATGAGTCGCTTGATTATGACGAAGAGAACGACGAAAATGAAGACTCTGATTGATCCATTCTTTTCCCTTGAATTATTTTGGAAAACATTTTGTATACAAATATATTTTTTAAAGGCTTTGAGAACATTATCTAATATTTCATTCAAATAAAGAGAATTTTTATTACCAAACAATACTCCAAGATCTTCCTTATCTTCCTATCATATAATACTTTTTTATGCAATTTGAACAGGCCATATCAAACTGATCATAAATCTAATTGAATCAAAATATTTTCCTAGGTTAGGACAAAAGAGAATCCTCTCTTGTACTGAATTTTGAGCTCTAAATTCTTTGTGCCGGCATTTTGTGTTGAAATCCTCATAGTTTTCGAGTTATCCGCAATTCAAAGTGTTTTTGAGTACATGCACCCATTCTACGATGAAAATTTTGAGGTTAGGAAACATTTTTAGGGACCAATTAGTAGAAAATTTTGTGCTCTACATTTCTTGCTTCGGGTCTTTTTTTCGAATTCCTCGTAGTTTTCGAGTTATTCGCGATTCAAACTATTATTGAGTATTTAAACCCGTTTTAAGGTGAAAATTTTGAGGTTAGGAAAAAATACCTGGGATACTTTTTTGTAGAGAATTTTGTGCTTTACATTTTTTGTCACGGCAGTTTTTTTCGAATTCCTCATGGTTTTCGAGGTATTCGCGATTCAAAATATTTTTGAGTTTCAAGTCCCAAAATTTCCAAAATCCGTGCCCGTACTTTTATGAAGAGTTGCTAGACTTATTCGGTACCCCAAAACCTCCTAGAATCTAAAAAATCAAAAAGGGCCCAATTTAATTTGAGGTTTTAGCTCAACATCTAATATACCAATACTACTAGGACATTGTGGTTAGCGGTGTGCTTTTCTTGTAATTAAGAAAAAAATACTCAGTGTCTCTAGCCGAAATCCAATTCTGAAATATTCAAAACGTTGAAAACCTACACGTAATCATTGAATGTGAAAGAAAGAAAGAACGATTTGTGTTATCCAAAAACTGATTAGACGACACTGGGAAATTTGCAAAAGGTGTATCTACATAGTTGCAGAGTTATTATTTTCGTTACTGAAGTGAAAATTGATAAGACAGGTTGGACTATGGATGATAACGATAAACATATTCACAAGAACACACACATAAAAATAGCACTTAATCGTTCTAGAAAAAGACGTGCAAATGCATAAACACTTCATTAGTATATATTTAACATATTTGTTAAAAGAACGAGTTATTAGTTTGACCAAGGACTTTCCAGGTCGTACGTCGAGTCTACTTATATATTTTTATGTAGCATAAGTAGGTACGAGATTATGTTTAATGATGCATGTTTCAATGGAGTTAAACCTCATTTTACAGGAATTATATCATTGTGTCTTTGAAAGAAAATGGTGATTACATTTTTTTCTTTTCACCGAATAATTCAGATGTATAACTCAACTTATCTTCTCAACATATAAATTCTTTAAAAAAATTGACATTTTGGTCATTTGGGAACTACTTTCCTGGCTGATACCGCGACGGAATTGAATTATATCAAACAGATCTTTGTCATCGCAGAAGACCTTATTGGTGTAATTGTGAATAATAGTACATTTCTTCCACGGTCTACAAATGTTTTCAACATTATCTCGAAAACTGTTGGTATTGGCAAGATTGATTTTTAAATTATCATGATACCATCGGTTCTACGTCAGCATTGATCATTAAAAATAATCACCACTAAACGGTATTCAGTTCCCATCAGTAATTTACAAAATGTCCTTGCGACAATTGAAAAAATCTGAACTTTTTACATAGACTAATGAAGCGTTTTAATGATAAGAAGCGTTGACACAATCAGGTTAGGAAGTATAGGGTGGACAAAATTAGTCATTTATCTGTACGCCAAGGGTATGAGATCAATTTCTGCAGCATGATGGCGACACAGTTGCAACTAGAGGGGGCATATCATACCAAAGTGTTGTTTGGCTACACACATAATACTTCATGTTCCACTAGTTAATTATAAAATCAAAACAATAATAATCATAGTGAAAAGTTTCAGCTGACGCGAGCATTCCAAATTCCCAAAATACCTCATAATATATCTGATAGGCTAAGCATTTATACACAACGATGATCTGATCAAAAATATATAACCGATTTGTTTTATCTGTAATTTCGATTATCAAATAAATAATTGAAGCCACTTACAAAATGTGGTAAATATTGCGCAAGAATATGAGGAAATTTTATTGGGATATTTGGGAAACTCATTAATTAACGTAGACGAAGCCTACACTCTGTTCCATGTATGGAAAATCCATACCGATCCGGATGAGGAGCTTCAATCATAAGAAATGAGAATGAGTTAATGATGCAATGATGAGTTATGTGATCATGGTCGTGCTTAAGTTCTTATTTCATTGAATCCCTATTATATCGATGGTACAGGTTTTTCCAAGTTTATTACACAGTGTGTCAGAATTGCATCGCAATACCCTTATGGTTTTTCAATAATAAAATTGAGTGGTAACTTTTTCAAATACCTTTGTGCTCACTCATGAAGATTTTCATTTGGGTAGCGAGTGTTTTCATACATCATTCGAAAAAAAAAAATTGCCAATTTCTGTAAAACATCAGAATTAAGCTATATGATTCCAAAAAAACGTATCCCCAATGGAATCTGTTGGAGAAAGAAAGCTCAATGTGGATTTTTCAATTTTGTGTATTTGATTTTTCTGGTCCCTAAAAGCGGATACGAGCAATTTGGTCTTTAAACCGTACTTTCATGGCCCTTTTAGTTTGACCAACATACTTCCCGACATTTCGTTTTCTTCTGTCTTATCTAGGATATGTTGTGGCTTATACGAGGTTTACCACCTTCATATTGAGGGGTTTGAAAATGCTGTTGAAACCACGAATATCTCGAGGTTCGTTTGGGATAACGATACTTTTCTTTTCAGAGGGTTTTTTTTTCTTGAAAATGGCTTTAAAGTTGCTATTTATTTCCGAAACAAAACTGTCTACGTCGAACTGTTTTGTATCAAAGACAGTAAACGCGTCATCCACATACCTTACCCAAACTCAAGAGTAAATATAATAGCCGAGGCTCTATCTCGCTTCCCTTTCAAACCTACTCAGATAGGTAGTATACATTAGTATTACAAGTTCAGTACATTTCAAGCTCCTGAGGATGTCAACTTCGTTGGCGAAACGCGCGTCGAGTAGAATTGACATTGTTTTGGGTTAGTAGTTTATATTTCTTGAATTTTATTCACACCACAAGTTTCAGATATTCATTTATTTGTACACTAGTAGTGTTAACAGTAAGCAGTATGTAGCTTCTTCACGCCGGCCTGAGGAGTAGGCAGATTGAGACCTCAGCGTAGAATTACGTTTTAACCTTTCATTAATTTTCTTTCTATTTCAGTTCTTGAAAATGGCTCCAAAATCGGAGCCGAAACGTCGAATTTCAACAAATTCTAGACGCGGTTCAACCCGAACTTTTAGTTTTCATATATATATATATATATATATATATATATATATATATATATATATATATATATATATATAATAAGGTAATTCTGCCTCCCATTTGAACAACTTCACCCGACTAGAATTGTACTTCTCACCTTTCAGTCTAACGCGAATGAAAAGATGCTTCTGGAGTATTCGCTGAACAACGATGTATACTGTGGACTTCCCAGAAGAACCGACCAACTTTTCCTGGAATGGAATAGTTGCCACAACCACTGACCTCATTGTTGATAAAATAAAGATGATAGACTATTGTTTTAACTTTGAAGGCAGTTATAGTAAAAAAAATCCCTATTCGACTATGCCAGCACGAAGTGGAAAATGTGCAGAGAAATATTCGATACAGACAGACTCAAATAATGCCACCGAGGGTGAGACTCGGTAGCTGGTCAATAACATACTCTCTGCTGGTGACGCTGCAGTGAGTAAAAGTGTTTTCAGGGACAACCGAGTTCATAGTGGGACTGACCAGATAAAAAAAATATAGAAACCAAAGAGTGGCAAACCACAAGAAGGACAGTACACTGGGAGAACCTCACCTCCCTGAGGAAACACAAAACATCTCTCTCTTTCTCTATGGCGAGTGTTCAAACGCATCCAGAAGAGATGCAAGGACATTCCAATCGTAGAGATCATGTAACGCTCTAAGAATATGACCGGGAATCGAACAAATAGATTCTGCTAAGATCCTCCTAAGAAAGACTCGTACTCATTAGTCTACATAATAAATGGCATTTCTCTAGGTTCCTCTTAATAATTCTGAGATCATAACGCTGGGGATGCAAACTTACACCCAAGACGTCAAGAAGAACATCATCCGAGAAACGTTGGTTTAGCAGAAATTGCTTCAGAGCTGTCGCCTTCAAGCAGGTAGCAAACCATCCGTAGTACAAAAATCCGGGCTTTGGGACCGAGTAAAAATATGTTGAAGCTAGAAACATATGCACATAGACAGTTGAATTCTAGAAAAGGCTCACAATGCCAAGATCAAAACTAGTTGTATGTTCAACGGATCTCGGTCGTTTCGTTATTTGGCCAAATCCGTTGTAAGAAATTCCACTTTCAGCTGACCGAAGGAGATGAAACACCAGCGACGAATGCCCAAGAAGAATCCAATACTTTTGCAAACATGTTTGCTGCAAATTCCAGCCTGAATTCATTGGGAAGACAACTCCCGAATCTCACTTCCATTGACAGTCGTATATGCCGTATGCCCATACCTTTCGCCAATAGTATGGGTCATGTTGGCGCTTGGGAAAGCATTCGCTTCTCAACCCAATCACCGATAAGTGCTTGGGTTCGAATCCCAGCACGGTCGCCTGTCACGTACATGGTATTACAGGTTGAAAGGAATGCATATGCACGTGTTTCGAAAACCCTGAACGGGCACGCATTTATCTGAATGATCTTTTATTTTTTTTGCTCTTCGTAAATACCAGCTGGTATAGAAGGTGAATTTCATAATATTTTAACAGATCTTCCGTAATAAGTTCAAGAAATGATAGTTATAAATGCAAATAAAATCATCAGTGATAAAAACTAAAGGAGAGCACAATCTAATCCGAATTCTGTGGTTCCGTGGACCATGAGGGAATTATGGAAGGTTTTCGGTAGTTTTGAATGTTTTGCTATGAAGTAAACAACGATTAACTATGTGAATTTCTCTTGAAAAACAAAAAGAAAAAGTGTATTGAGATATTTTATAGAATATAGTTTATACCTAGTATACGTAACAACCAGTAGTAAAATTCTAGTCGACTTGTTTGCATATGATCTTTTTGATGAAATATTTTGATCGAACGCCTTGACACTTTGTGGATAAAATGCAATTTCCGTTAACAAATGACAGGTTTATACGTTTGAGTTTACTGCTTACTATTTTCGGACTATCCAACGAATGAAACGTTCTCGATCAGTATCTCATCAGAAAACAATACGGCGTGATCTAATCTTATATTTTATTCCGTGGCTCACGGTCAGAAAGTTTGGCCAAACTGCTTTTAAGTGGTTTGTTTCGAATTTAGTAAAATTAACCGATAGAAATTACGTCACTTGAAAACAGTCTGACCAAACTTTTTGACCGTGAGCCACCTGCGTAACTTTTTCCCGCCATCGGAGTTAGAATACTGGTTAATACGTATATTGAGGCTCATTATCTTGGACATCACAGCTAAGAATCCATCAGATTTTCATTCTGGGGCATGCAGACACTCATTCTCTTACGTACATACACGTGTTAGTGAAACCAAAGTCTCGTCCAATCTTACAAAACTAGCCCCTCATCCGAAATTCCTTTCCAGATTGTTCTTACATGAATAGTCCTTTTTCCCAAATTCCTTTCCCGATTGTGCCAGTAACAGAAATGAAAGTTAATTGGTTAGTGAGGTTAGTATACCTGAATTACATGCTTCCAGTTAGATACCTGGTTGCAATGACCGCAACGGAAGGGTGCCGGGCCTCCCTTCCCCCCCGTTATGTTATTTACACTTGCCTCATCTTTATCAGGACTCGTACCCCTTATCAAATCCTGTTCGCCCGCCGACGTCTCCGCTTCGCACAGTTGCTGTACGCGGTAGTGGTCCTTCACATGCTGCAAGAGGATGTCCCTGGATGCGTCCCTGTTAAACAAAGTTGAGATTAGATGCGGTTAAAGAGGAATCTACATTGCAATTAATATAGTTATTTTCCTAACAAGTGCGGAAAGTGATACTTTTCCTCACGCGACTGCCGTTGAACTGAACACCGCGAAGCGGAGTTCGGGCAAGCATTCAAGGGCGGGAAAGACACTTCACGCATGAATTAGGAACATTATTTTTTCTACGACCGCATAAAAATTCAAAGAGCACATTGAAAATATATATTTTATTTTGTAACGTAACATGCATAAGGCTTCCTAGCATTAGCAGAGTGACAGATAATGTATCTAGCCAAGGAGCGTTCGTTAAGTATTATTCACTTAGGTGATCATGTGACACAATCAGCATCTGCTCGCTCTGCTCGATCTTGTAAAAACCGAACTCACCTATTATGTGTTATTATAATATCATTGTTTGGTACTTTTATTTCCAAAAGTAGTATCGGTGATACCATCCAAACGGTTTTTTTATGTTTGTACGTTCAAACCGTTCAAAAGTTAACAGGGGCAGGCTATTAAAAGCCGCACTGTATAACAGAGCAAGGATATTAAATTTGTCTGTAGTTGTCCATTTCTTTTGAATTTCTTTTTTCACTAGTTACTTTAGGAATAAATACAGCAATTTTTTTACGAGAAGTCCTGCCGCTTCCATATTGTTTCAGAGCGTTCATTATTGAGAATAATGAAAGATTCCATCGACAGAAAAAAATTACCGAGCGTTGGGGAACAGTTGGACCCAGCAATTTTTTTTATTAGAGTTCCTGCCGCTTCCATATTTTGTCCATATTTTGTCAGATTGTTTGTCGGCAGAAAAAAATAACCGAGCATTGGGGAAGAGTGGTCTCAGAAATGTTTTATTCAGTAGTCCTGCTTCCACCGTATTCCGTCAGAGCGTTCAAGATTGAGAATAATGAAAGTTGAGTTGGAAAATATGAAATATTCCATTGACAAAAAAGTGAAGGGGGTAGGTTGGGCTCAGCAATTTTTTCATTATAGGTATTTTCACTACCACTTCTTGGAATCTTGAATTTTCGAATTTTGACTATGGATTCTTTCATTATTCTCAATCATGAACGATCTGACAGAATATGGAAGCGGCAGGACCTTTAAAAAAAATTGCTGGTTTCAACTCTCCCCAACACTTAATTTTTTTCTGTTGACGGCGTCTTTCAATATTCTCAATCATGAACGTTCTGAGGAAATATGGAAGCGGCAGGACCTCTAATAAAAAATTGCTGAATTTATTGCTATAGTTTTTTTTATGTAAAGAATTAAAGGAAATTATTCCGGTGTGAGAGATTTGTTTATATGGTTCAATAAGATTTGAAGATGTTTTAAATGCAAAACAGTGGCGCAGTCAGGGGGGGCTTTGGGGCCGCAACCCCCAAGCCACCTATCTACCTATCTAAAATGAATAAAATTAAAAAAGCCTCTATAAATTCCCAAACTGAAATCCTGCCTAACTCAGTGATCTGTAATTTTCAGAGCTGGATGAAATAGTTCATACTTATCTTTCAATATCATCTCGATATTTTTCGATTTCAACTTTCAGAATTATCACTGTTTGAAGAGGATGGATTCACAGTACCTCTTTCTTATCTATAATATTTCTCGGTGTCACGAGCAACTTTTTTTCAATTTCCCACAAAAGATAAACCTCCTTTGTTAACAGAAAAACATCGTGAAACAATCTTTAGTGGCCTATAAAATATTATCGACAAAGCAATTCAAAATTAGTGATTTGCAATAATCCGTGGTTGAAACAAAACTGCTTTCAATGGAAGTTATGACATAACGATAAACACTCAAAAAGGTCAACCTTGAACACACGTTCTCAACAAAAGAAAACATAAAAATATCAAATGAAACTGTTTGGCCTGAATAAGAAGAGAAACCATATCTCTGTGGTTCCAAAAGTCACGACGTTTCGATTAATCGTCTTCAAGTGATTCCCACAAGGCGATAATAAATTGAGGCGAATATCTATCAGACAGGAACATTGAATTACTTCTGACATTTATTTAATGCCTGTGCATTCCCCGATGTGATAATGACACATATCTTAGAAGTTCGAGAATGTTCCATTTAGGTCTAAACAATGTGTGTGTAGCATTGGGTCGTATGCATAAACCTTGAGCAAATGCTTTTACTTGGATTTACTGAAGCAGACGTATTCATCTAGTCCACTTATGAGAGAGACAAACCTATAGTATGAGCATTTCAAAATGAAATTTGATTATAGAAATAATCCAGCCTTTCTCATATTTTCCTATATTATAGAATTGTCGGCAAACGTCGAACAGAAATAATTCAACAGCACCGTACGACTGCCGAATCACGTCTACCCAACGCCTGGCAAAGTTTTTTCTACAAGAATATACTTTGCAATACTTCCTGTAACAACCACCAACTGGCAATCGAAAACATGCGACATCTGCAGACTAGTTTCGCGATTCAACTCGCTCATCAGTACAGACTCGGCCACATAGCTCAAGCAGTCGTATGGGGCTATTGAATTATTTTTGTTCGACGTTTGCCGATAATCCTATAGTATAGGAAAATATGCGGAAGGCTGGATCATTTTCCACATGACAAATATTTAACTATTTTTCGTGATGAAATTGGTACAAGCATTTGCTAACTTTTATGAATACCACCCATTGTCGGCAAATCTCAAACAAGAAAAATATCACTTACTTGAAATTGCATTTCTTGCATTTGAACAGAGTCCGTTTTCCCTCGCTGCTCGACCGCTTCTTGTCTGCCATTTGAGCCAGGAAAGAGCCGTCGGCTATTTTCAGCGCTGGTGGAGGTCTTAGGGGAGAATTCTTTGGCAAGGAACTGAAGTCGTTGCTGCTTGTCGCCCTGTTCGGCTTTGGCAGGTCCGACTTGCTGGTTGAAGGCGAGGAATTCCTGTCGTGATGGTGCTTGGGCCTCGTACCGCATCCTCCACTCGTGTCCATCGTTTGGTTACCGGTCACAGGAATCTCCGTCAAATATTTATTGTATTTAGTGTAGTTTCTTCGTCCCGTCTCGTCCGTCATCAGAACCCTCGCAGATTCGTGGGCTTGGTCTCTCACGGACTTCAGCTTGATGTGCTTGGTGATGTCCCATCGCCAATTGGATCTGTACGCACATAGCGAGCACTCGAACGGTTTCTTATTCAAGTGACCGACGATGTGGACGTGAAAACGAGATGCTGTAGAGGCCCAGAAGGTGCAATGGGGGCACCTGAAGACGCGCTTGTGCTGAGCCACCGAAATATCGTTGCCGTGGGTCGGCACCTTGTCTGACCCCGTGGGCAGCGGAGAATGGTGGACGCTGCCCGAGTTATTGAGTTCATGGCCCAAGTAGCTGCTTTCGCTGTCCATCGGCGATTGGGTGCGGACGGACAGGTCCAACGACACGTTGTCGTCGACTTTGTCGTCGGTGTACTCGTAGTTCGAATCGTCCACTTCGATGTCCATCGGCACCAGTATGTCGTTCCAGACGAACACTTTGTTTTCCATGGGGTGGGGCTTCATTTCCGAGTCGTCGCTGATTTGCTCCTCTTTAATCGTCAGCTCGCCCTCGTTCTCGGAATCCACTTCCTCTTTCTTTACCGTCAACAGCTGCGCCTTGTGCGCGTCGGGGCACACTTGCAGGTGATTGTAGAGGTCCGTACTGGATTTGCATCTCTGCCTGCAGAACTGACACCGGGAGGAGCTTATGTTGCGCATCGGGATCACGTTTTGCATCTTACCTAAATGAATTCCGCACGATTTCTGGTGTTTCGCGTGTTCCGTGAGGCACTTGCTCTCGTGCCCGCAAATGTTGCACGTCAGATTGCAGCTACCTCCGGTTCCAAGCTCCAGTTTCTCTCTGAGGCTGTCGAAGAAAGAAGCGTTCTTCTGTTTCAATACCTCGGTTAGTCTGTTGCTCTTCGGCGAAGAGAAGCTGCTGTACATAGACGCAGGTATGAGATCAGGTACTTTTGGTATGGTTGATTTGAATACGTCTTCGGAGCCGAACAAGGAAGCGAAATCTTTGAGGACGCTGTTCGAGGATTTCGCGCAGATGTCGTTCATGACTTTCTGACTCATGGTCGGCTCACTGGGTTCCGGAATTTCGGCGTTTTTCAGCACTGGGTAGGCTGGTCTTTGTTGACTCGATTTGAGAACTGACGTCTGCGAAGGAATTGGAATGAGATTGGGTATTGGCCTCGGGGATTTCTTGATCACCGGTACGCTCTCCTCCCTGTCGAAGTTGTGCACTTTCTTCTCGTGCTTCGCCATTTCGGAGTCCCAGGCTGTCTTGAAATTACATAATTTGCACTTGTTTTTGAAGTATAGCTTTCCATTGGCGTGATGGACTATGTCATCGGGATTTATGAAATCGGACCCGCCGAATTGTTTTCCCTCAATGCTTCCGATGTCAGCAGTTTTCTGTTTCTTCGGCGGCGGTAACTGTGATTTTGGTTTCTTCTTGGGCTCTTCCGGCGGGGCCTCCGTCGATTCTGGTGAACTTTTGGCGGCCTGCAACACAAATAAAGCGCGACTTCAGTAAACCGACAAAGTAAACACGTTTCTTAAGAAAACCGAGCGGAAATCAATGGGCGTTCGGGATTATGAGCAAGAAAGCACGGTTTCGTTCCGCCCAAAGCAAAGATCGGTGTGGTGTTATCACATATCGCGCTATACTGCACACACTGTTTAACGCGCTAGTGATAAGCGATATCGGCAGGTAAGGCGCACCTACACGATATTATTCACGGTTTCATATCAGGGCCGCATTTTGGTAAATTTCTTCAAACCCGAGCACCGCTTTAGAATTTCTGGTAGGCCATAGAATAGCAGAATCATTTTCGTGATGACGATAAAGAAAAAACCCGTTAAATATGTGAAACCAATAAAATGGAGGATCAATTGTTAACCGAACAACTTTTTATAACACTTACAAACAGCAGAGCGAAATGTAAAGAACTAATCTAATCTAATGTGTAGGTATTTATGAGACCATAGGAACTAGATTTCAGAGATCTGAATTCGTTTAAAAACGCAAGTGGCTGAAATGAGAAACGTAATCGCAAAACTCAATAATCTAAGCTGTTCATTACATAAAACCGTCAAATTCAAAAACTGACGAAATAAAATTCTATCAAAAAATCCTTTAATCCTATGTAAAAAGGCAAAACCAATAGATTGACCAAAAATAAATTGGTATTATCTGTTGTAAAATCCGCGAAACCGAATTATATAAGATATAAAATGATAAATAAGAATTGAAATCTAGCAAAAAGTGTTGAGGGGCTAAAGGAATACTGAACCTTGTAGATAACGATCAGCTCGTTGTAAAACTTGCCCTATTATCTCCTAGATGGCGCTGACTTGTGACCGTTGAACAAATCGAATCACGTCGCACGAATTCATAACAAATCGTTCAGTACGAATCTCCCATTCACGATTTATTTAAGTATTTATATTATTTCGGTAATATTAGGTGGTAAGATAAAAAAATGTAACCCCGACATCAGATGACCGTACGCTGCGCCCTCTCTGAGGGAGTAGAGCAACTCGTAATCCACTTTCTGGTAGTTTTCGGTTTGAACAATGATTCTTCTGATGACTTTCAATGTGTCAATTTTGGATCTTGTGATGTATTGATTCGACGATTTTAATTCTCATGACTTCCGAATTTACGTTTTAAAATATATTTGAATATATCTCATACAAGAAATATGAATAAGCATAAATAAAAGAACCTTCCAACTTTTAGTGAATTGAAAAAAAATATATTTCTTCAGGAGTGTCACGCTATTCTAAGAGTAACATATTCAAATATGAATTCTTGAAAATATGAATTCTTGAGCGACAAGTTGTCCACAGAATTTTTTATTTTTCGGTGCTACCTAAGGCCGTTTAATATTTGTTAGGAAATATTGAAATTAAATAGTTGATTATCAATCATTGGACACTGGGCAGGGACAGGCCAGGCCAACTATAATGTTGTCCGACCTACACTATCTGTCAGATGTAGTTTAATGTCCCTTGTGGTATTAGCCAGGGAAGTAGTTAGATGTTTGCAGAAATTTGTGGAGAGAAGGGCACTTCATTTTTGTCGATTTTATTCGTTTCACCTTGCCTTCTTCTTTTTAGTTGAACGCAGAATGTGAGATTCAGAGGGTTCAAATTTAGCAAATACATTTAGAAGAAATTGGAGTACTATTTGAATGTACTGAGATATATTTCATCAAAAAATTCCGGTTATTTTTTTCGGAAATCAAAAAATCGATAAATTCCATGTATCGGTATCATGTCAAAAAGATAAGAGGACCTATTGAAGACATTCAAAACCTGGTAGAGACTTTGTTGAGAAGAACTAAAAAGAAAAATTCGATAAAAAGTGTATCAAATACCAGGAAATTCTAACATTGCCACTGTTTACCGAATTGAGCTAGTTCAGCGATTTATTCATAACAGTAACTCCACTACCAAATAATAAATTTATTCTCAGTGATAAAACACGAGACAGATTTTCATCATGTGTCGAATATCCCCAGATCCCACTCATAATAAAATCGTAAATGATTGTATAAGGGGCAGCTTAACGTATTTTTTCATTAATTCAATAAGTAGTATCGGGTTCTCAAATGAAGAGTCACTACAACATACAAGGCATTTATTTCACTTGGAAAAAAATTGGGAAATTCAAATGAAAATATTCGAGGATTGGATCCATTCTTTAAAATGTATGAATAAACATTGCCTAACAATGGAACAATTCGTCTGCATACAATGATGAATCATTTGCATTTAATAATCAAAATACAAAAATGGATTTAAGAAAAAATATTATGAAAATCCGCGCAGTCACAGAATTAACAACAGAATAATTAAAGAGATATTTGACATGAGATCGATCTGCTCGGAATACTAGTTGCTATGTTGGATTGTTCCTTCTCCTTCTGTGTTTTGTGTCTCGTGTCATTTGTCTATGTCAACTTTGACGTTGAGCTGTCTTGAAAGATGATCCTCCATTTCTCAATTCACTAATGACATTCCATTTTCACACGTTGAATCGTTAACTTTTTAAAAAAAGATTCGTATTAATTACTGATGTTACGCCCTGAAATTTACTGGGATATAGGCTCTAAGCCTCCCTAATTTATTTTGAAAACTGGGATACAGGCTCCCTTACCACTTTTACTTAATTAATTTTTATTAAACACTCAACTTGTTAGTGCGCACATAATCCCCTAGTGGGAACATGTGGTAACACTCATTTTATTTCATTAAAAGTTCTACATAATTTTCTCTCCATGTAAGTAATATCATATTGTATTAGATTATTGATAGTTACACTGTTCTTCTTTTATTGTAAAATTTTAAACTTAGCTGATGATGAACCTATATAGGTTCGAAACATGTACTACTATGAAACCATTGAACTGATCGATAGTCTTTTATCGTTCCAACATCACTAACATTTGGTGGTTATTTTAAATTTGTGGAGATGATTTTGAGTTTTTCTTCATCGTGAATCTATACCACTCCACTTCGAGACACAATGGACTTCTACCACAGGTTTAGAATATATTTATTTATAATTCATGATTACAATAATAATCACTTACTCATAAACGCTCGTTGAGTGTACCCAAAGGCATAGCCTGTGCGGGTAGAGTACGGCTATTATTATTATTATTTGCCGTAGCGCTCCGGGGCGACTTACTGATGTTTTAGGTGATGTATTCACTTTTCAGCTGTAGGAAAACCCGGAAAACCTACAGCACCACCTCGGGTGGTCGGTGTGCACTCCAAGCTAGCACTAGACGAGATTGGCATCTAGACAACTCACAATACACTTGCTTTTCAACAAGGCATGCGGCCGCCAATCGAATCCGATATAAAGTAGTTGAGAAAAATTCTCGTACCTACATCGGATTCGAACCGACTATCGCTATGCTGGAGTTTCGAACGGCCTGTGCATTAGACCGCTGATCCACCGACCACCATCTTCAATATTACATTTGCTTTCTCAGATATGTCTGATGAGGTGTCATTACCACTATCATAATCAACATCCATCTTCTTGAAAATAACTTGAAATTGAAGCAACTACGTGCAAACATTCAAACACGCGGCGTGCCAACAAACCGTTTCTATAGTAACGATACAGAAAGACCACTGGATGCTCTGAAATTGTATTGGAAGTATTGATAACATTGATAACAAGTATAGAAGAGAGAAGTATTGGAAGTATTTATTTTCAAAATATTTCAGACGATGTAAATTCACTTTCACAGTTGGACAAAAAATGTTCATCGAATTTCGTGTATAAAATTCGTGTTTTCATGCCACATTCGAAAGAATTTTTGTACTCAATACAAAAATTACTATTTTGACATTGACAACTAAAACATTAAAATACAGAACCTGACCTTTATAAATACCTATTACACTACTTATAAAATAATTGGTTTTACTTCTATATTTGTCAATATTAAAGTTGAAGCTACAATTATTACAATAATTATTGAAGACATTACAGACTTCAGCGCCGTATGTAAAAAAAAATTGCAGTGGGAGATATGGAATGCTCATTTTCTGGGTCCGACTCTGTCGTGCTATCACACTGGCTTATTTCTACGTGTCCTTCGTCAAATTGAAATTAGAACGTTACTAAACTTCGAAGACTGGAGATATTACGTTAAATTATGATTAGAGCCGCGTAGAGTATATAAAAGCAAACATGTCTCATATTGGCAGATGTGTCATGGATAGTGTACTTTGGACACATTTCTCATGACTTCAATTTATCTGTTTTCTTATCAAAGATAACTGGTGTATTCGGTATGTAGGTTATATTTTCCGCATTCAGTGACGAGGATAATCATTAGTTGAAAATATAATGTTTCAACTGAAAGTTGGACACTTATATTATGTAAAACCTATTTGTAACTCATAACCACGGGTTTAGGGCGGGGTAATGGGTATCTGAATACTTCCCTGAAATACTAAGGTATATGTATCTCAGGTTAATGGGGACAAGTCAAAGAATCCTCATTTTTCACCAAAATTATTAGAAGTGGTGTAAAAAAAATCTAAATAGATAAACTTGCATTTTACAAATTATTTTAAATTCACCAAATTATCTATCATATTTATACAGATACAGAGTGACCCGTCTAAAACTGTTATTTACAGAGCATCAATAGTTCCAGAAAAGTGCTATGAATTCGAAAAAGAAATAAAAATTTTAAGGCCTACTTTTTCCATGAGAAGTGAAACAAATCAGAATTTTTCAGGACTGAAAATTTTTCACGAGACAGATGTAGGTATTAGTAATTTTGCTCCCTAATATAACTTTCCGGAAAAATGGGTGGTTCCATCGCTGTTGGCGTGCAGTGTATATCACGTAGGATGACACATTTTGTGCAGTGAGTTCATTTCTAGTGCATCTATCGATCCTGAAAATTTCATGGTTCTACGTTAAAAATTACGGAAGATACAGGGGTGCTTCCATGAGAAGTGAAACACACTGTATGTTCTTTCATGTGAACATTGAGGGATCTTATGGTTCTCCCAATGTAAGTTGTCGGACAGTTTCCACATGGAAGATTATAACTGTCACTTCTCATCGATTTTTCTATATGATCTTTTCTGTTGTAAATTAAATGTCTGATGGTACTGTCACATATGAATTAGATTTTGAATTTTGGAAATTTTGTTAGAAAAGGGGCCTAGTTAAAGCAGGGATCTGTGAATTGAGGAAGACTGTTTCGTTTTTGATGATGTCAGCAGAAAATCGATTGTTACTGCCAGTTATTTTGGGATGTTAACTTCATTTTCAATATTGGAGTTAGACATCAGATTGTTGTGTTTGGCTTGGTCATTTTTGAATTCAGAAATAATACAACATTCAGTTATGAAAGATGATTTTCGAACCGCATTTCAGATGAGTAAATAAACCTTTCATGAGATATCAAATAAGACTTTTTAGAGTTTATAAAACATTAAATAAGTTCTTTAGTTTATTTGTATTCAGGGTATTACAGAAATTGGAACAATAGATACAATGGGGTGTTCTATGAGATATAATGACACAATGAAAAGCATTTAACTTTTTTTCTAAAGCACTTGAAAATCTCCCAAAAATAGACTCATTTACTCACGATTGTTATCTTCTAGTATTATTCTAGTATTTATTACTCGTATTTCCGCACCGTTGACAGATTATTATTATTTCTTTAACCTTGCCAGTTATTACATTTGGTTTTGAAATAAAAGCACTGAATTAAATGAAAATGAGGGCAATGAGGCATTCTCATTTCATAACAGGGGATTAAGAAGTTACTGAAAATAACCGGAATTTGATTTCACAACAGGTGTTTGAAATGACCGCCACCACTTTCTATGCAGTCTCGCACGACGAAGTAACGAGTCACAAGCACGCTGAAAACTACATTGTTGTCGCATCTGTTGAACGACGTTGGTATTTTACCTACCTACTTCCTACCTAATTACTTCGAAATTTGCGTCTATTATCCGATTGAAATATCGAGTTTCTGGAAAAGTACCACGATTGCAGATGACGTGTGCGTAATACTTAACAACACTGACATTTTCCATACTAGTGAGTCCAATCGGGATTGTAGGAATTTCGAAAAACAGAGATGTAAGTAAAGAAAATACGAATGCAGCCGAATACCGAAACACAACAAGAATCTAGGTACCTACCTACATAAAATGTATGGATTCGTCAAACGATTTAACCAAAATTCATCTGTGATAAGTACATAAAATAGTCACAAATATCCTAATGAATGCAACAAGCGATATGATCGCAGACCACGACAAACAATATACGACTCTAAATCGATTAGCTCGCGAGCTCCTGTCCTTAAAGGGGAACTGAATGATGAGGGTTTTTGCGGCCGAGGCCAAGCCAAACTCAGCGACCCCCACAGCTCCGAGTACCTGAGTTAAGTCTACCTCGAAGCTAAAGGGGAACTGTTCGAAGAAAGAATATCGTTTACTGTATCATATCTACCATCTTTCAACATTTAACGTCGGCAACATTGTCAAAGTTATTTATCACGCGCCGGTCTTTTTTGTCACCGCTTCGGTTACATCTAGGGACCATTGATCTCTGGCCAGAGGTTCCCAAAAGTTTTCCAGAGTTTTCCGAAATATCCAATATCCAATATTTTCCAAAATAACGTTTTTTCGAGAAAAATGCATTCTTTCATTCAGCTTTGTTTTTTCGTTTTCTATTTCATTTCATTTATTGCTTCAATTTCGGAATCACCCTGTATAGACTATGAAGCAGCTACCTAGAAGACTCAGTAGTCCTGAGTAATCCTGAATGTCAGAGTTCACCAAAAATACTTCCCTCAAAAATAGGAATTTTTCCAGATTCCCTGGTAGACTCGAAATCTAAAGTGCCACACTCCATCAAAGAATTATGATGATGAATTGATTATAAATGCATTATTCATCCATCATCTACGATATTATTTTCTATAACATTCATTACATGTAGTGAATTAGTAATATGAATCATTCCACTCGGTCAAGGCCACCTGCAACATTACGACATGTACATGGAATCGCAAACTTACCATTATTTTGGTGTGAAATGAAGTTGCAAGGGAAATAAAATCGAAATCTCTCACAGCGCTTGGCCTTCCAATTTTTTCTCGATATATCCCCAGTAAGCGGCTTTTATTTTTAGACGATTATTTATTTCGAGATAAGCGACTGCGAAATTAAATATACAAGGA
Source organism: Chrysolina americana (assembly GCA_958502065.1). Taxonomy (NCBI): domain Eukaryota; kingdom Metazoa; phylum Arthropoda; class Insecta; order Coleoptera; family Chrysomelidae; genus Chrysolina; species Chrysolina americana. The sequence continues at coordinate 102,221,890 of OY293410.1, read as the reverse complement.
AGTAAATATTATGCAATGTATAATATTTTTATAGTTGAATAAAATTGTTGAGAGTCACATCCTTCAAATATTGTGGCAACAAGAATCATTATCTCGTGACCAGGCATCCTACTGTGGAATTTTTCTGCATCCTTCTTCAGTTACGTAAAACAGCTAATTGCAGGTAAACCGGCTGTTATAATAAATAATCCATTGTTTTTCATGATTTAAATACAGACATTATTTAGTGCAGTCATTTGATAGTTAATCGCTAATTTTGCGAGTACCCACTGGAACAAGAAAATGTGTTCATAATAATACGATATTTTCGTAGGAATCAATGGGGCTCATACAGATTTTAGTCATAATTTCTTTCGTGTCGTGATATAAAATGGTTATTATCCAACGACTCTGGATTTCATAGTTATTTTTTCTGTATACTGACATCTCTGGATTTTGATTCTGGTTGATAGCATATAGATACATTGATTTCAAATTCATAATTTCGATGAAAACCGGACTTTTTTGTATACATTATCTGACGGGAAATTTGGCGACCGAATGCTATACAAACAATGAAAACTTGTTACAAAATCCAACTAGCAGTTGTCATGTAGTTGCCAGATGGGTTATTTATTCAAAGTTATTCTCAACACAGGATTCGAAATCGTATAACCAAATTGTTCATACATAGGGCAAACAGTTAGTTATTTAAAATAAAGGATGACTGAACATAATAGGGACTGTAAAAATATACACAACTCACTTAAAACGATGAAAAATCCAACAAGCCTTGCGGAACATTGTAAGGTAACTGTTAATCCAGATATTAATGAAATTAAAGTATTTGAAAGAGGAATTTCAATAGGATTAAAGGTTTGGTGTAAGTCGTCCCTCCATACTTTCGATTTCGAATCAGTAATTATTATTGGACAATAGACGTTTAAAAAAAAAAAGGCCCCTGAATGAAATGATTGAAATAATAAAACATGGCAAAAAGTGTGCTGATAAAAGATCGGATATTGAAAATTTGAAAACCTCGTATTTAAATCTAATAGATAAAATCAAATAAAAATATACGAATCAGTGTCATTAGCAAATGACTTTTTACAACTCTCCTCATTTTTAGTTATTCGACTTCCGGCAATGGTGGAGGACTGACGGCGTTCTCGTGTCTCAAGTCAAGTTCATGTGTGTGAATGTTATAGTGTAGTTTGTGTTGTGATGTCTGCCGTCTTTAGTACGTGCAATTACCCAATTTATAAGTGTTTGTGACGTCTGCCGTACACCACAGTTTTTTAACCGTGGTTAAACGTGCAATCATATCAAAAAAAGTTTTTTGTTTAATTTTTTTTGGGTGGAGGTATTGCCTTGAGCAAGATTACCCCTCCACCTCCTGACGAAGTCCCCACTACTCACGCCAGTAACCAGGCTGGGGTAGGGCGGATCCCTACGTAGTGGAGAAGAGTGCTGGCTGAATGCACCGAAAGGAAGCAATGCCAAGAAAAACTGAAGAAGAAGAAGAACTCTCCTCATTTCTTGCATCAGCCTTTTTTTATACTATAAATAATAGATTCACTTGGTTAAGTCTGTTCATCTCTATGTGTCTGTGTGTACGAATTTTCCCTAGTATTTATATTTTATGTCGATTTCATTCATTCCCAGTTAATTTTTACTCGGAGAACCACTCTAAATGTAAGTTGTTTTTCTGAATAGTGTCTAAGGTGTTTTCATCCATTATTAATTTTTGAACATTTATTTCATTATTTTCACCTCCATATGTATATGTTTTTTGTTCTTGAAAAGTAACTTGTGAGAGAAAGATATGAGAGATGAAGAGAAAGAGAGAGAGAACGAGAGAAGAGAGGGAAGAGAGGGAAGAGAGGGAAGAGAGGGAAGAGAGGGAAGAGAGGGAAGAGAGGGAAGAGAGGGAAGAGAGGGAAGAGAGGGAAGAGAGGGAAGAGAGGGAAGAGAGGGAAGAGAGGGAAGAGAGGGAAGAGAGGGAAGAGAGGGAAGAGAGATAAGAGAGAGAAGAGAGAGAAGAGAGAGAAGAGAGAGAAGAGAGAGAAGAGAGAGAATAGAGAGAAGAGAGAGAAGATAGAGAAGAGAGAGAAGAGAGAGAAGAGAGAGAAGAGAGAGAAGAGAGAGAAGAGAGAGAAGAGAAAGACGAGAGAGAAGAGAGAAGAGAGAGAAGAGAGAGAAGAGGGAGGAGAGAGAGGAGAGAGAAGAGAGAAGAGAGAAGAGAGAAGAGAGAAGAGAGAAGAGAGAGAAGAGAGAGAAGAGAGAGAAGAGAGAGAAGAGAGAAAAGAAAGAGAGAGAAGAGAGAAAAGAAAGAGATATAAGAGAGAAGAGAGGAAAGAGAAGTAGAAAGCGGGAGAGAGAGTCAGAGATGAAGAGAGAGAGGAAGAAAAATGGGGAAAGAGAGACCGAGAGAGATAGAGAGACCGGGAGAGATAGAGAGACCGGCAGAGAGAGAGAGAGAAGTGATAGGCAATCGAAAATGTATAAATAACTTTTGCTGGAACGGTCTGGAAGAATATGACAAGGAAAAATCTGAACAAATATTCGGTTTGAATGAATTTGTTGGAATTTTCATTGCCCAAATAAAAAGAGGAACCGAGTCACGACGCGACGTTTCAATTTTTTTTGTATCTACAAACACTTCAAAGTGATTTGCACAACCCAGAAACGTAGGCGAATACCTGTCAAACAACAACTACTTCCCCTTACGAACATTGAATAACATCTGACATCTATTCAAATGGCTGTTCATTCCCCGATGCGGAAGAGGTAACTAAATTTTTACTTGATGTTGCGGATGAAACATTTTCTTTGGTGAAAGTAGTTATGAATATGAACATGATATTATTGAAATTCCTGATTCAAAAACGAAAATACAACATGGGTCTGTACCTTTTTTCACACAGTACAGAAAAAAAAAGTATTTTTAACAGTAGCTCCACTGTATCGACTGATTGATATAATTCATCGGTCGCAAGGAGCAATAGCAGTTCTCTATTCGATTCTTACTTCGTAGCCTCTGATGTAGCAGAAGGTTGGATTCAGAGTAAAATTTTCGTTAATAGTGTATTAAAAGTTGCTATTGGAGTGCCTTTCCCAATCGCGTTTACTTTCGTTACCGTTTATCCTGGAAATTTCCTGATTGAAAAAACTTTAGTCTTTTTTCACATGAATTCTAAATAATTTATGTTGACGTCAAGGTCGTGCAATGGAGTTAGGTGTAAACAAATCAGGAGTGATAGGAAATTACCAGATAATACATATCACAGCAAAGTATAGGTTTGGTCTTTTGCCAAAGCTGCCGGAAAAAATAAACATTGATGGGTCCCTAGCCCACAAAACAACCAATAGATTTAGGTATTTGCTGAACATTTTATTTTACTCAACTTGTTGCCAAGGAACTGTGAGTACTATGGCAAGGATTTTGCTATATACCAACAAGACCAGTGAATCTGATGGAATTTTGCCGATTATTTTCAAGAAACAAGCCCCTACTTAACACCAATCCTTTGCTAATTATTCTAAATGGGAAAAAATACCTTATAACTTGCATCTACAGACCATGTTGTTTGTGGGTATGAGTTTTGTTTTCAAATGGACTGTAACATTTTGTTGCTGGAAAACTGCTACCGCTCTTGAACTCGTAATAAAACCAAGATGACGACTACTAGTAGTTTTATTACTTCTCTAACTATACAAATTCGTGACAAGAAGAAGTTAAAAGTTGTTATTATTTTTTACGTTATTGTTTTTTTCTGGTAGTTCTTGACGACCAACTTATGACATTGTCATATTCATTAATTAAGGGTTGCTACACAAATACAAAAAATACGGGAAAACGCAACACATGTTGTTGATTATAATTAGCAAAAAATACAGTGAAACTCTGACCGTGACATTCGATATTTCCAACACTTTTGATCGTCATAGGTACAATGCCTTATCGGCTATTTATAATTTGCAAGCACAGAAGACGAATTCGTCCCATCGGTGATGGATCTTTCACAAACTCGCTCGTTTCTCTAGAACACGGCAAAAAGTTGGTGATCTGTCTTTCTTGTTTAGAAATTTTCATGATCGATGATATTTGAAAGTTAGTTAAATAATTTCATCGTAAACAGTTTTATTGAGATTGACCAGTCGATTTCCTCACCCAGGAGATACAATCGAATGTATTTTTTTCTGGTACTCGTTCCTTCAACGAAACGGAGAGCTTTGGAACTCATTACCTAGGGTAGTTTCCCAATATCTACCTCATTCACAGTTCTCTGAATATGACAGGAATTTTTATTTTCGTAAGATCCAGAAGATGAAATATATGTACCTAAGTTATGACCTTCACCGACTACAACAGAAGAAGGAGAGATAATCGAAAATACTTGATGTTCCTATTTGCCAAATTTTTTTAGTAAATAATGTTCGTAAAAAATAGCCATATTATCCTACAGTTGAGAAAGGGTGGCTTATATTTTCCTGCATATTCAGTTCTCCATTCAATTATACAAAAATATATCTAATCTTCAACAGTTGTCATTACATTTACCTAACTGAAAAAATGGTGATTCTTAAAGAGTCATAATTCCCAAACTGAAATGTATATTTCATATTGCAAAGTTATGTTATCGGATATACCTATCGTCTAAATACAATAGGCGGTCCGACGAAATTTCATCAGGACCTCTCTAGGATTTGCGTAATAACTTTTCACCTTCCTGCTTGGTTCCTGATGTGTGCCCGCAACAACTTCGTAGACACATTTTTGGAGCATTGCCTAACTCACAAATAGGATTCGACCCACGTATGCTATTTCCATTTATTTTTTCAAGAGGTTTCCTCTAAACAAACGAAAGACTTGATTGCGCCGAAGGTTGCGCTACATACATAGAATGAAGACGGGAACTGACCGACTGTATTGAGGGAGTCTAGTTTCATAGCCCAACAGTAAAACTACCGCGTGACCCAAATCTACGGTAATTGCCTTCAGTTTGTTTTGTTGATATCCAAAGTGAAGATTTGATAATTTGTAATGATAATTGACACCGAAACTGCATTTTTTAGACAAACATTATTTCGAAGGCACTTCCGGTTTAACCGCAAGTATTAGCAACTTCACCAACAATTTAACAATAATTTCAGTTGGAGGGGAAAACTTACAGTACAACCCGTATGTGTTTTTTATTTTTTCAGTAAAGATCGGCATGGAAACAAAAGGAAAACTTTGATATCTATGAGAATGCAAAATAAGATTATTTCACAAGTAACAATGTATTCAACAATTCCAAACCATAACCACAAAGATTAGCAACAAACACATTCCACATTCCTCAGAAGCGAACTTCTGGGCAGGTGTACAATTTTCGAAGAATCTTTAAATAAATGTTAACTGGTCAGTTTTATCTCGGGAATGTTAATTCGCAGTCACATCAACGTCGATATATTATTAGCCATGAAGCTACTGAAGATAATAGGCAAGATTCATTCTGAGTAATTTCAGTATAGGAATATTCACTGATTGTTGCTTCAACCATCATCTCCAATGTATACTGAACCATTGAATACTGATACTCTTTCCTTTTTCAGGAAAGTCAGGAATCAACAATCGGTTATCACCAAACCAAAATACAAGTGTTCCTCGTATTTTCAATTGTTCCAATCAACCACTTCAAGCAAGAGCCAAACTGGTCCTTATTATAGACGATTCCACTTCACTATCTAGAAATAATTGTGTACAGCGTGCAAAATGATTCGGTTGATGTTGTTTTTCATGATCTACCAGTAAAGTCTTTGGAAAGTTCTACAAGTCACCTTGAAAATCATACGAGTAGAGTTGGTTTGATCAATTCGAGAAACACTTGTTTTATGAATTACGCATTCTCTATCCTATTCTATTCAGAGGGGATGTCAGTACACTGCGACCTGAAAGGTCTATTGTCTCCCATTCTGCTATCCAGCCGTTAAGGATATCTAAAGCAGTTCCTCTGTCCAGTCCCAATGCTACTGAAAAGTTCAGGATGTCGGATCACTTCAGGTTAGGTAGGTCTCCCTCTTCTATTTCATGTTTTTAGAGATATATTATAATCGGATTTTGCAGGGTAATGCATTCTAAGATGATGTGGATAGAATTTTCATCATCTTCTTTGCAAAATCTGCATTCTTCTTCATCTACTAATCCGAATTTCTCAATGTGCCCTCTCAACCGACACTGCCGTGTTAGAACTTCCGTTAATATTCTGAATTTTTCATTCTTGATATCTTCTGGTTGTAGTTTTCTAGTAGTATTGTCCTTGAAGGTATTCCGTAGAAGCGTTCAGATTCCAGAAATGGTGTTTCAGCCCCTTTTTTGCAAGTACGTGTATTATTATTAATATCATGAATACCCGACTTCTCACATTCTCCCGCAGTATCTTTGGAGTTGCCCAGGATCTGGTGGAGTGATAAAGTTTTTATGAAGTTTTGTATACAATTTTCATACTGATGGCTCGGAAAATGCTCTCAAATCTACTCGAGTAACTCGAATACATTTGGAAAGGGTTTCTTTTTACACGGGAACGGCTCTTCACTGAGGACGCGGCTTCCAAGAGGCACCATGAAGAGGGCATAGTGGCACTTTCTAAAAAGTTCCACAATATAAGTGAGTCAACTTTAGAATTGTAGTTCAAATTGTTATATCCGTCAACCGGCTGCACCCTTACGAGCAACTCTCAGAAGTCAGAGACTTGTGCGAGCTGAGGAAGACGTAGCCCTTACCTTTTACCGTGCGACTCCTAGCAAGAGACCAGTGACCATGCTGGGAATCGAACCCACGCCCCTGTGATGGAAGAGCAAGCGTTCTACCATCACGTACCTACCTACCCTAATGTACTCGAAGCTTCTGAAAGATGTTATAATATTCCCGTGGAATCAACTAGAACAGAGGCCTCGGGAGGTTCTAGAACGGACTAAAAAGACACTTGAGTAAAGTTCTCGACAACAGGAAGGGGGCGTGAGGGGTGACCATTTTCTGAGCTCCTGGGAGGGACTGGAAATTTCGAAAAAACCGTGGACTGAACTAAAGCAGAGGCTTCGGAAGGTTCCGATCATATAGTCTTAATCGGGCAACACTGGGTTTACAGCTAGTAAATGAATGAAGTTGCGTTTCACAAATAATAGTCTCCCAACTAAATTTTCGTCAGTTTTGCGAGATATCGTGCAAACAGCGAATATAATAATTATGTTTAAGATGTGACTCACGCGGTTGAGGATAACAAAGAAATAATTAAGTGGACCATTAGTTAACTTCGTTAATTCGATCAACTCCGGTTGAAAGTGTGACAATGAAACTTATTTGTACGAATACCTACGAGAGTGCCTTTACGTAATGCGATGTCGATGTTGATAGATGCGATCCAAAGTTTACATCATAAAATTCTGTATTTTTGACAGAATATCTGCTTAGATCGCTATGTTGAAATTCAATTCGGCAACTATCACTTGATAAGAATCAAATATTTCAATTCTACATTATTATGAATTATTTCTGTATACGAGGTGGATATTAATGATTAAAAAATCTGTTATCGTTTTTATTTCAAAAATTATTGCCGAAACAAATGACTGACTATGCAACTTTGTTATGCAAACAACTGAACAAATACTCCTAAAAACGTATTTATTCATATGCCAAACCAATTAAATATTCGAAATAGTCACTACTGATATTAACACGTTCACTGCGGCCTGAATATATGGTACATGTACATAGTCCTAATATATACTTTCAGCAAATGAAATGATACTTCTGTGCAAAACTAACTCAATTATGTGAGTAAGAGTGGTTTAAACTCGCTAACGGAATTTGCCGGTTCTTCCGATTCACTGATACCTATCAACCACGCTGTCAAAATAACCAACACCCTAGGTGAATGCTGAACAAATATTAAAGTTCAGCATGCCCGACTGCTGAAGTGGGGACATGACGGTAAAACCTGTCATAACCAGTGAATTGTGAACTTTCATGGGGATCACTTTAATCTAATGAATCATCCAAATATACCAACCCAGATTATAACTCAATTTGAACAGGTCTACTTCTACATTAAAGAAAGAGTAATATTCTTCATCGATCACATAGTATGATTTATTTAACTCACTTGAGTGTATTTTCAGTACGTTCTAGAATCTTCTGGAGGCTCTGTTCATTCTACGGTTTCCTAAAATTTTTCTGACACGTTTTTCTCGGACACATGTTTATAGGAAAAAGAGTCTTATTTTAAAAAATACACCCTTAATTAATAATGAATTTTGTAACACCCTGTAAGGAGTTCCTGAGTACGCGTATCCATATGAGAGGGTAACATGATAATAATTAATGATAATTGTAATTATTTATTTATTTCGAATAGTAAAACGATCATTAGAAAAAAGTTTAATTATTATTGAAAATGTTAATATTCTCAACTTTGGTCGTACGAATTGTGTAGGTGTAAGTATAAGTGCTTTTATTTAATGGCACAGTAGATAAATAGTAAATATGTGTTCTATCAATTTATCCTATTAAAGATATATTCTACAATTCAATGTCACTTGATATTTAATATATCGTTGGGATAAATCAATCCTATTGTAAATATTTGTTAAATAATGTCTGAAAAATACTACTTCTAAGGACCTACGACATTATCACAGTTGCAGATGAAATGCAACTGTTCCTTTTCCTTGAATTAACAAAAAAATTGCATTTTACAAAAAATATCTCTTATGAATTTATTGAAGCATTAAAAAAAATCAATTGACACATAAAATTTCTTAAAAAAATCAGTTTTACTTTTTTAAACAAAGACTTTTGAAAACCGATTCGGTAAAAAATTCTTCAGCTTTGGTCTCACCATAAAAAAGGACTTCTTCTATTCGAACAAGCAAAGGTATTAATTATCCACAATTACATTTATTTCAGTTTTATATATTCTAGATTGCAGAGAGCAAGAGAGCTTCTGTATCAAAACCACATAACAAAACAAATTAATCAAATGCATCTAGAATCTACTGAAGATTCATATAGACCAAAAAATGTATCGAATTTGGATTCACTGTATGAAGTGGGAAAAAAAACACACCATACATACATGCCAAGAATTTTCATGGCAACATTGCAATTCATAATAATGGAACAAAAAATATTCGTGAACTGCAAATCATTAGAACTACTTAAGTATCAGAATCAGTACAGAACTTGGAAAAAAAAGTATAAGGCATGATGGTATACTTATTTATAACAATCTACCGAGCACATTGAAAAATATTAAATATTTTTCGAAATTCATATTCAAATTAAAATAATAGATTCGACAATTTATTATATTGTTATACTTTTTGTTTGTTCATCTATCAACGATTTTATTTTGATATTCAGAATTTAAGTAGCATATGTTTCTTCGAAATAATGAAGATATTATTGTTATTATTATTACAATCAAGTCGTAAACGGCCGTTATCATCCTTCTTGACGATCCTGGCGATGGGGGTGGATGGAAATACGAGGCGGGGTGATGGGGAGGATTATTCCATGAGTCATTTCAGTTCAATTTTCTTATCCTAGTAAGTAACAGTCACAGACAATTTGTAATATTCAAATAGTTTTGTTTACGAGATATACAGTTTCGGGTTATAAATGTTTTTTATAAATTCATCACGCTGGCTTTCGCTTGGTAGATTTGGAGACTTAATCAAAAATCGATGCTGCAGAAAATTCTTTGGATTTCGTCTTACCATAAAAAAATAACATTAGCTTTTCTACTCGAAAGAGTGAAGGTAATATTTACCCACAAGCAAGTCATGAGCGGCTATTATCATCCATATAAAGTAGCATTTTATCCACATGTGGATTAAAGCAACTTTATTCAACTGACAAAAAATGGTAGAATGGTCGATAAAATTTCACCAGCTTTTCGAGCAAAACTACAACTAATGTTAGCAATCAACGCGTCCTGCTTTCTGAGATTCATCCAGTTTTAGAAAGAACATCCGGTATGACCATCAAATGGCATTTAATTTCACTTTTATCAGATTGATGAGCTTGTGATGGTGGATAAAACGTTGTATCGCAACGTATTTCAATCGCTTTTTATCCACACATGAAAATCGAAAGTGTTTGAACTCGGTTTCACGTTTAAACATTTTTCACTGTCTAAAACACATTTTCACATACTTTTTCTCTCAGTTCAGTACTGTAACATGTCAGTAACTAAGAGAAAATCTTATGTAATCTTGGAAGAGTTTTTATTTTGGTATTATGTTATCAAATATCTACTAATTTTCTTTTATCGGACACACTCGAATTGCCTTGTATGAAATTAAAGAAAATCCAAGTAACACTTCCGGTTCTCCAAGGGAATTACAAAACGGAATTACAGTGAAAATACGCTTTGAGGAACAGAACAATCTACAGTGTTCGGGTCATAAATGTTTCTCACTAGTTTTCGCTTGGTTGATTTGGAGACTTTTAATCAAAAACTGATGCAGTAGAAAACATTATTTATCCACAATCAAGTCAAGTAGCAATTTATCCACATGTGGAGTAAAGTAACGTAGACACACTCGATTTGCCAAAGGCTATAATTTGAATGCAGCAAAAAATAACTTTTTACTCCACGTTCTCTATAAGAATTACAAAACGGTATTACACTAAAAATGAGTTTTGAGGAACAGACAGTCGGGTAATAGAAGTTTTTTATAAATGTTTCACACTGGCTTTGGCTTGGTTTATTTGGATACTTTTAAAAACCGATGTAGTAGAAAATTCTATAGCTTTCGTCCCACCATAGCAAAAGACCATTAGATTTTTTACTCGAAAGAGCGAAGGTAATATTTATCCATAAGCAAGTCTATAATCATCCATATAAAGTAGCATTTTATCCACATGTGAATTAGAGCAACTTTATTCAACTGAACAAAAATGGAAGTAAGATTAATCAAATTTCACCAGCTTTTCGAGCAAAACAATAAACAACTAATGTTAGCAACCAACACGCCTTGCTTTCTGAGATTCATCGAATTTCAGAAGGAACATTCGGTGTGACCACTAATTGGCAGTTAAGGTTACTTTTATTAGATTAACTTCAGCTTGTGATAGTGGATAACACGTTGTATTGCAATCGTATTTCAATCGCTTTTGTCTATTTAGTCGTCAAATATCTAGCAATTCTCTTTCATCGGACACACTCGATTTGCCTTGTATGAAATTGAAGAAAATTGAAGTAACACTTCACGTTTTCTATGGATATTACAAAACGGTATTACACTAAAAATGAGTTTTGAGGAACAGACAGTCGGGTAATAGAAGTTTTTTATAAATGTTTCACACTGGCTTTGGCTTGGTTTATTTGGATACTTTTAAAAACCGATGTAGTAGAAAATTCTATAGCTTTCGTCCCACCATAGCAAAAGACCATTAGATTTTTTACTCGAAAGAGCGAAGGTAATATTTATCCATAAGCAAGTTTTTGTATCATCATCCATATAAAGTAGCATTTTATTCACATATGTGAATTAGGGCAACTTTATTCAACTGAACAGAAATGGAAGTAAGATTAATCAAATTTCACCAGCTTTTCGAGCAAACAATAAACAACTAATGTTAGCAACCAACGCGGCTTGCTTTTTGAGATTCATCGAATTTCAGAAGGAACATTCGGTGTGACCATTAATTGGCAGTTAAGGTTACTTTTATTAGATTAACTTCAGCTTGTGATAGTGGATAACACGTTGTATTGCAATCGTATTTCAATCGCTTTTGTCTATTTAGTCGTCAAATATCTAGCAATTCTCTTTCATCGGACACACTCGATTTGCCTTGTATGAAATTGAAGAAAATTGAAGTAACACTTCACGTTTTCTATGGATATTACAAAACGGTATTACACTAAAAATTTGTTTTGAGGAAGAGATCAATCTACAGTTTTCGGGTCATAAAAGTTTTTTATAAATGTTTCACACCGGCTTTCGCTTGGCTGATTTGGAGACTTTTAAAAACCGATGCGGTAAAAAATTCTTTGCTTCGGTACGGGTGCAAAAACGCACCGGACAGACGGTTTTTATTCAACATTCGCATATCGGCCGAGAAAATATCGGTTCGCAATTTATTCGATTTGTACATACCTGCGCCTGTTGGGCCGCTTCCTCGGCGGCGGTGGTGTCGCTGGCGCCGACCTTATTGCGCCGTCGTCCGACACCCAACCCCGCGGCCTGGCCCACGGGAGGCACATGGTGGTTCATTTCGTGCACTGTCAAACTCTGCTTAATATCCGCGGTGAAATTGCAGGCCGAACACTTGAAAGCACCATGTCCGTTGTGGTTCTTGCAGTGCCTGTCGAGGTTCCACTTGTACGGCGTTCGGAAATCGCACATGTCGCACTTGATCATCGGCATCGAATGGTACTTGACGTGTTTGGTGTAGCGCGCCTTGATGTGCGTTACGTAAGTGCACTTGGAGCACCGGAAAAACTTCGTTTTGATGTGTTCTTCGCGCTCGTGTTTCGACAGCAGCGCCTGGTTCCTGCTGGTGAAATCGCACACCGAACACTTGAACAACGTCGGCCGCTCGTCCACCTCCTCCAGCTCTTCGTCCGGCTCCTGCTCGTCCTCGTCGAGGGGCGGCGGCCGCTTGGGTTTCGCGACGACGCCCTCTCCGACGCCGTGGACCATCTTCGTGTGGCGCAGCAGCTTCTGGAAATGCTTCGAGGCGTACAGGCAGCTCGGGCACTCGTATATCTTCACCTTCTCCTGGTGCACATCGCGGAGGTGGTAGAGGTACACTCGCGGGTTTTGCGTGAAAAAGTCGCAGCCGGAGCACGTGTAGTTCCGTTTGACTTTGCAGTCTGGCAAGTCTTTGAGTTGGTCGTAACAGTCGTCGTCGTTGGCGTCTTCGGCGCTCCCCGCCGAGTTGTACAGAGCGTCGCCACTCACCAAGCTGCGCACTATCAGAGAGTTTCCAGATCGATGTACCATCGAAGGCACTGACATACTAACTCGAGCTCCTGCAAATAAAGAATTTAGGTTTTTTTAATGTCGGGCCGAGATCTTTCTTGTGTGTGTGTATGTGTGTTGGCTGGCCGTTTCTTCGGAAAGGTCATTCAATAATAGCTTTTTCCTGGTAGGAATGCGCTAAAAATCTACACAGGAAGGAACGTATTTATAGAATGGTCTCTATTAATACGCGATTGTTTCACTTGCAGTGGTAGATAACGTTATTTGGATAAAACTGGATAGAATTCTGTGATAACACAAATTCAAGAATTTTAGACGAGATATACAGCTTTGAATTTTGTTCAAAGTAGAGCTTCTAGATGGGACTTGCCAGTAAAATATGTCTACAAACCCTTGGTATATATCGTAGACCCATAGAAAGCTGAGTCCTCTCTAATGGGTCATTGATCAAATTCAAGGAGAAAAATAAAAATTGATACAAAAACAATGAAATGTTGTGTAATTATTGTGTTTTTAGTGCCGAATCCACCAAAAAATACTATTTCTTCAATGTTAGACTTCAAAAACACGACAACTATTACTTAAAAAAAAACGGCTGCAAGAGCTCTCTCAGTGTTGAAAGAGAAGTGTAAATGAGAAATTCAAAAGAGCTCGTTTGTACAAAATACACGGGAGCGACAATAAATAACCTTAGTATGTGTATGGTCGGAAATTTTAGGATAAACTATAAATAAGTGAAATGAAAAAAATCAAGCCGACTCAGTAAAAGTTCCGGAAGGGGGCTGGGGGTAAATAAAGGTTCGTTATGAGAGTTGGAGATTGTTCTTTACGATTTGTATCTGATATATGCATCCTATAAATTTTTCGATTCTGAACAAATTTAAACTAAAAAAGGCAAATTTTTAATCAACAACGTAGGTTAACAAATTTTCAATTTTTGGACTATTTCACTGAGTACTTATTTCCTTAGTTGAAACCTCGAATTTGAGATGGTACGAAGAAAATTATATTGTTCGTATCGATTTTTCAGTAATTTTCAGAATTTCTTATGCAAATAAGCGTTGAAGTTGATGAAAAACATAAATTTTTATATATAATGTTATTTACATTCAATTACCGAATATAGTGTTTATTTGAATTTTTTATTTTAATCTTATTGACAGTAAATATAATTTGTACACTATTTTCATAAATAATTGATTAATTGTTTTTGTTGTTAATTTCGAGGTAATGTTGAAAAATAATCGATACAAAAGTTTCAGATATTTTAATTATTCACAACTTTTGTATGAAACTTTTTTTGATAGAATGCATATTTTAGCTACAAATCTTGAAAACCACTAGCCAACTCTCAAAACTCCCAGCCCCCTTCCCGAACTTTTACTGATTCGACTTGATTTTACTCAATATACTCATAATTTATCCTAAACCTTCTAACATTCCAAATACTGCTAATAATTTTTCATAATTTCGGGTATTTAAAATCGGTTTGGCCCTGACCTAACATGAACAAATCGAAAATTTCGAATTTTGTTTGTCTGTCCTTTTTATTTTTCCTATATGTTTTTATTTTCAGAAAATATTTTAAAACTTTTGGCACTTTGCCGTAGCCACTTATTGTAGTCTATTCAAATATGTGAATGAAACTATATACAAAGTATCGTACAAATCGAGCCATCCTCAACTTCTCAAATATACTAGAGTAAAATTAAAAAAAATTGAATTCTGTAAGAACTTCAATTGAAAAATGTCATTGATTCACTTCTTAATATCTGATAGTTTTTTCAATTACATCAGGTGCTATGGAATCAAAGAATGTATGAAATACTGCGCTAACTGCATTAAAATAAAATGCAATAAAGAATACAGGTCCGTCCGAATTCGAAAACAAAAAATTGTGAGGGACTCAGTTCGTACAATAATTTTATTCACATATTTGGATAGTCTACAAAGAGTTGATATAGCAAGGTGTCAAAAGTAATTGAAAAATAAAAAAAATAGACAAAAATAGAATAATTTTTACTGTATTACTCCAGAACCAGAAGTAAAGAAGCTCAATGAGAATCAAATATCAGAAATATGAAAAATGTATCAATTCACCACTTCTTGATTATATTCAAGTATATTCTTTAAAATAAACAAAACATGAAGATCCCAAATACATTCTCATAAATAATGCCGAAATAAGAAAAACTTAAAACTAAATAGATCGTTTTGAAATATTTGACTATGTGGATGAAGAAAATAGCGAAAATTAAATTACCGAGTCTATCAACATAAATAATGATATTCAATGTTTTCTTATAAAAAACATTGCACGATCTTCAAACAAGGACTGAGTGATAGTTGTTGTATTGAGTATCCGGATGATATAATTCAATATCCGTCACGATATTAGTCAGACAAGTAGTTGTGATCTGACATATACTTGCCATAATAGCCTAAGCTGTATGTGTAATGGGTAAATCCTCAGTCTTTCTCGACTTTTGTTATTTAGTGGTATCCAAGAAGAATTTAATTCATCTACCTTCTCCCCCACAAATACCAAAAATCTTGGCAAGTCTCAACATCCGCTTCAATAGCAGTTTCGTGGAGGTCCAGGAGGTTCAGTTATATCCACTTTGAATGTTATCCATGCGATGTCCTAAGTACGTCGCATGTACGTCCATTTTAGGTCCAATTCAGGGCGTACTGAAAATGTCCATTTCTGGATGTTGGCGAATATTAATAAATATTGGTACAAATATTTTTATTTGTTTCGATTAATAATAATAATCCAACTTATGTGGTCTCAGCCTATATACACAGACATAACGCGGCCCTACGAGTGTTGTACTACCATCTACGACACTCGTAAGGTGTAGACGAGACACCGGTGTTGCCTTATGCTCCGGGGGATATTGAGTCCGTGGTGAAGAATGAGAAGTGCCGAATCTATTGGAACTACAGTCCAATAAGCCTGATGTAGTATTCCTCGACCATCAAAGTAGGACGATTTTCGTCATTGAGTTTTCATCTCCTGGCGAAACGAACATCGTCCGAAAAGAGGAGTAAAAACGGACTAAATATCGAGATCTTCTCTTTGAACTCCGCAGGCTTTATCCAAACCATTCTGTCAAGATGGTGGTTCTGATAATAGGGGTCCTTGGTGGAATGATGGACACACTGCTCTCAAACTTGAAAATCATACCGGCTTGCCATGATGCGGCAGAAAACTTGGCCGGAAGAATGCAGAAGGCCGTAATTCTTGGTTCACTCCGTCTTCTCAGAGCACATGACTCTCAGACCCATTAATCACTCACCCCACGGACGTGGGGAGTGTTCACTGGGGTTAATGATAAACCAGCACGCCCTCCGGAAGTGTCGGGGCTCCGGAGACAGGGCCTGTCTGGGTAATTCCTAACGGATAATAATAGATTTTCTTAGTAAATTTTATGAAAAACATTATACTTTTTGAAACAAATTTGATTTTTTCTCTCATTTGCCCTCTCCATCCATGAACCAATTAATAGCTAGTTTGTTGATTTTGCCAAATTTTATTCTAAAAAAGACATTTGTGGAAACTATGTCCTAGGTTAGTTTGTTTTCTGAAAATAATCCTAAATAGGTCTCCAGAATATATTTCAGGTTTGTGGCAACTCCACCAAACACCAAAGTTGAAAAGTCCCATTTGGGCCGTCAATTACCTAAACAGGACGTTGCGGAAATGTACCAAAAACGCCCAATTTAGATATTCAAGGATTTAACACCGTCGTAGTGGGGATATATGAATGCGCGGAATCTGAACGTCCCCAATATGAACATAGGACGTTAACTGTACCTAATCTGGACGTCTTCATTACATTACGTCTTGGTCGGACATTCTTGTGTTATATGGGCAGGTGCAACGTGCATCTTTTTTCGTGAACCACGAAACTATTTAGTTCTTCGTAAATGAATTATATCAACGAAATATTTTTGGTTTTGATTGAATCAACGAAATATTCAGATATTCATAAAATTTATTCAAGGACTAAACTTTGTTTTTGGTTACCTAAATTATGCCTTCCAATTTGTCACTTTCGCATTTTCAAGGACAATATACTTTTCAATGATCTGAAAAAATATTGCCTAGAATCTTGCATATATAAGTAAATGTAATCGAACTACACTTTTCCCCACAGAATCTAATATTCATTACATACTAAGTAATTCATTTCTGCAAACGATGACGTGTTTCTCTCTTCGAATAATAGTAGTTGGTAAGTGCTGAACTAATGCGACGAACAAGAAGATTGCTTGGTTATTGAACATGAACAAGGATGACAAACAACACATGGCAAATAACAACTGCACACGATTCTCTAGAAAAACTTCGTCTGAATCATTTATGTTTTGATTGAGCAAGATACAAAAACATTCCTAATTTGTTTTTAATTTCGTAAGCATGTCTGCGCGAACTATTTTATCGGCCATGATTATTCGGTGGAGAGGATTTATGATTTTTATGATTTTCAATGGTTTCTCTATACATGGGTTTCAGAAGACAGATTTTCCGAAGAAAATCCGTCAAGTCTTCACTTGAAGTGGATTAGAACCATACTTTTACTTTTAACTGTTCTCGTTGCTAGCACATATACAGGGTGTTTATTAAGTACTTGTACAAACTCGTAAGTGCAAATCTAACTAACTTCAAGATAAAAAGTTCATATAAATATGTGTCCGTAAATTTCGTTTCAGAGATACAGGGTGTTGAAGTTGAAATTTTATTTTTTATTATCTTGAATAACTTTTCCAAAAAATAAGTTTTTTTCTCCAAATTTGGCTCTCGAGGTGTTTTTGAGGTGAGAAATCAAAATAGTTATTTTTTCAATAGTAATTGATAGAAAAATATTTTTTTATTGACACCCTGTATATTCTGCATATTTTAATAGAGCTTGAAATTACCTCTCCAAAAGTGTATCTGTCTTGATATTTTGCTAGAGTATTCATTGAGATACAGAGCTTTTACGTTTTTTCATGTAGACTTTGAAAAGCACACTTTGAACAAGTGGGCTTGGACGACGCGGCGATAAAACAAAATGCAAATGTTTACTGGTAGCCGTCAAATTTTGATTTAAGCAGTAAAGACGCTCTTCAATTTTCAAACACACACAGAAGCAGCAAGCAATTTGCATCACGAGAGGTTTCCAGAAAGAAGACAACCTTTTAGAGACATTTTCGCAAGATTGTGACACAACCTAATTGATGGTGGTCAATTTGAAAAGAAAAAGTCAAAATTATATGAATCAAATAGGGATAAGGAGTTGGAAGAAATAGTTGTTTGAGGAGGTGTTGAAACTAATCCCAAAACGTCAACGCGAAATTCAAAAATATCAACAGGCCTGCCAAGAACTAACTTCAGGCGGATTTTGAAAAAGCACAAATACAAGCCATACAGGACCAGAAGAGTTCATAAACTCAGTCCAGGAGATTTTGAATGCCGCATGGTTTCTGGAAAATTGTAACCAAGAGCGTGATCTGTCGTTAAATTGTATTTGGACAGACGAAGCTTTTCTGAGCAGTGCCGGCATTTTCAATCGCTACAATTCTTATAATTGGGCACAACAAAATCCTCATTCTATTGTGGAGCAAACAAGTCAAGGAAGATTTGGGTTTAGTGTGTGGACAGGTGTTTTCAGGGGTAGAATTATCGACCCGTTTAATTGTAATGGCACTCTTACATCTCAGAGGTATGTAAACATTTTAAGGCAAAATATTGAACCTCTTGTTGATGAATTGTCACTAATGGAGCTCAGAAGAATATATTTTCAATAAGACGGGGCTTCGCCTTACAATACTGAAATTGTCACCAACTTTTTGGCTGCAAATGTTGTAATTATTGTATAGCCAAGGAGCCAACCGTTGGCCGGCCAGGTCACCGGATCTAACACCTATGGACTTTTACCTCTGGGATAGGATGAGATCTTATTTTTGAATTGCCGACCAATTCTAGATACAAATTGAACTAATTAATTTGGCAAAAATCGTTCAGAAAAGGTGTGGCCTTCTCTGAAGAAATATATTTTATTGTTTGTTCTTCATCACTATTATTATTATTGTTGGAGTTTCATTTATTAGTAGTCAATTTAGTATAAATTGTTCAGTTTTATTGAAATGCACATTTTCGAAAAACATGCTGTAACTCAAAAACGATGATAGATATCGATATGCGGTTTTCACCAATAAGTTTGTCATAAAATTTGTCCCAAAGCACAGCCATCGGTTTTCCTATATCTAGTTTGAGAACAGGACTTTCCATTCAAAATTGTCCAATTTGGCCCACTCTGTACAAGTAATATTTTATTGTTTTGGTATTTTTTTATTTCTCCTTTTCATTTTGTAATACCTCATGACTTTGTCGATAAGATCTAACAATGGATGCAGGAAGCAGGGGATCTGTCTATCGTAATGACGAATACCAGCTCTCCCCTCTGAAAATATTGTTTACGAAACCATGTAACTAACCAGCAACCTAATTCAAAGCATACTGGCCTAAAAGCATTAGAACAAATTCCTTCGAACCGTTCTAAATCTGACAATATCTACGTCATGTTCTTGTAGATCAACAATTAGATCGGGAAAAAAGGGGTCAAGGAAATGGCCAGGGGCCAAGAGTCAAACAGCGGAATTAACATACAATTGCTGAAGTAGCTACGAGGACGATATTCGAGAAGAGTTTCGGTGGTGTCGCCACCGACGGGAACCAAAGCAACGGCAGGATATATCTGGATCTTGCTAGGTTTCTCACAAATATCGATCCTCTCGATTCTTAGAGTTCTATTTCCGGCCCTCTGTTACCTGTAGGTCGCTGGTGCTTACTAGAAATGCCCTTTCTGGCGAAAAAAATTATGTTTGAAATTTCGTACAAAAATCTGAATGATTTGAATTCGTACGTTCTGACTTCACGATATCATCGATGGAATGAATCTGCCTCAAGTATTGAAGGGAAAAAAAATTGATAATAATGGTAATGTATCCTCGATATCAATGACAAAACAAAGTTTCGGGAACATTTAATTAGGCGAGAAATGGGTAACAAAATTAGAACAAATATGTTTCACCTTTTCTACCCACTTTTTGGTACTTAATACATTACTAATCAAGGAAATGGATTAGTGAGAGGAAATACAGCGTGACTCACGGTCGATGGTAGGTGGGTTAGACGTTTATGGAAAACGTTTTGCAGAATTTTTCTGAAAATTTCACTCTTGTGTTAAACTGTCCATAGGAGGTGTGTACTATGTTGATTATCACTTATATATAATCTCCCTAGAGCATGAATTATTTCCGGAATTTTTCTCGAAGTACGAATTTTCTTAAAAAATTCGCAACTGAGGAAAATTTCTGGAATATTAATTCATGCTCGCGGGAGATTCGGTAAGAAAATTTTATACCAAAACTTTTTTAAAATAGAAATTCAATTGGTGACATACTTAAGTGACATATTATTATCCATGTAACGGACATTATAGTAGGCCGTTGTTAAGGCTTTGTCTCACAACAGCGAATTGCGAATTATTTTTTTTGCGGATTTGATATTAAATATTTTAATTTCCCTATGCTCTAGTGAAATGTGGTTCAAATAATTAAATAGAGAAGCAAATATTCTACCAAATTTTATAGTACTGGAGGAAAGGGAAAAAAGTTAAGGTCTACTTCTATCGGACGCTAATAAACTACATCGGCGGCACCTTCATTTATTAATCTCGGATTTGTTGTCATATATTGTAATTTCCCTAAGCTCTATTAAAATGTTGTTTAAATAATCAAATAACAGATAATAACAAGTACCTATAATTAAGTTATAAATAAATATCTATGAAAAATATTTTACGCCACTTTGTCTATGACAGCTGTCAAGCCAGAGGGAAATTTCCACTTATTAATTTCCCTCTACGCAGGAAAATTTCTGAAGAAATTAGGTTATTGTCATAGCAACATGTCGAAATGCAGGCATCTGATTGGCTAAGATTAACTGGTATAAAATTTTCGCTGTAATTTAGCGCGCTTGGTGACAATTCAACTGAAGTGACTGATGAATGACAGGACATGCTAACAATAGGTCTAGTTCATGTAAACGTAAGGAAAGGTAACGCAAGAACGTAAGGTAAGGTAACGCAAGAACGTAAAGTAATGGAAATGTACGGTTCACAAAAAAGGAAGGTAGAATTGGCACGACTGACAGTTGTTCATCCAATTTGTCATAAATATGACAGAATAGTTCGATTAAACTTATGAAATGAGTATCGTCCATATTCATTCAGATTTTCACACTTTTAAATTTTCAAATCGTCTGACTGACGTTTTATACCTTACCTTGCATTTCATCATGAAAGTGTCTACACGACTATTATTTTAAATCGAACACCCCGAATATTATAGAATCGCCCTTTTGTTATGTTAATTTTTTGTTAATTATTCCCTATACGCATCTCAATCGGTATTCGAGATTTCTGCTGAAATTATTTGTGTTAAATATGGTCCATAACATAGCCCTAATTGAACTCATGTAACTAGTACTCTCAATTCATAAAAAGCTGATATTTCTATGGTAGTTTAAACTAACTCAGAGTATTTGATTCACAACCAGAAATCGACTCCATATCATAAAGGGCGTGCTAAAATTACTATTACTTCCGTTATGGATAAAAATGGTAAATCGTTATTTAAATAAAAAAAACTAAAATGCATCAAGTCCCAGGATATACAGGGTATTATTAAGTACTTTTACAAAATTCAAAGGGCGATCTTTGACTAATTTCAAGATAAAAAATTCATATAAATTTGTTTCCGCAAATGTTTCTTTTGGGAGATACAAGATGTTGAGGTTGAAATCTTATTTTCAGTTATTTTGGATAACTTTTGCAAAAAATGAAATTTTCGCACCAAATCTGGTGAATGGGGATTTTTTGAGGTGAGAAATCAGAATTAGCCATTGACTTCTATGTAGCACTGCTTAGGCTATCATTATTTATTTTAATTTGCCCTAACTTTTTTAGCGGTAAGCTTTTGGGATTTTTTATATTAAAATCTTATTTCTACACCTCTTCTAAGCAAAAAAAGACAACGTGCTTAACAAGGCTAGGGGTAACCGTTTTTGAGAAATTTTCAAATTTCTGCATTGATGCGCCAGATGAAGTTGTTCAGAACGACAAAAGCTAAGTATGTGGTAGATCTTGCTGAAATAAATATTTTTTTTTTCTTTTCAGATATGCATATAAAAATTATTTGTTCTCAAAACATCTTGTTTCTTGAAAATAAATTATTTCTCTTACTCTTTTAAAAGAAAAGTTGTTTATTTCATCTAGATCCATCACATACTCAGTTTTTGTAAGTTCTGAGCAACTCCATTTGGCGCGCAAGTGACCCCATAACCTTCATCGACGCAAAAATTTGCAAATATCTCAAAACGGTTGCCGCTAGCGTTAATAGGCAAATTCACCTTTTTTTATAAGGAAAGGAGTAGGAATGAGAATTGAATATTAAAATCCCAAAAGTTTACCGGCAAATTAAAATAAATAATGAGAGCGCACGCAGCGCCCTCTAGGTTTGACATGAAAATCAATACCAAATTTTGATTTCTCATTTCTATAAACCTCTTTCACCGAATTTAGTTCAAATATTTTATTTTCTGCAACAGTTATTCAGTATAATTGAAAATAAAATTCCGAAACGATAAATTTGTGAACTTCTCATCTTGAAATTAGTCGAAGATTTATCCTTTAAAGTTTGTACAAGTACCTAATAAACACCCTGTATTTGTATTCCGTCATATTTACAGTAAGGTTTTTTCTATAACAAATCGTTTCTTTTGTCATTAGATTGATTTTTATTATAAAAAATATTAGGGTATCTCCTAGAATTTTGTTTTAAAATGTGAATTTTATAGGTAGTCACGATTCTTTTTTTTTTTGCAAAATTGATTAACTTACAATATTTGTAGAAAATACACAATCGAGTAGGTATGGTTTATTCTTTGAAATTTGCAATAGGTATATCATATAATATTTGTTCACCAACGGATCGCATCCTGCTCCACACATCCTGCTGAAAACGACGGAAAAGAAGGTCATGGGACTATTCTATGCCGATGCCGAATTACGGAAACATCGTTACAAAAATGTTAGAACGACATGGAAGCTGTAGAAGAAGCGCACACTCACACACACACACATGCAATTTTCAGGGCCGAATTCCTCTCGCAATTATCTTTAGCAATAAACAGATGCTCTAACAATTTATAAGCCGAATATACATATAACGCTATTTTAGTAGTTCGTCGTTACATAACGACTACAGTCTGGTTCAAGAAATAGGCCACCAGTGAATTAGATATATTTGTTCTGGCCGAAGAGTCGGTTTATATCGCGGAGTCGAAAATATCAGCGCACGGAGAAACAATTAAACATGAATTATTTATTGTTCTAAGAATGTAGACTCTAGAAGCAAACGTTTACAGATTAGTCTTTTTATTTGCGAAATTTTAGTTTCTCAATGAATTACATTTTCACAACTTCCCAATGCTATACAGTGGGCCCCTCACTATTGTTGATAAGTGCTATCCGGCTAAAATATTTTGAGATTGTGGCACTTTCGGTTGTACCGGAAGTGTACCCCAACTTCGTTATTTTAAATGGGACACCCCGTATATTATCAAAGTTTTGGATTTTACGCATGAGTCTGAACGTTTCATGTATAATGTCCTATACTCAAGTCTAACTAACCGTTTTCGAAATATTTCAAACTTAAAGTTGAAAATTGCGTTTGCAGACCAAAAAATATTTTTCAGCAGAATTTTGACAAGGCGTTCACCAGAAAATGATATATGTCCGGTTGAAAACATTATTGTAAGTCCATTTTTTTAAATGGAAACCCCCCAATTTTATATTCTCATTCGATTCGGCATCGAAAATTAAGCTAACTTTGAAAAAGGTTATCTATGCCTACACTCAAAAGTTTTCGAAATATTGGCGAAGTAACATGTCTCAGTTCCAGAAAATCTCGTATTCTTGAGTTTGCTTATTCTTAGTTGGCCATGGTGCCCGCGGTTGCGTTGTAAACAATCAACTGCCACGGGAATGTCATTGTAATCAATCATGCCGGCTCGTTTGAATTATTCGCACGAAGATTACTCAAGTCCATTTATTATTTATGGCGAATGTAAAAGGGTTATCTCAAGAACATGTTAAATATTTGCTATTCGGTATCCGCAGAAGCAGAAGCCCTCACAAAACACTGTTAAACGAATTATAGAAAACTTCATAAACTTTGGATTTCATTACTTGGTGCTGACATTACATCTTCTATGGTTGATGTAAATGCAAACTCATCTGTATTTCTTCTTTTGCTTTGTCTTTTATAATTTTTATTCGAACATTCTCGTTCCCAATGCCCAAATTGCTTACACACATTGCATTTGGTTATTTTCTTCCTTTCTGCTAAGGACATGTCATGTATTCTTGCAAATTTGTGGAATTCTTGTTTTACCCTCTTGGGATGTATTCAATTGATCCTCCTCCAATTGAAGACGGGCCAGAAGATTATCCATATCATGACCTTCTTTGATATTGTACCATACTATCTTGAAGTTTTTGAACTTTGCAGTCAAACTGCTGATGATGCGATTCAGCAGCAAGTTAATGACTTTGGGCACGAATGTTGCTACTTTTTCATCTTCACTCATCTTCAGGGCGAAATATTGTTCATAAAGGTTCATGACACTAACTTTGCTCTTTTTCTCGTCGATGCTAGTTAATTTGTCCCATATTTCTTTGGCGTTACTACAACAACTGAGCTTGTTCAGTTTCAATAGCTCCAATGAGTACTGCCATGGCTTTTCCATCGTGTTTCAACCACATTTCTTTGGCTTTGTCTTCGTTGGGCATTTTCGAAACACCAGTCACGATATCGAGGATTTGAAACTTCCACAGTCTGAAGTTTTTACCTCCGTATTCATTTTTACAATGGTTCGGGGACTCTTAACTTGTGAGGCAATAATTGAAGACAGGTTCGCCAACACAAATCTTCAATACGGCTATGGCAATTAACCCATAACCTTTTATAATACGACGAAAAAATACTAGTTCAGGCAAAAACTTTTTAATGCAACTTCTTGACCAATCACTATGACAAGACAATCAACAACATCCAAAAACAATATAATCAAAACATTTCTGGATAAGCCTTCTAACTACCTTCACAGTGTATAATATTCAACAATAAATCTTTGAGATAAATCGAAACATAAATCAATTATTCACTAGAAAAATGTGAAGTGCTTTCAAAAGGACAGTGGACTATCTCTTGATGTGATAGTGTCATTAATTTGCAGCTATTGGAAGAAATCATCGTATACTGAACTCATAGAAGAGCTACAAAATCCGGACCTTCAAGTATTAACAGATAATAGTGCCATTTCACCTCCAGACAATGCCAATGATACTGACAAAGATTCGGGTGTAGAAGATATAGTTACCGCAAGTAATTTAGCCGAAGTAATATATGAAGATGAAGAGGTCGCCAGTGATTTACAGATATCTTTCTTCGTGCACATGCTGAAGCAAGCTTTCATGATGGATGGGATACTGAGGACGACCTATATTAATCAGCGTTGGTTGAAAGAATACCAAAGAAAATAAAAAAATTCACGTATTTTGAACAAGACTTATATCGGAATTTACAAAGTGGATTCCTTTACATACTGTGAAGAATAATAGTTTGTCCCCAGCAGCAACGTTGATATTTTTTTTTGATGATGAGTTGATTGAACAGATTGTTACTTTCAGTAATGCTTCACCCAGAAAATCGCTTTGGAGGCAACAAAACATTGATGAGTTTTACTGGTGGAGTGGATATATAATGTAGCGTCCAGAAGAAAAATGTATTGTCAGAACAATGATGACACAAACTTACATTGTAATGACAACAGCCTATATCCAAATGACAAATATTCCAAGTTGAGACGTTTGTTTGACTCTCCAAATGAAGGATTCCTTGAATATGCCTCCATCCCACAAAATATCCTGTTGATTTTCAGAAAATGGAAAATATATGGAGCTCTGGAGAAAAAAGCGTTGTCAACAAGGCTACGTCACGTATACTGGACATGTGATTGATCCCAATCGATGACTATGAGGTTTGTTGCTACTTAAGTTTTGAGATGATCTGATAAAAACAATATTTATATTAGGGAATGGTTTTATTGTTTATCAAAATATTCTTCATTAAGATTAGAACACATTTGCATACGTTTGAACTAATGTTCGAAGCACTTTACGAAAATTATCAGGACTCACTTCCATTTCTTGACCAAGATGAAGGTTTCAAGTATATTAATAATAATAATAATACTCCCTCATAAACACTCGTTGAGTGTACCCAAAGGCATAGCCTGTGCGGGTAGAGGACGGCTATTATTATTATTTGCCGTGGCGCTCCGGGGCGACTTACTGATGTTTCAGGTAATGTATTCACTTTTCAGCTGTAGGAAAACCCGGAAAACCTACAGCACCACCTCGGGTGGTCGGTGTGCACTCCAAGCTAGCACTAGACGAGATTGGCATCTAGACAACTCACAATAAACTTGCATTTCAACAAGGCATGCGGCCGCCTATCGATCTGATTTAAAGTAGTTGAGAAAAATTCTCGTACCTACATCGGATTCGAACCGACTATCGCTATGCTGGAGTTTCGAACGGCCTGTGCATTACACCGCTGATCTACCGACCACACAAACAAACAACACAAACAAACAACACAAACAAACAACACAAACAAACAACACAAACAAACAACACAAATAGCACTCGAATGACAGACAAGGTGTTCTGAGAATGTTCACCATTCAAAATGTCAAACTTTACGATGACAATGTCAGATTTGACATATTCACATCAGTGTTGCCATATCTGACAACTGAAGTAGCAATCCTCGTACAATAATAATATGCGCTCATCAAATGAAGAAGCAGGTAGACCTTGAACGAGTGTGCAGTGGTCTATTTTTCCAATCTGGCAATTACACAATTGCCTGCATTATGCGACAACTACATCGGATAGATCTTCCTAACTTGTTCGATATAATTATTGTCGTTAAACGTGGTATGCGGGCTTTTATTACGGCGACAGTATATGTCAAATTTTACTGGCAAATATTTACCGAGTCTATTACGTTTGCTTATATCTAGATACACATTTAATAACAAGTTACGACCTTGAAAGAACTTCGTGTTGATGTTTATGTCGGTTCGTACATCGAGGTTCTTTTATACTTGCTAATAAATGCTAATTAGTTCTTCCTTGTCTCTAATGTCAAATTATAAGTGGTGCAGTCACAGTTTCACATGACTTAGACTACGCCTACGTAAAAATGAAATAGCTTCGGAATTTAGAATAAAGCAACAACAAAATAATGGTTAGCGACTTCGAAATATTAGTAACATATTCGTCATCATGCATTAGTTATTAGTTTCAATAACTTGCGTCACTGAATGTATGTACATATCGACAATATCAGTAAACGAAAGATTACTAGGCCATTTTAATATTGATTCCAATGGGCAACACTCTTTCTACCTCTATGCACTTTCAAATAATACATTGCCATGAAATTATTATACGCACGGATATAAGAGAGAACAGTTTGGCTGTTGATTTTTAGTTATCTATTGACAATGTCAACAGTTCAGAAATGTATAAAACTACCCTAACTTCATTTCTAAGATGTTCCAAACCACCGCCAGAGCGCGATACAAATGGTCACTTTTTACCACCTAGTGAAAAATGTAGGAAATGCCATTTTGAAAGTGCGGTGGAGCACTCAAAAAAGCCGGTAAGTAAATGCAATCCTGTCTACCTTGTGAAAAAATTAGATGCAAAGAACATATTAAGGCTGGTGAGAGAGAAAATGATGACCATGGACGTACCATATAGACGCAGTGCTTGATTTGCCAGCTACAGATGCACATTGCACATTATCATTTCATTTGCATAAAATCTCTTTATCAGATGAATCAGATTTAAAGTGACATTCGTCCTCCTCAAGAACAGAGAAATCACTTTTCCGTTTTGTCCTTTCACTGTTTTGGCCTTGCTATTTTGACCGTTGCTTTGTCCATCGCTTTTTTGTTTCAGAGCCGAACAGTATGATTACGATGTATTGGTAATAGCGTCTAATCCTTACATTGTGTGGTTCAAGGCTACAAACTACTGATATGAAGAAAGAATAAGAGTTATTCGAACAGCAGTTGCTATCATCGTGAGGATGCGGGACGTGTTTGACCACCAAACGGTACCCTCAAGCTCATACATTCTTGAATGGCCTTGAGGATTACTTTCGAGCATATCTTACAGCTTTTACAGATACCGTAGTGATGGAAAAGAAGAACTTATCAATTGGAGTTACATCTTCATAACTTTCGATCGACTTTCCCGCTTTTTTGGTTTACAACAACATTAAAGGTCTGTTATAAACTTTACCAACGGTTTTCATTAACTATCGGCTATATCTATTAAAGATCAAACAATAACACCTAACGTACGTCACTACCTTGCTCAATCGAAGTAGATCATTTAGACGGCGCTGGAAACGTTAAATGCGAATTCGTATAAGATATTGGTCGTTTGAATTCGTAGGAAGTCATCAGAAATAAACGATTTATTGCCATGTTTGTGGTTAGTTTGCTCACGACCATTTCTTGGAAATTCTTTCGAGTTCGTATGCATTTTAAATACGACTAAAATATATTGTTTTGTGTCAGAACCCATGATCTCTATTGCCAACTGAATTCAAACATAAATGGAATCATCCCACCGTCTTCTACAAATCCATTCAATTTGGTTTGTGAGACTTCGTACAAAGACATTTTCATACCGATTTCATCCAATATAACCGGCGCCTAATTTACTTCTATGACTTGGATCACAACATTATAATTATGAATTACTTCTGAACTAATGACCTTAGTTTGGAAGTCATACAATTTACAATTCGTAAATTTGCTCTATTCACCTAGAATTATGTAACACTAACCACAACCACAAACAATTCGCAAACATGTTCGCTAATTATTCTACTTCGAGTACATCGAAATAAAAGTTTCACAAATCTTCAACATTCTCTCCTAGAAACATTCCTGAAATCTTCATATGATGGCATATGGTGGGTCTGACAAAAATTTTTGGGTAAAGCCAGCGGAGTTCAAAGAGTAAATCCCAACATTTTGTTCGTTTTAACCATTTTAATCGAGCGATATGAATTTCACCTGAAGCGGAAAACATCAAGATAAAAATCGCCCGACACCGGTGGTCGAGGAAGACTACATCAGGCTTATTAGCTTGCAAGATGGGAATGGGATAGAGAAGTATCTGGTCGGATAGAGAAGTATCTGGTCTACACCGTAGAAGTGTTGGTAGTATTTGTATTACCGTAATATTTGTGGATATAAGCTGGACAAGCGCAAATGAATTATGTGTTTAGATGCCCTATGACACGCTCTGCAACTAGTGTTTGGGACTTCTATAACCCATATGCGACTGCGGCAGACCAGGGTGTTGAAGACTCCATTCTGGCAGGACATTATGAATCCATCAGTCCCCGATAGTTGAGGAAAGCGTAAATGAATTTTCAGCTGAACCAAAGTCTTCTTTCTATGTTACTGAAGAAAACCTCATAAAGTGGCCTATGCGTGTATAGGCGCAGGAGTACCTCCGTATCCGCAGCTAAATGGGTTTCAATTATGTGGCCTGGGGTCACACGATCAGTATCGAAGACAATACCAAGTTCATCTACCCCAAAGGGTTATCAAAATGAAGCCTCAGATACCTGCTTTGCCATGATCGCAAACCATTGAAGCTAGATCCGGTATACAAACGCTCCAAGCTCAAAAACACAAGGCTTCCAGTTGTCTGGGGGATTATAATGGATCGGGAGATTGAGGATGCAAGCTCCTACAAGGTTTTCGCTCTCCTCGAGTCCATTTCTCCACCTCTAAGTTGCAGCAACTTAGTTCTTCCCTGACAGTTCTGAATACCAGACTGATTTTTCAATAAAACTTGCCGCGGAGAGAGTTTTTAACTGTGGTTACTTCTTGGGAGCGGAATTGTTCCAACCCTAGGTGAATATTTACGTCTCTTTGACACCAAAATGCTAAAGGATGCTGAATGTAGGATAGAGAAGATAGTAATCACTTTTGTCTAACGTCCTACGTATCCTACATTCATCATGAATCACCACAAAATTAATAGATGATCAATTGAACACATGTAGGATGCTCTTGTCTACGAGCTGCACACTCTCTCGATATTTCTATCCTGTTTTGAAATGAACCGAAGAACATTCACCGATCTCGACTTTCATTACGATAGAATGCGTGTACTCCACCAGATTCAAGGAATAATGTAGATCCTTTTCTCTCTAGGCATATAGATGTGGTCATCCATGTGAAATGAATGGGTCGGGATGCTAGTAACATTTTTTTTACAGCCACCAGCATTTGTGATTTATCAAGCGTCTATTGGGCGCCACATGTCCCATCTACTTGAACCTAGATTCCATATTCCAACCCAACCAGAGAGGGATATTCCTCCTCTCCATTTGGAACCTAATATGAGCGGCGTTATACGGCAGAGTTGACTCACCAGATATGTTCTGAAAGACCATCGTGAATATCTGCATGTGTCCGATGTTGGGAAGCGTCCTGCGGGTTCTGCTGCTCTCCACTCACGAGGTTCCTAATTCTACAGCAGGGAAGAAAAGCCGGCAAGCTAGGGGTATTTTTCACACCATGTAGATTATAGATTGTATGTAGGTCGTGCAGGCTATGTAGCTTTACAAGCACCTCGACCTCTAAGGTCTTTTGTGCGTGACTCTTTATCTATTCAAAACCCGGAATTCTGAGTCTTCATGTGAATTTCATCAGTTGCCTGGGAGCTGAGTTCCTGATGTCGGAGGACGTTAAGAATGCCCTTTCCAGGAATTTGAAACTCTTGCAGAAGAGCGCCGGACAATCACAAATAAGATGTTTTGCAGTTTCCGCGAAGTTGTCGCAATAGCGGCAACTATCACTCTCTCACTTACCCATCTTTTTGAGGTGATACCCCAGAGGAACGTGCCCAGTGAGTAGTCCCGTTACCAGGTTCTGCTGCTCTCCACTCACGAGGTTCCTAATTCTACAGCAGGAAAGAAAAGCCGGCAAGCTAGGGGTATTTTTCACACCATGTAGATTATAGATTGTAGGGCGGTCGTGCAGGCTGTGTAGCTTTACAAGCACCTCGACCTCTAAGGTCTTTTGTGCGTGACTCTTTATCTATTCAAAACCCGGAATTCTGAGTCTTCATGTGAATTTCATCAGTTGCCTGGGAGCTGAGTTCCTGATGTCGGAGGACGTTAAGAATGCCCTTTCCAGGAATTTGAAACTCTTGCAGAAGAGCGCCGGACAATCACAAATAAGATGTTTTGCAGTTTCCGCGAAGTTGTCGCAATAGCGGCAACTATCACTCTCTCACTTACCCATCTTTTTGAGGTGATACCCCAGAGGAACGTGCCCAGTGAGTAGTCCCGTTACCAGGTTCTGCTGCTCTCCACTCACGAGGTTCCTAATTCTACAGCAGGAAAGAAAAGCCGGCAAGCTAGGGGTATTTTTCACACCATGTAGATTATAGATTGTAGGGCGGTCGTGCAGGCTGTGTAGCTTTACAAGCACCTCGACCTCTAAGGTCTTTTGTGCGTGACTCTTTATCTATTCAAAACCCGGAATTCTGAGTCTTCATGTGAATTTCATCAGTTGCCTGGGAGCTGAGTTCCTGATGTCGGAGGACGTTAAGAATGCCCTTTCCAGGAATTTGAAACTCTTGCAGAAGAGCGCCGGACAATCACAAATAAGATGTTTTGCAGTTTCCGCGAAGTTGTCGCAATAGCGGCAACTATCACTCTCTCACTTACCCATCTTTTTGAGGTGATACCCCAGAGGAACGTGCCCAGTGAGTAGTCCCGTTACCAATTTCAAGTATTTTCCAACTCGAGAAGCTGTTTAGCTTTCCGTGGCGATATGCTCACTAGCCTATTCGCTTGTCCTTGTCCTGGCACTATATTCCAGTAAGATTTAATTTCATCCAATTCCCAGCGTCGAAACTTTTCTTTTAAGTGGGCTTTTTGAGAGTCCACTGAAGGGTTCTGGGCCGGATAGTGGTATGTTTGCCCTTTCTTTGACAAGGCAGTCTGCTTCCTCATTGCTTTTGATGCCCCTGTGACCTGGTACCCGCATCCGGGTTTGTTCACAGTCCAAAAGCAAGTGTGTGATTTCTGAGAGTTCTTATCTGATAGTATATAGATTTCTACCTTTCGGGTGCTTCAAGGCATTTCAGGGCATGAATGTACTTCTGCTTGGAAAATGGTCGGAGTCCTAATAAGGGGTTTTGAGAGTCTGAAATTTGACCCTGTAACGCCCACTCGAAATGATTCGGACCCCTTCGTCCATTTTGGATCCATCTGTGTACCACACCGAGGCATCTATTGTCAATTGAGGACCGTTTTCTGTGTAGATAAATCTGGTGGTTATTTATGAACACTCCAAACTGAACTTCGAAGTCGTATCTGATCGTCATGATATCTGTCGGTTCAGACATGGCTTCTAGATCTTCAGATGTCCGATCAGATTTCCTGCTTTCGAGTATGGGATGAGAAATAATTTTGTGAATCGAGTCAAAATTATACTAAAGAACAAATAGATGAGGGTTTCGAAGGACCAACTGTTTGTATTTCCACGAGTTACTGAATATATCAGTCCATTAGGATCAACAATTTTTTGTATCACCCACTCCCTTATCACCTATACATTCCATCACAGAAGACACTCAACGTATTTAATCGAATCCATTATTGAGTACAAGAAAATAGATGAGCCGCCGCCGTGATTCATAGTGTAAACCAATTGCACGAGTAATGAAGAGTACGTAGAAAACTGCGCCTGAAAATCAGTTTCTTCGTCATGACGATAAGCAAAGAAAAACAGATGTTCAAAAGAACACGTATCCGTGAAGTGTGGATTGCCGACACTGCCGACATGAGCCAAGAAAGAGGATTGAAGTTACAACCATGGCATAGAATGCAAGGTTGCCAATGATACTCTAGAACCGAAGCATAAAGAATAATCAGTATCAACTGCTCTCAAATAGTGATGAAACGTCGTACAACTTTTTTTAGAGTTTACTGCAAAAAATACCCTTACCATCACATTGATTTCAGTAACTTTCTTCATATCGGCAAATAATTGATGACAACCGAGATTTTCAACACAGCACGTAACATCAAATGGATGTCCGTTTCAAGTCCAAACGTCCATGGATGTTGAATGTACATTTATTATATGTACAGGACATGGACGTACGATGGATATCCCAATTTGGTACATTCAATGTATGACATAATTTACAAAAAAAAATGCGTAATATGAATTATCTTATTTATACTATTTCGTTTTTATTTCAAATCGAAATTTTATTCAACTTACTTCATTAGAAACTTAACCGATATATATATACTCCAAATGATCAGGCAATTGATGTACATATCTGGACATTGCCTGTACGTTCAATAGTAAACATCCATTGGACGTCCAATTCAGGCACTTTAATATTTATTTTCAATATTGACTCAGCGGGCAAAATATACTGTTTGAGGACGATGAAAGAACCATCAGTTGAAGAAAATGAATGAGATAATGAGGTTAGTTTTTTTTGGCTTCATGGTGTGTCTTTGATAGTGCAGATGTAAAACTTTCGTGTTTTGGTGGTTTCAGTATACCTGTTTGAAATGAATAATGAGAGGAAGAGCCATGAGCTTTGGAAAACTATTTTTGAACAAATATTAAGAGAGCATTGCGAATTCAATTGAATGAGGATGATTGTTCTTCTGATGAATATAAGCTTGAGTCGTTTCAAAATGATTTACAAATGTGTCTTTTCACCAACAATATGTGTGTAGAAACTACTAATTCTGATTAACGGGAATCTATAACCTTTCATCGGTTAGATACATAAGTAGTTTTGAGGAGGAACTAAACAAATCTGATGATGATGATCAAGCATTACTTTTTGATTTCAATTCTGATCCTTCTGAACACAAAAAGAAGTGGACAAACACTCACTTACTCCCCAACTGGCAATAATTAGATCGGTAAACATTTCGTTGCCGTGATAAACAAGTTTTTGTAAGTTTTTGAGATGGAATGACCCCTTTCATCAATCGTTTTAATGTCTCCATTGTAAACACAGATCTATTTAATGAATGATATGCCGATTTTTAGTCAAATTTCAGTCGTTCGTACTAACGCCTGACGCCGGTAAACTCAAGTAAGAGCTAAACACTTTAGTTTTGGTGCAACATTATTTCAAGATGGCGTTGATGTTGACATTCCATCACGTGACCGCATCTGACGCTAAAATACAGCGTCTAGCGTCACGCATGAAAATGCACCTTTACATATTTCGGCATCATGCAATCCTCACATGCGTGCATTAATAATAGCTCATAGAATCGTAGTAATCATCTTCCATCAAGCAACGTCGTACCCCTTTGTGTGAATGTATCATTGAATTCGAATTCTAGGATAAGTAAACATTTCCTACGAGACGCGATAAGCTTTTGCAACGGCTAAATCTGGCAACACTCCCAGATCTTTATAATTCACGTATCAGCGATGTGCGTCACGTCGAGACCTGCGATTTCGTCATGTTCTCCTAATAGCAGGAGTAACTTTGGCCGCTCTTGCGCTCTTTAGTCTTCGAAAAATAACGCTTCTGCTGCGGAGGACTGACTCCTTGGCTAGACCACGGCATTCGGCACTACTGGCAGATGTTTCTCACATTTTATAAATTAAAACTAAACATGATTACCACACGAGCGAAGGCTTCCCATGGGACGCAGTTGTTTTTGAGAGCAGAGCCAGTTTTTTCTCTTTCGTTTATAAATAAGATCAACAAGAAATCATGCCAAGTGTCACAAAGTACTGATCTGGGACGTCCACCGAAGTTGAGACTGTTTCAGAAATCATTAGCGTTTGGCAAGAGATAACAAGTAGGTAGATAGGTAAGAATTTCTACTTTCGGTTGGTAGGAGTGCATACGTACTAAAGATGTTTACTTGTCGATCCCGAACAAATCAGGTGTTGCAGTATCATCAACCGTGCTAAAGAAGAACGTCCTTCACGTTTGGTGTAGCTCGATTCTCACTACGCGGTTATGCAATAGCTATGACATTCCTCCTTTAGAGGTCAGCCGAGAAAAAACTGCACAACTACAAGCATGCTGCGATGAGC
Organism: Chrysolina americana; assembly: GCA_958502065.1. Classification (NCBI taxonomy): domain Eukaryota; kingdom Metazoa; phylum Arthropoda; class Insecta; order Coleoptera; family Chrysomelidae; genus Chrysolina; species Chrysolina americana. The sequence goes on along the minus strand of OY293410.1, from coordinate 102,186,597 downwards.
ACGCAAATAAAAACGTCACCGTTAAATTTAAAAGGAAAATTCAACACATTGTGTCATTGTGGGCAAATGAAATTAAGAGTTGGTCACCTACAAACGACAGAATTCCAACGAAAGCGAAAACATAACGGAGGTATCTAGTAGCGTTATGTGGTTCGTTATATTTTGGAGACACCTGTGGTCAGGACTCTCACTTTATTTCGCGTCTCTTTTGTTTAATTATGAGCGACAGGCCATCAAATGTTATGGCTGATCCATGGCCTATGTGTTCAATAATTTGATGATCGCTGAATAACGATCAGATATTCTGTCCTGATATTTTTGAAATACTCATCGTTCATCTAACTGATGAATGTTCAACTTATCAATATTCTCAATGTCACAATTATTATCTTTGAATTACGTGAAGGTCATCTATAACTATCGTATTTACCTACTCGTGGAATTGTTATAAGGGTTGTGGAAAAGGGTTGTGGAAATTTTATCAAAAAACTTGAAAAACTTCGTCTCTTCTGCCCAAATCTTTATGGAGTGTAATTGAGAATACTGCCTTGGAAATATCCGCATTTCTTTCTGTTTTTTTATCTTGGGGGGTCTGACAGACGTTGTCCCAGATTATTTCTCTTCTTGGTACCGTGTAACTCAATTGACCATATGCTTGCCTTTGATCTATATTAGACTTGTTATTTCATAATTTTGTCGATTATTTCATTATCTGGCATTCTTTTAATAGGCCTATAATACCTTAGCAGACTTATCTTGATTTGTTCTTCATTTGAGTTTACTTTTTGTGTGTAACGTTTTCGATTTTTTTTTCTACTTCTAATTTCCCTAAATACCTTATTCCCATGCAAATTTTGATCGGTAATGCTCATGCATATTAATGCTCAATAAATGTGTATAGGTTACATATATCTCTTTAAGTTTTGTTAAGGAATTCTCTCCTCAATTATCTGTCTTCTGATGTAGTGAAACGTTTAAAATTACTAAACTTTTAATATAGTTTTCCTTTCTTGTTCATTGTTTTCTTCCAAGTAGCATGTTCTTCTTCTTCCGATGTCAAAAGCTTTTGATCTTTTTTTGCCTCTTATAGCCTTAAGGACAAGAACCAAAGAGAATAAAGTACCCGAAACTTCAATAAACTTATGTCATTACTGGTTTTGCGTTTCCCATTTTTTTAAGTATTTATTCTCTACAAAATTCCCCATTCTCTTGGTTTTCCAAACGTTAACGAAGGATTTCTAGAAATCAATGAATTAACTGTACACGGATATGTTATGCTTTGTTGCGTTTTTCTATCGTTTAAATACTGCCTCTGTCTGCTCTACTTTCATCAGCAAACCCTACCTCTCACATAATATTTCCCATTAAAATCATGTTTTTCGCCAAAGCAATTATGAAAGAACAAACCTTGTTGAAAGTATTTTCAATCTCTTGTTTGAAACACTAAATTACTGTTAGAAGAAACTTCCTCAAGTTTAAGGCTGATGCGAATAAATTTAATGTTTGAGTAAACCTATACAATATGTATTGTCGTCGACAAGTAGCCAACACCCATGCGACCGTTGAATTATACTTGCCGCCACCTTTAGAGGTTTCTGGCAAGTTCTGAATGGCACTTTCAACACACCCCCACTTCCTCCAGATTTCGTTCGGGAACACTTATATCAAATTTCAGACCTTTATTCAAATGCTCTACTTCTGCATCAACAACATTTTGAGTGAAAAAGTTTTGAGCAATGTTGATAACTTTCGAGGAATTCCTCTTAGGTTTTTCACTAATAATTAACTTCTTATCGTTACCATTCCTGGTTACTTCCAAAGATAAGACAGAAGAAAAAGATAAATCGGTGATATTAGCTGCAAGGACTGCGAGAAGGAATATGTAGGTCAAACTAGATGGGCCACGGAAGCACTTTGCTTATATCCGTTTCCCAAAACCAGAAAAATCGAGTGTGGCCCAACATGCTTTGGATCATGACCACCGATTGGTTGACAGAAGTTTGAAATGAATTAATGAATTAAACAGGTTCATGACTTCTTTCTCGATGTATTCGAGAGTCTGAAAACTGCAAAATGGAAAAATAGTATGAATGCGGATAAGGGCCCAGTACCATACAGCCCCTTGCTCAACTCATAGTTCAATAAAGGCTCTTTACAAAGAAATAATTAGTCATTAATTTTCGAAAATGTTAGTCATTGAATCCAGAACAAAGTGGGAAAAAAGAAGATAGATCATAATAAATTAACATCTTTTTCTCTAGATAAAAATATGATACAATATTTAGAATCCTATCTCACGGATCGTTCAAATACTGTCAAATTCAACAACAGCAAATCAGACAGCTTCGTCAGTACCTCTGGAGTACCCCAAGGCTTGATCTTAGGACCATTACTTTGTTCATAAATGACATAAATGATTACATCAAGTATGCAAAGTTCTTGCTCTATGCAGATGACCTGAAAGCATATCTCAAAATAGAATCTCTGGACGATATAACAAAACGTCAGTCTGACATTAATGCAATTCTGAAATTCGCTCAATGAACCCAAATGCAAAATAGTGTGCTATACTAGGAAAAAAGAAAATTTGAAGGTTAATTACACCATCAATGTTATCAAACTAGAAACAATTAATGAAATCAAAGACTTGGGTGTGATCTTCACAAAAAAATTCTCATTTAATGAGCATATCACCAGGATTATTTCATAATCATATAGAAAACTTGATTTTATATTGAGATCTTGCAAAGATTTTTCGTACCCAACATGTATAATGTTTTTCAATTCATACAACAGATCCAAATTAAAGTACTATTGCATTATCTGGAACCCATAAACTGAAATATATTCTCAAATGCTGGAAAAAATCCAAAAAAAGTTTTTGAGGTCAATGCACTTCAGAAGGTATGGAATATATCCCATGCTAATATCTTATGAAAGCCAAAGAACAGACTTCAATATTACCTTGTTAAACAAACGTCGTGAAAAAATTCAAATTTTGTTAATTTTTGATGTGTTACATGGCCTTATCAGTGTACCTTATATATTACCACTTTTTAATTTTAACGTACCTGACCTAAGACTAAAGACTAGAAATGTTATGTTCAAAACTACAAATAATTCCCCTATTGATAACTGTTTAGTTACTGTCAATGATTTCCTGAAAGTCTCTGAATTAGACGTACTGAATACCTCAAGAAATCTGTTAATCTCCCAACTGAGACAGTGAACGTTAAATGTTGTGTTGTGCATATGTTTAACTTGTATTTTATGATATTTTGACTCAATTTTAGATTAGTTGACCCTTTTATGTTGTGATATTTCTATTATTTATACATTTGACAAATTTTAATTTTATTAGCTTTAATAACTTATATCTTTCGCACTGCTACATGTAGGTAATTAATTTATGTCTGTTTGTAACCAGTATAACTGAATAAATAAAATAAAAATAACAGGTAAATCAGAAAATCAAGTAAATAGTCTCAGTAGGTACACAAATTTATGTAGACAGATATAATGAGTGCAATTAGCCACTTAGATATGTAGTTCAGTACGCTTTGAAGTTCTGAGGATGCCAAAAGTTCCAAATATTCATTCATTTTATTAGAGTGATATACATTTTTCTTTGTTTTGAGTAAGCAAATGAGAATTACCATTATTGTTTCTAATCACCAATAAAAATTTAGTCATCTCACCCATAAAAACTACTAAAATAGAACAGCTGCGAAACAGATACAACTTTCCGAATGCAGATTATTTCAAATTGATGTATTAAAGTCATCCAGTCTGACCTTTCGTGATTTGCTCTCTCACACACCTTGTGTGATAAATATTCATCGAGTATCGTCATGACTCAGATGCTCTCGATTCTTGGTATCGCCATCCAACCTATATTCCTCGGTGCATACGCCCTAAAACATGCCACCTCTCCCGTTTCCGCTCGTCGTAAGATGAGACATCACAATCTTCGCGTCATCCTCGTGACCCATGTCGGATACCGTCTAATAGTTTTTTCCTGTAGTCATTCTTCTGAAGATATGTCGAGGATGTTTACTCTCGAAGATATTCAAAACACCTAGTGTCTGAATGTGAAAACGGAACACTAAGAAATTATATAGGGTACTGTAATTGTACGAATTATGAAAAATGGTGGATTAGGTACGTAATCCAATCTTACGGAAAAGACCTATATATACAATGGCATTGTGAAGTAATTCTTGTAGAAAACTTTGCCAAGTATCAAATAGATATAATTCAACGGTCGTAGGGGGCAGTAGTTGTTTTCTGTAGGATACTTTGCGACGACAATACCTATCGTATAGGTTTTTTGAGGAAGATTTTTGTTGTTGTTGTAAACATATCATATTGAAGTCGACACGCAGTCGAAGTACATTTTAATTCTGGAACCCAGAGATAGCGCTGAATTCATACTTCTGTATTTGTCTCAGGTATTTCCAATCAGGCTGAAAGGATTTTTCGATTCAATTGGGTCGAACTGGCCTTTGCTGATGTTTGGCAAGGACCATAAAACCGGTACGGAGGTGTTCCCCCAATTGAATTGAAAAATAATTTCAGCTCTGATATTTAAAATGCATTGCAAAGTAATTTTAGAAAAAAACTCTGCCAAGCACATGTGTTATATATACGGGGTGACAATTCAAATGCTTACCGAGGCTATATTTTATGAACAAATTTATATTTCGAATTGTCCATAACCATTACCGGAAACTGAAAGTTAAAATGAAATGACTCAAGGAATGATCCTTCCCTTATTTCCAGCTACCCCCCTCTGATTTACAGCCAAACGCACTCAAATAATTTCAATAGAAATCTCTATTTGTATATCTGATTGAATAGCTGGTCCCCTCCCCTTCTCTCCCCCTACCCTTCTCTCCCCCTACCCGCCCTGCTAACCAGTTTCAAACCTGATAAGCAGTATCAGGTTTACATTTAACTATTTTGTTTAGTCGGACTATTACCAAGAAACTGAAAGAGTTGAAAAATTTCTTATTTTCAGATCAGAATCTACTGGACTTCATTATTGGGACCAAACAAAACCTTGAACGTCTTGGAAAATGCAGAGAAAATGCACTGTTTACCCAAATTTTTTGATGTTCGAAATTTTAATTTTGATTTGAAGAATTTGACATTTACAGCACTACTCCAAAAAATCAAAGCTCATAGATACTTACAGATGGAAATGTGAAGGATCAAGTAACGAACAGTTCCATCGAATTTTTAAAAACAGGTTGCAGGGTGGTCAAAATATCCACCTGAAACATAACATCGAGACAACTGATGAAACACGATTTTTTCAAATGGACACCATACACCATTCTATTATTTTTGGATACTAAGAAAATTAATATATCAAATTTATAAAGAATACCCTATACCTAAAATGCACCCCTGGCAAGAAATATCCGAATTGGGAAATATTAGAAATGTGAATCATTTGAAGCAATACGAAGTGACCATCTTCCGGAGAGAACGATTTAATCATTCTTTTTCTAACTCCCAAAACTTCTTGGAAATTAAACTTGATACAAAAATATTTTCGTCAACCGGCTGCAATCTTACAAGCAACCCTCAGAAGTTTTCGAAAGAGTTGTGGAAGATGACGAATATTAGTTAGTCTAGTCTCGATATAATTCCACAGAAACAGTTCAGAAAATACCAAACTTGACCACTATAAATAAACTGTCATGTTTGGTTTGGCATGCAGAGCAATATGTTTCTTTCAACTCAGATTCATAGGGAATTGTGCAATAACAATGAAGAAACAACATTCGAATTCCTGGAGAATGATTTAACGCGTCTTCAGTCACAAAGAACTTCCAGGTATTTTTCATTTCACTTCAACAGAGTTGTCATCGTTGTTATCTTATCATTCGGTTAATAACTGTTATCTTTTGTGTTGAAACTGTTTTCGTCTATCACGACTGACAAATAGCACGTTGTTATTCTTATCCTTCAGAAAGAGATATAAGACGTTTTCTAAAATCCAATTCAATAATTTTGCTGATATAAAAATATCCTCCGCTGCTGCCGCAGTTGGAAAACCCTGCAAAAATACGTCAACAACTAAATGATTTGAATATTGCGTTGAGCAATAATACTTCTTATTCTTTACCGATTCATTATACAGCGAGCATCATAAGTGTTACCCCCCTATCTAATGGACAATGTACATTTTTGTATGGATAGTTTACCCCTAATTTCATCCCTTACTGGAAGGGAGCAACCCTTTCTGAAAAGTTAAAGTGGCGAGTGATAGCTCATCTGAAACGATGTGTTATCCTACGTTCAACTGTGCAAAAATTTGATATTCGCTTCATTACGTGTTATTAATGTTCAAAAAGTCTATTTTCGTGATCTGCACACGAAACTCCTGAATAGAGTGACACTTTATTCTCGTATACTTTAGAATTCAGGTAACTCCATAGAAAGAAATCTAAAGGGGTTAGATCTGGTGATCTTGGAGGTCATTCCACAGATGGCGCAATAATAACAATAATGACTCGAGAATTGATGGAGCAAATTTCAATCCCTTTGTACAATTGAATAGTGAATAACACCCCCTTTCAAATGAGTTAACACCTCAGGCTATTCAACTTTTTCGAAAGGATTGCTCCCCTTCAGTAAGGGATTTTATTAGGGATAAGTAAACTATTCTTACAAAAATGTACATTGTAGAAAAGGAGGGGTAACTCTATAATTATTTTCTTAAGATCAACATCGATTTTAATTATGTTTGATTTCAATGTTACCTTCAGGGAATTGATGGAAAATGCACTTCTCGAAGAAAAAAACATAACCCATTTAGCATTCACACAAAGTTTCTGATAAGCAATATACAATTCCTTTACTATTCACGTCTTACTCCATTTGTTGGTCGTTTAGTTTGCGGTTAGTACATACAATTAATTCATCGCTATCGATAACATACTTGTACAAAGAGAAAATCGATATTCGACTAGGTATTGCTTGTAAAGAAGTCGTATATTTACACAAGTGGATACCATCCAATTTCGTAAGTCTGCTTCACATAATTTGTCGAAGATAGGCGCTGATATAATTGATAAGTTGATTGATAAAAGTTGAACTTATTTGGGTTACTAATATCTTACCAATTCAAGACATGAGGTCAGCAGAGGCGGACTAGAAAAGTACCAACCAACTTTCTATTAAAAGCGAAGAATCAACGATCAAAGACACGTCTTGATGAGAGATAAATGGTGTGAGAGGTAGGAAATGTCCAACCCCCAGAAAATGGTTATAGTAACATTCACCAGGAAAAAAATTTTAAACGAGTACTACCTTATCGATATAACAATTTCTTCTGCGAATGAAGCGAAACATATCTGAGAGTAACTCTGTATGAAGGGAAAATTCAACACAACGGTTGGAGATCGCATGCAGGAGGCTCTACACCTTGTCACGAGATAAACGGACTTCAAGGGGTCAATCTTAACAAGGCACCCGAAGACAAAAAACAGAGGGGCTAGGACCCATACGACTTCGGGGGGAGGACATACAGATAAAGGGGAAAGTGGAGTAATACTAGATTCCAAGCTGACTTGGGACCAGCATATCGAAAAATAACCAAAAAGGCGGTGACTTCACTAGTGTTAGCCAGACGCACTTTTGAAAAAAAATGGGGACCAAAACCACATATGCTGCACGGGTTGTATAGCACGGTGATCATGCCTTTCATTACATATGCTTCTTTGGTGTGGTGGCCCAAGACACAACAAAGAGGAGCCGCAAGGTGCAAAGACTTGCTTGTCTTGGAATCACAGGGGCCATCAAATCAACACCAACTGCAGCGATGAAGACACTCATGGGACTGCCACCTCTCCACTTTGTGGTTCAGGGAGAGGCAAGGCTTAGTGCCTCCAGACTGCAGATCGCACCCAACCTGAACGTTGGAACGGGACACATGAGAATCGTCAGAACTGTGATCTGGGACGTGCTAGGAACGAGAACGGACCACATTCCGAAAAGGTACTCCTTGCACAACCAATTAAGAGTGCTGGTGCCAAACAGAACTGAATGGAACGGCTCACAGCTCAAGGACATTCCACAGGGTAAAATCTGGTACACAGATGGATCCAAGACTGAGAATGGAGCGGGCTCAGGTGTGTTCTCCAGGAATCCGAGTATTGGCATCAGCTACTCACTTGGCACCCATACCTCTATACTGAAGGCCTTGTGTAGCAAGGAAGTAACGTCCAAATCGGTATGGAACTGCAAAGAAGAACTGAGAACTCTGTCAGACCGGAATCAAGTCGAATTGATATGGGTCCCAGGTCATCAGGGAATCGCAGGGAATGAGAAAGCAGACGAACTCGCACAAAGAGAATCGGAAATGCACCCAAACCAAGGGCAGATGCTAGGGGTACCGAAGTGTACAATAAGAGCGTCTGTAACAGAATGGATTAGGAACAAGCATAAAAACTACTGGGACAATGTCCCAGGAAACAAACACGGGAAAGAATATATCAAAGGACCTCCTAACAAATGAACGGCAGACCTGTTAACAATGAACAGGAGCCAGTTGATAACCGTTACTGGACTCCTGACTGGACATGCACCAGTGAAGGAGCACCTCAAAAAAATAGGGCAATACGATGGAGATCTGACCTGCAGACTAAGCGGTAAGGATCCAGAAACCGTGAAACACATACTGTGCTATTGCGAAGCTCTAGACCGCAAATTTCGGGCAGCCATCTGGCGACCCAGAACTACATAGTTACCACCCAATACGAAACTTGTACAAACCCGTACAAGGCACAAAAGTATTGGATTGGGTACTGTAATATAACAACAGAGGTAAGATGCCTGATAAGGAGAATCTTTCAGTATTTATTGAGCTTGCTTGGAGACTCAATATTTCTCTTCAAAAGATTTTCTCCACCTCAGCAAAAAAAAGCCTGTATGAAAAGCTGACAGAACACTTGAATAGCCTGAATTCTCGTCCTTGCCTAGCAGCACACGTTAGGGACAAGTATCTCGAAGACTTCTAGGGGTTTCTAGTAGAAGTGCAGCCGGTTGACGGATAGAGCATATTTTCAACAAAAAAAAGTGACAGAATATGTGGCAAAACATATGCATCAAATCCAAATCATTTATTTGACTACGTTATACCTAAACATACATTTGCAGCTAGTCAGGTAAATGGGGTTAATACATCCTCCGTATATTCCCAGACTAGAAACAAAAGTGAGTAAAACTTATACAATCAAGAGTGGAAGGACACAATAAAACCATAAATGAGACATGACTTTACATGAGCAAAACGAAATGAAATGTATGATAAGAATAGCATGAAGACAATCTGGAAGAATATCAAACGATAATCTCAGGAGAATAGATATAAAGAAGACTATGTTTCTTTATTATTGTTTTCTAAGATACTACATAGGTACTCGATTATTAGAAATTAGAAATCTCATACCCTAAGTATTCTTCTACCGAATAGAAATTGCAATTTTCGAGGAAATTTTTAATCTTCCTTAAAAGGGATGGGATCGAGATCTCTCCATTCATATGGTGGTTTGTTGTAAAGATGCAAGTTCAGGGAATTGCGTTGTTTGTATTTCGGTGGCCAGCTTTCCGAGTTGAATAATGGAAAATCATTGTTCGATTTCTGTTTTTCCGTATGAATGTCAAGAAGACTTTGACAAATATAAATACAAGGAAGACAAAGTATCCCGAGGTTCTTGGAGAGTTCTCGCAATGAGGCATTGTAGTGAGTCATCAGACGTACAGCATGTTTTTGAAGGTAGAAAGCTCTAACAGAGTGAGGTGAGTTTCCCCATAAAAGAATTCCGTAACTCAAATGGAAGTGGAAAATTGCATGATATGAAGAAAGAAGGGTAGAAGGGTTTATTGTATTTTCAAGACGTCTTGAAAGAAATAGCTGAGTGGGTAGTTTTTTGCATAATATATCAAAATGGGTTTGCCTACTCCAACCTGGAGGTTTAGTATGAAAAATATCATTCATGTATATAATAAAAAGGAGCGGACCCAGCACGGAGCCCTGTGGTATACCATGGTTTATATTTTGATACTTTGAAGACACATCGTTGATATATACTGACTGCATCATGTTTTTGAGGTAAGACCTAAATAAAAGTGCCACACCCCTTATCCCATACAACCTCATTTTTCTAAGCACAGTCGAATGCCTTGCTTAGGTCGTATTTTGTTATTGAGGTATGTTCGCCTTCTTCAAAACCCTCGACAATGCCTTGCACAACCTTAGAGATAACTTTCACAGTAGAACAATCAATTCTGAATCCAAATTGATTTTTGTTGAGAAAATTGTGTCTATCGAAGAAGCTCATTAGCCCCCGTTTTATTATTATTTCGAGTATTTTTCCAAATATTGGAATTAAAGAAATTTGGAGATAGTTGTCCTTTGGCACACGATGATTCCTTTTTATTCCGCACATCAAAAATAAATCGCGGTCAACGTTTCGTCAACGTCGACGCCTGAAGAAGCAGATGCAGATGATGCGTTCAAAGTACATGTTTTGAGAGGGACTTCAATTGGATTGGAAATGAAAATTGCTTCAAACGCAAAAGGGTTTAGGAAAATGAATATTTTTTTATATTTGTCTATCTCAAAAATGAAGTAGCAACCCTAGTAACAGCTTGTCAGAAAAGAAAGTGAAAAAAAAGAGCTATTGAATTAACAAGCTTTTACTAATAGTCATATTAAAGGCTGAAAAAAGCTCTTTTTATGAAAAACAAACAATCAAATGCTTTCTAATCTTCGGAAGACTAGTCCACTCCTGTAAGAAATTAAAATGAATAAATTGATGACCATAGAACGCAGACAGTGGGTTATATCTTCAAGGACAATTATCTAATTGGATAAAGAACTATGTGATAATCATCTCCTTATATAAGTGTTGATATTCAGTTTGCGAGTCTGAAAGGGAATTTATTACCGGAAAAACTTAATGTTCCGGTGCTTTAATTTGTTGGATATTCATTTAACAAAATGTTTTAATTCGATTTATTTATGTATTTTTAACAGGCCTTCATGAATGGTTTAAAGATCATTTCTCTGACATGATTTATAACATTTCGTACTTTGTTAATAGTATATTTAATTATACAGAAAACACTGTGAAAATAATTGTCATACCTAGTTACTGTGTAGGGTGTTTCGTACTTGAAATAAAAATAATTGTTATACCTAGTTACTGTATAGGGAGTTTCGTAATTGAAATAAAAATAATTGTTATTCCTAGTTACTGTATAGGGTGTTTCGTAATTGAAAGGTAAGCCTGAAGAGTGATAATATCTGGATGGTTTCATAAACAGTTATTACTGTAATAGGGATTATAACGACGATCATTAAGTAAAGTATTTAACTACTTTACCTTTTGAGAAATGTTGGTAGCACGTCAAAAAATACATATTTGTACAGAAAACACATCGTGATTTTAGATAGTAATCGATTAAAATAAGGTCAGATCATTTAACAAAATTGTTTGAAAAAATGTCCAAAGGAGTAGACCCCTAAAAATCATGAAAAATACAAATTCGGCAGATTCATTTACCTATACAGGGTGTATCTTGACGAGTTGACGCGATCCATATACAGGGTGTCCCAACGAAAACTTTCCACCCGGATTTACTGGGAAATGACAAATTATTTTCGGAAACGCGAAAACAGGTCGATTTTAATTTCTAGGGAGACACATGTTAGTAATGGATTTAGTCGAGCAACTTCATCCCCCTGACGGGGGCGGCTACCCCCTTGCGAATCATCATAGGGAACGTGGGTCGAGTGATACATCATCTTAAAGCTCTCTTTATTCTCTATCCAAACGTCTATAATTTTTTCAAAATCGAATGAATGGTAATTGAAATTAGTGTTGTTGACAGGTTCAATGTAAATAGTCAATATATTACCTGTTCCTATTCAAATTCAATTTATTAACTATTTTAAGACTCAATGAGTGGACAGATAGAAAATGGCAACATCCCATCCGGTCAGGTAACCCAGTCACCCCACGAAAAACGAAAACAAATTAGTCAAAACAAAGTAAGTAGCCAGGCTGGGACTATTAATTGCGAAGATCTTTCAACCAAGTATCAGTTTTATGTCGCTATTCGCGAATACAACATTACAAGCGGAAGATGCCCACCCCAATTGTGAGCGAAACGTCCAAAGGAACCTCCTCCACAGAGGTGAACCGACCACGGCACTGAAGCCCGGAAACCATATTTCTTAGTTTTTGTTCTGTTGACTTTTTCATAGACAAAAAATACCTGTTTTTTATGGTTCTCCTGCGTGTATGTTCTCAGCATGAATTCACAGTTCGCATGATTCTTATGGAAATATCATTTGATTCGTATTCTGTGAGTTAAGTTTCTGCCTGACAATGGTTTACGCATTAGAAGAACGAATTGAGTTAGTGAAACTTTACTACAAAAATGATGATTGTCTAAGAGCTGCAGCTAGAATTTTCAATACAAGGCATCCATGGAAAAATGCATCTCATACCTATGTTCAAACGTTGATTGAGAAATTCGAAAGAACTGGGTCTGTGGGAAACCAGAAACATCATCCTGAACGTCTGATAAGGAACGAGGCTGTTGAGGTAGCGGTTTTGGGACACGTGGCTATGGATCCTACTCAAAGTATTCGAAGCTTGGCTGACGCGTCAGGTGTAGCGCGATCGAGTATTCAGAGAATTCTCAAGTCACAGCGATTCCATCCATACAAACTAAAACTTGTACATGAACTGAACGAAGACGATTTTGACAGACGACAACAGTTTTGTGAGGAAATGTCTGAGCGTCTGAAAACAAATCCCTATTTGCTCTTCAATATTTGTTTTTCAGACGAGAGTAAATTTTTTGTTAATGGAAACGTAAATCGTCACAATTGCCGCTACTGGAGCGATACCAATCCCAGGTTAATACGTGAGGTCCACACACAAACTCCGCAGAAGTTGAATGTTTGGTGTGGTATTTTTGGCAAAAATATTATTGAACCACTTTTTATAGATGATAATTTGAATGGACAAATGTATTTAAATCTTCTTGAGAATGCCATCGATCCCATGATAACGGATATTATCGAAAACGATGGAGATTATTCGGAAGACAACCTCCATTTTCAACAAGATGAAGCACCACCTCACTATGCAGTGGCGGTTAGAAACTTTCTGGATGAACGATATACCAATCATTGGATAGGGCGACGAGGACCAATTGAGTGGCCAGCTGGATCACCGGACCTCAACCCGTTGGATTATTTTTTATGGGGGCATCTCAAAAAGTTTTTGCCACTCCGCCAGAGTCACTAGAGGATCTACGTGGTCGAATTGTAAACGAGTGCGGCAGAATAACTGCAGAAGTATTGGCAAACGTTCGTAATAGTTTCGAAAGTAGACTTTATCATTGTATGGAGGTAGGAGGGGCTCATTTCGAGCAATTAATAAATTGAATTTCGAAAGGAACAGGTACGATATTGATTATTTAAATTAAACCTATTACCACACTAATCTCAATTACCAGTCATTCGATTTTGAAAAAATATGAACGTTTGGGTAGAGAATGACGAGAGCTTTAAGATGATGTATCACTCGACCCAAGTTCCCTATGATGATTCGCAATGGGGTAGCCGCCCCTGTCAGGGGGATGAAGTTGCGTGACTAAATTCATCAATGACATGTGTCCCTCTAGAAATCAAAATCGACGTGTTTCAGCGTTTCCGAAAATAATTTGTCATTTCCCAGTAAATCCGTGTGGAAAGTTTTCGTTGGGACACCCTGTATAGAAAACTAAATGTATGGCAATTCTGAAAATTGGTAGTGTGGGAGAAGAACTAATGAAGAATTCAACTAAAATATTTTCGTTGATGTGATGTTTCCGGTTTCACCGGAAGTGACGTCATCTTTGTTATTTTCAATGACACACCCTGTATTTCACCTCATTTTTGAATTCTCCTCATGATTTCGATTCCAACCCATGTATCATACCCCATACACAAACTGAACCGTTGTTGTTTATTCTAATCATGATTTTTGTCTTCAATATGAGATTATATTTTTCATGGCATATTCGATGAAAATTAGACAATAATAAAATTTAATCAAACAAAATTGAGGGGTGAAAACGTACTTAAATCCTCGCGTGAAAATAACTTCTATTGCGGAATATCTCCAAAATTATAAGTGTTGGGTATAGGGAAGTGTATTGTAACTAGGGCTTATTTTCATAATAGAAATGAACCCTGGAGGAAAACAATGGGGTTTTTTGATTTGATAATGTTGAGATTTTTTAATAAATTGATGGATGTAGCCGTAACTACGTGGTAGGAGATCATCATAAGAAAAAGAAAATTTCTGTTTTTTTACCACTTTAACTTATAACACTTCGTTACTGCAGTTTCGTCCTATATGGACATTCTCAAACAACTATTTGTTAAAGTGGTATAAAAACATAGGAATTTTCTTTTTTTTTTCTTATTGAGATTTTTTTTTTTTTTCATTCACTTATTAGACCAACATTTTTGCGCACCCTGTGGATTATTCAGTGGATGTAAAAATAGTGCGTTTTCCGTTCATCCTTCAATAATCACGATTCACTCACTGCATATTTTTTAAAACTTTAATTTACATAAAAATTAAGTATGTTCGAGAGGCTGCATCTGTCACTTCTTCTAAAAAAAGAATAACTCGAAAACGGTTCATTTTGGGTATAGGGTATGATTCATGAGTTAGAATCGAAATCATGAGAAGAATTAAAAAATGAGGTGGAATACAGGATGTGCCATTAAAAATAACAAAGATGACGTCACTTCCGGTGAAACCGGAAACGTCACATTAACGAAAATATTTTAGTTGAATTCTTCATTAGTTCTTCACCCACACTACCAATTTTCAGAATTGCCCTAGTTTTAATTTTCTATATATAGATCGCGTTAACTCGTCAAGATGTACCCTGTATACTTACACAAATTTTTTTGCTCATTCCAAAAATATTTGATTCGTTCGTTTATGCTCAGATTCAAGGTTTAGCATACAAAGAATTAGAAAAAATATGGAGGGAAATTACAACTTCCCCCCTCCAGATGGACTTTTCAATTCGGAAACGGTTAATGATAGAGTAATTCGGCGAACGCCAATAATTATAAGAATGACCAAATTACTATAATCTAAGAATTACAAGTAAATCGATGTCGAAAAATCGAAAAATGGCCAAACGGGTAGACCCCTAAAAAGCATGAAAGAAAAACAATTTAATTAGATCCACTTCGAATTCGCACTATATAGGTAAGTACATTTGCATGAAGATTTACATATAAAAAGGAATAAAATGTCAAAAATGTCACAAATAGAACTGTAAAAAAAATATGGGGGGAATGACTCATTCCTACTCCACATGAACTCTTCAACTCGGGAACGGTTGAAGATAGAGCAATTCTGCGATTATCAAGATTGTAATCGTTAAATTTTTGTTACAAAGTAATCGCCATATTATTGATTTCGTAGGTAAGTTACAACCCTGCCTCTGTATGATTAACACCCTGTATCTCAAAAGTTGTCTATTAGATCTCATTATGCCTTCGAAGACATTTGATCAGGACATCATGATCCACCATCACAATTTTCAGCCAATTCGACTGGACATTTTTTCCATAAGAACCCACGTTCCTTTGAAAAAAATACAAAATGGTTTAAGAGATATCGGGAAAAACTGATTTTTTCGATGAATTCCAACATCCAGTATTTCAGAAATGAAGCAGTTGCGCACCTACGTTCATACAGGGTGTAATCTGAAAATTTTCAATGCGAATATCTCGCGAAATAAAAAAGTTAGAAAAACTCCGTTTGGCACATATGCTAAAGAGTTAGAGGGAACTAGAACCACCATATTTCAGTGAAGGGATGAGTCACCCCTTAGGCGCGACACACCCCAATTTTAAAATGTCGAATGGCACCATACCTCTTTTGTGATACCTCAAATACAGGGTGTAAGAAAAACATAAATTCGAATAAAATGAAATGTATTCAAATTCCATTCTAAAATTTTGGAACACATCTCTTGGAATAGATCTGCATTCTGCAATAATTCGTTGTCGAAGATCTTCTATTGAATTAGGTTGTGTTTTGAATACGACGGATTTCCAAAGACCCCAGAGAAAAAAACGAAGGATGTTAGATCGGGAGATATCGCTGGCCATTCGATTGAACCTCTCCGTCCAATCCACTGACCTGGAAAAGTATCATTCAAAAATTACCTGGCTAGAAAAACGAAGTGGGGTGGTTCTTCATCGTGCTGAAAATGTATTAAATTTTCATTCAGGTTCCTATTTCCGTCAACTTCAGTGAAACTTTGCACAAATTACTACATTTACAAAAACAATGCTACTTTTTCGATTACTTTTTATTCATTCTGAAGAAATGCTCCAAAATGATTTTGTTTCCTGTTTACAACAAACCGGAATACATGTTACATCTAATGAAAAGAAATATCATCTTAATAACAAAAATGAAATTTGAAAATCGATTGTAGGTACTATTGTTTAGAATTGAATGGAATGCATCTAGAACGTCTAATCAAATAAAATATTATTTTAACACAATACAATTTCATAATAATAATAATAATAATAGATTTTATTGTTCAAGAGTATATCATACATAAGTAAGTACAGTTTTTAATATAGTTCGAGAACAAAAGGCAGAGTTCGGTCTCGTCAGTAAATTGAATTACCGAGGAGACGCGCTCTTCCACATTTATTTATTCGAAATATGTTTTTGTGCCACCCTGTGTTGGATGAAAAAAAAATCTTGTACTGGTGAATACTACTGAATGAGACCTTTCATTTGAGGTATTATAAAAGAGGTAGTGCCATTTGACATCTCACTCCTCACTTCAGAATCAGCACTCAATTATAACACCCTGTAGAATGGCCACTGTCCGCATCTCATTTCTCGTTTATAAAATATGCAGATCTAAGTATTCACCGAGATTATGCACTTTGAAGGAAAGTTATTGTTTCGTGATTCGTATAGTTGCGACGTTTTCATCCTTCCTGTGATTATAATGTTTATGTTGGAGAAGAAGTTCACCTTGACACATATCATTAACAAAATGTTTGACAGGGTCGCCGAGGAATAATGAAATTTTTGATTTGTTGATGTTGAGAACTTATTTTTTCTGGTGATTTTGAAAATCGAACTATTTGAAAGTCGAACAAGTATCGGATATCAAAACCTTATTAAACAAATTCGAACAGAATCTTTGTTGTGAATGAATTGATTTTGAAATAAGCACCTTTTTTTTCTTACATTCTCAGGTATACTCCCAACAACAACCGCATTAAATAGGAAAATAAAACATTTCCAATATTTATTCAAACCAAAGTTTAGAGCAGCATTTCATAATTGTCATGAGGTTGTAACATTCCCATCTGAAATTCCGATTTTGACCCAATTGTGCATATAATTCACTTGAAATGCACATTCAAGACAAGGTTTCAGCATAAATCAGTTGAATGATACGACTCTCTTCTTCAAACTCATTTATATCGTTGAGAGAACCTAACAGACCACCGATAGACCGCCACCAATATAATGAGTTGAATGTGAATTGAAAAATGTAAAAAAAAAATTTGGTATACCACTGCCCGATAACATGTGAAAATTCTCTCTCGGTCAAGTTGGCTGAAATTGTATTAGGCTATGGTAACATGGATCGTTAGGAAAATGTGAAAGTTTGAAAGATTTTCTGTGTCGTTTCTAAGATATAAGTGGTCAAAGTTCGTAAAAACGTCGTGGTTGGATGGAATTGTCAGAAAAAAACTGTTTTGTTGGTCGAAATAAGACAAATTCGGGATGAAAATGTATTCATCGGAACTCGTTAACACTTCCACTAATAATCTTATTAATGATAGTACATTAGGGTCTATACGAGACACATTCAAAAAGATCGTTTTTCGGAATATTTTTTCTAGCACTATTCCAGAACAAATAAGTCATATTTTGGCCAGACATCATAGTTTCAGTATATTCTAGTCGATTGAATGAATGAAACTTTTTGGAATATACCTCTAGAAAGAAAACAATTTCCATGGAAAAACTCCATATAATTGGACTCTCGTTCTTTTCGTTTATCTCTTGAAAGGCGTTACTAACGCTCAGAATCTTTGATCGTAATTCACCATTGAAGGCACCAACCATAGATACAAAAAACATGGATAAAAGAAATTAAAATACTGGAACTCAATACTTCCACTTAATTTCACCTATACGTACCTATCTAGTATTATATAATGCACTACCTGTTTTATCAAGAAAGCTTTAAAGGAAATGCTAAAGAATTTTTGATATCAACTAGTTTTCGAGGTGATAATGTTTTATAAATAATCTGGACTTCCGCTAACACATTTTGCATGGCTTTACAAATAATACCTATCGAAAATGTTTAACTACGGTCAAATGAATAAAGATATTGTATGGATGAGATTCTCACCGTTTGCTTCAAATTCACCTTTCTATAACTCTTTAATAATATCAATTATGCCCTACATGTCGAATCGAAGAGCAATCTAATTTTCAATTGAAGACTGCTATGAATGTATGAAAGGATGATCTCTTGAGGCGAAAAATCCATTGTCGATCGATCACAGTGACTGAGTGACCAAGAAATTTCGGAAGTTCGATATTGACAACTTTTCTCAAATTCCTTGTTAATCCGAGGAAATCTATGATTTCTCATAGCCATTTTGTACCCCATCGGCATCATCTTCTATATTATCTTTCTATCTTACTATTAGAATCAACGTAAAACTATAAGAGTAGTTTCAGTAGGAACTAACTTAACGATGATCCCAGTAGCAAGATAGAATTAATATTTTCAATGCGCGACAGTATGAGAATTAAACCACCAGGACGCAAATTTTAATTTTCCCGCTTTTTCTGCTTGTTCATCTGTGGAAGCGCAAAATTTGACAGTTTACTGCTGCGACCTCTGCTCGTAGGAATCACGAACTACCAAATAGCCTCTGCCATACACAATTGGCGTGATCACTTCTTAGTGCTACTCGTATATGTATTACTGATTGTATGAAAAGCATACCATTTCTTGTTTCTGGTATTTTTTTCTGAGAATACTTCCATCATCTTATCGAGCATCCATAAGGTCATTATGAAAATTACAGTGTCACATAAGTGGCGTATATTTAAAAAATTCTTATAAACGTCGAAAAATTATCAATTTCCTTGCATGTGTGCCACAGAAACCTTGACAATATCCTCCAAGAATAATGAAATGTTATATGAATATACATAGTTTGAGAACTCGTTAACAATAGGTTACGTTTCGTATTATAACATAAAGAATCCACACAAACAACTTCAATGGCGACTGCTTCGACGCTTATAATTAAAATATATCCCAATCGAACCACTATTCGATTATCAAATATAGATATAATATGGCAATCAAAGTATTTTATCATAAAGTTGGAAGTGGCCCAACACGCTCAACTGGCAAGTGACAGCTTCAAGAAGCTATTTCCAACTTTGGCATGGAACAAACGAGTAGGAAAATAACTCGTTCTTTCCGGAAATATTTTCGCCTTCCAAAATTGAAGTATAGACGTACGTCACATCGGTTAATCTTTTTAGAGGCGCAGTTTGAACACTTCCAAAAGATTTTTCAAATGTAATTGGTTGAAATATTTAATATTTACAACAACGAAAGAAGTCTCACTTCGAAAAAAAATCTTGTTTTTTTATCCTCTGGTTGTTATGAGACTGAAAGCTCTGAAGTGGTTAGGAAACATTGTAAGAACCAACAACAAGTACGTGATGTATCTGATTCTCTGTCAGAGCATGGTGACGGACATTACAGTGTGATAAATCAAGTATGACAAACTTCTGAAAAAAACGGTGTTCCGTGCTGTTTCATTGGAGATGAAACACACCTTCAATATTCAAAGTAAACTCTAAAAATACCTCAAAAAGAATTGAAAAACATGAATTTTGATTACGCTGTAACTCGAAAACCAAGCCGTTTCGGTCATATATTAACATGAACTTTTCGTGCAAAAATCTTTTAAAGAATCATCCCTCTAAGATTGTACACGACGTACTCATTTAACACCCGGTATATTGTCGATCGTTCATAATTCCTGGGATTTCCAGATAACTCATGAACTTGAGATGTTGACGGCTTTTCCCAAGATAACAGCAACGCGATAGTTCTGTAGTTGATGGAAAGAGCTTTTTTTTCGAGAATGGTTGCATTATCGAAATTGGATGTAGGTGGATGACTATCCCTGCATCAACAGGGGGTTTGATAACTTTGGAGGAATATTTTTTGGGTCTTCTGCCATGTCAATTGTTTTTGTTGGTGTTGTGACTATATTTACAAAATAAATCTGATTGTGCGCGGTAACAAAACGTGATGTCACTTATATCAATACAACGTAATTATAGCACACCCTGTAATCATTCCCGGAAATACCCAAATATTTGGAACAGTGGCGTAGAGACGATATTTGAAAAAATATTCAGTAGACTATAAGAATAATGAATGAAAATCTTTTTGAGTCAACTGATGACCGGGTTAAAAGTGGGTGAAAATCTAACCCTCATATTCAAATACGTATTTCAATTAGAATATTCTTTTTGAATAGTGTTTCTTGGGCTGGGTATGAACAAATTCAACTGCATATTTGGTATATTCGATCATTATAATTTCCCTCAAAAAATTTATAATTATTTTACTGTTCATATTCGTGAAACTAAATCTTTTCTGAATATGCACACCGAATTTGAAGTAGATTCCAAATCAATTACAGATTTCACAGATTTCATGGCACCTCTGCAATTTTCATCTTGCAAGAAAATGTTTGACATTTTATTCCTTTTTTATGTATCTGAGCATATAATCATATATAATCGACATCAGCATGAAATTTCGCATATGTTGTGCATTTCAAGATATAAAGTATACTTCATGATTTTTGGGATGTCAATTTCTGAGATTCAGAAGTGGACTTTTCAATCCCAACATTTTCGATATCTATTCCTAAAAGAATACTCGGTGCTGGTATGAACAAAATTTGCCAGTCGATTTTGTGGTGCAAGAGCTTCTTGTGAAAATAGTCGACATCCCTTGGGATCCAGAGGTTTACTTTTCGATCCTTACATTTTTGAAATTATTTTATAAAATAAGACCTGGTTCTGATTGAAACAGATATTGATAATTTATTGATTTTGTCTTATGGAGGTATATTATCATGTGAAAGGATTTTTCAACCATTGAGAAATACTTGTGAGAGTGAACGAGTAGAATCGAATATTTCTCAGATCTCAGATTTATGATTTAAAAAAAATACATGAAATAATACCACGATTCATTGATTCTCATGAATGAACGACTCTCCCTCGTATGATCGCAAATAATGTTGAAGATGCAGCAATGCAATAGTAAAGCAAATAACTAGTAGGCATTCAAGTTAACTTCATAAAGAATATAATTTGGAAAAAGTAGAACACTTTGAATATTTGGGGGACGTAGTTACAACTGAAAGCGTAGATTAAAATTCGAATATATTAAACAGTCATTAAACCTAAAATGTTATGTCTAATAACGTAGAAACACAGGAAACAGAGCTAGATTTCTGTACAAGAAATGATTGATACGGCATATATTATTATAAGTTATTGGTGGAAGAGACTATTGAAGAACGGACAAAATATCGTAAGAAGTAGAAAGATGTGGTACATGAGTAGAACCAGAGATAAAGGTGTGTAAATTTGATTTACAGATTGGCTTTTTATAGGTTAACAAGTGTTTATCGCTAGTTTTATCAATGAGCATAATGGTACTAGTTTTCCATAAATTGTACACAGTATTCCTCGAATAATTTCAGAGAATCACACATACACAACACACACGTTCCCATTTCTTCGATGAATTATTGAAGGAATAGAACGTGACAACGTTGGATCTTGATATGGTACGGAAAAGACCACGCGAATCCTAACATTCAATCAGTGGATTGTTCAGATGAAGATATACAGTAAGAATCATAAGAAAGAGGGGGGTACTCTAACTAGTTGCTGCATTCTTGTTAGGAACATTGCCAAGACATGTCGACTTTTGATTCCTACAATGTTCATTTTTGTATAAATAATTCACCCATAATTTCATCCCTTACTGAAGGGGAGAAACTCTTTCGACAAATCATCATGGGATGCTGAGTGATAGCTCAATTGAAAGGGGGTTTTATTCTCTATTCATTCTTGAGTCTTTATTGTTTCAGAATAACGAAAATTACCTCTGCGCACTCATCCTTAGCATACAATTTATCAGGTTTGGTTAACGTCAAGTGAGACTTATCTGCCATATGCTTGGATATTAGCTGCACGTTTTTGTTGGTGTTTTTGCATTGTCTTCAGGATAAATGGTCGAAACAATAAACTGATATTAAGGAGAGTGCGAGTGAGTGCATTCTAGCTGAAGTTTTGATTGCTATGCGAAGCGATTGTTAATAAATTATCATAATGCGGTACGAATGTTCAATGAACGTTTTCCAAATCGCCCCATTGATAGACATTATTCAAACAGTTAGTGGAAAATTTGTATTACAACGACAGTGTGTAAAATAAAAGACGTTCTGGACGAATTTGAGAATAATCCGTCTTCATCGAGTAGAATTGTTGCTTTAATTGTGAGGTTTCGCAGATGAATGTATTGAGAGTTCTGAAAAAAACGGATGGATGATGATCCAGACCGCCATCTAGAATATTGTTAAATTATATCTTATAATATTTTGTAAAACCCCAGCTACTTGAAACACATCGTTTCAGTAATAAGGCTACTTTTTTAAACGGTGATGTGCACAGACAAAATGTGCGGTACTGAATCCTCGACGTTTTCGTTAAACTTATACTCAGTTTCCACAGGAATTCTGGGTGACCACATTATAGGTCCAGGAAAAATCCGACTGGTGCTCTATTTGGAAATGCTGAAAGTGGCAACTGTCGAAAATAATGAAGACGAATTTGACATGGAAGGTATTTTACAACAAAATGGAGCTTCTCCTCATTTTGCGGTTGTTGTGAGGAATTATTTGAATATTGTTTACGCAGGACGATAGATCGGGCGCCGAGGATCTGTATTACCATATCTTACCCTGTTAGATTTCTTTCTACAGGGTTACCTAAAATCTAAAGTATACGAGACTTAGTGTCACTCTATTCAAGAGTTGCTAGCTTATATTACGAAAGCGTGTGCAACAATTACTCCAGAAACTTTGCAAACAGTCAAGATTGAAACTGAAAATAGATTATTTTTGCCAGGAGGTCAACGAGGAACATAAGGTAAGTGTTAGTTTAGTTGCCTTCCTGTTTGTGGTATTTTGTTATTTTTAAACATTAATATCCCAATACGTAATGAAGCAAATTTAAATTATTTTGCAGAGTTGAATGGAGGATGACACATCCTTTCAGATGAGCTATCTCTCACCACCTGACACCATTTAACTCTTTCGAAAGGGTTGCTCCCCTCTCCCCGCCAGTAAGGGATGAAACTAGAAAAATGTACATTGCAGAAATCAAAAGTGGACGTGTTTTGGCAATTTTCCTAACAAAAGTCCAGTAACTTACATAGCGGGGTAACACTTTTGATGCTCAGTGTATAAAGAATTGATGTAGTTATTAACGTTACAAGGTCGATATGTAGCAAATAACGGATGAGGTTGAACAAATCATTCGTACCTCGAAATTCTAAAAAAAAATGGTTGAATATTTTAATCCGAGGCGTAGCCGAGGATAATAGCAACCGAATCCGTAATTTGCGTATCGGCCGTGTGTCGTTCAAGACTTTTCGTAATCCCGCTGAAAGATTACATTTTGATTCCGAGGAAAGAACAAACCGCGTACCTCGTAATTCTACAGAAAAATCTTAACATCGTGTTGTCATGGAACAACTTAACAATATCACAACAATAATATAAACAACGTCAGTTTTTTGTGTTCGCGAGTTCGCTTTAAAACGACCATGGATGAAGTTGAAGGAATTGAGGAACAAAATCAAATTTCTTTAGAAATATTGGGAGAATCATGTGCAGCGAGTGTTGATTTACTGCTTTTAGAGCGATATCAAAAAGAATATGAAAATTTTGAAGAGTGGCGTAAAAGCAAGCATGTATAAGGTGGCTGATGAAGATGTATTATCAGCCTATACGAAAGGAAAATCAGAGGTTTATTCTCCTAACTCAATTTTGAAACTTGCTTTGGAGGTTTATGACAACATTGGCATTTCAAGGTTAGTTATTTTAAATCGTACACCATATTAGAGTAGGTATAACCTACAGAAATGGTATTTTCAGATTTGGAAAATTATTTTTGTTCTTGAGACGAAATTCTGATGGATAAACACCAAAGAAAGCAGAAATTTTGTCTGAAGAAGAAGTAACTAAGTTTTTGTTGGAGGCAGATGATCAATGATCATACATGGTTTTTTGAAGATGTTGTATCAATGTGTGGTATTTTTGGCGCGTGTAGACGTGACGAATTTGTTAAGCTGACTGTGGATGATTTTGAAAGCACCAGTACCAGAGTTTTGGTTACATTGAAGTATACTAAAAACAAAACGAACAGGGTATTTATCATTCCCAAAGAAGGACTTCCTTTTGATGCCTATGGTTTATAACAAAAATACGTAAATTTGCGGCCTTCAAATTTGGAAAATCGGCGATTCTTCATTGGTTATAGGAATGGTGAATGTGTAAAACCAGTTGTGGGCATTCATACTATTGGAGCTGTTCCAAAGAAAATGGCAGCATTCCTAAAATTGGGAAATCCTCAGATCTAAACAGGGCACTCGTTTCGCACATCCTCGGCTACTATGCTTGTAGAAAATGGTGGCGATCTACTATTGGTAAAAGAAGTTGGAAGTTGTTGGTATATTGAAAATTCAGTTTCAAAGAAAATTAAGAAAACGTGTCAACTATTTCATATCTAGTAATGAGGCCACACCGACAACAAGTTCAAATACTGTTGCTATTGATGGTATATCTCTCATCGATGGAATAGAAATTTCAAACAATAGCAATTGTCAAATTACTTTTCAAAATAAAAAGTTAGTATTATTATAATTATTGTTTTGAAAAAAATATTTGAACAAGTGATTTCTTAAATCAAAATGACGGACATAACCAAATAACTCCCCCTCGTATCATCGCAATATCATGGATGCACAGATTCAGTAGCGAGTATCTAGCACCTTAGACGAGAGTGAGCGTGGTTATTATTGCAAGGGGAGTATGTAGCGCGCTGGCCCGATCTAATCTGAAATCAGCACTCGCATCAGGTAACATAAAGACAGCTCAACCTTTGATCGACCTTTGGCGTACAGAAAGAGCACCGTCTAAAAATGTATCTCGTAGGCGTTCAAGAATCCACTCCACACACAAACACACACGCCGATGGATCTGGCTCTCCTCTGCGAATCCAAAGGCCGACCAACTTAGAACTAGCGAATAATTAAAGCTATGGATGTAATACCTCGTTATCTAAGCGGCGATGATGATGTCGCAATTCTAGCAGCAGGGGACGTCGTAGTCAGCGGTGGCTCGGTGCGCGCTTGTCTTGGCGCAGACCAGGAGGTCTCCGATTCTCTGAAACACGTACAGCTGGCCCAAAGGCCTGGGGTATACTGCAGAAATCGGTGCTCAGTTTGTTGATTGTTCCATCTTCGGCTGCGAAGCACATGCACACGACGACCAACGTCGTTGCTAACGGGGGAGCCGTGTTGCGACCTCGCCAAGAAATCGATGGACTACTCGATGGCCGAGGGTTGGTAGGTTACCTACCTACCACCCGGTCGCGAACGCTGACGCTTTTATGGATTCCCGTCAACGCCAATCGATAGGCCACGAAGACGCTGCTCTACCCCTAACAACTTTTTAACTAGTAATTTCGAGCTATCGGTTTACACGCGATCTGTTGTTTTGTGGTCGTTGATGGATAATGGATATCGTTCTGTTTGTGTCCTTGTCATCTCGTTGATCATTTTCTGAACTGAAACAAATATTTTTGACCGAGGAAGGGACACCCTAAATGTAATCAAACGGAAGAAAGGACACCCCGCACGGTTTTTATGGAAAAAGTCCCACTCAAAAATTTGGTATAATGTAGTTCATGATGTCCCGATCAAATGTCTCCAAAGGCACAACTCGGAATTAGTATAATTCCAACTTTGCAACTCGGAATCGATCTATTTACGACTTCACAACTCGAATCAGCCCTATTCTGACTTCACAGCTTGGAATTAGCATAAATCTGACTTTAAAAAACGGAATTAGCACAATTTCGACTTTACAACTCGAAATTAGTATAATTTCGACTTCACAACTCGGAATTAGCCTAATTCCAGCTTCACAACTCGGGATTAACCTAATTCCGACTTTAAAATTCGGAATTAGCCTAATTCCAGCTTCACAACTCGGGATTAACCTAATTCCGACTTTAAAATTCGGAATTAGTATTATTCTGATTTTACAACTCGGAATTAGTATAATTCCGACTTCACAACTCGGAATTAGTATAATTCCGACTTCACAACTCGGAATTAGTTTAATTCCAACTTCACAACTCGGAATTAGCCTGATTCTGACATCACAACTCAAAATTGGTCTACGTTCTGCTTCACAACTCGGAATTAGTATAATTCCGACTTCACAACTCGGAATTAGTATAATTCCGACTTCACAACTCGGAATCAGCCCTATTCTGACTTCACAGCTTGGAATTAGCATAAATCTGATTTTACAATACGGAATTAGCACAATTTCGACTTCACAACACGAAATTAGTGTAATTCCGACTTCACAACTCGGAATTAGCCTAATTCCAGCTTCACAACTCGGGATTAACCTAATTCCGACTTTACAATTCGGAATTAGTATAATTCCGACTTCACAACTCGGAATTAATATAATTCTGACTTCACAACTCGAAATTAGTATAATTCCCACTCCACAACTCGGAATTAGCCCAATTCGGGCTTCACAACTCGGAATCAGCCCAATTCTGACTTCACAACTCAGAATTGGTATAAATTCGACTTTACAAATCGGAATTAGTCCAATTCCGACTTTACATCTCGAAATTAGTATAATTTCGACTTCACAACTCGGAATTAACCTAAGTCCGACTTCACAACTCGGAATTAGTATAATTCCGACTCCACAACTGGGAATGAGTATAATTCCGACTTTACAACTCGACTACACTAATGCATGTGCTTCTTATGATGGAAAGATAGAGCTTGTGCTTTAACTGGACTATACCCAATGCGTACTCGTTTCAGGGCAGTTGCTTGTCATCAGTGCTAGGATAGATCAGACAAAATTAATTTTGTCGATGTGTTTCTTTCTTTATTCAATATTGTAACGTGCAGGAGCCAGACCTGTATAGCGGACCTGACCGCTTATATTTATATAATCAAGTTAACGATGCATGAATGACTCATCACGTCGAAGAAGAAACGAGAACTGTTTAAGAAACATCTAAACGAGTCACTGACTGTTCTGAGCTATTCCAAACGGCGACATCTCACGTTGCCTCTCGGGGTTTCTAAAATGGACGCTTAACATTAGATGGCATATTAGTTGCAAATAGAATGAGTTACAGTTGGCAGTTTACATATAGTCAGAGTTTGTAAATAGATAAAGTTGCCGTAGCGCTAGTAATATAAATTGTAATAATGATAATAATAATAACAATTCCGACCGAATTACTATACCTACTTCTTCAAAATGAATTAGAATTTTACGAGTTGAAATAAATTAGAGGGTTATAGTTAAGTGCATTTTCATTGCAATATCTTTGTTACAAACATAATCCGCGACTTCTAATTAGACAATCGCAGCTTTCCAAGGCAAGAAGCACTACTTCTACAGACATAATCCAAGAAGTTTTCATCACTCACACTATAGAAAAGTACTTTTTTCGTAGTCAAGTTTTAATTTAATCATACGATATTTTCTTGTGAAGCTCAACCATTG
This sequence comes from Chrysolina americana, assembly GCA_958502065.1. NCBI lineage: Eukaryota > Metazoa > Arthropoda > Insecta > Coleoptera > Chrysomelidae > Chrysolina > Chrysolina americana. The sequence goes on along the minus strand of OY293410.1, from coordinate 102,158,525 downwards.
AGAAAATGTTACGAAAGGAAGTCATACAAGCTACCGAGTGACCAATATCTCAATAATATTATATATTATTTCAGGGTTTCCTATTCGAAGGCTTCATTAAATGAGGATCGATAATGTTATCTTCATGATGAATTGCATCGTGTTTCCTAATCAATATGTCAGTGAAAATAACTCCTGTGGTCGCTGTTATTGGTTTGGGATGAATTAATTCAAATCAAAATAGTATAGTGTACTGTAGTAATAGTATGAGAGTTCAAGAGATTACCAGAAGAATCAAACGTGATTTTTATTCATTTATTCACGAATTCATTTATGTGTTTGATTTTCAATCAGTATCTAATTAAATGGTTACACACATGCATACACATGAACAACATTATTCAAAATACGCTGCTGTACAAAACGCATGTTACTTTCTTCGTGCTGCTTTTTGAACAATATATTTGTTAAAAATTTGAATTTATTATTTTTAATATGGGGACGATACAGGACGTCGTTTAGATTGTTTGGTAGGTTGACGGTTTTCATAGAAAAAACAACATATCTGATATCACTGCGATCACTGTCACAGTAGGTGACAGTGATCGCAGAAGTCGCAAAAGAAAGAAAAATTTTACCAAAAAGGAACGAAAGAAACAGATAAGGTACATTTTTAACTTTTAAGAATTAAATTTATTTACCCAAACAAAATGAGTTTTGTCCATTGTTAAGGACAATCGAAGAACATTTGGGCTCCTTAATTTTTCATATTCCTGGAAAAAAATACAATATTCATGTACATATTTTTTGCAATTTGTTTGGTTTCTTGAATTTTATCAAAACGTATTCGATTCTTTATAGTAAACTTTCTCATTTCCTGAAAATTATGCAATTTGGACAAAACGCATTTTGTTAGTCTGCTCCTCAATTGTCAACTTGAACTATTGAAGACACTGGATGAAAATTTTGGCGACTCTGTTCAAAATCAAAGGAGCACGACCATGAAAGAGTTGATACTCAAAGAATATTTTATAATAATAATTTGTAACACTCTTCGTAATTGCTTGAAATAGGCGGACTGATGAAAAACCAGTATTCAATAAAAGGATATCCAACCTTTTTGAAACGCCTCGTATGAGCCAAACGAGTTTGGAAGATGCAAACGATAACGAAAGTGGTTGCGGAAAGGACGCCCATTCATACTCCGAACGAAATACCGAGCATCATCTAGCCCGGGGCTCTGTGTCAGCGTGGTCACTCACGTTACTATAAAATGTAAAGTTGTAAACTTCACAGATGTTTGGCGATCTTATCGAATCAGCATTGATTAATTCTTACAGTTTATCGAAACCAGTGCCGGGCCAAGGAGAATTGGTTGTTGGAGAGGGGGCGGAAAATAAAAATAAAATATGGGAATTGTTAAAAAGGAAATTAAATAAAGAGAAATATAGTCCACAGCGAATTCATTTGGACACTTTTTTGCAATACCACTTAGTTTTTGAGAGAAGAATCAGTTGTAGCACCACCAAATTTGCCATGCTAGTAGTTTGAATCAAAAATGTTTGCCAAAAATCTGGGAGAAGAAGCAAAAATCAATTGATTCGAAAAAATGTACAGACTGACCAATTTGAAAGCGGGCCACTTCTCCAAAACTGTTATTCATAATCCGATTCATAATTTTTTTTAAAATAATAGAGCATCGATAGTTCTTGTGGAGTGCTATCAATTCGAAATGAAAATTTCAAGGCAGACTTCGAATTTTTTTCGAAGTAAAAATTCTAAAAACAAACTGGTGATTTCCATAATGAAATTTGATGACGCCACTTTATTTTTTTAGAAACATCGTTTAAAATGGGTGCTCTTTCAGGTCATTAACAGTCGAGTTTACAAACAGCAGTTAAGTATTCAACATGTCAAATTTTGTTTCTTTCCAACATATCTCCATAGTATGGAAGATAGTAATGTCCATCAGAACACTGCAAGTTTTTTGTCAGAGAAATGACATTTACATCTTCACGTCAAATAGTAATCAATATTCAATAATCAATAATAATTATAATTAACAATAACAAATAGTGAATAAGCAGAGAGGGTGCAAAACTGGACCGGCAGCCAAGGCGCACCCTGGAGGGAATTCTTATTCCCTCTGATGTCGGCCTTGGGTATTCTAGGCTAACCCCCCGGTATACCCTACAACTCGGTTCACGATACACGAGGAAGAGACCCCCACAACCGACCCCTCCGGAACAGGGGTCATAGGCAAGGTGGTGGGGCTCAAAACGATGGATTGCCACTTTGAAATGACCGCAATGGACACTTTGAGTGGACGGATGAACTAAGGGGCGGTTTTCTGCATTTCTATAGAACATTGAGCCCTCCCGAAGAGGATACATGGCGAGAATGCATGCTCTAAGGGATTATGTATCTCATCTTTGGGCTCGATCCCCTCCTCAGCCGGATAACAAAGTGGCAGATATGCCACGTGTAGGTCTGGATGTAGAGGAGGCCCGCATCATACCACCAACGGAAGGCATCAGAACTCGCAGGGCGCTTCATAGCCCCTGAACAACGGGCAATGCCACTATATTTCGATTTCGTCATGAATGTATAGCTTTTCCAAAAATAAGGGATACGTATTTTGTATTTTATCATTTTATTCATTATCTTTGTTAAAGAAAGCGAAAAATCAAATTGTGACGTCATATGTAGTAAAACCACATTTGGCAACATCTCATGCAAAAAAGATGTATTCCATCAGGTTTGACACCATTATTCTTGCCCCGTGGTCGCTGACGAGTGACACTAACACACGTGTCTGTGTTAATTCACTCTGACAGCTGTCCAAATCAAAAGATTAATTATGTTATGCGCGTGCGCGAACGAACCCGAACCGCAAATTCAGTAGGCACCGTTGCCATATTGACTTTATGATCAAATGACGTCACATGCAGTAAAAATGATTTATTGTATATAATGAAGCATCGCCTGAAGAAAATAATTCAGTGGTGTCATTATTTTAATGTCTTCTTCCAATATATTCAATTTCCAAAAAACTTTTATCAAACGTGGCATTCCCCACTGGCACGGGTGGATGCAAAGATTCACGATGCCCTTTCAGAAGAGGCTGACATCTGACAGATCAACTCTGCCGTGTATGACGCCGCTCAGGCCCAAGCGGAGAGAAAAAATACCACCCCTCTGATTGGGAGACATGAGCGACGAATTCAAAAGATGGAAGCCTAGATGAAGTCGGCGAGACAACACGCGTCTCTCTTTGTTTCCAAGCATTATCTATTCTTGAGCTATAACAGATATTATTGAGCAGAGTTGGAAGACTAACAATGAATACCGTTTACGGCAAAGCTCAAACATCTCTTCACTCTTTTCAAGTAGGTCTGTGGGTTATAATATCAAGAAAACATATTCTTAGCATTTTTTCTGACAGAACTGCGAACACCAATTAAAATTTCCCTTTACTGTTTGTTAACCTGATTCGATGATCTTGACGGGAGGCTCACGATACAGAAACAGACAACGATTCGAACAAGATTTTTTCGAGGAAAACATATGACGCCAGAAGTTTCTGGCGAAAACAGCCATCTCGATCACTTAAAATCGATATTTCCGGTGTTTTTCTGTTCACTCACTCACCTGAAAAGATGGGTACATCGTAACAAACTTCATAATCGCTCCATCATGCTTTCAAACCCAAGCTGAAACCAAACTCAGTCAGCTTCACATTCAAGAAATTGTTTGTTATTCCGTCAGATTGCTAGGAAATTCAAAGAATAATCGAAAACTAATCATTCCACAAATTATCCGCGTAATGGTCGATATCAGAACTATCTGAGCGGTAAATCATTAGTATAAAATGATTATTGAACCAAACTGGTGAGTCATAAACCCAACACCACCAGCAACAAGTTGCTAATAATAATCCAGACTTGAAACTCCAGAGCAATGCCATATATACGTTGAGTAGGTACAACATGATGTTCTGAACGTGAAATTGAGATTCAAAGGCCTTTGTCAGTGAATTTGATTTTCCTAGTTCATGAACTTGAGATTATTCATTTTTTGCATTTATGAAGTCGCCAGGATTTGAATATCTTGACAATGAAAGGCGGAGACTTGATTTTATATAAAACATCATTGTAATGGAGAATGAGAACTCTCCATATTTGCCATTCCTTCGAACAAAAAAAAATACAATGACCAACTTATCGTAAAAAAAGTTGTCAAAATATCGAAGAAGTTCGCATTCTTCAGACAGAATTTCATGGTATTGTTGGAAAGTTTGTGAGTATTCGTTAAACTTGCGATCCATTCGATAGGGACTGAGAAAGAGAAGTAATGATTAGAAGTGGGGTTTGTAAAATTTTACAAATACAAGTCAATGGTCGCAGGGGACAGTATTCGTTTCCTGCATGGATACTGGCGGAAGGTCTAACTGAATGGAAAGATATCTAGTTCTCTCGTAATGTCTTGTGGTGTCCCACAAGGCTCAGTGCTTGGCCCCTCTTTTTTCTTCTATACACAAACGACCTAGCTTCTTATAATATTGAAGGAAAATTCATACTGTTTGCGGATGATACGACAATAGTATGGCATAGTAAGAACAATGGGGAATTGAGAAATCTTGTTGTTACAGACTTGAAGGTAGTGTGAAAATGATGTGATGCTAATACATTATCCTTTCATTTATCGAAAACGTGCATGAAAACTTTTAGGTGCACATTCGATAGAATTTGCCTATTAATAAGTACTGTAGATGAGGATCTCTCTTTCAATAGTCACAATTGAAAGTTATGTGACAAATTGCCATCAGCTACTAGGGTAATCGCGAGTGAACTGAATACGTCAATAGCAAGAGCCTCATATTTTGCTTTAATTGACTCCCATCTGAGATATGGAATATGTTTTTGTTGAAATAATTCTCAATTTATATTGAACGCTGTATTTGTACTCCATAATAAGGCTGTCCAATATATTTACAGAGAGAAACCTAGATACTCTTGTGGAACGTTATTCATAAAACACAGAATCATTACATTGAACTGTATTTTTATTTCAGAAAGTGTTTGCATGATTCACATTCAGTAATGAAAGAATTCAAACTCCCAGTATAATACAAGGCATGAAAACTGCATTACCAATTCCTAAAAGTTCAATATATATTCGATCTTCAAAAGTGCATGTGATATTCAAGAATGCTCTTAAGGATTTACCATTAAATAAAGCATTTTATACATTGGAGGAATTCTGTTGTGAAATATTTCAGTTAATATCAGTGTTTGTTGCTATTATTCATATTTACATGTTTTTGCGAGTCTTGACATTCCTTGTTAATTTAAGATATTTTTGTCTGTTCATAGTGATTTAAGATTTTATATTTTTTATATTGTTAATTTTATTTGTTTATAACACTTTGTCCATGAGGTATCATATCTGCGACAATAAAGATTTTTTGATTGATTGATTGATTGATTGATTGACGAATGTACCTTTTGTATGAGTTTAAGTAAAAGACTAGTTTCACTAATAGTGGAACATTATCATGTGAGAGCACAGAAATCCCTACAAGCAACAACCCCATATATAGTTGGGTGTTCATTCAGTTTAGAAGCAGCCCTATTCCAGGACTGACATCTGAATTTGCAATTCCGAAGGTTGATTTAATGAGACAAAGTAATAAATAAAAAATACCCCATTCTTGGATTTCAGAAAAATTGCTAAATTACAGCAAATCAAGATTCATACTTAGAGTCTCGGGGAGTAAAGAAGCTCGAAATGTGTAGTAAACATGCTCAATTTTACGAAGGCGTAGAAGGGCCAACAACAAAATATTTTTTATATTAGTTGGAATTGCCACTTTGATCTGACAATTCTCACTTTGATCTGGCAATTGTCACTTTGAAATGGCAATTGTCACTTTGAACTGGCAATTGTCACTTTGAACTGGCAATTGTCGCTTTGAACTGGCAATTGTCACTTTGAAGTGGCAATTGTCACTTTGAACTGGCAATTGTCACTTTGATCTGACAATTGTCACTTTGATCTGACAATTGTCACTTCGAACTGGCAATTGTCACTTTGAATTTGACTGAAAAACAATTTTTTTTGCATGGAGTTGGCAAAAAAAGTGACAGTTAAAAGAGACAGTTGCCAGATCGAAGTGACAATTGTCACTTCAAAGTGACAATTGTCACTTCAAAGTGGTAATTGCCAGTTTAAAGTGACAATTGCCACTTCAAAGTGGCAATTGTCAATTCAAAGTGACAATTGCCACTTCAAAGTGACAATTGCCAGTTCAAAGTGACAATTGCCAGTTCAAAGTGACAATTGTCAGTTCAAAGTGGCAATTGCCAGTTCAAAGTGACAATTGTCACTTCAAAGTGACAATTGTCACTTTGAACTGTCAATTCCGAATGTTTTGAAAAATATTTTGTTGTTGGCCCTTCTACGCCTTCGTACAATTTTCCCCACTTGAGCTAAATATATTCCTACCCGAACGAGCTGAATTGAGACTTTCATATTATTATTGACTCACCAGCTACAAATCCATTGAGATGTTGGTATGGTTCTCCATCTGAAACCCAAATAACATAGAGTTAGCACAAAAATTCCACTATAGATAAATAAATAGATAGATATATGATGTATTGGTGTTTTATAAATTATACAGTAATTACACAGTCATAGGAATATACAAGTTCATTCATTACAAATAAAATACAGTGCATTCCATTAAAACGAACCCTGAATAAATGTTGGTATAATGATTTTCAGGAAAAATTAAAAAACACGTCAAAAATAGAATACAGGGGGACACATTTTGACATATTTACATTTGATCTAACTTTCATATCGCACCTCAAGAGCATGTCACCAATTTTTTTTAAGTGGATCACCCTATATTTTTTACAACCCTCAAAAGTCTTCGAAAGACTTGTCCGAGCTAGGAAAGACGCACGAGACCAATGACCATGCTGGGAATCGAACCCATAACCCTTAGGTTAAGAGACAATCGCTCTATCATCATGACCATCACGGCCCATTGTTTCGCATTATCAGATGCTCTATGATGAGCAGATTTCAACAAAGTATAAAACATATGGTCTGGCGCTTATGGATCGGGAGCTATGATTTGAGTGTTGAAAACGAGCCACCCTGAATAACTTTTGAAACAATGATTTGCAGTAAAAATAAAAACAGGTCAACAATTATACAGGAGGCCACATTTTGAAATATTCGTTCTAGAGACGAATATGGAAGCAATAAATCAGAAAAAGAGATTTTTATTAAATTCTCGAATCAAAATCTGATGACTTGACAATGAGAAGAAACAAATTTTCTATAGTAAATGTTCAAAAACGTTTCCACAAACTTCCATACAATGTTATAAACGAGCTTCCATTACCGCCCTCACATGGTTGAGAATCTCTAGAGTTATTTCTCTGCAAGGCCTCATGATATTTTCTCTCAAATCATCAATGTTGTTGATTCTATCTCATACACTTTAGACTTCAAATGACCCCATAGAAAGAAATCTTAAGGAGTGAGATCCGGATACCTTGGTGACCATTCTGTAGGACCTCTTCTGCCAATCCAGCGACCATCAGGAAAATGATCATCCAAAAATTGTCGCACTGGAGCTGCATGATGAGGAGGTGCACCATCCTGCTGAAAAACTATTTCGTTTTCGAATAAATTCATATCCTCCTCCATTGTCCTATATATGCACGGAATTATTCGATTCTCCAACATATCCAGATATTTCTCACCAGTCAAATTATCATCGATAAAAAAAGGTCCTATGATGTGGTCACCTAAAATTCCTGCCCAAGCATTGATTTTTTTAGGTCGTTGGGTATGAACTTGACGGTATAAATGAGGATTCGTATCACTCCGATATCAAAAAATTTGTCGATTCACCTCTCCATTCAAACTAAACGTACTTTCATCCGAAAAACAAATTTTATACAAGAAATTTTGATGCAAGTTGATCCGTTCAGTGAGACTTTCACAAAACTCGATACGTCTATCGAAATCATCTTCGTTCAATTCATGAACTAGTCTAATCTTATATGGATGAAATTTGTACGTATGAAGGATCCTGAAAACATTTGTATGACTGATTCCTGAATCTCGAGATAACTTAGTAAGAGATTGCGTATTTTCCATTAGTCCAACGTGCCCTAAAACTGCAATAGAAATAGCTTCATCATTGACAACTCCTGAACGGTTATGCTTTTTAATGTTAACAGATTCGGTTTCCATAAATTTGTTCAATAATTCCGAAACGTATTTGTGTCGTACATTTCTTCCTGGATGATTATCATTGAACATACGGACAGCAGCTCTAGTACTTTTTCCATTCTGGTAGTACAAACTCACTATCTCAATCCGTTCTAGAAGCGTATACACCATTGCTTCTCAAGAATTCACAAAAACAGAAACACCAATTGTAACTTCACCTGGTAGGTAATCGTTATTGTAGAATGAGACAAATACAAAATGAAGAGAATATCAAATTCAAACTTAACTAGGCAAAATGAGACTTTTTTGAAATATATTTAAACAAAACACCTATGCAACCTAGGTGACAGATTGTACAGAAGATCATTCAGGGTGGCTCGTTTCAAATGGAATGCACTGTATATATAATAAAGTCATAAAAATTAAATCAACATTTGTGAAATAATATTCTACATTGTATTTTGGTCTCATTATACTAATTAATATTAAAATAAGATAACAGATAATTCAATTTAAAATATACAAATTATAAAATCTATAGATGGTTGAAAAGGTAGTATCACAGGGTAGTAAACTGTTTTGAATATGTTATTTGGTAATGATCTTATCGTTTGTTGAATAATTTCACAGCCCAAAGGTTAGGTCATTTAAGAGCTGATCCCATTAGAATTTGCTGTCAATATAAATTTTGTTTGTCGGTTCATGTCATTTTTCATATTTCTTAAATAAATATCATATTTTTATTCAGGTGGAGTTCATTGACATCAAACTACTTTTTAGTCTCTGTTCTGGCCTCTGAAAAAAATGCATGGACTTCATCGAGAGTTTTTGCATTTGATTGGATCGTCAGCATACAAAATATATGATGTTACCTTCTCACCTCGAGGTAGATCATTGATTGATTGAACGAAAGAGGTCCTAAAATGGATCCCTGCGGTACACCAACTTGTGATTTTTTTTTTTTTTATATATTTTCTTCCACTCTTACAGTTTGAGAACCATTTTTCAAATAGGTGTTAACCAACTTAACATTGTTATCAGAGATAATTATATATGATACACGGTCAAATCTCAGATTGCAAAATGTTATTTCTGTATAAGTACTCTAGCTTCTCAAATTGCCATTTCGGTTCGATTTAACTTCTTGAAAATGGTATCTGTGCACCAAAATTGCCCTTTCTGAAGAAAGAGTATTGAGTATAGAAAAACGATAATGTGTTTTTTGAAAAGTGGGCACATTTCCACCATAACTAGTGTTCAAGCGCCAAAAATGTTGGATTCAACTCTTTGAAAAAAGCACCAATTATACTGAAGATTTTCCAGTGATAGTCTAGAGTCGAAAGAATGAGTAATTTGGAAATTGTCCACCGCAAGTACCTATACAAAACTAAGAAGATAAAAAGAAGAACGACTAAGACATGTCATATTTTAGAATCAGAATATACGTCATTGTTTAAAAATTTGTTCATTCACAAATTATACACAAATTACATAAGTATACGTGATTCTCACATTTCCACAAAGAATTTTTATAATGGAATGTTTTTTTGGAGAAAATTGATTCTTTCCAATGAAATAGTTCCTAGTTCTCTTGCTTTTTCAATCCATCTCGCTCCATTTCGACATTGAAATGCAAAGATAAGCAACTGCGACACCAGTCCTAAAAAGAAGAAGAGATGACCTTCGAGTATTCCATATTCGAAAGGTATGAATATGCAAGGATGGCATCTTGGTTAACCAAAGTATTCTCGCTGACCCAACAACTCCATAAATTACACAACACGTGCCGCACTTAACACATTTAACAGCTAATAAGACAAAAGGTTTTATATGTCGGATGGCCTCACGGCTAAACAAAGAAAGAAATAACAATTATCGACCATCACACCGCATAAGTAATCGATAGGCAATTTGCACAGAGTTTCTGGAACACTGAGCTATCCGAAAAAATAAATAAAATTGGGGCTCATCAGGAAACAAGATGATTTTAAAGGGAAAATAAATCTACAATCAGGATTGTACACACTTCAATACATTCAAACCCGTCTTTCATGTCATTTCCAAATATATAATGTGATATAATAAACATTTTGTTGTCATCGATACTTAGTTATGGTGTTACTTCAAAAATGTCTCTCTCATCCACAATAACTTTGACTAGAATATCAATATTGAAATAGGAAATACCAATTGATTTTAGAGTAGTTATTAGCAACTTTTATAATTTCATACCCAAGCATAGGAGGTCCGAATTTGATGTATCCTGGAAAAAAATCCAGAAAATTTTATCTCAGCTTATATGTATTTTTCTCAGTTTAAGATGTCTCCTACAGAAGTCAATTCACCAAGAAATTCATTTTCACAAGTTCAGTAATGCGGTAATATACAGGGTGTCCCATTTGAAATAACAAAGATGCTGTTACTGTCTGGTATAAGCGGCAACGCTGCATTGCTAAAAATATTTTAGATCGATAGACCAAGAGCAATTACTTGAGTAACCTAATTTGAGGTACCATCGATCATGACGCACCCTGTACATATTTATATGTGTAAATATGTATTTGTATTATAACTATTTGTATATGACATTGCTGATGTTTCGTAATATCATTATTATTATTATTAAGTGCGATTAAAATAGTGATAGGTTAATACGGTTGACATTACATGATATTTCTGTAATGATCTATAGGTAAATTCGTTAATACAAGAAAGTCCTTGATCGGTATAATTTTCTCATATTAGCAACTATTTTTAGTATTACCGAAGAAATTTTCAGATCTTTATTCTACTATCCACTCACTAGTATGATTGAATTGACCACAGAGTTCAAATAGAGATACTTTTTTTCATTCTTCCTCTTTTTAGAACAGTAAAATACTTCCGTCCACATCATAATATTCAGATCACTTCCTGATGACGAAGTAAATAATTGATGTTTTTCTTTGCGGTTTATCATGCTGCCGCAATGCTTGCAGTTATCATAAAAGCGCTTACACTGACTTGTTTGTTCAAGAACCAAAGAACTGTGTCATCAAATAAATTGCAATCAAATGCTTTGCTGCATTTTGCGGTTTTGATGAATTCCTTCCGAAGATTCTGATCATCCTTTATTCGTTGATCGCTATGCAGGAGAAAACCCTGGGCACTCAATTTAAAAAAATATTTCTGTAGACACAGATGAAGTACATATTGCCGAATTAGGGATGAATGATTTTCGAAAAAATTGTACTTTCTAATTTGCATGTTTGCTAAAAGTGAATTCTTTTTTTTTTTATTAAGACTCTGCTTTGTACTCTGTAGAGACGTATTTATTTCTGTCAAAGTTTCAGAACCTACCTTTTTTGCCGCCTCAAAAAAAATCGAAAATAACTTATTATTTATGCTCAGTTCCTCTTAAAATCATCTCGATCAGGTGAAATTATAGCTTTCTAAAACACTACTTTGTCATTTGATGAAATTGATGTCGTGTAATCACTGAGTTAGGTCTCATTCTGAATCACCCGTACTATGTTTCCGATTCACCCAACATTAAAAAATGGTATGAGATTATTTTACAGAGGAAATTATTTTGCTACTCCAGGACATATCTTCAGTTTTTCTCAATTTTCTCAGAAACCATTACTTTTAGGTACATGGAATGATATGACTTTTAAGTTGAGTATCGATGTCGATATCAAACACTCACTTGTCCATTCACTTGTCCAAAGATAATATGAAGGAAAATATTTCCACATATCAACGCCACTGGTTTACGAAAATAAAAAATTATAACTTTCAATTATCACGTTTAATGAACCTTGATTAGTGTACCGAGTTTGGTATATTTTGCTTCAGGAATTTTGGAGAAAAAAATAGATCAAATTTTTTTTCGTGCTTTTGACACCCTGTATCTCAGAAGGGATGCATTTTTGGACATACCTTTTCTTTCTTTGTCTTCGTCCTAGGACTTCAGTCCAGTGAGACTTCAATTCATCGAATTCCCAGCGTCGAAACTCTTCTTTTAAGTGGGCTTTGGAGAATCCACGGAAGGGTTCTGGGCCGGAAAGTGGAGTGTTTGTCCCTTCATTCTCATTGCCTTTGATGCCTTTGTGATCTGGCACCCACATCAGGGTTGCCTGTTTGTTTACAGGGTTTGTTTACAGTCCCAAGTCAGCTCAGACTCACAAGTGTGTGACTTCAGAGCTTTTGGTGCTCCTTGGCTATCTGATAGTATATAGATTTGTGTCCTTCGGGTGCCCCTTACAAGGCAATCCTGGGCACATATCTCTATAGCATGTACTTCTGCTTGGAAGATGGTTGGGGTCCTACCAAGAGGTTTTGAGAACCTGAAATTTGACCCTGTAACGCTCACTTCAACCCTTTTGTCCATCTTGCATGGATCCATCCGACTAGCACACTGAGGACCGTTCTATGTGTGAATCTGATGGTTATTTACGACCACCTCAAACTGCACTTCGAAGTCGCACCCAACCGGCATAATATCTGTCGGTTTAGAAATGGCTTCTAGGGAGATGTTCCAAAATTTTTAGATGTCCGAGCAAATTTCCAGCTTTCAAGTTTTTTATCTGATACAGTCTGAAGGTACTATTTGCTGCTTCTTCCATAACACATGCAATGGCGGAAAAGGTTAAGCATTGCCTCTAGAGCTGCAGTAGAGTAAGTATTGCTCTTGTGGTTCCTAGACTAGCTAACCGCTGCACTTTCTGCAGCTTGGCTTATGCTGAAATGTGTTGCATTTTTCGGCACCATACCAGTGAGGCGTAGGTGACCATAGATTTAATGATCGTTTGGTATAACCAACAAATCATTTTTGGTTTCAGACCCCATGTCTCACCGAAGTTTCTGTGGCATGTACAGCTTGCCGCTATAATAGCCCTGGAAATAATGTGGTTGATTTGGCTGTTCCATGACAGTTTTTGGTCGATTATAACGCACAGATATTTTACTTCTTTGGAAAATGTTAGCTGGGTCCCATTCAAGGTTGAAACTTCATACTTTCGCCTCCTGATGAATGATACCAGCACTGTTTTGCTAGGATTGACATTGAGTTCCTTCTTTGCATACCAGCTTCTGATTGTCTTTCGGGCTGTTGGAGATCACTCCGTCACGTATGTCTTTTCAATGCTTTCAATTAGGCATTGTAGAACAGTTATCGTGTATTTACCTGCATGGTAAGCAAAGTGGTTCTTGACTCGATGAGTTCGCTTCTGATGTCGATTATTTCTCCATTGTTTTTAGGAGACAGAAAGAGGTAAGATTGATGGGGCGGTAAGACTTTGGTTCGACAATTGGGCGTCTTTCAGTCTTTGGTATGAACGCCACTACTGCCTTTCTCCAGATGTGCGGTACATAGCCGAAGATAAGGCTGACCTTGAATAGCCTTTTCAGGGCTCTATTATTTCAAGACCATGTTGCAGTGAGGCTGGCAATATTCCATCCTTTCCTGGCGACTTGAATGGTTTGAAATCTCTGATAGCCCATTTGATTCTTTGGTAAAGATTTTTCCAGCTAGTCTTCTACTAGCTCTATTAGGGTTGTGGCCAACCCTTACCAGGTGAGCACTTTGCTGCGCATGATCCACAGCGGTTCTGGATCCAGGAAAGTCTGCATCGGAACACCTAGGCTTTCCTTTGGATTATCAGTATATCCCCGTTCAGTATTTTGATCAGACCGATGATACCGTTGGAGTATTCTGTTGAATGAACTTTCTGTAGTCGTTGTGCTGGGGCCAGTTCAGAGATCACCTCGCACATTTGTCGCCATGTTTTCCGATTTTCTGAGTTCTTTATTATAATCAGAAAGAGCTGTTTTGTAGTCTTCCCACTATCCCAAACTCCTAGCTCCATAGAAAAGTCTTCTGATTTTAGCTCGAAGTTTTTAGGTGATTAGTATATCGATAAAAATACACTGCAATCATTACGAATGACCTTATGTTCTATTTGGAAGTTTATTCCAAACACTGAACAGTTGTTTGGCTGGATGCCCGGTCTTGTGAAAATATTAGCAGAAATGCCAGAACCAATCACCAACCGTATTTTCGGATAAGACTCTCGACTTCTTTGGGAATTTTGTAGGCGAATTTATAAATTTTGACGTATTTCTGAAATCCATTTCGCGCCCACAGCTCAATTGAGCGATGATGAATAAATAACTTCATCTTTGTTTTTTGTATAATCGGGATTCAAGACAAGAATGAGGAAACTTGGCAGGGTATGTGTTTGTAAAAGCCACACGCGTTTGACAAGGCCTGCTAAATTCAGAAAATAGACCAGTGAAGGATCGATTGTTTCTCTTTTCTTTCAATATGTGTCCGTCAAATTATAATACCTTTTAAATTTACAGGGTGACCCAAGGTATGGAGATACACCCGTAACTTCCGTATCCCCATGTTAGTATACATACTTATAATTATTTTCCATGAATAGTACTCTGGGGTATCCCATACCCACAATTCAAAATTTAGAAAATCAAAACGATACAAAAGAACCATGATATTTTGATCTTCAACAACCTTCTTTATTGGTAATAAATCAAACTGTATTACAGAAATCATGATGGGATGAGATAGCGAAGAATGACTTCCTGTTTGACCTTCGAGAACGAATACAGCACCTTCCTTTATTCACAGCCTTTTTGAAACATAGCTCTTGCACTTAATACCTCTTATTAGGACTTTTTTATTTTTCTTTCAATCCCACAGAACTAAAATTTACACATTTAAATATGTGATAGAAAATAATAATGATAGGTATATCTGAAAGCTATGCAGCTACTGATGGAGTGCCTCAGGGATAGTTCTACGATCTCTATTGGTGAATGTTTCCATGGATATTGGACACGGAAACGAAGAATTCGAAAATTATACATTAATTTCTTATTTAATCGAGTCTGTCGCAGTTGAATCAAACTTTGACTAAACCATTATTTCTTTATTCTTATATCAGAGTTTGTTCAAAGGAAAAAACCACGTTTATCAGGAATTTATATTGTTCTCATAATCTTTAGGTCTTTCCTCCTTTCAAGGAATCGCTCGTACCCTGAAACACTGTTCATTCAAAAGCGTTTATCACTGGGAACGATTATGCATACTGATGGACACACCTGCTCACACCTCACTTTACATGACCATCAAACCAGAGTAAATCACTGGATGACTAAGAACTAATTCTAACAAGAATATCTAAAAACAATTACTTAGATTGTGATATTCTGAAAAGCGCGTAATGTGTTTGAATATTCATAGGCGAATCCAATGGAAAACTCGCCTTGACATTGAGTATATAAAAAAGCGATATTAAAGAAATGATTATGTTGTGGGATCTGATTTTTTGCTTCTTCTCGGAGGTTGTATTCATATTAAACGTATGGTGACGTTTTGGATATTTTTTGAAATGAGTGATACTGTAGAATCCAATAGTTCTAATTGCAAAACATTTCCACTGCACTAATCATAATAATAGCACACAAATATAGGATGTTTGACATTTGACTAGACTGACAATTTATAGAACATTCAAACGAAAATATTGACGATTTTCGAGATTTTTAACAGTTCTTTTATTCAAAATTTGTCACTCCTAATGGTATCATTCTTGGTCAAATAGTGCACGTTGGTGACTCTCCCAAACGACATATCTAAAACAATACAGGGTGCGAATAACAGCTTGCCACACATTGTAAATAAGAATGTACAAAATACTTCTAATTTGAAATGGGACACCAAGTAAATTATCGATCCATAAAAAGCGCCAACAGAGGCTCTACGAATTTCATTAAATATTCCCGAAACGTCATTCTTGGAGTGTGGAGATATCTGCAAGATTCTCCATATCTGCACCTTAACGTTCGAAGCAAGTAACACTCCACAGTCTTCAAGTTGGGTAGAGGAAGATGGTTACAGTACACCTGAATATTGATGCCGCTGGATATGAATATCGTCTTCAACATGCATCTAATAACTCTCCAGTCCAGCCCATCAATCCTACAGGACAATTTAGGGATTGCCAGGTCTACAAGATTCTGGTCCAGCATCGTGTCTCCTAATGTGGTAAGGCTCTTCCAGATATCTTCATAGAACGGTTTATCTCAGGAATGCTTCTTGGTAACCTGACAGTAGATGTTCCTCTGGTACTTTTTCAATTGCAGCACCCATCCGACTTCTGGGTTTTTACGTAGTTCCTGGGGTCGCCCGAACTTTTTGGAGAATACCACGGCGATTCCTCTGGACATTTGAAGATTTTTGGCCACACATGAGCTAGTGCGTATTTTACAGGTACTTTGAAAAGGTCTCGTGGCTCTTGTCGTGATAGAATTGTCTGTCCATTTGAGAACAAGGAGATAAACTTCTGGAACGACATTTCATCCTCCGGTGGTCTGAGGGTGCGAACTTGGTCGTGGTTTCCGGCGTGAGGGGACAACCTATTGAAATGAACGACCCTGGATTTTCCTCGTGGTGGCATATATTCGGTAAACGAGATCGTTTATTCTCTTGATGTTCTTGTATCTGTCGTAATTTGCTCTAGCACTCTGAATGTTCAAACGGACTTGTTCGTGACATCGTCTATTCTCTGCCGAAATCTGCTGACGTAATCTTCTCTCGCAGTGTCTTGTCCTGGTGGCGTCCCAAACTTCAGCTCACAGGAAAGTCGCAGCTCTTGGCCCATGGGAATAATACTAGCAGAGATTTGGCCGGTTGACTCGAGTACTGCGGAACGATGGGTCATCAGGAACAAATGAAAGTACTGGTCCCAATCTTTCTGGTGATCAGAGATTAGCTTGGACAGGTGGCGGTTTATCGTCTTATTCATCCTCTCCACTTTTCTATCGGACAGTGGATGCAGAGCCGTGGTTCTTGTCTTCCGGATGTTCAGCATCTGACACATCTCCTGGAACAGGTTTGACTCGAAATTCCTGCCTTGATCCGAATGCAGTTCTAACGGGAAACTGAATCGACATATCCACTCTTTCACCAAGACGTCATCAACGGTGAGAGCTTCCTAGGTAGGCAAGGCATAGGATTCGGCCCACTTGGTGAAGCCTATGCCACAAAGATGTACTTATTTCCCTTGTAAGATTGTGAAAACGGGCCAGAGGATGTGATGTCAATGGCGATCCTTTTAAATGGGCTGCCAACGTTGTACTGACGCATCGGGGCTTCAGGTCGTGTTCGAGGCCCATTGCCGGCCCATTGCCAGCACACATACACAGTTTTTACACCAGTCCTTGACGTCAGCTTAACAATTGGCCCAGTGAAACCGTTGTCTCAGTTTCTTCTCAGTCTCAGGGTCTTCATCACTCCCAGATGTTCTCCACTGACCCCAACATGAATTTATTGGAGCACTTCCTGTCATTTGCTCCTGGATACTACTGTCTGACTGACGCCTTTTTCCCCGTCATCCTCCGAGGAAGTTTCATTGGGCCCAGTAAGATTTAACGACTGGTGAATAATTGGCTATTTCTCTTGGTCTTTCTTGATCTTGTTGTCATTCCACTTATCTTCCACTGCGGTGGTTTCAGAAATTGCGACACCTCCTCTGTTCGTCAGCAATGTGAGCAGTCGTCTGGGCATGGGCTCCACTTGAGGGCAGCTGCATTGTTATGACTGATCCCCGCTTGATGTTCGATCTTGAAATCAAATTCTTGGAGTATCTCAATCCAATCGAGAATTTTGAACTGTAGAAGCCATTCGAGGGTTGCATGGTTAGTCCTCAACAGAAATTTTCTCCTTTGACAACAGCCAACAGCTCCCGCCTGGTGACACAATAATTTCGCTCCGATTTACTAAGGGTCTTGCTGAAGAAACCAATGAACTTTTCTTGTCCTTCTTGGATCTGAGACAGGACAGTTCCAAGTCCTACATTACTTTCGTTCGTATCCAAAATTATTTCTTGCGTTAATAAAGGCTGTTTCCTCGAACCACTGGAACTTTGTTTGCCCTTCCGTGTGTCTGGTCAGTGGTTTAACGATGTTAGCAAATCCTAGCACGTATCCGCGAGAAAAAGTGCACAAACCAACAAAATTTTAGAGCTGGTGCATGTGTTTTGGAATGGGCCATTCCTTAGCAACATGGCCAAGTTATCGTACCTTCTTCTGGAACAGATGGCATTTCTTGAGGCCCAGCTTCAATCCGGAGCTTCTCAGTCGTAGAAACAGCTCCTCCAGGTTTCTCACGTGGTCCTCGAACGATCCGCCAACCAAAATTTCGTCGTCGAGATACACCCGCCATGTCTTCCATGACGGTCCTTTCAGAACCGTCAAACAGGTCCGGCTTCCGCACGTTACAATATATCAAAACAAAAGGAGGAAAAGAAAAGCAGAAAATTCCTGTTCATAAGGAGTAAGAAATATAAAAAGGGGGAAAACTGATTGTGAATGAAGCGGCAAATGGTCACATGCCAACGTTTACTCTCTGCTAATACCTGAAGGTGGAAATGTATTCTCACAAATCATTATTGAAACGATTCTATAATTTGGAACTAGTTTGGACGCCTATTTTGATACGGATTATAAGATTATAAGTGCAACAGAATGATACAGTGATTTTCTTTAAAAAATTATCCACAGTATCGTTGGAAATAAATATTTCGTACTGTAGTGGTGACAGTAGTGGATGTAAATATTAGTTTTCTATGAATATTGTTTGCTTGTCTATTTATTCCTAGTCTCATCTACCAGATTTTTCTCTAGTGATTCTCATTACGCATAAAGACGATCGTTCAAGCAGAACCAATACATGGGCGTCAAGTTTAGAAACATGTGAATGAATATTATTCTTTGATTGAACATGACATTTTTCTCATCCACTATGGTGTAAGTACCGTTGTTGCTAAGTAGTTTACAAACATTTATATTTCATTTCGTCAAGCTTTCTTGTACCGCGAAGATATCGCGGTACTATAAAAAAACAATTTCACATGTTTTTTAATCTATGACACCATCATTGTACTTGCATACTTCTTGTATATTTGACTAGTGATAAGATAAGGATTTCGTTTTAGTGCCTCTAAAGATATTAACAAATATCTTTAGCAATGTTGGTTTTTTTGTAACACAAATTATTAATCCAAGATAAACGGCGACGTTTAAGACTATCAGAAATTATTCTTTGTTTCACCATTGATTGATCATATCTTATCATTTTATGGAAAATAATCAGTTTGTTTTTCACATGTCATACTAAGTCCTTGATTTTTTCTTTTATAACAAGAACAAAAATAATTTCAAGTACTGACGACAATTATTATACAGGGTGACCCAAGTTAATTGGTTTTTAGATAAATATAGGTTTTTTTTCTATGAGCATGTGTCCCAACTTGCTTCGTTTTCGAAATACAGGGTGTCAAAGTTTTCTTTTTCTGAGTGATTCGGTCATTATTTGATGAAGATCCATTGGTATTGGTAGGTATGGATGGTGACTAATGCGCTGCGACCTAATTAGATGTATTGTGCCCCATCTTCTTCTGCTATTTCAAGTTGTTGTCATTTACAGCAGCCCCTCAAGCACCAATTCCTTGATAAATTTAAGTATTTTGAGGTGGTATTTCTCCCACAGTCTGATCCCAGTATATGCAATCTCTTGTGATGTACAGCATAACACTCCATCAATATATGGTGTGGTGTTTCTGGATGTTCCCCACAGAATCTGCAGGTACTGTCCTTCTCTAAGCCAAGCTTCCTTAGGTATTCTCTGAGTCTGCAGTGCCCCGTCAAAAATCCCGTGATTGTCTTTAGCCTATGTAGTTTTGCTGAGGTTAATCAGTGTCTTCGATCTTACTCGATCGAAGTTGCCGAGGAGATTTTTGGCCTGCGCTAGCCCTGGAAGTCTTTGCCAGTATGTTGCCCTCATTGCTTCTTCAGTTTTATTGAGTTCTTCTTGGAAGTAAGATTTTCCAAGTCCGCAGAATGGTTCTGGCCCGATCAGTGGCGTTGATGCCCCTTTTCGTGCCATGGTATCTGCTTGTTCATTGCCCTCCACTCCGACGTGCCACGGCGCCTAGAGGAGAATCACCTTGTTGTTCCTGCCTAGATCATTAAATTTGTCTAGGCATTCCCAGACCATCTTTGAGTTGATGTTATGTGAGTTCAACGCTTTGATGGCTGCTTGACTATCGGAGAGGATTGCGATTGCCTTGTTCTGGTATTTCCTGTAGAGGTTGAATTGAATGCACCTTTCTATGGCGTGAATTTTCGCTTGAAAAATACTGGGAAACTGGCCCATGGGTTTGGAATATTTGGTGCGAGACCCAAAGACTCCTGCTCCAGTTCCGTCAGGAGGTTTGGACCCGTCCGTGTACTATGTTATGGTATTCTTTCCCAGTGCTCGAATGGTGTCTATGCTCCATCCACTCTTGGTATTTAATTTCGTTCGAAAAAAATTCTCGAAACTAAATTTCCTGGTAATTTCGTCAGTTGGGAGATCGGCAAGGTGTGCACTTTCGGTGGGGGTTGAGCCCCGTTACGTTGTGTGCTGTCCCTTTGAGTCCAATAAAGAAAAGAGACCAGAGGTTGGAAATATTTCGGTTGGAAATATTTCAGTTGAAAATGCCATATTGTAAAATCTACTACCGCAAAATTTTAAGTTTTAACTTTGAATATTCCTGATCAATCCTGTATTTATATTATTTATTTTCACCATAACCTCAAATGAAATATGACTGTTGATAAATTATTAGAATTTTCAATCTACTCATCTGTATCCCATTTTCCAACTACACCCCTAGACACCCCTTTGTTTTCAAACGAAATTGCTGCATTTTTCACGCATTACAGAACTTTTCATCGTATTCGTTGCTATGAAATTATAGATGATTTAGTTGTAAACGATGTCGATATCGACCGCAACTTTACCTTTGAGCTAGAACTTTCCTTACGTAATTAATAACTGAGACTCGTTGAACGTTATTGAAGTCCAGTTTTTTCAACTCTCTTTGTGCTGCAATCAGTAAAAGAAGATGTACTTCGATACCTCATTGACAATAATTATCCGACAAAGTGTGTTGTCTGCCATCTAACATTTAACGCATGACAAGGTCGGTGTAATAGTTCGAGGTGAATTCAATTATAAGACACCGTATCGAGTTGAGCATTACAACCAATTAAGTCTTTCGTGAATTGAATATTCCTCATCAAAGCTGTACCCCTCTTATCGCATTTAATGAAAATCATAGCAATTGACAACAAGACTAGTTTCTTCAAATTGCACTGGAACTTGTATAGTTTTTTTGTTCGTTTTGTTAATTTCGTCAACCGGCTGCACTCTTACAAAAACAACCGTCAGAAGTCTTCGAAAGACTTGTGCAAGCTAGGGAAGACTTAACCCTTATCTTTTAACGTGTGATGCCATGCACGAGACTAGTGACCATGCTGGGAATCGAACCACCACGGAATAGATCACCGATATTTTCCATTTCTAAAAGCGTGCGTGATTCACCCTATACCCACACGCAATTTGGTTTGGGAAGTGTAATTTTCTCGCAATATTGCGGAAAACGATTTTTCCGCATGCTTATATTGTAGATTGTAGGGGGATCGTGAAGGCTGTGCAGCCTCACAAGCACCTCGACCTGCAAGGTCTTTTGTGTGTGACCCTTTATTATCTAAGACCCGTGATTCTGAGACTTCGTGCGATGTTAATCAGTGTCGGAGGGCGTAACGAAAGCCTCATCCAGGAATTTGAGGCTCTTGCAGAAGAGCAAGAAGTTCTCGCAACAGCGGCAACTATCACTCTGTGACTTACCCATCTCTTTGAGGTCATACCCCAGAGGGCAGTGCCCAGTGAGTAGTCCCGTTACTAATTTCAAATATTTTTTGTCCAACTCGAGAAGCTGTTTAGGTTCCTTGGCGATAGGCTCACTAGCCTTTTCGCTTGTCTTTGTCCTGATACTTCATTCCAGTGAGATTTCATTGCATCGAAATCCCATCGTCAAAACTCTCATTTTAAGTGGGCTTTGGAGAATCCACGGAAGGGTTCTGGGCCGGAAAGTGGAGTGTTTGTCCCTTCATTCTCATTGCCTTTGATGCCTTTGTGATCTGGCACCCACATCAGGGTTGCCTGTTTGTTTACAGGGTTTGTTTACAGTCCCAAGTCAGCTCAGACTCACAAGTGTGTGACTTCAGAGCTTTTGGTGCTCCTTGGCTATCTGATAGTATATAGATTTGTGTCCTTCGGGTGCCCCTTACAAGGCAATCCTGGGCACATATCTCTATAGCATGTACTTCTGCTTGGAAGATGGTTGGGGTCCTATCAAGAGGTTTTGAGAGCCTGAAATTTGTCCCTGTAACGCCCACTCCAACCCCTTCTTGGATCCATCTGTGTACGACACTGAGGCATCCATTGCCAATTGGGACCATTCTCTGTGTGAATCTGGTGGTTGTTTATGACCACTTCAAACTGGACTTCGAAGTCGTATCTGATCGGTATGATATCTGTCGATTCAGACGTGCTTAAGTCTATTTAAGTTTGTTCAAGAGCCAAATCGTTGTTGTGTAACATGGTGTAAGTCAAATTACGATTGTCAAAAAAACTATATCTCTGTAGTTTCTTCCAAGAGAGACGAGAAATTGCGACAGGAGTGGGTTTCTGCAATAATGATATCGGTTGTTTATATTTAGGAGTTATTTTCTTCTAAATTTTTGACATTGTACTTATTCCTTTTTTATGCCAAACCTTGAATCTGATCATAAACGAATCATATATTTTCGGAATCTGCATGAAATTTTACGTATATAGTGTGGATTGCAGTGAATCTGCCGATTTTGTATTTTTCATGATTTTTAGGGGTCTACCCTTTTGGACTTTTTTCGATTCTTCGAATAATTTGATTTCGAATCGATTGACTCGAAATTCACAGAATATACTAATTTGATCATTCTGAACCGATTGGCATTCGCAAAATTGCACTATCTTCAACCGTTCCCGAGTTGACAAGTTCATTTGGAGAGAGAAAGGAATAATTTTCCTCCATATTTTTTTCTAGTTCTTTTCGTGATATTTTAGACGTTGTACTCCTTTTGTATGCCAAGTGAATCTGCCAATTTCGTAATTTTCATGATTTGGTTGGTAATTTTTTCGATTTTCCGAATAGTTTGTTTCGAATTACTCAAAATTCACAGTGTTCTAATATCATCAATCTGTATCAAATGACTTTCGCAGAATTGCTCTATCTTCAACAGTTCTCGAGTTGATCTGGAATTGGAAGGGGTCAATTTCCTCCATATTTTTTTTGGTAATTTCTAACCGTGGAATTTTTGTAATTTTCAACCCTGCATGAAAAATGCATGCCTGTCGACGTTCATACCTGTTCCTGTCGGCGTGCGCCTGAAAAACGCAGGGTGAGCAGGCACGGAATTAGGAAATGTTCTATTTTAAATAATAAAAGATACAGTGGAAAATACGTCGGAATTATTTGAAGAACTTAAATGGCATTACCCCAGGAACGAAAAAATTATTACATAACCAGTCTTTTAGCTTCTGAAAAAAAAAACTATAAAAAATTGAAAAAATGAGACATTACTCGTAGCGAAAACCGAAATTGAAATTGAATTGGTGGCCACTTTGAAGACCTCTTGCGTGAGGGCCTACCAAAAAATTTCCCGGTATCCCAGTGGTACAATTCGACTCTGGCACTACCGAGCATTTAAACAAATTCCATCGAATATAAAATAAAACGACCTTGTTACACCTTTAAAAACAATTCTCTTTCGGTCCAAGGGGAGGAAGAAACAACCATAAAATATCCAACTAATCCAACAAGCACTGATAAAACAAAATTACTGAACACTACATGACTTTGGGGAATAATATACGTATGACCCCTGTACGAGATTTATAAGATTGCTTTGTGTAATACCGATCCCAGCATACGTTACTCAATAGCGTAGGGGGCGTAGAGGATCAGGTTGGATGGCTTCAAATGGTTAAATTACTTCAGTATCATCTTTCTTCGATCCGCATGATGAATGATAATTGTTTTTTATATTGTTATGTAGAAGAAACCCTTTCGAGTTTAATTAAATGAGTTGTATCTGATGAGACAGCAAATTTGGAATGTTCTATTTCAAACGTATTTTCCATATTTTCTTTGTTGTGCCATTGAAAATCCACAATAATATTGAATTGTTTCCAAAACACTCCAACAATCATAATTACTCAACAAGATCTGCATGTTTATTGAATAAGGTTAGCGGTCACTAAAAAAAACTCGCTGAATTTTAATTTATATAACAGTAAAATCTTTGGATTTCAGAAATTTCAAAAGTAATATCTAGAGATACCTTCTCAAAAATAGTTTTTACACAATCGAAGAATATGTTGCTGTAGCTGAGCTGACCAATTCAAGTTCATGAGTATTGAATCATGTTAACAGAGTTGTGGTTAATCTCACTTTGAGGGATAGTGTGGAGGGAAGGGGATTTTGAAATATGAAAAAAACCCGACGTATTTTATTTGCTAATCTATTTTCCGTTTGATTTTGGTTGGAACCAGAAGAACATTTGCCAGTTATAAGGGTAGCCCATGGCTAACTTTCTCACAATTTTCAACTCAAACCCATTTTCTCTACATCAATACATAAAATAAGAACCTACGTTGTGTGCCAAAACTCTAACGGAATATTACACTCATATCCGTCATAAAGTATCGTTAAACATGTTCGATACTTTTCGAGAAAGAAATAAACCAGGAATGCAAGTAATTGTGAAATACAAGCACCTAATAAAATTGTCGCGGAATAATTTTTAACGCAAACATGTCGAAAGAAACTCTGAACTAGAATTTATAAGTGTGATACTAATTTGCCGAACTCGTTTACTATTCAAATTAGTTTACTCTGAACGAGCTGTAAAGAGTGAACAAAATATCCTCACCAATTACGTCATGGAATTTTGATAATTTAATCGCGCCCATCTAAAATACAGATGCAGTTTCGAAATTGAAAATCTGGAACCTCTGCTGTCAACTCAATTTTGGGGTTCGCTAACACAGCATTATCTGGAGCTGTATGCTCATAAGTCCTCTCGTTCTCTGTGATCCACCTTTGCATTTGAGAAAGTTGCCTATACGTGATTCGCACATATCTCAAGAGAGTTATTCGTTTGCAGTAAAACATTTCTTTCCAAAATAGAGAAGTTACCCAGTCAACACTAGGCAAACATCCACATCTCAGGGATGTCAATACATTCCTGCGATATTACACCATGACATCCCTTATAGATATCAAAATCAATAATAGCCGAATATAGATGTCTCTGTGATGTCATATTGTTGTCATTACTTCGATATCACACTGCGACATTTCTGTGCTATCTAAATTAGTTTTAGATGCGATGTGAAATTGTTTCTTGCCATAGACGTCATACTGCAACATAATTCAGATATCAAAATCTATACTTAAATATCTCTGCTACTACATTTTTATTGAGTTATCTCCAAATCAGGTGATAAAAGGACATTTACTTGACTGCCAAACACAAGGACGCCATCTGTCCTCCACCACGGTTTTTTTCTAAATAACGCAGTAAGTTGGCAGCACAGATCGTAGGCAATGTTGGCTAACCTGAAAGCGGGAGGCGATCGCGTAAACGGCTGTTACTATATCGTATAACCATATTCAGTTCTCGTTCTTTGGTTTTTGTATCGATGCATTGATCGAAGATCGAAGCTTTGTTGCTTTGAATGCTTTGTATACCGTTCATGTTCTGATATTTTCAACTGGATTGATCACATTTGCGAATTATAGTGTCCATAAACTGAAAGTGAAAAGTGAGTATCGCTGTTGGGTATCAAGAAAGTGAGATTCCATTATTTCTTTCTTTACTATCTGGCATTGTAGCTTTCAGAGAGAACGAAAAAATATGGAAGCAGCCTGTTCCAATTGGTTCAGGCATGCCAAACAAAGGCTCGACAGGAAAAAGAACCAAAGCAATTAACTTTTAGTTTTTCAATAAATTTATTTTTATTTTTTACTTCGTTAATTTTAAATTTTGTACTTTGTTAATGTTGTGCCAGAATGTTTTCATTTTTTGAAGATTTTTTTTTATGTTTTTGTTATATTTATTATTTTCATATTGAAAATATATTTTCTTTTCTATTTGTTGTTTCTGTCTAGAATATCGTATAGACGTTGACGTCTCTTGAATATAACAGTGAAGAAATCGTTGCTATGTCGCTCTGTTACATTCTTGATACGTTATTAGGAGGCATCTTTGCGGCGTCTCAGAACAACATCGCAAGGACGTCTCAGAATGAGTGTGACAAAAGTGAGTCGCTGGGACGTCTGTGCGACGTAACGATGCGAGTCGCAGGTCACGAAGTGACATCGCAGCAATATGTATCTGTGTTGGCTGGGTAAAGTCAGAAATATTCCCCAAAAAAACATTTTAATATTTCATCGCGAACCCTGTTTGCCAAGGAAAAATTTATTGAGATATCTATTCTTTATTTAAAATTCACACGAACAGAAAAAAAAAGAAAATACTGTGTTTTCAGATATTATCGATAGAACTAAAGCTGCAGAGAGAAGGGACATATGAGTCAATCAGTTGTGACTAATTCCCAGAACGAAAATTCTCAGCCATAGTAAACAACAACCAAATCCCACTTATTTTTGGTATAGGGAAACAAATAGCTATGAATGAGCGAAGCATAGTCTTTTCTTGACGTTCTAGAAACTTCAAGTCGCATAGAATAGAACAGAATTCACCGTGAAAATTTTATAATAATTTATGGTTTTCTCAAAACTATTTTGATCAAAACAAGTTGATACAAGTAAGACAAACAACTATAATCATCACAGCTAATGTTAGAGTTTTTGAAAATATATAGACTAGAATACTAGATTGAAACGTTGACTTTTTTTTGTTATTTTTTAGTGAAACGTTAATTATATTTTTCCTATTTTCTGGTATTTATTGAAGAAAACTGGACCATAATAATTTTTAGTCTGGTGTTATGATTGTGATGATGGGTTTGATTTTATTTTTATATGATATGGAGATGATTTTTAACCAAACTTGTACATATGCAAATGTAGGAAGAAGGTAACGTAAATAGTTTTTAATTTTTAAATGTTGTTTTTGCGTCTTCTCGAAATCTAAGTTTGAAAATAACTCTCAAAACATTTCGAGTGCCCCCAGAGTTCTAGGCAATAAGAAATAAGGGACACGAAAAGTGTATTTGAAGCAATGAAAATGACTTGTACTGATTAAATAATATCTAACTTCTCATAACATACATATTTTTTGCCGATTTATTACAAATAAAATCTACAAGTTTCTCCCAAGAGAGTTTTTGATCCATTTGGAACCCATATATTTTTATTGATTTTGGTCTATGCATGGGCAGTTGTTTAAGAGTAAAAAATTATGTTCTCTTTGATTCATATTTTCAATTTCTCGTTTACAAACCATTCATCAGCACTCGATACTGATTCCTCAATTCCATGGACTAATTGTTCGTAGATCAATCATGTAAATCAGATATAAAATTGCCCCCAAAACCGATCCTTGGTGAACCCCATTTTTTTTCATTTCTTTGGTTCCGGATGCTTCATGATTAACAGAAACGTACTGCTCGTATTCAGATAAATATAACCTTACAAGACTCATTGACTTTTCTACTTTGAACCAGTGCAGTTAGTATTTCCTTTTATACACAATCGAATGTTGCTTGAAGATCGCAGAAGACGGTTCCTGTGTGAACAATCCCTGGAATCCTCCGACGGCATAATAGTCTAGTGAACAAGTGTCTTTTTGGTCAAATTTTTTCAAGTCTCGAAAAAATATGAATCAGGTGTCATTCGATTCGAAATGGCAGATAGATGTATTTCGAAAAAAAGAAAGTTTCGCTTGCAAAAATTGCAAAACTTATAAATAATTGAATAAGTAAGAAAGAGGGGTTTAGTTTTTTGCTAATATCTCAAAAACTAATTGATTTTCTCAAATCTAAAATCAGATTCAAAAAGATGAGGAAATTTACTGAAAAAAAGTCTTGACTCAATTCAATAACTACTCAATAATTGATTGAAATCTAGTCACAACTCCGAAAAATTTACGAACAATTGAAAAATTTAGTCCACAAGTTCCAGAAAGTTCAAATGCGTTTTTTTCCAAATATCAGCTTTGGGAGAATATTTCCTCGGAAGACGCATGAAACAGTGATTCTAGCGCCATTTGTATATTGTCTATAGAGAATGTTTCTATCTAGTAACTCAAAGAACCTGTTGTTGGAACCGATATCAATTTCTAAAGCGAGTTTTATTACCCCAATAAAAATAATGGCCGTAGCTTAGCCACATGTAGACGATAAAATGGTCATTCGATTCGATATCGATATCTGTATATACAGAGTGTCTCGCTTCTGACGAAAACCCTTCCGTAATTTGCGTAATTTTTTGCCGTAGAATTATGAATGATTTAAAGTCGAGATCCATTAGGAATGTACTGAATAACCAAGAAGGGATCATTCCTGAAAAAAGTCAGTTCTAAAAAATTCTAATTGGCCTCACTTCTCATAGAAACGCCTCCGTAATTCCCTTTCTTTTTGATGTAGAACGGTGAACTTTGCAGAATCAATAGATAAAGCAGTATAGTTATACCTGAAAAATGACTAAAGTTACGGAGGTACTTCCAAGAGAAGTTAGACAAATTTGGATTTTTTCCAGATGAATTTTCTTAGCGATAAATTTTGTCTAATGTCAATTTTGATATGTTTTTTTGGATATTTGTTTAGACGAAACTTCCCCAAAACGACTCATATCGTGTTAAAACAGTGAAATTAAAGTGACAGTCGCTTACTAGATTAGAGGAACAGCCATTTTTATTGCGATAAAAAAGGATGCACCTTTTATATTACTGTCACTTTGACTTAACGGGCGTAGCCCATTTCGGCCCGAAAATGTGAAATACCAGGTAAGATGAATTTTAATGAGCTTGGGTAAATGCCCATTTCGGCCCACAACGATAGGTAAACTAATTAAAAGGTAATTTGAAGGATATTTATAGTGATACCAATAGATTTTTAATTGCGTGTACGATCATGTTGAGTGCCTTATCACTAGATATATTACGGAATATAATACCAATATAATACCAATAAAAGTTTTAATCTAATTCTGTGGAATGTTCATCGTCGACGACCAAAAAAGAGGATTTTTTATATTTTTTGACTCGATTGTTCCTGAACGAACTAACCTGGTGACAGATTCGCCTTTTTGCAAGGCTGGAAAATCTGTTGTTCCACCCTTCTGTATTGTAAAACGAATCAAATATGGTCTAGTTTCTTTAACATGACACACAGTTGAATTGTAATAGTATTGGCATTACAAATATGTCTAGAAATTTAGGAAAGAAAAAACAAAAGTTTATGGAGGAACAAATACAAAAATATATGAACAAGGAAATTTCAAAATTAGATTATGTGGAAATTGTATCATATTATCATTCTAATAAGTAGCATTAAGGCGATTTTTGTACATATTGATAAATTAATAAACTTTTTAACAAAATTGAATGATATATGTTGTTATTTCTCTGTGTATAGTTACAGATCTTGTGAACGCATTAGATTTAAAATTCTAATTAGGTACCTAATTACTAGTCCACCGTTAAACCCTCCGGGCCGAAATGGGTACATTTAAAATAGGTACATTTTGTGTTTGGGGCCGAAATGGGCTCTTTTTATGAACGGTGGGTACCTGTCATCTCGGGCCGAAATGGGCTACGCCGGACTTAACGTCATCTAAATGGTTATCTTTCTACAGGGGTGATTTATTAGGATCAAATGGATAAGTAGTGAAATACTTGTTCTGATTATGAATCCAAAGATATTTTCAATCTATTGTGCCATGACTTTTCGGAAATATCGGATGTTCCATCGTTGTTGTCGTGCAGTGTAAATCTGAAAAGGTCTCTATGAGGTAATTTTGTACATATTTGGTGTATCCATCAATCCTACAAATTTCAGTTTTCTACGGCAAAAATTGAAGAAGTAACGTGAGTGTTTCTAGACGAAGTGAGACACAGTGTATGCAGCAGCTGTTACTATCAGTAACGTATACAATCATGTAATTTTTCAAAATAATGATAATAATGAAATAATTCAAAAATATTGTAAAAGTCGAAAAATAAAAAAATCACCATAAAATAATTTGTTTACCACGACCAATGCGTTTTTGAGAGAGAAGTTATAGTGACATCTTTCGTTTTATGAAAATATTCATTCTTCATGAATACCTATAACCAAACAACACTAAAAAAAACTGAAAATCCAACAGTTGGTATGCGGGTATCGACATATCAGAAACCCTGTATTTTTCACTTCCATCAAATAGAAACACCTAAATGCATTGACCTCAATGCTTCATTCCGTGATCGTTTCAATTTATAATAGAACAGAAGTTGTGGACTAGAAAACTTTTACCTCCAGAAACACGGTCACATAAGGGGACGACAGTCGGGGTCAGAGGTAAAGAGATCATGCGGAGCACGATTCACAAAAGAAGAACCCACATACCTAGTATAATTCTTTTGAATAAGAACCATCATCCAAGAACATTAGGGACTGGCACATTATACAAAGATAAAAAAGTGCATATTTTCGATTTTTCATGTGACCTGCTAAGAAAAATGACAATGATTACAACCGCGTTACACGGGACCGACAGAAATAGTAGATTTTGTAGGTACCTATGTGTCTTGCCAATACTTTATTCTTGCTCTTGTCGAGTACTCATACCAGAATTTTCATGAAAACATTTAAAAGTTCTATAGTTGGGAAGCCGGCGATTAGGAAATCTTAACGCATACAACCTCTGACCTTCAAGTCCATTACCATTAGTCAGACCATAAACAAATAGTGTCAAATGCTTCAAAACAAACCAAAACGTCAAAATGAAAATAGCAGTAGAAGCCAACTAATTAATTCTTCATTGTTTAGTTAAAATATTTTAATTATTGATTCTAGCGAACTGATTTATTTCTTGAAAACGGTTGCAGATGGGTAAAAACTACCAGAGTCAAAAAGATTTACAAACAAAACAAATAATCCATTTCATATTTTGGAATCCACCCGCGCAGCGGTGCACTACAAAAAAGTTAATGAGGCGAAAAACTACTACAATCACTTGGCATACTGGATTTTGGTAGATCCTAAAACGTAACCTACGTTTCAAATTTGATCCTAATATCTCAAAAACTGAAAGGGCTGTGAAGAAAATATACTATACTGATATCTCAGAATTAGGAAGCGTTCCTTTCTCTCCTAATTCTGACTCAGCATCTCGGAATTAGCTGATTCTGAGATACCAAGTCGAAATTCTGAGTTAACATCTCGGAATCAGCTAATTCTGAGTTGGTAAGTCGGAATTCTGACTAGTATCTCGGAATTAGCTAATTCTGAGTTACTGACTTAACATCTCGGAATTGGCAAACTCATTTTTCTATTAATAGTGGCCCTTCTACGCCTTCGTAGAATTTCGATTTGGTATCTTAGAATCAGCTAATTCCGAGATATTCAATCAGAATTCTGACTCAGTATCTCAGAATTAGAATACGTTCTGTCACTCCTAATTCTGACTTAGTATCTCGGAATTAGCTAATTCTGAAATACCAAGTCGGAATTCTGAAGTAGTTAATTCTGAAATATAAAGAATTCTGACTTATTATCTCGGAATTAGCTAATTCTGAGATACTAAGTCAAAATTTTGAAAACATCTTGGAATTAGCTAATTCTGAGAGACCTAAGAATTCTGACTTAGTATCTCGGAATTAACTAATTCTGAGATGATAAGTCGGAATTCTGACTTGATATCTTGGAATTAGCAAAATAATTTACTTTTACTTGTTGGCTGTGTGTTGTTATAAATTATGGATGATTTGGATGAGATGGCTATTTTCTACTATTACAATCGGAGATATAGAAGCAGAAAAAGGCAATTCTGGGTTCATCCCTACTCAGAAAGAAATTTAAACTGTAGATTATTTGTAGCTGCCTCAGAATTGCAACTTGTTGACTTAGTATCTCGGAATTAGCTTAAACTGAGATAACAAGTCGGAATTGGCAAAAATAAAAATTTGAATAATACTGGCCCTTCTTACGCCGTCGTTCAACTGCCGTAAAAAACTATTTTCATTACTTATTCAATTAATCGGAACATGAGTAGCGCAGCTTTCATGAAATTTTCCCGATATAGCATTTCCCCAACCGAAAATGAAATCCATCTCGCATTCCGTCAGCTCCGACCTCGCGATCTGCAACGGCCAGCTGCAGACAAAGGAAAAAGTAATCTAACTTGATCTGGGCCTGACACAATATAAATATTACAGTTGAAGAGGACTTATAAACGGATAGCGTTCAGGGGCGACTGTCGCTGGTCCGCAAGAACCGTTCCCCTCACGCAGGTGGCTGTGCCCAGGGCCAGCAACAGTGCTGAAGACTGTCGATCAATACCGGAGTCTGCTTTCATCCTTTCGTGCATTGCCTCCCTCGATGACAGCGACGGTAGCAGGCGAGAGGCGAGCCTCCCTCATGCTCTGTTTGTCTGCAATGTGAAAATCGAACGAAACAACCCTCGCAGAAACGACCCGGCTACCATCTATAAAAAATTACCGCCTTTCAGAGTTATTCATGAGTCGCCTTCACAATAATAATTATGCTCTGAAAGAATAAAATAATGGCGGATGGCTGGGTCCAACAATTCATTTGCTTTAATATTGAAAGACGTCCACTAAAACCTTGAACAAGTACTCAGGAGGCAATGACAAATTGGAATTCTCGAGAATGGCATCTGTCCACGTTATATAAAATTATTAAAAGTAGTAGGTTTTGCTGTCTTAGAAACAACATCGTCCAATTAGTTTTTGAATACAGGATGTATAGAAAATGGGATATTGGACGCCTGTGTGTCTTACTGCGTGAGATTACTAAACTCAGTAAGTTCAGTAATCCTAATCCTACTGATGAAGTTAACTTGGTTAACGAAATGCCCATCTAGGAATGAAATTAGTAGTGTGGTGAAGGGGAAAACTTTCTTTGTTCTCACAGGATATATAAGTGGAAAAATGTTATTTAAAAAGATGCATATCAGTTAGTTACATTGCGTTTTAGTTTTTTATAATCTGAATGTTCCGTGAAAGTATTGTATCTGCTCCATCTAATAAGCTCATTTTGTGAGGAGATTGTGGGTGCCACATTTCTCGATATCAAAGGAGCTTTCGATAACGCACTACCAAACTCTATTGGATCAGCTTTGACTGAAAGAAGAATAGAACCAACCATATCTGGCTGGATCTACACCATGCTCATGAACCGTACTGCCACTACATCTCTTCAAGATGAGGTCATCCACAGCAAAACTGTATCATGAAAAGAAATCTGAAAGACCTAACTCCACTTTCTATCAATGACAAGGTTATTCCATTTGTAGCAGAACTGAAATATCTGACGGTAACCTTTGATAAAAAAACTCACATGGAAAAGGTTCTCCACAAAGCCAGGATATCCTTATGGACTTTAGAAGGATTTATGGAAAAGCCTAGCCTAGGTCTCAAACAAATCCACTGGATATATGTGATGGTTGTTAGACCAATGATCCGGTTTCAAAGCGAACGGCCCAGGTGGAGCTCTCAAGTTTACAGAGACAGGCTTGTCTGGCCATCACTGGTGCCAGCAGCACCACACCGTCAGCAGCTATGGAAATCCTACTAGACCTACCTCCTCTTCACATCTTCCTGGAGAGAGAGGCTAGATGAACAACCTACAGAATCATGCATTTTGCCAATTACATGCAACAGACTTATACAGAGCGTAGCAGACTACTGACTGACACTGAAAGTTACAGCATTCTAGGAATGACCTCTGATATAATGCCTCCAACAGTAAATTTTGACCTGCCTTATACCGTTCTAATTCCGAAGAGAGACGACTGGATCCTCCAAGAAGAGGAACTACTGAGAACAGATTACTGTTGGTTCACAGATTGTTCAAAAACACCCTCAGGTTCTGGTGCAGGTGTATACAGTCGTATACCTAGAACAGTAATATCAACCTGTCTAGGATTATATGCGACAGTATTCCAGACGGAAATCACACTATCAATCTAGATGTAGAAAGACTGAAAGAAACTATCCTCACACAAAGATCAATCAAAATGTTCTTGGGCAGTCAAGAGGCTTTGAACGCTTTGAAAGCTGGTGTCATACTGCAAGAGAAGACACTCCCGAATAGGAAGACTTAACAGTCCATATTTGGTCTGGATTCCTGGCCACTCCGGTATGGAGGACAATGAAACTGAGGACCTTCTGGCAAGAGGAGGGTCGCAAATAGGTTCATTGGACCAAAACCTATATATACATTGAACACCTGGACATCAAGGAAAGTATTAAATTTCTGGCAAAACCTACCAGGATAGGCTCTTTCCTAAACACTGTTAGACTCCAGCAGGGATGACCTGCGACGTCTAACATGCCTACTCACAGGTCACTGTCCTTTGAATCATCACATGACCCAAGACTGTGGAGGACTCAACATGTCGTCTCTGTCTTGAAGACGATGAACTAGCAGAGCACATACTTTGTGCCTGCCTCGCCGCGAACCGAATCAGGTTTTCTATGTTTGGCAGAGTTTCACTCTCTTCCTCGGACCTGAAAGATCGTACACCAAATAAATTGATCGGCTCCGTCGAGAAGCTGCGTTTATTTGATGAAATATGTATTGGTATGAGCCACAATGCTAGGAATCATACGTTAAAATGTAAGACCTCGTTAATCCTTGGCTCGCACAAGTTTTGACTTCTGAGGGCTGTCGATCGTAGGGGGACGACAGCTGGTTAACGAAAAAGAACATTTTAAATAATTTTTTCAAACAATAGATCTTTACGCGTCGCAGTGGAGGGCCGAGCAGACCAGCTCATTTTAAACATAACCTAGTGAGGTGGCTTGGAGCTGTATTTTAAGATTGCCCTTACCCAGCGGTCAAATGCATCAAATCTGGTATGGAGATACTGTAACAATCCTGGAGCCGGGCCTGGCCGCTTGCAGGGATAATCGAGCTTGACTCTGAAACAATGCATGACTCATCACTCGATAATGACGCTAGACACTTCTAAGAATAATCCAGATGAGTCACAGAAACCTCCCAACCGTTCTAAATAACAGTGAGCTTTTTCGTGGTCTCTAGTCGTTTCTGGAATAATCCAACAGGTACGCTCCTGTGTGCAGGTATAAATGCAAGACTTTTTACCAGAGATGGGAGTTTTTTCAGTTAGTTAGTTACAATCTGAGTTCAGCAAATAGACAAAGCTGGCTTTGCGGTAGTGATATAAATAACTGTATTTGGTGCAAATAAATTAGAAAATGTGAAATGAGTTGAGAAAAGTTCTGAAGATTCAAGACTCCTTAGAAGATACTGACGGAAATAACAATTTCAACGACAATTTCTACAACTTGAATTTTCAGTTATTTCTGCCTAGTATATCCAGCTTGAAAATACTAAAGAAGCAACCACCTTATATTATTTACTCACGTCTAATAATCATCTAGTTCTGTATCATGCCGAATAAGGTAAAATTTTGATCATTCGCTTGAAATTGACCATCTCGAAGTATTAGGTAACCACGCTTCTTCTCAAGAGTAAGTAACTGTTTTCATTCGAATAAACGAAATGGAGTCTTCTCTAAATATGTTCATGTCGAAAGTTGAAAATGTATTCCGTCGAAACTTTCGTTTCGAAGAAGCTATTACTATGAAGTCTCTTACCAACGGAGAGCATCACCATATTCTATTCATGAAATTGTTTTCCTATAAGCATGACTTTTTCCTAGAATTAAAAATTTTAACTTTTTCTAAACAAACTTTTTTCATCGCTCGTATACATTTCATAATATTTAGCCTAGGATATAAACATTTGCTTCCATGAAAAATCGAGTAAAACACAGAATGCAACATCTTCGAGACATTAACATAATGTCAAGGAGGAGAGCTATAATTTGTAGATGTGACATCTTTCCTTTTCAGCGAAGGCCATTCTTAAGGAATACACTTAAGTGGATGTCGAATAAAGATGAGGAATACTAAGATCTTCCACTTCACTACAATCAAAACTATTATGATTCACGATAAATGTTAATATGTAGGTAACTAAAAAAAGCATCTTATAGAGATTGTTTTTTTTTTATTAAAGTAATACAATATTTACAAATGATCGTATTGTAAAATAAGGTAAGCTTACATCATAAGTAATTATTCCCATTTCAGAACTTCATCGTCATAAAGGATATGTTTTTCAAGACGCGGTAGTTGCAAAATCAAGCAACCAAAACGTCGTGCAAACTTCAATCAACACGATGGACGTTCAAAACGAAAATAATCAAGTCACCACAACGTCTATGTACCAAAACCAAACAAGGTAAATCTACGTGATAACGTTTTCCGGACATTACTCATAATCCCAAGATCTCATCTCATCTCATTTTTTTTGCGCCCAGTAGTCTTTGCGCCTACTTGCCCTTGAGCCTAGTTGTCCCTGCGCCTAGTTGGCTGCGCCGAGTTGACTCGCACCCAGTTGGCCGCGCCCAAATGTCCTAGACCCGGATCTGAATGTTTCTATACGTTCTGGGGTGCTATTCTTGACTGTTCGCATTAATATTCTGATGTCCTCTGTATGTCGTTGACATGCTATCAGTAACTTAGAATGTAAACATACGAGTACTCGTTAATATTGCGAACGGTCAAGAATAGCACCCCTGGACGCTATAAGAGTTCTTGATTCGATGATAGTATATAGGAGAATTCGGTTGAAGTTGAGCTGCAAATAGAACGCAGAGTATTTTTGCAGTGTATTCGAGTTGAGTAATCAAATTGTCGATATTTGTGAGCTGTATAAAATATATATTGCCTAGATTTTCTGCTACAAGGCGGATGACGAGAGATTTTTGGGTTGACCTGAGAGGATATTTTTGATGGAGGTAGTGATCATTGGCTACGGGCTGTTTTTGAGAAAATTTAAGTTTGACCCAAGGCGATTATCGGCAATTTGTGTTGAGGGTAGTGATAACTGGTAAAAGGACGTTTCCAAGGAAGTTCAAGGAGGATCCAAGGAAAGTAGTAGTTATGGAATACAGCAGCTCCAAGGAATTTTTAGAAGGACCCGAGCAGATGAGTAAAAGTTGTCAGAATTAGTGACTATTTTATGACAATTATGTTGAATACAACAAACAATAACAAACGACTGAAATGGGGAACACATAAAGTATGATATAGTTCAGTTTGATTTTATAAAGATGATGGAACGATAATACCAAGAGGAAAAGAAATGTCAAGAAAGGTACAAGAAAAAAAGAAATAGCTGAAGAAAACCAAAGGAACAAAAAACCAAAGAGACACAAGAAGTAGCGACAGAAAGAAAGGCAAGAGGCACAAGAAAAGAGGCCTTACAAGAGGAATAGGGCCGTCATCGGACAATTTTCCGCAGACAGTGAGACGAAAGATACTAGAAGAGACAAGGATAGCAGTGGCAAAGAGTTTATGCACCCTCGTTCAACTACAACTGCATATCTGCTGGCGTACGGATCGCCGAGAACAAGCTGGAATAAATCGATTGTTCGATACTATTCGAAGAGCCATCTAGATGAAATGTTCTATACTCCTGAATAATCTAGAGTTGTGAATGGAAACTGCTTGGGAGTATATAAGCGGGACAGTCAGAATGGGGAGTTACAGTTCCAGAGTTCGCTGATAGATAGCCACAGTAGAAATAAATTGAAATAGTAAACGTTTAGTGAATAATTGTTGTAAATAGTGTTTTAAATAAATTAGGAAAATTAGTGCAGTTTTACCAGACTATTTTTCGATTTCTTCTAGGAATAAATGAATAATAGAGTCATGTTGAAAGAATAAAATGAAAAGTGATCTAATATGACCTCAAAAATCGAAAACAAATAGGTCTAGGTAGCGCAGGTAGAATAGACAAATTTCAGCCTTCTATGTTGAATATTGGCTTATCGTTTGCATTCCGCAGTTCCACAGGAGCATCTATTCCAACATCTATTGTTTTCCAGCTTTTTACTGCTGTAGCTGATCACACACTCCCCTCGGCCCGACACTCTCTTGTCCTTGGGAGGAACGACTTGACACCTGGTGGGCAAGCAGGGGTGGGGGTTATCTAAAGTTGGTGATTTCAAGTAGGAATTATAATAGCAACTACATTTCATCAAAATTCTTGTATAACTGAAGAAATAGGGTGGAAATTTGCATTTTGTGTCGAAATTTGAAAAATTACCTATTCTTCGAAGAGTCATATCTCGGTAACAAACTGACACACAAACATGTTTGATACAACAAATTCGTAGGGAATTTGACGATCTACAAAAAAGTAAAACGACGATTTTGATGTAGAACGTAAGGCAAAAAAGTTATTGAGGAAAAACCACACCAAGGTCGAAAAATTTGCAGTTTCCCCCCCCCTACTTTTTTAGCACAGGGTCCTCGAGGTCCAAAACTTGAGAAAATGTTGATTAACCATCCCTGAACAACATCTTAAAGTTTCATTAACTTCCGACCTTTTTCTATCTGAAACTACCTGTCGACTGAACTAATACACGGTAAAGTGATAGATAAATACTGTATTTGTATTATGTTTTTGACGAGTTTCAAACAAAGTATAACAGTATTATGCCCTATAAAAATGTGTAGGTATATGTTCCGGAGTTTGCCCTTTAGTATATATGACTAACCCTGTATGGCGGCGATTACTTTTGCATAGTTTGTTGCCAAATTTTGCATACGACCTTCGAGGTTTCAAAATTAGCTCCACATTTTTTGTGTTGTGACTGATGTTTCAACGCTAGACTAAATATTGTAAAAATTTGCATATGGAAGATATCGAAGAACCTTCAAATTCGAACAATGACATTTCAGATTAGAAGTGTTTTGAAAGCAATGAGATGACACCATTTTATTGTTTTTGGTGACATGCTTAGGTAGATAATGTACCTAATGGCTCAAAACTCTTCCTGAGTGCGCAAGAAATACAAATTTATTCAAACTCTTATCCTCGTAATTTATTTAAATCTTCAGTCCTGACGTTTCGTTAAAATGAAGAATGGTGCTAAATGTGGTTCGGATAACTATTCAAATAACCATGAATTTTCTGATGGCATGGTGTCCTACAAAAGAGGGAATGACTGAGTCTATTTGTTCATCGAGGAAACAAAATAAAGCATGAAGTTTTTTAATATACAGTGTGTTTCAATAAGATAGGTGTTTGAATAAAGACATACCTACGAGATACATATACGGGTTGGGGTGTTTAATAAATACTTGTACAATCTTCAAAGGGAAAATCTTTGACTAATTCCAAGATAAATATTTCTTTTTGGAGTTGAAATTTGATTATCACTTATTTTGAATAACTTTCGCAAAGAATACATTTTTTCTTTCAATTTCGGTGAACGTGCTTTTTTGAGGAGAGAAATCAAATTTTGATATTAATTTTTATGAACAACATAGTAGGCTATCATTATTCATTCAATTTGCCCTAACTTGTTTGACAGTATACTACTTACTGGGATATTTTATATTTTAATGTTATTCCCACACCTTTTCTTAGCAAAAAAGGTATACCTGCTCAACGACCCTAGGAGCAATCGTCATAGGTGCAGGTTATGGCGCCAGATGAAGTTGCTCAGAACTTGAAAAAAAAAATTATTTCAGCGAGATCCATCGAATACTCAGATTTTGTAAAGTTCTGAGCAAATTCATCTGGCGTCTAAGCATCGATGCAAAAATTTGGATATTTCTCAAAAATTGAGCAAAAATACCTTTTCTGCTGAAGAATGGTGAAGGAATAAGATTTGAATATAAAAATCCCAAAAGTTTACTGTCAAAAAAGTTAAAGCAAATTAAAATTAAAATTAAAAATAAAAGCGTACGCAGCGCTCTCTAAGATTCACATAAAAATGATTACACACCATATTTTTATTTCTCACCTCAAAAAAATCTTGTTCACCAAATTTCGTTCAAAGAGTAAATTTTTTGCAAAAGTAATTCAATATAAGTAACTAAAAATAAAATTCCAACTTCAACATCCTGTATATAATTAAAACTTATAGATATAAAAGATAAAAAATAAAAGTGTATGATTAAATACAAATATAAGACATCGCTTTGATTTAAGATCAAAATCTGTGTACCATAATATAAAAAGTTTGATATAGAATTATTGAAAAGTTGTAAATATAAAAATAAAAGTGCATGAAGTTTAACCACAAGAAATGATATAATATTACAGTAAGGTGAGATAAAAACCAGTGTAGGATGATATGAATTCCAATTTCACTATGAATTTTTTTAAATATGACAACAAATATGAACTGGAATTGATACTTTCAACTTTCATGAACTGAGCAAATATAAAAACTGGCAGCCCTATACTCTCCAGACAGTAGCAGTGGCAGCGGCAGTCGCAGTGGCAGTGACAAGGCAGGTAGAGTAATAGTTTTACTGAATCTCAGCAAAATTGAGGAAATCATCTTCCATATAATGTTCTGAGAGACAGAGAACTCTGTAGATACCAAAAAATATTATTTCATTTTACTAGAGCTCGTTGATATATAGCCACCTATTCGTAAAAATTGTCTAATGAAAGTTCTAACATTTTGTAACACCGATTTGTTTTGGATGTTTTTTTCCCTCTGATATTTTGCTGTCGCATAGTAAATTAAGAGACGTTTCAAATGAGGTATCACTCGTCCACCAATGCCATTTTGAAAGATAAACACTTGCTATTATGGTTAAAAAGCAGGTTATAAACTACAATTTTACATAAAAGAAAAATTCAAAGAAAAATTACAATCTGTTCAAAAGTTAACACGGGGGTTATTTTATTTATATTGAAAAGTAAAGGCTCCAATACCGTTCCTTGAGGTATCCCACGTACTCTAATTGCTTCTCACTAACAGCGGTATTTATCTTCGTTTACTTATTGTTCTTTGTTGGCTACATTCTATTTGAAGAAATCATGTGTTGTGCTTCTCATCCCCAGCTTTCAAACTTGCTATCAGAATAGCGTGGGGGAGATTGCTGGGGCCGGTTTTTTGTTATCCATAGCATTGGATTTTTTCTCTAAAGCCGTACCAAGCTTTTGATAACAATTTAGATTTACTTATTCAAATTATTGTTGAGCCCTGTTTTTATTATTTTTTCCAAGATTTTGCTGAGATTTGAAATGAGTGCTATTGGACGTATAATTATGCAACAAATGGAAAACTTTTTTATTGTCGATTTCATCCTTGGCGATATTCACGTCATCTAGTGCTTAACGCCCATATTACGACCAATATGCACAAATAACAACTATAATCGAATGGTTTTTCTGTTACCACAATTTTCAAGAATATCTGAAAAGATAAAAATATTTTGTCGGCAACGACATCCTGGAAAGAACTATGAAATTCATGACGAATAGGAACACACATAAAAAACTGTCGCCTTATGGTCCGCGAAACAGCGGAAACAATTGAGGAAGGGCCTTGTCTTGTATGACCGCACATCCGTAACATTTTATCAGACCAACAAACGAGTAGCTTGTTGTACAAAGAGTTAAACAGTCGTTAAGTTGACTTAGCATCCACGAAGAGAAAACCATATAGGTACCGGACGCTCTCATTCGTTTCCCACTGGTACGCGCTGGTAATTGATGTGGAATATGCACCATCACAATCAGCCCGAGCCAGTGGCAGATGTTGAAAAAGACCCTCGCTCCCTCGCCGAAGGATGACAAATAATAGTCCATCGAGCGGCAAAACTCTCGCTGCATACAGAGAGCGCCAATATTATTTGCAGTTTTGCGAATATCAGAAATACGAAGGCGTAAAATGGTCAACAACAAAGTATATTTCAAAACATTTGGAATTGCCACTTCAAAGTGACAATTGTCACTTACATCTGACAATTGTCACTTTGAACTGACAATTGTCACTTTGAACTGGCAATTGTCACTTTGATCTGACAATTGTCACTTTGATCTGACAATTGTCACTTCGATCTGGCAATTGCCACTTTAAACTAACTCCATGCAAAAATATTGTTTTTCAGTCAAATTCAAAGTGACAATTGCCAGTTCGAAATGACAATTGTCAGATCATAGTGGCAATTGTCAGTTCAAACTGGCAGGAAAAACATGAAATCTCCACGATACAAAGGATGATTCCTAACTACGGTTCACAACTACAGGGGAGTGATTCGTTAGGTAATTTTAAGAAGAAAAGTTCCTATGAACATATGTCCGGAGTTGCTCCGTTTCTGAAATACAGGGCGTTGAAATTTAAAAAAAAACGGTGATTATAAAATATCATGAATATCGTACAACTTATTTGGTTGAAATTTGTTACATTTATTTGAACTGATAAGGCGCTCATTTAGCCCAAACAAGATTGAAATTATTAGGACCAGTGGCGTCTCAGTGGACACCACTGCCAACAATATTCCAAAAAAAAAGTACGCCACTGACATAATTTCTAGCAGTTTTTTATTTTCTAAGCAACTGAAAGTACAAATTTTTGGTCTCTTGTATTTTCTTCATATCTAGCTTCGTTTTCGTGAAAAAACAAAAAACATAAAATAAAAACCAAAAATAAAAATATCAACAATAGCGATATTACAGTAAATGAGCATGATGTCCACCTTCTAATAAAATACACGAAGTATTCGATTTGCCACTGATTGATTGATTGATTGAGTGCATGAATCCTTGCGGATGGTTTTCATACCTATTCCACGTATTTGGTACATTTACAATATATTTGCTAAGTTGTTATTTTCCACCCTTTTGCTTTGGTAAATAGAGCTGGTACGTGGAACTTTGCTGACCATTACTTACCCATTCCACCCCTCATATAAAGTCCACACATTTGTGAAGCCGTGGCCATACTTATAAATCTACATATTTGCCTTCGAGATGATGGTGAACTTACGAAAACCAGTAAAGCTGTGAACTCGGCTGTGAATTATAAGGTTAAGCATTCTGGCTTTTGTGGAGGCTAAATCCCAAACCAAATTCCGGGTGATCCAGAGCGGAATCAAAACTACTTCCAAAACACTCTGTAACTCAGATGAAAATGCTACGCCAATATGAAATATGACTCTTAACATTAGAAAAAATGCAATAAAAAATACAGGTTGAATATAAAAAGTTAAGGGTGGCCCGGGTTGTACGATACTTTGTATATAATTTGTTTTTGCATATTTGGATAGTCTACAAAAAGTTGCAAAGTGCCAAAAGTTTCAAAAAATCTTCACAAAATAAAAAGATATATTCAAATAAAGAATTTCGATTTTTCCTGTATAACTCCAGAACCAAAGAGGCTGGATCAGATTTTTTTGTGTCACGTAATTGACCTCTGAAATACGCAACTTTGCCTCCATTCAACCCTTCCATCTTATACCGTTACCGAGATCCCCATGCATAGACTCGAATTTGAATAGCCCTGTATAAATACATTTAATTTCTGACCCTCTCGTTTCAATTTATCTGATATAGTATAGTAAACTTGTGATTGATCGTAGGGTCATCCGCGGGGAAATATTAGTTAAACGGATGATTATTATTCATTTGGCAGGGTCAGGACAATTATAATGTTGTCCGACCTACCCTGTCACTGATGAGAGACAATAAACCTCGATACATGCATGTCTGCAGGTGGTCATTCCCAGCCAAATGAAGGATAATCTTTTGTTTAATTACAAGACAAGGACTTGCAAATGGGTCTTCTTGGAAGAACGTTGCACAAATATCAGTTATATGTAGTTCAAAGTCCGTCGTGGTATTAGCCAGGGATATAGTTGTTTTTGAAGAAAAGATGTACATTTTGGTAAGTTATGGCCCCTCTCAAACGCCACCACTGGTGTTACACAGATCTGAAAGATAATGCGCTTTGGGTACGACGCTACGAGCCAAAAATCTAGGCGAAACCAAAATAATGAGTGATTTTACGATATCATACGGACGTCTGGGTCAAACCATCAGGGCGTAGCAACGTCCAATCGAATTATTCCGATCGTAAAGTGGCTAGCCAAGTGCATTCATTATTTCAAGAACAAACTAGCGAAGCCATCGGTCGAGGACGGTTTAAATCGCACATCGTTGCCATGCATTATACCTACACATCTCTAAATTCAAACGTATGGTATGCGCTCGGCTACCGCACGCCTTGTCCCCCTCGCCGTGAAACACTTCTACTGATAACAACGTTATCATGAGGCTACGTTGAAGAAGTTGCTGCCGTAAAGACGACATTACCGAAAACTAAATCGCTACGACCCTGTTTCTACTGACAATCCGAAACCACGTGATCGAAAGGCATGTGCGTCTATGCCCGATTGAGCTGACTACCCCAA
Organism: Chrysolina americana; assembly: GCA_958502065.1. NCBI lineage: Eukaryota > Metazoa > Arthropoda > Insecta > Coleoptera > Chrysomelidae > Chrysolina > Chrysolina americana. The sequence goes on along the minus strand of OY293410.1, from coordinate 102,113,900 downwards.
CCAGCCCCTATTGCTGAAGAAAGAAGCGTCAATTTGCGTCTCGTACGAACCGTAATTGTATTCCCACGAACTTTGCGAGACGTTCTACTCGAAAAACAAATAAATCTGCACTTACCGAGAATCGGTATCTGCGAAGGGTGTATTCCGCTTTTCCAGACATCCGAAAAAGAACACAACTCACAATGCGCCTTCCAGTTCTCGATTGCGCGAGGTGGACTAGCAGTGGCTGATGTCTCCCACCCGTGGGTATGCGAGGCTTCCAACGCTGTTTTGCGTCACTACGTCGATGAATCCAATCTTTGCGAACTCGAGGATCACTGCCGAACGTCTGGAAGAGCACTCGTTGGAAATAACACCTCCTTGTACGATCGATTGTTGATGCACACTATTGTAGTTTAAGTAATGTGACCTTATTACTGGTTACATAACGCTTGATATATCTTTACAACCATGTTGTTTTAGTAGCACTGTCGCTCTTCTTCTAGGATGACGGTTTTGTTCTTTATCTTTTGTTGAAATTGCAACACGAGTGCTTTTATGACACAAACGGAATGACGTTTTCGACCAAAAGAGACTTCGTTGTCAGACGCGTTGGATATTTTTCCTTCGCGATGGTCACAGTTAACCGGATGAGTTCTCAGTAAAGACGTTCAATCGTTTATTAGTGACATGGATGATTTATAGTTCATTAACTCATTTATTGATGACAGTACCGTCTTGTCTAAAACAACCCTATTGGAAATTTTTATCGCCAGTTTCCACCATTTCCTGTTGGAATAATCCAGAGAAAGCTTGACTCAAACAAGTTCAGTATCGTAAGACACGTCAGACCTTATACAATTTGAAGTAGCTCTTATCACAAAATAATTATAGTAGTAGATTTAAAATTCTGTTTACTGGCCAGGATCCATTCACTGATGTTAGATTCAAACTAACACTTTGGCTGAAGGACCATTCGACATCTTCAGCTGCCGATAGATACAAATATTACTACTAAGTACTAATAAACGAAGTTTTCCAAAGATTTTCATCAACTGACCTCGCATGCTGTTTTCATTCGTATGATGACATAACGCTATGGCGGTTCTTTTGTAGAAGAAGATCTCAACGTTATTCTTGCCAGAACTTTTTTCATAGCGTTCTCTTTAGCCGTTGAAAGGAGTGATATTATGGAATCGATCAAAATGTTATCGAATTCCATGAGTTACATCTAGGGTATTTACTACAGACGTTGATTTTTGACCTGAGTCAATTCCATACCAGCATTTCTGATATACAGTGCATTCCATTTAAAACGAGTCACCCTGAATAACTGTTGGTACAATGATTTTCAGGAAAAAAAAAAACACGTCAACAATAGTATATAGGAAGACACATTTTGACATTCATATTTAATCTAAATTTCCCTATCGCACCCCAAGAGTATGTCACCAATTTTTTTTAAATGGATCACCCTATATTGTTTCGCAGATGCTCCATGCATAAAACATATGTTCTGAAGCTTATGGTTCGGGAGCTGCAAATTATTTGAGTTGAAAACTAGCCACCCTAAATAACTTTTGAAACAATGATTTGCAGTAAAAATAAAAAAACAGGTCGACAATTATACAGCAAGCCACATTTAGAAATATTCGTTCTAGACACAAATATGGAAGCAATAAATCAGAAAAAGAGGTTTTTTATTAAATTCTTGAATCAAAATCTAATTACTTGACAATGAGAAGGAACGAATTTTTATAGTAAATGTTCAAAAACGTTTCCACAAACTTCCATACAATGGTACAAACGAGCTTCCATTGCTGCCCTCACATGGTTGAGAATTTTGGGAGTTATTTCTCTGCAATGCCTTATGATATTCTCTCTCAAATCTTTTAATGTTGTTGATTCTATCTCATACACTTTAGACAAATGACCCCATAGAAAGAAATCTAAAGGAGTGAGATCCGGAGACCTTGGTGACCATTCTGTAGGACCCCTTCTGCCAATCCAGCGACCATCAGGAAAATGATCATCCAAAAATTGTCGCACTGGAGCTGCATAATGAGGAGGTGCACCATCCTACTGAAAAACTATTTCGTTTTTGAATAAATTCATGTCCTCCTCAATTGCCCTATTGATGCACGGTATTTATTATTCGATTCTCCAACATTTCCAATATTTCTTACCAGTCAAATTATTATCGATGAAAAAAGTCCTAAGATGTGGTCACCAAATGTTCAGTTTTTGAGGTATAAATGAGGATTCATATCACTCCAATATCGACAATTTTGCCGATTCACCTTTCCATTCAAACTAAACGTACTTTCATCTGAAAAACAAATTTTATACAAGAAAGTCTGACGCAAGATGATCCGTTCAGTGAGACTTTCAGAAAACTCGATACGTCTATCGAAATCATCTTCGTTCAATTCATGAACTAGTCTAATCTTATATGGATGAAATTTGTACTTATGAAGGATCCTGAAAACATTTGAACGACTGATTCCTTAGTAAGAAATTGCATATTTTCCATTAGTCCAACGTACCCTAAAACTGCACTAGAAATAGCTTCATCGTTGACAACTCCTAAACGGTTATGCTTTTTATTGCTAACAGATCCAGTTTCCATAAATTTGTTCAATAATTCCGAAACGTATTTGTGTCAATCCATTCTCGAAGCGTATAAACCATTGCTTCTCAAGAATTCACAAAAACGGAAACACCAATTGTAACTTCACCTGATAAATATCGAATTCAAACTTAACAAGGCAAAATGAGACTTTTGTGAAGTATACTTCAAAAAACACTTATGAAACCCATATAGGTAACAGATTGTACAGAAGTTCATTCAGGGTGGTTCGTTTTCAACTTAAATAATTTTTAGCGGAGGTGATACAGCATAGGTCTGAATATCAATATTGAATAACGCACTTTTATTGCTTGATTTGCAGTGATTACTAGAATCTCTGTACAGTAATTTTTTTTTGGACTTTGTATAGGTGTGAAAATTACTTTTGACCAACTGATTTCAATTCATTATTATTGATCTGAGTGTAACTGGAAAGTGTGCACTTTCAAAAGTCACCTTACTTATAGGTTTCAATTAGGATAAGAAAATGCGCATTTCATAATTGAGAATTTTCAATTATATCGAGAAAAAGACAAAAAATATATTTTTCACAAAACAAACTATCAGATAAATAAAAACGAAAGGATTAATAATGAAATGTATGAATAATATTCTCATTACTTATTTATAATAAATAAAAAAAATATAACGTGTCAAGACTGCTCATTGGTCATTGACATAGGTACATTCAATACATTAAATGAGATACTTCTTTGAAATACAATATAACTATGGATAATTATTTCAACAGAAGAATACAAGTGATATTATAACAGTGCATTGAACTCACTTGTGGTGCCGAAAAAAAATACATTTGAAATGTGTTGAATAATGAAATATTCTCATTGAATTTAAAAATGAATTAAAAACAAAACAAGTTAAACCAGTTGACTCAGAGAATGGCAATTTCAGGGAAAAATCATGGAAAATGAGAATACTGTTTAAATATTGATACTGAAAATTGTCCACGGAATATCATGAGGGATGTTCATATAAAGTCCAGATAGATTACGGTCCAGGAAAATGATTATTTTCATAAAGATAGTATTTGTGTACGTCGAAGAGAATAAATTAGAGAATAATTTGAATACGCAAGTAAACTTATACAGAGATTTCCTTCCCCTTCATCAAAGGATAAACAACTTTAATTGAGAATTTATTTGAAAATTCACATTTTTAATTATTTGCATTGGCACTCCTTTAACAAAAATTTTTGACCCATAGTGGATCTCTCTTCAAGTTGGTACCACTATTTTCTTATGACACTTGACACATTCAGTGACAAGACGTCCTTGTTCTACAGCACCTTTTGAATAGCCACATGGCCTCAATTTCCCAACATGTTTTTCGTTGGATATTAGGCTAATTAATTTTAAAAATGTACAATATTTTACACAATTTGATACTTCCTGTTGCCTGACAAGTGAGTACTCAACAATTTTCAATTTTCGATTTCTCAACCTCAAAATTTCAAATTCAAACTATATTTCAACGAGAGTATTTACTTCCAGGTAAGCACTGAAGATGACGAAAGTCGAAAGCGCTATGCTATAAATTTTACAGTATACACTTTAATACAAATTATTGGATTCATTCATATTTATATGAATTTATGTTTGCTATGAATATCAATAAAATTTCTCCTTTTCAATTCCGGAAATATCCAACCAGAATTGGACATTGGATATCAGTGTTATCTGTGATGCAGAATAGAGATCCAGGAGATTTGTATTTACAATTCCTGAGTAAATAGTTCAACCAATATTAGAATTTTTACCTTGGTTACCAGTTAAAACGCCTCTGGATTTTCGTGTGGAGTTATGATGTGATATTTCCTATTACAGAAACACAGCAAATAAATCAAATTTCGGGTTTTCACTTGCAGTTGAATGAATATGAAAGATTCAAAGGAAATATACGTACAAAGAAGATTTGGTTTGGTCCAAATGTATTATTTTCCTTACCCGGCTGCACCGTAACGAACAACCCACCAAAATCTTCAAGATACTTGTTTGATATAGGGAAGACGAGGCTCTTACCTGTTAACGTGTGATGCCATCAACATCGATCATCCCGATATCGGATGTGCTCACACAACAGACCCTAGGACCCATCACCGCGCACAACCTGGACCCAACCACAATCCACGGACCTCTAGATCAGGGAGAAGTATAAGATGTCCCGATCGGTTCCAGGCCGGTTCACAAACCGAATCCTCATCTTTGGTGGGTTATGTAGGGAATTGTCCCAAATGAATATTTCCATTTTCAACATTGGATATAGGTACTAGAGTTCCATTGCCAACAGGGTGTATATTTTATTTCCATTGGCAACAAAGAAAATATTAATGACTGGACTTATTTAGTCTGTACTACCAGTTGCATCAATAACATAAATAAATAAATGTTCCATCAACCATCACACCAGTGTTTCTCTGAAAAATGTTTCTGTATTTGGAAGATGAAGGTCTAAACGGTAACTGACCCTTATACACGAAAGTACCTACCCTTATAGGAGAATTGCAGATGAGACAATTTTCGAATTGACGAATTCTGGTTATAGTATGGCATATATTTTATATCCTGATGTGAATATTCATCCATTTTCAAGGTTTTTTCCATGGCATTCAGCTCTTCGTTTAGGTATGCCGATGCAAAAATTCGCCGAACACGGTCTCTGTTTTCATCACTTTTGTTTCCTTTGTCTAAAGTTAGGTAACGTTTGATGCCGTTAATTATCACGATAAATGAATGACATTAAACACAGGTGCAATCATGTGGTACCGCTTTAATTTATTGACGGAATTGATAAAGATATTAGACGTTAATCGGTAGCGGTCTTTTTTGACACATCAAAGGGATTTTGCATATAATTTAATATATTGCCACACCAACGTTTGTTTATTGACTATTGTGAGACATGTAACTCGTCGATAAGTAAAAGCACGCAAGTAGATATGAATTCTCTGACACGATGAAGCGTAAAACAAAATTTTGGGAATTTTTCTAAACAGATCTAAGTACGTTGATGGGATCCGCGACAAAAAAGTTTCAAAAATATCATCCGCCTTCTTCTGTTGAGTCTTGGTTTTCGTCTGCTTCACGAATAATACAATAAAATCAAAAAGTATTGACGGTATTGTATTCTCATTACAACAACGTAGTAACTTCAACTTCTATTTTGAAATAATAATTTTCTATTATCTTCTATTTTGAAAATAATGCATGTCAAATTAATGCAAAAATTATTGGTATGGAATGCTAAATTCAATTGTAACCACTTAATGTTAACACGTAGTTTGATGTCATATTTTTACGCATTAATTATGGCGACAATGATCGTTAATAAAATGTTTTTTACACTTCCGGGACTAAAGTGACAACTTTAGTCCCGTATAACAGGGACTAAAATGTATCTTTTAGTCCATAGGGAGATAAAGTTGCATTTCAAATTTTGTTGACACCGTTGCTATAACGGTACCTACTGAGTAATCCAAGTACCGTGTTTATATAACTCATGAATATTATCAATTGTATCAATATTGAAAGTTATAATATTGGGAAGTGCAAAAAATTGCGTAATTTCCAGTACTAAAGAGATATTTTATCCCTTACGTGATTATTGGCCCTCGGGCTCTACGAGCCCTCAGTTAATAAACATCACGTGCGGGATTAAAACATTCACTTTAGTTCCCTTGTTCTATACTAACTATATCAATCACATGAAAAATTGAAACAATTTAAATAAATGGCGAATGAGCCAGTTTTAGTAAAATTGAATAGGTACACCAACACATTAGAATGACTATAGCGATGATCCTAGTTTCTCTACAACTGAAGAATTGGTCACGTTAGAATCATCTATTGAGAGTGAGCTTTAGCATAGCTTCACTTTAAAATATATTCATGAAGAGATGGTTGTAGGTGGTATGGGAATACTAAACCCAAAACGAGAGCCGTATTCTTCTAGTGAGATGAGTATTGACTTTGGATGTCCCCAGTGCATAGGCTGTTCTACAAAAAATAACGCCAGGGGTAGCGTGGATGTCTCTCGATGTTCTCTATCACTCGAATGGTATATAAAATGAGGCTGTGAAGTCGGGGAAGGTTGAGCAAGAAGATGAGGATCAATTGAAGTTAAAGTTCAAAATAAGTAGCAGAGAATTCAAGCAGAGTTTTTTCGGAGCATATTGTTAACTGTGAAAATGTAAATAAACGAAAAGTAATTAGTTTTTTTTTAGCCACGAACCACAGATTTGTATAGCAATACAGAGCAGCATATTCAATTCCATCCACGGAACAAGCGTTAGTGTATTATTAAAATCTCATGGCTGATCATGAAGTAGGTAGGTATTTTAACAGACCTTGATATTAAAGAATAATAAACAATTATTCGATCAATGAAAATATCTTTCGCGCGTGGCTACATATCAATTATAGTAGGTATCAATAAGGGGTCCAAAACTATAATCATAAATGCGTTCTTAATGTTAAAATTTTCATTAATTCTTCGTCTTCAGGATTACATTGTTAATAAAATGCACTTAACTATAAACCACTAATTTATTGAAGACTTGTAAAATATAGCTGCTGATTCATTTGCAACAAATACAGTAATTTATATTACAACCGCTAAACCAACTATATTTGCTAACAACTGTTGAACTAAGAATGTAACTATAACTAACTGTAAACCTGCCATCTCTGGTCAAGAGTCCTGTATTTATACCCGCAATCGGCTTCTGTTGGGTCTTTCCAGAAACGCCCAGAGAGGAAACAAGTATTCATGAACACGAGTTTATAGTTGATGTTTCAATCAGCCATACAGTCATAGAAACTTATTTTAGTATCGCATTAGATTTCATTGAGGTAATATCTCTTAGCCGCTTTCCAATTGCCACGGGAAGCACCCAATGAAGCTTGTTACCCCTAAAGTGAACCTGAAGTGAACGGCACCTGATCTGATGAGAATTAAAGATTCAATGCAACCAATCCTGACGTCTGGAGTGCTCACCGACCACCCTTGGTGGTGTTGTTTGTTTTTTAGAAACACGAACAAGTATCTACAAGTTGGTTGGGCGGGCACCCAAAGCTGAAATTTGTCGAATATTGCAGAATGAAAACATTTCACGTAGAACCATTTATAGAACAAAAGCAGAGTGCGAGCAGGGAATACCATGTCTGAATCTCCCAAAAAGTGATTGGTGGAAAGAGCAAAAAACCGGGTTGGAATGTCAACGAGGAGACTGGCTCGTCAATACAGATCTTCTAAGAGTATAATATTGTTGGAATTGGGGAGGAATGCTCTGAAATATCGAAAGAGACGTAAAGTGCCTCAAATACTCTCAAGAACAACTCTTTCGTTCTTTAAAAGAGAAACTAACAACGGGTGTAGGTACAAGTACACTCTGCAACCAACATTTCGTGTTACGAGTATTTATGTTCACTCGCATCACACTCAACCAATACGAGTTAATTACACAATAATTGGATCTGGCCAACCTTGAATGAATCTTATTCAAATAATTGATAGAAATTATCATCTATTATGATTATATTATCAGTTATGTGACTAGTCAATAATTATTCTCGAATAGTTGAACTGTTTTGAGGTTTCCAATCGCTCGTCTACTCACAAGTATCTAGTGCTAGAGAAAACAGATGAAATTTTCATATATTTATTAAAAATAAAAACTTATAACAATACATGTTAAAACACTCTTGAATAACAAAATGAATCAGTCTCGTAGCTTCAAAAATTAATAACAAAATTTCAATAAAAAGTTTACAATTTACATTTCTTGTCTTCCAAAGATTTTGCGGGTTTTCCAGTGTGAGTAATAGGGATTTCCTTGCTTTTTTCCATCTTATCACCTGTTCTGGGAACACTAACGGAGAGTACTCCATCACTGGACAATTTTGATTCCACCCTTTCCATGTCGCAGTTCTCAGGGAGAACATACCTTCTTAGAAAATGTCTATAGATATAGCCGTGCTCGTCTTGTTTCTCTTCATGTTTTCCCTCCACCGTCACAGTTCGATCTCCATTAACTGTCACGGATATTTCGTTTGGTTTGAAATGTTGAACATCGAAATTGGCGTGGAATTTGTCTTTATCGTATCTTACCGAAGATACAGAATCTTGGAGAGCTGCGTCAAAGTTTCTAAAATAATCTGGTAAGCGTGGCAGAAGTCTTGAAAACGTGGGCTGGAAGAAATCGTCGTCGACCAAGTCTAAATTTCTCCTCCATGCAGGCCTTCTCCAAGTATCGTTATACAGAAATGGCAATAATGACATTATTAATATAAATTCTATCACTTTTCAACCGAAGCACTTCACAAAAAACAACTCGTACTTTTCTAGCACTTGTAATTCAAACTACTCACCAATTTTAAATAATAAAGTATGGCGCCAACTCCGGTATTTATATGTATTGGTTGGATCTAGACTTTTCGGTGTTTATTGGAGGTTCTAGAACGTTGTTTTGACTCGACTTTTGGTTCCGTTCATCGGATATTATCATTGGTTTCACCAATAATTAATTGTAAGCCATCGCATGTAGGTATAAGTACCCAGCCAACACAGATACATCTCTAAGATATTGCTGCGATGTCACTTCGAGACCTGCGACTCGCATCGATACGTCGCACAGACGTCCCAGCGACTCACTTTTGTCACACTCATGATGCATACTGGCGACCTCTATGCAATGTAGTTCTGAGTCATCTTATTGATGTAGTTCTGAGACGTCGCAAAGATGTCTCCTAATATCGTATCAGGGATGTAACAGAGCGACATAGCAGCGATTTCTTCACGGTTATATTCAACGTCTATGCGATATTCCAGGCAGAAACAAAAAATAGGAAATGAAAATATGTTTTTAATATAAAAAAATAAATATAACAGAAATATAAATAAAAAAATCTTCCTAAAAATTAAAACGTTCTGGCACAACGTTAACAAAGTACAAAATAAAAAATTAACGAAGTAAAATATGAAAATAAATCAATTAAAAAACTAAATGTCAATTGCTTTGGTTCCTTTTCCTGTCGAGCCATTGTTTGGTATGCCTGAACCAATTGGAACAGGCTGCTTCCACATTTTTATCGTTCTCTCCGTGAAGGCTCATCACCACATCTGGAAATCAATGAAACAATATGAGACCACTGAAAGCTACAATGCCAGATAGTAAAGAAAGAAATAATGGAATCTCACTTTATTGATACTCAACAACGATACTCACTTTTCACTTTCAGGAAGTGCTCCGAGAAATCCATGATGGGGTCACCGGAGGACATCTGGGAGTGACGAAGACCCTCCAGAAACTGAGGCAACGGTTTAACTGGCCCAATAATTGCAAAGCTGTTGTCAAGGTCTGCTGTAGAAAGTGTGCTGTATGCGCTGCCGCGATCACTAACTAAGAACCCGATGCGTCAGTATAACGTACTGTAGTAAAAATGCACTAAACTAATTTTTCTAATTTATTTGAAGCACTACTCAAACAATTATTCAACTAAAACATTGACTTCACTACTTCAAATTTATCTTGACTATCGCTCTCTGTCTGCAAACTCTCGAACAATATCTGCGATTCTCTGTGACTATCCGTAACTACTCTGCCTTCTGCTATCCAGCGCCTTATATATCCGCATTGACAGTTCTCGTTCATTCAGAATTACACGTCGATCCAGTCAGAGGGTTCTCTCGAATCTTCCACTTCGTTCCTTAGAAAGTTTGCGTTTCTTCTACGCGGGACTTGTCGAGTGTGCGTTATTAATTAGATGATCAGGGCCGGCCTCGAAATCGTTACAGTACCTAATAGGCAGCCCCTTCGGAAAACTTGCCTCAGACATCGCTGGCCCATTTCCACAATGTGCCCACGGAAATAAATACATCCTTATTGCAATGGATTACTTCAGCAAATGGGCTGAAGCTTATGCACTGCCCAACCAAGAAGACCTCACCGTTGCCGACGTCTTAGATAAGTAGTGGATATGTCGATTCGGTGTTCCGCTAGAGTTGCATTCGGACCAAGGCAGAAATGTTGAGTTCAACCTGTTCTAATGAATGTGTCAGATGCTGGACATCAGGAAGACAAGAACAATGGCCCTACATCCATAGTCCGAGGAAATGGTGGAAAGAATGAATAAGATCGAAGATAAACCGTCATCTGCCTAAAGTAGTCTCTGGCTGCCAGAGAGATTGGGACCAGTACCTCCATTTGTTCCTGCGATGGCCTATCGCTCCGCGGTACATGAGTCAACTGGCTAAACCACTGCTAGTATTATTATGGGCCGAGAGCTGCTACCACAGAAAACATATACAGCTGCTACTCCTCTGTGGCCTAAAGTTTGGGGTGCCACCAGGACAAGATACTGCGGGAGAAGATTATGTCATCAAATTACGTCAGAGAATAAACGATATTCATGAACGAGTCCGTTTGAACATCCAGAGTGCCACTGAAAGAATGAAGGAAACTTATGGTATCAAAAGTCCGATCATGGAGGATTTTAGACAGGTGACCTAGTTTGGCTGTACAAACTCCAAACGTCGCCGTGAACTATCACCAAAGTTCAATTCAATTCGTACAAAGGTCCTACATGATCGTAAAGAGGATAAACGACCTCGTCTACCGAATCTATAGCCACTACGAGGAAAACCCAGTGATGTTCAGTTTAATAGGTTTTCCCCTTACGCCGGAAACCACGACCAAGTCAACATGTACCCTCAGACCACCGGAGGATGAAATGATGTTCCAGTGGTTCAGATCCTTATACTCGAACGGACAGAAAGTTCGACGTGGGGTAACTCGAGGAGGTGCCACGAGACCTATTTGAGGTGCCTGCTGATTACGCGCTAGCGCACCTTGTGGCAGAATACCTTGAAATGCAGTGGTATTCTCGAAGAAGTTCAATCGACTCTAGGAACTACGAGGACAGAATCCCGAAGTTGGAGGAGAGCTACAATTGAGGAAGGGTCAGAGAAACATCTACTACCTATAGTTACCAAGAAGCATTCTCGAGATAAACTGACCTATAAAGATGTCTGGGAGAGCCTAGCCAGATTAAGAGATACGATGATAGAGTAGAGATGACTGTGGAGTGCTACTTCCATCGAACGACAAGGTGCAGGTATGGAGAATCTTGCAGATAATATATAATAATAATAGTAATAAGATAAGGAATTCAATAAAAGTATAAATGTATAAAAGTATAAATGTATATCAGTTATTATAGCACGATAAAATTATTTTTCTGAATATACAGGAAAAAACCCACAAAAGGAAACCTTGTGCGTGGGTAAGTATTTCCATGAATAAAAATAGACACAACACATCCGAATCAACATATATGCATAATAACAATTGATAAAAATAAAAATGATCAATCACTACTAATAATTAAAATATGTAAGTTTGCTAAAGCAAACCGTGTCTGCTTGTGGTTTGATATAATTAATAATATAATAGAATATATAAGGTAATAACATTTGCAAGTCACATAAGAAAAAAAATCAATTGACAATTTCATTGCATAAGAAAAAATAGGTGATTATTGGAAAATTGTACTGTTTATTGGAATGAAATAATAATCTCTATTCACGTTAAGGGTAAGTAAATTGGAATATTTTTTGTTTCCAGTCTATTTTAATTAGTTTGTTCCATTAATTTATTGAGGTTTTCTCGTCCCAATTCAAATATATAAGCTTTCAGTAATTTTTTGAATTTATATGGATTACTCGTGCCTCTTATGTTGTTTGGAATGTATTGTAACATTTTGGAGCAAGAAATGAGTAAGCGCGTTGTCCAATTGCTTTCTGTGCTAGTGGAACCAGCTGTGACTGCTTTTGTCGAGTGTTGTAAGTATGTTTGGGATATGAGAATTTTTTTGTTTTGTGATATCTCTCAACAGCTTTGAAATAATATAGTTGACGTATATCCAACACCTCACTCTGCCGAAAAAGTTCATTTGATGAAAATGCTCTTTTTTTCTTGTATATTATTTTCAGGTGATATTTTTGTAATATTTGAAGTGGATGTAAGTGACTCTTTAAGGCACTTCCCCAAACGACCAAACCATATCTTATATATGGCTTTCGATTAGAGCATAGTACAGGGTTTTTTAACTGTGATATTGTCAGTATTTTACTCAAATGTTTGAATTTTGATAGCATTGATCTGATTTTTTTGCATACATAGTTAATGTGTATATTCCACTTCATATGCATGTCAAAATATATTCCTAGGTATTTAATTTTCGTTTCCATTTTGATTGATGTCGTATGTCTGACTGCCGTCACTGATAGAAAGTTGATCGAAGGATGGAATTCTGGTAGTATTGCAACAGAAGGGTAAGTAGCATGTTTTTTCAATGTAATTTGTATTTCAACCATTTTTGAATTTCTGTAAAATCCGATTCTGCCTTTTGTTTAAGTTCTGACCACGTGTCTGCAGTATAGAGAACTACCGTATCATCAGCAAATCCCACAATGGTACCATTCGACGCTATAGAAAACAAATTATTAACATATATATTGAATAGTATTGGGCCTAGAACACTACCTTGAGGCACACCATATTGAATTGGGAGGTTACCGCTGTTTGTGGTTTCTATTCTAACAATTTGATTTCTGTTTTGTAAATATCTTTTGAAGAGGTCGCGTCCTATTCCACGAACGCCAATATCTTCTAGACTTTTTACTAGTAATGAGTGACTCACTGTATCGAACGCCTTTGATAAGTCAATAAATACTCCCAGGCTGGGTTTTCCCTCATCCATTGCATTATATATTTTTTCCGTCACGAGTAAGATTGCATCCTCGGTTGAAGAGTTAGTTTTAAATCCGAACTGATTATCTGAGATTATTTTATATTTTTTTAAGTAGGAATTTAAGCGATTTGCTATGATCCGTTCAAGGATCTTGGACAGGGTGCTAAGTAAAGATATAGGTCGGTAACAACAGTTGCATCGCCTTTTTTGAAGATAGGCGTCACAACACTCTTTTTGAAAACATTAGGCCATATACCATTCTCCATACATTTGTTGAAGATGTAAACTAAAGGCACTGATGATATGTTTTGGGCAACATGTTTCAAGGTTTCTGCTCTTATTTCGTCATATCCAGGGGCTTTTTTCATCTTTAGATTTTTAATGATATCGGCAATTTCTTTGGCATCGGTGGGAACTAAAACAAAACTATTTGAAAGGGTGGGTTGAAATGGAATATAATTAGGATTTTGCGTTATATCACTAGCCAATTTGAAGCCTATTTCGGTGAAAGTTTTGTTAAAATAGTTTGCAATTTGTTTTTTATCCTCAATAAGATTACCAGAATCAGATATCGCCACACTCCAAGTGGACGAAATGTCCTTAAGAAGGGGGTATTGTAACGATTCTAAAGCCGGAGCAAACCACGTAATTATTCAACCTCGGTTTGTTTGCGGTGAAAGCATCGAGAATCGACGGGAAAAAGCATCGAGAATGAACGGGATTCATCTGAACGAGTCACTGTAGAATCTCGGCGATTCCAGAATTGGTTCCTCCTCGTGACAATACTTTAAGTTACTATTTGTTTAGAGTATTTTGTGTTTACTCCAGGTTATTCCTGAAAATTTGCCTTTTGCAATTATGGCAAGTTCAGCATATCCCAAGAAATTCAAGCATAGATGTTAGCAGATCGTCCATCAGGATAGCCCACAGAAGAGAAGATAGAACTTCTCCCTATGGGCATCACCTACCAGCTCTGGCACGACTGTGTTTGACCTACGGATAATATTACCCCATTTTTAAAATTGGATTTTATCCGCCGACACAGGAGAGAAGAAACTCTTTTTCTTTCTAGGCTTTGGTGATTGATTTTGTAGGTGCAAAATGTCGATAAATCTCGTCATGGCTATTTTTTTATTCTCCAGGGATATTCTATATATGTGGTCTGTTAAAATCATCCATCAGTGCCAAGTCTAGTGGACTTGATGGCTGATACGCATATTGATGGCGTACATTGAGAGAGTTTGTTGAGATTTTTTATCAACTGTCGAATATGAAAACAAAAGGAACCATTGCATAAAAAATAAGTTCTTGTGAGTTATATTAATTTTCACATAATCCAGTGATGATTTCTGTTAAAACATGGTAGACAAAAAAGGGGTTGGTCAGCACAATCCCTACGAAAAGAATTATTCACCTTTTTAAATTCATTCAATGTTAGATCCCTTTTTCCTTCGTTTTTTCAGCATCCACGGCAATATTTACGAGTTTGACGACAAAACCATATTTTTTCGAAAACTTTTATTTTTTGCTTAATTGAACATCAGTGGCTTCCAAAATTTCAGGATCAATATTTTCATGAAAGTTGCTATATTCAAACATATTCTCATATATAGGTTCTCAAAAATCGATAATTGAAATATTAACAAAGATCTAGGCTAGTCTATGTGAGCGAGAGAAGGGGTTATCAAGCGTACCGACAAAGGACCGCTACAATTAAAATTAGAAATATTTCCTCAGGGGGCCAGAGAGGTCCCTAGGGACCACTCATTATTTTTGAGGATTCGAACACTAAGAAACCTAAAATTTACAGAAAGTACTCAAGTGTGTTATTAAATCAACATATGCATTCATTTTTTGCCAAAATGAAAGTTTGGTACAGTGGATCAACCATAATATATGAAATTCTTGGTAATTAATGTGTTACACAATGATGCTGGCACCATCTAGTAGTGGAACTCAAAATCTCAATTATATATATATATATATATATATATATGCATTCATAACCATTTTCACACCAATGGCGCCCCATAAAGTTCTGTTGATTGACTCTGAACTCCGAAAACCAGACACCCTATGAATGCTTCAGCACAGGATAATTCTAGTATATTTTTTATAAACCTTGCTCACTATGTGGAAATGTTTCAACAAAAGAGTTGACAAGACTAGTCCTACATAAATCAGATTACATCACATTGTATATTTTTCTGTTTTTACTCGATTTATAAGATATCTTACAAATACTGAAACTGTACTATTCACATAACTTACCTTTAAACCACTATATTGTATTAACTACTATATATTACTGTAATACTTTTCCTGAATTGGGCTTATCCGTGTAAATAGATAAATAAATAAATAAATAAATAAAGACTGTTTATTGTGGGCCCATACTTTCCCCCATCATGTCTTCAAACATATCAATCCATGGGTAGCAAGTTGAATCGATTCTGTGTTCTTTAAATGTCAAGGAGGAAAGACCAGTTACCCTGTCTCTAAAATGTTGGTTTTCAAAAAAAATACATCAGTATTGTCCTAGAAAATTTAGTTTAGGAGGAATTGGTACGGTTTTTGGTGTTGGGCTAGTTCCTAGTTCCGAGTACCATTCCAAGCTTTGTGAGCAGTAGAGTAAATTTTCTGTGAATGTTGTTTCAAAATATTTATTGACAACTTAATTTCCAAGATACTTATAATTATTACAACTGACAAAAGCAAAATATACAATAAGAAATCACTTCCACTACTTAAACAAAATTAAACTTACAAATTTAGTAAATCTGTAATAAAAATTCATCTAGTTTCCCTATTCAAGATAATAAAAACAAAATTAACTATATTTGATAAGTAGTATTGAGCTAAAAAAGAAAACACGCTTTACAAATAGAAATGAAACAGGTAAATACTAATAATAATAATACCACTTTCAGAGTTTTGCTAGCCTCAATACACGTAACCCAATTTAACAGAAATTAACTAAACAATATATTTGGGATTCCTAGATAAATATCAACTTAACAAGAGAAACAAAATGAAAAACTAACAGTTCTTTCCTTCATGGAGTGTTTCATATATAGTTGCCTTAGTATATGATTCAAGACCCAACTCGAACAAAATTAACAACATATTTTGGATTAAACTCTTCGTCATAAGATTTGAACAACACAGAATTATTTTTCTTTATGGTGTTCGAGCTGATTGGAGGATATACCAAATTTGTTCTCCCTGGGGGTGAAACTTTCACCAGCACATCAGCCACTACGATAGTGCCTTCCCTGATATATTCTCCTGCCATTCTATCACAGAAACCTGCAGCAAAAGACGGGTTTTTGCAGAAATAGACTTTCTTTCCATACTTTTGTCTCCTTACTGCACTACTGAAGGTACAAATAGTTTCTACAAATTTTTCTTCTGTACCATGAAATAGAACCATAGGTTTATTGTACTTGTAGTGCAACTTTCGTCTAAATTCATATGTATTTTTTAAAAACGGATTTATTACCGCTCTCACAGATGTCACATATAACTTATTTTTGTTAAAAAGCAACTGGATTCCTTTGTATGTTCTTGAAGATTTTTCAAGGGTTCTATAGGAGAGGAATCCATTTACTTCTATAATATGTCCTGATGTAGCAGAATATTGGACCAAATCTGCATTCATTGCTGTACCACTTTGTACTTCTTCATGAGGCACCGTCGAAGGTAAAGTACTCTTTGGCATCATGATGTTGATGTTTCGTTTTTGGTGGACTTTCGATTTGCGTCTTGTTTTTTTAATAGGCCTAGATATGTCGGATATGTGTAGGCTTCCGAAAGCATTAACTAAGTCTTGTGAATTATTCTTCATAGTTTCGTACAAATTTTACGTATAAATAAAATAACACGCAAATTATTGACCTTGAAACTTCGGATACTTAACAACTTTGCGTTGTTCCCCGAATTGCCCCACGCTATTTCAGCGGCAGAGTTGCCGGTTTGTTTCTTCCATTAACCAGTTCTGGGGTGGTATTCCGTGTACCATAGAATTCTATAGTCGACACAATACGTGAGGTGACATTATGGTTGAATTCATGGGAAAGAAAGAGACAAAACTGTCGACTATAGAATTCTGTGGTACACGGAATACCACCTCTGAACCAGTTCTCAGCAGTGACACATTCAAGTTCAGAATGTTAATGTACACTACATTTTTCAGAACTTTCCTGAACGACTTCTTCGGGCAGTTCTAGGACCGTTCTGGACTGGATTAGAACCAAAACAAGCCTATTGGAAATTAGTAAAACACATTTATCGGTGAAATGAGACCTGAAAAATTGACAGATTCCTATAATTCTTTTGGTAGATAACATTTGCAAGGAATTGAATAACTTCGTATGCTGAATATGTCACTTCTCCAATAATAATAATAAAAAAAGTCACTAGTGAGGCGGGCCAGAAGCGTCACGGAAAACATGAAGTTCCGTGATAAACCTTGCCCATTCCAAGAGCCTTCACGCATTGTGAATAACCCGCCTGCGGCTGATCGAGTGGAAACCTACTGGGAGAACATTTACGAATTTCCGCAACCACTCTACATAACAACATAATGCAGTTTGAAACTTTCTGCAGAAGTCTTCGTCAGCCTGAGCTCAATGAACTGCGCTATCCGATAACTCGGCAGCCCTCAAAGGATCAAAGAACTTTGCTGTTCTATGCCCTGATAGGCTAAAGGCTTAGGGTAAAAGGTGGTCGCTGGCTGCAAAAAGAGAACCTGTTGATCGACAGATGTATGACGCAGGACTCCGTGCAGTATATGCGTAACTTTTCAATGGCCTGGAAAGATTATTGCAAGGCATATATGACAAAACATCTCATGAACTCCATCACGCATTTGCTCAGATATACCTTGTGGTATCCGACCAAACCCGATCAAATAGTGAGATGCATTGAACGCTGATGACGCTCTGGAGGACTCGCTTCACCATAACATCTGGTCAAAAGTCAGAGTCCAAACAGAGCAGGACAATTATCTTTAGAAGGGGCGTGTTTCAGGGAGACTCCCTCAACCCTCAGCCCTCTTCTCTTTTGCATCTTCCTATTGCCATTGTCCGTCGCAATCACAGAACTCAAAGAACTGAGTTCTGTTGTCGCAATAAGGAAATTCCGCGGATTCTGCGGCACCCCCAGCAACCGGCGGCATAAGGTCACCCATCTGTTCTACATGGATGACCTTAAACTATATTTCTCCGGAGAAAAAGATCTTTATCCAGTCCTTAAGGGTGGTACAAGAGTACACGCATGCTATCGGAATGGAGTTTGAGATCGACAAATGTGCCACGGTTCAACTCAAAAGAGGACGATGCGAGGAACACGGAGGATGTTGAGCTCGTAGACGGAAGCATCCTGCATCATCTGGATGGCGGATAGACATACTTCCCTAGGGGTGGAACCACGCCACACCCAAGAGGTAATCACTATTAAAATGTTAACGACACCCTATATAGCGTGTTCCCCGAATGTAACGGGGCTCCGAAGACAGGGCCTGACTGATACATTCCTGACAGGAAACAAAAATAATACTTCCTCATAAACACTCCATAGACTGTACCTAAACGAATAGCTTGTGCGCATAGAGAACGGCTATTATCTGCCGTGGTAATGCTAATGTTTAAGTTCAAATAAAAATAATCAAGATCGGGGACACACGACAATAAACAAATTTCGTAAAGCCTCGATGCATTGGTGGAGTTCTGCAAAGAGGATGAATAGACTTTTCTGATGCCTACATACAAAACCTCAGCAGAGTAAAAAGAACTCATATCGCAGTACTTTTTAGGCCACTTATAATAAGAGATAATCTTAGGATGTTTATATAACCTACGCAGAGGGATAGCCAAAAATAGTATTCATACCTGGGAGACTATTTCATGACGAAAACAACAGAAACAGAACAGTCTGAAAGGCATATTTAAAGTGATATCAGTACCTACATCAAGCCCAAAATTTCCACTGAGCAAGGTAATATATTTATAATAATATGTTACTGTAATAATTCAACGTAAGGTGTAAGGTTAGCATGTAAGCTTACTGCAAGGCCTCTGCAATTTCTGATAAATGCCCGATAAGTTTCATTAGTATATTTTGAATATCATATGAATAGGGTTATATAGCGACTTGCGGGACCCGCTCTCTAAATTTCTAGTTCATTTCATCAACTTCGTATACTTCTTGGTCTATAGGGTAATGTACACACTACATTTTGAACCGATGAGCATAGTTCAGTGCACATACTAAAATTGAGAGTAAAGTGTACCTACATGAAATATGCTACACATCCATGTAAACAAAAATTTCTGGATAGAAGCGTATTGAAAGAAACAACGCACCTTATTGAAGTCGTTTTGTTTCATGTATGGCGTTTCAAAAAGAAGCTGTTTATTCATCATATAGAAGCAATAGAGATATATTTCCTCCAGAAATTGGTTTGTTATAGACATATATATTAGTTATTGATTGATAAGAACAGATCACGCGGAAATACAAAAGAGCATATAGTAAGTTCGTAATGTCATTGAAGTAGAAAAAGGATGATTTAAATTCTTGCAGAAGCGGGAAAAATACAATAGAATTTTACTTTGATACGGTGAGTCGGCAGCATGAACTGATATCATGCTTGTGAAATTATTTCAATTATGCAAATAACAACAATAATTATGTTCAATAAAACAAGGAAATAAATCTACTGAGTGTAATAATGATGTCCGATGGACAACAACGTATTTACAAACAAATAATGCGTTGTTTACTGGCAAGAATTCTAATCGACCAGACTTTAACAGTCGTGGAGTGGGTATGTCTAGTTTCGAAGATTTATCCAATTTTGGATGGTTATTCTGCCTACGTTAGGTTAACTTAGGTCCGGTTAGTGTTGGCTATTAATTTACGCATATTCAATTAACAATAATTGCAACTTTTCTGTCCGTAGACGTAAGTATTCCAGAATGAATATGCCCTTCTTTCGTCTATTTTCAAATAAGCCATACACAGTCGACAAATGTTCTGATAGGAGATCAATCAGGAATGCGTGTGTCCACCACCATGCATCCCTTGAGGTTGAGGCCCGGAAGGAAGAACTCTCCAGCAATTTAACTTGCCCGGACGCTCCTCCCTCCCGCCGTCACCGCTCTCCGAGCTGTTCCTCATCCTGTTGATTGGCGATCAGCAGAATGCAATCTGATTAACTCAAATGGAATGCTCAACCTTTACGTGCTTGAAGGTCTCTTTATATCTGATACGAGTTGAATTTTTAACAATGTCTTTTACTATATGTGCATGCATGGGTGTCCCCCTTAAACTGGCTGAAGGCCCTGGGTTGCCAAAGTTGAAGACCCATAATATTTTTGCTTTTTCTATTGCAAGAACATATTTTATTTGGTTTTGGAATAATTTTGTCAGTGCTGGAGTAAACCCATTAGAGTTTTTCAAATGATCTCGACGTGTTTTTCACTGCCTTTACCTGTCAGTTCTGCCACCTTAGATTTCTTCTGAAGTTTTATATCACAGAGATCACTACTGGTTTTGTTTTTTATGCCTTTGGATTTGTTGCATTTTTTAAGCAAATATACTCATTGTTAGATATTCTTTTCATGCAGTCTTTTTATCTTTCTTGAAATTCGAACTTCTTGTTTGTAAAAGGAATAGGTATTATGCTGAGTGCAATTTATACTGCGCGAAATATAAGGGGCTATATCAATTTTAGATTTGCTGTTAAAGTTTTCTTGCTATGATGACATGTTTGCTTCTGAGTACTAAGAAACAGAATCAACCCGAATACCCAAACCGAAAGTACTAATGAAATACAAAGTGGAAATTGGACATGAGATTAAGATTTTCATTCATTTGATGAAAGTCAGCATCAATTTACACAACGGAACAGGCCATCAATCACATAAATCCAGTATAATTGTCAATGGAAAATTAACTTCAATCGGACTTCATGAGAGCATAAGCTAGCCCTTTTCCTTCCAATACTGGACACAGGTTATAGAAACTTTTCTAACAAGCTGTGGCTAGTGTCAACACTAAAAACGTAGTTCTACAATGATTTTTAACCCTGTGCTACTACTACTTTTAACATTTTGTGGCAACACTGGGCTAATACTGAGTTTGTGTTCCGTGATAAATTCCGTGACTTTGGATTGAGAGAAATCAGTCATTCTTCATTCCTTCTATTCCTTGTTTAGAAAGATGGCAGACAACAAACTTTACGATATTATAGGTGTGAGTAGAACAGCATCGGATAATGAAATAAAAAAGGTAAGTTATTGCTGTTTTCTTATTAGTGTTTTAAATATTCCGATTAATATCGCTCTTGCACCTTTTGATGTGGATGTTAGGTCTGATGACAAACATTTTTCACAAGGCCGATGTTGATTGAAGTCTGATTACTCTTTGTCACATTTCTGCATTTTTTTTAGCAATACAGAAAATTAGCCAAAGAATTTCATCCAGACAAAAATCCTGAGGCTGGTGATAAGTTCAAAGAAATAAGTTATGCTTATGAAGTATTATCTGATCCTAAAAAAAGGTCTACCTATGATCGTTTTGGTCTTAAGGGCATACAAGACGGGGTACATGAAGGACACGGTGGAGATGATTTATTATCACATCTTTTTGGAGGTAATTTATTTGGCGGTTTCGGGGGATTTGGTGGAGGAGGAGGTGGTATGCATAGAAGACAACGAAGAGGTGAAGATACCATTCATCCGTTGAAGGTAACATTAGAAGACATGTACAGTGGAAAAACTTCCAAATTGCAACTCAGTAAAAACGTAATTTGTGCTACGTGTGCTGGTAAAGGTAGTAAAAGTGGTCACACTGAAAAATGTCGAAACTGTAATGGTTGTGGTTTTAAAGTATCATATCGTCACATAGCTCCTGGAATGGCCCAACAAACACAAGTTCAATGTCCTGAATGTCAAGGGGACTGTGAAATAATTAAAGAAAAAGATCGATGCACTGCCTGCAGGGGAAAGAAAGTTTGCAATGAAACCAAAATTCTTGAGGTTCATGTTGATAAGGGAATGAAAGAAAACCAGAAGATATACTTCCGTGGTGAAGGAGATCAACAACCTGATGTTGAAGCTGGAGACGTGGTTATTATTTTACAGCAGAAACCACATGAGAAATTTGAAAGAAACGGTGATGATTTGCACATGAAATATTCAATTTCACTTACCGAAGCATTGTGTGGATTTTCTTTTGTTCTGCAACATTTGGATGGGCGTGATATTTTGATCAAACAACTTGCTGGAAACATTGTCAAGCCAGGAGATGTCAAGACAGTGATTGGTGAAGGCATGCCGCGCTACAAAAGCCCCTTTGAAAAGGGAAACTTGTACATTGCGTTTGATATTAAATTTCCTGCAAATCATTTTACAACTGAAGCTAATTTGAATGTCTTAGAAACTCTGCTTCCCCCACGACCTGTGTTCACAATGCCCATAGGTGAAAATGTTGAAGAAGTAGATTTGATGGACTTTGACCCTAATGATAGAAGTTCTCATTCAGGCCGTGGAGAAGCTTATGCTAGTGATGATGAAGATCAAATGCATGGACCAGGTATACAATGTGCACATCAATAGGATAATTATTTTATTTAAAATATGTATGTTGTTCTGCGCTTCTTTCTAAATAAGGATATTGTAATATGAAATTTACATTGAAGAAAAATGAGTTCCAATTCATAGTATTTTCTATTCCACCTTTTTTTTACTCAATTATGGCAACTCCAACATGTACTCAGTATACCAATCTTATTTACGATGTTATATATTGTGGATACCTACTTCATTTGACTTATTTTCTAGGTAGAGTGAAATAATATAGATTATTTTAAAGTAATGCTGCCTTAGATTTTCATTCACATTTTTATATCTGCATAAAGCTGCTATTGCTACTGAAACATCAATATTGAATTTGCTTCACTACAGAAATGAAATTTTGTAGCAAGATATTTTTTCAGTTGGTAAACGTTTACAGTACTTTTAAAAAAAGCTCAAATATTTTGACTCGAGAATAAGCTATTGACACAGATTAATCTAGGAAATGTTACAATTACAACATAGATTTGTATCATGGTCATACACATTTGACAAAACATGAATTATATAAAATGTCACCCAACCAAAACCATTGGATAAAATAAATCAACACATGAACACTATCTTGGACTTATATACACTGAAATTTTTCTAGTTCAAAGTTTCTGGTATTTGGTGGAAGATGGTGAATTTTTTCCAAAACACTCAGGTGCTGAATTGGGTTAATTCTCCTACTGAGAAAATGAATTGATATATGTAATAAAAAAAAAATTGTGTTATAGATATCTGCAATATCTTTGAATAATAGTTTGCTTGATGATTATACTTTTTCCGAGATGTTATAGGGTCAATTTATAAAAAGATTTAAGAATCTATGAATGCTGATTGGCTCTTTTAAATAATATAACAGGAATCAACCAATAGGCTTCACATATTCTTGAATCTTGAGTGATAGATCGTTGATAAATATTTTTATAAATTGACCAAAGACGCCCAAAGAATAGGGTGTTTTCTGTGCTTGTCTCAGCACTCAATCCTTTTTATGCTGTCAGCACCGTGCTTACAAGCACTTTTTTACTCATTTTATTAAAGGGCTTTGTGATCTTAAAAAGTGATCCCAGAAACACCTATGTACTAATTTTGAATGGAATTGTAAAAAAGTCATCGCAGATTGTCACTAGAATGATAAACACCTGTCGAATTTCAAGACGATTGGATGACAAAGTGGTTCATGATTGACTTGCAAGGTTTGATCCTGACATACCAAATATTGTAAAAATGAAAAAATTCATAAGCTGCAATCGCAAGAGTTGTGTATGTATCAATGTATATTTATTAAAACGTTCAAATCTTTTGATATGAGATATCGCTAAAAATAAAATGATGTGTTTTTCCTAAATACGTAGTTTAATTTTCTGTTAAAATACTTTTAAAAGTTTTTTGTCTGAAATAAAAAATGGACAGCTGGCAAATTCTATAACAATATTGTTGGTCTGGATTATTTTTATTGACCATCATTCGTTATTACAAATTATACTGTTGAAGTCATGTTCCATTATTCAATTTATTCAATAGAGAGAATTTTACAATCGAGAGTACTTGAGATTAGTACTTCCAAGCACTTTTTTAAAGACCCTAGTGCTCGCAAGCACTTTTTGTCAGCTTATCTAGTTTTCATAAGATCTGATTATGGTTGTAAATCCGTGTATGTCAAAAATAGTGCAATATTTTTAAGTAATTTATAACTCTTTTTTTAACACAAAAATATGAGAGAATAGAGAAATAATGATATTTTGAAGTATATTGTTCTTATGAGACATTAAAAGTGAAAACTTGTAGAATTTTTTGTAGAAGATTCGCGTTGGTCGAATAAACTAATACAAACTGGTATAGTTTCTTCCGATGATTGTGCTGGATTTAAAAATTAGAGTACAAAGAAATGGTCAAATCATAATGGTTTCAGTCTCATCACGTTTTGAAGGTAGTTGAAATATTTTCGCAGTAAAATTTCCTTAGCTAGATCATTTGGGTGGAAAATAAAAAAATAAAATTTCCTCCTTTGATTGTATACAAACTGCGTTTGAGCAAATATAATGTAGTACATCCCTGTATTACATTATTTTCGAGGATTGTACCAGAGTCAGGGTCTGTTTTATAGGTTTCAGTTAGACTTACCGACGGTTTATGATAGTATCTTTATTGACCATTTATTAATTACAGTAATAATAATAACTACAAAATATATGCACAAACAATAACATTTTTGAACTTTCGGTAGTTTTCGGTTTTGTTAGTCGTGGTGTCGACTCTCGAGGTATTTCTTCCTCACGTTTCAAAGGCTTAATGAAATCGCTTCCCCTATTATTTGTCGACAAAATCAAAATTATCATGCTGTCAACTGTTTACATATCACCATTCATAAGTTGTCCAGTCTCAGGAGATAATAATGCTCGCATGAAGATAACATTAATTACAATTTTTTTTCATAAACGAAGTAGATAAAAAGTAACAGTTATTATCCTAATGAGTATGGAAAGAGTATTTTTCACGTATGCAACTGCCGTTACCCGAACGATGCAAAGCTGAGGGTGGACGGTAGCGAGGCGGTTATATGCCGGCCTTTGAAACTTCCGCTCGCATTTGACCAGGTTCGAATCCTGGGAATGAGAACATTTTTCTCAATTTCATATAGGAGTCGACATGCCTGCTTGGAGTATGCACCGACCACCGGGGTTTTGTTGTATATAGGTTTGCCCTACAGCTGAAAAGTGAATACGCCACCAAAAATCAGTGAAAGGTATTTTAACTGATTTTTGGAAATTATTCGTATCGTAAATATCTCTGATCTCTGATATGATGTAGAAAATTGCTTCTATAAATCAAAGACTGTTCGTCGAGGGTTGAAGTGGAAATCGTTTTCGAGAAACTCGCGTGTATCCTTTTTCGGTTTCCGCAAATATAAAATATATTCTGGAGACCAATTTTGGATTATTTTCAGAAAACCAGCCTGACCTAGGAGTTGGCACAAATGTCTCTTCAAGAATAAAATTTGGCAAAATCAACAAACTGGTTATTGGTTAATAGTTGAAGGGGCCAATGGAAGAAAAAATTTAAATTTGTTTTAAAAAATATATACTTGGACATTTTCTGTACGTCCTGAATAAGTCCAGGGCGTTCAGAGTGATTCAGACCTGAATTGGATCTAAAATGGACGTATTCTGGAGATCTCATGGCTCACGTCATTTCTATTGCTTTGTTCCACACATTTGAAGCAAACCTATGGAAATTGCGTCAAGTCAAGGCAATCTGATCGTTATCCAATTCACCTCCCTGATCGTGAGCCTAGGGATAATCAACGGCGGCGTGGCGTCACATAAATAGAGCGTTCAAAATCAATATGCTAGGTTATGTTATATAACATATAACAAACAACACACGTCAAGGTTGAAGGGTCGGTCTCTTCATGAGTCAAAGTCAAAACATGGGTTACGTATTTGCTTCCTGTCATTTAACAACTATTTTATGATCATTTAATTCTTAAAAATGATTATTAAACTGACCAAATGTAAGTCCATGGCGAAGGAGTATGTATCCTTATGTAGGGTAAAAGTGAGAAAAAGGAACCTAACACTCGTCAAAAGAGTAAAGAGTTGATTCGCAAGATTTTTTCTAGGTTACATAAAACCATTGAACTGCTTTTAGATGATATCACAAAAAAATCATGAACCGATTCTATTGCATCATGTAAAGTAGCCTTTAGCTTCAGCTGTCAGCACTCAGCTGACATAAACTGGTTTTGACTTATTTTGAAGTTTGTAGAGATCGTGATATCAGTTTCCAGTTTACACTTTTTTTATCCATATCTTGCAAGAGTTCAAGGACTCAATTTAACAGTAAATAATGGGTTTAGCAAGATTTTATAAGAGCCACAGTCGCCTGAATGTGGGTTTCAAATCCTTTCTGAAGATATATAACGAATCTTTCTCTTCTCAAATTGCATCCATGGTAAGTGGATTATGTCATCAATTTTCATTATTGTCATTATATTCGTATTGTTTTGATATTTAGCTCTATGTATTTTTATTGTCCTGCTTGTCCTCAGGCTGATTACAGAGTCGAAAAGGATACCTTTGGAGAATTGAAAGTTCCTTCAGACAGGTACTATGGGGCACAGACTGTTAGATCAACAATCAATTTTCCCATTGGAGGTGAATTCGAAAGGATGCCGGTAATTATATTCTTATTGCTGGCTTTTATGTTCTTTCCTGTTGAGAAAAATAATACATACCTAAACTTTGATTAATTTTTATTCATGAAAAAGTCAATTTACAGCTCAACTAGGTATCAGCAGCTGATGTATTCACATTGATAGACATAAGAGAAATTTGAATAGTTTTTTTAAATAGTTGCTAATAGCCGTTTTTTGAAGAGTACAGTATCTATATACACGACTACAGAAAAAATGTCGAACAGATTTGAACAAGTGGACTGCCATTAATCCCTTCCTTTTTTTAATGTCAAACTGAGGCTGGTGGTTTGAAATGTACTTTTAGCGTGACTCAACAGGAATTTGAAAAAATATATAACTGGTTTTTTCAGAAAAACACTGCACAATGTAAGTCGAAGTGAATGTTCAACTGTTGGTTTCGAATGATCCATAATCATATTAGAATTCCTAATAATTATTTTGTTATCTCAAGATTCATTATTTATTAATTATCAATTCATACATCAATATTTATGTGTTATGTGTTTATCAAGAGATCTTGATGAAAGCCTAGTTGATGAAGTGAACACATTTATAGAAAGGCTCGAATTGTTTTTCTCTCAATTTCCTCTTGAATCAAATGTCATCTTAGGGGTTGATCTTAACATAAACTTCAATAATATCACACCACACTTCTCTCTAATTTTAGGTCAGCTCCTCTGCTCATACAACCTAACAATGAATGTAAACCAACCAACACATTAACTATAAAGGTGGTAAATTCATTACAGATTACTTCTGCGCTAATTTGCAGCCTGAATCTGTTCACTGTAGTGATGTCACATCTGGCTCATCAGATCATGAAGCAATTCATGTGATTTTATCTTTTTATGATGTGCTTAGTAAAAATAAAGAGTGTGGACGGATTTACTCTAGGAATAACTTTGGTGAATTACAGCAAGCCAGTCGGCAAGTTACAAAATTATAAAATAATTCAACGGTCTTACTCAACAAGTGCTTTATTGTGGTTAAAATAAAAAATAATGAAATAGAAACCATGACTCACCTCAGATATTCAAATATCAGCCAACAATTTACGCTGCTATTAGTCTAGCTATCATTATTTGACAACTTTCTTCATTGAAGATATTTTTAAATCATACTTCCTGAAATACCGCGCTATCTACAGAAAAGTAGTAAAGGCAGCAGGCAGCTAAATTCAGATACTATAGTGACAGACTTTCCGACGCTACTAATTCAATGAAAGTTGCAGTAAATGACCTCAGAGGCAACCCCACAAAAAAAAAACATTGATATCCTACTAGATCCAACAGTTATCAACAACTATTTCACCAGTATAACTTATATTACGAGCAATAATCCACGAAGATTTTTCATACTGACATACTGGAGCTGAAAGACACTTTGTCGGATATAAGGAACAAAAATGCTTGTTGGATAGATGAGATATCAATAAAAAAAATCACCAATCTGTCCTATAGAGCTTTAAAAAGTATTGCCTCCTTTGTCAACACTTCATTTGGGAATGGATCGTTTCCAGATGCTCTTAAAAAGGCAATTGTAATACCTATTCCCATGTGATGTGAATGAAACTTCGAACCTAATGCCTATTTTATTGTTACCAGCCTTATTGAATATAATCGATAAACTGATCAAAAAACGATTGGAGTCATATATCATGAACAAAATCATGACTGCTCAACAGTTTGGTTTCCAACAAAATAAAAATACTTATGACGCGATGTTTCACTTTCTTGTAGAAGCCTATGTTAATTTGAATTGCGGGGACGCAGCTGCAACAGTTTTTTGCGATTTGTCCAAAGGATTTTGATTGTGTCAATCATGAAAGAGTGTTGCAAAAGCTGAACGGTTATGGCTGTAGAAGTATAGCCTATGATTCGTTCAGTTTCTTCCTCAGTAATCGAAGACAACTGGTGAAACCTGTCAATGCATTCTCTGATCTCAAAGTAGTGTGTTGTGGTGTTCCTCAAGGCCCAGTATTGGACCCTTTACTTTTTTTGATATACATCAACGATATAGTAAACATATACATTGAAGGAACCTTCACACTGTTTACTGTTTGCAGACGATGCTACTATTACATGGCACAATGCACACACACAATTGAAACAAATCTACGAGTCATTAATCATGGGATGTGTTTACAAACTCCATAATTCAGTGGCGTTTCTTCTAAGGTAGTACAAAAAAAAATCATCACGGATAGCTCTCAAATTTGACAGGTTCTTTTACACAAGTCAGACCAGTGCCCCATTTAATTTTCGGTAAGTGGTGGTGGTGGTTCACCCTGTACCAGTTTTAAATCAGCTAGAAGGGTTTATTCAGTATGTATAAATGAGAATTACCGTTTCTGTCAGTCATACAGTTAAAGTCCAGCTAGTTGAGTTGATGAAAAAGTTAAATTCGTCAAATTGAAGTTTATTAGGTAGTTGAGTTTTATAACAAGTGTATTTTTTGTGGACTTGTAGAAGATTTCTGACGATATAGTAGTATTTCATGTAATAGACCAATCATTTTCTCATTCTGCCAACCCATAATTCTCTTACAGTATCCTGTAATAACGGCAATGGGGATTTTAAAGAAGGCAGCTGCCATTGTTAACAAAGAATTCGGCCTCGATCCCAAAATTGCTGACGCCATTTCCAAAGCATCTGATGAGGTCATTTCAGGAAAGCTGTACTGTGACCATTTTCCTCTTGTTATCTGGCAAACTGGCTCTGGAACTCAAACCAACATGAACACAAATGAAGTTATAAGCAATCGAGCAATAGGTTTGTAGAATTTTTATTTCTGGTTATCATGACTTTGAAATCCAAGTGAATTCTCGTTTATCTTGTTAGCAAATATTTTACATAAATAGTAAATATTCAAATCAAATCAAATATTCTTCAAAAACGTAACATTATCAAAGATTAAATATCTTGTGGACAAAGAAAATATAAATGAAAGTCAGACAATACAAAGCAAGCAATACAGATTAAAACTTCAAAAGTGAGTATAGATAAAATTTAAACAACACATATACATACAATTTATGAAATGAGAAAACAGTTCATATTCTTTCCTCAAAATATTCGTGTACTGCATAATACTGTCTGCTTTTAATGATAGTAGTTACATAATATTTTTCCTGATATCCTTCAACTCCTACCTCACCAAATTAAATGAAAAAAAGTTTTAATTTGAATAGAAAAAGATCCATTGGAAGTAGAATAAAACAGAATCAAAGAAACCACAAGCTGGTGTAAATGGACAAAATGGCATTTGCAAAACATTTATTTATTATTATTATAGTAACGAAATTCCCTTATTCTCGCAATATGTGTATTTCTGAACAAACAATGCCAGGTAGATGCAAATAATAGGGATTTTTCAAAGGCTTTTGATCGAATCAATCATAATAATTGAAAAGTTGGGCAAAAATGATTTCAGTCAGAATTTATTGTCCTTTATCATTCCTATCTCTGGAATCATAAAATTGTGGCTTATATCAGATACAAGTGTAATAGTCACCTCAGGTGTACCCCAAGGGTCTAAACCCCTGCTGTTAGTATTATTTAATGATGACCTTACTCTGTTATTTATAATATGTTATAAAAATAAATTGTTACACTGTTGATAAGTTTTAATTACTTTCGTTTGATTAACTGTTACTTACCTTTATTATGTTTTGATAATTTATTTCACACTGACGTCTTCCTAATTTTATACTTTTAAGAAGTGAAATGAATATTATTGTTTTTTGACTAATGACTAGTGTGATTTTGACATTCATCTTTACTCAAAAGTATATTCTCTCTCAATATTGTCAATTTGACATGTAATTTTAATTCGGATTATGTTCGAGGAACACATTTAGATGGAATGTAAAATTTCATATCTTATTTTTTTGTAATCCAGAACTACTCGGAGGCAAATTGGGCTCAAAAGAACCTGTCCACCCCAATGACCACGTAAACAAGAGCCAGAGCAGCAACGACACATTCCCCACTGCGATGCACATAGCTGTTGCTATGGAAATAGAACATACCTTGATACCCGGTATGACAATGTTGGCTGAAGCACTCGATAAGAAAGCTAAAGAGTTTGCCGATATAATAAAAATTGGACGAACGCACACTCAGGATGCGGTACCTCTGACCCTAGGACAAGAGTTTAGTGGATATGTACAACAAATGCAGTTCGGTATCGACAGAATCAAGGCCACTTTACCGAGGTCAGTTCCCAAACTAATGAGTTGCTTTCAATTTATTCATACTAATTTTACTGGCATTGCCTTGCCATATAACTTCTTACTCAATATCAGTCCATAAGCATGGGTAAAAAAGAGTACTCCTTATAAAGTAATGAAAACATTGAATACCTTTGTGAAATGATATAAAATACTCATTAAGGCTGACGTTTGATCAGGATTGATAAACTAATCCGACAGAGGAGCCACCAGTTTCCCAAAATTCGAGTATTCAACCCTAAAAATGAAAAATTGTTATCGAAATTAACATCTACTACGTGATACATTGGTTTATCACTCGTCAGTACCAAATCTGAAATAGGTATCATGCCATTGTCAGGGGAATCATAATTTTTGTTTTATTTTATATATTCAATGCATATTCTGGTTGATGATATCTGAATAGACTTTACCTTCGACAAAAGTGCCATTGGATAATGTTTTTGAAATATTAACTAGAATGTTTGTAGACGATGACAAGTTTCCAAAGAGTTTATATACCTGGTAATGTTAATTAATTGATTGTTTGTTTTAATTGTAATCTCTGTTAATAATTATTGGGTTGGCTTAATTACTCGTTTCTAGTTTTCTACCTACTACCTGTCCATTGTAATCAGGGTGACCTTGACTTTGGACAAACGTTCTTGATTTCTACGCTGGGCTGACTGAAAGCTTTGTTGGCTTGGATATAAACAGCCTTTTTAAATTTCCTTCTAACCCAGGCCCAGTATTCTTATTTCCACTGAATTTTGTGATATTCTTTCCATAAATACCGGATTTTGACGTGTCGTTGCGTAAAGCGTTTGTGTTCATCTAGTCTCACCGCCAGGGGTCTCTTGGTCTCACCGATGTACGAAAGACCGCATTAGCATAGGACATGGTAAATACAATACAGTTCTTGGTGAAGGTGGTGAGATTTTCCGGTTTGGTTTTCGTGAGAAAACCCCTTAACGTGTTTCCGGATTTGAAGGAGCTTTTAATATCGAACTTGTTCCCAATCCTTCTAACCTTTTCGGAAATTCCTTTGATGAACGGTAGGTGAACCACTAGTCCTGGTTGTTCTTCCTCGTTTGGTTTGGAGCTAGTGGCTTGTCTTCTAACATCCTCCAAAAGTTTATCCAGATACCCGCTTTGGCGCGAATCACTACTTATATTAGTCAATTCAGCTTGGAGTGTTTCCTGATCACTGCATATTGTCTCCGCTCTCTTGACGAGTGTTCTTGCGATGCCTTTCTCCGTTGAATTCGGGTGGTTAAAGTCAGAGGCCAAATACTGCCCGGCGTGAGTCTTCTTTCTATAAACTTTCAGTATGGGGAACTGCCAAATCATGTATTCTGAAACCACTTAAAATTCTCCAGAACAAAGCAATAAAATGTATTTTCTATTTAGACTATCGTGAACCAACTATAAATCTTTATAAACCCAAAAATCTTTTTGATATTACCTCCTTATATAAATACAAAATATCTTTGTTGGTTTTTTCTGTCAAAAATAAACTGAAGCATTCCAATTTAAAATTAACAGTTAATTAAATTAATCATAGCCATTCAACTAGACAAGCTATCATAATGGTATAACTCAATATAATTTACCAAAGTTTCTCAAACTCACAAAAAGTTTAACAGCATTTAAAAGTAAATTGAAGAAATATTTATTAACATAAAAGTATTTTTTCGTTCTCTGAATATTCTTATACATTATTCATTTATCACAATTATTCTGCTTTTACTGCTTTTTTAATATGAATGTATATATTAACAATGGTTCTTAAGTTTCCCTATTATAAACATATTGTTTCTTGGGAATAATAAACGTTATTATTATTAGATTTCCTTGTCTATTTTCATAACTACCGTAGAATTTACCAAACTGTTCTCAAGCTTGCGAAATCTAGATATTTTCAAAATAGAATTGATTCCGCGAATAACAAAATGAAAGAGACGTGGTCCAGAATGACCTGAGAGAGAATCCTAAAAAAAGGAACAATGTAAGAACTGCAATCAGTGCAGATGAAATTAATGAGTTCTATTGTTCAATTGCTCGTAAGCTTGAGAATGAGTTATATTCAGATATAAATACCGGAGATGTAGCAGCAGCAGTATTCTGTGACCTCAAAAAAGCTTTTGACTGTGTAGACCATAAAATACTTTTGCGGAAACTGTATCGTTACGGCTGCGACGGTATTACTTTGGAATGGTTCAAGTCCTATCTTACTGGGCGCAGTCAAGTCGTAAAAAGCGATACTAGTTCAAAATATATTAATATTGATTATGGAGTACCACAAGGATCGGTTTTAGGACCTACTCTCTTTCTTCTATATATAAATGATTTACTAAGTATACACACTTCTGGAAAAATTACTTTATTTGCAGATGACACTACCATTTTATGGCATAGTGAAACTGTTGAAGATTTGAATAATAAGATATTAAGAGACATAAATACAATAAAATCTTGGTGCGACTCGAATCTCCTTTCATTTAATATAAGAAAAACAAATATAGTAACTTTCAAATGTACTCTTGAAGATATGCCTCTAGAAAATGAGACGATTGAAAATAAAGATTGCACAAAATTTTTGGGTCTTTTCATTGACAGCAAATTGAAGTTTGAAGCACACGTCAAACAACTAAAGAATAAAATCTCCACAGGTTGCTATGCAATGAGAATTATTTCAAGGGAGCTTGGTACTGTCACGGCTATGACCGCATCTTATGCATTAATAGAATCTCAACTGAGATATGCTATACCTTTCTGGGGGGTATGTAACTCCAGTCTGCTGGATTCAGTACTTAAACTGCAAAAGAGAGCCATAAGATATGTTTTCAAACTAGGACCACGTAATTCATGTAGGCAGTTATTTGTAGAGAAAAAGATATTGACAGTTGTGGCTCTCTTCGTTATGGAAACTGTATGTCTTATACACAAACATAGTTCAAAATTTGAAAATATTTCATCGTGTCATAATACTCGCCAAAAATCTAAAAATAATTTAAAATTACCCATACCTTCCTCATCCCTGGTGAAGGACTCCATTTTCTATAACGGCTTCAAAATGTATAACCGCTTACCGTATCACTCTAGAGAGAGCAACGATAGTATTGAAAGCTTTAGAAAATACATTAAGAAACTACTCATTAGCAGACCCTATTATAGTTTGCAAGAATTTTACAATGACAACTTTCACTTAAAAATGTTTTCCTTGTTTTTTTTTTCTTTTCCTTTTCCCCCTTCCTTTATTATTCTATTGCTACTGTATTGTATACTCGCTTAGAGCGATAGCTTATAAGTCGAAACATTGACCATATGTTCAAATAACATTTTTTATCGATATTTCAATCATTTATTGACATTTATTTTTTTTTAAATAAAATTTATGCGTGTGTATATACAGTGTGTCCCAGCTAAAACTTGTCACCCCCCTAATATCCGAACTCATGAAAAAAATTGAAAATCGCTCAGACCCGTCGATTTTTATTTCAAGGGGGAACACTTTCACCAAATACACCATCATTGTGTTGTCAACCCCCTCAACCCCAGCACCCCCTACTTCAAAATTTTCAATGGGACTACTATACTTGTGATACATCATTTTGAAGGGAATTCAATTCCAAATACATCGGTGTACTGAAATTGAGGATCGATCAAGTGTTGTTGAAGTTTTAATGAAAACTAAGTTTTATCCAGATATTTTAATTTTTCATCACCTCAAATGTTAGCGTCGT
The DNA here is from genome assembly GCA_958502065.1 of Chrysolina americana. Classification (NCBI taxonomy): domain Eukaryota; kingdom Metazoa; phylum Arthropoda; class Insecta; order Coleoptera; family Chrysomelidae; genus Chrysolina; species Chrysolina americana. The sequence continues at coordinate 102,078,737 of OY293410.1, read as the reverse complement.
AAGAAAGGTTCACTGTGGGTACGCCACTGTATTGAAAAATAATATGCTGTCAGAAATAATAGTTTCGAAGGTGAGACAGACGTTTTTATGAAAAAAAAAATGCACTCATGTGTTTTGTATACGCATATCTTTGTTTACGCCTTGGTAATTGATGTATTCGAGTCACTGCATTCAACAATTTGAAAATGGTTTATACTGTACAAGAGAGAATATCCATTGTAGCTGCGTATTTTGAAAATGGACGATGTGCTAGAGCTACGGCTCGAAGTTTCAATGAAAGTCATCCAGAAAACACCACATCATATCAGTACGTGCTTCAATTGATGAATTGAAGTTCTTGGAGTCGGGATCAGTGCTGAATAAAAAACATGAACGAGAGAAGCCTATGAGAAATGAAGGGGTCGCTGTTGCAGTTGTAGGACATGCAGTGATGGACAACATTCAATCGTTAAGACAACTTGAGGCTATTTCTGGAGTTTCGAAAAGCAGCGTACATCGAATTCTGAAAGACGCAAAATTCCATCCATATAAAATGCAGAATGTACAAGAATTAAATGAAGATGATCCTGACAGACGTACAGAGTTTTGTGAAATCATGAGTCAATTATTGATTGGTGATAATAATTACCTCTACAATGTGTGCTTTTCTGACGAATCTTCTTTTTATTTAAATGGACATGTGAACAGGCACAACTGCAGATACTGGAGTGACGTAAATCCCCATTGATACAGGGAAACTCATTCACAAACTCCCCAGAAATTGAATGTTTGGGCTGGTATTCTGGGAGACCATATTGTAGGTCCATATTTTATTGATGGTAACCTCAACGGACAAACGTATCTTGAACTTCTTGATACAACTGTGAACTCCAGAATCACTCGGTTACTTGAAGACGATGATAGGTTACTTGACGGTCAGCTCACCTTTCAACAAGATGGAGCTCCTCCACATTTTGTTGCACCTGTACGTCAATTTTTAGATGACAATTTCACAGGGCGATGGATTGGAAGGCGAGGACCAATAGAATGGCCGGCTAGATCTCCTGATTTATCACCATTAGACTTCTTTTTATGGGGTCATTTGAAATCCAAAGTTTATATTAACCAGCCAACTTCTCTTGATGATCTACGCAGGAGAATTGTTGTGGAGTGTCGTGCAGTGACTCCAGAAATGTTGTGCAATGTGCGAAAAAATTTCGAAGATCGCTTATACTTCTGTATGGAACTGAATGGTTCACATTTTGAACCTTTCATACGATGATAACATGTTAGGTGATGAAAAATAAAAATATCTGGAAAAAAATAGTTTTCATGAAAACTTCAACAACACTTGATCGATCCTCAATTTCAGTACACCGATGTATTTGGGATTGAATTCCCTTCAAAATGATGTATCACAAGTATAGTAGTCCCATTGAAAATTCTGAAGTAGGGGGTGCTGGGCTGAGGGGGTTGACAACACAATGATGGTGTATTTGGTGAAAGTGTTCCCCCTTGAAATAAAAATCGACGGGTCTGAGCGATTTTCAATTTTTTTCATGAGTTCGGATATTAGGGGGGTGACAAGTTTTAGCTGGGACACACTGTATGTATGCATATATATATGTATATAAAAAGCTCAAATATCAATTTTTATAGGTGTACATTCATATTATTTATATTTTACATGTTTATGTGCATTTTATCTATATTTTATGTTTGTACTGTTTATATTTTACTTTGTCAACAAAACTAGTTTTTTTCGACAATAAAGTATATTTTGATTTGATTATTATTATTAAACCGATGTGTGGGTCGATCGCTTCTTCTCTGAACTTTCACGTCTAAGAAGGGTAGTAAGTTGTTGACATCCTTCTCCATTGTGAACCTGATATTGTCCCTTATGTCATTAATATTATATAGAGATTACCGGGTATATAAACTTTCGTAAGTCTTTAGAAACTTATCAGTCGAAACGTTGTGATTATACAAATTTTAAGATGATGAGGTTCGAGATGAATGTACTCAAATCAATTAGAATGTTTTGTATGTAGTACAAAACTGGATGAAGTAGAAAAACATAGCTTATTTTACTTATTTTGTTTAGATTATATATGCTGGCGTTAGGTGGCACTGCTGTTGGTACTGGTTTGAATACGAGGAAGGGTTTTGCAGAAAAGTGCGCTGCCAAGATTTCCGAGTTGACTGGATTACCATTCACCTCGGCTCCAAATAAATTCGAGGCGCTGGCTGCACACGACGCATTGGTGGAAGTTTCGGGATCCCTTAATGTTGTTGCATGTTCTTTGATGAAAATCGCCAATGATATCAGGTCAGTAATCTTTTAAACTCGAATTCGGCAAAAAATAACTTCAACAACAAACTTGACAATGTTTTGATAGTAGATAATACGCGAGTTCTTCTATTGCTGAACTTTAACCACAGGTTCCTTTGCGAGTTTAGTTTAATCATTTCAATGCATACATTTATCCAAGAGTGAGCATTTATTCGTGAATAAACCCATTATTTTGAACGGCTAACCTGCTTGAAAAACAATGCTACAAATTTTTGAAATTTCATTTCAGTCCCTTCTACACATGTTTATAAATCCTTTTTCAAGAGGAGTTGAAAGTGTTAATTGTGAAAGGCTTTCGCGGCCATCATGTTTAGGCCGACGTTCTTAACGATATATTCTCGATGTTTCGCCAACACGACTAATTGGCATTCTCAAGCGCGATTTTTACATCTCGACAGCTACTCAGTTCCTCGTTATTTTTGCAGATTTCTAGCGTCTGGACCTAGATGTGGTTTAGGAGAATTGTCGCTTCCCGAAAACGAACCTGGTAGTTCTATCATGCCAGGGAAGGTAAATCCCACCCAATGCGAAGCAATCACCATGGTGGCGGCACAGGTGATGGGCAATCACGTCGCTGTAACAATTGGCGGATCAAATGGTCACTTTGAACTCAACGTTTTTAAACCAATGATGGTAGCAAATGTTCTCAGGTCGATCAGACTAGTCGGCGACAGTACGAAGGCCTTCACAACGAACTGTGTTGATGGCATAAAACCCAATACGGAGAGGATTGAAAAACTGCTTCACGAAAGTCTTATGTTAGTTACCGCTCTGAATCCTCATATTGGATATGATAAAGCAGCACTGATAGCAAAGACTGCACACAAGGAAAATTCTACATTGAAAGCAACGGCTATAAAGTTGGGATTTCTTACCGAGGAACAGTTCAACCAGTGGGTGAAACCTGAAGAGATGCTTGGGCCCAAATGAATAAATTATTGATAAAGTTGAGTTTTGTACATATTTTTTTTTTGTTTAATGATAGTATTGTGTTTTATAGAATAAATATTGTTTTATGATCTGAATATGAAATTAAAGCCATACTTAATTTATAATAATGCTTTGTAACTATGTTTGACATACAGATAACAAGCCTTCAAAAACTTCTGGTGATTCATTTGAAGAAAGAACTGGTTTTTATTCTGTAGCGAAAATTTCGCTAATTTATTTAAAAATCTTCTTAAACGAATATGTTTGTCTGCGGGCTCTCGAACTATATCTGTAACTGCAATTCTGCGACTCTGCCTGCCCCTCTTGTCGAGCGTCTTGTATATCGACAAGCAGATTCTTTTTACTTTTCTCGATTGAGACTATAGGACGACTCATTCAGATGGCTCTCGTATGCGGATAGAACCGACGATCCCATTCGAGCTAGTTCTCGTTCCTTCTTGGAAGTGATGAGTCATAGTTGAACCGTCAGCAAGCGGAGGTGATATCACGCGTTGTTTGGTCGAATAAATTATGAAGCAGCAGTCAGGGCCGGCTTCGAATTCGTTACAATACCACAATCCGAATGAAACATGTAACTAATCGTTTATAAGTTGTATGTGAGTTCACCACGCCTTAAATTCTTCCTTGGTACTGACCTAGTCAGTTTTGATGTCATCTCTTCGTTTACGAACATAGCCATTCCCGAAACGATAACTCTTCTCCGTCAACTATTCCCGGACGACCTCGCTGGCTTGTTTCAACATGTCCATGTCCTCACTAAAGCTAAAGATAGTGGATTTTCTTAAGAGCTATTACTCATACCGTCGCAGAGAACGAATTTACGTTTCGGCAGTCGTCTACTGAACGTAGGCTGTTATAGGCTAGGCTAGGCTATGTTTTCGGTTTTCATTTATATCATTTTGTGAGTTGTTGCCTGTAAGTGACGCGCAGATATATTCAAGGTCTTAGCTCTTAAGAAAATCCACTACCTCTACCACTTATTTCTAGTGGGATGGGAAATATTTTGGACAACTCGACGGCGTCGCCATGGGCCTCTCAGCCCAGAGTGGCGAGCCTGTATACGAATAAGTTTGAACAAAAAGCACTGGATTCGGCGCCAAATCGACCGTCTACATGGTTTCGCTATGTAGATGACACAAGGTTGGTGCTAGAAGGGTTTCTTAACCACCCCAACAACCAACACCCTAAAATTCAGCTCACGGTGGACGGTGGAAGAGGAAATAGATGGACAACTGCCTTTTCTAGATGTCTTAGTCATCAGAAAACCAGATGGAACTTTGGGAAGCAAAGTCTACAGAAAAACCATTTATACACACAGGTATCTACACAAGGACTCAAACCACCACCCAGGGCAGAAACGTGCAGTTTTAGAAACTTCAAACACTAGAGCGCAACGCATCTGTAGCCTGTTCATCTAAAATCAGAGCTACGGCATCTCAATGATGCATTGCAAGCCAATAGTTATACCAATCAAGAAATTGCTAGGGATAGTAAGCCAATCGAGATGACGGCAACAGCACAACACCACAAAGTAGAGCTTTCCTACCTTATATCAAGAGAGTCGCCGACCGGATTGGAAAAGTACTGGCAAAACACGACGTCAAATCCATTTACAAACCGTTTAGACAGATCGGTACTTTGCTCCAGTCAGCTAAAGACCCAAGAGACCACTTCGCTACTCCCGGTGTATACTGGATTCCGTGCTCGTGTACAGTTCGATTTTGGTATCTTTACCCGTGCGTCATCATCACAATACCATAATTTTTAGCTTTTGTTTAGCGGTTGTTAGAAAGAGATGTTCGATAGAGGGTGTGTGATTTCTTCGTTCATAAATTGATGACGCATGGGTAAAGATATAATAATCGAACTGTAGGTCTGTATACATCGGCACCACCCGCCGCAGAGTAAAAACAACGCTATCTGAACACCACAGACAATGTAGGCTGGCCTAGATGGAAAAGTCTGCCGTTGCATTGCACGCCTATGGAGAGGATACCCATGATATCCAGTTCTGGAATACGGAAGTGTTCTCGACCACAAGACACTACTATGCCCGCCTCGATAGAGAAGCAAACACAAACACCAAAATAAGATCAACAAAACGTAGTACCCAGCCCTAAAAAACACGAAAATAAAACCATCAAATAACACCAGCGTTATACAACCACTTCAATACACCACAATAGAGCAGGTAAAACAGGATAATCGTGACACGGTTATCATGCAGGTAGACAATGGCAACATCCCATTCGGCCAGGTAACCCGAACAACCCAAGCAAAACAAATGAATATCATTCAAAACAAAGTAATTATAGCCAGGCTGTGATTATTGATTGCGAGGGCTCTTCAACCGCCCTATCAGTATTACGTCGCTCTTCGAGAAGACAAAATCCACGCTTACCGCAGTTGTGAGCGAAACGTCCGTAGAAACCGAACACGGCTCGAAAGCCCGGAAACCATAATTCTTGATTATGTTTATTAATAACGACAGATTTAAAATCCACTTCAGATCTCGTTTCATTTGATTTTATTATGGATTTTTTATTCATGAGAGGACGGACCTGTGAAAAAGTGTTATGAGGGGTACACCAAAGGAACAATGTTCAGTATAATTATGAAAGAGAAAATGAAATCAATTCCAAGACGATGATTCAGAAACTCCTGACTTTCATGAATAGTATTTGATATTCCAGGTATTTAACTACTCAAAATACTGAGGAGAGGAGTTAATGATTACAACCCTTGTGAAATGTCTGAATCTGTATATTGTGTCACTTCTCATTGAAGCATTCCGGTAACTACAGTAGTTTTTTATGTAAAATTGTGAAATTTGCAGAATCGATAGATGAATCAAAAATTTATAAATTGACTCTAGACGTGGTCATTTCAAGTGACACTCGTTGCACACCAGCAGCGTCAGAACTACCGAAAAATTATAGCGAAAGGCAATATTTGCCCTCTGCACTTTAATGTACAGAGCATTTCCTAACACATATATAATAATCGCACAGTATCTAGTTGATGAATAATACAGCTGGATAAGATTTTTGATTACTTTATAATTTGTCTAGTTGGAGGAAATGTTTGTAGTGGTAAGGAATCTACGTTTTTCGGCATCAGTCCTCTTCTGCTGTAGCCAAATGCAGCTAAAATTATGTGAATGGCAGCGTCAATGGTCCTTTTGACATCATCTTGTGTTCCTATGCTGGGATTCACCTCCACCAAGTCCATAGCTCCCAAACGCCCTGTGTTGTACATCATTTCCATTATTTGGATGCCTTCTCTCAGAGTGAGGCCACCTCGAACTGAAAGGTACAAAAGTGTATCACACTTGAAGGGTTGAACAAAAATTCAGTAAACGGTCATTATTTCCAGCTTGCAGATCTGCATTATCGACCAAATGAGTGAGAGAAAGACATTAGAGAAGAGAAAGAAAAAAAGCGAGCTTATATTGACCTCGTAGGTCATTTGGAAACACATGGAGGCTCACACAGTATTCTTTTCACTTTATAAAAACAGCAAAATGCTTAAAACACTGTGAACACGATATACCAGTAAAAACTACAAACATTTTTGCTGAACAAAATACAGGCCGAAAATAAAATATGCAATATTTTTGTCTGAGAGTGTATTTTCTCCTACCTGATGTTCCTGTACTTGGAGCTTCAATGGTGTCAAGGGAATCAATATCGTAACTAACATGAATCGACCTTTTCTTTTCTGGATCTATTCTGTCCAGTGCCATATTGACAACATTACTTATTCCATAGTTCTCAACATCTTCCATCCCAAAAGCCGTAATGCCAAGTTTCTCTATAACAAGGCGTTCATACGAATCGACAGATCTCAACCCAATGTATGCCACATTTCTGATAGAAATGACAGGTTTTTGCCAATCCATGCCCGGTAAGTATGGCCAGTAGTCTGAAAGTTCCGAAGCTAAAAGCGCCATCGGCATGCCGTGTACATTTCCAGAAGTGGAAGTTTTGTTTGTATTCAAGTCTGCATGAGCATCAATCCACAAAACGCAAATTTCTTCATTCTTGGCTTTGATATGGCCATCTACAGTTCCAACAGCTTAAATAAATCGAAAGTTCAGTTTTGCTCAATACCTTTTGCAAGAATAAACCCACCTATGGCATGATCACCACCAAGTGTCAAACAGATACGTTCATCCTTAATGATTTTTTCCACCTGGGTGGATAATTCTTGATTACAAGAGGCTATATGGGCATACTCCCTCATATTTGGGACGTTTTCATCAATTTCTTCACTAACGCTATAGGAAATATTTCCATAGTCTTTGATGGTGAGTCCATCCTCTAAAACAAATATACAACTGGAAAATGACGAAAATTTTACTTATACTGTTTCAAAAAGGTTCAAGAAATTGTCAAATTTGTGATATGAATGAGTATGTACAATTTCAGAATTATTATAGCATGAAACATCTTAGAGGAGTTTATGATCAACACATTTCTTGCAGTGTACTGTTTGGAACCTTTAGTGTAGTAATGAATGTACTGGAGTTTTATCCCAACACCAAACTACTATTTTCAACACCTCGACACGTGTTTCGGTCACCAAGTGACCATCTTCAAGAGGAAGATTAAACTGCAAGGCACTCTACTATTTCAGTGAATTCCCTGTTAATTCACTGTGTATAGAATGACTGGAAGATGAGTTTGCAAAGAAATCAAATGACAGGTGCATTTTTTTCACCTCCAGAGAGCTTCTGAAACCATTGATAGGGTTTTAGATCAATCCAAAAATTGAGAAGAGTTGGTGTTGAGGGTAAAACATTGAAATTGTTGATCAATTATTGGACTAACAGGAAAAAAAACTGACAGTTGATAATGAATTATATGAGGAAATTAAAAATGGTTTTATGGTTCCGCATGGTAGTGTTCTCGGCCCTTTATTGTTCTTGATATACATCGATGACATAATTGAAGTAGTAGAAAACTGTAGAATTAATTAATTTGCTGCTCCAGAAATGAAGCTTTCGATATAAACTGCAAATTATGCAGTGAACAGAATACATGTTCATGACGAATGAAAAAAAAGTGTATAAGTTATACCGCGCACAAAAGGATTGAGATGGTAAACAGTATTAAATATCTTGGTATACCAGTTGATTATGAGTTAACTTTCAAAGAATATGTACTCTATTTAATAAAAATAATATATTTAAAAGTGAAAAAAATCTTTATATATATTCAAAATATTTCAACTAGTGAACCAAAATGATGATAAATAACACCATTCTTGCTATCATTAAACTAATATATTATATTTATTAAATCAGAATCAAATATAACCTATAATAATCTCGTGTTGGCGTGCACTCCCGTAAAATCAATGTTGAAAAGATTGGCGTAGTTAATGATTAATGAAAGGTTAGTTTCTTTATCAGGTACTTATTTTGATCAAAATAATGAGTAGTAGCGCACCAGCTTATTATTTACAAGATAAAGTTACAATTCTGAAATCTTTCACTATGAAACTAGATTCGGACATTCCGCATTCCACAAGTTCGGAAAGAGTACGATACTCAAAATTCAATTTTTATTAGAGGCTTTTCAAGGAATTCAATGGGCTCTCTTAATAGATTCGAAACAACATTCAAAAATAATCTGTTGAAAGGAAATGTGTTAATTGGTCTTTGACTAAATAAAGGATTTATTTACATAAGCGATTTAAATAAATATCTAAGCAGATGTAAGTCGAATTAGTGTACTTCTTGGTTTAATTGTTTGTATAGGCCAGATTTATCGAATTGAAAGACTGTAAGCATACTTTTCAAGTAATTTGGGTGTTTATTATAACAAATATTAAACAGACTTAAAAAAAAACTGTTTTCCGCTCGTATATATAAAAAATAAAGACTCATTTACTTGGATATTTTTATTCAATCGAGGATTTTAAAATATCTGACATAACAAACACAGACTCCCCTTTTGATTAAAAATTTCATCCAGTGAACAATTATTTTGATAACTGCATGAAAGTTTTAGTATATATTATACTTACGAATGCTGGTAAGTTGTTCAATAAGTCCTGCTTTTCTCAATGCATCAGGTCCATTTGCCACTCCCACTCTAGGCTGGCCTTTGTCAAATGGTACTCCAAGAACCCCTACTCTTACATTTGTATTCAGACATCGTTTGAAAATTCTAAGACACGCTGTAGGTTTTGTTAACATGTCTCTATCTTATTCAGTTCTCCTAAAAATTCATTCTGCAAGCTCTTATCTCTTCTCTTTTTCTGGTTTCAAGAGTTCAAAGGGTAAATATTATCTCTGATGTGCTTTGTGTTCAAACAGATTAGCTGGGAAAAATAGAATAGATTTATCGTCATTCCCAACGTATTATTACAAACCATCTACTAGTCATAATTAAAAATATTACTTCGAAAAATATGGATCTGTATTATCAGTTCCCGAGGGCCTTGAAAGAGGTACCCCTGTATGATTTTTGTACGGAGTTCGGGGTAGGCAATAGTTTATCTCAAAAGAGAAAATTTCAAGAAATTCACGCAGGATGTGCGACTTCAATTATCTTGAAGTTAAACAGACATATTCAGGTACCTCTACAAGCGGACCAAAAAAAACTCTCGCGGCATCAATGAGATATTGGTTTTCGGTGAATTTCCTCGATTTTTTTATATATTGTAACGATTCTGGAGCCGGACCTCACCGCTTGTATCTGGATAATCGAGCTCGCCTTGTTGACAATGCATGACATAATTAACTGCTTTAATCACATCAAAGATGACATGAGAACAATGTAAAAAAATATCTAGACGTATCACCGAGTGATCAAAACCGTTCTAAAGGACAGCGACATCTCTCGGCGTTTCTAGAATGTTCCGAAAGAAGCCCATTGCCTGTATAAATACAGTCTCGAGCGGCAGATTGGTAGTTAACTTATTCCTAGGAAATGATCAATCTATGGACAGTATACAAAAATACTTTATTTCTGGTAATTGACGCATGAAAAGGCAATAAAAATCATTCAGTAAAATATCACAATTCAAGGTAGACAGAAATTATAAACATAAAACAATAACATGTCTGAAAGTAATGTACAAATTATCAGTTCAAAGTATAATATTTCACTTGTAAATATTTTTACATCATTGGTCATTGTAAGTGAATCGAGTTCATATAATTTTGTTTTTTATCAATTATCACGCCATTTGTTTGATAGAAAATTCTATGAAGCAGCATAAAGATAATTAAACAATCAATTTGAGAAAAGTACTGACTAGGTACTATTCAAAATTTGGTTATCAAATAAGATTTAAAATATTATTTTTTCTGTAAAGAGTGATAAATAATGTATCAGTCATTGAATTTTTTTTTTTACTAAATTATGTAAGAATTTTGTTTTATTTGGTCAAGAGATGCAAATAGTAAACTACTAGTAAGTAACGTGATTCTCATTTTTTGTAAATTTCCTAATAATAATAAACCTAATTTTCCTCAACTTCCAAATCATTCAATGATTTTGAACGTTTGGAAAACTGATCATTGTGAAAATCATTCAGTCCAGCATTTCTGTATAAAAATGTATGTTATTCTCAAGGTTTGTGCAATGGAAGATGGTCCCCTTCGGCTCTTTGACAATTTTTTTTGTAAATATGTACCTGTTTCCATTATATTCAACAATAGCTCCTATGATTTTGACCTGAAATTTAAGAATATTTATTATGTTAATAGTTTTACATATACTATGGTTACATATAATGAAAAATTGAATTATTACTTATTTAAATACGTATATGTTTAAATGTGAGTGGGTCTACATCATAAATATTTATGAATTTGCCGTAATTGATATTTGTTTTCATTCTTGAAAAAATTATTCATTTTGACTTTTTCATTCTAAGTTGCTTGTGCAAGTAACTAGGTACATTTTTAATTTACTATCATTATTTTCCTTACAATAAAATACGATACAAAACTTACAATATTTCCCAATTCTAGGTCACTAAACTCTGGAACAGAGAGATTTACAAAGTTTTTTGAAACTATTGTCATTGCTGCTGCTTTCAGAATCTTACTGCTTCTAGCTTTCTCAACTGAAAAATCTGCTGCCTCATTTTGATTGAGTAAAGAAAGATCTTTTTGGGATATTATACATTTAATACTGCTGGTGCCATCATCAACTGAAATTTACATAACTCAATTATAACTTTGGCATTAATCATAATCGTATTCATTTATCACGGTGTGCACATCATTAGTTTCTATTTCGAAATAATGATTCTTTCAATAATTTTGTATTCAGCAAGTATTTATAGTTGATGTAATGAGTATTATAAATAATATTTGAAATTTGATATTTATGGCTAAAGTCGACCAACACCCAATATTAGCATTTATGTAATCATACAATTTTAGAAACCCTGAAGATAATTTAACACTGCTATTCCCAAAAAACTAAATTACCTATCATATAATGTTTATTATTTCTCACAAACAAAGAAACTACTGTTCCACAAATGAACACATTAACAAAGTGGATATTCCTAAATGAAAAATAACCATCTTTTTGTTCTGAATTCAACAAATCTCTGATGAAAAAGTTGACAATTTTAAACAGCTCAGGTTTAGGAAGTTGCAGGGTATCAGTCCTTGTTTGATCAACATTGACAACGATCCAATCTACAAAGAGAAACAGTCATGATTAATGAACATAGCAAAATCAGATAAATTCAACTACAAACAATGAATAAGGATTTTAAAAAACTTGTTCACTTGTGCAAAATAACGTAACTTTCAATCAATACTCTCATGAAAATATACCTCTAGTTTTCTCATAGATATTACTTTCATCCTCTTTACAAGTAGCAATTTTGATTTTTCCATGTTCGTTTTTGGTTATAATCCACCCTGAAAGAACAATGAAAAAGTTAACGATATATTATCGAAATTGAATAATAAATTACACCTTCATTTTCTTCTAGCAAATCATTGAACGATTTATATAAATTCAGCTCGTCCATTAAATTATTAGATCTATTTGTTTCAATTTAATTTGTAATTGTATTTGAAATTTGAATACTGAAGTGACAGAAGTAAACAAAGATGTGACATGACATGTGACACAGGACACTGTGACCTGTGACACAGACGGAAGACGGGTGGGATTTCTGTGAACCATATAATTCTATAGTCGACGTCGACAGTTGTGTCTCTTTCTCTCACATGTATTCAACTATAATGACATCTCACTTTAGGTTCTAAGTTATGTGACATATCTGGTGAACTTCAAACTTCAAATTCAAAGGCGCTAGCCTCTAGCGCACCTAGCGGTGTAAGTATGAACTGAGTGAAGTCATGAATGTCGTGATGTAAACCACAGAAAATACATGAGAATCATAAACAATAATTAATAATAAATATATCCGCCAAACACCCCACTGGAAATTAATAAAATTTCCTTTCAGTGCAGGCTCCAGACCAGCGTTGTTAGTCTGTTATCCGCAAAGACGTTATAACTGATAGAATTTATGTTTTCAAATCAGTTTTGAATTGAGAAATACAAACGAAAATGTATGTCTTACTTCTAACAAGGACACAGGTCTAACGCCTGTTCCTAATGAACTATCTAAATCAAACTTGTAACGTGTTTGTTGAAACCTTGGTAAGTTGGGGGTCTTGTAGTTTTAAGTATTCTCTTGTTTTTTTTGAAGGTAAGAGTGGTATATTATGTTTTACTATCAATCAGAAATATGAAAGTGTAATGATGAATACAACACCAATCCTCAGGGTGCCAGGGCATACTGGAGTATATGGTGACAAAGAACCAGATACACTGGCATGAAAATGAACTTCCAGACCACTAATTTGACCAGAACCATTCTGTGGGCTTGGAAACTCCTGTTTCTAGAAGGAACTTGAATAAAAGACAGAAGCACTCAGAAAAATGCAGGAATTTCCAGTTTTAGTCAAGCCAGATACCTTCTTGGCAACTTTAACCGAGAAGGGTCTGAAACACTGACTTTTCTCTGTAGAAGTTTCAAAACCTTGTCAGGATTCGTCACAAAATACTGTAGGCCTGAAAACAAGTTGGGCTTAGAGGAAAGCCACCTGAAAGTGCTGGGAAAACCAGAGGTACCCTACCCTATCTTATCTAATGGAATGTGATGCACACTTGTGTTTGAAAAATATAATGCAAGACATGTGTGTTGGCATGTTTTTGTTCAGTTTCTTGATTTGTTATCAGTGAATCAATGACGTGTGGAATTAGTTTAGGTGTAGACAAAATACAAATTACAAAAATATATATATATATTTTATAATTCTTTTCATTACTGTACAAATGTATTGCACTAAGTACAAGTGCTGTAACTTACAATAAATAATCAAACTTAACCAAACAAGTAAATAAAATTTCAAAATTTTAAACAATCTTAAGGACTAATTATGTACATTTGTGCTCAGCTATCTAAAGGATCAGCTATTATAAGGTCATCGGGCTCTGAAGTACTTATTGTTATCATCATTTTTTCTTCATTACTCGAACAGTCAGAAGAGGCAGATTGTGTTGATGTAGCTGCTTCCTGTAACGAAAAAATCACATGTGAATTCAAGTTGTATCCAAAAATATCACATATTTTTCAATAAAACTTATAGCTCAACCAGGACAGCTCTGTCTTTGAGATTTGGATGCGAGAGAGACTGGTCTTTTGCGTCAAAGCTGTCTTGGGTGAGATATAATTTGATAAACCTTTGAACAAAACAAAATCCAAAAGTATCACCTTTATAAACCATAAAACAATACACAACCCTTTCAAAAACTTGGTGACAAAAAAAATTAGTAATACATGTTCATCATACCACAACAGATTTTTTCTATATATCTTGATAATGAACTAGTCAGAGACTTAATTTATCAGTATTAAAAATAATATATATAATTTTGGCTGAAGTACTAGTGGATGGCTTATAGGGTGTTCCAATACAGTACAATCACAGAGTAGAGAACTATACAGAGATGACAGTAATAGGCGGTGTCTTTGATCTTCCATTCCGTAATTTTTGTGACCTATTTGTATAATAGTATACACTGAGATAAATTTGTGTGGGGAGCCTAATTCACTAGGTGTATGATTTATTGAAGTATATCAAATGAATATCAAAATATTCTTTAACTTGAAATAATTCACAATAAGTTATATCAAAATATTCTTTAACTTGAAATAATTCAAAATAAACAATAGCACAACACACTCGCTTGTTTACGTTTTCTACACTTCAAAACGCAATCAAAACTAAACACAAAGTGAGGTTGACAAATATACCAGTTATTTGGCGCATGCGTATACAAATTTCAGCTTCGTATTTTGACAGGCCTTCGCCTCTGTAACTACTCTGTGGTACAATCTTCATTATTTAAATATGGGGTTCAAGATTCAAAAGATTTTAATGGTTTGATTATGCAAAAAGTGAACACACATTTTTGATGATGAATTAATAATTGTGATAGTCCGGAATCAAATTCTAGTAGGTAAATATTTTCAACACATTTCTTCTTTATTTATTTTCAAATTAAGATGAATTGAATTTGAAATAATATAACTAATTATTCATAAAAATCTCTTAAAATATGAAATGAATCATTACCTGTGAATAATTAACGTGAGTGATGGCGTATTTGATATTGTTTTTACTGTCTGTGATCCAGACTGGCTTCATATCAGTTTGGGGTTCAGGCTGGGGGTCAGGCTGATCTTGTTCCCAAGTGTCATCCTCATCTGGGTCATCAGTCAGGTCTTGTCGCTGTAATGTTTGTAAATGTTTATTGTTCATAAGAAAAAATTGCATTTGAAAATGGGTATTAACAAACAATCATCTTAAACATTTTTCCTCAGGCTATATACAGTGTGTCTACTTAAGTTCGCCGCATATCTAAAACTTTTTTATTATTAATGGTATGAAAAAAAGTTACTTGTTATGAAAAGTTTTGCATGATCTAAAACCAGAAACTCAACCGTCAGATATCAAATTTTTTCAATTGTATGAAAGGTTTCTTGAAAAATATGAATTTTGTGCAAGAGTAATGTACCTTTCTATAAGGTATCCATGCAGAACTTTTTATAAACAATCCGTTTTATTCCTAGAACTAACAGAAAAAACAAATACTAATAAAATATTTTTTTTTAATGTAGATAGATGTGATTGAATATGTCAACATAGTTTTCAGTTCTGAGTAACTTTTTCCATAACAATTTTCACTATCGTCAAAAATAAAGGCATAAACTTCATATTTTTTATGAAATATTTTTTACAACTGAAACAAATTGATATCTTCCAGTTGAGTATCAGGTTTAATAATAAGTTTTCCATTTGCTGCGAATTCAAATGGACACACTGTAAATATAAATATTCACTGAGGCTCTTCTGCAAGATTTTGCTTGAAAAGAGGACTAACATGAGTGTATTAAGAGACTACAAAAGGCAGAGATGAATGATTCAGATAAAGTCAAAGAACACACATAGCTTATCAAATATTTTCTCCTAATTTGAAGACACAGGAAAGGAACAAGGTTTTCGGATTGCACGTCAGTTTTAAATCAATACCAACTGACCCAGTTGATTATCTGAACACTCAATTAGTTTTGTAATGATCAGTAGTCATGATTACATAATGCTGGTCAATCTCAACTTTATCTTTATTGATATGAGGAATCTAAAACCCAACAGCAACTGGCAGAATAAATAAGTTAAAAATTGTCTGTTTCCAGTCCTGTAACGAGGGCTGGAAACAGCAGAATATAATCTTTGCTTAGAAAATTAGGCACAAAAAAGCTCTTATGGGAGATCCTTAAGTAACAAAATACGCTTAAACTCTTTTTCCCCGTACATCATCATCATCTGTGCTATTATGAAGCTCTTGCTCAAAAAAATTTGGTGAACGGATTTGTTTTGAGGTGATTAATAAATATTTGGTATTTATGTTTATGTAAATCGTTGAGGGCGCTGTGTACGCTATAATTATTTGTTTTAATTTGCCATAAAATTTTTTACGGTAAACTTTTGGGATTTTTACATTCAAATCTTATTCTTTCACCTTTTCTTAGTAAAAAAGGTATAAGAGCTCAACAACGCTAGGGGCAACTATTTTAAGAAATTTGCAAATTTTGGGCACCAGATGAAGTTGCCCATTACTTTACAAAAATTTAGTATGTGATGGATCTCGCTAAAATAAATGAACTTTTTTCTACAAAGATGTATCAAGAAATAATTCATTATGGAGATACAAAATGTTGGAAAACCGATATTTTTTAATTATTAAATCTGTATTTCGAGAACGAATAATTTATTTTCTACAAAAATTATTCAAAATTATTCCAAATTAAATTTCAACTTCAACAACTTGTATCTCTGAAAAGAAATATTTGAGGACACATATTCAAATGAACTTTTTATCTTGAATTTAGTCAAAACTTTGCCCTTTGCACAAGTAAATAAACCCCCTGCATACCCGTTTTTTTCGATCTAGCAGGAAACATCGCAGAATTTTTCAATTTCAAAAGAAATTAAACTTTCAACAAAATATTTTTAATGGAACTCTTTTCTGAAACCCATTCTTAAATAGTTATTGTCCATCTTTTACACTTACGTGGGAATATAATACGCGTTTTTCCGCTTTAGACACACTTACCGTTATTCTCTGCTTCTGATGTGTCTTCAGATGCTTTGATAAATGATCGGACCTCATAAACTTCTTATTGCACTCATTACACTGAAACCTTTTCTCGCCCGTGTGCGTCCTTCGATGCCTCTGTAGCTCATCCGATCTCGTGAACCTCTTTCCGCAAAACAACCACGTGCACACGAAAGGGCGCTCTCCTGTGTGCCATCGAAGATGTGCCCTCAGATGGCTCGTTTTACCATATACTTTGTTGCAGCCTGCTATGTGACAAATGTGTTGTTTTTTACGGTCAGTATGTCTCTCTCCTGAAACAATTGATACTTATTAATAAAAAATTATTGAATGGACCGGAACAAGGACTTGTTCGTTTTCTGCTTGCAATGCATTACTGTAAATGAAAACTGTTCTGAGATTGAAAAAAATCTAGCTACGCCGCTGATGAGTGTCGACCATAAAACATAACTCATTTGCATAACAAATAAACCAGCGCCGACCGCAGTACTTCTTCATTTTTCAATCTGGAGAAGAATCCCGAAAAATCTACTCCACTCAAATTGAGTATATAAGGCGGTACATTTCATTCGGGAGAAGTTTTAGGAAGTTTTGAAGAAGTTCTTAAGAAGTGTTTTGAATATTTAGCTAATTGAAGCAGTAGCAGTAGTTGTATATTTATAGCAAAGTTAATAAAACCAGTTTAGTAGTGTGCTCCGCGTATTATTTAGTGGTGTCGGAAGTAGGATATTAGTGAAAAGCAGAAATTATCAACTATTTATGGTGAATACGATATGATGGGGGACATTGTGAAATTTATCCAAAATCAATTTGCGGATTTGGAAAGAAGACGCCAGGAGGAAAACAAGAAGAGGAAAGCTGCGCCAGGAGAAAAAACAAGAACGAGAAAATGAAAAACAAAAGAAGAAACGCGACAGTTGGATGAAAAGAATGAGAAGAGGCACTCCAGAAAATTCTTGAAGAACAGAGAAAAGAGCGAGCGAAGAGATGAAAAACAAGAACGAGAAGCACTCCAGAAAATTCTCGAGCAACAAAAGAACGAATTAGAACGAATAGAAAAACAAAGGAAAACAGACCTTCAGAGAGTTCTAGAACATCAAGACAAGTACTTTCAACATGAAAGAAGAACTAAAGGAAGGCGTCAATAAAATTGACGATGAGCTCAATAAGAAACCACCTAGCTCTCCGCAAGATCGTCGAGACAGGGTTGCCACATCAAGAATGTTGGTGAAATCACCGACTTTTGGTGGACTTGGTCCTTGTATCGCCGGCAATTTGAAGCTGCGGCAGTGGCTAATGGATGGGGCGAAGAAGAAAATGCTTCGGCACTCTTAGTAGCTTTGACAGGGCCAGCTTTGGGTATGTTGCAGACGAACCTATCAAAAAGCAAAATGAATATAAAGACATTAGAGATACGGTATGGCGAACAACATCGAGAACAGCTGTATCGGGCTCAAATTGAAACGCGCACTCAAAAAATCGGGTGAGAGTCTGCATGTATTTGAAGCAGGTGTGAGTCGTCTAATTCAGCTGGCTTACCCAGAAGCATCGGGAGATTTCAAGGAACAGCTAGCGGTGCAGTTATTCAATAGATGAACTGAAAGACATTGAATTCCAAAGGACCCTGCGACTAACACACTTCAAGAGGAGTAGCGATGCCTTGGTACGTTCTGTAGAAGTTGAGACGACCTTCAACACTTCGAGGCCGAAAGTACGAGCAATATCAATAGAAGAACCCGAACAACGATCAAGAGCAGTTACTTGTTCATTCGAGGAGGTTCTGGATGAGATTAAATTTTTATTAGGCAGAATAAGCACTCAAGAGAACAGTCATGCTATCGTTGTGGGAAATTTGGACATCTCATTAAAGACTGCAGGGTAAGAATGCCACCACGTTCGCAATCACCTGTGAGAACAAGGTCTTCCAGCAAGTTTTCAAATGGGCGGCAGGAAAAACTAGAATTAGCCAGCCTATCGGAGCGCATGCCGGCTAGCAATGATGGAGCCCCCAAAGGGTCATCCCTGTTAAAAGGCTAAGAACAACTGAATTGCACAACAACGCAGATGCCGAGTCCAGAAGACCTTGTTCGGATTCTTGTGAGCATTGTGAGCGAATTGAACGTCGCAAATGAATCAATCAAGTGAGACTAATGCTTGATGACAATTGAACCACAGCTAAAATGAGACAAAACCAAGAAAGTGATCCATGCGTTGCAGATATTCTAAGATGGAAAGAAAGCGGAGCGAAATGACCCACCTGGAAGGAAATCTCCGTTCGATCACCAACTTTCAAGGCATTGTGGGCACAATGGGATTCTTTGATTGTTGAAAAGTAATTTCGCAATTAGTTGTGCAAAGGTCGAGAATAAGTGATGTCTTGGAGGAGAATCATGGCGGCAAGTCAGGTGGACATTTTGGAGTGAATAAGACCTTGGATAAAATACGGCAGAGGTTTTACTGGGTCCAATATCGTGAAGATGTCCGAAGTGTGAAGCAAGCAAAGGCCCCAGGACAAGATTGAGAGGAGAAATGAAACAACACAATGTAGGTGCTCCCTTCGAAGGAATCGCCATCGATGTAGCTGGACCGTTTCCGATTACGAATGATGGCAAAAAATACATCCTTGTTGCCATATGGAAGTGCATAATTATGCAGACGAACTGCAAGATAGCTTGACTGGGATCCACGAATACTGGTGGATTTTAAGGAGATCTAGTATGGCTGTACAACCCTCGTCGTAAGAATGGAGTGTCTCCCAAATTAACACCATCTTGGGAAGAGAATAAACGACGCGGTATATAGGATTCAACGCAGCCCGAGAGCGAAAATGAAGATCGTTCATCTAGAAAGACTCAAACGTTATAATGGAGACAACGACACATTGTTTGATCGGGACGATCAATCTGGAGAACGGAAGAATCCCGAAAAATATATTCTGCTCGAATTGAGTATATAAGGCGACACATTTCACTCAGGATAAGAAGTTTCAAGGAAGTTTTGAATATTTAGCTAGTTGAAGCAGTCCAAGTGTCTCGTCAGTCACTGTAGTAATTGTATGTTTATAGCGAAGTTAAATAAAGCAGTTTAGTGTGCTCGGCGTATTTTTTAGTAATATCGTAATAATTTATACTGCTTACCTTCCTGGCAGTTGGGACAGGTACACGCCACTCTCCTGACCCTCTGCTTCTGCAATCCATCTTGAGTCATGTCATTTTGCATTGAGGAATTATTACTATCTGTCGGGGATGATGCCACCATAACGGTAGGAGTGAGTGGAGCGGAGTTGGCTTGTTGTGCAGTGGCGGTAACGTTTGGAATCACCTGCCATTTGTTCGGGTCATTGGGATCCTGTTGAATGTGCTGGCCCACGGATATTTGAGGCGCTTGCTGAGTTATCACTTGTACATTACCGAGTCCTGGGGATAAAATTGATTTATTAGTTTGGAGATGAAGTTTGGCTATAGTTTGTTAGTGACATGATCAAAATGAAGAATTGAGGAATCGAAGCTATTAAAGAAACTATAATAACTGTTGGCCTTATAACCAAAAATTACCTTTCATTCTACAAGTTTATTTATACTTTTTTGAATTCGTAGTATTGATCAAATAGATATAGAATTTGTTTTTGTGATTTGTGAAATCTCTCTTGTTTTTTATTAGGCACGAAGTACCTCCTGATTGTCCTGTCAAGGAAAACTTACTGAACAAGTTTGAATATTGATTTTAGTATAGGAAAACTGTTGCAAAATCACCTGGTATATTTTGTATGTTTGGTATTGCTTGAATATTAGGCACTTGAATTATATTTCCTAAATTCCCTAGATTTCCCACTGTAGCACCTCTTACTTGTTGTAGATTTGAAGCTGGTATGACAGTGAACTGTTGCCCATTGGCCCCTGTAAAAGTCAGTTGTGGAGCATCCATCTGAAATAAAATCCAATTCATCACAATAAACAAATTATGAAAAAGTTATGAAATGACAAAAGCCAGAATAATTGGTAAGTAAAGTAGCTCTGGTGACACAAATAATATTTCCGACGACCACATACAAAAATGAGCAAACTATTTAGATACTTTGAAAATGATAAACGTCATCTAAGAGTTGAAAAGTAGTGTATTGAGATGTATCAGTATCAACGCAATTTCACAATAAAATACGTACCTGTACGTCCATTGGACCAACAGTACTGGATCAACTTGATGCATCTATAAAAAGTACGTATTTGGATGTATATAACGAATGTTAAAACTGGACTCAAACTGTACGTTAAGTATGTAACGTTTTTTTACGTTCACTGGATGAACTTCCATTATTGTACATTTACGGATGTATACTGAATGTAGAATTCTGGATAGAAGTGCTCTATCTATTTTAGAACATTCTAATTGTTTTCTTATATTGATATTCATTTATATATGAATATTCCCATTTTTATTTATTTGTGATAGTTTTTTGATCATTATATCGTTGCATTTGATAAAAATTGTTTATGTATTTCTATTGGACATTCTCACGTACGTACATAAGATGTTATATCCAGGGTATCTGGACATTTGGTGGACTTTTGCCGGACGTTTATGGATGTAACTGGACGTCCAACGGATGTCCATAAGATCCATACTGTACATCCACTGTACATAGGGCAGACGTACATGTGCCCATTCCGGACATAATTAAGATCCATGCTGTACGTCCATTGGACGTGAATTTGATATATTTCTGCACATGCAATGGACGTTCGTTATGTACGTCCATTGGACGTTTGTTAAGTAGGTCCATTAGATATACACGGATTTTATATCCAGTGTATCTGGACATTCGATGGACTTTCACCGGACATTTATGGATGTAACTGGACGCTCAGTACATGTACATTAAATTCATGCTGTACATTCCTTGGACAAACATTAGACGTACAAGTGCTATTTGGGATTAGACATACAGTGTGGGGCAAAATAATGGAATAACTTAATTTTTTCGAATTTTATGAACAAGCACAATTGGGAAGATTATCTCGTGGTCGTAGGAAAAATAGTGGACATTACTTGTATGGAAAGTTCCAATTCACACTCGTGGAATTGTCGCGCGGCACTAGCATCTAGGATTGTGTACATGAAAGTGTGCGGTAAAGTGACAACATTATTTGTTCTCGTTGTGTTACACCACAGACGTCCATCATTCCGTTTTTCAAATTATCGTTCAAACACTTACCATTTGAGCAGTAGTCTGTGCCATGGAAGTGGGTGTATGGGGTGCGGCGACACTTGTAGCTATTTGCACTTGCTGTATTTGACCATTCGGAGTCAGAATATTAGCGTATTGGGGCGCCTGATGGATTATATTCGGCATGGCAGTGGACAGCTGAACAGGGAAATGGATCGTTTGGTAAACCGTCTGACCATTTCCCGTTGAGATCGGCACTTGAATTGGGATGGTCTGCTGCATGGGGAACTGTACCATTTGGGGTAGGCTGGGACGAACAGTAACACTCTGGCCGTTCGCTAGTTGCACGGTAGGCAGATTTTGCAAACTCTGGAGGTTTTGGAGGTTCTGGAGGTTTTGAAGATTTGCTGGTAGAACGCTCGGAGAACGGAGTATTTGGCCTTGGCTGAAGATCTGTTGGGGCTGCTGACCACCTGAAAAAACATAATTACACATTTTATTTGTTTATATGTTCAGTGGTTTGGCAATTAGGGTTTTTGCACTACAAAAATTGCACCGGTAACAGTGTAGTTTGCCTACTGATATTAATATAGTGAAAGACTTATTTGTGCAACTGATGTTGTACACTAGTGTTGATCTATAACTTGTCCATAAACGATCCAATTTATGTATATTAGCTGTACAATTCGTGTTCAATTTTGGTCCAAGAGCAATCCAATTTTGGTCCATAAAGAAACTAATTTTGGTCCATACTCGATCCAATTTTGGTCCATAAACAATCCAATTTTGGTCCATAAATGATCAAATTTTGGTCCATGAACGATCCAATTTTGGTCAATAAACAATCCAATTTATGTGCAGTAGCTGTCTAGGGAGAGATAATTCATTCGCAGATCTAAGAGTAAAACCTGGCATTTTCAGTGCACGAGAAGTTACATTTGCAATGTGGGGTTTGAACGACATTTTTGAGTCGAGAATGATTCGAAAATCTCTTACTGTAATAGGTATGTGCAGTTTCTAATTCTGAAACCAGTGTTCAAATCATACTGTATTATTAATTCAGATGAGTCATGAATAACTTCAGAGCAAACACAAGAAATTCACTAGAGTGAATAACATCACTCAAGTTATTAACAAATATAGTCGTCAGAGAACATTTCGGACTGTAAGTATAATTTTTTTTATTATTAAAGTATTTCCAGAAGATATTGTTGATGATATTCTCTATTTTATTTATATAGCTCGGTATCATGTATTTCACAAAGTTTTGCATTGATCTCTCAGGTGGCAAAATTCTTAATATTTTCAAAAATTAACATATTTCGAACATAGTTCGAAAATTTGTGCCGGAGTGTATAAAAAAATAAACGATTAAAATCAACAAAGTCGAAGTACCCTTCTCTCCAAACGATTCCACTACTACTTCCCTGGCTAATACCACAACAGACATTGAACTGAACTCCCCAGCCAGCACACTCTACACTACACTAGCACTGATGACGAGAGAAAAATCTCGAAACATGCATGACTGAAGGTGTTCATTTCCAGCCAAATGAAGGATAATCCATTACAAGATAAGCACTTGCAATTGGGTCTTCTTGGCAGAACGTTGCACAAATATTTGTCAGATGCAGATCAATGTCCGTCATGGTATTAGCCAAGGAAGTAGTTGTTTTCTGCCTCTTTTTTCGATTTTGTGGAAAGTGCGGAGAGAAAGGGACTTCGACTTTGTTGATTTTATTCGTTTCATAAGATTTTTGTATTTTCCTGTCATTTATTTTCAAAAATTTAGTTCTTAAACTCATTATTGAACCATACTGGAAAAGTTGAGGCTTTATATTTTTTCAGAAATTTCTGAAGTCCCCCTTATTCCAAATATCCAAATCCCAGGGCTAAAAAATTGTTCATGCCACATATTTATCCAAAAATTCCCAAAGGGCAAACCAAGATGTTTTATATCTGATCAACTGGTATCAAAAGTTAGACATTCGTTAATTTGATTACGAGAACACAAATTGAATCGCAGTGAGCTTTTCAAATATATCGGATACATGCGTTTATAGCCACCGTCGGATTTCTTCTTGTAAATTTTCACGAAAATAAAATGGATAAAATAACATAATTAACGGAATATACGAAATCACCGTCCCCATGTTCACATACCTACGAGTTTTCAAATCAGGGTTTTAGATATCCTAGGGTAAACAATGGAATATCGGCGACTTGTTCGTCCAAATTTTTTAAACACAAAATTAATATAAGAAGCGATTATGGTTCCCTGTAGACTACAGGAGCTATATAATAATCAACTGATGCTCACAGTAACTTAGATCTAACATGAAACAGTTCGACCCAGTTTATATGTGAAAAAAGATGGTCAGGCAAAAAATCCTGTTCAAATTCTGTTCAAACAAAAAACGCTTACTTATTTGTGATTTTTAATTCTATCACGAATACATCGTTTGCGTACTAACAGCAGGCATGTGTTTTGACATAAATATAATGTATTTTTAGAACTTTGCTACCTGAATATAAGGGAGTTATATACGTGCGGCTTCTACCCTTGTTCTTGGAGCGCGCTTAGGGTCGGGCATATATAACTGCTTAAAGTTTGGTAAAAGCTAGTATAAACAATATGTAAGGAATTCTGTATAGAACGCACGAACCTGAAAACCACATTTATTGCCCTATAAAATTTGCCTCATAGGTACCTATGTATCAAAAAGATTAAATTTGCAAATGAAAAATGTAATAAACATGACAGAAGTACCTATATATAAACAGAATTTGTATACAAGAAACATCCGATGACATTCCTATAATTGTAATATTTGCACAACCAAATACAAAAAACAATCTATGCATATGTTTCTGTTCAAAGGGAGATTACCAGAAATGCTTAGCTTCATCAAATACAAATTATAGTATGGCAACTTTCAATTAACCAGATGCCATGCGTAGAAGTTGCAATAAATATGTTTTATCATTTGTTTAATAAGTGTTTGGTATCGAAACTTGTTCCGGTTTCAATATTTCGGGCAAATGTGTAAAAGAATCACCCATTTCATGTGAAAATAATAGTCCAATATCTATCTCGCGGTACATAGCCAGAGAAATAGATATTCTTTCAATTTTTTGTTTACGAAAGAATGATCCATACCTATGATGATTCAGATAGATCGTCAACTTCTCAGCAGTGTTCCAGAGAAATAAATGATCTTGTGAGCGAGACATCGAGACGAATTGCTCATTTGTTTTGGTTGGATATAATTCAAAATCACAAGTTTACGACTTGATCTGAACTCCATATGCTAGAGAGAGGACAGCGTCTATCAATAGATCATGCAAGATTCATTTGTTTCAAGAACTGGCAAATTTTATCATGGAGGCGTCGAACAGGAGACGGGTAAAAGTAAATAGTATATCAACTATTCAAGGAGGGATAATGGGGTTATAAACCCCTCCTCAGAAAAATCATCCGAAGAAAAATCATAATCCTTAAAATAACCTGAATCTTTCTTTGAGAAACTTCGTTTGAAAACAAACAAATTCTGGCTTCCAAACTACCACAAGAAGATTGATATTTGAAAACATGTCACTATCACGAAAGTGACATTGAATTCGAGGCAGAATTTGGTTGTGCAAAAAATATACTTCCAGACGAAAAAAATGTTTTATGTACTGTACACTATTCCCAAAATGAAGTTTTGGGAACATTTTTGAAACAACCATACCAGGCAGAGAGGCATTAAAGAGGGGCCCTTCAATTGATGCAGAAATTGCCTGCTATACAGATCATTTAAAAACCGATGAAGGTATGGGAGCAGAGCTAAATATATTACTAAGCCCAAGACGAAAGTCTCGTTGAGTTCATGTAAACTAACTAGCTAGGTAATCCAGGCAGAAGTTGTAGCAATACATTATTGTGCAGAAGAGCAGTTATTAAAGCAATTAGCTCCATGCAAGTTAACTACAAACACTTAAAGTGGACTCAACGGGGCAGACATCTAAATCGGGAATTGCCAACCATGCCTGGACTGAGCACCATCGAATTCTATGGGACGAAGCTAGTGATCTTCATAGACAGGAACATTGGTTCAAACAAAAATTCATAGAAACCGCGTATATTGAAGTTAATGGTGTAATCAACCTTCAAACAAACCATAAGTTTGCCGAGAAGATGAGGAATCTTCTGGGCACATATTATGTCAGTTTGAATGAGAAGGTCTAACAATGCTAAGGTTTTCAATATTAGTAGAGGAAAAACAACAACTTCGCAAATACATGGGAGAGTCTAGAGTAAACAACATGAGGGCATACTCAGTAGATCTGTCTACGTCACGGTGTAGAGGCTTCCTGAGCACAACATTCTCCATTCAAAGCCTAAATATAGTATACTATTGGAAATAATTACAAAAGACCAAACAATTATGCAGTTGATATAATAATTTGCAAAGAACATACCTTGAATTGACATAGCGGGTATAAACAAGGCTTCCTGTCCATCCACCGTCACGGTCTGCATCGGCTGCATCACGTTGTACGCAAGCGCGGCGTTTTGATTCGCAGCAGCTGCGGCAGCCGCAGCGTTGACGAGCTGCTGTGCCCCGGCTTGTGCCTGTTGCTGCAATATCTGCTGCTGCAAGTGTTGGGGAATGCCTACCGGAACGCTCACCACCTGCGGGCCTGTAGCTACGGGCATGTTCTTGACGTTGCCGGGCGTAGGAGTGGACGACATAGTGGCTGTCGGTGGGGTTTCGCTTGATATCGGCCCGATTCGGCTGCAAGTAGCTGCGAGCAGCGCCAGAGGCGAAGGAGTTGGCTTGGAATCCTGAAATTGAAGTTATTATTTGTGTGCTGCACGTGAAGTTAACAATAACATCGACATTGTACAGATTACTCAAGTACCTCGGGCGTATTATTCACGAAGACTGTATGCAGGTATAAAGAACTTTGTCAAAAAAAAAGCTGAATATGAAGATCCAAATCATGACAAAAAACAAATAGAATTGGATAATTCATAGAAAGAACTGAAAGGGGAAAACATACCTAATTTCAAAACCTTACAATTAGATTCAATAAACAAATAATTCATCTTTCTCTCTGCTTGAATACTTAAATAAAATGATTACTGATGACAGAAAAAGAGAAGAGATTACTTTCTGTGAAAAGGAAAGCACAAATCAAAGACTACACATCTGAATCATCTGATGACAACTAAAGTTGCAGAAAACTGTCAAAAGTAGAAAAAGATGACCAAAAATTCGCTCAGAAAAGGAACAACTGCGGACATTTATTAAATGCAGATGGAGTTATTAATTTGTCAAAGCAACGAAATATGCTAACGATGATAAATTATAAAGACTAGTTTCGCTTCTATCAATAATCAAAAGAACCGTGTACATCTGACTCAAAAATGCATCGATCTCAAGTCCCAATTTCGTTTGAAACATTGCACTTTTTTCAATGAATTTGCTGCAGCTTTCAATGTGCAATTTAAAAACTGCAACATTGAAATGTATCTGTAAAGTGTTCCTACCTACAAGTGTGTAATAGTCTGCTATAAGTACATATAAAATTCAATCCATTTATATATCTGAGAATTTCAAATAGCAAGAGTATATTCTGATATAGTGAGGGCCTTTGATATGGATGGTGTTTAAGCAGTGATTCAGAACACGCTACTCGAAACAATAGAAAAGTTATCATAAACAAATATCTACCTAGCCTAGAGCATTCCTAGATAAATACAGACTGTTGAAACAGAAAAAAAAAATCAAAGCAATTTCTCGATGTACTTAGTCAAAAGTAGAAAATCTGAAATTAGGTAGTCGGAATAAGAAATGAATTTGTTGAAGGGATATTGTTTTTCACAGATTTTAAGAGAACGAGTGGCATTGTAACAGGAATCTTGAAAACATGTCAACAATCATATTCACGTTGGGACTATGAAACTACCAGTTATTCATTAAACCACATAGTGAAAATAACGAAAAGTTTATCCTTACCTCAAAATTGTAAATTGTATTGCAGCAAAATTATCTTCTTCAGTCAGTTTTAATTATCTTTTTCAGTAAGTTTTAAACTGTACAAGCTCGAGGCAGTTGTATTCCGTATTTATATCAACAAATTCTACCTCTAATATTAATCACTATACTTAATCTTAATAGCGTTAATGAAACTAACAAGGGTGACACTATTGCAAGTGCTAATTGTAATCAAAGTATTGAATACCATCCCCCATTCGCTTGTGAATGAACACCTGTTTCAAGGTTCTTACCTTTCATCAGGGCTAGGATAGGTCCGACAATATTAGTCATTATGTCCTGTCTTGCTGTTTATAACATTAGGTGTTATAATTCTTTGGGTGGGCAGGAGGACTCTAATTTTATCTGACCTATCTGTCGGATATATTTGACTCTGTGCGGTGAGAACGGTATTTCGACTTCGTTCGACCTCCATCCTCCTAATACCTATAGGTACCTTTATGGGCCGTGGCCACCGGCATCACACATTAAAAGGTGAAGGCTACGTCTTCCCTAGCTCGCACAACTCTCTCGAAGACTTCTGACCATCCAATCTCCTTGGATCACTAGCAAATTTCAAGTTATGAGTATTAATCTATAATGGCATGTTTCCGAGAGATTATCAATCGCACCAGATTTGATTTTCCTAGAATATCTGGCGTGAGGCAAATGTTCGCGAAACCACTTAGCAACCCATCTTTTGGTCTGACCATAAAACATAATTTTAACAATTTATTTCGTAGATACCTATATCTTAGGGTAACTTATTACTATACAAAAATATCTAAACTACCCAAAAACCAATACTGCCTACTCGAATCCAAGTGTAATTTCTGTATATTTTTTTGCATGATTGAACCAAAACAGCATTTGTTTTGATTTTTTCTGGAACAGGTAGTAGCTAAATGTAATACCCGTATATATATTTTTAAATAAATGAACTAAGTCAATACCTGTTTGTCTTGATTTCTTCCTAGGACGTGTGATATCTAAGTGTTATTTCCGTATATATTATTGCATAGATGAACAAGATTTGTTTTGATTTATTATTTAACAGGTATGAGTGATATGTAACAGAACAAGTAATGGCTTAGCACGCTAAAGGTTGAAACACAATGGAAGTTTTGTTTTTAACATCAAGTTTTACAATTTTAGCTGTCATTTTAACTCGGAACTGGCAATTAATGTTCTGATCACGCTCCATAAATAATATTGCTAGCTCTATATTTCAATTATGGTTTGCATCCTGTTTTACCTCTAAAATTGATATCCATAATTGCAAAACTTAAAACTTATTACATAACTCTTCCATTGTGTCTGAGGCTCAATCTCTATTACATAAATGAATGTCATTTTAAAATAGAACTATAACTATACTTCGTGACCCATACAACCCCCCCCTTGAAATGTATCCTGTATCCGCCCCTAGCTGTCGGAAGGGGGGACCTTCGATGGTTTGTAATTTCATTCCTGGTATGACAATGTTTGGGTCTCTTCCGAAGTTTATAACTGGCACTACTGGCAGTGCTCTATCTCTTTTCAGCAGTCGAATGAGACAGCTCTCCTGTGCCTTGTTCTAAATGAGGGAGTGTCAGTGATTCGTTTCTCCTACGACTCGTTGGGTGGCGCTTTAAAGTCTGGTAGGCGGTGTACATGATTAGTGGGATTTGGTTTTGAGTCCTTTCAAACCGAATCTTGAGTCAGTCTTTCAAATATTTTGAGCCTTGTCATATTTTAGATGGATGTTTTCCCCTAGTCCTTAGGTGCTTGTAAGATGACCGGGACCCAAGGCTCACCGGAGGTTTCAGTACCGTCTTCAAAAATTTTGGTCAAATACTTGCACATAGTCACTACTGCTAACCTGCTAACTTCACTTTGGGACCATTTATTGACTGTGTAAAACAGCTAAGTTAATGGTAAATGGATACTCCGTGATTTTTATGGATGCATAAAACCATTCTATTCTATTTATAGTAAGTATTAAATTTTATTTGCAGTTTTTCCATCCCTTGTGAATTTTACTCCAACGGAGTTAGCATTCATAATTTGAAACTCGTTAAACCAGTAAAGTGATCCTAGAAAAACGGATGATTTTGAAGAAATTGTTATTGTGAAGAATTCTGACAAGCGGTTATTGAAACCGTGGTACACTAGTCAGTTGATTTCGGAATTACTTAACATGGTTGAATTAGGTACCTAAGTATATAGGTACTAATTTAGCTGGTCAAATTTGTAGCTAAATACTTTTGTTATAAGGATCAGGGAGGATGGTTATTACTTTTTGTGAGATTAACAATAAATAACAAGTAGAATTTGTGGATTGGGGTCATATCAAGCTCATATAAATATGGTTGAGCTGGAAAAAGTTAAAAACTGCTGAAGACGATACCGTTGTTACTGAAAAAGTCAACTAAAAAAAATTTGAGTCTTCTTTCAAAAAGTAGGAGCAAGCTTTTACCCATATCCTTTGGAAGATTGTTAAAAAACTTTGGTCCAATGAAATCATTAGGTGCAAATGAAAAGAAATTATCAATTTCGTTTTGTATACATGGATGTTCTTCTTTCTGCCGTGTATCATGTTCGTGAATATTCATCTTCAACAAGAATTCACTTTTGTTTTGGAAAACATTTACCTAAGCATAATTCAAATACCTATACCTGCATATATTTGGAAATGTCAAAATATGAAATATGAAAATATCATGAGCAAGTGTAGAATTGCCCCAGAATCAAATGCCATATTTCAATCTACATTCGAGAGCTCATGTTCCTCCAGAACAGTACGTAGATCAAAGAACATGTATCTCAGTGAACGCAATCTTGAAATCAGTTGCTGGCACTGAGGTTTCCGATTCAAAAATTCATCCAGATCAATTCCTAACATTTTCACTTGTCCATGTAAATGTTTCCAACTTTTTTGTTTTTTCCTCACATTGGTAAACATAAAGTAACAATTTGTTTTCGAATATCTAAGGAAGATTAGATCCATTCAAGAGCCAGACCTCGCAAACCATATATGTTTCTAATACCTATCAAAAATAGTTTTACGTAAGGTTAGTTCGTTCTGGTTGGAACAGACCAAAAAATTACTCGCCTTAAATGTATGTTTTTAATTTCTTCGTACCTACCCAAATGTCCGCGTACGGTGAGTTCGTTCTGGATAGAACAGAGTAAAAAATACATTCGCAGTTGTATTATTATTAGAAAAATTTAGAGAGGGCCGCAAATGTACGGGTCCGCATCTGTCCCGCATTCAATTTACCGGTAAATTATACTTACCTATTACCTATACCTACATAAAACCAATAAGTTTCTCTAAATAGCTAGGTAGGTAGGTTCTATGAACTGATTATTTCGTGAAATTCAGTAACTTGTACCTACCTACTTTTATGTTGTGATAAAATCTGTGATTACATTGGAGAATGGTGCGAACTAAAATAACCTTAGCGGAACAACTTTATACGACTTGAATCTCACAAGTTGTCGACCTCAACCTAAAATAGTTACGAGTGCGAAGAACTTTATCTAGCCGAAGCATCATGAAAATTATAAGGTAAGCTTATTGATGATTATTATTGGACGCTGGATGCAAAAAACACACCCATAAGCTACCTAATTCAATAATAATAAGAGTTCTGTATCGCAGTGGAGTCTGAGCCATCCGACCTCTAAACTAGTCCGTACACAGTACACAAAGGTTCGACCTCCTCCTATCCAAACCGGGACCAAGTAACTCCCACAGATTGTGTGTGGTATACCGCCCGCCCCTGTATTTCACGGAATTGGGTGTTTTAGACGAAAACCTCACCTGTGTTGAATTTTCAATGTACTCGACTCGGACTTCTGCCACTTCAGAAGTCATTATTGTTCACCAATAAGTAAAATAACAAGTGCATTGTTAACTGCTCGTTTTCCAGTGTGAACCGTGCTTGCTGCAGACACAACGTAAATCGATGGTCACTTTTTGTCTATTCACTAAACACTTCCTAAACTATTTCACTTTAGTTTTCACTATTGGGTTGAATTAGATTCTTGGACACTGTTAATTGACAAAGTACCCAATTGGGCGTGATGAATTCCGTTCAAACTCCCAACGCTGGCTAAATTCAGAGTTACAGGCTGGGCGAACAAGGTACAAACCACGCCATTCTGGGACTGGCTTGGGTGGGGAGGGATACGGTAATGCTAGCAGCACGGCTGCCGAACTAACGGCTGCATCAACGCAGCATAGGCGGGGCTACGAAGAGGTGTAACGGGGTCAAATCGGACAATATCATTTGGAAGTGTTATTTTAACAATTTCGGAAATTACAAGACTGGGTCGAAATCTTGAGAGATATATACGTAGGTAGGTATAAAAATCAAGTTTTTTTTCCATGCTCATCGGAAACCATGGAGCCTGCTTCCACATGTCATAGTTTTTGGTTAGTTTTTTAATTTTGGAACCGGCTGTTGGTTAAATGCTGGGTAGTTTTATATCTGTTTCAGGTGTATTTTAATTTTTATTACACTCTGGGTAAATCTGTACCATTGTAATTGTCTAAACTGAATGACTGTGATATTAGTCAAACGAAGTACATGAATAACCCGTCTGAAAACAAAATCCCAAATATTCGACTATTCCTCACTACTATCCACATCGAGTCTCCTCTAGAATGACTATAAGTATTCAGGCACGTTGGGTTTAACAATAGCGAAAGTGGAGAAAAAACTTGTTATTCCTAATTCTATTTCTCGTTGATATTAGCCCCGATTTACCACATTTCATCTTGACAAATACTTCTAATTACCTCTTAATTGAAGGTTATTCCCACTAGGTAAACATTTTAACCTTGGAGTAAGAATGTGTACCTATGAAAAGAGACAGCTTCAAATGATTTTCGGTTTACTAGAAACTTTGCTTAGTTTGATTCAAGTGTTCAACTGTGGTTCAAATAAACATGTAGAGACCTTTTTTGATCTCTTTTTGTTACTAATATTTTAATGGTAATTTCTTCATCTCTATTGGACCCTTTTTGGCATCGCCATCCGTGATATGATATTCAACCAAGCGGCATCTACCTAGTTTAGGATGCCTTCGTCATCTGCTCTCCTCATATTCTGTAGGTGTTTGTCAGGAGAGCGAGTTCCTTCAATTCAATTCTTACAGTGTATTTTTGGAGTATAATGAGCTATAGAGCCTCCAAGGCCTCCAAGACAAGTCATGAAAGTGTAGCGTCGATGAAGATGTCCGATATGGAACATCATGCATCGATCTCAGTACTGGACAGATAATAGTTATTCAAATATCGACTGTACCGAGAGAGTTACAGAGATGATTACGCATGAAGAGTAAGATGACATGCACGAGAACCTTCGGTTGGGAGGATGGATTTTGTTGCTGATGGTGAGCTTATTCACTGCAAGTTGCATAGAAGATTTCATATTTTGCTTCACATAAGGTAAGGTTTTCTTATTGGTTTCTATTACGCTGATGAGTAGGCAACTACGAAACAGCGCTATCCACGGATGATGAGCTCTCGGAATTAAATCGAAAATACTCTATTCACTTTAGATTCTGGTTGCGTTCTTCTTAACGCACAAGAAACTTGATTGAGTCTTGGGTTGGTCGCAGAACAACGGAGTTTATTGGCTTCCTGTCGATGTCGTAGATAATTATCTACCTTTGGATTCTATGTTTCAAATTGAGTTTCAAACTGGTGACTGCAGATGTGTTACTTTTCAGGTTTACCCATAGTATAGTATAACAATGATCAGTTTGACGTTTAATTCATTAATTAACGTCAGATTGAATATTACACAGAAAAGCTGAATACACGAGAATGACTAGAATTTATAGAGAAGACTATTCAAGAGCAACAGAAAGTGCGATCTTTCTCAAAATCCAAACGGAAACACGAAGAATAATTAGAAACCTTCTGACTATGCAAATCTAAAATAAAGTTTTAGATTAGATACGTAAAATCCATTATTAATAATTAATATAGTTTTATTTGGCTTGTTTGATTGATGATCCATTTATTTTATGTAAATTCATGATGAACTACACTGATGATACCATCAGTGGATGATGTAGAAAAACATTATAGGTTGACAGAGTTTTACTATAATGAATTATTATATCATCAAAATGAATGAAAAGATATACCTTTTTATCAATGGTTATACACTTTTCAATTGGCGAAAAAAATAATCTTTCCAAATACAACTCGTTCTTCAAATTTTGTCGCAGTAATTTTCAATTTTCATCACTCAAACACGTTTATTTGGCAAAAACGTTCAAACAAACCGAATTCAGATAAAAACAATCGTCCTAAAGAACTCGTGATTTTATCAATCGGTTTGTTTTGACATTTTTGCCAAAGAGTTTTCGTGGAAAATAAAAAATTATCGATACAATTTTAAGCACTCATGATATGTAATAGAGAGATATTGCAATAACGCCAGCCAGTATTAAAGGCAACTTAGTGACTGGCACTATTCTGTGATTAGGAACAGAGATATTGAAGCTTTGTCTGTTCGTCCCTTATTTACACAGGCGTTCGTTATTCATAACCTATAAATGAAATCTAGTTTCTCAGATTTTTCATTCTACATAACTTATTTTATACAATTATTGTGATGATAGAATTACCAAAGGGTGCTTTGATATCGATATTTGTTGAAAAAGTCTTATAATTATCACCCGAATTGAAAATAAAGGAACTTTTAATCCGGCCTCAATCGTCCTCTAATAAAGTCAGGCAGTAGGTATTTTAATAAAGCTGTCCTTATTCCAGATTTACATTGCGCGTGCGTATATGTCAAAATAAGGACAACTTTATTACTGACTGACGTTATTATGAACTGCAATGTCTCTCTATTACCTTTGACAATTTTTTACAATCATTTTGATTTTTTATGTTTTCTTAGGCTTGTAGTGACTGGGTTAAATATAGTGCGCCAATGCTGCAGAAATTGATTGTTGCATTTATATCACAGCGTACTTGTTTTAATATGAAATGTGTAATTATATCGGCAGCCCACATACCTATTTTCCGAAAGCAGGTGCAACAATAAATTATCATTCGCCGCCACTGATCATCGCTAAGGGCTTTCTCCCATATCAGATGTTTCCTCAGCACCAGCCGCGGGCTAAGGGGCGTCAGCGGTCTACATTTGCGTCCTCCTACCGTTCCCCTCGCTATACACCCGCTGTAAGTTGACCCTTGTCCCTCTTCGGTTATTGAACACGGATTCCGTACGCTCCAAAAAGTGATTTTTTTTCGTTCATTACATAAATAAACCCAGTAAATTATGAGCGAAGGTATTTGATTCGCGTTTTGTTCCAGGATTAATCGATACGGTATGCTAAATAGGTATCTGCGAGTCTCGCGATCGGCATCCAGTCAACTCAGACTCGGGTACATGGACAAGATAGTTGAGCTTGAGCATCGTCCCCGAGTTCTGGGGCTGGTCGTCTCGCGGGGGTGTGTGCAGGGTTACGCCCACCGCCTTTGCAACGCACCTTCTTGTGCGAAATTAAAACTAGAGAGGCCTGAGGATTCGATTTAGTTTTGATTTGAATGTGACTGACTGTTCCAGTGTAACGCTATATCGGGTTGTAATCACGCGTGTCGCGTATTGCGGTTATCGTGGTGTGTTGTTTTCCCGATTTTTATTCAGTTTTCGAATGCTACGGGGGTCGTGCGAGAGTGATTATGCCAATGTGAAAGAGAATGTGCCCGTTTATACACCGATGATAGATTCAACGTTACAGAAACTATTTAAATTATGTATTATTAACAGTACAGTGCCAAAATGATTGTTATATAGTTTTTATCAACCGAGTACTTTTTTTATCACATATAACGTATCTATATAACCAAAGTGCAAAAATATATGTACAGGGTGGCCCACCTATCCTCTCTCGGACCAAAATTGCTGCTAGGCTAATGAAAATTGAGGAGAAAATCTGATCGGAAGTCTTTGGACGCTTGAAGTGCTATTTGAATTTATTTTCGAGTGTACAGGGTGCACCATAAATCCGTTAGCCAACATTAAGTTTTTATGTATCACCCTGTATATTCTTTCATTTTCAGAATCTGCTTCAGGTGGGCTTCTCAAATCGTTTTTATTTTTAGGAATCGGATGCAACGTTGCCAAGATATTCACATTTTGATGGAATTTAACGAAAAATCATGGACGAGGAAAAATATTCTAAAGAACCTATTATAAGACGTCAATGAGAGAATATGGGTATGCAAGTACCCCAGCTATGCACCAAAACACACATAATTTTGGAAGGCCCCTAATACACAGAGTGTTCTGAAACAACGACCAAACTTTGATATTTTTAACTTGCTGAAACTCAGTTTTTTCAAATGGAACACCCTGTATATTGATTCATATTCTGAGAACTCATCTAGCTATTCAATGGTAACTACCATATGAACTGTGGTCTAGTGATACCTCTGATAGGTAAATAACGACACCATTGAAAACACGTGTTATTCAACCTAACAATTTTATTCAAAACTACCAACATATTATTTAAATTAATCTGAATATCTGGAATATACTGAATTAGAAAAAGATTAGTTTCAAGTTTTTCTGTCCAAGACATTTTCTTGATAGATTTTTCATTATTTATTTAGTAGATTGCATAACTCACGCGACTAATCATACTTTCTTATATTTCACCTGCATCTGGGTGACAATTATTTAGTATTGGCATGAACATTTTTTATTCTGAATTTTCAGGCTCAGAGATATCGAATTCTCTCAACATTCTTTATTATTTATTTTGAAGAAGAATAAATTTCATCCGTTTCATATTCAATTGCACCACATGATTTCATCAGTCTGGATACAAGCATTTAATCTTCTCGTCATGGACTGCCAAACTCTTTCAAACACACCAAGGACTTTTCCAATTGAGTTACATCCAGCAATTATCCGATTTCGCGAATCATCCAAATTTGCCAATGGAGCAGCGTAATGACTTCAGAGATCCCAAAAAGAAATAATCCAGGGGGTTTAAGTCCGGGAATCGAGCAGGCCATTTCAATAAATATCGAAAATACGGTTGTCTCAAATTTTGTTCGTCAATTAATGTGTATCGAAAAAATCTGATCAAATTTTTCAGTTCTGGAGTCATACAGGAAAAAAAAAAAAAAAAAATTCTCTTTTGCCTGTCTTTTTATTTTGTTAAGTTTTTCTAAACTTTTGGCACTTGCCATAGTTATTGTAGACCATCCAAATATGTGAATGAAAATTATATAGAAAGTATCGGACCTGTATTTTTTATTGAATTTTTCAAATGCCAAGTCATACGTTTCATATCGGCGTCGTATGTTACGTGAAAGAAACATATCTGATCTATTTTTTATTTGTAAAAATTTCTCAAAACTTTTGGCACTTCGCCATAGCAAGTTTATGTAAACTATCCAAATATGCAATTGAAATTTATGTGCAAAGTTTCGTACAAGCCGGGCCACCCTCAACTTTTTATTTTCAAATACGGATCTGTATTTTTTATTGCATTTTTCAAATAGTAAGGGTCATGTTTCATATGAGTGAGTGTTTTGGTAATATCGAACAATGTAACTGAATTACGTCGACTTTTCCTTGATTATTCAGTTATCATTTTCTGACATTTTTAAAGTAGAGCTGTTGCTAATAGTTCACTAGTCCTAAAACACTTCGTATAGTTCAGATGAAAATACTACGTTTTGATATGAAACACGACTTTTGGCATTTAAAAAAATACAATTAAAACTAAGTACAGGACCGTATTTCATATCTTAATTAGTTAATAAGTTTGAACAAAAAAAAAAACAGGAAAAGATCATGGGGTATAATGGAGAAAAGAATTTTTAAAATTCAATAAAAAATATTAATAAATTATTTTTCTCATGGTTGTTTTTGTTTTATTGTGTAGAAAAAGAAAAAAATTATATGGATAAAATGTGATTGTTTATATCAAATTGTTTATTGAATAATATATAAACAATGAAAATTTAAATGAAAACAATTTTTTCTCAGTTGTTAAAGAACAAGGTAAATCATGATTTAAAAAAATGTTTCCTCTATAAGGATCACAGGTGGTGCAATCCATTATTTTTTCAACAATAAGAAATAAAATTTTTTTAAATAGAAAAAAGGAAAATTTAACCTTCATTTTCATGTGGCTTCTGATCATAAAAAAACGGATCAATAGTAACGTAAAAAAAACAATTTTTTCAATTATTTTAATTTTTAACTAAAGTACTTAAATAGTTGATGTAGTGAAAAATAACGAGTTTTTAATTTTTTTCAAGGGAATCTCTTCGGAGACCTTTCAAAAATATCTCCAAAAAAAGTCGGTGGAATAACACCGTTCCTAAAAGGTAACTACAATAAAAAACTTTCCGCGGCAAGTATCAGCATAAACTCCGACAGATCTGGTTATCAGAACTGTCGGGGAAAAACAAAGTTGCTGCAACTAATATATGCTTGCCGTTCTGATTCTAATCTAGTCCTTTCCTTTGGAGTGGTGAAACGGACTCAAGAAGAGCTGTGCATGATAACTCGACGTAAAAATGATACATCCTAATTCATAGAAATTATCTGTTCTACGATTATACCTCCATAGACAACGGAGTTGCCGTGGAGTTTTGAGCTTCTATATAAGAGAATAGCACTGATTGGAGCTTATGGAGTCATCAGAAGTTTAGATCCTTTCCTTTGGAGTGGTGAAACGGACTCAAGAAGAGCTGTGCATGATAACTCGACGTAAAAATGAAACATCCTAATTCATATAAATTATCTGTTCTACGATTATACCTCCACAGACAACGGAGTTGCCGTGGAGTTTTGAGCTTCTATATAAGAGAATAGCACTGATTGGAGCTTATGGAGTCATCAGAAGTTTAGATCCTTTCCTTTGGAGTGGTGAAACGGACTCAAGAAGAGCTGTGCATGATAACTCGACGTAAAAATGATACATCCTAATTCATAGAAATTATCTGTTCTACGATTATACCTCCACAGACAACGGAGTTGCCGTGGAGTTTTGAGCTTCTATATAAGAGAATAGCACTGATTGGAGCTTATGGAGTCATCAGAAGTTTAGATCCTCTCCTCTGCATGGAATAGGTATATGCCACCATGAAAATGCGGATCAGAGCATTTCTGAAAGAAGTGACCCAAAATATTTTACAAGATGAAATAATTTGTTTTGGCTTCAAACGAAGTCTGGGTACAAACAAGTCGGAGTGCTATCTGTGGTTCCTATAGATGACTTTGTTGCTCAGTTATCGTAGGGCCAAATCCGATTGCATGTTGATGGATCGAGAATTAGCTGTCCGTCCTGACCGGGTCTGCACTGATGATCGGAAGAACCGTGAAACTAGTATGCAGATAGTTCCGTTTTCGATTAACATTTGGTGGTTGTTACAGGAAGTATCGCGAAGTATGTTCCCGTAGAAAAACTTTGCAGGCGTTGAATTAATTTCTGTTGACGTTCGCCGACAATCATATAGTATAGGAGCGAACGGCTCGATTATATATAATCAATTTTCATTTTAGGAAAAAAAGGACGAAATCAATTGCCTTGATTACTTTTTCCTTATTTGACACAGAACAATACTAGGATACGGCATACCTGCAGCCTATACACGCTTGACCATTAATTCGTAACTTATAGTTTACTGTGTATGGTTACACTTGAAACAACTTATATATTTTTTCCATATAATATATTTGAATTACCTACATTTATTAAACGGGTTGTGGAATGTACCCACCCTTATCACACAAGGAAAACTATGAAATTGATGAATGATGGTCTTAAACTCGAAGATATAAAGAATAATCAATGACAAGAATATGAAAATCAAACTACAAATTCTTATCTCGCTTCATTTCAATTTATTTTGCTAGGTGATTGTAGTGATTATAAAAAGTAATTATAAATCGAATTTAGGCGGATAACCACAATTCTTTGGTATTTACCGCAAATATACCTTGGTCTTTCATGATAAATGACAGACGTGACGTCAACGTTTGCTTTCGCCTAAACCTTTTGCTTTAAACTCTGGTTTCCTGGTTATTAAAATTCAAAAAGTGTAAACAAAAACATTTGTTTTATTTCTGCCTTCTTCATGTTATTCCTTTGTTTTAATCTTAATTATTCTTGTTTTTCGTATTTTTGTATACAATAACTGTTAAAAGTATTATATTATAAATGGAGAACTTTAATAATGTGGAAAAAACCTGAGATTTGTGTGCTTATTAGCGTCCGAGTTTTTATTCGATGAAAATATAGCATTGCTTTTATATCATTTCATAAGGCATCAATCTCGTCAGGGAGGATTTTTGCTTTCAACCTCCTAATAAAAACCCGTCAACAGCAAATCTTGTACTTCCACCTGGTAATCTGTCCCTTCATAATTCAAACTCAGTAAATATGTAGTCGCCATATCGTGAAATATTTACTTAAAAGACCAATTAAAAACACGGTCAGAATGAGGTTAGTTTTCTTTTCGATAATAACCTAATAACCATAACCGAAAATGAAAAACAACTTTGGAGTGATTACCACAAAATTTTGGTGACAACTATGACATTAACCAGCTGATTCGTGACGTCATTAGATGAAAACCAATCTAATAACCAAAAACGCCTAAACGATTTGGTAAATATCAATTTAAATTGGTAAATACCAAAACATTTTGGACATCCGCCTAAATTCGATTATAGTAATTACCAGAAAAGTCTCATTAAATGTAAATTATTTGCAATGCAAGATAGTTCGCAATTTTTACGTAAATCTGTTTGTGATTCTTTTTTATTGATATTTTTATAATAAATATAAATGGATATCCATCAAGTATCCGTCGAATCAATTTCAAATTTAACAGATTAAAGAAAACATCTTTTAAGCTTTATACCTGGATGGGACTCGTCCACTTATTTTATTCTGTTCTTTATAGATATAATGGTTTCCGGCATGATTATAACTAGGGATTATCTATTGTTAAATCTTGAACATCCCAGCCCATTCACTTGAATAAACATTTTGTTGTGGTAACAGGCCGATCGTATATTATTTGCATTTCAATGCATGGATTTTGAAAAGATCGATGGACGGCACAATAATAAGAGATGTAAAGTATACCCCAACCCCATTTGTATGCATTGATTTTATTTTAGAAAACTTTATAGGAGAAAGGGGGATTTATAATTATAGGTACCTACAGGATAATCATTGGGGATTATTTATAGATGATAGAGTTTAATTATATGGTCATTAAATTTTAGACTGCTATCAATAGTTCAAATCAGATCATTTACATAAAGTGAAAACAAGGCCAAGGACTGAGGCTTGTGGTACTCTGTAACGTATATCGGCAATAATAC
The DNA here is from genome assembly GCA_958502065.1 of Chrysolina americana. Taxonomy (NCBI): domain Eukaryota; kingdom Metazoa; phylum Arthropoda; class Insecta; order Coleoptera; family Chrysomelidae; genus Chrysolina; species Chrysolina americana. The sequence continues at coordinate 102,037,200 of OY293410.1, read as the reverse complement.
TGGATATTGTTTTTGTTTTTACCATCTGTGTTCGACCTGACAAGTATGACTCAAACCATCTATGAGCACCACGTTTTCTTCCATAACAATTAAGTTTTCTCAGCAGTATTTCATCATGATTGACGCAGTCAAACGCCTGGACAAATCAGTTATTTCGACTGTCTAAATTATTCATTTCGGCACACCTTCAAATTTTATTTCATTTATTGATCTATAAAAATTGTTACTTAACTTTTTGATTTATTTTCCCCAACAGCAATTCTGATACTTTGCAATTCCATTCCATGCAACTAACCACTCAATACCCTTTCAGTTAAAATAAAATATATGTGACACAGCCCCAAACCACCAATTACTACCCTTATTCAATAACATATCTGGTCAATGATGAAAAAAATGAGATAATTCCAATGTTCGACCCCCCCTCCAAATGTACATGTACATGAATGTACAAATTTAGGAAGATTTAGGTTTGAATTGATTATATGTTAACTGAAATGGTTTACCTCAAGTTATGTGTGTGTAAATGATGGAAATAGTGCTACTATCACATTCAAGTGTTTTCGTTATTTTCTGTAAATATGGTTATATCAACAAGTAATAAATAAAATGTTTGTTGGCACACTCAACATCAATACAACAATTTATTCAACTAAAGATTTATTGTAATCTTTGGTAACATCAATTATTAATCTACATTTACAAATATACAATTCTTCTAGGAATGAACTTGGACGAAAAATGAGTTATCAAGAACTGCTATGATGTTGAAAAATAGTCATTAATGGGAACCCATAAAAAATTCATTTAAACAATAAATTATCAACCCCATATGTTCAGCTAGATGGACTGACTAGAACAAGTATAAACAGCCGATCAATCAATAATTTTGCTGAGATTATTTTCACAAGATAACAATTTGATCTCATCAGTACTGCCGACGTTTTGAGATTCCTCCTAAATTGAAAGAATTATAAAAAATCTCTAACTTTTCTTAAACCCAAAACCATCATGACTATAAAAATAGCCTGGTGAGGGGAGTATAAGAAATAGTACTTGACAAATTATAATTGGATCAATTTCAGATTGAAAAATAGCTATTTGCCTTGCTACCATTCCATCAGTTTTGTCATGAAGGTAAGTACCCATAATCAAGTACATATCAAAGGTCAACCCCAACTCAAAATTCAGTTGGCACAAATAAGTATTCAACTAGTTTCAAAATACAATCGAAGTGTATCAAACATTTTTCGAAAATATGCAAGTGAGATTTTTTCCTTTAGGAGTCGCATCTATAAATAATGTCACTCATTTTTTGCTCCCAACCCATTCATATCCTTTAATTTGCTAGTTTTCTCTGTCTTTATATGACTTCTCTCAAGAAATTGTGGTATATATTTATGATACATCACACAGCCAATCACACAACCAACTGAAACTATAAACATAATCAGCAACCATACGATCATGTTAATCACTTGCGTTCTCTCGAATAATTCTTGTCCGTGTTTTATACAAATTAAAGCCTCCGACACCATTATACAACCGTAGACCCAACACTGGGTACCTACGCGTTTACATGAGGTATCAGTTGTGTAAGTGTAGTACTGTCTCACAGATGGTGCCACTATCACGCCGATTAATAACAACCGCCCAGTGACCAAATAGTGAGAAGAAGGCAATTCGAATACATGCTTGAGAAAAAATGTGTTCAGCTCAGAGGTTTGCCAAAACAAGACCAACTGACATAAAGCAAATATTCTCATATAGGAACACTTGGGGTCAAGCCATCTTACCGAGGTCCAGCTCTCGGGAGTGAATTGCAACATGGCACGTTTTATTTTTCCCGTTGTACTATGGATGTCTTTTATACCGACCCATTTGTATTCGCGCATCTCGAGCATCTGACAAATTTTCAGCCCGCACCAAATTCCCAAGCCGTTACAGATCAAGACGTCCAAAATCAGCGCATCCCACCAGCATTCGATGAAGTTTGGCAACAAGTGGGCAAAAGCTAGCTCAGTGATTTCCCACATGCAGCTTATTGCCCAAAGAATGCCCATGTGTCTGATGAGAACTGCCTTGAACATCCATCCGAAGAAATGGCCCAAGGCAAAGACATCGACATGGCTCCATAGCCTTTCAGCAGTGATATCTGAACAGTTTACGCCATACTCCTTATCCGAATCGATGTGGAAGTCTTTTAATGTGGGGTCCAGCCAGAGGAGAATGTTCTTCACAGTCTTGTAGTTTTGAAAGAGCACAAAGAGGCAACCGAGTAAGTACAGCACGCTCAGGCCAAATACCATCCGCCATATTGCCGGGTGGGGACGAGTGAATGGTCCGTTAGGGAATGCCAAGACGGATATTATGAGGAAGAAGAAGCAGCAACATAGAAGTCCTGACCAGATGTTGTTTTCGATGTTGTTGGTGTCTCTGAAATTGAGAATAGCTGTTGAGTTTTATTTGTGACGATATAACTCAATGTCAAATTAGAAAAACTAAGCAAAATCATTCCCAATATATCCATTACTTCTCTCTCAACTTCAAATGGGAGTAAATCTTGCGTTGTCAACTCGTTTAAAAATATGTTTCACATTTGTAGTTTATTTTTAAATAACACTGACTTTTTGGGCATGTTTTTATATTCACCAAATTGGTGTGGTGGATTCCATTCGACCAATAGTAACACTGTAAATTTCAAATTGACAAATCAAAGGGCGAGTTTGCAATCCACCACACCAATTTGGTGAATATAAAAACATGCCCATTCTATTCACAGTAGATAGATAAAATAAAAGATCATCTTTGAATCTCGACAGTTCACTTGATTATTGTGGCTTTACTGAGAAGTTGACAAGTGCTTCTGTTTCATCAAATGATTATTTGATAAATCTTGAAATTGTTAATATCAAAGGAAATCTAATCCGATGAGATAAGATTCATAAGTTGTTTGATTTCATTAAATATTCGAATTTAATCCAAACTCTTTGTAATTTAAATGGATATTCTTTCAAAGGGTTCTGACTTAAGTTTCCAGTAAACACCTTGATTGAAGGCATCATCAACTCCATTTCAAACGTCAACATTTTTGATAATTCAACTGTTTTTCTATATAAGTGTGCCATGGTGGTTCCCATTTATTCCAATTGACCCGTCCAATGCTAGAAAAATCGAAATCCCGTCAAAAATACTAAATTGCGTTTTTTATGAGCAAATAAAGTTCGCCGTAATCGATTTTGGGGTAAAACTCAATTTTTTCAAATGGAACCATATTGGTACCCTGGTACCATTCATTAGTACTATTAATAAAAAATGTATTCATAGCTGGTAATAAAATGTGCAATAAATATAATCATAATTATAGCTAAAAAAATACAATTATTTTATACTAATTTAGTGTTAAGAAGACGCTTTGAAAACAGTTAAATTATTTCTTCAGATTGTCAAATAAATATTTGTTGGTTTATCGGTGTTTTTATTGTGTATTGGAAAAGTCTTTACATTTGTTGCTATTTTTGTTCAAAATGCCGCACATTTATACAAGGGATGTTTATTTGAAGGACCCTTGATTGGAGATACTTGAAATTTCTTCAAAATCAAATTGAGGACAGGTTAACTGAATTACCTGCCCATTTACTACAGGGAATGTATTTCCAACAAGTTGCCGCACATTTATACAAGGGATGAAGAAGTGGACATATTAATTATTTATGGTAAATGTAGAAAAAATGCCGTTGCGGCTAGAAACCTTTATGTCGACCGACAATGTCCAGCGAGAAATTATTTTAATCGTCTTGAAAATCAATTCCGAGGAAAGCCTAACCATGATCCTGAAGAAAACGTTATCATTGACGAAGGAACGGAAATTAATATTTTAGCTCGAATAGAAGTTGATAAGACTGTTTCTTTAAGGCAAATTGGGTTTGAATTGGAAATTAGTCACCAAACGGTAAGCCGAATCTTGCACAAACATAATTATAAATCTTTCAAATATGAATTGCACCAGTACCTGTACCAAAATGATTATGAACGTAGGATGGAATATTGCAATTGGATCTTGCAGAATAATGTACAGCCAAACAATGCTTTTTAGGGAAGGATTTTATTTTCGGACGAGTCTGGGCTTACAAATATGAGATTATTTAACCGACAAAATACAAGGTATTGGTCACAAGAAAATCAAAATTTATTGTGGGAGCGGACACCTCTTGATTTCTTCGTTCATGCAAACGCCGTTACAACCCGCGAAGACCTGGAGTTACGAGTAAGACGCGCAATTAATAGTATAACAGCCCAGCAATTAGCGAATGTTCTTCAAGAAACAGCTATGCGAGTTCAGAAGTGCATTGAGGTTAATGGGCAGCATTTCGAACAATTGTTGTAATGTTTTGCGTTAATTTTTTGTATTTCAAAGCCACCTTAGCAACTTCTCAGCATTAAATTAAAACAAAATAATCGTATTTTCTTATTTTCCATTATGGTTCCATTTGAAAAAATTGAGTTTTACCCCAAAATCGATTACGATGAACTTCATTTGCTCATAAAAAACGCACTTTAGTATTTTTGACGAGACTTAGATTTTTCTAGAATTAGACGGGTCAATTGGAATAAATCGGAACCATCATGGCACACTTAAGTAAATTGAAAACTGAAAATAAAATTATCAACAATTTTGTGTTTGAAATGTCACTTATGTAGTATCATTGCATTCAGAAAATTATGCAGATTTCAGAAATGCGATAATATACAGGGTGTTCTATTTAAAAATCGAAAGTTGGTATCACTTCCGGCGATACCGGAAGTGAAAAAAAAATGAATTTATGAAGTACTACAGGCTGTGCCTTAAGGGGTAACCACTGTACTTTTAATAATAATAAATGTCTTGTTTCAAAACAACCAATAGGCCATCAACTAAGATCTTTCAGCCCAAGAACTTTTCCTGGTATTGGTGGTATTCCATTGTCAAGAAAATGCTTCAAAATATTGTTACGAGATTGATAAAATCCCCTAGCAACGCCGCTTGAGTCGACTCGCAAGCGTATCGTCGATAATTGTTTCCTAGAAAAAGGCAGATGATTGTCGGTATTGAATATTTGGGATAACGGAACTGTCGCGAAGAATCTGGTTACACTACTTGAGTATATAAGGGCGAGACATTTCACTGGGATTAATTAAGAAGTTTTCATTAAGAAGTGATAAGCAGTTTTTGAAGAAGTATATAAATGTTTGGAATATTTAGCTAATTGTATAGATCTAAGTGTTTTATTAGTCAGCCAAGGAGGCTTATTGTGCTCTTGCCGATGAATGAATTATAATGATGATGAACATTTATTGAAATAGATCTAATATAAAAAAATTTATTGATAACAATGAATATCAATGGTAATAAACTGTCAATATTCATTTTCTTCATTGCTGTTATTCAATTCATGTAAATGATGTTAGTCCCTCTATAAACAGAAATGTGTCTTGTGATCAATAAAGTATATTTTTATGAACTTATACTATATTATTTACCTATTTTCGATTTTTTTATTACTGAGTAAAGGATGTTTAAATAGTAGTACAGTGGTTTAATTTACTGAGACTATTATACTTCACAAGAAAGCCACTGTAGAATGAAAAGTTTGTAATTTTCGTAGACCATTTCAAAATTTGGAGCAATGTTCTGATAGGAGAGTTTCTACAGACATTCTCCTCTCTAATATGTGTACAATGTAAGTACACTAGGGCAGTTGTCAAAATGATTTTGAATATTTAATTTATTGACAGTTAATGATCACATATATGAATATTTAAAACCCTTGCTATGAATACACATTCACAGAAGTAGAAAACAACCCAAAGTATACACATCCTGATGGTGTGTCGGCAAAATGTGTGTTGAGTGAAATTGACTTACTTTTGATGTTTGGGTAGTTTTCTACATCTCTGCAGCGTTAAAGATGTTTCAAAAGTCAGCTCTTTGTGCATTCACGCGAAGAAAAATATTGTATTTGAAATTTTGTTGCATACACAGATCTGAAATGTTTTTTAAATTACATTGATGGATGTAGCCGTTACTACATGGTAGGAGATCATCATAAGAAAAAAAAAAGAAAATTTCAATGTTTTTAAACCACTTTAACCACCACCAGTTAATTTTCTTTTTCTTATGTTTTTTAAATTTCTTGTTTCAACTACTCTAACAAATATATCACAAGCAGTCACTACCATGTAATTAGAAGAAAAATTATAAATCACTCTGGAAATAATTTATATCATTAAAATTAGTATGAAGGCACTATTAATTCAAATTCCAATACATCTAAATGGTGATGCTGACAACCCTTCTGATTTTTGTATTGTACAACAATATGACCACAGTTTTGAGCTCTCATTAATTCAGGAAATAACCAAAATTTGGATTTCAACATAACAAGAAAAGATTAGATAATTTCCCGTGTGGTTAGGCTATCGTTAGTTTTTAGATAATTTTAAATATTCATCTATGAACATACAGCCATCAATGATGATTAAAAATTAGAAATAGGTATATGTTTTTAATATGAATATAGGTATTTGACGAGTCAGTACAAATTTTCATCAAACTTTGTTCAATAGCTGAATACGTATAACTAGAGTGATCAAAGAGTAGGTATTTAAATTACAATTTAAATAATAAAACATTGAACTCACCTAACAAAAGCAAAGTAAATAACGGCTCCAATAGATATCAATAATAGCGTGATGGTATGTGGATTATAAAAAAAATGTAAAGATATATCATCCACCGGCTTCTCGTTGATTGTACTGAAGCTATCAAACCTCGATCTTGTGGAAGTACTCTTTGATTGAGGATTATTCATGTTTCAAATTTACAGGCATGTAGATGCATGTGGTAACTGGAATTTAAGCTGGACCAAGTGTTAATGTTTTAAGTAGTACGCATGTTGTGTAACATCGTGTTTAAGATGGTAAATCGTTGATAGCCTATTACTGAAACACTAAAATTATCTTTGATCTTTGACTTCAACTGATTTTCAAAGTGCGGTAATAGATTGACACTGATTGACAATTGACATTAAGTATCCCAATGATGGGGGCACGTTCAAGAAGATGCCACTGATGCCAAAAATAGTTTATTCTTGTTGAGGGACAGGGACGTTCGGTTTTTAGTTTTTATATAATAGGTCGTATGCATAAACCTTGAGCAAATGCTTCTACTCGGATTTATAGAGATAAACGTCTTCATTTTGATCAGTTATGAGAGAGACAAAAAATATAGTATAAACATTTGCTAACTTTTTTCAATACCACCCAATAAGTTTGTATAGCATTACTCCAGCATTGACAAAATTATTCTAGAACCAAATGAAATGAGTCCTTGTCATAGAAACATAAGTAAAAGGCGTTTAAACTGCACGTGCTTTAAAAACTCTGCATGGGCACGCATCTATCTGAATCTTAAATTTCTTAATACAAGTCGGTGTTGGCTAAATGCGCTGAGAGGACGAAACTTCGACAGAGAGAAGAAATGAAATGTCAATGATCAAATGTCATCTGTCGAAATAGGTGATTTTTCATATTTCGTTAACAAATTTGCATACTGAGGCTGCAGCACAAAAATATTTATTATTGGTAATTTGGTTATATGAAAAATTGAGAACCCGATATGACGGTAATCAATAAGGTGAGATTTATAATATGCTGATAATCGTATATAGCTGTTAACCCAACAGCTCTTTTGTTATTTTCAAAATGTCATTTTTATGCTTGTTCTTGACTTGAAATTTTTGTTAACATGGGACAAGGTGTCTCATCAAAATATACTAACAATGCACCAAGAAAAAAGAAACGAATATTAACTATTGAAAGTGATATCGAAGACTCTGAAAAAGTTGTAACAGAGTCTGTTGTCAATATCCAAGTACTACTCTGCCTGCTTTCCGAGAGTTATCCATGATTAATAGGTGATATATAATTTTTAGATGGAGGTAGATGGGCCGACCAAAGGCGAGGGCTTCAGATCATACTACATTACCAAGATAGAAGAATTACAACTCGTAGTTGCTGAAAAAAGCCAGAACTTACGTCGTCTCCAAGCTCAAAGAAATGAACTTAATGCTAAAGGTTAGATAATTCGTTATAAAATATTGGGACTGAATTAAGAGAATAGATGCTGTGGTATAAAATATAATAATAAAACCATCAAACTCAAACACTAGCATGAGTGTACCCAAAACCTCAGAGTATAAGGGTAGTAGATGACTACCGAGTTTAGGGCCACTTACTACTGCTTATTGGTGAGGCTGTAAGAAAACTTGGAAAATCATTCAGCACCACCGAAAACATCAGTAAGCCGCACCGAAGCGCCACGGCAAATAATAATAGCCGTCCTCTACCCGCACAGGTTATGCCTTTGGGGACACTCTATGAGTGTTTATGAGGGAGGTTATTATTATAGTACAGATAGAGTGGGTGTAATTCAAGCAAGGACTGGACACCAAGATAGGTATTTGGCAACCCAGATCACACTTGCTTTTAAACAAAGCATGCGTGGATGCCAACAATTCCAGAATAATTAAGAAAAAATAATCATGTCTGAATATTGGGCAGCTAAGACCTAGACTGCTTGGATACCAGTATAAATCTAAAAAATCTTATTCAATTCTGGATTCACAAAGGAAAAAATGAAAAGTTCTTAATTCTTCTTTTGCTTATATATTTTTGTTTTACGAATAATTTTTAAAACTTTTGGCACCTTCCCAAAGCAACTTTAGTAAATGTCCTTTATCTGACAGTCACAAACTATCCCAAAAAAATTTTTGGGACTTGAAAAAAATCCAAACAAAATTTTTGGCAGTATCAAGTAATTTCGGAGGTATAGGCATATTTTTCAATTAAGACTGGCATTTTTTAGGACACATTTCTACCACATTAAAAACACCCAAAATTATTCCTTTACAGCATAATGTACACAACCTAATTCATCCATATTACACTATTTTTATAATTAAAAACAGCATTTTTTTATCAACATTTTCAACCTTCTTTTAAGAACATTAAAAACAACAAATCTATGCAAAATGTTTAGTGAATTTATTTATGTCAGGTTGGAAATTATTCACTCACGTTTTTCCTAGTAACCAACTTGACAAATAAAATTCACTAACCATTTTGCCTAGATTTTTTGTTTATGTAGTTATATAGGGAGGATGAGTTTTTTCATAAAAAGTGCAGTTTTCGATACAGAAAAAGTGTAAAACAGGTCGAATCGGTTATTTACATTTTGCCAGTGATAAGAAGGAAGAATTTTGATTGTTTTTCCTTCCTTTTTTTGCGGTAGGAATGTGTGCTAGAAAATGCCAGTCATCACTTAAAAATAGGCCAATACCTCCGAAATTACTTGGGACTGCCAAAAATGTTATTTTTATTTTTTGTTAAGGAGACCAAACTATGTAAGATCCAAAAAACTATTTTTTGAGAGCTTGTGGCTATTAGTTGAAGGAATTTACTATAAAAATATGTGAATTAAATCTGTTTACAAAGTATTGTACAAATTGGAGCCTCAACTTGTTATTTTCAAACACTGACCTGAAGTTTTTGTTTCATTTTTTGTTAATGTCAAGTGTCATGTTTCACATTGGTGCAATATTTTCATGTAAACTACAGTTTTGAAAATATGGAACAAGTAAACCGGTAAAAGTTCAACATTTTTTCAATGCCATAGCAGCTGTAATCGAAAAATGGCAACTTCGTATTCTCTAATATTAATTGAACACCCACTAGGCCAGCGACTGACATTCTTCAGACTATTTTATTATTATTTAAAGAGATTCTCAAGGAGCGGTTACCACAAAAGCATCAGTGGTCCATATTGATTTTATTTATACTAGTTGAAATGTAAAGGATTATACAGGCCGTTTTTTATAGCTGATCCCACTATTGCTATCACCTAGGGAGCAATAATAATCTCTTTTCAGATCTTGAATATCAATGGTTGTTTTTGAAATATCCACCAAAAACTAAAATAGTCGAATTTTGTTTTTTGGCTCTACCACCTCCATTTCGAATGATATAAGAAAAAGTCAGGGGAACTTTCAATAAAGTTTCATATTTGTTATGATCTGATATAACCCATTCTCAATGCGACGTTTCGTTCATTAGATTCCATCAACTTATTTTTTTTTAAATACGGGCCTCTAGTTTTTTCATCACTTTTTTAGCCACTTGCACAACAAATTCAGCTATGTATTACAATACATGTGTTTTTGGCCTTTTTTTCCCCGAAAAAAAACATCCTTAATATTTGGTTGTACAATTCCCGTCAGTTTTGTCTCAAAAAAAAAATACAGAAACTTTCACTACTGTTTCATATTTGTTATATTCTTATATGAGCCAATTTCCAATGCGACGTTTCGTTCATTATATTCCATGGTCAAATTTATTGTTTTAAATGTGGGCCTCTAGTTTTTTTATATTGGAAGTCACCCTAGCTTTTTCTGATATCATTCGAAATGGAGGCGGTAGAGCCTAAAAACAAAATTAGACTATTTTAGTTTCTGGCGAATATCTCAAAAACAACCATTGATATTTAAGAACTGAAAAGAGATTACCAAAATTTAACCGACCTTGTAGGTCTCCCCGTTTCTGAGATAGCCATAGTGGGATCAGCTAAAACAATGGCCTGGATAGCGTACCTATGACAAATCACTTGAGGGTTTGCTATATTTTGCTTCGTGTAGATAGATTTTTAAATCTACTACTTTATAGTTTGCATTATAATAGAAAATAATAAAGTGCCGTATTATTATTATTATCAAAATGTTCGCATGGTTTGGAGAATAAATACACTCCATCCAACTAATACACTCTTTGAATAATATACCCTATAATTTTTTAGAGAAAAATTCTAAAACTGCCTTAAAAGATGCCTCTATCGAATGCTGATTACCTATAAAAGAGTTAACTCATTCCAATATTTTTATTTGTAGTTCGTATGTTGAGAGAAGAATTAATGTTGCTTCAGGAGCAGGGTAGCTATGTAGGTGAAGTGGTCAAACCAATGGATAAGAAGAAAGTCCTTGTAAAAGTGCACCCTGAAGGAAAATTTGTTGTAGATATTGATAAAAACATTGATATCAACGACGTAACCCCAAACTGCCGAGTAGCCTTGAGGAACGAGAGTTATACATTACACAAAATTCTCCCCAACAAAGTAAGTGTTTCCTTTAACGAGAACTTGTAGTACCACCTATTAATTTTTCAGTTAGTAATAACAATATTCATTTCTTAGGTTGATCCTCTGGTGTCTTTGATGATGGTTGAAAAAGTGCCTGACTCAACTTACGAAATGGTGGGAGGATTAGATAAACAAATAAAAGAAATAAAAGAGGTTATTGAACTGCCTGTAAAACACCCTGAACTTTTTGATGCACTTGGTATAGCACAGCCCAAAGGAGTTCTTCTTTATGGACCACCAGGTATAAAATAGTTCCAGGTTCTCAATGAGAATGTTTCAGATTAAAATATCGAGAGATACGTCAGGCCACTTAGTCTGAATATTTTGAAATATCTGTTTATATTTATTAAAGTGAGTGTAAATTAATTTCAGGAACTGGAAAAACTCTTCTTGCTAGAGCTGTTGCCCACCACACCGAATGTACGTTTATTCGGGTATCTGGTTCGGAGTTGGTCCAAAAATTCATTGGAGAAGGTTCACGCATGGTTCGTGAACTGTTCGTAATGGCTAGAGAACATGCTCCATCGATTATATTCATGGATGAAATCGATTCCATCGGATCATCCCGAATTGAATCAGGTATGTTCATTAATTTTTAAATTATTTTATAGATTTCGGGCACTACACGCTAAAATAAATACTGTGCAGTTTTTGCAGAATTTGCCATTAGTAAAATACCTTATTGTGAAATTGATGAGTTCACTGAAATGAAGGTATCTTGGACAGACTTGATAACTCGTAATACCGGCTTACTAAGTCGTTATTCCGACCTGCTCAGTTGTTATTTCGCAATTACGTCTTATCCACTCGTCATTTTGACTTACTAAGTCGTAATTACGAAATAAAAGTTGAAAAAATTACGACTTATTCGTAATTTCGACTTATTAAAACCTAATTACGAAATCAAAGCCGCGATTGTAAAATTACGTCTTACTAACTCGTAACTACGTCTCACTAACTCGTAATTACGTCTCACTAACTCGTAATTCCAACTTACTTACTCGTAATTCCACTTACTGAAAGTCGTAATTGTCAAACTTTCCAAGTTGTAATTCCGACTTACATAGACATAATTATGAGATCAAAGCTGCAATTGTAAAATTATGTCTCACTAACTCGTAATTCCGACTTACATAGATGTAGTTCGTTACTAAGACATAATTACGAGATCAGAGCCGCAATTGTAAAATTACGAATTACTAACTCGTAATTCTGACTTAATGAGTCGTAATTCCGACTTACTAAGGTTTAATTACAAGATGAAAGCTGCGATTGTAAAATTACTTCTTACTAACTCGTAATTCCGACTTAATAACTCGTAACTCCACTTACTGAAAGTCGTAATTGTCAAACTTTCCAAGTTGTAGTTCCGGCTTACATAGACGTAATTATGAGATCAAAGCTGCAATTGTAAAATTACGTCTCACTAACTCGTAATTCCGACTTACTAAGACGTAATTAAGAGATCAGAGCGCAATTGTGAAATTACGAATTACCAACTCGTAATTCTGACTTATTAAATCGTAATTCCGACTTACTAAGGCGTAATTACGAGATCAAAGCCGTAATTGTAAATTTTCATCTTATTAAGTCGTAATTCCGATTTACTAAGACGTAATTACGAGATGAAAATGTAATTGTCAAATTACGACTAACTCTTAATTCCGACTTGCTAATACGTAATAACGAGATCAAAACCGTAATTGTAAATTTTTGACTTACTCGTAATTCCGACTTACTAAGACGTAATTACGAGATCAAAGCCGTAATTGTCAAATTACGACTTACTCGTAATTTCGACTCGTTAAGATCTAATTACAAGATCAAAGCCGCGATTGTAAAATTACGTCTTACTTACTCGTATTTCGACTTAATAACTCGTAATTTCGACTTAATAACTCATAACTCCACTTACTAAAAGTCGTAATTGTCAAACTTTCCAAGTTGTAATTCCGACTTACATAGAAGTAATTATAAGATCAAAGCTGCAATTGTAAAATTACGTCTCACTAACTCGTAATTCCGACTTACTAAGACGTAATTACGAGATCAGAGCCGCAATTATAAAATTACGAATTACCAACTCGTAATTCCGACTTACTAAGGCGTAATTACGAGATCAAAGCCGTAATTGTCAAATTACGACTTACTCGTAATTTCGACTCGCTAAGATCGAATTATAAGATCAAAGCCGCGATTGTAAAATTACGTCTTACTAACTCGTAATTTCGACTTAATAACTCATATCTCCACTTACTAAAAGTCGTAATTGTCAAACTTTCCAAGTTGTAATTCCGACTTACATAGAAGTAATTATAAGATCAAAGCTGCAATTGTAAAATTACGTCTCACTAACTCGTAATTCCGACTTACTAAGACGTAATTACGAGATCAGAGCCGCAATTATAAAATTACGAATTACCAACTCGTAATTCCGACTTACTAAGGCGTAATTACGAGATCAAAGCCGTAATTGTCAAATTACGACTTACTCGTAATTTCGACTCGCTAAGATCGAATTATAAGATCAAAGCCGCGATTGTAAAATTACGTCTTACTAACTCGTAATTTCGACTTAATAACTCATATCTCCACTTACTAAAAGTCGTAATTGTCAAACTTTCCAAGTTGTAATTCCGACTTACATAGAAGTAATTATAAGATCAAAGCTGCAATTGTAAAATTACGTCTCACTAACTCGTAATTCCGACTTACTAAGACGTAATTACGAGATCAGAGCCGCAATTATAAAATTACGAATTACCAACTCGTAATTCCGACTTACTAAGGCGTAATTACGAGATCAAAGCCGTAATTGTCAAATTACGACTTACTCGTAATTTCGACTCGCTAAGATCGAATTATAAGATCAAAGCCGCGATTGTAAAATTACGTCTTACTAACTCGTAATTTCGACTTAATAACTCATATCTCCACTTACTAAAAGTCGTAATTGTCAAACTTTCCAAGTTGTAATTCCGACTTATATAGACGTAATTATAAGATCAAAGCTGTAATTGTAAAATTACGTCCCACTAACTCGTAATTCCGACTTACTAAGAAGTTATTACGAGATCAGAGCCGCAATTATAAAATTACGAATTACCAACTCGTAATTCTGTCTTATTAGGTCGTAATTCCGACTTACTAAGACGTAATTACCAGATCAAAGCCGTAATTGTAAAATTTTGACTTACTCGTTATTCCGACTTACCAGGACGTAATTACGAGATCAAAGCCGTAACTGTAAAATTACGTCTTATTAATTCGTTATTCCGATTTACTAAGACGTAATTACGAGATGAACATGTAATTGTCAAATTACGACTAACTTCTAATACCGACTTACTAAGACCTAATTACGAGATCAAAGCTGCAATTTTAAAATTACGTCTTTACTCGTAATTCCGACTAACTCGTACTTTCAACTTACTAAGACGTAGTTATGAGATCGAAGCCATAATTGTAAATTTCTGACGTACTATGTCATAATTCCGACTTTCTAAGACGTAATTATGACATCAAAGCCTTAATAGTAGAATCCCACTTACTTTGACCTAAATACGAGATCAAAGCTACAATTGTAAAATTAGTCCTTACTCATAATTCTGAATTTATGTCATAATTCCGACTTACGACATTAAAGCCGTTATTATGAAATTACGTCTTACTAACTCGTTATTCCGACTTACTAAAAGTCGTAATTGTTACGAATCACTAACTCGTAGTTCCGACTCACTAAGTCGTAATTCCGACTTACTAAGACGTAATTACGAGATCAAAGCTGCAATTGTAAAATTACGTCTGACTAATTCATAATCCCGACTTACTCAGTCGTTATTACGACTTACTGTTACTGCGAAGTAATTGTTAAATTACGTCTTGTTAACTCGTCATTCCGATTTACTAAGACGTAATTCTGACTTACTCAGTCGTTATTACGACTTACTACGAAGTAATTACGAGATCAAAGCCGCAGTTGTAAAATTAAGAATTACTAACTCCTAATTCTGACTTACTGAGTCGTTATTACGACTTACTACGAAGTAATTACGAGATCAAATCCGCAATTGTAAAATTACGAATTACTAACTCGTAATTCTGACTTACTCAGAATTACTAACTCGTAATTCTGACTTACTCAGTCGTTATTACGACTTACTACGAAGTAATTATGAGATCAAAGTCGCAATTGTAAAATTACGAATTACTAACTCGTAATTCTGACTTACTCAGTCGTTATTACGACTTACTACGAAGTAATTATGAGATCAAAGTCGCAATTGTAAAATAACGAATTACTAACTCGTAATTCTGACTTACTCAGTCGTTATTACGACTTACTACGAAGTAATTATGAGATCAAAGGCGCAATTGTAAAATTACGAATTACTAACTCGTAATTCTGACTTACTCAGTCGTAATTACGAGTTACTCAGTCGTTATTACGACTTACTACGAAGTAATTACGATATACTGAGACGTAATTATGAGATGAGACTAACCAACGCGTAGTTCCGACTTATTAAGACGTACTTACGAGATGAAAGTCGAAATTGTCAAATTTTGACATACTAACTAGTAATTTCGACTTACTAGGATGTAATTAAGAGATCAAAGCCGTAATTGTGAATTAACGACTTAATAACTCGTAATTCCAACATGCATATGACCCTTCTATGCTTCCGTACAATCTAATCATCTCTGTGGCTCCGATTGTATTTGAGTTCATCTTTTATTCGGTGAAAATTAGTGACCAAACATAAATAAAAATGGTTCATTTTCAAATTTCTATGGTTTTTCTAAGGCTCTGGAGGTGACTCTGAAGTTCAAAGGACGATGTTGGAATTGCTGAATCAACTCGATGGGTTTGAGGCCACGAAAAACATCAAAGTTATCATGGCTACAAATCGTATCGACATTTTAGACCCTGCGTTGCTTAGACCTGGTAGAATCGATCGTAAAATAGAATTTCCCCCACCGAATGAAGAGGCCAGGTTGGATATTCTGAAAATCCATTCTCGAAAGATGAACTTGACCAGAGGTATTAATTTGAGGAAAATCGCCGAACTCATGCCAGGAGCAAGTGGCGCTGAAGTTAAGGTATACGAATATATTCAGTTTATTTTGTGTAAATTCATGTTAACTACAACTTTTGTCTAATTTTCATCGGGTTTTGTATAATAAGTGATGTGTAAGTTGAAATGAAATACATACACCAACGATTACTCACTTAAATTATCGATTTACGATGTCCAACACATACAGACAAATTCAGATTTTTCAACTCTTTGTTTTACTTCTAGGGAGTTTGTACTGAAGCTGGTATGTATGCGCTGCGGGAGAGGAGAGTACATGTTACTCAGGAAGATTTTGAAATGGCCGTTGCCAAAGTTATGCAGAAAGATTCTGAGAAGAATATGTCTATCAAAAAGTTGTGGAAGTAATTTCTTTATAATTTAATTTTGCTTAAGTAATAAACAATACAATCAGAATATACTTTTATTCAACCTCGGATAAAAAAAATAATCGATTATAGAGTGTATCCTTATTTATCTTTTGATATTCAACCTGAGACAGATGTGTTAAATGTTGACCAATTCAAAATTATTCTAGAATCATCAATCAAAGAAGGAAACTGAAATATATTGGTGTATATAACGGGTAAAATATCGAAAAATATAATTACTATACACTAAAATAAACTGGCGACGTGCTTTCAGATTGGTTTAGAACTCAATTCACCTATCAGATGTTAGAACACCAACTTTAGTTGTCAACTCCGAAACAGTGAACTGAGTAGCTGTCAACATGAAAAGTTTCTTTGAGAACATGAGATCGTTAATCGCTCTTGTTGGAGAAACGTCTATCGTGACGAACTCGTTATCAACATTGAACTAGTGTCGAATAATTTTCCCCAAACTCTGTCGCCAAGTTTTAGACAAATACACAGCCTTTAATAGGCCTAGCGGTGAAAATTTTAACTGCGAAATAATACCCAAGTCCGACTGACGAGTAATATCAATTGAGATGAAAAAAAAGTGAGGGAAGATTGACGAAAGAAGGGCAATTTCATCTGGAAAATTTGCGTCTATGGACAGAAAAGTTACAAATATTTTTAGTTCAATATGCGTAAATTATTAGCCAATCTAATTTGGCCTGAGTAACTTAGACGGAATAACTATAAAAAATTGTATTAATTTTTCGAATCAGACACGCCTACTATCCAGGTCGCTTATGTCAAGTCTGGTCGATAACAATTCTAGCAACCAAGTCGTGTGGTGTTGTCTTGTCATTTGTCATTCTAGTCAAGTGATCTGTGCATGTGTCAAATATCTTGATTTCTTGATTATAATTTGTAAATGTCGTCTTTGATATAGTAACCTAAATTCATTATTTATATACCTTTTATCTATTAAAATTAGGTCGATATATTTAAGAATCATATTAGCAAATTCTCAAGATGTCGAATAAACAACAAAACCGTAGAACGAAATGGAGTCTTGAAAATGTGAAGCAAGTATTTTGTAGCCTAATTACAACTCCTGTTTTACTGAATACTTTTTTACAGAGTGAGTCGTGTTTCTGCCGAATCCTTAGCATCACCACCAGGATATAGTGCTTCGAGTGTTGGTTCAAACAGTGATGTTTCTAAAAAAACTAACGTGTCTCGTCTAATAACGAAAAAGTCGTGGGACCTTGCGTTAGCTCCAATGAAACAAGTACCTATGAATCTCTTTATAATGTACATGGCTGGAAATTCCATATCAATATTCCCTATCATGATGGTAGGAATGTTGTTAATGCGACCCCTACAAGCCATTTGGTCTACAAAAGCAACTTTCAAAATGATGGAAACCTCGAGTGCCATATTGCAAATGATCGTTTACGTACTTGGCAATTGTGTAAATATAGGTTTGGCACTTTATAAATGCCATAGTATGGGGTTGCTACCAACCCACGCCAGTGATTGGTTAGCATTTGTGGAGCCTCCTATTCGACTAGAATATTTGGGTGGAGGAATAAAACTATGTTAATTCTAACATAATTTTTTATTTATAATAGGTGTTTAGGTATTAAAATTATTAATATAACATATTCGAAAATCGTAGCTATTCTTTTCTATGCTTCTCTGCAAAATCCTTTATTTTTCCGTATAAAGCTCCCGGATCATCTACCCGGGGGATCTATAAAAAAATACACTAGGTTACTCCACTCCTCTAACATCTTGTGACAATCCTTTTCTTCCTCGGCTTCAAATTTCAATCAGATTTGAACTCGTCAACAAGTTGAACAATATACGAAAAATATCATTAATTAACAAGGGAATAATATCAGTAATGAACTGTATTAGTTCTATATCACTTTTAATAACAAACAGGCATTATCTAGGAATTGAGATTACATAATAATGGTGTTGATGCACTATTCATTTATTCATGTTCATCAAATTTACCACTTTACTTGAAGTCTATAAATTGATTAAGATACAAACAAGATTCCTTTAAGAAAAGTTCATGTTTTCTAGCCTCAAAAATTACCCGTTTTGGGTGTCTGAAACACATCAGAACTACATAATTAAAAATATTGAGCAATATAATAACATTCCTGATTTAGTTTGAGGATTTTGATCTGTTGCTAGTAAAGAATACCAAAATGAGCAAAAGTGAAAATTCTTATAGTTTCCAATTATACACTGATCAGATCATCAAAACAAACCAGCCACCCGTATGTTGTATTGGTCCCCATATCTGTATACATTATTTTAGATGATTACTTATATTTTGGCTTACGTCGTCATAATAGTTGATAGATTCCTACTTCTTTCTGCTTTCTTACGTTTTGATTGCTTGTATCTGCAGTTTTTTCAGGTGAATACAGCATTCACCTGAAACAATCAAAAAGTGAAGTAGAAATCTTTCAACCAGACGACTGAAATGTGTAATCAAGTTACTAAATTTCAGAAGAACAAATTATATGTTAGACTTCTTTGTGCGGTTAGTATACTTGCTAGGCTACAATTCTAAACAAGGTTTGTTTAAAGGTATAATATTTTGTTACTGCTTGAATGAATATCATGAATGTTTTGTTTGTAAACTACTGTAAACATAAAACTCGTTCAAACCTACACAATACAACATCAATTTACAAAATAAAATCACTCAAAAATTGCTCAGTTTGACTTACATCATAATTTTGGCTAACATAAACTCCAGTGTAAAATCCTACTAAAAATGATAACTGAAAACGAGATCAATTATTATAAGTCAAACAAATGGTGATGAGCGTACAAATCCTCTAAACATTTTTTAAAAATATTTCCAATATAAAGATAAAATTTCAATAAAGGAACAAATGCGAAGTTAATACATTTGACAGATTTGACTTGGATAGGTTATGTTTGTCACATGTCTCGGAACGAGCATAGTAAGATTTTTACGAAGGACCATTGATTTCTATTTTCCATGTTTGTTTTCAAAATGACCTCGCAATGATGTACTACAGTGCCCCCCCCCCCAGCAGAAAAAAGGAGTTTGGTCTTCTATATCAGTTCCCCTCAAATCATAACCCAGTAATTTAATGCTGTGCAACGGCCTGCCCCCAAGCATCCCTGCTAACATTTTTACATCTCATGCATATACCAAGTACGTCAAAAACTGACTGCTAACTTTTATTTGAACCACCGATTTCATATATACTAGATGAAGCACTCCCATATGTACGTGAAAGCTTTGTTTGGCTCAATAATAACGCAAACAATTGACAGTTTTCCTACGCAACTAGGGAACACCAGCCCACTAGCTCATAATCACAAAGTGTGCTCATGACACCACCAGTGGCGGTTACTTGAAAAGGAATGATACGCATAACCACTGTTCACAAAATCAACTGCACTGCTGCTGCTAATCTGATAACAAACCGTTAAGTTTTTACATTTCCTTCGTGTTTCCCGTCTAGATGTTTATCGGCGAATCACTCGAGCTCAATATTTCTCGTCATCTTGCGAACTGCGCAACTACGGTAACAGAACCTCTACGAACCGCCACTGTTGAAAAACAAATTGGTTGCGTTATTTGTGTAGGAAAAATCTGAATAACTCTGTATAAATTTGCGTTGTTTAAGGGCCACTTTGGTTTTTGTTTACTTCTCCCTCTATCCATATAAGAACTCGTTGATTTGAACTCGGTGAAAGAATTCGTCATACTCATGCTAAAATCGGATAGAGATCTCCTGTTCATTATAAAGTGAGATCGCCGAGGTTTAGCTTTTTGTAAAACCAGGGTACATACTAGAAAGATTTGTCACAGAGGTCAACAACCAATATACCGGTTACATATGCGTTCTATGTATACCTTTTCATTGAATGCTTTCTTTCATTAGTGAAACTCAGTGGCGCACCCAGGAGGGGGGCACAGGCCCCCCGAACTCCTACACACAAACCACTATTTCTCTCACAGTTTGTAAGCGAATTTAAAATAAATAGCATTCTATCGCTATTCTTAAATACACGCATAACCTTGACCAAAAAAAAAGTCGCCTGCGGCGCAAAAGACAATCGCCTGTGGCGCAATTTTAGAGCCGTGTGCCCCCCCAAAATATCATTCTGGGTGCGCCACTGGTGAAACTAGTGCCCATTTTTTGTATCTCCACCAAAAGATACATGAAATAAATGAGCACTTGTCTCACCAATAAAATATTCTGAAAAGTTAATAAAAACGAATCTTGTTGGAATAAATAAAAAAATATATAATCAAAAGCCATAAGAACGAACACAGTGATCGAAAAACGAGTATTAAATATTCCACAAAAACACTTTATGAAAACTAAAAATTACTTGCTCTTGAAAACTATATCAAAAAGTAATTCAGTCTTACTACTGGACCATAAATAATAAATTTTAACGTCTTTGAAAATATTTCCATGAAAACAAAAAACACTTACGATTTTAAAGAAGAAGTTACTGATCAACACCTTTATTGCTTGGTATGGCGATGAAGCCATTCTGAAGCAGTCCTTTGAACCTCCCTTTGTGTAATATATATGATGCTCCCTCATCACAACACCTGGAAGAAACAAGTTTTGGTATGCACTGGCAATAAAAGTGTATTGCAGAAATCAACTCCGAGGGTGAGATCTCTGTTCTTTGGTTTTGGCGTAGTCCCAACTCCCAACCAGGAACATGAGTGAGTCAATTTGTTGGACAGAAACTTTTTAAAAATCCTAGTTATGGTCTTTCGAACTCTCTCCACCGATGGACTTATGTATTTCATCAAAAACAAAAAATAATTTAGTATAGATATATAACACATCATGCATGTTTGGAGTACCGGCCTCTCTGAAAAATAAAAATATACCTATCCACTCATTTTTTAATTAGAGATGGAGAAAATAATGAACATTTAACAGGAAGACTCGCTTCTCTTTAAACATTAAACATTAACGAAATCAGTAAAAGGCCGTGGCTCACGGTCAAATAGTTTGGTCAAACTGCATTCAAGTGAAGTCATTTCTAGTGGTTTGCTTCAAGATTGGTGAAATAAACCGATAGAAATTACGTCACCTCAGAACAGTTTGATCAAACTATTTGACCGTGAGCCACACAGTACATAAACAAGATTGATTGGCAAAGCGATGAGCTGTCAAATATCAAAATGTTGAATATCTAGCATTTAGTATTTCCTTTTCATTCTCTCAAGTAGCTATATGTATATATCTTATCTCGTTTCCTGATATTGGTTGCGAAGGATCGAAGGAAACATAATTGGGACTTTTTCATGTGAAGGTAAGGTTCCACGCAGATTTATGGCGAATTCCATTGGTAAATCTAGTGTTGCACTAATTTTGCACCAGTGTTGCATCTATACTGCACTGTTTATCTCCAAAATGTGAACCAGTTCATTCTCAATGGAATACGAAATATGACTGAGACTGATATATATGCCAAACCTCTGGACACATCTCAAATAAATGATTTATTTCCTGCGAATATATAATGATGAAAAGTGTTTGACGCCTATAGCTTTTACAATACAAAGTTAAAATTTGAAAAATCAAGTAATATATTTCATTGGCAGTACCTATATGACTTGATGGAAGGGTTTCTTCAGGATGGAATCCCTCATCAATTCTTTATCATACATCCTCAAAAAAAAAAGTGATGAGAGGAGAATATTTTTCATTTATTGTAGTATTCAATTCGAATAAATCTTCTCCTTTTGTCTTTACATTACACCAATCCACTTTGAGAGTCACATAGGTACCATATAAAAATGCCAGCAGATGAGATTATAAATATATTTTTCTCTTATTCCGCATCATCACTGAATTTATGGACATTTTCTAAAAATTGATATATCTTCATCACTACTTGACGATGTAAAAAAAAATGCTACTAGGAGCAGTCTGTCTTTTTAAATGTTTGAGTTTGCCGCCATTTTCACAAATGCACTGACTCCGCACGACCTCAAAGAGCACGTGCTAAAATTATTGCACTGAGTTCAAAACTAGGTGCACCAGATTCCCAATGGAATACAAAACTCTACAACAGTTTTACCAATGGAATACAAAAAGTTCACTCCGTGCGCACTAGTTTTACCAATGGAATTCGCTATTAAAAAGAAAGTTATTTTCTGTTGGTTCATATTTTTTCTTAACCATGATTCGCAAAGAACAAATAGGAAATTTTATATATCGAGGAGAGTATAATGTATCCATATGTTTATATCCTATAGGGACATTTTTATGCATAGCTAGCATGCTAGGAACCGCACGTTAAGAGGTAAGACCTCGTCAATCCTTAGCTCGCACAAGTTTCGACTTCTGAGGGCTGTCGTTCGTGGGGGGGTGACAGCTGGTTAACGGAAAAAAACAATTTCAAACAAAAAACAATGTGCTTCATGATATATCTCATGTACATTATATCACATTGTTGACACGAATGACCATGAGAAGTTTGTATCCAACTTCACATCCTAGGTACATCGCATAGATGTAAAATATAAAAATAATTATGTTATTCTTAGTAGTAGAATTTGTATATTAGGATTATTTCTATTTCAAATAAAGATTATTATTATTATTATTATAGATGTAAAATAAGTACATCCGTAGTACGTATATTCAAGGTTACATGTTGTGTACATCGATATCATAGCATTGTTAACAGAGCAGTTTATTGAGGAAGACCCATTGTGACAGGGTTGAGAGCCAGCTAAAAGGCTAATGAAGTCAAAAGCGCGAACTAGAGTCTGTAACCCCCAAAGGCCTGCACGATCCGTTCCAAAATCCTTGTTGAGGCACTGTTTGCCGAACATTATTAACACCTCACTGTGACCGTTCGACTTTCCGCATGGATAGTTATTGCTAGTGATATTCAGTAAAATTGGAACGACAACATCACAACCACAGGATAAAGAGCGTTCTTTTAAGTATTCTACTGGAGCAGCAATGTTCAGAGTGATATTTCTTGTCAGCTTATTGAACCCGAATTACTTGGCTGACGTCAATCTTTCAGTGGAAGCAAATTTCTCGCCAAAACGAATTTTTTTATGTCTACAGTGACTTCACATGAGTTCATCGCCAGAGCAAGGTGTTCCATCTTCCTTTGGAAGTAGTTCGTTACCAAAATATCACTCAACAACGTCAACCGGCAACTACTGTCATCTGTCAGAGTCAGCCCTCAAACTGTCAAGTGCTGGCAGAATTTTTTCAATTTTTTATTTTCTAGTTTAGTTTTTTTTTGTAGAAATCTTAATAGTTGGTCCAAGGTCTGAGCTAACTTTGAGGATCATGGACCATTCATTATCAAATTTTGGTAAGGTGAACTGTGTATTAATTGCAGAGTTTTAATTTCAATGAACATATTGTGATAAGCCATCCATCACTATACCCCTGTCTTTTCAGAACTATCTGAGAGCACTGTGAAAATTGAAACTAGCTCAGAAAATGGCTCGGGCTCAGATAAAAGTGATCCTATTGAGATGGTAGGTTACGCTGATGTTGAATCATCAAGTAACAAGTCGGATGAAGGAAAATCAGATGGAGGAAAATCTGATGAAGGAAAATCAGATGAAGATTTTGATAACAATTTACCCCAAACTGTTACACTACTGAGGCATGAAAAGACTGGTTCCAAAGTGTACCTTATTGGAACTGCACATTTCAGCAAAGAATCACAGGAAGATGTTGCTAAGGTCAGTCTTTTTGAAGAGTTCTATTCCATTTTTAGTTTTTGGCATTGAGTTATATTCATTATTCCAAACTGTGGGAAAATCCATCTAAAAAGAACAACTGATGCATAGTCAAATCTGTTTTCGTGGAGAATTGTTTAAATTTTAATATCGTGTAGTGTTTGATGTATTGAATGAGAAATTGGGAAAAAAGTGGAAAGCATCTTTGGATTTGAAAATATTCACCTGAAATTAAGTACCGGAAAGTATTATTGGTGACATTTTAATTTTTTTCCAAATGGCTGGCATAAAAACTGCATTATACCAATATTTCACCAATTTTATCGAACATTTTCATAAGAATAAAAAAGAAACACCACAACAAGCAGAATATGAACAATTTGAAATTTTAAATTATTGATTGTTAGCTCAAAAAATATTTCAATAATGTGTTTAATATTTAATATCAATAATTCCAGGTTATCACAAATGTTCTCCCCCATGTAGTAGTATTGGAGTTATGTTGCTCCAGAACTAATATTCTGTCTTTAAATGAAGCAACAGTTATGGAGGAGGCCAAGAATATTGATATGCAGAAAATTATGTCCACCATTAGGTCTAACGGTGTGTACAACGGATTGATGTATCTGCTTTTGCTCAATATGAGTGCTCACCTAACTAAGGAAATCGGAATGGCACCAGGAGGTGAATTCAGGGTTGCATATAAGGAAGTAAGTATATTTGTTTTCATTCCAAGAAATACAAATAAACAAATGTTCAATGTGAAAACTAAAATTTTACAAGAAGTTCCTATATTTCAAGTTGAAATACCGAATTTTTATTGAGAAGCAGGTTTATTTGATGGTAGTGAAGCGACTGTGGTGCTAGAAAAACACTAGTCTATTAACTAGAGATTGAATACATGTTTTTGATATTTTTTAATGCTGGTTGGTTGATTCTCTCAATTTATAATTTATACTTTTTTCAGGCATCCAAAATTCCCCACTGTGGCGTTCATTTAGGAGATCGCCCTATTAATATAACTCTACAAAGAGCTCTTGCAAGGCTTTCATGGTTTCAAACTGTTAAACTAGCATGGCATCTATTAACTTCAAAGGAACCTGTCAGGTAGGTTGATATTTACAGATTTTCAGCATTTTTATTTCTTTTTCTTTTAGCGTTGAAGAGATCGAAAAATGTAAAAATAGGGATATGTTGGAGCAGCTTCTTGCCGATTTAGCAGGAGAATACCCTGCTTTTCGTGAAGTTTTCTTAGATGAAAGGGATATCTACTTAACCAATTCTCTACAGGCAGCTGCTCTTTCTAAACTGACTCCCAAACATGTAGAGGGTAAGTAAAAATTAATGAACTTACCAGAGGCATAGGAAAGAACAGAAACAAAATAGCTATTTGTGTATTAAAAGTGCAAAGTAATATTTTGCCGCTTGAGAAAAAAGTTTGGCAATGTCTCAAAAGCGGCAAAGTTTTTGCGCTCGAATTACACACAAGATTTTCGGTACAACCGCAGATTTTACAAAAATTGGTTAAAATCAATGATTATTGACAACTTCAAATTTGATAGTTCAGATTTTAAAAGCATTTTTTTTTGTAAAAAAAAATTACTTGAGTTTAGTTTAATTTACATATTATTGTGTTAATTTATGATTTAAATTTATGTGTAACAATATCTGAATATTTCAGGAATACTTCTAATACTTCTTTCCTCATTAGTGATGAAAAACCAGGCGAATTCTTACTCAGTATTAAATGTATTTCTTGGAAAACATATATGTTATATTTTGAAGCAATTTTATTCATTATTCTTCTGGGAATATTATTATATTTGATCGACGTTGTTGAACAAACCATTTTTCAACAGATGTTGGTCGCAGTTTTCAATTAGAGCAGTTGAGTATATTGAACTGGAATGGCGTACTTGGACATGGCATAATTCTTCAGCCATCAGAAGTCGAAACTTGTGCGAGCTAAGGATTAACGAGGTCTTACCTTTTAACGTGCGATTCCTAGCACAATGTGAATTATTTAGTAAATATACATTTCTACTATGATTAGTAAAATGAAAAGTTTATAATCATAACAATTTTTTAATTACTTTCTATAACGAAAGTTTGTAATTTGCTTTATTTATAGCTCTATTTATCGTAATATACATAGTTGGTGGCCGGTGGCTCAGCGGTCTGATGCGCAGGCCGTTCGAAACTCCAGCATAGCGATAGTCGGTTCGAACCCGATGTAGGTACAAGATAATTTTTTTCAACTACTTTATATCGGATCGATAGGCGACCGCATGCCTTGTTGAAAAGCAAGTGTATTGTGAGTTGTCTAGATGCCAATCTCTTCTGATGCTAGCTTGGCGTGCACACCGACCACCCGAGGTGGTGCTGTAAGTTTTCCAGGTTTTACTACAGCTGAAAAGTGAAAACGCCCCCTAGCGCCACGGCAAATAATAATATTAGCCGTCCTCTACCCACACAGGCTATGCCTTTGGGTACACTCAACGAGTGTTTATGAGGGAGTATTATTATTATATTAGTATTATTGTAGTTATATGATGCAGAATAAATTCAATTACTTATAAAAAAATAAATTTCTGCCAAGAAAACTCCCTCAGAACGATGTATTAGACTTTCCAAACATATAGTTTTGTAATTTCTTTATAACCAAAGTTGGAAATTTTTATTTTAACACTATCAAACGTTACATGGAACGTGCAGAGTGTAGGTGAAATAGTTGATTAAAAAAATATTTAATAAAACTGTGGATAATATACCAGCTTATTAAGATATTAAATTCGGACAGATCAACAGATATTTAAATTACACAAATAACGCAATAAATCACGAAATTTCACTAATTTCACCGATTTTTATTGAATTTTCACGAAGAATTTTTTATTAACTTAAAAAATCACGCATTGTTCATGAAATAGTTGAAATATCATCAAATACTCTGCTGTCAAATGTCGCAAAAACATTTGACGTTTTTTCAATTATGGTTTCCATGGTAACTCGGCGAGCGTTTTGGTTACTTTGCGGCAAATTGAAAAAACTCTCGCTCCCCGGAAAATTGCAACTTGGCACTTTTTTCTTAAATCGCTAACATGGTTTTTTTCTTTCGGTTGTGGAAAAATAATATTATTAGCAGCCCAGGATGGCTTGTTTGGATTTGGTACGCATTAGCTCATACAGCTGCAGGAGAACCATTGAAAACCAGTCGCATTACATCATCTCTAAAGAGCTAGATTATCTTGTTAATTACCGAAGTCTTACAGTCTTATATTACAGTTTTTAATCTGTAAATATTTTTGTAAAAAATTAAGTAAGTTATCCAATACGTCTGATGGGATTAATAGAGTTGTTTATAGATACTTTAATGGTTCATATGTTGGAATAATTGTTCACTGAGGTAAACTTCTTTGTGAAACAACCTCAATTTTTTGTTGATTTTTGAAAATATGAGGGTATTCTTCTTCTAGTGAGGATTTCCTACTCAAAAAATTCAAAAATAATTCTAAAACTAAAACTTCTCTGCCTACCTCAGTTTAAGATTGTATTTTGTGAAAAATATGTAATTATGTGTAATGTGTCATGTTTATAAATTCTAGGGCCCCCGGAAACACCTAAAGAACCTCTCATTATTGTAGGAGTAGTGGGAATTGGTCACGTTCCAGGCATCACCAAACTCTGGCCCCACAGCCAAGAAAGATTTGTCAAAGCCATCATGACTATTCCTCCCCCATCCGTTACCTCACAAGTCGTCAGATACTCATACAAATTGTCACTTTTAGTTTTTGGTGGTTATCTCATCTACAGATACGTCCCAGTACCGAGATTTTTGAGAGAGAATGTTCACAATTTTGCCCATAAACTGATGTCTGGTGCTCGAGTTGAATCTGCATTCAGGATAAGTGTAAAATGATTTGTTGTCGAGGCTAATGAAGTACGGGAATGAATCCAGTGTGAACATTTGTAAAAGTGATCTGAAATGAATTAATCAAAGATCTGGAGTATTGATATTTAAACAACGATAAACTATAATAGAACAGTTTTTTTCTAATTATTGTGCATTTGAAGAATGTTTCAAATTTACATGAATTATTAGTTTCATTTAAAAAAAACTGCATACACAATGGAAAACAAAAATTCAATTTTTTGTTGGAAAAAAAGGGTGAAAATTTCCATCCAAAGTACACCAATGGTACTGCTGTCTGTATTGTTTTCTTCTTGATATATTTTTTGCAGTCAGGTAGGTTCAAATAAAACTCAAAATTGACCAAATGTGAAAAATCTTGCATGTTGTAGAGAGAGCATTACTTAAAAAACATCTCGTCACTCTTCTGACACTAGCATACTTTTTTGGTAATTTATATACTTATGATGTTTATAAATATATGCTCTCTTCTGAAATCTTTCAAGTAAAACTGCCAAAAGAACATTCAAGTTTAGAACTGTACTATATTTATTACTAGTTATTGGAGTATTAAATACCCTTTTATATATTTTATTGAAATTGCAGCTTTTATGGAATTGATTATATTTACAGACTATTTAGTTGTTTTGTTATAAATTTATTTATTGAGATGAACTCTAATGTTGATAATTGTACTATTTTAAATAGTAATATTAGTATTTAAGCTTATTTAATATAATTATATCTAGTAATATTTAATTTTTTGGTGTCTGTCTTTGAGGCGAAAAAAAAAACATTTTGTTCTGTTCTATCCGCGAAATAAAAATGATTCACGTTGAAAACTGTCTAATTTAACTAGTTATTGTTGTTTAAATAATGAATTTCTTGAAGAACATTTTGTTTGAACTCCAGGAAATGATTCATACTGGTTTCATTTGAAAATCTCTTTATTAGCCTAATATTCTTTTGGTTGAGATTATTTCATCTCGTTATATTTGTAACATAATTGGATGTTGAAACAAATTCTTATCCAATTTTGAAACATCATAAATCTGTAGTAGATTTTCTCTCAGATTGATTATCTTTACTTTTTTAAATTTTGAACCTGATGCAAATGAATAAATTGGCTTTTACAGGGTGACCTCAATTGGAATAAACTAGGAATTATCTTTTCATTGGCTACCTCGTGTAATTTTTTTGAGAGCATTTTTACAAATATATCTTAAATATTTATGAGTTAATTTTGCATTCCAAACCAATATTATTTTTCTCTATTGATATAACAGGGAGCAATCTGAAGTGAAAAGTTCAACTTTTTCTCGACTCACAATTTCTTTTTGAATTACATATAACCAGATGGAAACTGGTAATGTTGTTAATTTAGAAGGTTTAGATGAAACACCAAAGAAATCAATTTAAAAAAAATATTTTTCAATAGAATATTTAAAAAATCTTAGTTGGATTTTGGAGGTGATATCTTGTGGCTTTGTTTATTTATTTAATTTGTTGGAAAGTAAAATATTGATTTCTTACTTCTTACAAACTTTTACTATTCCACTGTTTTTTCACCATTATGAAGACATCCTGTATATGCTGTAGAATTGGCTGTGCTTAAAATGAGAGAAAAGTCTTTTTCATTATTCTGAATTTTTCAATGTTCAATCGGTAATTGAGAATGCAGTTATATTTTTTGTATAGCTCAAAACAACTTTTTTAGGATTAAGGCTACATCAAACCACTGACATTCCAAGTAACATTTTGTTGATTTTAAGGTTTCTGGGATGTAAACAAAAATATGTTTAATTTATTGTCAATAGTATATAGTATTGTGAAAACAATTATACAACAAATTTTAAACATTGTAATAAATTTGGAAGACTTTACGGCAGGAATATTTTAAGTACGTTATTGTATACTGCCACTTGGTTTATTATTATTTTTTGCTCTAACCTACTCCTTGTCAGTCGCACAACGAAATCCTAGGTTAGAGGCCGAACTATCCCTTGTATTGGACGACCTTGCTGCACACCTATACCTCCAGCAGTATGATTTGTGACAGAGAAATGAACCTCCTTTTTTAACTTTTGAATCCTGAAAATGATTTAAGTATATTTTTGTTACTTTGGTGTAAATATATGATGAATTTGGTTGATTCGTTTTTTCATTTATCTGTTGAGGGGATGAAAACAAAAGATACAAGAGATAGAACAGTATGACTTGTTGGTTTCAATTTAAAAATTTGTCTCATGATTTTTTTTCTGAGATATGAAAATTCGATTTGCATTTGTTTCATATCACAATCAAACATTTTTTAGAATCAGACATTTCAATAACATTTCCTTTAACATTGATATGAAGCATTGGGGAAATATTTTTCAACCTTAAGTAGAACTGCATGAAAACAGTTTCATTGGAATAAACAATTAATACGTTTTTGGAACACAAGTTTGTGAATTCTTGCGTATTAAATTCAGTTTTTCTTTCAATTTATCATAGTTTTCTGCATTCATGACAGAAGAACAAACATCGGTGAATATAACAGTGAATTTTGTGCATACGTATTTACGTATGCTAACATATCATTGATAAATAACAGAAAGATCAAAGGTCCCAAAATTGAACCCTGAGGAACTCCTAGGTTAATATCATGAAAGTCTGAGGACTCATTGTTGATCTTCACTTATATCTGTCTATTTTCAAGATGTGACAGTAGCCAGGATAGAAAGTTATCCCTGAATAAAAAACTGTGAATATATCTTTTTTAA
This sequence comes from Chrysolina americana, assembly GCA_958502065.1. Classification (NCBI taxonomy): domain Eukaryota; kingdom Metazoa; phylum Arthropoda; class Insecta; order Coleoptera; family Chrysomelidae; genus Chrysolina; species Chrysolina americana. The sequence goes on along the minus strand of OY293410.1, from coordinate 102,006,108 downwards.
ATGGCCAGATAATTACTTACAGAGTCTCCTAGCCAATCATCTTGAGTCCACTCCCAAACGTTTCCAGCCATATTGTATACCCCAAATTTGTTGGGCGGAAATTCGTCTACAGGACAAGTGAATATGTATCCATCCTCTGCAGTATTTATTTCGGGAAATTCCCCTTGCCAAATGTTGGCCCTGACAAATTGATTGAACAAGTAGTTGAAAGTAAACCAGTAATAATGATTAAAACATTAAATATTTCATCATGGTTGAGGTATATAAATACAGTGTGACTGATAAATATGGTAACAAGGCGTTTTTAATTTTTTTTTTTGTTTCAGGTAAGTAAAAAAGTCATTCTCCGAACGTTCTGCACGTTCTATAACCTGATTGTGAATAACTCCCAAAATTTGTCAGTTTTATAAAAGAGTTAGTATAAAAAAATATGAATTTGGTACAAGTACCTTCACTTTCGAAATTCGTTATTATGGAAAGTTGTTCAGAATGTGTTCCTCAAGGATATTATTGCAGGTGCTAATTGTACTAAGAAAATTGATTATTCTCTATTTGGTTGGAAATGATCACCTGCATACATGCTTGTTTCAAGGTTCTTGTCTCTCACCAGTGCTAGGATAGGTCAGAAATCAACTACTTCCTCCTACGTATACCGGGTGTATCAGGATCATGGTACACCCCCTGTATCTCCCTTAGTTTTAAAGATAATTGATTGAAATTTGGGATATCCTGTATACATAATAAGCGACACTTTTTGTTCTACAAATAAATTTTTTTCCACTTTTGCCGGAAGTGATACCATCTTTCGATTTTCAAATGGAACACCCTGTATAGGTGTATATTTCTGAAATCTGCCCAATTTTCTAAATCCAATGATACCGCATAAGTGACATTTCAAATCTGGTAATAAAATGTGCGATAAATATAATCAAAATTACAGCTAAAAGAAAATTAGAAAATATTTTTTTTCTAATTCAGTGTTGAGAAGTTACTAAGGAGGTTTTGAAAACAAAGAAATTATTCTCTGATCCATGATCCTGAAGAAAACGTTATCATTGACGAGATAATCAAAATTTATTGCTAACGTTCAAGTGTGGTTCGGTTTCAATGTTTGGCTTGGAATACTCGGTTGTAGAATCATTGGTCCAATAATATTTAAAGCAGGATAGTTGGAATTTCTTCAAAATGAAATTGAGGACAAGTTAACTGTCCATTAACGGCAGGGAATGTATTCCCAACAAGATGGAGCTCCATCCCATAATTCAAGAATAGTAATTGATTACCCTCAACAGGCATTCAGAGAAAACGTAATTTCGACGAATAGTCTTGTGCGATTGCCTCCAAGGTCACCTGATTTGACACCTCTTGATTTCTTTGTTTGGGGCCATTTAAAAAACACTGTCTTTGCAACCGCCGCTACAACCCGCGAAGACTTGGAGTTGCGAGTAAGACGCGTAATTAATAGTATAACGGCCCAGCAATTAGCGAACGTTCAAGAAATGCATTGACGTTAATGAACAGCATTTCGGTTGTAATGTTTTGTGTTAATTTTTTTGTATTTCAAAGCCGCCTTAGTAACGTAGCATTAAATTAGAACAAAATATTTGTATTATCGCACATTTTATTACCAGGTATGAATAAATTCTTTATCAATAGTACAAATAAATGGTACCATGGTACCAATATGGTTCCATTTGAAAAAATTGAGTTTTACCCCAAAATTGATTACGATGAACTTTATTTGCTCATAAATAAAGCAATTTAGTATTTTTGACAGGATTTCGATTTTTTTCTAGCATTAGAGGGGTCAATTGGAATAATTCGAAACCATCATGGCACACTTGATTGGGAAACTAAAAATTTTGACGTAAAGTTGGTATCACTTCAGGCAAAACCCGAAGTGAAAAAACATCATTTTTTATAGGTCGAAAAGTGCCGCTTATTATGTATATGGGATTTCCCAATTTTCAATCAATTACCTTTAAAAATTACGGAGATATGGTGGTGTATCATGATCCTGTTACACTAGGTATAGCCATGGATAGCACTGAGACTAACTTATTGTAACTCAAGACTTCATGATTAGGGGAAGACTAGAAATCTTTTTCGATATTATCGTTTGTTTGAATGGAACAAACGATAATTTTTGATAAGATTTGAATTTTTGATTATTTTTGCATACATCAAGAAATAAAAGTTTTACATATGTCGCCAAGTTGAGTAATCAAATTAAATAAAAAAATTAAAATATGTGTACATACAATGGCAATAGAAAACAGCTACTGCCTGAGAGGTTCAGGCTTCAGCCTTTTGATTTTCAGGTAGCTTCAATAATGAGTTGAAATTCCCAATATCTTCTTGAGTTTATCATTCTCAATAAGTGTAAATGTGATATGGGCTACCTTAGTTGCTAATCCTAGTGTCGAGCGCAAGAAATTGAAATTGAAAAAAAATACCATTTCAAATTTAACATAAAAATGTGTAGTGAATCAATTTGATAAAAGACACATTAGGTGTGCCTAAATGAGTGCATGCAGTGGAAAATCCACATCTTACCAGTGCTGCCCTTTTGGATTTAGTTTATTACCCCAAGGGTAGAGCTTTTGTCTCAAGCCTGATCTACAAGCCATTTCCCACTCTGCTTCTGTTGGTAACCGTTTTCCTAAATGATTGCAATATTTCACAGCATCATTCCACGACACATGAACAACAGGATGGTTCATTCTTTCTGAAATACAGGATATTGCAATGGTAAACTTGATTATAATGAGGGTTTAGTCATATGTCTCACAAGAAAGCAGTTTTGCGAGGAGAGTTTTTCAATGCATGCAAATTTACAACTTTCCTTCCTTGCCCAGATAATGCAACTCACCCTCTATTGTTGAGTCTGATCCTTCAGGGTGCTTCCAATAAACTTCTTTCATCTTCACCCACCAAGGAGCCTGTACAGCTCTAACATCCTGGTATTCCTTCCTTTTTTTTTCAGGTAAGGACATTTCAAATAAAAAACTATCACCGAACGTCTCTGCTTCAGTTCTATACCCTGTTTCCTTCACAAAATCGTAAAAATTTTGATTTGAAACCTCGAATTTGTCTAAGTAAAATGACTGTATGGTGACATTACGTAAGGGACCCTCATGATCACTCGCAAAGACAGGTTTGTTCGTTCCCATCTCAAAAGTGTCTCCGGTTATCAGCACCATATTGGATGTTTGGATCGGAATGTCTGGTTTATTGTCGTCTTCCTCGTTTGATTCCTTTGAATATTTGTGGCTCGGTTTTGAGTTTTCATTGCACTTTCCATTTCTGTTTAGGCTGCAGCCGCAGTCCCCCGTTTCAAGACTATAACCGATTATACTAAGTACGATTGTTAGTTGTGGAAATAAGTACATTTTTTTTGAAATATAACTGGCAAGCCCTGTTGAATAAGACGAAATACATATATTTATTTAAAAAATCTCGAAATTACTCTTAGCCAGTTAGAGTCTATTTCCATAGTTTATTTCAACAGTAATTGTAACCCAATCGTAAATCGTAATATTTTATATATCATTGTTGAAAACAGTAAAATAAAAAAGTTAGGTTATAATAATTTGTATTGATGTCAAAAGTCAGTAAAGTCACAACAACGGGGAAAACTAGCCATTTTAGCTGTGTCTATTATTACGTTAACGTCATTGACGTATCAGTGATTTTCATATCATATCGAGGAAAATATTTATTGACCGCTTTTCAACATTAAAACAAGTAAAATATATACTGTATATATTAGATAACGGATAGCATCGCGATATGTCTATAGTTTGAATGAAATTGTTTGAACTTATATTGCCTAAATAAGAAGGGAAACCATAAAATCCTTTTCAAGTGATTCCCACAAAGAGGAAATTGAGGAAAATGTTTGTCGGATAACAACTACTTTCCCTTAATTTAATGTTCGTAAGGGGAAGTAGTTGTTGTCTGACAGATATTCGCCTCAATTTCCGCCTTGTGGGAATCACTTGAAAACGATTATATAGATACCCAAAAATCGAAACGTTGTGACATGGAACCATATTTACAAATATATGGCTTTTCTTATTCAGGCAATGGAAGTCCAAACAATTTCATTCAAACTGAAGCATTATCTGCAAATCTCAAACAGGTCTGTATATAGCTGTTAAAATTGTTTTCCTTTTCAATTTTTTCAAGGGAGGAAATGGGATAGGATAATTTGCAAAGAACTGATGTTAGTTTGAAAGCATTTTTTGAGCACGATCGGCTGAATTATATCAGATTTACTCGCTTATTTGTTGGTGTTGACATCCAAACAGAATTGCATCTGATAGTGTTGTTTCCTGAATGAATCTTGAATTAAAATTTTCTGTAAATATTTTGGCAAAGATAAATTAGCTTTTTCCTATTTGGCTACAGTGGCGAGTGTTCCATCTTCTTTGGAGCCTTTTGGTTAGAGTAGAAAATGAGGAGGAAATGAAGATTTCTTCCCACACCTTCAGCGACTTACCAAAACCAAAACGAATGAGACTTGTTAGAGTCAAATAAGTCTCCTTGCATATTTTTCGAACCTCAAAATGTTGTAATATGGTCGCTGAATCTGGATTTTTACGCGACAGCTCTAGAATATGTTCTTCTGAACCAGGTTTTATCAGAGAATGCTCTTGTGTTTATGGTACCTACATGAGTTACTAGCATCTGTAGCGTAATATATGATAACCTCATTTCTTCTATTGGCAATATTATTCTAGAACCATAAATATGAAATAAGAATACTATAAACTATAATTTTTAATTTATTGGATATCTACATAATATAAATACAGCATAGTTTAATTTTCAGCAAAAATGTCTTAACAGAACATGAAACAAATTTAAATACTATTTACAATTCTAATATTTCATTATAAATTATCAAGTACTCCACTAAGTGAAACAACCGGCAAGTTTTATTATGTTATGTTAGTGGTTACATTGCAACCTTTTTCTCATCTAATATCAAGTGCATTCTTATCTAACACCTTGAAAAAGGTATAACCTCCGTCATGAGTTTTTTTTTAATATCATAATGTTAACATTTTTGGAATAGCACCACGATTATAGCACTTATACATATAATATATAGATACATCTAAGGTTTCCAATGAGGTTAAATACAATCAAATAGTATAGGTAGGTACTGCATAAATAATGAAAAATTTTGTTAAATATTGTGAAATTTTTGGTTGGGAGTCGTTAATATATCCATAGGAAACATTATTAATTCCAATCGTGCATTACAAAGTTTGAAGAGGTCATCAGTATTAAGATCGAAATACTAAAAAAATTAATAGCACAGTTCCATATATTATCTCCCATTATTTTCACAAAGAACATTTTCAAAGGACAAAGTAATATTGGGCCTGGGTCTTGAAAGAAAGAGTGACTACCCTTTGTACCCTCTTGAAGGATACCTACATACATATATTTGAGCTAAGTGAACGAATTTGCTCATATTCAAGAAACAAAGCAAACGAAATTTAACTCTCCGTGTTTGTATATATATAAAAACAGGAAACCGTTTGTTAGATAATTTTTTTCAAATATATAGTTTCGTTCACCAGCTGAAGCAGGTCACACAACTTTAGTCATACAAATCCCTAAACTCTTCACTTGTTGGATTTTCTCTGTCGTTTCTTATCTTTCTCTTCTTTTCCTTCTTCTTTTCCTTCTTTCCTTGTTCCAGCAACGGCTGTTGCTTGTGGATTTGACACCGCAACTCCTCCTCTTCCCACTATCGAAGTTGCTCTTGGAGACGCACCTGCTACTCCTCCAGGACCCGCCAAAGCTATCGCTCCAGGAGAAGCTTGGGCCATTCCTGGTTCTGGCGATTTATCAGGAGGAGGAACAGCTGAATTTTAAAAAATGATTTATTTATATGCCATATGAGTTCAAAATTGTCATGAATTTTTGTCACACTCAAGAAGTTAGTGACATATACGATAGACAGTCAGATAGTTTTTCCACGAATTTATTGAAAAAATATTCAGAGTTTGTGGTAGAGCCTTTGTCCTACGCAATAAATTGCTCAATTCAAGAAGGTACATTCCTGAACGGAAATAAATCAATGGCAAAACATTTTAGGACCATATGTCTGCCGAGTTCATTTTCCAAAATATATGAAAAGTATGTACTTATTAGGACTCCTTAATTATCTTGAAAAACACAACCTATTAAATATCTCAGCAAACACATCTGTAACATGACATCTCTGAAATGTCGCAATGAGGTAACACTCCGATATCAAGAACGATGCATCGCTGCGATTTAGAGAAGTAATAAGCACATCTGTGACATGATATCGCTGCCATGTACAAAAGCAAACATCTGTGACTTGTCATCTCTAAGATATTGCAGTTGCAATTTCACTTTACATGGCAAAGCATTCATTTTCGTCTTTGTCTTATCGCCATACAAGACAGCTGATAATGGAAACATCTGGTATTTTTAATATAACCAAATCCTGTTAGTCCAAACTATACACATGTTCGCATACCTGCGATGTCAAAATGAAATCATCTCGTCAACATCGCAGTTTCATCATAAAAAACACATTGCAGTTACATCTCCAAAATATATTATTGTTACATCGAAAGGATATGGTGGGGCATAATAAAGTCTTTGCGATATCGCAGCGACGTCTATGTGACATACAATGCGATATCGCAGGTCACATTGTTAAATCGCTGCGATATCTCTATGTAACTGTGTTTGCTGGGTACCAGCCAATTTCGTTTTATCAATGACAGCTTATAAAATTCATACGTGAATTACAGGAGATCTTAGACAAGGGTAAAAAAGTATGTGGTATTTTTTTGGACCCAAACAAAGCCTTTGACTTTTGGTAAATCAAGATATTCTATTATACAAACTATAATATGGATTCAGAGGATCTCAACTATAACTTGGTTTGAACGTTTTTCGACAAAGAGAATACAGTATGTTGAAATTAGGGAACATAAATCAGAGAAGATCTTATCGTCAATTGGAGTACCCCAAGGCTCAGTATTGGGGCCGCTGTTATACGTTAAATATATCAAAAGAAAAAAATTGCATAATGTAAGCAGATTGAACAGTTACCTGGAAAAATATAGCGGAAGTCATAAAAAATTCAAATTATAGAGTTAACAAATACGAATGGTTATTAGATAATAGTTTGATATTAAATGAAGACAAGTCAAAATTTATCAGATTCAATTATTCAAACAAAAGCAATGATCATAGTTTTCTGATAAGAATTGGAAGATCACTTGAACAAGTCCAATCGTTGAAGTTTATCTAGGTGTATATGTTTCGGAGAATTGAACACCTGATGGACTAATTCACATCAATGAGGTATGCAAAAGAATTGCAGCTATATGTTGTATGATTTAACAACTAAAGAAGACTGTAGATAAAGCTATTTTAATAATGGTCTATTTGCCAGATTTCATTCAGATTTCTCAAGTGAGAGGAGTTTGCCTAAACTATTACAGAGTCTTCGATCTACAAAATCGAGCTTTTTGAAATATTCCAGGAGTCGGTATGAGAACTTGTTGCAGAGAACTTTTCAGACAACTGAAAATTCTAACTATGAAATGCTTATATAAACTAGAGGTGTTACTCCACATTAGAGAAGATCTAGGAAATTTTGCAAAACTTAATAAAAATTATGGCACTGGGAATGCCTCGATGCTGGAAGTACCAAGATACAATAAGACCAAAACTGAACAGTCTCCAAAGCTCATGGGAATTAAACTCCATTTGCCAATTCAAGAGAACAGTTAGGTAACTTCTTTTGGAACAGACTCTATAGTGCATTTTGAAACAACAAGATTTTATTTGTATTCAAACTGTTAATTCTTGTGTTTTAGTGATGATCTCAATCAATTGTATTTGTATTTGACTGACTCAACCACTAATACCGAGATGGGAATAATTTAATTGAACAGGATAATAGAAATCTAGTCGAAAATTAGATCATCTTTGGAGTTTGCTTTGAATGACTGGTTTTTATTCATTTGAATTCTATAGACAGTTCGTTAAAGATTTCGGAAATCTCTTAGGTGAGATGAAGATAATTGTGTTCACCTTGTGAAATCTCACAGAACAAGTTTTGAGTCCTACCTTCTGTTTGTGAATCATCTGCACTACTCTCACTCTTCAACCCATCGTCAGGTTGAGCCTCAACTACAATGGAATCGTTCTCAATATCTTCTCCTTCGAGGGGGTAATATGGCGCATTGGGTGGGGTGAACCTGAAGTGCCCAACTTGGTCTGTTCCTTCTGGTCCAAACGGAATATTCTGTTGAAAACCGGATCTGAAGAAATCATCCTGTTGGTTGACTTGTTGGTTTAATGGGTTGAAGTTTGGGGGAAATTGCTCATCGGGGCTAGGGTTGAACCTTTGCTCCTGATTGAAATCTGTGTTGGGAATTGATCCGGTACCAGGGGTCCTCAATAGCAGAGTTTGAACGGGAATGCCACCAATATCAAATGGCAGCTGCTGCTTCTGGAAGATCGGCTGTTGTTGGTACTGGGATTCCGGTTGATCAGCATATCTCAAACCTGCGTTGGGATCTTCGGGGTAATTTTGGAAATTTGGATAATTTTGGAATAGGTCATCTCCATTTAGAATGAAGTAACGTTGACCTGGCCTGAGAGCGTTTCTGTTGATGAACTGCGGGTTTTTGTCTGCAGCTGCTAGTACGCCAGCCTCACCAGCAGATTTGAATGGATATTCGTATTTACCATCGTTGAAAGTTTCCAGTTTTTCTGGTTTAGTAGCTGTAGGAAAAAATATGTTTCGTATATTATTTTCGAAAAATATTTCATTTTGATTATTGATGTAACTAGCCTGGAGCCGGACGTGTCTCAACTTTCAATCTTTAGTGAATATAAATGAAAAGAATTGATTGGATTTGAAAGTTGAACATACTCCACACAGGATTCTAAAATTTTTTTCAGCTACAAAAATTTGTATTTTAAATATCCTCTTGATTTTATATAACGTTGTCATTTCAATATTCATAATCCTAAATACTGGTGAATTATTCAGATAAGTTTCCGGAAGTATTGTATTTAATTGGTAGATATCACAACTTCCAAAAATAATGAGGGAACCATATTTGCTTCTAAGTGCAATTATTGCAGACTCATTTCTTTTTTTTTGCTTTCGAAAGTTATTGCACTCATTTGTTTTCGTTCTGACAAAATTTAATAATGATTATTCATGATTCATACTCACTCTTTGGCTTGGATGCTAATGGGGGAATTCTGGCTGGGTTTGTAGGAATTTCTTCGGCATCTTTTTCTATCGGCGGGATATGGGCTGGTTTTGGGTTGGGATACCCACTCACGAAGAATGGTCGTTGTTGAGGTGTATCTCTATTGATGACATTGGGACCGGGATAAGGTTGTGGTACCAAAAAGTTACCAGGGGGCGATCCAGGGTTGATGAGAATTGGTTGGCCTTGTCCTCCTGCGCCATATAGGTATATAGACGGTTGGACTCTGAAAAAAAAAGAAATTGTTGACCACTGGGCTAGTTTTTGAATGTATATCCAGGGGATTCTTTCTAATCTCATTACGCTTCACTTTACTTTTATTCACTTCCATAGTCATTTGAAAGGTCACTTGTTTTCCTTGCAAATATATTTTTCTCTTTCAGTCTAGTTTATGATACTCTTACGAGAGCTGTTTATTGTGGAGTTAGAAATAAACAGTTTAGTAGTGTGCTCGGCCTGTTATTTAGTAAATATCGTAACAATACCATCTTGAGCCCACCAAATAATGAATAATGAATGTACTCGTGGAAAAAGTGTCTATAGTTTTTTTACTAGATAATTTAGTTTCAGGACCTCAATTCATAAATAGAGGCTAGTTAATGTCATGCCTGGTAAATATTAAATTTGTTATTCAGTTCCTTGTAGGAACATTTCTCAATTTTGGGCAAATAAAAACCAATGAGTCTTGGAGCCTGATATAGTCTTCCTTGACTATGAAATTGAGACAATATCATTAATGGTATATTGGATTTCAAGCGGAAGGAATATCATCTGATGAAGGAATTATGTTCATATCATATCATCAGATCCGTTGACCATTCACCCCGCTAAAGCTTAAATAAGCATTGCATTGGTGGAGGTATTTTGGCTATGAGAATAGGGTCTGAATGAAATCTTCCTAATGGAAGAATATTACTGCAAGATTCGACAATTTTAATTCTGATACTTCGTTAGTGTCCATTCACACTTGTTTTCAAATATTGACATGTTTGCCCAATGTATCGTTATTTCAGTCTGCATAATGCACTCTATAAAGTATACTGTTTGTTTTTCATGGGATGTTTCGAATTGTTAATATTATTTTCCGTTTTTAAAATAATCAGGTTTTTCGTGTACTTATTAAGCTAACTGAAAATATTTAATTTTTTTTACCGGATTTTATCGTAGCATATTTGATCACATCAAACACAAATCGGTAAGAAGGGGAAAGTGATAATAGCCACCAATTTCAATGAACTTCTTACTCTATTGAAATGAATTAACATTCATCGAGAACATGTTTGAATTATTCAAACACGGTCAACTGGCATACATATTGATTATACATGCACGACAACTATAATTTGGTCAATGACAATGATTATTTCGGACTAGGACAATGGCTGTGCAACTCACTGGGCGGTGAATTTTGCAGATTACAATTTCTAGTTTTTTTTTCAGGAAGCCCACAATACTTTCCACTTCTAATTTCGAAACAATGATATTTTAAATTAGGTGGGCTGAGCAAAAAAATAATTGTCACTTTTTTCCGTAGTTTAATTGTTGATTCACCCACGAGTGAAAGCATAGGTATTGAAACTGACCTGAGATATTGTGAATATTTTGTTCATAATATAAATTCTGTTGTGATGAAAGCCGGTTTTTTGAAAGTTGCTGGTTCAAATTTATTCAGAATAGACGATGTAATGGTAAAACTTGGAAGTTTCATCCAGAAATATTAGGAATTCGATGTGATACGAGTGTAACTATCAGACCAGGAGCTGGTGACGTTCTCTCATTTTACATTGCATGCCTTTTTGAGACTTGATAATTAACCCTAAATTATGAAAAATAGACGGGTTCCTGGCCACCCCACGTGTGAACTACATAAGCGATTAAAAAAAAAATTAAAGGGAACTTCCGTGTTTTCAAATTGCATGTCAGTGTAAAGAATTGAAGTTTCAGTATTAAAAACACTGGAAAAATTGTCATGCACCCCTCGTCTGACCAACGGTGGAAAATTGCGGGAAAACTCTGTGAAAATTTAAGGCAGATTTTACGATTCCAAACTGCATATCATTAGAAAGATACGTCATTTGTATAATTAATCAATAGTATGTAATTTGGCATGCACACCAGGATTTCGCAAAACAAAGTCACATAAATTTTCAGTGTTTTTTGCAACTTTCGTCATGCATACCTCTATTTTGCGAAATCCTGGTGTGCATGCCGAAATACCTACTATTAATTAATTATACAAATGACGTATCTTTCTGATGGCATGCCGTTTGGAATCACGTAAAACCTGTATTAAATTTTTACAAAGTTTTCCCGCAATTTTCCACCGTTGGTCAGACGAGGGGCGTATGCCAATTTTTCCAGAGTGTTTTCGTTACTAAAACTTCAATTATTCACATCGGCATGCAATTTAAAAACACGGAAGTCCCCTTTAATTTTTTTCAGTTTTTCCTAACCCCTTTCGGTCGCTGTGAATTGCATGCCATCAATTAGTAGCAGGCAGTATAATATCGCGGAAGAACACGAAAATTCTCCACAAAAAGAAAAGCGCTATCCTTATCAAGTTCACACGTGCGGCGGCCAGGAACCCGTCTATTTTTCATAATTTAGGGTTGATTATCAAGCCTTAAAAAGGTATGCAGTGTAAAATGGGATAACGTCACCTGTCACCAGCTCCTGGTCTATATGTGAATTATGTGATGGTATAGTTTCCCAACTTTCGTGAAAAATAAATGGACATGGTATGGAAATATGCAGATATGATCTTACAATCACTTTTGACTCAAATGGAACATTCAGGGGTAAATTTCAATAAAGAATTCGTTATGCCCGTTTAAGAATTTTTTTTATCAATACATTTCATATTTAGAAAGTGGTCCATTCAATAGCAGATCCCCACGTACTGTACATTTTTTATTTGTTTTTTGATTTAATCGATTTCTTTTCTGACTGAAAAAGGTTCAAGAGCTCATTCACCGAATTATTTTAATAAAATTTAGCTACACCTCTGGGTTTTTGATATTTTCAAAGTGGTGCAACAGAAACTACAGAAAAATAATAAATATTATATTATTTAAGTGTGCAATAAACTTTCGAATAAACTTCATTAATGACTCTAATAAATTTTACTGTTTTGCTGACTTATCATCGTTAACAATATAAATATCAAATATACAATTCAAATTTTTTTATATGAACGTTTCATGTGATTGGTGTTTAGAGAAAGACAATATTGTCAAAAATGTTTCGAACATACAGAAATTGAAACACAACTTGTCCTTAATTAAGTACGTTTGGTACGTGTTTTTAAACTGAAAACAAGAACTTTCAATAAGGCCAATCAGGAAGTCGAATTAGGCCTTCTGTTAGTACTGAAACTGATGAGTACATGTAGAAAATGGTTTAAAAAGGTATCTGCCAGTCTTTATTGTAAGTTTAGTTCTTTTCATAATAATTCATTTGAAAATGAAAAAGGAGAGATTTATTCAATCATTTCCATCATAATTAAATTTAGAATTGTACATAGTTTAATAAATGTTGTTTTCCCATTTCCAACTTTCTAGAATGTTTTGAATCTATCAAGGATCAGAATCTGCCCAGTTAGTCGTGAACAAATCCCAATTCATGACGATATTATGAATAAATGTTGAAATTTTTACAATTTTCATAACGTTATTTAAATTTCAATTATGCCGGAGAATTATGCTATATCGCTGTTAGGAATCAATATTTTTTTTTGAAAATGCAATAATACCCTTTGGTAGTAATACATATTCAGTGGCGTAGTCAGATTCTTTTTTATGAACTGGCAAACACATTTTTTTGATTTTCGGCCATAAAATGAATGAATGATGAATTTTATATTTCGTTTCAAATTTATATCATTGAACTGAAGCTGTTGATGCTCTATCCTTTGGAAAAAAAACTTCTGAATCGGATATTAATACCTAACAATTGCAGATGGATGCTACGCTTTCAAATGAAACACTCTGTACGAACGTTTTGAAACAATATTCAGAATTTTGTGAAATACCAGCTTGTGTTTCATATAAGGAACTGATTTTTATCTCTTGAATAGTTTCACACACCGAACTTCCTTCTTACTAACTGACGAGAGAACAAAGTCGAGTGAAAACTGGATGAAATGAGAATTTTATTAGAATATATGGACATTAAAATAACTTGTCACTATAATATAATAATAATTCATTCACAATTTATAAAAGGAAACAAACAGTGTAAGGGTTCATATTGTGGATAAAATAATGCCATGGAAGCAGTTAGTGCTGCTTGTGTGTGGATATTAAACATATAAGACTAATACAAGTAATATAAACAAGAAAATGTGTACATACATAAGAACGAGTGTGTTTTTTTTTAATTGTTAAATATTTAGGGCTAATAATAATACATACAGGTATTTTTTTTTAGTTTTCAATCAGCGCGCGAGTTTCGTATCGATTAGATTGCTTCGAAAACAGTTTTATTCCTTTCTTAAATCTGAATTTGGAAGTCTCATTTTTCAATTCGTTCGAGAGTATGTTAAAAGCTCTTGGTGCTAGAACTTTGTAACAGCTTTGGCCAATTGATTTGGATGCGAAGGGTATTGAGAAATTATCAATTTGTCTCGTCGTATAAGTGTGAGATGGTTTCTTGAGTTCATTTTTATTTAGGAACTGTGTTGTGGTTATGCTAATGAAAAATAATTGTCTCAAATCAAACATATTAGACTGTTCATAAAGAGCGTCGCTTGAATATCTATTATTTTTAAAGAGAATCATTTTCAAAGAACGTTTTTGTGCTACTTCAAGATGTTGGAGATGCGTTTTAGAGACTCCTCCCCATCCTATAATTCCGTAGCTCAAATGAGACTCTACTAGACTCCAGTGCAATTTGATTGAAGTACGGAAGACCTGTTTTGTTGCTACAAAAGGGCAGGTAAACGGTTTTTTCCAAGTTAAGGGAAAGTAGTCTGTGATTTAGCCATTTTACAATATGGGGAAAGTTATTTTCGATTTTTTTCCAGTTTTTCCCAGGTTTCGTCTTCGTATATAATGACAGTATCACCTGCAAAACTTATTATTTTACAATCTCCTTCTGTGAAAAAGAGATTGTTCATATATAGTATGAAGAGTATTGGCTCCAATACCGTGCCTTGAGGTACACCACATGTTATAGTTTCCTCTTCACTGATATGGTTTTGTATGACTATGGATAATATTGATTGATTGAATACATACACCAAATTCAATCACGAACTATGGTGATATTGTTATATGTTTCATTTATCCATTTCAAATACAAAAAACGTTTCAGAAGTTTTCCGTATAGAAAAATTAGTTCATTTTTCGAACACCCTGTTCAATGCAGTACAGTTACCTGTAATGACAGTTTCCAAATTGACACACATTATATTGAATTTACACTGACACGAAACCAACAAACTCCTTTCTCTGTTCTGGTCCTTTGCTGATTGATGTAGTTATTTATGTATGAGTTTGATGTTAGAATTGAATTGCGCCTTTCTTTTATCATTATGATCTCGCAGGCAATCGTTGAAGTAGGGCATTGTTACGAAACTCATTTTGATGGAAATGTAATGGATACATTTAAGTTCATTCATCGAGTGACCAGGTGAAAAAAATTAAATAAAATAACTTGATAACTTTGATAAAGGTTTTAGTTAGTAATTTTTACATCGCCATTTGGTTTTGGATGGATATTATTGTTCGAAATCATACTGTTGCATAAATAATTGAAAGACGTTTCGAATGACGTATCACTCGCTAGTTGAAATAATCTTTTAAAATAGTGGCCGACGCCATTTATTAGAATAATGGACACCTTTTATTGTTGTCAAAGAGAAGTTCATGAAGTGCCATTTGACCAAAAAGAAATCAAAGCAAACTCACCTTGGAAAACTTTGTTGGTTGAATCCAGAGTAGCGAAATTGTGGTTCCAACAGTGGAAAACCTCCTAACTGTAAATTTGGATCAAAACCCTGTTGCGTTTGCTGTCTTGCCGAAACTTTTTCCTTATTTTGCTGCTGTGGAGTCGCTTGGGATCTTCCTATGATGAAAAAAAGTGGTTTGAGTTCTTGGGGGGCCACATTTTTCTCACTCTCTTGGCGAGGTAAAGATTCTATCGAAGCGGTTGTGGCTATGAGGAGCAAAAGAAGGTGATGCATCATTTTGCCTGTAAAATAGAAAATAGTGATGAATGAAATTAAATCTTTCTAACTCGATTGTTTGTAAATTACGAACCGTTTGAGAGCCACACCTTTTTTCCCTTTTATTCTGACTTTAAACACGGAAGTTACAACTTAGAAATTCTGAATTTTCTAGTTCATTGAAGACAATATTTATTTCCATGATCAAAATATCTTTCCTTCTGAAGCTATATCTTGATCTTCTGCTTTGAGTGGATGGTGTCAGTACGAAAGTGTTTATTACGACCATCAATAATTATTAAAGTGCACTATTACTAGATATGGTGGATAACTCAAATGATTGAGGTCAAGAAACCCCATTCGATTGTCGTGCAGTTTATGCATTGCAACATTTGAGGCCATCCATATAATTCAGTTTAATTCGATGTTTGCCCATTTTGACGCAATTGCAATCGAAAGTAATTACTTGTTCTTCGTCAATCATGCAAAGCCATCGGATCATAGCAGAATATTACCTGATTAAATTCGAATTCGAACAAAGTTAGAATAAGTGCATCAGAGAGTTTCAACCAAATGAAACGAATGATTTCGACGCAGTGGAAATCCCATTCTCCCCACACTATCTCTCAAAGTGTAAAATTTTAGTCAAACATCTGTTAGAAAACAACTACTTTCCTCTACGAACTTTGAATTATATCTGATTTCAATTGGGCAATGCTTCTCCATGAGGACCCTTTTGCAAGAGGTAATTGTAATCAAGCATTGAATACTATTCCCCATCTGGTTGGAAATCAGTGCTAGGAAAGGTCAGACAACATTAGAGTCGTCCTATCCCAAAGATCAAAAGCAAGAAGCAGTCCTTGCATTGTAGCACAGACTCCAGAAAGAGTAAATGCTTCAATTCAAACAATGTTCGAAAGAGTGTGTCTTGAACTTGAAACAAAAACTTAATTAAAACTCGTTGTGCTTGAAAAAAGAATTCGAGAAACCTAGAAGGACGAAAAACATCGAGAGAATTCCAAAAATCTGGGTGAAAAGCTTCTATAACAACTCGAACAGCCTGAAAGAAGAACTCTGTGGTGTGGCGAACCGATTAGAAGGAAGAATGGGAACCGTCAAGTCAGAGACATAATGAACACGAAAGTAGAAAAAATCAAAGAAAAATTCAAAGTAGAAATGGATGAAATGAAGGAAATAATCAGTAGGTTAGAAATCTCCAACAGAAATTCTGGAGATCAAAAGGACGTATAAAACTCTATGGGCCAATTACCGCCGACAATTTGAAGCTGCGGCCAAAAAAATGGATGGAATGCAACAGAAAGAGCTGTAGCACTTACACTAGCATTGCGCGGAGAAACAACGAATATGAAACATCTAGAACTACTGTATGGCCAGGCCCATCTAGAACACGTATTCACAGCTGAAAAGTCTCCGCCAGAAATCAAGCGAATCCGATGCTGACTTTGCACGCTTGGTTTGTCTTGCTTATCCAGCCACGTCCAAAAAACATGTAAGGGAGCGGTTCAGGCATTCTTGGGCTTCGCGACCGAGAAACAAAGCAAGCATTGACACTAGCTCATCCCACACATCCCATAGATGCGTTGGCTCGTGCTTTGGAAATTGAGGCCACGACACAATGCTGTGAGTTTCAGAGCAAAGTCCAAACGATTGAGGAAAATCCACGGGATTCTGCTACTATTGAGACTGTCATAATAAAAGTGATGGAGGAAGTGTTGCCAGGTAAAAGACTGATGAGAAATTGTACAAAAATTGGGAACGAGCGTAACAAATATCCATTGGAAAAATCAACACTGAAGAAGGTCGATGAGAAGGAGTAATCGTTAGCCTGTATCCAGCAAACTATGGAACAACCCATATATCATCATCCTTCAACGACATAATAAAGGTGCTTTCCTAGACGGTCTCATCAACAATGTACCTTGCAGATACAGGTGCTAGATACAGGTGCTAGATACAGGTGCATTATTAGGACAATTATTTGGTACAGTTTTGGTTTTGCATCGCCCAAGCCACATTTTAAATACTGATGGAGACGGTTCTGAAAGGACTCTCATGGAAGACGTGTCTAGTGTATCTCAATTACATAATTGTAGTTGGCAGATCATTCGAGAACCCCATGATAACTTGGAGGTGGTATTTATGAGGCTGATAAGCACCGGATTGAAACTAAGCCTCAAGAGATGACATCTGTTCCAAAAAGAAGTACGAAATCTCAGCCACATTGTTTTTGAGGATGAAATAGCATGAGCATATGATCAGAGCTGTGATAGAATGGCCCATTCCAAAAGACATACTCCAGGTTCGTTGTTTTCTTGGTTTATATACCTACTATCGCCGTGTACTAGGTTTTGCCAACATCACCAGGCTCACGAAAGGGCAAACAAAGTTCCTGTGATCCGAAGAATGCCAATATTCATTCAGGAAAGCTAAAGTAGACATTGAACAACGCACCAATTCTGAGTTATCCAATTCATTTTGCATTCCGTCGCAAGCAACGTGGTTGGCGTTGCCCTATCTCAGATCCAGGAAGGACAGGAAAAGGTCATTTGATATTTCAACAAAACCTTCAGTAATATGTAACGGTTTTGAGGCCCGACCTGACCGCCTAATTGATTATTCGACCTCGGCTTGTAAACAACGCACGAATAATTTCATTCTTGCACGCTAACGGTTCACCCATCACTTATCACTTCCGAGATGGAACGAAAACTAGCCAGAATGAAATCGTCGCTTCTATCAACATTCGAGATTGTACGAGAGCCATCTAAACGGGTCACCCTATACTCTCGATAGTACGATAGTGGAATCTACTCACCGGTATATAAAACGCTCAACATGAGATGGCAGGATGAGTTGCAGAATTGCGTTGCAGATATAGTGCGGGAGTTCGCAAATAGACAGCGACAGAGTAGCGACAGTAACTGTGATAAAAATGTTTCAAATGAATGAAGTAATTGTTTTAGAAGAGTTTTGAATAAATTAGCGAAATTAGTCAAAGGAGAAAAAATTCCTGATGAGAACTGATCATACATGATAGATGATAACTGGAATGACATCAAGATCTAGAAAGACCAAGAGAAAGGTCTAGATCTTGGTTAAGTGTCTGGAAGTAGAGTAATCGAATACCGCCTTGGCAGTAAATAGCAAATTATACGCCTGCTATTGAATCCTACTGGGCCCAATGGACCTTCCTTACCCTGACAATGGGTCCTAAAGCGTGTGTTGGAGTCCGAGAATGGTGGAGAAGAAGAAAGACGATAGATAGTGGTACCCAGGGTGCTATGAGAAATCCATAATGTGAGGCAGACATATGGGAGTGACGAAGACCATTAAGAAAACGGGGCAACGATTTCACTTGGCCAATTGTCAAGCCGAAGTAAGGGTTGGTGCAGAAAGTGTGCTGTATGTGCTGCCATCAATGGATCTCAAACACGAACTAAGGTTCGCCATTGACATCGCTCGTCCGTTTCCACAATCTGATCACGGGATTAAGTACATCCTTGTGGCGATGGACTACTTCAGCAAGTGTGTCGAAGCCTATTCCCTGCCCAATCAAGAAGCCATTACCGTCGCCGACGTCTTGGTGAAAGAGTGGATAAATCGATTCGGTGTTCCGTTGGAGCTGCATTCGGACCAAGACAGAAATTTCAAGTCAAACCTGTTCCAGGAAATGGGCCAGATGCTAAACATCCTGGAGACGAGAACCACAGCTCTGCACCCACAGTCCGATGGAATGAAGGGAAGAATACGATAAACCGCCACCTGTCCAAGGTAGTCTCTGGCCACCAGAAAGATTGGGACCAGTATCTTTATTTGTTTCTGATGGCATATCGTTTCGCAGTTCACGAGTCAACCGGCCAAACACCTGCTAGTATTATTATAGGCCGAGGCCCGGTAATCTTACGTTTGGGACGCCACCTCGACAAGACGCTGCGGTGGAGAAGTATATCAGCCAACTCCGGCAGAGAATGAAAGACATCCACGAACAAGTCCGTTTAAATATCCAGAGTAACAACGATAGAATGAAGAAGAACTATGACATCAAGATCGATGATGGAGGATTTCAGGCAGTTTGGCTGTACAACCCTAAACGTTGCGGTGGACTATTACCAAAGTAGAACTTGTGGGAAGGTCTGTACAAAATCATGAAGAGGGTAAACGACTTTGTCTACCGAATCCATAAGCTATCCCGAGGGAAACCTAGGGTTGTTCATTAGAATAGTTTGGCTCCTTACGCTGGAAATCATTACTTAGTTCGAATTCTCAGATCACCGGAGAATAAGATGACGTTGCAGGAGTTCGTATCCTTGTACTTAATCGGGAAGAAAGTTCTGCATGGGATAACTCGGAGCCATGGGACCTTCTCAAGGTGCCTATCGATTTCGCACTAGCTCACTGTGTGGCAGAATATCTTCAAATGTCCAGAGGCGTCGATGTGGTATTCAACAAGAAGTTTGGTCGACTCCAGCAACTACGGAAACAGAATCCTGAAGTTGAAAGGGTGCTGAAATCGAAGAAGGTTAAGAGAAACATTTACTACCTGGTTACCAAGAAGCACTCTCGAGATAAACCGACCTATGAAGATATCTGGAAGAGCCTCATCAAACGAAGGGTCATGATGCTGGACCAGAATCTTGTGGACTGGGTAATCCCATAATTGTCTTGTGGGATTTTTGGGCTGGATTGGAGAGTTATGAAAAGTATAGTAGAGACTATATTCAGATCTAGCTTCGTCAAGATTTTGATGTACTGTAACCATCTCCAACGATCGAACATGAAGACTGTGGAGAGTTACTTTCATCGAACTTCGCGCTGTAGATATGGATAATCTTGCAAGTATCGACAGACTTCAAGGATAACATTTCGGGAGTTAATAGTCAGTTTATACTAAATACAGAAGCTAGCCTGATTGCATATAAATATTCATAGTATGAAAATAAATTGAATACAGGTAAAATACATTTTTTTCACAGTATTATTGCCACTTCTTGGAACCGGCAAATGGTTGATAAGTTAATGATTAGAAGGCAGATACCGCTGTAATAATGTAAGCTGTTCAGTTAAGAAGATGATGTAATGTCGATACTAGTCTCAAATTATGAAACTTTCAGTGAAAACTGGAAAAAAGTGTTTTATTTCATTCGTACAAAATGGTTGAAATTACTACTGTTGCCTCATATATGAATAGCTGACGAATTAATTGACTATATGAAGAAAAATACTATCAATTTATCGTTATGCTTTCACTCCATACATTTCTCTATTGTTTCAATTTTCCAAATTACTCGCTGTAATGAATTGAATTTTGAAATGCTTGCCATCAATTTATATCATACTTTCTTATACCGGCATAATGCTATTAAATTTCGATATCCTGTGACATTCATCATTCATTCAGTCTCATCTAATTATAATAATGGAAACACCATGACTTCTATTGTGAGCTGTACGAATATGTCCTCTTTTATTATTGTGTAAAAACTGCTCTCTGAAATAATTACAACAGATAACATAAACAATGTTAATAATTGGCCGGTATTTAATGTTAGATACGCGTATATTTCAAAGTTACATGAACGATTGAGGAAGCCGATAAACGGTAATTTAATGATATCCTGCGCTCGTTTATTTTCTGCAAGTATTGATATTATCAGCAAAGATGAGTGAAACGAGAAATCCCGACGAAGTCGAAATATCCTTCTCTCCATACATTCCCACAAATAAGGGTCCGTTAGGGCAAGTTGTTGTTTGCTTTTCTGTCAGATATTTGCCTCATTTTCCCAAATGGGCCTTTTTTGTTGAAATGACTGGAATGAGGAACATTCTCTATAACCATTTCAAGTGTTTTATTACTACCTCCGTCAATGGTTTATATTGTATATGAAAGTTGTGGTAGTATCATCATATCACCACAACTTGTCATAATTTAGTTTAATTAAACCCTTTCCATTGGTTTTATAGGCCCAGAACTTGCTGAACAATAAGTTAACAGACACCGTAAGTCATCAGTACTACAAAAACCTTCAAAAACTGCCAGCTGATTTTTTTTTCAAATATCATGTTTCTTTTTTCTCCTACAAATAATGCAGTAAACGAATGCTTGAAAATGGATTGTGGACAGACTTCTGTGCACATTTTTTGACTTGGAGAGCTGGGTTTGGAGATGGATACACCAAAAAGCCTGTGCTTTGCGAGGAGAAATAACTGCATGGCACAGCGAAAAGTGTCACTGTTTTCATTTTCCGCGGATATTTCGAAAAGTCGATATTAGCAAAAGCGTCTTGATTAACAAAATTGTTGACGAAATTTGGCATGAGAAAGTTCATATAAATTTTTCACCTAGCACTAACACATTTCCAGTTCTAAGCTGCTTAAAAAAAATATTTTTCCCCAAAAGTAATTTCAACACGACGTTATTGGAAATATAAACCATCATCTATACGGTTGTATTGAAAGCAGAAGTCGTTGAAAATCCAACAATTTACAAAATTCAAAAATATTTTGATTGGGTACAAAAATTGCAAAACTGATATTTCCTATGGAATGTGTGTTTACCAAGTGTCTTCTGATATGTGAGGATATAATAATATGCAGAAAATTAAATAATTATAGTATAATTTGAATTCTATTCATAAAACTTTATTTTTAGTCGCTTATGATGAAGTGGTGCGGTATGTTTTCCGGTCTGAGAAAACAAAACAAAAAACAATTTTTTTTAAACAAAGCAATTTTAACATTTGGAGGGCGCGCACTACTTCTCAAACTATGGGAGAACAGTTGTTGGGTTCAGGAATCGTGTACTCTGAGCAGAGGCAATGCACTAAGAATGATAGCCTCCTGCATTCGTCTGGCTATAATTTCTACTGTCTTGCGATATGATTTTTAGATTCGAGAGTAGCAAATATAATTATCATTATTGTTTGCTTTGTTTTGACGTCCACAGATTATATGTGTTTTCTCAGCACCACGAGCAGTCGTACTATTGAAACGTACTCCTCAATTTCTACAGTTTTTATAAACCGGAGAAAACACATTATTATTATTTCCATTCCTCTCAGAATTTCACAGTCGGGCTCTGTCCCCGAAGACCTGATACACCCTGAGGTCGCGTTTTTATGTAACATTAACCCCCACGTCCTTGGGTTGAGTAATTACTGCATTCAAGAATCAGGTGCCCTGAATGGCCGGAGTGATCCAAGTATTACGCCCTTTATTCTTCCGGCTAACATTTTTGCCGCATCATGACAAGCTGGTATAATAAGCTTCGAGAGAAGCGTTGTCCATCATTCTACCAAGTACCACCATGATCAGAACCACCATTTTAATTTTAACAAGATGGTGTAGGTAAAGCCAGCGGAGTTCAAAGAGCAGTCTCATTGTTACGCCAGGATCCGAAAACTATATGACGAAAATCGTCCTACTTTGATGGTCGAGGAGGACTGCATCAGGCTTATAGGCTTGTATTTGCCTGAGTATGATGAATATGCTTATGAATACAGACTGAGACCGCATGAGCTGGACAGGTTGACATCAAATGCATTATGACACGCTCTGCATCTAGTCAGGGACCTCTACCCCCATCACGCGACTACGGTATACGTGGGTGTTGAAGACACCATCCTGGCAGGCCATTATGAATCCCTCGGTTTTTGACTCCAGCCTACTTGACCTGAGGAATGCGAAGGTCGGGTTCCTAGACAGGCCAAAGTCTTCAATGTTCTTCCATGGCGTCTTCATATGTATTGGCTTATCCCTATGTAGCTGTGGGAGACTCTCACTCTCCGCAGCCTTGAGGTGAGCAGCTTTTTGCTGAACGGGTTTCAACGTCATTGGTTTCAACTCGGTGACAGAGTTTGGGTTCGTCCGTTCAGTATCAAATACGAGAACGAGTTGGGTTGCATGGGTTGCTGCCTCGAAATGAAATGCTCCAATCCCTGCTTATTCATGATCGCAACTAAGTAGAGAAGGGGATCTGAACTCCTGATGACTTTACAGGTTCCATCCAGTACCATTCTGTTATGTAGATACTCCAAGGTCAAAGTCCACGGCCTACCCGTTGTTTGGGGAAGTAGAAACGATTTGGTAAGTTTTTATGTCGAATTGTCGCAGTTCTTCCCGAGTCCGTTTCACCAAAGGAGTAGAGTAGAATCGGACCGGAAAGCATATCAGTAGCAGCACTTTCATTCTTCCCCGGCAGTTTTGATGGCCAGATCCGTTGGAGTTTATGCTGATACTTGCCGCGGAAAGAGTTTTTCTAGCTGTGTTCGCCTCTTGGGAGTGGCCTTGTTCCACCCTTAGGTAACTATATGACATGATTGATGTTGTTATAATTATTATATAATATAGTTATACTAGAGTCACGACTATTAAAAAGGGGAAATTTTTGATAAAAACAGCAAAATACACGAAATGCTTCCTTCTTCATGAAAAAAATAATGAAGTGAAAGAAATATCACAAGTAAAAATAATGAACTAAAATGTCCCAATTTATTAATTTGTTTTGAATAGACGGATCCGAGAAAAGGTCATCATTTCAGGTTCTCGGTCGTCTTGAATTTCGTAGAGGGATTATGAGGCATCTCTCTCGATAGCTCTCATCCTCATTCTCAATAAGGTAGTTGCTTTGGCAGTTGTGACAGGCATAGGGGGCAGTTCACACCAGGTTTCTTGTAATCGAACTTGGCAAACATCATATTGAACACCGTTCCAGGTGCTTTGAAGTCTGTGTAGTACTTGGCTGTTCCAGACCCCCATGCAGGGTTCTGTAGAAAGCTTATAACCCAAAAACGCTGTCCTTGTCCCTTAAGTTGGAGAAAGGGACGAAACGTCCATGGTGTCATGGTGGTGACAGACTTCACTGAGATATGGTGGATATACCATGACATATAATAACCTACAGCCATCTTCTTCAATGTCAAAGCAGAATTCTGATTGAGAGGGTTTTTTATACGACATGAATGCATGCAGAAAGACTAGAAAGAGGATGTGTGGAGGACCAAGTTTTTCTAGCTGCATGGTTATAGTTATGTTACAGTGACGTGCATAAAATAACATCCCAGAAAAGTACTGTTACGAATTTTTCTACATGCGTGCGTGATTCACCCTATACCCGAATACAACTCAGTTTGGGGAATGTAGTTTTTGGTTATTTGCCTAAAATTTTTCACTTTTTTATGAGTTCAACTATTCTTCGATTTCGGACGATACTTTTTTGAGAGGTCCAAAGTTTCCTTAGGTACGCTACTGGTGTGAGGATTATATTAATATCTCCTCATGTACGTAAATCTTGTCCAGCTGAGCGAAAATCTCATTTTGCGAAATGATGATAAATCGTTTGACTTTTATTTCAACAAATTATAGATAGATAAATATTTATGACGCCTGTGTGGTTATTGACCACTTTGCCAAAATAGTAAATGCCGTTATAGTTCAAAGCTTTGTGAATTGAATAAATCAATGACGATAATTTATGGAAAATCAATGCAAAACAGATCAACTGTAGTTTCAGAATTATTCCTTGAAGAGTATAAGAGTAGGTACATATTTTGAATTTTTTTCCATAACGTATCTAGGTATATAACTTTACGAAAAATAAAGAGTTGGGATTGAAATCGAACGCCGTTTTGAAATTATTATTTCATCACAATTTTCTCGAGAACACGCAATGTTTTAAATTTTGGTTTTTCTCAGTGGCTTTTGAAATGGTTACATAGTTTCGTGAATAGAGTCGGTTCAATTCAAACTACATCAGGAGTACCGCAAGGATCCCATTTAAAACAACATCTCCGTGAACGATATCAATAGCTGTTTTAAACTAGTGGGTTTCTGTTGTTCGCAGATGATTTGAAATTATTTCAGAAAGTGGAGTCGAAATTTGATCAAAAGGTTTTAAAAAATTTGTTATCGTCTCATCTGTTTCAGATTTAGTGGTAATATTTGATGAACACTTGAGATTTGTAGATCACATAAATATTTCAGTAGTTTGGAGTCTATCAGGTTCAAAAAACAGTTACTGGAAGAGTTCAAAATAAATTTAGATTCACATTAAGAACCACCAATACTCGTATAACATAAACGAACTAAACCTAACTTTCTTAGGTAATAGAAGACTTCAGCTCTCCGATCAAATAACATAACGTAGATGGGTAACTCGCCGCACACGCATTAAGATTTGTGTGTAAGGGACATCTTCCCCCAACGGCAGTGTCGTGCGTTGTTAACAGAAATATTGAGGTTCACTAAAATAAAAATAATGGTTTTCGTTACCATGAATCTATCCGACAGATAACAAAATCTAGCTGACGTGCTTATTGTATCCTTAAAAAATTGCGACATGGCAATAATGTCATGATTTGAGGAATAACATTATGAAAAGATGTTCCCTTCAGTTCTATTTGAGTATTACTCATCTAGGTTGTGATATTTGACTGGAGCTTCAGCTAGATTTAAGTTTGTATTCAGATTGTTGAATGAAACAGTGAAATGTCTAGAACTACTCGAAATTATTTATGTCAACGCTCCTAATAGGGTGCTAAGAATCCCTCAATTATTTAAAATATAATTTCGTGGCAGAAATTATAGCCGGCATGCTCCAACTGAAATGACATCAGAAGTTATGAATAATTGGGATATAGAGATGTTCAGATGTTCTAGGTTGCTCACTTAACACATTTCAAAATTTTACCTGATTTTGAATTTTAATTCCTTAAATTAGTGCAGTGTAATGCTAATGGTGTTCTGTGTTATATTAAGTATATATATTTATATCTAGTCGATAAGTATTGAGGTTGAATATTTATTACTCATAATTATACTAGGTTTTCCGTGTTTATATAAATAAATAAAAAAAATATTTTTCGTAAATTTTACATTCAAATGGCAGAGTTGTGTATGCATAATTTACAAAATGATGATTATCTATTATTTAGGTCATATATTTTGAAATTGATTACCTATGTGAGTTTTATTTTCTGTTTCAGTACATACCTACATTCCATGAAAAGTGAGATTCTGTATGTGAAATTAAAAAAGTCGAATTCATATAAATATTTCAAATATTTTTTATTATCAAATTCTGATTATTAAGCATCGTTAATTTATTTTGATGAATCACTGTGAAACTAGAAACTAGAAAGAGAATATCGTAGTGACAATGTTCAAATCAGTGGGCAATTATCTGACGATACCTCGAAATGAGGAAATTTCAACAGTTAAATAAATCATCGGACCCCACCGAAAATCATGCATATTAAATGAAAAACCCGTTACGTAATAAAAAATTCAACTCGCGCCGAAGACAAATTCACTCACCGGTAATGTATACACTCTGATGTCGTCCTGTCTAGTGCACAACAGATAAGAAAGAACTCCTTCACTTCAGGAGGACCATCGACCTCTTATAAACGCCTGAAGGAGGGGAGGAGTCTCCAATGTCACCGACAAACGATTTCATGTTATTTTTTATATTCATGCATATGTTTGATGCACTGTACCTAATTTTGATTGAATCATGCTAGTAAATGTCAGGATTTAACGATATTCAATTGCAGAAAAACCTAATGTCTTCGTTACCGTCTAAATCAGAGAAGATTCCAGCTTAGATGTTGGCAGTGCTGGTTAAGATAATGTTCAGAATTTGAACTAACGAAATCGGCTTAAGACTTGATGAAATTTTGAAACGTTGAAATTCATGAAAATAAAAAAATGATGATTTGCCATCATTAGTTCTTCAAATAATCTAAATGAACTAAAGTCTACAGGTTGGTTTGTTGCAAAACATGATGAGGGACAGCTGATTTTTCTGTTTTTTCGCATTTAAAATGTTTTAAATTGTTCTTTATATCTTATTTTTATAGATCGGCTTGTCTGACCATAATATTTTGTATCGCAGTTTTTACATTCAATAGGTATCGTAAATCCCAGACTTTTCTAAAGATTCAACTTTGTCCATGGGAATCAGTTATTTGTACAATATCTAAAAGTGGTTAATTTTTAACTTAAACTTCTTCGTTCCTATAATGTTATCTATAATACCCTTCGAGGAACTGTTACTAAGTGCTATTTCTTCTATTGTCGCCTTTTCATTATTAAACCTCTCCGGTTTGAGAGAAAATGTCAAAAAACGATGTACTAGAAAATTCAGACCAGAACGTTTATTTTGTGTAGTAAACTGTTGACAATATATCTGTGAGTGCTAGCTTCTATCCAATACATCGTATTCTAGCCATGCAAAACATCAAGAAATGGCAGTTGTTCCTTATTTTCTAATTCATATGTGAAGTTTATTAAATTAAAAATGAAACAAACTCCTCAATATCCTATTTTTTATTATCGAATATTGCGAAAACATCAGCCAGTGACAAAAGGCCATAGCTGTCCCGTCTTTGTTGTTCATAAAATCAACCTTCCACCTGTTGTTTCTTGCAAAATTTAGTGAGAGAAACAAATTCTTCTATTTCGTGATCACTGAAATTGTTTTCCTTCAGTAATTCCCCACGGAAATGCAAAGTGTGTGGAATCGGAACGTTCTGAAATAAGGAACTAACATCGAAGGAAACCAAAATTTCACCTCCTTACAGATTGATATCTTTTGTATGGTGAATGACCTCTGGGGAAATTTTTATAATAAAACTTGGTTCCGCAATAGGAAAACTTTCAAACATGGTGAGCCATTTTTGGTAGCTCGGAGATCTAATAGCTGATGCGATAGGGCACATTGATTATTCCGGTTTGTAAAATTTTGGGAGGGAATATAATTTTGACATTTTTGGTTTGGAAATTTGTAATCCCGGTTCAGTTCAGGGGTAGATATATTGATACAATTTTTATGGCGTCTTTTACTTGGGCAGTCAGTCGTCTTTGGTGATGTGTTCCTGTATAATTCCCTCCGGAAGATGGTCATACGGTGACTGAAACAGGTGTCAAGGTGTAAAAATAGCGGATTGGTGTCGGGATAAATATCCAGTACATAAAAAATTAAATAGGCCAATACAAAGCATAAAATCTCACGTATAGATAGAACGTAAGTTTCTACAGAACAAATTGGGATGTTAGGATAGATTTTTTTGATTGATATAATTGACCTTTGAAATACGCTACTCTGTTCCCATTCAACCACCCATCTATCTCTTACCGTTACTGAGATTCCAATGCATAGACTCGAGTTTAAATAGCCCTGCATATTTTTTTTTTTTGAATAAATACTGACAAGCTCAACCAATCAAAAAAAGGATATTTTTTCTGCTAGTTTTCCCAACTTATTGGTATTAACCCTGACAATCTAATGCAATTTTTTAGTTGAGACATGTTCATTAAACTTCAGGGTATTATCGATCCATAATACCAAGAATTTGGTTCACGACTTATTTTCTATGACATGATTCTGAAGGCTTAGGTTTCCAGAAGCCAATCTCAATTAAATTAAGTTATTTTGTTCACATTGAAGCAGAATTGGAATAGCACTAAAATTTGACATTGCTGCAGCCACCTCACCTTTAATTAGCTCCACATGTTTTGAATTCCAGGTTCCTAATTTGGACTTATTTACTAGCCAGAAATACGTAATGAATAAAAATATATTATGTAAATAAACCATGAAATTCAATAATGGATGTGAAAGCAAGAAGAGTAAAAAGAATATCTCAAGAAGGAGATACATTACAATCTTAGAGACACCCACCAAATACGTGTACAATTTAGACGTTTTCTCTATCTAAATTAATCCTAAATCATTAACAATTATTAGAATATAATTTACCCAGATCATTGCAGTATGGTATAGCCGTATATCGAAATATCAACTAGAAATCACGCATTTCCAAAAACTCATAGTTATGAGTGATATTTTGGGTTTTCCGTGATGATACACCTTGATCATTGCAGATCACAAAAACTAATCAACTTGCCACAAATGGTATGAGTGTGTCCACCCAGAAGAATATACTCGATCGAATTCTCCGAATCTTGAAAGCTCCTTGATGTGGATTTGTAGTGTTGCAATTGATATGAAAGTGAAAACATGGTTTGTATCGATGTAGTCTATTTCACTATTAATTTTTTACCATAAAATCTATTTTCCCGTCGCATTATGAGTAGTGCAGGGTTATCCCCAATTCATTTTGTTTGAAGCATGTGGAAATTGTTTGTTTTTCAAATATCCAACTCATGAATGACAAACACGATACGTATGCGTTCAGGGTGTGCTTCTTTATTTCGACTTATCATGACTGGGTGTTATTATGAAAATGTGGTTTGGAGATACAATCAAATTTAATGCAAAGCTGACTGTAATACGAACAAAAAAGATAAGCTCTTTAGGTGTTCTCCGAATCCTAATGAACAATAGTGAAATGTATGTGAACGTTTTCATCTCTTGAAACATCTCAATTTCAACTAAAGTTTTGTGGAAAATATGCTTTTAGAAATATGTATTTTTCAAAAGCATTCTAGTCCAATGATTCTTGGCAAACTCCAGAAATTATATATTAATTTTCAAGCAGGCATTCAAGATGCTAAACGGTCAATTCATCCTACAGTAGATGCATTTATAAGCGACGATTCAGATTCAGCTCCGTACCCAGTAGCTTGATCGAGCTGTCATAATAGTTAACTTCATTTTGGTATTTTGCTTTAGCTGTGGAAAGCAAAGTCCCTTGCACCAAGACGGATTTTATACTACTGCATATGAAAGAGCAAATATATTTGCTAGGAGTTTAAAATTTAACACTGAACTAACAGTGATTTCGGCAACGCACTTACAGATGAATATTGTATGAGTATTAGAGAAGTATGAGATGACATGTAGGCATCACAAGATAGAAATAAATGGAAGCAGTAAAGGAAGGCTTATGCTTCAGAAAAGCACAACAACCAGGGTTATTACACCAGGGGTCACCATAGCACAGAAATTAGCCACTTCGATACTCGTTAAAAACATCAGCCATACTCTTTCTTGACATGAGATCCATTACTAAAAGTGCCACTCCAAAACATAGTTTTCTGTTTAATGCATAGCTTTAGTTCCTTATAATCCATTTGTCACAGCTCCCTCCTGTACAAAAGAGCAATTCTTCTCATCGGTGATCGTTCGCTCACCAACTCGCGTGCTTCTCTAGAATACTGCATAAAATTTGGCGGTCCATTTCTATTTTATAGATATTTTTTTTTAAACCATCAATCGGTTCACGCTTATCTGTAGCCCTTTTTTGTTCTAGTTACCACGAAAAACCTGTTATATTCAGAGAATATCGTAAGAGCCAAGAGGAAGTAGAAAGTAACTCGTGATCTTCTTGAATGGCATGACGAATTCGATTTTTCCAGCCCTTGGCAAAGTTTGGAAACTCTTTGCCGTGTAGGTATTCTCCGAAAAGTACTATCTCTGAAAATACAAAAATTACACCAATTCCTATCTTTAATTTTAGTTCCCACGATGATTTTTGAATATTTTCCGTATCGTTAACTAATCAAAGCCCATCTAGTCTACTTGTTTGCTTTTATGAAATAGTGGTAGACTTTGACTTCTGCAATAAATCACGAAACAATAAAATAAAAAAAATAGAGATTCTCGTTGACAGTGACTGCATAATAAATTTTTGAATATTTTGCCATGGGTAATAAAAACGAATGCACAATATTTACTGCAGTCCGAACACTTTTCGGGGAATCTCTCGATAGTTCACCAAACCCGTTAGAACAGCAGGAGTTCTAAATGACTTTTATTTGAAATTGGTGATGGTCATGATGGTAGAGCGGTCACTATTATTGTAATGATAATAGTCCCTCATAGAGTGTACCCATAGGCATAGCCTGTGCGGGTAGAGGACGGCTATTATTATTATTTGCCGTGGCGCTCCGGGGCAACTTACTGATGTTTTCGGTGGTGTATTCACTTTTCAGCTGTAGGAAAACCTTCTCTCATTTTTTTTGTGAGATCTAACAAAAATTCCAAATAAATAGATATAGTAAATGTACCAGATAATCTGTAGAAGTGCGTAATATTCAACATTCAGTGTAGATCAAAATGTGAAACGTCATGTGCAAAGTATGTATATCGATTCCAACTTTGTGTTGAGTGGTAATGGTTGGAATTAGGATGTACCTTTATACAGATTCTGCAATGATACTACAGACAGTACCTATTTTAGGATAAGGTTAAGGAACCACCCCATTGACTTGAAAAAGTGTGAAACGAGCAAACAATTCATAATAATTGGAAAATTTTTATATGAATAAAAATACTAGGTCACAGTAAAGTACTTATCGCAAGGACAATAAGTCATCAATTCATTCCAATTTGTAATTATTTTCAGTGGATTTGAACGCGGGGAAAAATTATACATCCTGAACTGAAATTATCTTGATTTGTAACTCTTTCGAATCAAGACAATGGGAGTTCAAGATGTTTTCATTCAATTTTATTAATTACATCGCTAATTTCATGATTTCAGTTATTCATGGTAACATATATTTATTAATAATAGATTTAATTGACAGGTAATTAAACAAAATCAAAGGTAACTACTTAACAAAACTTATTCCTTCTTGTATTGTCTGCTATCCGTTGTATAATATGTTCAAGGCAGAAACATTTTTATTGAATACTCTCTGAGGGATCCAAAATGGGTTTTTTCAATGAAATCTAATAAAAACAGATACAGACATAGGTGAAATGAAACGATCTGTTTTACTTTAGTTTTGGGCATAAGTAAACAGAAAAAAATCGAAAATTTCCAAATTCTTCTTCTTTTTAAAACTTTTAACACTTTGCAATTGCAACTTTTTTTAGCCTATCCTATAATACGAATACAAATTATATTCAAAGTATCGTACCAATTAGGCAACCCTTAACTTTTCACTTGCAAATAAAGACCTATATTTCAATACCTACATTTTTCCAAATGCCAAGAGTCGTGTTTCATATTGGCGTAGTATTTTCATCTGGACTACAGAGTTTTTTGGAAATATTGATCTATTATAGTAAGCTCGGATAAGTGTAAATTTGGGGCAAGTGTGAGTTTGCTCGCTATCTTCGCTAAACCGGGCGACAGCCCAATGCCATTTATTGACGAATAGCCTACACTCATAATAAATCCATAACCATCATATAAAATACAAAAGAGATCTTGTGAAATCCAAATATTTTCCTCAATTTTCTAACATACAATTCTTCAACCCGAACGAGTTTATTTCAAGCTTTGAGTGTATTGTTAAAATCTAAGGTAAGAATCCATTTTATACACTTTTCTTCTGCCTAAACAATGAATCTGACTATGGATTTTTCATGAAGTTGTTTTTTTTTACATTTTTCCATTGCATGTCACACTTACCCCGAAATTAAATGTTATTGGGGATAGTGTGACCTATCTGTCGGGGTAAGTGGGAACCTGGTTCATTTGGCCAATCTAAACAGTAATATTTTTTCAGCTATAGTACGAAATTATATACGGAAATCTCAGAGAGCCAAACAATATACCTGGCCAGATGTGGAAGACATTGATACACTTTCTGAGGATGAAATAACAACTGTGCTTCCATCACCACTCGTCGATTTTTCAGATTTCTACCTGTAAATTTTTCTTTTCAACAAATGTTCACTTTCACGATTATTTTTTGTTTTTTTCCAATGGGGCATTTCAAATTCAATATTAAAAAGTTCCTAACTATGTTTTGAATAAAGATAACTCGAAACAAATAAATTGTGGTGAAAGTTCCTTTACTGTTTACTCACACCTGCCCCAAAGAGAGATTTACGTGCATTAATATCTTTAAATTTGGCCAGAATCACACTTGCCCCAAATTTCCGGGGAAGTGTGACCTATGCATATGTATATCTGAATATATAAATAAAATTCATAGAATACGTTTTTCAACAGTTTTCTGTGGCGTATTACAAAAAATGACCTTCAAAGTGAATACCTGCAAAAGTTCATTGTTATATTAGTTCAGAATCATCATATGGACTAAATTCAATGCGAATTAATGAAAATCACGGTCACACTAACCCGAGTTTACCTTACCAGTAAAATTTCAACATATTTTTGATTCCATAACAGCTGTAATTGAAAAATGTCAAGTTGTCATTGATTCTCTTCTTATTTTTTGATTGATTCATATTCCAAAACTGAAAAACCGTATCAGATATTTTAAATCTCTCTAAGCCCTTCTTTGAATCATGACTCACTGTATAATATAGTGAATATCGTTCATTTCGTTGACACATATTTTTGTTTCAGTTCTGTCAATACTTTAAACCGACGAAAACATACACCTGCTTGGTAATGAAACAATTCTAGAGTACTCACCTTTGGGAATGACAACTGAGGAATACAAAAGACGAAAACAAATTTTGAATTCTCTCTACGTTCTTGCAAGGTCAATGATCAAACAGTTAACGAACAATGAATTATCCACATTCAGAATGTTTCAAGATTGGTACTAAAAGATGAGACGATGCTTCAAATGAAAAAACTCGACCGTTTATAAACTATTTCTACTTTCCTGGCAGGAATACACAAAAAAAATCTGTGAATTGCTATATATAATATGTGGAAATGGATTGGGGAGTGAGGTGCAATTTATTTCTGAAGTTTTTTTAGCTAATCTGATATCAAGGCAGGAAGGTTCATTGTTTTTCCCTTTTTAACCATTTTGTAATAACACAAGAAGCGAACCTTCAATTCAACTTACGTCAGGGAAGAACCAGATAGTGAACTAGAACAGGAAACATATTTGTATTCTATACAGGTAGAACGAATCATGTGAAATTTTTGTGTTTTCAATATAATTCCTTAAAACTATACTTTTCATGCATGACTTTAATTCATTTTCAGGGGGAAAGGAAAAACGCCATGGAGTTATTTTTACGTGTATGTCTACAAGAGAAATTCACCTGGAACTAGCCTCTTCCCTTCCTACAGACTCTGATCCATTTGTAGAAGTAGTCCTAGT
Source organism: Chrysolina americana (assembly GCA_958502065.1). Classification (NCBI taxonomy): domain Eukaryota; kingdom Metazoa; phylum Arthropoda; class Insecta; order Coleoptera; family Chrysomelidae; genus Chrysolina; species Chrysolina americana. Next base: position 101,971,677 of record OY293410.1, on the reverse strand, counting down.
GAACTTACTCTGATAATGGGACAAAACTTTGTGAAGCTGAAAAAGATATGAAGTTGGCCCTTCAAGAAGATGCTGATCAGTTTTGTTGTTTGCAACATATCAAAGGATTCAAAAATCCACCGACAGCCAGCCATAGGGAAGGGGTATTTGGAAAGAATGATTTAAAATCGTTCTCAGAGTTGTTTTGACACAACAAAGTCCAATAGAAGAAGGGCTGCTAACTCTCTTTGTTGAAGTAGAGCCATACATTGAACAACCATCCACTCACGATTCTTCAGATCATCTAGACGACGATGCAAGTAAGTCCACCAGGAGTTTTCACAGATTCAAACTCCCATTGACGAAAACAATAGCGCATTGCAAACCGATTTGCAGATCTTGGCTACGAGAATACGTATCAACGAAGCAATTGGCAGCACAACAAAGGTGATATTTCTGAAGGAGATCTTGTCATATTGGCGTAAGATACTTCTCTAATATATCCCATGCCTAAAGCAAAAATAACTCGACTTTTCCTGGACGCGACAAGAAAATCAGGGTGGTTGGGGTAAAAACAGCGAAGATTGTCCTGATGAAACCAAAGTAGTCTCTCTTAAGCCCTCGAGGGTGTTGTGGACTACTTTTTTCCACCTTTTACGAAGTATTGATTTGCAATGTCCTTGGGAGGAGGAAGTATTTTTTTGAAATTTTGCCAAGAAATGGCAAGCTATAAAAACTTTTAAATAGTGCCAAAGGCATTTTCATTTGAAGGATTACTGATTTTTGCCATTACCCTCCCCTTTGTATACACCCTTGACGCTGTTCAGTCCTCGCCCTACTTTTAAATATTCTCATTTAGAAAATTCTAGTATACGGTAAAGCTAACTAATGAACGACCGATCTATCAGCTCTGAGATGATTCATAGAGCCATCCTCTTACCTCAATAGCATCATGGCAGATGAACGAAATTTGCGCCTTCCTCAATATCTACTTTTTCCATGACCACAGTTTTGTATTTATGAATATCAGAAATCTTTCAACATTTTGTATTTAACCGTATATGGTTGTTCCTTATACACAACCAGATAATATTTTTTTGTGAATATTGCCTATTTTAGTTTGTTATTCAATGTAGATGTTCATTTGTCCCGTTATACAACAGTATTGGTTCTCAGAAAAATATTGAAAATAAAACATTTATTATGCATACACCACACTCAAAACTACAATTAACGCAGTTAGTTCTAACAGTTCAGCCAGATATAGTTATGAAAGATGAAATTCATAATTTGATATTTCACAAATAATCAGTAAGTATTATTTGAATAATTTTTTATAATAGGGTTAACAATTGGGAGGAACGTTTGTCTTTGCCCAATATGTATATGCAAATTTTGTTAAAGAAACCTTGTGAATCACTTCAGGAAATATAGTAAAAACGCGTAAATGGAAAACGTAATAGAAGAATTGATTAAAACTTTGCGTGAAAAGTAAACAAATTCGACTGAATACGTGAAGTTCATATTGTATGTCAGAATTATGGTAACTCTAGATTTGTATCGGATTTTAAATATCCTTATCATATCCGAAGGACACAGTGTTATTTCCAGAAACCTACTATACAACAGTGGTAGGTATTTGAATATTCCTACACTATTTTTCTCCTCAACCATCATCAAAACTTTGGAAGGTTTGAAATTGTACATATTCACGAAAAGTGAAAATTAACAGTGACTTCTACATTTGAAAAGTTTAAATTAAAAAATGAATTAATTGAAAAAATCACTAGTGAATAAAACTCAATTTTTTACTGTTGTTATGGATCGAATGAATGAATATTTGGAACCATTGATGTGAATAAAATTTAAGAAATAGAAACTACCCAAAATAACGTTAATATCACTCGACACGCGTTTCGACCACAAAGTTGGCATCCTCAGAATGCTTTTTTGACCTCCTGAAGATGCCAACTTTGTTAGCGAAACGCGCGTCGAGTGATATTGACAATGTTTTGGTGTCTGGGGTAGTTTCTATTTATTGAATGATGTTATGGAGTTGATAATATTAGCCCTAATACTACCGGAGAGCACGTTTTTAACCGTGCTTATACCTCTTGGGAACTTTGTTCCATCCCCAGGTGAGGATTCTCTCCGGCATCAAAATAATGTAGGATACTTCAGTCTACCAGCTGGACATACTCTCCATAACAGGCATTCAAGCATATTATAGGACTGAAGCTCTTTCGAAGACTATGTGGCAAATTGTTAATCAGATTCAGAAAAAGGTAAAAATCATGATAATTTCATGAATAATGAAGGGAAAACTGAAGTTTCTGAAATTGGCATGACAAATAATTTTAAACATTTTTCTGAAGCATTCGAACGAGAAGTCATAGTAATGTGGATTTTCACGGCTGGCTTTTGCCGGGATTTTGCAGTGGTCGTCTTTGGTTGAAATCTCCAAACGAAGATCCTGAGAAAGACCAATCAGCTGGTAAAAGAGTCTATACTACCACCAGAGACAAAAAAAGAAACTCTGCAGATCAGAATCATTACCACCAAGGTTCTGTGGATTACCGAAGATGTATAAAGAGAATAAACCACTGAGACCAATATCAAAGGCCTTGGGATCACCAACCTACAACCTCGACAAGCATTTGTCTGAAATGCTTCAGAAACATGTATATAGGGAAGACCAAAACGTGCGTCCGAGACCCCACCCACTCCATTTAACAATTGAAGGACATCACCTTGGAGCTAAACAACATCCTAGTTAGCTTCGATGTTGTCTCCTCATTCGCAAATGTACCTCTTGAGGAAGCCCTCGGCAACATAGAGGAGATTTTTCCACAAAACATCAACTTATTTCGACATTCACTAACGACGACTTCTTTCCAATGGAATCAAACTATCTATGAACAAGTTGATGGAGTCATCATGGGCAGTCCACTTAGCCTAGTGGTAGGAAATTTCTACATGGAGAAATTTGAAGAACCATTCGAACAACAGAAAAACGACCAAAGCACTGGTTGAGGTATGTTGATGACACGTTCGTTGTTTGGAGCCACGGAAGAGAACTTCCTAATCCATCTGAACAGTGTACAATGAAATTAGAAGAAACCCGCTAAACTCCATTTCTGGATGTATTAGTGACCAACGAAGGTAATCAATTAGGTCATAAAGTGTACAGGATGAAAGCATACACACATCGTATCTACATAATTGTTTGTTTTTTCAGAGAAGGAAATGAAAACCAGTGAAAAACAACCCCAAGGCACTGTCTATCTGCCATACATAGCAGATGTCACCAACCGAATTGGAAAAATTCTGATAAAGTAGAAAGTAAACACCATCTTCAAGTCAAAACGAAGAAAATATCGAAATACTTGAGATCAGCAGATATCCACTGAAATCAGCAGGAGTTAACAGGATTCCATGTAATTGTGCTAAGGTTTATAGAACAAACGAGAAGGAGCATTGGTACCCGCCTAGTTGAGCACAAGCAAAGTTGTCGATTGGGACAAACCGAGAAATCCGCAGTCACCGAGCATGCGTTGTCCGACGAAGAACACAAGATCCGTTTTGAAAACACCGAGATGATAGCAACATCGAATTATCCAACCAGAATGTATTTAGAAGTCATCTTCATTGTTACTTGCACCAAAAATAGAAATACACAAATATTAAAAAAAACTTCAACAGAAAGGAAGAGAGAACTTATCTACCGATGATCCGGCACACAGCACTGAAAGGCGTCAAAACGAACCCATACCACCCAATGATAAGTTAAGAAGAGTACTTCGACCACGTCACTGAAGATGACTGCCGCAGTTGCAGTCAAAACGTTTGTTGATTTCAACCAAAGACGACCACGGCCGAACCCGGAAAACAACCAGAACAAGAAGTCATAGATTTAAATTTTTGTGGCAGTGCTATCTCTGACATAACCTGGTCCCAGAAGATGCGTTAAATAATCTCTGAGGTGTTGGGCGGAAAAAGCTACTTGCTCTGGATGTCTTTGGGAAACCATGATCACTTTTTATTGATCCGTTGGGAATTTGCCGATCAGGCCCTGTCTCTGGTGCCTTGATTCATACACTGGTGTATCATTAACCCCAGTAAACGCTCCCCACGTCTATGAGATGAGTGATTACTGGGCACGAGAGCCATGTCCCCTAACTAGACGAAAAGAACCAAGAATAACAATCTTCTAAGAAGATTTAGACTAAGCAGAGAAAGGGATCTGAACTCCTAATTAGTTTATAGGCTCAATCCAGTACTCAAAACTGAAAAGACCACAGCCTCCCCGTTGTCTGGGAAAGAATAACCGTGAAACAGGCGAGTTTTTACGTCGAGTTGTCTCACTATTATTATCCTGTATTCTCCTGAAATTATTTCAATAAACTCGTTATTTCTTTTTTTATAAGCATTCGCAACATTTCATATTTATTACCTGCCTACTATAATCGTATGTGGAGGTGTCACAACTTGTGATTGATTTCGTGACACAACAAAAAATGCGTGTGGAATACTTTACGAAGATGCAAGTTGCATTGTATGCATACATACCTACCACAAAATTATTGCAATATAATGGTCATGGGCGTTTTATGAATACAAATATTGTATTTTTTTTACTTTTGGTGAATATATTCAATTTTTCGTTTCAATATGTTGTTATGATACCATGTTTCATTCTTGGACTAATCTGATTTGAAACATAATGACGATGAGATTGTTTTTTATAATTGCTTCCAACGTTTCGACAGCTCGAATTCCGGAAGCAAAGCCTCAACCAACCAAAATTTAATGAATTAGGAAACACGTATTTTCAAGGATTGAAAAATTAATCATAAATTATAGGTTTTGAAAATTCTTAATCAATAAATGTTCAAAATAACCTCTTAGGTCCAATTTATACAATTTGTCATTGTCATAGTCACAATCATAATCACATTTTTAGTCTCAATTGATGTTTTTGAGACTAAAACTAAGGAAATTGCATAAATACCACAATTGAAATGTACAGTTTCGATTTCATTTTATGATTAAGACAGTGACTGTGATTAGGACTATGATAATGACAAAGTTGCATAAATCGGCCCTTAGTTTCTATGCAATACTGCCTTGATTTGAGCATTTCCAGAGTTATTCATTTGCACTCCTTCTCGATTCTTTTTTCCACACATAACATATTCGATCATAAAAAAATGTGGTTTCCCAGGTCGGGAGATCTAGCAGGCTGCACGTCTTTTTTTTCATTGACACGTAGCTCATATCCTCTGAAATTCATGATGTCCATTCCAATGGTTGCATCCTGAAGTTAGTTCAACTGGTAGTTCACCATACACAGTTGCTAGCTCCCGTGTTGCTGTGCAGCTTCCAAGTTGATGGATTAATTCTTGCTGGTGTTTTACTAAAAGTAAGCCTGAAGGCTTTCCCGTGTATCTAGCAACATGGTGCAAGACTCGTTGTTGATGATACCGTCTACAAAGACACCTTTGTTCGGATATTGAAGGACAGCGACATGTGCGTTGTTAACCGGTGCTTGGTGGATACAGACCGACAATTACCCCTCCCCATCGATTTTCTTTAGTTTTTCTGAGTCGGTGTCGATTCTTTGGACATTTTTCCACAAATCTATCTTTTATTGGGCGGCACTTCCTTCATTGCTTTTTTATATTAGCAATCTCCTGTGGATCTTACTAGATCAGTGCGGAAAAACAATACTTACCAAACTAAATTGCGAGCGGGTATATGGTGAATCGCGCACGCTTGTTGAAGAAATAATTCAACGATCAGCAGAGATCATCGAACCATATCGAACCCTTTTTATCCAACTATAGAAATTTTGAGGAAATGGCGGGAAGTTTGTCAATTGAAAATGACGATTATTAATGTTTTTTTTAAGACCAATAATAAAAAAATAATGAACAAAAAATGCCATAGAGTACAAATCAATATGATGACCCAGGTGTGCTATTTATGGCCAGGTAGACGAACTATTATCCTTATAATTTTTTCATTCAATGTCAGCTTCGAATCATGTGTGTATGGTCTTGTTTTAGGTTTTTTGCACTTTCTTGTAGTTTTTCTCTAAGTTCTTCATTCAAGCTATTCGAATTTTCTCTTCCAGATTCTTCGAATTTTGTTGAAGTTCTTCTTTCAAGCTCACCGAGTTTTATTGAAATTCTTCTTTTGAGCTCGAAGAATTTTCCAGAAGTTTGTCTTCCAAGCATCACTAGAGCACTAGTGCGGGAAACATTTGCTTGAACTTCAGCGTGCGGGAATAGTATATCAAACAACAATGGTTGAAAAGGACTTTTTGCAATCGAACGAAACAAATTGGTGGACTGAGGCGAAGGCGAGGTCCACAAGTTAGGCAAGTGTGCAGACGATCCTTGTTCTGGTTTCATGAGTAAAGTAGAGAGGCGTGTACAGAGATGACATATTCGTGCGCAGTCGTATAAAAAATTCGTTCCCACACGAGAGCGAAAAATAACACTTATAGGGTGTAATCATGCGCGCATATAGAAAAAACATGATAACGATTATCAGAGATCATCAAACAATATCAAACCATTTCTATTCAAGTATAATAGAGTACATCTTTGAAAAAATAGTGGAAAAAGTTTTTAATTGTAAAGAACCATTGAAAAATTATTGTTTTGGACCAATAAAAAAACAATAAACAATGGTTTGAATCAATATGATGACGTAGGTGTGTCATCTATTGTCGGGTAGACGAACTAATATCTTAAGAATTTTTTTATTTGATCTCCGATTTTTCTAATAAAAAAAACATTAACAGTTGATGAAACTTCCTGAAGATGGTAACATTTGTTCTCAATAATGAACAACAAAAATATGTGGTCTTTAAATAAGGTGCTCAAGTTCCACTAGTAAAAGATGACTAGTTTTGAAATACACAATGGGTGGTATGAATGAAAGCTAGCAAATGCTTATACTATAGATTTGTCCCTCTCATAACTCAACATACTGGATAGGATGTTTGGAGTAATCTGAGAAAATACATGTGCTCGGTTTATACATACGACCCATTGATACTCTATTTGGGCAATTTTTTAAATTAGATAGGTATTATTCCATTTTTTTAAATATTCGAGAATTTCTGTATACTTACCTCTAATTGTCGGAAATTATAGAAATGTGACTGTATATTATTTGAGATAAGTACATACATTCCGGAGGACCTTCATGTTATTATAACAGTTCTAACTTTATGTACCGTCATTTTGTTTTAAATGGATACTTTTGTTTGAAATTTTGCTGTTGTATACGGAACTTAAAGGGGTTTGAATGAGGTATAACTCGCTATAAAAGCATAAAAAAGCTACTATGTTTACATTTTTCAATTTCCAGACTCGCGAATACACCGAGAAGTCTATTGTCATGAACCTGTCTAATTATTTCAAACTTGTGCCATCAAATCGGTGATTGTGATCCACAGCATTTTGTCCCACAATCAATTTTTCTAGTCTCAAAAAATGGACATGAGCAATGTGCTCTTTGAACCGTACTTTCAAGGCCGTCCTAGTTTGACCCACATACGTATTCTCGCAGGTCTTGCAGCTAATTCCATGAATCTCAGACTTTTATTTTTGTTCTGGCTTATCCTTGGGACTACCCAGGATCTTTTGTAGCCTATACGAAGTTTTGTATCTCATCTTCATATTGAGGGTGTTGAAAATGCTGTCAAAACCTCGAGTAAATTGGGGTTCGTACGAGATAACGACATATTTCGGAGGGTTTTCCTCTTTTTGAAAAGTCGAAGAGTTATGAAGGGGTTTCTTACATCTGTGTTTTCTCTTAATCATTTTCTTAGCTTTGAATATCTGCTCGTTTAGTCAGCGCAATGGTGAGAGCTCTCAGGGATGTATCTAAGTGTATTTGCGTGTCCTTCCTGTGAACATCGAATCTAAACTGATTTTGGTCGATTCTAATTAACAAAACATAAAAAAATGGCAGTTGTTTTTTGTTTTCAGTTTTTTAAGTGAGAGAAATGCTTTGAAACTGGGTCGACGTGTTTTGTATCAAAGATAGTGAACACGTCGTCCACATACCTTAACCAAACCCTAGGAAAATAGCTGAAGCTCTCTTGCTTCCATCAACAAACTGGCTTGGAAGGGAGGCAGAGGGTTTATCCATGGCTGTACCTTCGAATTGTTCGTAAAAGCATTTGTTGAACCGAAAGCAATTCTGCGTCATGCAAAATCTGCTCTCTGACTATTTCGTTTCTGAAACAGTTGCTCAGCAGTAACTCTCTCAAATCTACCAAGGTTTTCGGTATTGGTACACTTACATCAAAAGAGATCAATGTTTTTCTTTCTTCCAGTTTTATGTTCTTTGTTGGAATGCCAGGGAGATCGATTCAAAATGGACTGAGTGGTTCTAAAGTTTTATATGTTCAGAAAATACTTTGATACAACGAAACTATCAATTATATATTATATATGACAACGTCAAGAACAAAAAAAACTTTTGTCACTATGATTCATAACACAGGATGTATCCAATGTCGAGTAAAATAAGGGTCAAATCCCAACATTCTTCATCTGGCTCGATAAATTATAGTGAGTTGTTTGGGTAGTTTCTATTTCTTGAATTTTATTCACACCAAAGGTTCCAAATATTCATTTACTTGATTCAACTTGAATTTTAATGAATATCCCTTCAATAAATGTCTCACACTGAGATTTTGTTTAACTTCAGATGAAAATTCCATCACTCACTAGCGATACATGAACAGAATAAGAATATTCTTGAATTGAAAACCGAAATGAGGAAATTCAGTCATGAAAAACTTCTGATAGTTTGACATATTCATCCCATAAAAACAAATACTTGCGATGTTTATCACTGTGTCCAACTTTTGATATTTTTTAAGTAAGTTCAGTAGTTTATTACTTATAAGGTAAGCTCGGGTAAGTGTGACCGTGATTTTCATTAGTTCGCATTGAATTTAGTCCATCTGATGAACCTGAACTAATATAACAATGAACTTTTGCAGGTATTCACTTCGAAGGTCAGTCTTTGTAATACGCCACAGAAAACTGTTGAAAAACGTATTCTATGAATTTTATTTATATATTCAGATATACATCTCCATAGGTCACACTTCCCTGGAAATTTGGGGCAAGTGTGATTCTGGCTAAATATAAAGATATTAATGCACGTAAATCTCTCTTTGGGGCAGGTGTGAGTAAACAGTAAAGGAACTTTCACCACAATTTATTTGTTTCGAGATATTTTTATTCAAAACATAGTTAGTAACAGATATAATAGATGGCATTGGGCTGTCGCCCGGTTTAGCGAAGATAGCGAGCAAACTCACACTTGCCCCAAATTCACATTTACCCGAGCTTACTATACTCCTTTATTTATTAAGGTATCCTCATTCTACCTTTTTCAGCTTACCATCTGCATTACAATCATTTTTCTTATTAGCTTGTTACATTATATCGGTACCTATAGTCACTTTTGCTCATTCAGAATAGGAAAATCGGCAAAACAGGAGTGCCTAGATCTAGACTCTTCCGATGAAGTTATTCTATTAGGTTCTTTATTTGTTTTATTATTCGTTATTGAACTGAATTATTAAGCAGTGGGAACAAATGAACTTGAGCCCATAATGTTTTATTCAATCACAGGTCACGAATCGGAAAATAAATATGAAAAATATGGCAATGTGTAAGCTGTCTCATCTCGAGCCCTTCAACTTCTAGTTCTGGTGATATTTGCTAATCAGCCTATTCAAGTATTCGTTTGCAGAGTCCTGCTTACTGCTGGACGAACTGCTTCCACTTTTAGTTCTTCCCCCATGGATGGAATTCTCGATATACGTGGGGTACAGAGGGTCTTTGGGATCTATTCCGGCTATGGCAGTCGCAACTGGACGAGCTATTGCTAGTCCTCCACGTCCTACTACTGCTGTTGCTATGGGTTTGCTTGCTGCTATTCCTCCTTCGCCTAGACGAAAACAAAAAGTATTTTTACTAATTCTTGAAAAATTCTATAGCCAAGCAATTAGTAGAAAGTAAAATTTTTTTAACTTTTCGTGAACACCTACTAATACTGTTGATTGATATATGCAGAATCAGTCTTTCACGAGACTCTCGAAATTCGAGATTTCTCGTCTCGTCTCGATTTCGAGACGAGACTGATCGGTTTTTTGAGATCGAGAAATTATTTAGAGATTTCTCGAAAAAATGTGTGCTGCACTAACTCACAGATCTTAGTTAGAAAAGAGAAAATAAAAAACTATGCTGAGAAATAATTGAGTAATATCGATAATTTTCTTTTCAACAGACGACTGTTTCGATTATAAAAAATGTTTGTTGCTGGTGCTGGTACATTCTTCTCTTCACGAACGAAGAAACAATTTTAACCTTACACCATTCGTACCTAGGTAAATTTTGAATGCATGAATAAAAGATTAAATTAAAATATCAAGGATTCATTTGAATTTCATTTTTTGGTACAATATTGTCTATTTTTTTGCTGATTCTCGGCTTTTTTTTGTTACACGTGGCTTTCAGTTCATAGCATATAGCCTCTGTATTTCAACGTAATTTTTTTATAGATAAAATGTAATACCCTTTGGTGCAGCCTTGACCTTGTGTTATAAGTTATAACCTATACATAGCATTTTTTAATAACATTCAGTTTTTGTTTTCCAAGAGTCTCGAATCGAGATCGAGAAATTGTCTTCGATGATCGAACTGAAGGAAATTAATTTTTTATTAATCCGATGATCGAGACGAGAAAGTGTCTTCGAGACGAGATTTCTCGTCTCGAAGAAACCCTGTACAGAATATCACTGATAGCTTCTTCAAATAATGGAGCCAAGAGTGGGTGTGTGTGTGTATGTTAATATTTTAGAACGAACAGGATGGTAAAAAAAATTGACTTCTGCTACACGTTTTTCAAAGAAAATCCACGTTCCAAAGATATTTCGATATTTTATTTGAAAATCAATCGAGAGTAAGGGCCAAATTATGCAACTTCGTCATTATCATAGTTCTAATCACAGTTTTAATCATAAATTAAAAATGAAACTGTACATTCCAGTAGCAGCATTAATGCAATTTCCTTACTTTTAGTCTCGAACAACAACATTTGAGACTAAGACAGTGATAATGACTGTTACTATGATAATGGTAAGTTGTATAAATTGGCCCTAAAACTATAAATATCCGTAGCAAATTTTGAATTGAATACTAAGTATTAGATACATTTTCAGTATCAATATATTGAAACAGTATTCTCCATTTTCTATGATTTTTATCCCTGAGATTAACATTCTCTGAGTGATCCGTTTCAAAAATGACCATTATTATGCTGAGATTTTAGTTATCACCCTGTATATTGCGAGTCAAGCTATAAAATTGCGTTATTAAATATTGAGATTGACCTGTGCGAGCCTATTTCCCTAAATATTTAATGAAATCGACGTTTTTATTTGAAAAATTGTTATTACTCGTAACAAAGGCAAAAATTATACGATCAAAAATTATACAATTGGAGATACAAATTGAATGGAAGTAAATATTTGCTCATTTTTGAATTTGAATAGTTGGCCGCGAATATTACAATTTTAATTTTTGTGTAAAACGGTTATTTTTGGTGCTTGCAATTTTTAAATAACGTAGATTAGCTACTGAAAGTGTGCCATCAAAAAAAAAGAAGGCGTTTTGAGCGATTTTTTATTGAAAATTTGTTTTTTTAAATGGGTCATTTTTAAGATTCAGAAGGGCATAACTCGATTTGTCTTCAGATTCGTGTTCAGAAGATAAAACTGTGTAAGTAAACATACTTTTTTATAAATTTTCAAGCGGAGCCCAATAAACTTATCTTTACTAATATAATGGATATACAGGGTGTTTCCTAACTAAGGTTCCTACCTGCAGGGGGTGATTCGTTAGGTAATTTTAAGAAGAAAAGTTCCTATGAACAAACGTAAGTGGTGTAGGTACTTTTTTTTACAATATTGTTGGCTGTGTTACCCACTGAGACGCCACTGGCCCTAATAATTACAATCTAATGAGGGCTAAATTATTAAAATTTTTATTGTTGAAATTGTTATTTCTATCAACCAGCTGCACACCCTTAAGAGTACAACCCTGAAAAGTTTTCAGAAGACTTGTCCGAGCTAGGGAAGACGCAGCCCATACCTTTTAACGTGTGATGCCATACACGAGACCGATGACCATGCTGGGATTCGAACCCATGACCCTTAGGTTAAGAGACAAGCGCTCTACCATCAGGACCATCATTATCATTAGTTCAAATGAATGTACCAAATTTTAACCAAGTCGGTTGTAGGATATTCATAATATTTTATAATTACCGTTTTTTATATCAACGCCCTGTATCTCAGAAACGAGGCAACTGCCGATACATGTTCATAGGAACTTTTCTTCTTAAAATGACCTAACGAATCACTACAGTTAGGAACCGAAGTTGGGAAATACCCTGTATATCATGCTTAATAATACTCCGATCTCCACCTACACATACCTGCAATAGCTAACCCAACCGGCTTGGCCTCGGCAACAGAAGCGTCCCTATCGGGTAGGTCAATTCCAACGGTGTCATTGTCATCTGTTTCTTCGCCTACTTCTTCCTCTTCTCCTTCCTTTTTATTCTCCTCCTCTTTCTTTCGTTTCTCTTCCTCTTCGCGTTTCTTTTTCTCCTCCTGTTCTTTACGTTTCATTTCCTGTTCCTTTTTCTTTTTTTCAGCGTCCTTTTTCTTTTTGTCCTCTTCTTCTTTCTTTTTATCTTTGTTACTGGTTGGCGTTTTTCTGTCGAACCACTCACTCAAACCCTCTCTGTTCTCTATTATTGACGGATTCGACTCGCCTTGCATATTCGCCAGTTGTAGTGCTGTTTGACTGAGTTTTTCCATACCCTCTTTGTATTGCTCTTCCTGAGATTCGCTAAGTGAGCCTTTCTCTTTAGCGATCTCCTGCAATTTTATTATTTCAGCAGCAGTTTTTTGTATTTTCCTGATGTTGCTGCCAAAATCTTCAGTATCGAATTTTGATGGCAAAGAGGGATTTTCTAGTTCTGCGATATCGACAGCGTTTTCTTGGCTATCCTCGCTGACTTCCGGTGATTTTACGATTGTTGTAGTTATTTTACCATCCGAAGTTTCGACGATTTGTAAGGACTGCCCTTTGCCCCCTCCATAAAAAGGAAGAAGTGTGACTTTTCTTGAATTTCTGTGGAAAATTCAATAAATTTGATATTTTAGATGAGGTACAATTTTACCATTCAATTTTCATCTACATGGTAACATACGAACATCCGAGCATTCAGTATATGAACCTCAAGAAACGTGACAAAAAAAACGAATTTAAACTTATGATGGTGAAGAGATAACCTAATTCACATAAATTTGACCGCAGATTTTCAATACCGTAAGTAATTTCTGGTGTTGTGTCACATCTCTTGAACTGTTAATCAGGAAATGATCTCTTAATAAACCCTATTTTCTGAATTAGTCACTGAGAAAAAAATGCATAAAAATTATTTTCTCTTTTTAACCACCCACCCATATTCACAAGACTTGCCCTTCTTACTAATAACGGGAAAATGATAAAATAATACATTTATTGCTTGCTCTATTTCATAAAATTATGATCATCATTTACACTGATTTTGATGTCATCAATTGTTAAAAAAAAATTGTTTTTTCCGTTAACCAGCTGTCGTCTCCTTAAGAACGACAGCCCTCAGAAGTCGAAACTTGTACGAACCAAGGATTAACGAGGTCTTACACTTTCAACGTGCGATTTTTAGTACATTCTCAAACCATCAGAAAAATAAACTGCAGTCGCTAGGCTTTGAACCCACACGATCGGCAGCCAGAATTATTGAAAAGCGGCGATTCTAACCACTCGGCTACCTGGCCTCATGTTATTATACAACTGTTTTCATTCAGACAAACATTATTCGAGCTCTGATATCATTCTGTTTCTTGTCCTTGATCCAGTTTCTATCACTTGAGAGGTCGTGTTAAGAGCCCCTCCTAAAATTGAGCGTATATCCGGGATCAATTCGAGCCTTCTTGCAAGAATCCAATCCCTTTCAGTATATTTTATCTACGCTCAATACAAGATAAAGATTAATAGCTATCAAATCTCTTATTTATCCTTACTAGTTTTCAAATCAAGGGCACCACCGCAATTCAAGGATTGTATAGATAATGTAGATTAGCTGGACCAGAGTCTTTCTAGGAAGATGCTTGAGCAAAATTACATACAAACCCTCAGGGATTGTTTCATGTGACATCAAAGTGAATTATTATTTCACTTCATCATCATTGAGATTCACCTCAACCTTTTTTTTTAAATTATTCAATTACACAATTCCCACTGAGTTCTGATTTATTCGCTACGATCGGTTTCGGCTTTTACACTATTATCAAGTAACCGGTGCAGCCGAAATCGATCGTATCAAAAAAATAAAAATCAATGAAGTTAAACTCAAACAACACATTTATAACAAAAATATATTTTATTTACATCGGTATTTAATAAAAATATATACATTCTCGATCGAAGAAAGTTCTCTTTAGATAACACATGGCAGTAGGTCCATGCTATGGTGACTTTTACCAGAAAAAATGAAAATGATTGGTTTTGTGTATGGCATCACTGTAGACTAAGATGAGTTTCTCTTCAACGTCTTGCGAAAATTACTAATATTTCGTAGTTCCTACTATTCTTCTTGATAAAACTACCTACTTAGATTTTTGGCTTGGTTCAGGTCTAATCAAAAGACCTGTCCTAACAGATTTTGTCAAAAAAATAGCAGAAGTAAAAAAACGATTCTAAAATCTTTCATTTGTCAATTACATTATCCACTGCTGATTTTTTTGGAGAGATACAGTCCCACTTTCTGACCGTCACTCTTTAGAGTTGCCGAATATCCTTTTATCATTGCCAATTGCCAAGAATACCAAAATTCGCAATTCCATCCAAAGATTCGAAAAACAAATCTGAATAATTCTATCTTCTTTTCTTAACTAATATTTCTGGTTCATACAATTTATCAAGAAGAAATCTAGCATGACAAAAGCAGCATGCATACCTTACAAACTTCTCAACAGTGCATCTATTTGAGACTTACTTTTTCACCTACTACTGAAGACGTTGAAAAGATAATGATAAATGTACATAGTCCAAGTTCTATTGTAACATGACACAAGTATGACTCAGTCTACACATCCTCGTAAGTGATTTCCAAATCACTTTCAGCATGCGCTATACCTCCAGGTCCTGCAATAGCCACTGCTTCCGGTTCGAATAGGATATCCACATTGGTCCCTTGTCTCAAAATAGCCTTCGATAGTGGTGTAGCTATAGCCTTCCCATCTACTCCCGCAACAGATTTTGCTACAGGTTTCAGTATGAGGGTGGTTATATCCTTGCTGATTTTGTCATCGTCATTTCGAAATCGTATAATCCTGTCTTTTTGAATGGTGTTCTTGTTTTTTATGTAGTAGAAGAGGGGATGAAGCCTATAAGGGGCTAGTGATGGTTGTTTTCTTGATGATAGGTTCTCAGTTTGAATGTCTTTACTCATTGATGGTTTCTTTGGTCTCACAAAATCGACCACTTTTGCTATTTGCTCTAGTGACGAAATCATTGGTTTTGTCGTTGCTTCTGCACTGTCTTTGGCTGCGGAGCTGGACTCAGCGGTTTTTTGACTTAACTCCTCTGGTCTCAACTTCAAATTTTCTTGAAATCCTGACGAGAAAGAATACCGATTTTCATTTGGTGGTGCTGTTTCATAATCATGTCTATCGTTGCTGTTTTCAATCCGATATTGTTGTCGGAATTCTGTGAACGGTTGAAGGAAGCTGTTGTGGAGAAGAAAGTTGTTCTTGGGAGGAAGTATGGAGAGATGTTTGTTTTGGTGCCCAAAATATTGAATTTGGTCGGTTGGGTGGGGTAGCCATTTAGGGAAGCGAAGTCCGTTAGGGAATGATATGTATCTGGGGAAATAAAAAGAGGATATAAGTGTGAACTTTTGTTATAATTTTGAAAGTTAGTAGGGATTAGACACAAGAAATCAATACCTCTACGAATATACAGGGTGTCCCAACGAAAACTTTCCACACGGATTTACTGGGAAATCACAAATTATTTTCGGAAACGCTGAAACACGTCGATTTTTATTTCTAGGGGGACACATGTCATTGATGAATTTAGTCACGCAACTTCATCCCCCTGACAGGGGCGGCTACCCCATTGCGAATCATCATAGGGAACTTGAGTCGAGTGATACATCATCTTAAAGCTCTCGTCATTCTCTATCCAAACGTTCATATTTTTTCAAAATCGAATGACTGGTAATTGAGATTAGTGTGGTAATAGGTTTAATTTAAATAATCAATATCGTACCTGTTCTTATCGAAATTCAATTTATTAATTGCTCGAAATGAGCCCCTCCTTCCTCCATACAATGATAAAGTCTACTTTCGAAACTATTACGAACGTTTGCCATTACTTCTGCAGTTATTCTGTCGCACTCGTTTACAATTCGACCACGTAGATCCTCTAGTGACTCTGGCGGAGTGGCAAAAACTTTGCTTTTGAGATGCCCCCATAAAAAATAATCCAACGGGTTGAGGTCCGGTGATCTATCTGGCCACTCAATTGGTCCTTGTCTCCCTATCCAATGATTGGTATATCGTTCATCCAGAAAGTTTCTAACCGCCACTGCATAGTGAGGTGGTGCTCCATCTTGTTGAAAATGGAGGTTGTCTTCCGAATAATCTCCATCGTTTTCGATGATATCCGTTATCATGGGATCGATGGCATTCTCAAGAAGATTTAAATACATTTGTCCATTCAAATTATCATCTATAAAAAGTGGTCCAATAATATTTTTGCCAAAAATACCACACCAAACATTCAACTTCTGCGGAGTTTGTGTGTGGACCTCACGTATTAACCTGGGATTGGTATCGCTCCAGTAGCGGCAATTGTGACGATTTACGTTTCCATTAACAAAAAATGTACTCTCGTCTGAAAAACAAATATTGAAGAGCAAATTGGGATTTGTTCTCAGACGCTCAGACATTTCCTCACAAAACTGTTGACGTCTGTCAAAATCGTCTTCGTTCAGTTCATGTACAAGTTTTAGTTTGTATGGATGGAATCGCTGTGACTTGAGAATTCTCTGAATACTCGATCGCGCTACACCTGACGCGTCAGCCAAGCTTCGAATACTTTGAGTAGGATCCATAGCCACGTGTCCCAAAACCGCTACCTCAACAGCCTCGTTCCTTATCAGACGTTCAGGATGATGTTTCTGGTTTCCCACAGACCCAGTTCTTTCGAATTTCTCAATCAACGTTTGAACATAGGTATGAGATGCATTTTTTCCCTGGATGCCTTGTATTGAAAATTCTAGCAGCAGCTCTTAGACAATCATAATTTTTGTAGTAAAGTTTCACTAACTCAATTCGTTCTTCTTATGCGTAAACCATTGTCAGGCAGAAACTTAACTCACAGAATACGAATCAAATGATATTTCCATAAGAATCATGCGAACTGTGAATTCATGCTGAGAACATACACGCAGGAGAACCATAAAAAACAGGTATTTTTTGTCTATGAAAAAGTCAACAGAACAAAAACTAAGAAATATGGTTCCCGGGCTTCAGTGCCGTGGTCGGTTCACCTCTGTGGAGGAGGTTCCTTTGGACGTTTCGCTCACAATTGGGGTGGGCATCTTCCGCTTGTAATGTTGTATTCGCGAATAGCGACATAAAACTGATACTTGGTTGAAAGATCTTCGCAATTAATAGTCCCAGCCTGGCTACTTACTTTGTTTTGACTAATTTGTTTTCGTTTTTCGTGGGGTGACTGGGTTACCTGACCGGATGGGATGTTGCCATTTTCTATCTGTCCAGTCATTGAGTCTTAAAATAGTTAATAAATTGAATTTGAATAGGAACAGGTAAGATATTGACTATTTACATTGAACCTGTCAACAACACTAATTTCAATTACCATTCATTCGATTTTGAAAAAATTATTGACGTTTGGATAGAGAATAAAGAGAGCTTTAAGATGATGTATCACTCGACCCACGTTCCCTATGATGATTCGCAAGGGGGTAGCCGCCCCCGTCAGGGGGATGAAGTTGCTCGACTAAATCCAGTACTAACATGTGTCCCCCTAGAAATTAAAATCGACCTGTTTTAGCGTTTCCGAAAATAATTTGTCATTTCCCAGTAAATCCGGGTGGAAAGTTTTCGTTGGGACACCCTGTATAGTATTGTATGTAGAGGTGCACATTTTGAAAATGATGCAGTGTTACTAAAGGAAAATTAATAACGATTCATATCCACAGGTCTTGAAAGAGGTTTGGTTCCAGCCATATTTTCATTAAAGACCTTGTTACATTGGTATTTCAGGACAGCGTTTGCAAAAGAAGGAGATAAGGTAAGTTTCATAGTGGAGATTTGACTCTAGCAATATGTTTTCAAGAGACCATTAACATCTAGACATACAGGGTGTTGTTGAGATTTCTCGTTGTGAATTATAAAATATTTTCTCAGTCACCTTAAGAGATACCATATATATATATATATAGGGTTATGATAAAGTAATGCACAATATTCATAAAACGTACACTTTTGAAAAAATTGCAAAAACACGTCAAACTGTTTTTTTTATTCCGCATCTTTTGATATAAGTTACAAAAATAACACGTCAAATTTTTCAAAGTTATGACGTCATCAACAAATTATTTTAATGGGAAGGTAAGAGTTTTATTACATTATGTGATAGAGCTTGTGTTTTTACACAAGGGAAAAATAGTTGCAGTAGGGCTCACATAAGAAAAACAACGAGGAAAGGGATAAAAAACGAAATAACAAAACCAATTATAAAAAGAGGTCAAACTTAAACTTATCTAGTAAGAACATGTGTTCTTATAAATTTTTTCAATTGTTTTACTAAAACAACGGTTTGTCAGTGTCAGTCGTACAATTAGTGTCACCACAGTTTTATTATTATGGCTCGTTTAACCGAAAGAGAAAGGATACAAATTCTAATGATGGTAGGTTACAGCGATCGCCTTCGAAGTCATGAAGAAGCATGTGCTTTATTTAACGCAACACATTTTGAAAGACCTCCAATTGCTAGAAGCACAGTAAGCAGAATTGTTGCAAAATTTGATGCAACGGGAAGCGTGAGGGATGCTCCAAAATCTGGACGACCAGGAATAAGCGACGATGTGAAATTAGATATTTTGCTGTCAGTAGAAGAACACCCTCACGCAACTACAACAGAAATTGCCTTACAAGAAAATGTTAGTCAGTCGTTTGTAGTAAAGATGTTAAAAAAAGAAAAACTACACCCATACAAAGTTCATCTTGTTCACGAACTCTCAGAAGATGATACGGACAGACGTTTGGAATTTTGTGAAATCTTCATGCGGCATTGTGTCGAAAATCCAAATTTTTTTAATAGTGTAGTATTTTCCGATGAGGCAACGTTTTGTCTAAGTGGTTCTGTAAATCGACACAATTCCCGCTACTGGGCTCGGGAAAATCCCCACTGGATGCAGACAAAACACACCCAGCGTCCCCAAAAAATTAATGTTTGGGTAGGAATCGTCCGGGGAAGATTTATTGGTCCTTATTACTTTCGCGGGAATTTAACAGCTGAACGACATTTGGAACATCTTCGTATGGCACTGCTTCCGGACCTACTTGCGGCATTTCCGGATCCAAATAATGGGGACAACTTGGATCCCAGTATTTGGTTCCAACAAGATGGCGCACCACCACATTATGGTCATACTGTTCGAAGGTTTCTGGATAACCAGTTTGAAGGACGGTGGATTGAAAGACGTGGACCAATGGAGTGGCCACCTAGGTCACCTGATTTAACCCCCTTGATTTTTTTCTGTGGGGACATTTGAAAAGTCGGGTCTACATTATCCGGCCAGACAATCTAGAAGACTTAATGGAAAGAATTAGACACGAAATGACTCGTATAACTCCGCAGATGATCGAAAACTCTATAAATGCGGTCTACCATCGCCTTGGCCTATGTCAGTTAGTAAACAGGACACAGTTTGAACAATTCCTATAAGAAATAGTTTTGGTTTAATGGACTGTTTAGTTAATTGAAAAGTTATTATGAAACTTACGTTTATTTCGTTTTTTATTCATTTTCTCGTTTTTTTTCTTATGTGAGCCTATTTTAACTATTTTTCCCTTGTGTACAAACACAAGCTCTATCACATAATGTGATAAAAATCTTAGCTTCCCATTAAAAAAATTTGTTGATGACGTCATAACTTTGACAACTTTGACGTGTTATTTTTGTAACTTATGTCAAAAGATGTGGAATAAAAAGAACAGTTTGACGTGTTTTTGCATTTTTTTCAAAAGTGATCGTTGTACGTTTTATGAATTTTGTGCATTACTCGGTGAATCTGAAAATTGAGAGCAACCACAAATAACTGTAGAAGGTTTCTACTTAATACAAACAATTATTAATCATCATCATCATCATTGGTGCCATCTATCTACTTCATTCACAAATCACATGTCCCACCATCTACTTTACGGAAATTCAGGACATGACTTGGAGGTCAGATCAGTGACGCCATCTACATGTTGCCTCCATTTGAATCCAATATTAATCCCAAAAGGTTGGCTAACTATCTTTCTTCTATTTAAATAATGCTATTAGTCTTATGAAAACGACAAGAGACGAAAAGGTAAAGAAATGCAACAGGAATCTGAATAATATTTTGAGTTCATAAAATTCAACACCACAAACAAGTTTCAACAAATTATATAATGAAGGTTTTTATCTTCATCTTCTTATGGCCTTATTGTAATTCTGAAAAAAATGTCTGTATTTACCTCTTTACGAATGTATGCAATCTCCAAAATTCAGAGTTTCTACTTAACTAGGATTTGAGAAAAAAATAAAACCTCAATTTTACATACACCAGATTATTTTCATAGGATAGATCCCTCATAACTTACTATGATGAATCTCCTGAAATATTCAGCATGAATTTAGAAACACCCTCTAAACGTTCATCCGCCAAAAAAGAATTGTTTTAATATGACACCATATGAATGAATAAAGAACGGTTCAGAGTTTATTTGCTTTTTACCTGTATTCGATATCTAAAATCCAAATACAGGATAACTGATAAGTCAATAGTATCGACAATCTGTTTTCGTCGAAGATCAGTATCTCATTTCCCTCACTTCAGAAAAATACAAACGAGAAGGTTCTTTACTATAATTATTATATCAGACCCAAAGTAATATTCCTATCGTAAACTATATAATGCCCATAAAGTTTTGGATTGCTTGTTAAAGGAAATAAATTTTTTATTAATATGCATTTCTCTCTTTACAAAAAGAAACATAAAAAAGTGATGAAAAATCTGTGTTTAAGGATGCATCACAAATATTTTCAATAAGAGTATGTGATTCGTATTCTACTGTTTCTGCATGTAGTAGCATCTTTCAATACATCAGCAATTGGTAAATGTTGAGCCATAAATTCTTTTTCACCTTCAGAAAGTGGATTCACTTTTCTATATCTTTTTTATAGGGGGTTTGTCAAATGACATCAAGTGTTCTGCTAAAATCAGTAATACTCCCAAAACCAAACCTCTATTTTTACAATTCAGTTACCAAGTGACCAACTTCTAGAGGATGATTGAATGATGAGTTTTTTCCAGTCATTGTGGTCTGAGCTCCCATTCCTCTATTTTCTGTACATCTATCTCTTATATTTTGAGCTCCCTCCTATAGTTCATTTACCTCTAGTTCTTGTACCACTACATAAATTTCGCATGAAGTATCTCCAATAAAACAAAAAGAGGCCGGGTTTTTCAACATTTTGTTGGTATGGCCTTATCGAATTATATTATAATTATGAAATGACTCCCCGATTGAATCTGATTGAACTTGTCTCGCCCTGTATGTCCTTACAGGACGTTACAGGCTATAAAATAGGTAACATTACCAGAAAATCGTTGCTTATGCGGTGATAGTGTATCTATTGATTGACAGATGGCGGCACTTTTACATGAATACTATGTTCCTAGAGTAATCTAGGAAAAGCAATGAAAAATATTCTATTTGCGATCCTTCTGATTGTTCAGATGAGATATGATGATTGGGGATGTTCATGTCCTGTACGTGAAGTCTGTACCTATTTTTGTTACGACTTGACAGACGATACCCTTCTGATCTTCATCAATCGAAGGATTCAACTATAAATTTTAATGATATTGAAATTAGTACTCTTTAGAAAAATCAAAATATGTGCATAATATTGATCCTTCTGATCTTCATCAATCGAAGGATTCAACTATAAATTTTAATGATATTGAAATTAGTACTCTTTAGAAAAATCAAAATATGTGCATAATATTGATCCTTCTGATCTTCATCAATCGAAGGATTCAACTATAAATTTTAATGATATTGAAATTAGTACTCTTTAGAAAAATCAAAATATGTGCATAATATTGATGTTTTTCAAAATTGTTCACATGGTATATGTGGAGTCTATGGTTATAGTGTACAACAATGACTGATCCAAGGTGTTCAAGGCAGGAACACAGTAAAGGTGACGGGACTTTTATTTGTTCCCTGAATATAAGGATTACGTGTATATAGATTATTGCTAAACTCATGTATATTTTCTTCAAATGTCAAATTTCTAAAGTCGGTTCAAATAATTGCAAGCATTACAAGCTCCCATAACTTTAATGCATACTCTTAAAATATGAGAAAAACATGTAAACATACACAAACCAGCGCTTATTATACTTCAACTTTTACAACGAACATTATTACCTTTTAACACAAAAAAGTTTAACAACTGACAGACCTGTTTATATACATGAAGTTTTATTACAAAAATACCTGTCAAACATTTTTCAACAAATTTCTGTAATGAAATTATTTGATCTTCTCCATACATTAAAACTGGTATGCCTGACAACCTTTCTATATGAGCAAAAATATCTGTTATAACACTTTTTGTATATTACGTTTTCAAATGGAGTGTAAGATCACTTCCACTGATTAAAGTTGATTTGTTACAGTAAAAACGATTTTTACTTGGACTTAATTTAATTTCTGAAACTATTTTTTCAGCTAACACTTATAAGACTGACAACACTATCCTTTTCATATTTTTTATTTTGGTAAATAAGTAAATGAGGTATGAATTTTTGAAACGGGAGCTTGTATTAAAACTGATACTAACATAGTTCGAAAGTTTTGTTTTCAACTACTGACAAGTTTTAAGACACTATATGAGCGAAGCATTATGTTTCTTTTTCAATCAGAGGATCTTTGATGTAAATCCCTACAGTGGCCTCATGAATACAAGGGATGTGTTTTATGGGACCCCAATTAACTACACAAATCTTGGAACACGAATGGGAAAACTTTAACTTGCCTATATAGTTTCGGAAATAGGACCCCTAAACAAAACAGGCCAGTTTGAAACAGACAACTTTTTCAGGTAAGAAAAGGATTACTTACCAGAAAACAACCTGCACTCTCTTAATCATATGTCCTTATAAACCTTTCTCATTTGTTCTTCGTTTTGACAGAAATGTATCGCAGTCTTATTTTTAATTTTTCTTAACACCAGCAAATAATCAAGTCAAAAACTTTGACCCCGTTAAAGTAGGTATTTGCGATATTGGGGACAAAAAAATATTTAATTTGTTGTGAATTGAAGATGGACATAGGTTGCGGATTATAAATCTGAAGAATAATGAAACCAATAATCTGATTTACGTACTTATTCATTTACAAAATTGATATTACGGATACTCTCGGGTTTTTGAACGACAAATTTGGTGCCTGAATATTGGTCAAATTTACTAACTTATGTCAGTGACGTATATTTTTTTAACTGTCTTCTACCTTCCATCAAGTTTAGTTATTATTGCGGAACTATCCAAAACTATGGGTTTGAGACGTCAAACTACGTTGGTAACACCTAACATTTTGGTGCAATCATGTAAAATCAAAGACACGTTCATTTGAATATCACAAAAAAAGTTTCTTGTTGAATTCTTGACAAATAGACTGTTAGTATCATAGTGGTGTTGAGAAATAAAATATACAATAAAAAATACAATTTTTTATTCAAACCAGAAATACATTAGAAGAACTTATAAACAAATAAATGACACCTTGCTATGACCCAAAAAGAAGACTTTTACTTTTGGTCAAATGTTTATCTTGAAACTTTTCTAGGAATTATTATGAAATTTCTACCTATATCTTTTGGTGAACAAGTAAACTAATAGAAATTTTACCCTTAGGATTACTTTAATATTATCTCCATCTAACGAATATCATCATCTATTACCTCTATTAGTATTGGAGTGAATTACCTGGTATCTGTGCTGGTTGTACTGGTACTGAAATAAATGATTTATGTCTTCTACGCCACAATAATTATTAATATAAGGGAAATTCATTTTCAAGAATGAATTGATACAAAACAAAATGAGCTACAAACCATAATGGGAAAACGTTGATGGTCACATGGTCTCATAAGTAAAGTTACCTACACGAAACTTGTTTTATTACTATTACCATTTTAACTGTAGATGAGGAAACACAATATAAAGCTTATTTTATGAAGTTTTCGGATTATTGTCAAAAACATACATTAATCAGAATAAGACCATATATTATCCCCAAAGAAAATAGACTTGGATTTCCTGTCATGAAAAGTATCTGCTTTCAGCTGTCGGTTCCATTATTCATTTCCTTGTGTTCTGTTAGGCATCAGAGCTGCCTATATATACCTGTTTGCTTCGAATACAACTTAGGGAGTTGTACTGTAAATTTGAACAGATTTTTCAATAGTTTTCTATATGTAGTGAACCAAGAATAACGTTTCACGCATATGAGCGCCACGTAAAATAATAGTGGCCCTCCTACCTGCAAAGTCTATATCTTTAGATACAGATATATGAGTTTCCATGACGTTATTAATAATACCATAGTACTTATTTTAATATGTCGAAATGATATCACAAACTGAAACTAACTTATATTTCATAATTATTTCTTTCTCGCCTTTCTTCGATTTTCTTGACTTTTTAATACCAAATATGGACTTTTTTCATATTGAGTGAAATAACGACTGTTTGATTGTCTGTTTGTTTCAATCCATTTTTTTTATTTAATGTTTCCACCAAGGTAGTACAGCTTGAATGTTTCACTACCTTCTGTTTGTATTAAATATTTTGTCATCAAAATTAACCACCAAAACTCCAGAAAGCAAAATAATTGTAATTTTTTTACAAACACGTTCTTGAATAATTCGTAAAAAATTATTTGAAAACATCAAAAACGAGATTTTCATAGCGACATTTGTTATTTAAAATGTTTCTTTGATTTATGGATGATTTTAGTTCTAAATCATAAGATGGGATGAGAACGTTTTGTTTAAGTAATAATATTCCTTTTAATTTAATCACTCTGAAAGATATTTTGATAGGTTTTTACGCCAAATCCCAAATCTCTTTTGACATAAATCTCTCAACTATGAAAAAAATACCACAGTCGAAGCTAAGTTAACTAGAATATTTTGTTTGAACGACTCGATCATTTTTCAAACTTTCTCGGAAATTGTCGTGTCAGCAATTGCTGTTCCCTGTACTTTCAAGAGGTTTTTTTAGTCGCACCCATCCCAACTTTCATATATTCCGTTTTCATCTGAAACAAACGACCAAACTTGTAGCTGAATTCTCAGTGGGTCAACTTTCAACCTATATACAAAACATTATCTATATACTCTAACCCCTATTGTAGTAAATCACTGGCCCTACTGCTACAACTTTCCCCACTCTCGAAGGGGGAAACAGGGCACCAAATCTACTGCTATTACTACCAGTGGTATTATTGACCAAATCCCCCAGGTTGATAGTGGGATCAACTGCAACAACCTTAGTTCCAGATCCTGCTATAGCAAGACTATCGGGCTGGGTATATGCAATGCCACCGGGTCCCACAATGGCGGTACCACCGCTTCCTGCAGTCGCTATACCACCTGGACCTGCTATAGCAACCCCACCTTTCCTAACCTTCAGTTTATGAATGAAAACCCCGCTCCCAGTGTTATCTCTGCTGAACAGTTTCTTGTTATGGTCGTTGGAGATGACTTCCTCACTTTTGTCTTGTTCCGTTTCGTCGCCAAATTCGTCAGTTTGACGGGTGGGATCTCGAAGTGGGGGAGAAAGAACGGTGGGCGTTGGCCCTTTCGGTAGTATTTGATTCTTCAGGATCGAAATCGGTCGTAGGTCCTTGGTACTCTCAGAATATTTACTACTCAGTCTTGTAGCATTCAGTATCAATGCATTGGCTTTTCCGGCGACCTTGACTCTATCCCAAGCCGATCTGGCTTCTTCTGTATCTTTCGCTTCGCGCTCTTCCTTTTTCACGCTCATACTGAACTTCAGACTGTTTTCTCCGCCCGATCCTATATCAATGTTTTCTATGTCCAGGTAGGTATTGGTTTTATTCTCAGAGTCTATACCGGTTATGGTAATCTGAGGAGACGGACCGTTTCCGCCAACTTCGACACTGATCTTCGTACCTTCGTCTGCAGCTGTTTTACCTTCTCTCAGCAAAGACTCTGATTTAATTTTGTTTTTTCCACAAGGATTCTGCTGTCCGGCATTTGGTCCATATTCTACCATGCTCGTTATGGCATTATACATTTGAAGGAAAGGATCTCTTATGAAGATTGGAAAGTAGCCGGCACCGGGCCAGTTCCAATTTTGACGCGCTTTCTCAGAATTTGGAGTACCGAACGGACCGTATACCTGGTAGTTGAAACCGTTGCTTGAAATTTGACCCAAAGGATCGTTCGGCACTCGACCAAAGGGATTTCCGCCGCTAGGAATTTGTCCCAACACATCTCTGTTCATTAAACCGTACTGAAATTGACTGGGAGCATTCCCTGCAAGTTGTTGCGAGTACGGATTGTAGTATTGCTGATACGTTGGATTTTGTCCAAACTGAGAATTGGAAACTATGTTTCTGACGTTATCTATGGTCTGTTTTTCCAAGCTGCCCACCGAAGTTTTCTCACCAGTAGCGTTTTCTGAACCTGTTTCAAATTTTCCATTCGGTATAATGAATGGTACGAGATTGTCTTGCGAATTCGATGGAATCATACCGTTAGGAGATGCCATCATATTTGGATTTGGGATAATAAACGTCTGCTGGTGGACAATTTTCCTTTTGACGTATTGTCCTGGTATCTCGTCATTCTCTGTAACTTCTGCGTTGTGGTTGGTTGAAGACACTTCATACCCTTGAGGTTGTAGATAATGATCCGGACTTTGTCTGTGGCTCTCTAGGGCGACTCTGCTTTGGTATTCATCTGTGCCCTGTTTTTCTTGTTTTTCTCTTTCCAGGTAATCAAAAATTGGGTTGCTGAAAGGGTTCGAGCTGAATCTGAAGTCTGCACGAGGCGTTTCCCTATTTTTCGTTTGCTCTTGTGATCTGGAGAAACTTGTAGGAAAATGGAAGTAGTTTGGTGTGACTTTTCTTATTGACAATCCTTGTTTTTTATTAATTTCCGCTATCTTTTCTAGGATTTCGTTCGTATTCTCTGCTATTTTCTTCTGGTCACCTTTTTCTGGTTTCACCTCGACGATACTTTGTTTTTCGATTCTACAACAGATAATTCCAAGTCAGACAACTGAGTTTTCCAAAATTATAGTGTATGTTAATCAGTAAGTTTCAAATTACATTAGTAAGACCAGAACTTACCACAGAAAGAAAGTCTTCTAAATCTTCTCTAACTACACTAGTACACGAGAAGAAACGTTACAACTAGATTCACTACGGTAATGTTTAGAAACCAAGAGTCCACCATTTCCACAACTAATCTAAGTACATGGAGTTACAATATTAGTAAATATTAACACCAGTAGAAGCGGTTTAGAAAAAATGAGTTACTCACTCTACTATAGATCCTGAATCCTGTGTATTTTCTGGACTTTGAGGCCTACAATGGACTGCAATCAGTGTTGACACCTGGAAAACAATGTTTAATAATGAAAGTGATCTGAATGTATTTTTTTAAATGCTTAAAATGACACATTGTACCAAAACTACCAAAAATCTACAGCAGAGAGCCTCATAAAAAGCGTGGACAAAGAACGGAACCACCAGACTGTCCAGACAAGCCGATGGACGATTCTAGACGTTATAAATGCCACAGGAGTTGTCGATGTTTCTTAGACTATGAAAGAAATGCGAATCGAGCGAACGGAGAAGTTGAGTCGGGGATAAATTGGGTACGAATGAGGTATATAGAGTACAAAATACTTTGCGAATAGTTGAATGATGATAATTTCTACTTTAACTGCATATGCCCATTTGGGAACGGAAAACAATAATTTTTCTGCCAAACACATTCCAAAATAACCCATTGGTGTCTCATTCTATGCATGTCAAATATTTCAGTTGAATTGGTTTCAATTTGTTCACTGCTTTCTTCGATCACAATATAATGAAAATTGCAGAAATATGGTATTGATTGTATATTGTTCTCATGAGCATTTGTTAGGAAAGAACTCAACTATGGAGGAATCTACTAAATAACCTTGTTAGAATTTACTCTCGGTATTGAGTAGAATAAAATATTTTCGAAAAGATCTTTGTGCCCTCATTTCACTGATATAAAAAGTACGGAAAAATGGTCGATTAATTTGGAAATGTGAGCTTGACCCCTGTATATCGAAAGGAACGCTTATTTTGTAGCCCGCAATGACTTATTTAATTCCCATTCAAGACCTTTCCTCAACATGAGTAGGTATTTTAAATTATTAGGATGCAGTGAATGATATGACATTCCTAACTGGGGCTCACGTCACTGACTTCTTGAACAAGATGAAAAATTAAAACAAAACTGGTGCCAGTTCACAGTTAGATCTGCATTTCATGCAAAATATCGCCGAAATAGTCGTAAAAATTCACATAAAATCTAATAGCCGATAAAGCATTTATATGTGACCCGCGACCCACACTGATGACTGGTGTGTCGTATGTAAATATGTTGGTTGATACCGTTAAAACTGTCACTTCATTTGTAGAATCTGCATAACATGTAAGTAGATCTGAATAAAGATATGAGAAGATTGCTTGGTGGAGATATAACTATCATGCTGTGTGATTACAATTCTGGGGCCACCATTGGGATCTCGGAAACTGTATAGGATATAGAAATATCGTTAAATAGGTGAAAAGTTGTGAGAACAGAAAAAATATTGGTGCTGCCTTGCATAGACCGAACGACGCGTGAAAAAAAAATAAAAAAAAAAAAAATTCGTGTTATCAAGTATCATAACACTTTTCGATTTCGTTTATTTACTGATATAGGGGAGGGATAGGGCTATAAGAAAAGTCGGTGCTGCCAGCTCCCTCCACAACCCTTACCTGTGGCGGCAGGGAAAGAAATACCGCTAAATTTCGATTATCAAGTATCATCGAACTTTTCAAAAAATCGAACGGCATCTTGAAGATGATGAAATTCTGAGTGAGAAAAACCACTACTGCCTTTTGTAAACACTACCCTATACGGTGGCAGCAGCGGTTGAAAGTCGCGCTCCGCGCGACCAAATTTCGCCGTTTAATTCGGATTCAACAGCATAGACCCGGTTCTTTTTGATTTTAACTGATGAAATACGCGAACCACTATAAGTTACAATAATTTTTACGTGTCGTTGATTGTTGAAACAAATGAGATTGCATTTTTCAAGTGACTTTTTTTCATTAATTCGTCGTTTTCCTTGTTTTTTATTTTTAATTTCCCTTGTATACCATTACAATTAAGAAATAAATACGACGGGATAAAACCTAGAAACTAAATAAGACGAGATAATACCTAGAAACTACCTAGACACGCGCAGGTATAAACTTGTCCCTACCATATACATTGCCAGATCCTAGCTGTGCTATTTGTAGAAGCTGTTCCGTAGAGAGAGAAAAATCCTCAGGAACCGTTTCTTCGGCAAGAGTTCGTTTTAACCTGACTTGCAGATGAGTGATCCGCATGACCAATCAGATCGGTTGTAGAGTGGGTGTGTGGAAATGTCACAACATTTATGATTATTCTGTCTACATTAGGTTAGTCAGGTTGGGTCCCTTTTATAAGCATTATCAACTAACTATATGCTAGTTTTCGAGGTGTTTTGCCCTTCTTATCTTAACACTTCCGCGAAAGCGTCAGATAATTCGCTGGTCGATTGCAGCAAATTGGCGACGGTGTTGGGAGCGGACCTGTGCAAAGCATTGCCAGGTTTTCACGCTTTCACTGGATGCGATTATACGGCTGCATTTTTCCGGAAAGGATCAATGTGCTTTCGCGTCTCTGCAACACAAAGCGGTTCTGCAAGACGAGGTTATTATTGATACATTGCAGGAGTTCACCGCACAGATGTATTCTGTAAAAAAATGCAAACGAGTCGATTCGACAAGGTATGAAATTTTTCAGAAACTCTATTCTGCCAAAAAATCGAGCGATGTTTTTATGAAAAAAGTCAAGGGTTTTGATTCGAGTCTGATACCGCCATGCTTCAGATCGCTGGAACAAAAAGTGTTGCGAACAATTTTTGTTACCAGCATGTGGCAAAACGCTACCTTGCCAGAATGCTCGACATTGAGTGCCGAGGAATACGGTTGGGAAATGGGGGATACATTAAAACCTCGTTGGTACAGAGAACAACCAACGCCTCTACTTGTTGACGACATTTTGTCATTGTCGAATGAGGAGGAAGACGACGAGTTTGACGTCGAATCGCATTCTGAAAGCGATGAAGATTAGATTAGATTTATTTATTTTTATAAGTTTTATAATATAATAAAATGTCTGATAATGATGAGGCAGTTTAATTATTTCAATAATCCATTTCGAACTTTTCAAGAAAAATAAAAGAAGGAAAACGACGAATTAATGAAAAAAAGTCACTTGAAAAATGCAATCTCATTTGTTTCAACAATCAACGACACGTAAAAATTATTGTAACTTATAGTGGTTCGCGTATTTCATCAGTTAAAATCAAAAAGAACCGGGTCTATGCTGTTGAATCCGAATTAAACGGCGAAATTTGGTCGCGCGGAGCGCGACTTTCAACCGCTGCTGCCACCGTATAGGGTAGTGTTTACAAAAGGCAGCAGTGGTTTTTCTCACTCAGAATTTCATCATCTTCAAGATGCCGTTCGATGTTTTGAAAAGTTCGATGATACTTGATAATCGAAATTTAGCGGTATTTCTTTCCCTGCTGCCACAGGTAAGGGTTGTGCAGGGAGCTGGCAGCACCGACTTTTCTTATAGCCCTATCCCTCCCCTATATCAGTAAATAAACGAAATCGAAAAGTGTTATGATACTTGATAACACGAAACAAAAATTTTTTTTTTTTATTGTTTTTTCACGCGTCGTTCGGTCTATGCAAGGCAGCAGCGCCATTTCGTGTTCTCCAATTAATAAGGAAATGAGTGATATGTATCAAGCTGATAAGTGTTATCACTATTGGTCTAGTGTGGCGGCCTCTTAGACTATAACGCTCTACTGAATTGAAGAAAATGTTTTGGAAGGATAGAACATGTTTAATAATGATAATAATAATAATATTCATTCATAGTTACAATAACCACAAAATAATTCTTATTATAGATTGTCAATGTGAACAAAGAAAGAGATACTGATAAGTGTCAGATCACTTGTTTCGGTGTTAAAATTACACATTACAAATAATAAAGCTTTTTAAAATATAATAAAGAGTTAGTGATATTAAAATATAAGATATACCTATTATAATTCACATGGATAATAGAATATACTGTAATAGTAGTGTCAAAATCGACAATATAACACGAATAAAAATGAAACAATTCATTCGTATAGATTCATATAGATTTGAAGGGAAGTTTGTTGCTGTTCTAGCCGATTCAAGTAGGTATTTCTTCAATTTTGTTTTGAGAGAGTGTATTTGGGAAACCTTCTGTACAACGGACGAGAAATATTACCCATGCGCAACCATTTTGGTCCTAAATGGGTTTTCTCCGTTTATTTGCAAATGACACCCAGAGTTTTATGCCATCATTGTAAACATTTTAGTGTGAATAAACTTATAATTATTACTATTATGATTATTTTCATATGTTCAGGGATGTTATTGTACAATTTTAGTGCGAGATAGGAATAAGATCTTTGGGCAGTTGTTTTAGACATGAATGGACAACATAGTGCTGTTTTTGTCGTGTGTAATATTCATGATCCGGAAACTGACTTGGTTGCTTGTGTGAATGATATCTGATGCATTTGATTACCTATGCATATAAATCGTCGAATTCATCTGTCTTACTTCCAATATTCCATTCGGCGTGAAACACCCAGTATCTTAGATAGTAATACTAACACAAAATTTTAAATGTGCCTTGAACTTGGTATCCAATTATGAAATATTGACAGTCCTTTTTGGGAAGTAAGTAATTTGTCTCCTCCCAAACAAATAATGAGGACACGATGACCATAACTATTACATACGAGTTGTCAACGGTATATGTAATAGTTTTGTTTTGATGCTGGTGAACTTGTTTTACCGAAATGTTAGTTATGGAGTACTCATCTGAACACATCAACGATTATAGTTCAGTGACATAACTATAAGAAAGTGTTGCTTCACATTATCACTGGCTACAGAGGTATTGTTCAGTATAAAACTGTTCCCTAATTCTGCCTCAGATTTAACAATGTCAAACGCCAACAAACCTTTCACGATTCACATCTGGGTCAAACAGCCTGAACTTTTTCCTAAAATGGAAACAGTTACAGAAGCCTACAGCGAACAGAGAGATATGACGTACCAAGAGAATCTCTTAAGTTATTTTTTGTGACTCAAGTGACCCAATGTTTTCCACTACTCAATTTAAGGAAACATGTTTTTGTCGAGAGATCTCACATGCCTTTTTATCGTCAATTATCTTCTACTGCATAGAAAAATGAAGTATACAGGATCACTCAAAAAGTCATGACGAAACAAAGTTGCTTTTTGTTTAATGGAATACCCTTTATATTATTTCACATTTAAATTTTATTGGAAATTTGAACAAAATTGATATAGCACAACATATGCTAAATTCAACCATTTTCGAATTTTGGAAATAACTTTACACTACTTATTATTGAAAAAAAAAACAAAATATTGGGAATTTATTATGAAAATTACAAAAGTGGAGTATATGATTACATTTTAATTATATTGCAAAAGCATAATTGTCAGGGTTGATAAAAAAGCATGAAACGGAGAAAAAATGTTTTTCGATAAATCTCCTGGACATTTTAAATTTTATCGAAACAATAGTTATGCCAGAAAAAAATTGAGAAAACAAGTTTTAATAAACGAATAATATTTTCTTCTGAATTCTATTTGATAAGATGCTCGACGGGTACACCATTTACCTCCCGACAGAGCTGAACAAAATATTATACTAAATCTAAAATCATATTGGGAGGAATGGTGGAAAGTTCATGCCTAATCCTTTCTTGCAAATCTTCGATACTTTGCGGCCTTTTTTGAAAAAAGTCAAGTTGGGTTATATCGGGAGACCTAGCTGGCCATTTAATTCCCCCTTGCGTCTAATTCATTTACCAAAAAAGTTTCATCTATTTTCATCATTTTGGCCTGATCTATACCTACAGTTTAGTCGATTTGCGTGCCCGATTAGAACAATATCTATGTGCTTTGAAAATGAGTTCTCTTGGGAGGTCGTCTGTAATGAAAATGCTTAAACCCTTTTTTATGTGGTTGACCAAGTCGACATTTTCATTTAATTTATCCATAATGACTTCACAGAACACAATTTTATCAAAATAGTCTTCACTCAATTCTTATAACAAATGAATTTGATATAGTTGGAATCTTTGCAGTTTGCAATTTTTTTTAATGGAATATCGACTCATGTTATGATGTATCAATTTTTTTGGATTTTCCAGAATTTTTCTTCATTTGCAACGCTTACTGATCTTTCTCTTTTTGATCGATCTTTGACATTTCCAGTTTCATGAATGTTTTTGAAACAGTAGATATAAATGCAGTAAGTAATTAAAAATATCCACTACTTATAGTCACAATTTCATCTTCTATCAGCATATACTTTGATCATTAGAATTTTAATACGCCTGGTTCCACTTGAACGTGCCATTTTTCCGAAAAAATTGTTCATATTAACTTCAATTTTTGACATGTGTTGTCAAGATCACCATTGTTAGACAAAAGAACGACGCAGCGTTGTTATGGACCTAGAAACTTCCTAAGATATATTTATATAATTTATAAGAGAATTATTTTCAAAATTCGATATCTATCGATAAGCATGATGTGCTTTATCAAATTTGTATAGCTTTCTTATAAGAAAGGAAATATGGTGTTCCATTGAAACTACCACAATTTTTTGGAACTTTGCCATTCTAATCTTTCATTATCATGGAAAACGCACTTTTATAATCATTGGTGATGACGTAACCTAGCACTGAAGAGGGACAAGAAGTGAGAAACCGGTACAAGTGGCCACTTCGTTCAAATTAACAAATTAAATTGCAATTGACAAAAACAATTTGTATCCAGTGTGGAAGATGAAATTTATTTTCAGAAAAGTTAACTTTAACTATATCTCTATTAACGTACTTTCATCGTTTCCAAGATCCCAATGGGAAAGTTCGGATTTGAGTGATCCTGTTTATGAACACAGCCCTTAAAATAAACACCGGCGACGTATTTGTCAGATATTGTTCTCGGCCTATAATTCTGCATCATAATGCCCTCTTTTTCCCAAAACCTAATCTCTCTCTCTATTATTTTATTTCACATTTTACCATTTTACATCTGAATACCTATCCCTGTATAGTATTGCATTATGTGTAATAAAAAATTCCATCTTACACGGTTTTGTTTTGTCGCTCGGTTCCTTGAAGATGCAAACAACTTGCATCTTCATTCAATAAAGCGATCAAACACCCTAATGAAATTCACACCAGAAACAGGTAGGGCTTTTTTTCAACTGACCAGGTCACAAATTATAAAAATAATGTGTGGTTGTCAGTC
Source organism: Chrysolina americana (assembly GCA_958502065.1). NCBI lineage: Eukaryota > Metazoa > Arthropoda > Insecta > Coleoptera > Chrysomelidae > Chrysolina > Chrysolina americana. Next base: position 101,936,507 of record OY293410.1, on the reverse strand, counting down.
CATCAGCCAGTTAATCGTCTTGAAATGTTTAAAAAAGTCATACAGGTTATGTAGAGACGTCTGTGCAGGTAGTTTTCTATTTTCTTGTTGTGGTTTTACCTTGATGTGTGCTATAAAGTTATGAATCACTGTATTGAAACGCTAAATCTTAAATTTGTTGATTTTCAGAATAATCATAGATTTTCCAATACCAGAACAACATTCGCATTGAAAAGGGCAAATATTAAAAAATATTCATGATTCACTAGAGTTAATATGTTGTTGTAATATATGATTATTGCAGAAAGTGCCCCGAAAAACTTCTGAAAGGGATCACTGTTTCATATTTCCATTTACTTGGTCATTCATGACTCTTCAGGAATATCCCAAAAGAGTGAATGGCCAAATCTCTATAGTTGCCATATCAACCAGACACGACTACTCCTGTCCATCTGACAGTAGAAAATAGGAAACTAGGAGGAAAACAAATGGAAAAGGGAGACCTAGCATAGAGGATCCAAATACAAAACCTTGTGATCATCCCTACCATTTTCCGAACTAAAACTTGAAATTGAAGGCAATGACGCCATTCGTTGGACCATATCCATTCTTTGGATTATTTCAAGACCATAGGAGGACCTTAATTTACGGCGAGTTGAAAAGTAGTAGTGTACTCCTTAAAGAAGACTGAAATGTTTCGCAACTTTTGAAAAACACACTCTGGTTGGCCGTTAGCCTTTTTTTGGCCACATTCTACCCTTTGGATATTAAATGAGAATTGGGGTTCATTGAAAAAAAAATTTTGAGCAAGATTCGTTCGAAATATTTTCTGAAAACTCAAGAAATAAGATATATCACGAAAAGATACAGAGTTCTTTGTTTCCCAGTGACATACTAATATATACGCACAAGGTTTGCAAAATCATCATCTGTCATCTGTCATATCAGAAAAACTTCTGCTGAAAAAGACGTGATGCACATACAGTGCGGCCTTTTAATAGTCCCCCCCTGTTAACTTTTGAACGGTTTGACGTAAGAACATAAAAAAAACTTTTTGGAGGGTTTCACCGATACTACTTTTTGAAATAAAACACATTGTGATTGCTCGATAGATGGCGCGGGGGGCACTTCAACTAAAAAAATTTAAATGGCTTGGGGGGGTCATGTGTTACATCGTTGAAAAGATTAATCAATTCTCTTTACAACCATCTAAAAATTTTTACAATTCCGTTCCATCCATAAAAAACTTCTGTCCCGTTATTTCACATCAAACCATTTAAAAGTATCGTGATCAGTAAGAAAAGACCACCAGATCCGCACTTATTCTGACATTTCAAATGCGTATTGTGAAAAAACGTAATGACGAAAATCTAAAAAATTTAGATGGGTGAAAAGAGAATTGAATTATCTTTTCAACGATGGGTAAATGAAAAAAAAAAGAACAGGAAATAAAACCCGGAAAAAATACACCCGAAAAAAAACGGAAAAAACCCTCCGGAAAAAAAACCTGGAGAAAATACCCCCAGGAAAAAAAACCGGTAAAATAATCTCCCCAGAAAAAAAACCCCGGAAAAAATACCCCTATATGCGATAACAATGGCCACCTTTCTCTTTTCAAATATCTAAAAATGGTTGATGATCCTTACCTTTTTTTCTATAGACTTTCAACGATACTTCCAATTACCACATTCTGGAAATATTTTCATTTATAACCGGATGTCCCAAAATATAATTCACCACTAAGATCTATTTAGTTACATTTTGATTAAAGTTTTGAACTTTCTATTAAATTCCCAATATAACGCATCTGGTTTCATAGACTTATCTACAATAGTTTTTGACTTATGTCAAAGTATGTTTCAAAATAGCGTCGTGCATGTTCCCACAGAAAAATCCATAACTTCAGAACCATTCAAGAAAACTCAACCAACTTTTTTCCAGTCGATTAGTATCACTGTGAAAAAGAAGTGGGGCGCTTTGTATCATTTTTTATTATATCGAGCACCCCACGCTTTTTTCACAGTGATACTAATATTTTTAATTTATTATTATTTTCTGACTATATAAACAATTATTTTTTACTTTTTAGTTCAATGTGTTATAAAATCGTGATTTTTAGGTTTTTTAAAATATATTTTATTTTTCACTTTTTAGTTTTCAATTTATTATTATTTTTTTTCCTCACCGGAAAGAGAGACTGAAAAAAAAATAGCGACCCTATCCAAGGAAGGCAGCAGGCGCATTAATAACCAATCCACTACGCGGATTTTCAAAATTCTGGCGAAGGCTCTCACGCAGAGCATACGAGAGGCAATTTTTTTTAATTCTGGCGATCCTGATCAGGCTAATCAGACAAATATATCAAATTATCAAATCGAGTGTAAAGGAGTCAGTTACAAACATACACACATAAAAAGAAGGTTGGCGAAGATAGCTGGCAAACATTGGAATTTGAATAATTAAATGATTGATAGTGTTACCGTTTTTGAGTATCGAAAATTCTTCCTTGGCTTTGAAACTTCATTGAATATTGAACACAATTCCACTGAACCAACAAATAAATAACCCTTCTACCCCGTTTTTGAAAATAAATTCTTACCAACAAAATTAACCACCTCATAATTCACCGAAAATAAAAACCACTGTCATTCAACGATCACTTCAACTGGATGACCGCAACGTTCTTGCGCTTTTGGGCATGTGATGGACTGTCCAAAGCGGGATATGCTAGCATCCTTTAAAAACTACTGCCGGAAGACAATTTTGTGTCGTCTTCAATAGCCAACGGACCCGAAGAAAAAGATATTGACTCGAAAGTTATTTCTTCAGTTTACAAGAAGGGGCAAGTAACGTTAGATTATCGACGGTGTCTTCTTCATGAGTCCGTCAGAAAATTACCAGCGTGCTACAGCAAGCATCTGTGATTACGATGTCGATAGACGTTTGTTTTCGGTTTTTATTTTCCATTACTACTTGATTTTTACCTAATTTGGTAGTCTAGTCTATTTGTTTTAGTCTATTTTTTAGTCTATTTGTACATGGTTTTCTACTCAAGACTTTCAACGACACTTCCAACAAACATCCTGAAAATATTTCCATTTATTACAGGATGTCCCAAAGTATAAAACACAACTAAGGTCTGTTTAGTTATACTTTAATTACAGTTTTGGATTTGTTATTAAATTCTCGATATAACGCACTCGGCTTCATAGACTTATCTACAATAGTTTTTGACTTATGTCGATTATGTGTCAAAATAGCGTCGTTCATGGACCCACAGAAAAATCCAAAACTTCAGAGAGTTGAGTTTTCTTGAATACTCAACCAACTTTTTCCTAGTCGATTCCTTAAGCTTCAGCACATATTTTGAAATGGATGATCTTTATCGACAAACAAAAATATTGTAACCAATTAATACAACTTTTTTCCACTACAGCCTTATAAGAGCCGCATTCTCATTGCCACGGGGAGTTGCACTCAATACAGCATGATTTTTCAGGAGCTACCGGAGCTACTCCCTGTTGCAATTGGAAAGCGACTAGGGTTACATAGAAATAAGTACGCGTTATAAAAAATCGTGAATATCAAACAAGAATACAATAAACTACCGGACAGCTCAAAAAACGTCAAAATCATAAATTCATTAAAAAAGCAACTGAAAAGATATTATACTCTCTCTGAACCCAGTATTGAGTTACACACTATATTTCACACATAGATACGTTCACTCACTCTTCTCATTGAATAAAAATAATGTAAAAACAATAGAAAAGTGTTGTTATTCAACTATTGATTGAATTTTATTGTTTGTTAATTTAGGATTATTTGTTAAGTATAATTATATAACTTGTTTTGAGGGTACTTTCTTAATTGTGTTTTAGAAATATCAGTCACATACAAGCGATGCTTTTGTGACGTATTACGTTTATTTGTTACCCATTTTTTGACTTTTATATACTGCGTTTGCATATTATTGACAATAAATGTTTATTATTTTCATTCTCGTTATTCATACGTTCACTTACACACTTCTCGTTGAATAAAAATAATGTAAAAGCAATATATAGGTGTTGTTATACAACTAGTGATGATTGATTTCTTTTGTCTGTGAATTTTAGAATTATTTGTTATAATTACTCAACTGTTTTTATAGAATTTTCTTAATAATCGTATTTTGAAACTGTCACACATAAGCGATGCTTTCGTGGCATATTACGTTTATTTGTTACCAATTTATTGACTTTTATATACGAGAATATATTGAAAAATTCTTAGCCTACTATAGAACCAAACAAAATTTCAATGTCAAAATATTTCATTACTCAACATATTCTCCTCTTAATTGGATACATTTATTACAGCGAACCTTCAACGTCTCTAGACTTTTCAAAAAAAAAGTTTCTTTTTGCTCTGCAAACCAGACCTCCACAGCTTTTATTACCTCCTCGTTGGAAGAAAATTTACGACCTTTAAAACTTTTTTTCAGTTGAGGAAAGAGATGATAGTCAGACGGAGCCAAATCTGGTGAATAAGGGGGGTGTTCAAACCCTAAATCACGAATTTTTGCATGGGCGTTGTCCTGCAAAAACAAAACACTTTTGGATAGCTTCCTGCGTCTTTTCTCTTTAATTTTTTCCCGTAGAGTGGTCAGTAATGTCGAATAGTAATCTCCAGTTATTGTTCTACCCATATCCAAAAAATCAATCATGATTACTCCATGGCAATCCCAAAAAACTGAAGCAAGAATTTTTCCAGCAGATTTTTGGACACGAAACTTCTTAGGTCTTGGAGAACCGGAGTGTCGCCATTCCATCGATTGTTGTTTTGTTTCTGGATCGTAGAAATGTACCCAAGTCTCATCCATAGTAACAATTCGGTTTAAGAAGTCTACATCGTTTTCAAATCGAGCACAAATCGAACGCGATGCTACTACACTTGCACGCTTTTGGTCAACACTCAAACATTTGGGGATCCATTTCGCAGCAGTTTTTCTCATGCGCAAATTGACGTGAACTATATGATGAACGCGTTCGTATGAAATATCAGATATCCGTTTTAGCCCAATTCGACTGTCTGTTAAAATCATGTCATGAACTGCATCGATATTTTCATGGACTGACACAGAAACTGGCCTAGGAAAATTTACCTCCTTTGAAGCTTGCAGTCACCAAGGGTTTAAGCATATCTTCGTAAATCTGCTTACCTCTTAACCCTTTTAAATACAGGTACTTGATGATGGCTCGATACTCCAATTTTTCGATTTTCACAATTTCGGTGGACATATTTTTTCTTTTAATTTATTGCGTAACTCTGGTTTACTTTTTTGACGTCAAACTTTGCACTGACACTTCTAATAAGTTATTGTTCGTTGCTATGGTAACGCAATATTTGGTTTATGCAGGGAACTGGTCTAGGCTAACTAGATATCAATACATCCTCGTACTGTGTTTGCATATTATTGACAATGAATGTTGTTTATTATTATAATTTTTGTTATTCATAAGTGCATTCAATGAGGGTAATGTAAAAATACCATATAGAACTATTGCTTTATTTTGCCTGTGAATTTTAGGATTATTTGTAATAATTACTAAACTTTTTTAAATGTTTTTTCTCAATTGTATTTTGAAACTGTCTGTCACATACAAGCGATGCTTTCGCGAAATATTGACTTTATTTGTTACCCATTCATTGAATTTTACATACTGTTTGAATATTATCGCCTGAGATTTTCTCCTTTCTACGACAACCAAATCAGTAGCAGCAGAAACTTCCATGTTGCCTATATTAAGCTAGTTCGTTACAAACTTTCACAATGAAGAATGAAGGTGACAATACCCTTATTAGTGGACACCGTCGAGGTATATGCCCACTATATTTTCATTCGAAGATTGTTATGAGTGAAGAAGAAAGAATATCATTCTGGTCAGCAAACTCTGTCGAACGCTTCAATATCTTCATGACTGACAGAAAAGCAAATCCTTTTAGTTGGAAACGCAAACCATGTTGACCGTAGAGCAATATGTCTATACTATCGAAAAGAATGTTTGTCCTTCAGGAATTAATAAACTGGTGGATATGGTGGAATACATTTTTGCTAGACGTAGAAGGAACTTTATCAGACATGTGAAGTAAAAACCTAGGCAGCAGTAACCAAGATCTTTGGGAAACCGAGGCTCACTATTCGCGACTTTACATTTTTTTCGATAATGAATAAATGTAGCTAGAATAACGAAGGTATTCGATTTGAAACAAAACATTATTTCAGTAGCCCATAATGGCTATAATTATGACGAAACGGTTAAAAATAATTACCAACTGAAGAAGATGAATGGCAAACATCCAAAGAACATATTAGGAAACCTGAGCGGAAATACAAATTGTTTTTAATCTCTGACTCGGAAATTAATGAAAGAGACCACCACTGGGCCGCTTTATTTCTACTCGATACAATTAGTAGATATACTATTTTGTATTGCAATTTATAATACTGGAGGTATGGTCATCTATCGATATAAAAAATATGATGATGATTGATAGGTTTGAAATGAGCCATTAAAACGACTAGATTAACTTTCCGTTACGTTAATTATGTTATGATACGTTACATGTTAGGATGAATAAGTACGTTGAAAGTATATGTAGAAAATACAGAGAGTTAATTAAGTACGTTGACAAACTTTGAGAGGTGATTCTTCGAAAGATTTCATGATGAAAAGTTCATATAAATATATGTCCCAAATGGCTTGGTTTTCGAGGTACAGGGTGATGACAATACATTTTTTTAAGTTTACTTCGACATTTTTGACAATAGAAAGTTCAAATTAGGCAAATACGATCCATTCAATAGTGCGCACGTTACAAAATAATTCCTTTCTCAAAAAATTCACAGGGTCGTCCTTTTTTCAGAGTCAAGCCTTGTTCAACCCCTCAGAATTTTTTTTCCGCCATCACTGATAGATTGTGAGAAAAGAATATTCAGTGTTATTTCATTTGGCATCTTTTTGTTCTCTTGGTATTTTTCATTCACTCATACGGTTCAGGCAAACATTTTCCAGTATAGCATAACGTAAAGAAATTTGAGGAACAAAATATTCTAGCAAAATTCGAAGGTTGATTTTTTGAAAGATTTCAAGACAAAAATTTCATATAAACACTGATTATTCCTCTCTCACAACCTCTCAGTGGTGGCGGAAAAAACAATTCTGAAGGGTTGAAAAATGTATTTTCATCACCCTGTATCTCGAAAACTAAGCCGTTTGGGACATATGTTTATATGAACTTTTCGTCTTGAAATCTTACAAAGAACCACCCTTCGAATTTTGTGAGAATATTTGCTCCTCAAATTTCGTTACGTTATGCGATACTGGAAAATGTTTGCCTACTATTCATTATAGCTCCTGAACCGTATGAGTAAATGAAAAATGCCAAGAGAACAAAAAGATGCCAAATGAAATAACACTGAATATTCCATCCTCACAATCTATCAGTGGTGGCGGAAAAAAAATTCTGAGGGGTTGAACAAGGCTTGACTCTGAAAAAAGGAGGACCCTGTGAATTTATTGAGAAAGAAATTATTTTGTAACGTGCGCACTATTAAATGGGTCGTATATGCCTAATTTGAACTTTCTATTGTCAAAATTGTCGAAGTAAATTTAAAAAATCTTTAAAAAAATGTATTTTCATCACCCTGTACCTCGAAAATCAAGCCATTTTGGACATATATTTATGTGAACTTTTCGTCCTGAAATCTTTCGAAGAATCACCTCTCGAAGTTTGTCAACGTACTTAATTAACACCCTGTATATTCAGATGCAAAACTACTTCGGAGTAAAAACATATGACAGCACCTCTTTCAAGAGAACAATGAGGGCATACTTGGTAGACAGTTGTCATTTAGAGTTTGGGGGAAGGAAAAAGTGTTATCTGATATCTGAATGTAACTAACGAAAAAATCATATTCAAGATTTTTAATTCTTTTACGCACCTCGATGGTCTATGTTTATTGATACCTATGATTTGCTTCCTACTATAATTTTTCTATAAAACATATTGACCCAAATAGTGCAAGCTTTCATGTCAAAAGTAAAACACTCTTTTTATTTTATAAGGCTTACTGTGAAACTATATTTATTTATTCAAACACTAATTTATGATAGTCAACTATATTCTTTCGATGTCAGACTAATTCTAATGAATAGAGTGGAGTATAGTTGAACTTCTTTTTTTCGAAAAGTGTTCTTGTTCTGCTGGCACGGATAGGTGGTTTCAAAGCCCCTGCACGCAATTCTCTCAGTTTGGAACCTTTATACACCCACATGTTTTGCTTCAGTTGGAGACATCCTGTGGGGTTTCCTCCAGCCGTAGTTTCGGGGGTTCCCTGCTAACTTGTATTTTGGGCGTACCTCCGGTTTCCTTTATCCAGATGCCTGCCTCCACACCAATGATTGCACCTCAGAGACACCCTTGGGGTTCCTCTGCTTCGGTTTCCATTTGTGGGCGTAGTCTTTTAGTCGCCTCTTACGTCAAGTAGACCTTACCTCTCTATTCCATATTGTTCTTGGTTGCATCAGTTTTCACCGTGGAACTGAATAACATCTAGACCGATGACTCGGGACACCCATGGCCAGTTCTAAACTTTAGAAAAGTTCCAAGTATTGATGTTCCCATGATCCCACGAGGGAAGAATGGAATGGCAGCTCAGAACGTGCCTGCTGCACAATCTGGAATACAGACGGATCGAGTTCGGGCAGTATGTCCGAAGGGAAAGAACTGGTGGAAAAATCTCTATTCCTCATGGCTGATATGCCTCAGTGTTTCAGGCCTGCGTCCAAGAAAATCTCGACCGTAGATGGTGAAGACTTTTTGCGATATAATCGGACAGCAAACAAACAAGATCACGTTCAAGCTGATGTCCAAGAGTAAAAACCTAGGTGAACCTGACGAAACGAGGAAAAGTCAGTCTCACATGGGTGCCAGGATACTCAAGTATATTTAAAAACGAGGAGACAGACAAACTAGAACTACATTGGAACTTACTTCTTTAGGTTTTAAATTCAGATTACGTATGCACTGTTCAGTTTTATTAGCGTTTCCCACAATCCAGAAAGCTCATCACCCAATGTTTTTTTGAGGACATAATTGAATTTAGAAGAGGCTGTGAAAGGAAAGTTCTAATTTGGCCAGAACCTCTCTGAGGAACACTCAAGAGCCTGGGAGTTGCACCTGAATAGACACGCACTTGGGATTGTAGATTATGTAGGTGGTGCCTATAGATAATGATGAGACTTAATCACACCTCCCCACAGAGTAAAACTGCGTTTGTCAACACTATACTGATCCCAGAGGACGTTAAAAATAAGCTACGGGTACTGCTAAACTGCGTCTGGGAAGCTAGCATGTCCAGCTTAACCCAAACAAAGGGCCCAAGATGGGAGGTCTACGTGTAGAGGTTTCAAATCCTACCTTTTTGTACCACGAAGTGTCTTAGTAAGTAGACTTATTGAGGTCTGGAAATAGAACAGGCAAAGGAATATACCATGAAAGTTCCAGATGCAGTCTCAGCGAATGGGTTCAGAAGGAGAAACGAACATACCAGGGCAAAGGTACGGGGAACTTCATTTCATAACTTGCCAAAAACAATAATAATGGTTGCTTGCTCTGAGCATACGCCAACTGATGATATTACCGGGCTTTTTACTGGCCATGCCTCTCTGAAGGATACAAAATGGGACTCCTAATTGAAGGTTACTCGCACTGATGACTGCCGGAGGTAGAAAGAACAATATAATGTGCGAATGCAAGTCAGTAGATCATAGGAGATATAACATATTTGGGATGGAGAAAACCGGACTCGGAAGTCCTACAAAAAAACAACCAATGGAACTGTCTCCGTTGTTACAATTAAAAAAAGAACTTTCAGCATGATGTTCTTTTTACTTGAAAATTAAGGGAAAAAAATTAATTTTCAATCAATTTGTCGCTAATGATTTTTATCAATAAGAATTTGTTTCTCTACATTATAAGCTCCACGATTACCAATGTAATATGATTTGTGTACCTTCACTTTGCATATCACTATAAACGAGTACGCCATATAAGAAGAGCATTATGTAATGAACATCATCTATGCTTAATTATGAACGTGGGCATCATCTCCATAGGTTGATGAATTATTCCAACATGTAGGTGGTTGTAGGTCGTTGACTCCCAATGTCAAGGTTTGCTACTGGCAAGGTAAACAGCAACCGGTGTGCTGAGATGCACTACCCTAAGTTGGCGCTGAAACGGGAGGCGTGGAAAATAGCTGATTTACTGTACTTTTGCTATCGGCTAAAACTGATTACTCCTCATGGATTCCTTCGGTCGATGATACAGAGTGTATCCGAAAGATAAATGTGCTCTCATAGGTATCGTAATTGAACGACAAGGGTATACCTGAAATAAGAATAGTTATTCAGTATTGAGTAGTAGGTATTGAATGAAAAAAAACTTTCACTAAATTGAAAATTACTTCTTTCGGTTTCAAATTCAGATTACGTATAGTAGGTAGTAGATGATCTCCATCATCACCAGGTGAAATGCGATTAGGAATGTAAAGCCGTAGACACAATGGAAGTTTTATGTAATAAGTTTTAAAATTAAATTTAATTATGAAAATAATGAATGAAAATAGTTTATGAGGCGTGATCAGAATAATAATGGCAATGATAGTTTCGCGTTAAAAAATATCCAAAATTATGAAAATTGAAACTAAAAACATAAAACTTCCATTGTGTTTCAGTCTTAACGTATAACGCACTGTACAGTCCCACGGAAAGTATCTTTATATCCACCCACTTGCGGAAAGTGAAGAAAGTTGTGCCATTCATACAATCCAGAAAGCTGATCAACAAATATTTGTATGAGGACATAATTGCCTTACTTCTTAGACGGCTGCTGTTGTTTTGATGTCATCACACTGCAACCATTTGTACAAAATCTTACACAATTTTTTAGTGATCAAATTTCTGAACCTATTTATTTCATCGATGTTTTTTTCTAAAATTGTACCATTCAACACCGGTTCCAAAGTATCGGGAGTCAGCACATAGTTTTCAGAATCTATGAATGATACAAAATCATCATTCCGCACGTTGATACCTTCAGTAAATAAGAAATTGATTTTCGGAAAATATGTCAGTAGATTAGTCAAACATAATAATGTTGTCAAGATTTTTTTTCACTTACGGAATAAATGCAACCGAAAACAAAGTTCAACGTCATAGAATGTCTATTGGAAGAAAGCTTATTCAGCTCTCGTAACTATAAACATTCCGGACGAGGTTTGGGAATGGTAATTACCCCAATTACCCCTGGATCCGCCACTGCCTGCAATACTTTTCCCAGCTTTGAGCTGCAGCTCCTGAACATACCCCTACTTCTCTGCTCAGAAAAAAATTACCACAAGAATAAGTCGAAAATATAGGTTCTGCTTAAAATGTAATATTTGCTTAAGCACTTCGAAATTCCACATTATCACATTTGTGACCTGTTATCATGCCTATTCAAAACCAACAGTTCATTTTTATTGTCTTGATAAACAGTTCTAACTGTAGTTTCGTTTTTGTAGAAGTGTATCTCAAAAATGACAAGAAGATGGGAGAGATAATGGGATGTTTCTTTATTACATTTTTATTCAAACTATCGATTCCGTTAGAAAAATAATCGATTCGCTATTTCTCATAATTTTTAGAATAATAAATCAACATTTTTACTTTTGCAGAGTCGTAAATGACTAGATATTTTGATAAAATATCCATAACTTAGATCAATAAGATGTTTGCAACAAGATGGTAACAAAATAAAACGACCCATCAACAATTTACATTTATTGATAGCAAGAATGATCGAGACTTTACTAGTTCAGCAAACAATCGAATTTTTTGGTTCTTCTGCAGTCTTTGCAGAATAATTTGAAATGAACCACAGTTATAGAATGATTCAATGACACTGTTATACACGCCTCTCCAAGTCAGGGCCACATTTATGATTTTGTGTACCTATTAGCATGTATTTAAAATACAGAATAGACTAGAATTTATTGTTCAACAAGAATCTCATATAAGTATCACCAGTTCTATAACCTCTTTGAAGATTTGGTTACTTCCATTCTCCTGAAAAATTGCGCGAGTATAACAAATTCCTTAAAAGGGGAACCTAGCAACTACAGACCTATCGCAATGCTATCTGTCATCCTGATGGCCATGGAAAAAGCCATCACATCGAGATATTGAAATTTTTTAAAAGTTTAGAAATCGTCAACGATCGACAGTAGGATTTTTGCTATTAGAAATTAACGTGTGGCCTGCTTGCTTATATCTCACTCTTCGAAAAGCTTCTATGTTTTGGCTTGCCTCTTCAGTTGCATAGGTACTTTGCTATCTATATTTTTTTCGATAAACATTCTCCTGATACTATACTTATATATTATGTTGGTATCCAAACAAAAAATTTTTTGGAAAAACCGATTGATTTTTGTCAAAACGAGCGGGAGTCGGACCTGTACAGTACATCTGACCGTTGTTCTCGACCCGTGAAGAATCCATGAAGTCATAGTTCGAGAATTGCTCTAGTCATATCAAATAATAAACGAGAGCTATCTGAGAATCATCCAAAAGAGCCACCGAGTGTTCCGAACTGTTGTTAATTTAATTTTAAACTTAAATTTAAATTTACTTTATAATAAATTTACTAAATGGTGTTTGAACAATCATTTAATTCTAAATCATGGGAAAACGGTTCTAATGAAATTTAATATAACAAATGATCCCAACACGTCTTTTGAAATACATACTGGAAATATTAACATTACTTCTTCTGAGACAACAAAATTCCTTGGAACTTTTCTCGACTCATCACTTTCTTTTCAGACATGTATTAATCATATTTCTAAGAAGATATGTAGCAGTTACTATGCAATCTTACAACTCAAAAATATATTCTCCCAACAACAACTAATGAATATCTACTATGCGATGACATACTCGCACTTATCTTATAATGTTATAATATGGGGAAACTCTAGATTCTCAACAAAATTGTTTATTTTACAAAAAAAAATAATACGTCTCATCTTTGGGATCCATAAACGAACTTCATGTAGAGACTACTTTCAAGAAAACAAAATTTTAACTCTTCCCTGTATTTATATTTATAAAAATATCCTATTCTAAAAATAATTTGAAGGACTTCATTAAAAGTGCTGACAAGCATAGCTATAAGACAAGGCATGGTAATCTTCTTCGAATACCTCCTCATCGGACAACTTTCTATGAAAAGAGTCCATCGTATACAGGTATACAGTTGTTCAATAAACTACCAATCGCTATAAGAGAAATCCAAAATCTGAATTTATTTAAAAAATCTCTCAAAGATCTCCTGTTGCAATACTCATTCTATAGTCTGAATTAATTTATGGAATTTAGCTTTTAATACCTTGTACCTATCTATTTATATGTTTACTTATGTAACAATTCATATTTTATGTATACTATTTTCTCCACTGACTTTTCCAATATCGTGTAAATGATCTCAATGGAATAAAAAATATTATTATTATTATTATTATAATAACGGCGACACCTCTTGTCGTCAATAAGATAACTGCGGGAAAAATACAGGACTCACGACCAGAGATGGCAGTAAGTTACAGTTTGAGTTCACCGGTTAGCAAATAGACAGCGCAGAGTTGGCTTAGCAGTAATGAGATAATTACCTGTATTTGTTTCAAATACATTAGAAATTATATTTTATAAATTAATAAGGACTATTTTTATTATAGTAACCATTCCTTTCCAAGTTTACAGACTGTCTTTTTTGTTTCCTTATGTCGGTCTGAACGGTGGCCTTTATACCTGGAAGATATAATAACAATAACAGCTGATGCCTTTCTGGAGGACTCGCTTCACCATAACATCTGGTCGAGTGAGACTCCAAACAGAGAAGGTTATCTTCAGAAGGGGTGTGTTACAGGGAAACTACCTCGGCCCTCTTCTCTTTTCACGATGAAGAAAAACTCAAAATCATCTCCACAAATTTAATATATCCACCAAATGTTAGTGCTGTTAGAACGATACATGACTATCGATCTAACAGCACTAACATTTGGTGGTTATATTAAATTTGTGGAGATGTAGTTCAATGTCCATTGTGGTATTAGCCAGGGAAGTAGTTGTTTTCTGACAGATGGAAACTCTTAGAGAGAAGGGTACACCTGTATTCTTTCAACATTGTTGATACCTCTCTGGCACAATATACTCGAACTCGTTCGAATTTTTACATATTTCTCTTCCCGGAGACTGTGCTACTTGGGAGTGTTTTGTTTTTTCCGTGCGGATGGCGCTTCGATCATCTTGGTTGTAGATCGTGGTGTTATACGTGGGAAAATATTAGTTAAACAGTTGATTATTATTCGTTTGGCAGTGACAGGACAATTATAATGTTGTCCGACCTACCCTGTCACTGATGAGAGGCAATAAACCTCGAAACATGCATGTCTGCAGGTGGTCATTACCAGCCAAATGAAGGATAATTTTCTGTTTAATTACGAGACAAGCACTTGCAATTGGGTCTTCTTTGAAGAACGTTGCACAAATATCTGTCAGTTGTAGTTCAATGTCCGTCGTGGTATTAGCCAGGGAAGTAGTTGTTTTCTGACAGATGTTTTCCTTTTATTTTCCACTTGGTGGAAACGCTTAGAGAGAAGGGTACCCCTATATTTTTTCAACATTGTGGAGATGATTTTGAGTTTTTCTTCATCGCGAATCTATACCACTCCACTTCGAGACACAATGGACTTCTACCACACTCTTCTCTTTTGCATCTCCCTATTGCCATTGTACGTTGCACTACGAAAAACCCCCGGATACAACTGCGGCCCCCCCAGCAACTGGAGGCATAAGGTCACCTAGCTGTTTTACATGAATGACCTTAAACTATATGCCTCGTGAGAAAAGGATCTTCGGGTGGTGGATGAGTTTGGGATTGACAAATGTGCCACGGTTCATGTCAAAAGAGGACGATGCGAAGAATACGGAGAAGACGTTCAACTCGTAGACGGAAGCATCATACTACCGAATTTATTGAAACTACTCCTTCCCCACCCTCAGGAAGTAAAGATACAAACCAATAAGCCTGATGTAGTCCTCCTAGACCATCAAAGTGAGACGATTTTCGTCATAGAATTTTTGGCTCCTGGCAAAATGAACATCGTCCGAAAAGAAGAGAGAAAACGGATTAAATATCGAGGTCTACTATTTGGACTCCGCAGGCTTTACTCAGACCATTCTGTTAAAATGGTGTTTGTGAAAATAGGAGTCCTTGGTGGAATAATGAACACACTGTTTTTAAACCTAAAAATCAAACCGGCCTACCGTAATATGGCAGAAATCAGCCAGTCGAATGCATATGGCCGTTATCATTGGTTCACTCCTCTTGCTCAGGGCAAATGATTCTCGGACCCAATAGTCACCTACTCCACGGCGTGAAGAGTGCTCTTGATTCTCATACGAATGGTTCGGAAATTTAACTAAACGAGAATATACCAAATCACTATCGATATAGCTATAAAAAAAAATTCGTTGGACACGATACAGATAAAATGGATTTGAGTTGGTATATACAATTCAGATAAAATGTAATAAAATGTGTAAAATAGGATTATAAAGTTAAATCTAATACAATATGATTAGATCAAAATATTGTACATTATACAAAATTCATACCTATAAAGTAATAATACAATAATATCTACGATTTACTAAAAACATGACATTATAGGACCAATAAAAGAGGATATTATATCATAAATACATCATCCCATAATTAAGCTTTGAACAGGTTTTTCAAAATTAAAATGGAGTTGATCGAGTGGATGTATGTTTTGTAGATATCACATAAAATATTGAAGATCCTGTTTCTAAAATTAGTGAAACATCTTCGACTCATTGTTTTTCATGCCTTAGTAATTCTTGACATATTCATAACATTTTAGTTGGATGACTATGATCGATTTTTTTGATATTTTCATTTTTTACAGATCAATAACGACACTATCTACATATAGTTTTGTAATGTTCAGAAAATGTGCGGCTTTAAAAAGTGTTTCTGTAGAAAAAGAGTAGTTATCGTCAAAAAATCATGTAATCAATTTACACAGTCTCTCAGTTGGCATTACAGAAGTGATGGAATGCTTGTGTTTACTTGATGTTAGTAAGGGACCTGGTCCTGATCTCATTCCTAACGTGTTCCTGAAAAAATGTGCATTTTCACTAAGTAGACCGCTGTGGCTAATGTTCAATAAATCTGTGACAGTTGGAATTTTTCCACTCTACTGGAAAAAGTCCTTTGTCAAACCTCTTCTCAAATCGGGAAATCCTGCACTTATCGAAAATTATAGACCTATAACTATTCTCTCCGCTATTCCCAAGGTGTTTGAGTGCTTGGTTAATAAATTCCTCAGTTCGATGTTAGCTAATGAAATAAGTATAAATCAACACGGGTTTCAAGATGGACGATCGACGAGTACTAACCTCATGATCTATACCAACTTCATTGTATCTGCTTTAGAGAAGGGTCTTCAGGTTGATTGTGTTTACACAGATCTTTCTAAGGCTTTTGATAAAGTTAATCATGATATTCTCATTCAGAAGTTATCTCATATTGGCGTTCGCGGATTTCTTCTAGAATGGTTAAAAACTTACCTATCAGATCGCCTCCTAGCTGTCAAGTTGAACGCATGCATATCTGATGATTACATCGCTACATCAGGTGTGCCACAGGGCTCCCACCAAGGGCCTTTACTGTTCAGTATATTCATCGATGACATCGTCAGAGAAATCTCTGATTGTAATTTTCTCATGTATGCAGATGATGTCAAAATATTTCGCGATGTACAGAGTCCCGGAGACTGTATCATTCTCCAGGATAGCCTGAATGTTTTTTCACGTGGTTGCTTGATAAATAAAATGAGCATAAATCCTTCGAAATGTAAAGTCATCAGCTTCCACCGCACAATGCAAAGATTGAACTTTAACTATGTTCTCGATAATATTGCAATCCAGAAAGTTACATCGATCAAAGATCTTGGAGTAGTGTTTCAGTCTACTCTCTCATTTTCTTTGCGCATTGAGTACATTTGCAATAGAGCACTCAGAGACATTCCAGAGATTCCGTTCATATGAGTACAGTGAAAATCTTATTCAATTCATTAGTAAGATCTCATCTGGAATATGCTTCGATTATTTGGTGCCCTTATGCCCAAGTTCACATCGAAAAACTGGAAAGAGTTCAACGCAGATTTCTCATGTACTGCTCATTTAGACTCAACATTCCATACTCCTATACCAACATGCTCTCAGTAATGGATACGAGTCCATTGATCCAAAGAAGGCAGGGGTTTGACTCCTTGTTCATTTACAAAATTCAGAACGGTTTGATAGATGCTCCCGAATTATTAGAAGAAGTGAAACTATATGTACCTCCAACTACGTGCATATAGTACATTTGCCTTAGTTGCACATCGATCTAAGTATGGTGCGAACACAGGGATGATTCGATTACTGCGACAGGCAAATGTTCACTCTATGACTATCGATTTTTTCTCAGCTTCCTAATGGCAAATGAAAAGGGCCACAATGTAGGTACACTTTTTAGTACGTCATATATATATATATATATATATATATATATATATATATATATATATATATATATATATATATATATATATTAAAAAATTATAGTTAAAATCTCTGTCACGAAAGCCTTAGCCCATTTATCGAACAAGAAAGGTGTTTTATAATTTTTGGTGTCTTGGTTCTGATTTTTTTAAATTTATCTCTGTATACCGGGTGGCTACGGAAGTATTGCCTACGGAATATCTCAGTTATTGTATGAAGTAGGCTTGTGAAATTTGGAGCGTCGATATAATGACATAAGAGCTAGAATTTGAGCATATTGACATGTCGAAGTTAACTTCCGGTCTGACCGGAAGTAACATCAACTTTCTTATTTTAAATGGAAACCCTATTTTTTTTTCTTTTTGCTTTATTCAGCATTCAATTCCCTTTCTAATGACATATCACAAGTTGGTATCTAACCAGAAACTAGATCAGAAAAAATTATTATTGAAATTTACCGAGTAGGCCGTGGAAGCAAAATGAAAGCCAAAAATTGAAAAGTTGGCTATGGAAACCATACGTCACTTGATAACAGTTGCTACTACTGTGATATTTTATTTTCATTCGTCGGCGTTATAAAAAGCCGCCAAAAAAAATATTAGAAAAATTGGGAAAAAACAATACTGTGTAGGTCCATAACTTAAATAGGAACATACAACTTTTTCTTGCCTGTACTATTCAGCATAACCATTCCTTTCTAATGAATAAGAAAGTAATTTTTTGAAATGAAATACCAAAAAATCCAATTATTATTATTCAAATAACAAAAAAACAGATTTATCGAAAAAAAAAAATCAAATTGATAGGATTAAAGATAAAATAAATTCAAAACAAATGTTCGAAATGCGTTCCCTCAGCGTCAATACATTTATTGACTCTGGTGATATTTTCATGTAAAACGTTTCTCAACATTTGGGGCGTGATATCTTGGAAAGCTCTACGAATGTTTACTTCTAGCTCATGTAGAGTTGTAGGCTGTGTGGAATACACCCTATTTTTGAAATGCCCCCATAGAAAAAAGTCGCACGGAGTATGATCAGGTGACCTTGGTGGCCACCTGACCAGCAAGATGGCGCCCCTCCGCATAATTCAAGAATAGCGAGAAATTATCTTCAAAATCGCTTTCAAGAGAGACTTATAACAACCCATGGTCCAGTCAGGTGGCCACCTTAACTTCGACATGTCAATATGCTCAAATTCTAGCTCTTATGTCATTATATCGACGCTCCAAATTTCACAAACCTACTTCATACAATAACTGAGATATTCCGTAGGCAATACTTCCGTAGCCACCCGGTATTGGTAGTGCTGGAAATATCTTCCACATTGGACTTGTTGCAAATTACTCGTGCATTCTTTAATTACCGAACAGGAGGTTTATTGTTGACATAAGTTTTTCACCAAACACAGGGTTTGTTGTTGAACTTAAGGATTGTGTTTCATCTAGGTTTCCTTTTTTCTATGGACTGGTATTAGGTATCAATCAGATCATCACATTTTCAATAGAGTCTTCAGATAGGGCTATACTTTTTTTTTTCGACGTGTCAGCTAAGATGGCATTCTACGTACGGATATGAGCACTCATTTATCAAACATTTGTTGCATACCATACTATTAGTTTGCTTCGGAATTTAAAACAATGATAACCTATTTTTGCTTCCATTTCTGGATAATATTGGGTGTTAGGAAACAACATACCTCATTAGTATTCCAAATTAATGAATATTTACACCGAACTACTAACTTATATGAGTGGATAACCAGTTTCAATTGAAACAAAGTCCGATTTCGAATATATAATTCAATATTTGGCTGGATACAATATCCCAGAGAGTAGTGGGTTCTGATGAACATCCTGATTTTTCAACATGCCCGAGCAAAACTCACAGCTCCTCTACATATTTAAATTACATTTTCAATGCAAGTCTCTTGCAGTATTCTTTAGCAAATGGTCAGAAGACGTAAGAGCGTTTATAATATATATTTTCATTGGAATAATTAACACGTTATTCATAGTTGATATCTTACATCATTGAAAAGTATTGACTCCGCTTCTTTCGGAAGTGATAAAAATACACAACGTGAATACCAAATATGTTTTTGCCAACAATATTTCAATCACCTTTTATAATATTGTAACTTTTTTGAATGCGACATAAGGTGCAAAATTTATCGAGACGTGCCGCAATTTGAATAAATTTGTAATCGTCGATTTCCTACATATGTAGTACGAATACCTATATATTCATATCATGTTTTTAATCGTAATATTGAGAGTGACACAATACTATTTTATAACACGAAACGAGGTTTGTATTTTGGATTCGAGTGTTTGTCATGTCCACACTGATGTGGAAGTGATAAATTAGTCTCAGGCGAAATATATAGGGATATTCCCTAGAAATTCATGACATGTTGCTTGTGGCTTTCAGTTCAGCCGTGTTGTAATAAAAGTGCACCTAACTATGTTTATCTAATTTATTTTTACAATATTTCATTAATCACGACCCAGATACGGTTTGGTATGCAACCCAGTTTTCCTCTATATCGACGGTAGATAGATATGTAAATAGGCGGCCCTGCCACCTTTACAGATCTATTGCGGTTTCCTTGATCTTTAAATGACTTGCATGAGCTTCCTCCTTCCAAGTATGTTCAGGATCCCTGACAGTGACTCTTCAACATAGTTTTCTGCCTCTGGGTATTCCGTTCCCTTCTGTCCTTGTCCTTGTTATCACTTCGTATTGGCATAGGATATGTATGGATCGATCAAAGATTTACATGGAAAGCCGACACAACAATCCAAAACAGCATACCTAGCACTCGGCAGATGTCGAAAGATGTGTGGCAAGATGACCCAAGATGACCATTTGGCTATACACAAGGGTAATCAGGCCTATGATATCATATGCCCAGCCAAAATAGATACATCTCTAAGATATTACTGCGATGTCACTTCGTGACCTGCGACTTGCATCGTTACGTCGCACGGACGTCCCAGCGACTCACTTTTGTCACACTCATGATGCATGCTGGCGTCTATGCGATGTAGTTCTGAGACATCTTTGCGATATAGTTCTTAGACGCCGCCAAGATGCCTCCTAATAACGTATCAGGGATGCAACAGAGCGACATAGCAGCGATTTATTCACGGTTATATTAAAGAGACGTCAACGTCTATGCGACATTCCAGACAGAAACAACAAATAGAAAATATATATATTTTCAATATGAAAAAAATAAATATAACAAAAATATAAATAAAAACAATCTTCAAAAAATTAAAACATTCTAGCATAACAATAACAAAGTACAAAATTAAAAATTAAAAATTAACAAAATAAAAAATAAATTAATTATAAAACTAAAAGTCAGTTGCATTGGTTCCTTTTCCTGTCGAGCCTTTGTTTGATAATATCTTGATCGCAATATGCAGAATACAGTCCAAAATACCAGAAGCGTTCTTTATCAAACGCCTTTTATGTCGGTGTGAAGAACTCGAAAAAGAAAGTTTGGACATAATTATTTTAAAGCAAAATAGAAATAATGGAATCTCACTGTGTTGATACTCAACAACGATACTTACTTTTCACTTTCAGTTTATGGATAGTAAAATCGGCAAATGTGATCAGCTCCAGTTGGAAATATCAGAACAGGAACGGTATTATACAAAGCATTCAAAGCAACAAAGTTTCGATCTTCGATCAATGCATCGATACAAAGAACAAAGAACTAGAACTAAGATTGGTCAACATTGAATATGATCTGTGTTGCCAACTTCTTGCACTTACCGCGTAAATTCAAAATATCGACCGCACTGGAGGACAGATGGCGTCCTTGTGCTCGGCAGTCAAGTGAATGTGTGTGAAAGTCCTATTATCACCTGATCTGGTGATAACTCAATAAAAACATAGTAACAGAGATATCTGAGTATAGATTTTGATGTCTAAATGACGTCACAGTATGACGTCTATGGTAACTATCAATTTGATATCACAGAGACATCTATATCCAGCTATCACTAATTTAGATATCACAGGGATGTCGCAGTGTGATAACAATATGATATCGCAGACAATCTATATCTGGCTATTATTGATTTTGATATCTAAGAGGTGTCGAGTTGTAATATCGCAGGAATGTCAACGATATGATATCACAAGGACATCCAAATCCCATTTTTGACGATATTGACATCCCCGAGATGTGGATGTTTGCCCAATGTTGACGGGGTGGATCAGTGACGTAGTGACCAAAGACTTTTCAGTCAAGAATCATAAGGCTGTTAACTGGCATACAAACACAAGCGTGCCTCAGTGCCACAGGGGCCATGAATACGGCCGCGATGGAGGTCATCCTGATCCTACCACCATTACATATTTATAAGGGGAAGCAAGAGCTGTCACCTACAGACTCATACAAGAGTCTTCACTCTCCTCGAGACAAAATACCAAAGACTAAAAGAAGAGCTTAGGGCCGACCCAACCACAGGAATGCCCAGCGACGCCATGGTAACCAAATACAAAGTCAATATACTACAGAGAGAATACTGGTAAGGAGGAGCACCCATCAGTGCAGCATCAATCTGGTACACAGACGGCTCGAAGACTGAAGAAGGAGTCGCAGCTGGTAAATACAGGCAAAAACCAAGGATAATGATCCCAAGGAGCTTGTCAAGAGACACCACAGTATTTCAAGGGGAAGTAGCAGCAATACACTTCTGCCAGGCAACACCGAAAGCACTGAACGCCACCCAAGTGAACTCCAAACTTGTGTGGGACTGTGCATGTGACGTGAATGAACTGGCAAACCGCAAGAAAGTGACTCTGACATGGGTCCCAGGACACAAGGAATACCAAGGGAATGGAAAAGCCGACGAATTGGCCAGACAAGGCTCGTCAATGGCATTTTACGGCCTAGAACCCTCCTGCGGGATAGCAGAAGCAGCAGTTGAAAAGACAATCAGCAAATGGGTGGAAAAGCAGGCCCAACGCTGAAGGGAAAAATCTTCAGGGCAGTGGCAGGCGAAAGGTTTCTCAGAACCATCGCCCACACTCACGGCTTACAGAATAGGTCTGGCAGAAGAAACTACCTGCAAGATTTGCCAAACAGAAGAAGAAACCTCCTCCTATATCAACGGTAAGTTGTCTCCTAATTACTGTTCGCTGCTTGTGTGTATTATTGTATCTTATAGAGTTCTCGTTGTATCGGTAGTTTCTAGATTCGACAAGAGCCCGCTCATGCCATTATTTAGAATAGCTCCAAACGTTCTTTCTCCCGAGCAACACGAATGCTGGAAACGGTCAGGTGCGGCCCCAGGCTTGTTACAGGGTAAGAGAGAGGGAGAAGTATACTTTATTGTCCAAGACATCAAGCTGCTTATTGACAAAGCATGGTCAAAATGTCCAAAGATGTTATTTTGAATATATATGAGGAATTCAAAAAAGAGGAACCAACATATACAAATCCTTCAAAATATAAACATACACAGTGAAAAATTATTCACACCAACACACACTAGCTAACACCATCCGGTGTCCCACCAGGTCCTGATTATTTTAGTGAAAATCAGCACCAGCATTATTTTCACCATGGCAGGGAGTCATGTATTCTTCTGTACAGTGTAGAGAATTAATCTTACTCAGTGGGAAGTTACACTAGGGTAGTGCTAATTTGAGGAGAATGAACACTTCGGTGGTGTTTATTATGCATTTCCTTAAGTGTTATTCGACACCAAAATGGTGTAATACATAATCATTTGGTGTTTTTTTCTACCTAATCATATTTCATATGAACTCTTCCTGGTGCGTTCTCACACTAAGCAAGTGAATGAAAATGTTTTTCTGGTGAGAAGGAACAGCTAGTGCGAGTTCATTTTGCATTTCGCGTGTGTTATTGAACACCGAAATGGTGTTCTACACAATCATTTGGTGTTTTTTTTATGCTGAATAACATTTCAAGGAAACCATCCCTGGTGAGTTTTTACACCAAGCAAGTGTATGCGAATGTTTTTCTGGTAAAAGTAAAAGTTTTTAAAACACCGGAATGGTGTACCTCACAATAATTTGGTGTTTTCCTTGATGCTTTTATATTTCAAATAAACTCGGCCTGGTGCGTTTTTACACCAAGAGATTGTTTCTCTGGTGGGAAGATACACCTATTGAATGTTAATTCTACATTTCCGTGTGTGTTATTTGACACCGAAATGATATACTACACAATCACTTGGTGTTTTTTTCGATGCCAAAAAAACCCTCTCTTGTCAGTTTTTACTCTGAGCAGGTTCATGTGGAATTTTTTTCGATGGGGAAGGAGGTAATGAATTTTCATCCGTTTCGAAGAAAACTTTAAAGAATAGAGTAACCCATTGAAAGAAATAAAAACTAATTTCACCCTCTTCTCAATAAAAAATAATCGCATGAACGTGCTCAAAGTGAAAACTAGCAAGGAATGATTTCCTTGAAATATGATTCAGCATCAAGAAAAACACCAAATATCACAGTTCATCTGGGAATGGGGGAGGTTGAATCGAAATGTAACAAAAGATTTATGCATAATTTTCATTTATTAAATAATGCTGGAATATCTTTCGTGGGTCACACGGTATACTATATGAAAAATAAAAAGATTTTCTATAGAAACGAAACATAAATAAATGCATAATCAAGTCAACATTAATATATATTTTATATGTAAAGACTATACATAAAATATGAAATATTTTCTAAAAAAATAAAAGGATCTCACAATAATTCATAAAGAAAATCTGGGCTGAGAGAAAATTAGTTATATCTTATTTTTTCAAATGATTTAGTGGTTGGTATCAGACCGTTCTTTCGTTTTCCCTTTGGTGAAGGCGGAAGCATTTTCAGTAGAGCATAAAACGACTGAATATTCAAGCTAAAGCCACAGTAGCTTAACGGGTGAGAGTTGCTTGTTGTCCTCGTCTGAATTGACAAATTGTCCTCCAAAGTTGGAGAAACATGAAGGAAACATAAGAGAAATTTCCATCAGTAAAAAACGAATGAGTTTCAAGAAACAGCCTTTTTATTTTCTCTTTCTCGGTGGATCAAATCTTTCAATTTTTCGTCCATATCGCCAGGTATTCTTTTTATCTCGTTTCGTACAGGACTATGGTTTGCTTTTGTTTGTTGCACAGATATTGAAGATGTTCTTTCAAGTTTATGTATCCTATTGAGTGTTCTCAAAGAAAAAGATTTCCTAAAAATTCAGAGATATTATACTGTTTATCATAACAAATTTACTTCTTTGCTACTTACATATCTACCACAGGAGCTGTCTTAATTTAGGTAAGTGGGAAAGGCTTCCATTAATTTTTTATCATATTCCATTTTTGTCCTCTTTGATACAGCGGTTCCAAACTTTTCAAAAAGAATATTAGCAACAATATTGACTAATAATGCGATACCTGTCAGTCAGCATCTTATTTTTGGTATATTGGTCTATAATATACTGCCCACCAGCACGTACAATACATTTCTGTATATCCTGATAACAAAGAGAAGTTTCAATCAAAAATGTCCATTTTCAAATGAACAATGATATGCATCTCTTCAATTGAAACACTTGGATATCGAAAAGTCTGAGGTCGCTCAGAGATCATATTATTTTCCATGTCCCACTAAATATCACTTACATCAGATTCTGGCGAGGCCTCCTCTCGGATCACGGAATGGTTACTCAATGTGGACAATGAAGTAGTGGTTGACAAAGAAGGTGTCATTGTCTTCAGCAATAATTTTGGCGTCCTTAATTAATTCCATTTTCAATATTAAAATCTGAAACAGGTAAAATAGCTGAAAAACGGTTACAACCTTGCTATAGGAATTGAATTTATATGAAAATGAAATAAATTCATATGAACATGAACAAAAATCCTATGAAAGTCTCGTTTTGAGAGCAAAGTATTCACCTGACAATATTCCGAGAGGTGGTGCAAACGCGGTTATTGAATCTGAAGCCAAAAATACACTTAGATACGGTTCCTCTCTGCTCTTACAGGACTCCAAGACTTCTTTATCAATTTCTGTGAAATCTTTTATTATAATTTATGTATCCTCTTCAACACCAATTTTTGCTTTTACTGTAAAAAAAATGCTTTGTTTTATTCATGAAATGACAATAAGGTAAAACACGATTAAATTTCAACAGATTTATTGTCTTCGCGACATGTTTCGATACACAGTATCTTTTTCAAGGGAATGTAGTATACTTACTAAATTATTCTTCGTTGGAAAATACTTAAATACCTTTCTTATCAATCAAGATAATTAAGGCCTACCTAGAATTATCGCTAATCCCCAGAACCATATAACTTTTAATATTGACAATCAGCCCTATGCTGTATCACTTTCGTTAAAAATAACGTCACCGTTATTCGCCATTTCCGTTATTTTGCTATTACTTAGCAATAGCAAAATAACGGAAATGGCGAATAACGGTGACGTTATTTTTAACGGAAGTGATACAGCATAGGGCTGAATAACAATGTACCTATACCAGGAAATCTAAAAAACATAGCTACTACTCAAGAATAAGTTTAACTAAAGGAAACTGTTCGGGTCCGATTGATCATTTAGTAAACAATTCGAGTGTTTCAATTTATTCTAACTTCCAAGGTGTAAAATAACACTTTCTTGGTGTTTGTGGTGGTGAATTACACCTGTTGGTGTCGAACCACACCAGTTGGTGTCAAACCACACCTGTTGGTGTCGAATCTCACCTATTCGTGTCGAATCACACCGAAAGATATTTCCAGTGATTGAAATGTAAAATAATAGCACGAAGGTTCCAATGTAAAACATGAAATTGAATCATTTGCGTAGAAGCAATTAACATTAAGTTTCCGATCTGTTTTGATTATGGAACATTTTAAAATCAAAAGAATGACAGAATCCAGCAATGTGAATGAATAGTATGTACCAGTAACCTCAAAAAGATTTCAAACAAAAATATTTCCACTTACCTTTAGTAATTATTTCGATAGCTGATTCTCCGATGCCCTGAAGTTTATTTTCAGACACTTCATCTTTGGATTCATGGGAATATGGAATAAGCAAGCTCTTTTGCACTTTCAAAATATAACAAATGAAATGACGCCTAAATGGATTGAAATTTGACACCGCTTGGCCGGTAGTTCCGCGGCAAATGCTGAAGCTGAATACTTGTTAACGGAGGGTATTGGAATCACCGTCTTGGTACAGGGTTGCCTGATGTCAGCATTTTTTACGAATTATAAGTGAAAATAATGTGACTGATTTTTGAAAATATGTCTGGTAAAAGATACTAACCACCGAATACTCGAGTGGCTATTGTCGAATGGCAACCGGTTTGAGAAAACATTTATAGAATAACTTTTTTTTATCATAGAATTCTCATATGATATTCGATGGATTATTTTTTTATATTACAAATATAATCAAAAACAATATTTTTTGTGATTGTATCAACAAAAGATGTACTGGACCAGTTCTGGTTCATTTCAATAGTTTTTATTAAAATGAGTTACCTACAGATGTCAAATAAATTCCTTTGTCCATTGATGAAAATAAAATAACCACCTCAATATATTCTCTCGGAAATAATGAGTAGGTATTTCAATATAAAAATGCGTAAACGATACATGTGGTTACATGATTTCCCATTGGATTTTTGAAATGTCAAAAAATAATGATCATTTTTGTAGAATGAAACTATCTAAATTAATTAAAATTATCGCACCAATCATATTCATCAATTTATTTTAATTATTTAAGAAAAAATTGACTTTTTGTTGAGAAATCACATAGGTGGTTCGTGTCAAGTATGTATTTTTGTCAGTTTTGAATTGTTTCAATTACACTATTTGTCATTTGTCTGAAAGAAAACAATATCTTTACTTTGCTCATGTTTGGTTCATTTAAAATTGCTGTTTAGGTGATTATTTTTTTAAGAGCTTGAGGAAGTATTACGAGATGTTACGGTACATCAACTTTAAGAAACATAAAAATCTTCCTCAAAAATCTATATCGATATTTGCAGTGATGAGATAATTTTGAATAACTTTCGATGAAAACTGTGGAATGGTGTTTTTTTTCATAAAAAAAATAAACGTTTTTGTTGTGAGAACGATTATGAGATTATCAAGAAAACGTCCTTCACAAGATGGTGGCTGATTTACTCAAACCTGATCACTGATTACACACTTAATCAGTTTCAAGGATGAAGCAAATATAAGTTTCCAGCTGAATACCTATTTGTTTGATTCAAAATTTCGTTTTCCAAATATCCTAGTGAATGTATTGAATAGAAAAATGCAGGTAGCGCAATTCAAGGACTAAAATTGAATCAGATAACAAAAATTTCAAATATAACTTTACTGCTGGTTCCATTTTATTACCTGATAATTGGCAACTGTGTTGACTGTTTAATGTTTTACTTATACCAAGAGAGATGATCGACTATGCAGTGAACATGATGTAGAAGATACGGATTTACGAAGTGCGATTGCCATGGAGAGTGTTTGAAAAAACCCAATCCAATATATATGGTACAACAATAACTATAGCTGACTGAGTAAGCTGAGTGAAAACTTCATTATTATTTTGCAAAAAGTATAGGTAGTGTTTTATATTTTTCCACCAGAAGTTCAATGAATCACAACATTTACGGTGATTTCTTATTTAATCTGGTGAAGTTAATAGCATTAGGTAGATAGTAATTACTACGAAAAATTAACGATTTCTATTTGAACTTTTCATCTATCTATTATTCTCGAGAAATCATCTGGTAGGCTTATTGTTACCTGTGATTCAAAAAATAGGTAGTTACTCTGGTATCTATATATTTAATTTAGCCCGACTCTTTATAATGGAGTTCGTCAAACATAGTAGCAGCACACTCTGTTTCTTTCCATTAACCATTGGGTGCTGCATTGAGTTAGGAGGTAATTTCAACACCAGCGGCAGTCAAAAATCAGTCAGGGAGAATGCAAGATTTCATGAGTATATATTAGCACCAAATTTCATGATTCATACACGGTTTCTATTCAATCGTGATTTGATACGGTGTAACTGGGTGAAAATTTTATACATTGAGTGTAGTTTCTGATTAAACATGAATAAAAGCACTATTGGGTGTATTATTTTTCAACCACTTGGTGTTTCTTTTGATTCAATATTTCAGAATCACTCTAAATCACCTCATCCGTGTTAGTTCTCACTGATGAGGTCAGAATTAACACCACTGAACACCTTCTTATGAGATTTTTAATAAAACTGACAATACATTGCTATTCAGGTGTTGTTTTCAATCGGAGTTGGCTCTGAAATCCACTCGATTGAAAGTACACCCTAAAATTTTTTACTGTGTATGTCAAATATAAAATAAGTAAAGATTATAGAGAATTTGATTAAAAACGAAATAGTATGAGGGGTTTATTGTACAGAGTGGACCGAATTGGACATTTTTAAAGGGAAAGTCCTGATTTCAAACTAGAAGATGAATTAAAGAACGTATTTATTGCTTAAATCCGAATTTGACAGCTACCAGCAAACATTAGCATTCTGTTTCATCGCCACGTCGTCCAAAGCCTACTTGTTCAAAGTGTTTGTTTTGAAGTCTACATGGAAAAACCTAAAAGCTCTGCAAAACATTATGTGTGCTACACTTTTGGAAAGGTAATTTTAAGCTCTATTGAAATATGCAGGAATATACAGGTTGTGTCATTTAAAACACATATTTTTCCGTCTGTTTTCATCTATCAGTTTGAAAACAAGACTTTTTCTTCAAAATTGTCCAATTTGGCCCACTTTGTACAACATTTGTTCACCTCATTGACTTCCATTGCCCAAATGAGGAAGAAATTATTTATCTACGGGTTAAGTCTCGACATTTCGTTATCTTTTTTTATGTTCTGAACCAGTAATGCGCATCCAAAGTTCCACATATTCAGGATGATTTTGAACTATGAGTTTTTCAATGGAAGATCCAAAACGAATATTCAAACTCGTGTCTGATATGAACGGTATCAATCATATAGTGTGAACTACGTCCAATAACGGAAAATTATACAGTTTGCTCTTCCCACTAAATGAAGTAAAAATCTAAGTAAAATTTGGAAATTTGGATGAAAAAATAACCCATTGTATATGCCGCTCCGTGGACAACCAGAATGTTCCTACCGGCATGGTGGAATTCCAATGTTTTGTAAACACGGAACAAAACTGATCAGTTGGATTTCTGCACGTCACTCAAGTAATTATTTGTGAAAATCAATCTTGACCAATTCGAAAAATCACAATATCGATCGCGAAATTATTGACAAAATAAAAATATCTTCCTGATAGACTGGATTTTGTACCGACAATTAAAACTGTCATGAAGATGAAATCTACGCAAAAAAAGATGTTTCAATAGGAGGTCGTAGAAAAAGTACGGTATATAACGCGTTTTTAAACTAGCAACACTCGATCCGCTGTTTGTAATGCGCTGTGCTTAAAATTCTCTTTCCTGAAAGAACGTTTATAACAGCTTTTACATAGTTCACCTATTATTTCTTGAATAGAATTGTTGCTTCTTGAATCATTGTTAAATATTTTGATTTTGTATTAGATACATAGAAGTTACCCGTATTTCATGAACATTTGACAGTACATTTCATGTATAGGTAATCAGTTCATAAGTATTTTTCGTTACAGGAGAAGTGCCTTCCATAATAACTGATAATCTTTTCCTTGTTAATATTTGCATTACAAATCTTGATCATCATCATTATCTCCCTGAAAATTATCATCAAATTGGGAATATCCTTGATGTTACGATTCATTCACTTACCTATGGAAACAGCCATGGTAATTCGAAGCTGAAGCAAAATAATGCGATTCCAACCACATGCTTTTGTGAATCTCAAACAGTTGACTTGTTGTACTAGTTTCTTTAAAAAATTCAACCAGTTTGAAATTCATTCAATTCCACCACGGCAAAATTGCATTCGGTCATAAACGATGTGAAACATTTTTCTCATTGTGGAGTATTTGTTCTGATTCCGTGATAGGGATTTTTTTTAGCTGAAATATCGCGAAAGTTACTTTATCCGCGCGACTGAAGATGACTGCCGCAGTTGCAGTCGAAACGTTTGTTGATTTTAAACAAAAAATACCATGGGACTGCATGGAACCCAACCAAGACAAAACTTCCGATTTTTTATATCGTTGATGTTTGTAACAGTTTTGCGTGTTTTGAGGAAAGAAAAATTGCATATTTGTTAATTCAGTTGATTCAAGGGTAAAATAAAGATTATTCTGATCGAAGGCATGAATTGAGGGATATACAGATTTAGAAGTGTAAAAATTTGTTACAATAGAGAGAACATTAGCTCCGATCAAACTTTTCTTTAAAACCAATAATTTAACGAAAATATCAGAAGCTCCCTAATGGCTAACCTTGAGTCTTCAGAATGCGATAGTCTCCTCATTCCAGGGAAGCTTCCCTCTTACCAAAAAGAGACAGAACAGCACGGTCCAATTCTCGACCAAAGAGCTGGAAACCTTGAAACGAAGGACCAGCTCTTTCTTCAATAAGGCCTACAGAAGAAAACAGTCTGGCGAATACAATGAAGCCCTCTCTCTGTGAAAGAGAGTCATACAAAGAGAGAAAAGAAAGGTGTGGAAACATTTCTTGCGAAGGAGAGGGAAATCTGGCTAGTTTGCAAAGACTGCTCGGAGTCACTGGTGCAATGTTCAGCCTGGAGGTGATTTCGAATCTAGAAATGTCCCTCCTCTGCATTTTCATATTATAGCGGAGGCGGGGATAGACGCTTCTAGACTAAACTGCATGGATCAATGGAGGGGCTATAACTTGGGCCATTCCAACATATTGGAGGTCATAAGAATAGACGCATCTGAGATCTGGGATGCTGTCGGACAAAATAACTTCAACCTACTCCTTTGATGGAACATTCACCACAATCAATCGAAATGAGAAAGTCACATCAAGGGCCCTACTAATATTGTCAAAGGGCAAATCTGGTACTCTGGTACAATGATGGTTCTAAGACAAGCAATGGGGTAGGAGTTGGCATATACGAGCAGAGACCGGGTCATGGCATTAGTATAAGCCTCACTATTCAAGCCTCCTTATAGACCAGGAGCTGGTGACAAGTGGCGTTCTCCCATTTTACACTGCATGCCTTATTGAGGCTTGATAATTAACCCTAAAATATGAAAAATAGACGGGTTCCTGGCCGCCCCACGTGCGCACTTCATAAGGAAAAGCGCTCTTCTTCTTGTGGAGGATTTTCGTGGTTTTTCGCGATATTATTCTGCCTATCGTTGTAATATACGGAAGTTCGAACAAATTGAAACTCTACTAATTATTGGCATGCAATCTACAGCGGCCGAAACGGCTCAAAGGGCGACGAAAAACTGAAGAATATTAAAGGGAACTTCCGTGTTTTCAAATTGCATGCCGATGTGAAGAATTGAAGTTTTAGTAATAAAAACACTCTGAAAAAATTGGCATGCACCCCTCGTCTGACCAACGGTGAAAAATTGCGGGTAAACTCTGTAAAAATTTAATACAGGTTTTACGTTTGCTTACAGCTGATAAAATAAATACATTTTCCACTTAAAATCAGTCAGTTGTCTCAGAGCTCGTTTTCATTAGCAATGAGAGTATGAGAGAAAGTATTATTAGGTATCATGATTATCATTATAATGACCGGTTTGTCGAATAACTATAGTTTTGGGATATTATTATTTTTTGTTCAATAAAGTGCATCCAAATCTCGCTGGCGAAATATCTCGAGACTAATGTTCAGAGTTCAACCTTGGTGGAATTGTTAGTTACCTTGCATTGCACGCATCTTAACTGTTCCCAGTGCATACTCGATTTGTTTTTTGTCTGATAAAAGAACAAGGCCTATTGGCTAGCTTTCAGAAAAATGTTCGTCTGCGGCAATTTTTATAGCGTACATATAATTTCAGATACCCTGTTTGTATTCTCTGGCTTTTATTTTCATTAAGAACTATATATAAAAGATACGTCTTTTCTCGAATTAATGTTAGTTCATTGTCTTTTGTTAGTTAGGCCACTATTTCAATCGGGATAATGAAAGTGGTAAGTAACAAATTTGTGAAATATCCTTAAAACTTCGTATTTCCATTTTGTAGTTGTTGACTTTCACAATTTTCACTAGTCGGCGGCTTACAAAAATATGGTTTCAAAATAAACATATTTTCAACAAATAGTCCATTTAAATTATTTCAAAATAATCTTCAAAAGTATGATTTTTTATGAACAGTTCCTGTATGTTCAGGTGTACGTTTTTTGAAGTTTCTACCAGTTTGTCCGATATAAAACATAGTGCCACAAATTAATTTATAGACTGCAATATTTTTTAGTTTTTTAACTTTATTGTTCTTGATATGTTTACCCAAAGTGTTATTTCTTAAAAGCAATATTAAGACCTTGCGTCTTCAAATAATTCCCAATTTTGACACTAGATTCTCTAATATATGTTATAGCTTTAAACTTTTGTAAACCAAAAAAGTAACGGCTACATCGATTAAAAAAAATAAAAAGAAGATTGGAAAATTTTTATATGCGTTTTTTATCTGTAAAGTGAATATTTTCATCACAATGACATATTCTGTTATACCTACCATACCACAACTCAATATCACTTTCTTTAATCTGTATCGAACCCCATGTATATTTCGAATTCATGACTACTTGTTCCATCCGCAAGCGATATCACGGGTGTGTTGAAAAAATATTATTCTGTCCCTACCTCTATACAGTGCGTATTTTGAATTTCATCCAATCAAAAAAAAATATAACAGGTCAATATCAGAGATTGTGTTTGAATAGCATGAATTTCGAGACATTTATTTGAACAGCTTGCGCAGATCTGATTCTAGAGTTGTATAAGGGATACCATATCAATGCCCCATTTTCAAGTCTGGACCTCACATACACATAGAACGATGTAAGAATCATCTAAACATTGGAAACTTCCTAGAACTTTCTATAATGGAGCCCATCATCCTATTTGAAGAAAAAACGTAACTCAATCTCCATGACCCTATTAATAATTCGGTAGGAAAACTCGTTCAACTCTTTTTTTTTTCTATAAATTGACAAAATGTTATTTTGGAATAATCAACTGTGAATGGTTTTATATAAACACCTATTGAATATTACATCTACTTCCATCTTTGAGTTACTGCAGTTTGTATATTATGAGGACTCTGAATCACTCTAGATTATCATAAAAATTTCGAACCGTTGATTTTTTTAGTCAATAATAGGAGTAGAAGTTGTCCAAGATTCGAACCCTGGAAACACCTGAAATAGGAGTATACAAAGGTGACTGGAAGCTTTCATATTTCACGTACCAAATAAACAAGTTGTAAATGGGTTTATTAAATTATAGAAAAACCACATGACATTAATCAATTCAGAATAATGAATGCAGTCAATTAGGTCGAAGGCTTTTTGAAAATCATTGCATACTGGGTGTTTTCGAAATAGGTTCAAAACTTCCGGTACTGGTTCTACAAGCAAAAATATGAAAAAAAGGGCAGTGAATGCTTCCCTTTGAAAGTGACCCCCGTAAACTGATTTTCGTTCAATATCTCAGGGATCCTTCGAGATATACCTATGGAAGTTGGAACACGATTCGATATGTCCGTGTTTTTTGATGACTTGATTGTATATTTTGAATAATTAGTTGAAACTGCATAAATAAGGCTCTCCTCATAAGTTGCTGTGAGATCAACCGTTAATAAAATATTGAATAAAATATTATATGCGATGAGTATCTCATATTGGGTAGATAACTTGCTGATATTATTTACTTTTACTGGTGAAGGTCTGAAATGATAACAAATCCGCTAAAAGTAAAATTGACAATTTGAATTGAAAGTAAGTATTCAAAATGCTCGTCACTCAAAATACAGAAAATGCTGTCCCCTTCTTTTAGGGAACAATAATATTTATTTACATATACTTATTTAATATTACCTAATTAATTTGCCCATTTTTAAAAAAGTCGAAGAAGTTCTGATTCATACCCAGATAAAATTTTTACGAATATATTTGAAGATTGAATCCGTAGGAAAACTTGAAAATATACAAAACTTAGAAAACACTTGAAGACAAGTGAAAAAGTTGTGTGCCTATTAAATAGGTGGCAGTATTAGCGAATGTAGAAAACTGTTTGGTTATGAAAGGATTCAGAAGAGCAAAATTCTACTTCAAACATTCTCCAATAGATGGAAACTAATTCTGTTTTTATCACGGCAATTTTTTTCTTCCACTTTTTTTCCTCAAGTTGCTTAGGGACATCAAAACCTTTTAAGATGAAAAAAGTAACTCAACAAAAGTATAATATCAGAAAATGTTTGCGCAATTCATTTCCAACTGATCATAAACGCAAGGCAAAGGGAAATACTTGTCAAATTTACGGTTAATAGTGTTCAATTTCGGACTAGTTGACTCTCGTCAGTATTGTGTAGCCAAATGTCGAGTCGTGCAAGAGCAATCCATTGATATGGTTACTCCTGGTACGGTGTTGTTTGCAATGAAAAATTGAACTTTTGTTATGCCCCAATATCGAAATTTTAAGAAATTGATGTTATGGATTATAAATTATGTTGAAGCGAAAATGGATCCCTGCGGAACACTATCGTTTATAACTCCAATGTCAATTCCGGCCCTGGAATCGC
This sequence comes from Chrysolina americana, assembly GCA_958502065.1. Lineage (NCBI taxonomy): Eukaryota > Metazoa > Arthropoda > Insecta > Coleoptera > Chrysomelidae > Chrysolina > Chrysolina americana. The sequence continues at coordinate 101,901,079 of OY293410.1, read as the reverse complement.
AGTTCGCGGAATGAAATTTTTTCAATTGATGCATGCCCAAATTCGATGTAATAAAAAAACAATAAACTTTGTCTGAATAATGTACGATTTTGCCTTGACGAATTGTAGAGTTGTTGGCCAAGTATGAACTTGCTTTTTTTCTGACAAGACCGTTATGTGCTAGATAATTATTACGGCGCTATTACCTTCTCTCGTGTACCGTCGATTATATTTCTAATCTGAATGGCATCTCTTGCGAGTTAATATAAATCTCATCTCCTTTTTTGGTGAATCCAGATCGTCGGCTAAACTTCGAGGCAATCACACTTTGCATTTGAAAACGAAATGGTATAATATCCGTTCATGTGAGACGTTGTCCTCAGTTAGTAGTTTTCAAATAGGTAACCGTATTGAATCCAATGTACTTTTAGGTTAACTGGGGAAATTGAGTGCGTTCAACATATCACAAAAATGTGAAATAATTCAACTTTGTACTATCAACGAAGATCTCAAAGGGATCATTATTAGCGTTTTTAAAAATGAAAATAGATTTTGTTAATAATATATTATAATTATTTCACCATTATTCAACAAATCATAGTAACCAAATTGTAATAAAAATACACTTAACTATTTTTGGCTACTTTATTTTAACAATTATTTCATCTAGACGACTCTTGTTCCTTCTTTGATGTAATTATGTCATACGTGCATCATTAAACAGTTCGATTATCCAAACAACCAGTATACTACAGTGTACTAGACAGATCCGGCTCCCGCACGTTACATTTTCCCCTTATTGATACCTGCAAGATTATCCACATTTGTACCTTGGAGTTCGATGGAAGTAACACTCCACAGTCTTTATATTGGGCCGTGGAAGATTGGTACAGCACACCAACATCTCGACGTGGTTTCCAGTAATTATTGAGATGAACGCCCTAGGTTTTCCTCAGGTGGCTTATAGATTCGATAGAGATGTCGTTTATCCTCTTCATGATCTTGTACGGACTTTCCCATGAATGCCGCAACCTTGATGATAGTCAACGGAGACGTTTAGGGTTGTACAGCCAAACTAAGTCGCCATCGAGATATCATCAAGACGTCGGCAACGGTGAGGGCCTCATGGTTAGGCAGGGCATAGGCTCCAGCCCACTTGCTGAAATAGTCCATTGCTACAAGGATGTACTTAATGGCAATCCTTTCAAATGATGCCTAGGTTGTACTGACGCATTGGGACCTTAGGTCGTGGTTGATGTCCATTGCTGGCAGCACATAGGTACAGCACACCTTCTGCACCAGTCCTTGACGTCAGCTTGACAATTATCCCAGTGAAGCCTCACTTCCTTGAGGGTCTTCGTCTTCGAAGTTTGCATTTCAATTGTCCAGAAACTGTTCTATCACACTTTCAGAATTTTCTAGAAGCTTCTCTTCCTGGTTCCAGGCACTATTTTGTAGTTTGTCTTCCAATCCATTCGAATTCTTGTAAAGTTTGATCTCCAGATTTTTGGAATTTTCTAGCGGGTTCTCTTGAAGTTCATCTTTCAATCTATTCGAATGTTGATTTTTTCTTCAGACTATTCGATTATTAAATTTCTTTTTTCAGAGTATTCGAAATTTCTAGAATCTTATTTACCAGCGTTTTCAAATTTTGTTGGAGTTCTTTCAAACTAACTGAATTTTCTAGGAATATATCATCTTCCAGACCCTTCGAATTTTGTTAAAGTTCATCTACCGAGGATTTAGTAGTTTTGTCGAGTGAAACGGTTTCGGGGTCTTCTTCTTCTTGAATCAGCCCTTCTGTGAGTCTTTTCTGGAGTATGGCCTTCTACTGCAGCTCTTTCTTCAATTTCGCGATCTTCAAATTGACTAGAACTGTCCACTTCTTGAACACGCATTTGTTTGAAGGGTCACTAGCCTATTTTGCGCAACAGAGTTTTACTAGTTTTTTTCCGAAACTCGGAGACTGTCCACAATGCCAACACTTAATAATTTAAAAAAACCTACTTCTGACACCACTGTAACTCAAATCCACTCATTTATTTCAACCAACTTTAATAATTGTCACTATCACCAAGCCAATTCTGTATTGTCTATCTGTAAATTCTGACTGTCTGTAACTATAAACTCCATCTCTGGTCGAGATTTCTGTGTTTATACCAGCGATATGTTTTTGTTGGATCATTCCAGAAACACCGAGAGATGTCACCGTCATTCAGAACGTTCGGAACATTCGATCACTCGTCTAGGCATTTCTTAAATGGCCCTCGTTCATTCTTCGATTTGATTAGAGTATTTTCTAGTGATTATATCTTGTTTCGTTAAAAAGCCTACATCGATTTCCCAATACTGACTGCTCCAGGATCATTACAATGCACTAAAAATTCACAAAAATATTTAACATTTTCTTCATACATTATCAGTTCGAGATTTGAGAAATCGGTATTGTGTTCTTCAGGTTTAAAATGATTTCTTTTATTTCGTAGGCACAGAGTAGTTACAGAAGGCCTGTCAAAATACGAAGCTGAAATTTGTATGCTTATGCGCCAAATAACTGGTATATTTGTCAACCTCACTTTGTGTTTAGTTTTGATTGCGTTTTGAAGTGTAGAAAACGTAAACAAGCGAGTGTGTTGTGCTATTGTTTATTTTGTAACTTATTGTGAATTATTTCAAGTTGAAGAATATTTTGATATTCATTCATACTTCAATAAATCATACACTTGAATTAGGCTCCGCACACAAATTTATCTCAGTGTATACTATTATACCAAATGAATCACACAATTTCTCAGTGTGTATTTAAAGACACCGCCTATTTCTGTCATCTCTGTATTAGTCTAGTCAACAAGTGCCATTTAGACCAACTTTTTTCAGCAGTCTCCGAAAATTATGATTGAGGTGTCATTCGATTCGGAATGACATCCAGATGATTTTTGAAAAAAATGAAGTTCCGCATGAAAAAATTGTAAAAGTTATTAACAATTAACTAAAAAAAAAAGATGGCTTTAGTATTTTGTAAATATCTCAAAAACTAATTAAAATTTTTTAAATCTAAAAAAAGATTCAAAAAGAGGAGGAAATTTCCTAAAAAAAAGCTCAATTCACGGAATTGTAGCATCAATATTTATAATTTTCCCAGAGGGATGAAAATCGTATCTCCATTAGTTTGTAAATTATAATAATTTTAAGGATGAAGACCAGGTAAGAATGACGAAGTTAGAGAGAACTTATATTTAAAAATTAAATAAAAAATAATAAAAAAAATTTTAAAAAAGAAAAAAAATCATGTCTGTTTTTGTGACAGAAATTAGAATAGAAAAAAAAATATAAGGTAAAAATTTATTTGTTTATAACAAATTGTTTATTGCATAAACAATGAAAAATTAAATAAAATGGATTTTTTTTTTTATATATCAGAAAGAAAGACAAATAATGATTTTAAAAAAAAAATGGTTCCTTAATATTAATTAGAAGCGGGTGAAAATAATTGTTAATTAACAAATGCGTTTTCAAGCAATAAAAAAATATTTTTAAGGAACAATTTTTCTTTTAAAAATCATTATTTGTATCAAAGATTGAAATTCCATAAAAAAAATTTCAATTATCTTATAAACAACGCATTTGTTTATAACAATTTTTTAAACAATTAGAGATAAAAATTTAAAAAAATTATTTCTATGTAGTTCCTGATAACATAAAAACGGATTATTGATAATATTAAAAAAAAAAAATTTTTTTCAATGATTAATTTAAGTATTTAATTTTGCAACAACGAAAATTGTTAATAAAAAACTGAAAAATAAAAACTTTTTAATTTTTCCAACGGGGTTCTATTCTGAAGCCTTTCAAGAATTGCTCCAAAAGAGGAAAAAAATCTTAAATTTATAGTTTAACAATTATCACACTTGCAATGTTCATGTTCAAGCAGAAAAAAATTATTAATTTACTATTGATTAACTAATTGAAAAATTGTGATAAAAATTTTTTTCAAGCGGATTATTGTTCATTAATCTATTCAGTTAGTGCCTGAATTTTTCCAATTTTTTATTTTCATATTTAGTATTTTAAAATAATTTTTATTGTTAAAGTGTCCAAAGTGGGTGTGGCTTGCCCGAGCCAGAGTACCCGTTTTCGGCCGTATTTTCATCCCTCTGGGAAAATTATAAATATTGATGCTACAATTCCGTGAATTGAGCTTTTTTTTAGGAAATTTCCTCCTCTTTTTGAATCTTTTTTTAGATTTAAAAAATTTTAATTAGTTTTTGAGATATTTACAAAATACTAAAGCCATCTTTTTTTTTTAGTTAATTGTTAATAACTTTTACAATTTTTTCATGCGGAACTTCATTTTTTTCAAAAATCATCTGAATGTCATTCCGAATCGAATGACACCTCAATCATAATTTTCGGAGACTGCTGAAAAAAGTTGGTCTAAATGGCATTTGTTGACTAGACTAGTATAGTTCTCTCCGATACATATCCATTGACAGCTCTGATCTCTGATCTCTTGCTTTTCACATTTATATTTCCATTTCCAAAGTGCTGAAGGATCTGCTTTGTTTCGCTTGATTTGTTTTCATATTATTTTATTATGTATTGTGTCATTGTTCGAATGAATTACGATCATATATTTTCCATTTTTTGTACAATATTTTTATTTCAGATACTCCTAGTAATTTCTCATCTCTTCATTGCTGCTCGGTCTGCATCTGTGGCCCCAGTGGAGCAGTCTTCTGCTACTGTCAAGGTAAAACAGGGTGACAGCGAGTACTCATACAGCATCCACGGCGGTCGTGGAATAGCGCCTGAAAACCAACCGACAGTACTGCCTCTTGAAGCTGATGAAATACCGCAGCAACTTCCTTTAACAACCCTTCAGCCAAAGATCGAGCTAGTGCCCGAGGAAATCAGTCAGCAGGAATACCAAGAAAAAGAAGCAACTCGTGAAAAAGATGCAAGATATATTTCTCGTCCGGGAGGGAAAGAAATCGAAAATCAGCCGCAGGAAGAGATGGTGATTAGTATGCCAGCGAATCGGATGATCAAGGGCTTGGTATTGGAAGGAATCGAACATCAGGAGGAGGTGAAGATGAGTAAGCTGAGTCATCGAGAGGTCAAGGATTCGGATAGTCAGCCTCAGGAAGGGTTGGAGATCAGTGTACCTGGCTATCAAGTGCTCAAGGACTTGGAATCGAAAGGAATTGCAAATGAACCCCAGGAGGAGTTACGGATAAGTGTGCCGGCCTATCGAGAACTGAAAGGTCTTGAACTGAAAACGATTGAATCCCATCCTCAGGAGCAATTGAAGATTACTATTCCTGGCTATCGATTACTACCAACAACTAACATTCAATACATCGATCAGCCTCATTACTATCCATATTATCAGTTCTACGGAAATCATTATCCATACAATTTTGTTAGATACCTTTAGAGATAATTGTGTGAGGTGCTTTGTAGTGAGGTTGAGGGTTTCTTTCTGAAAAAGTCATTGGGGATATTTTAGTGGTAAATAAAAAATTGTGCCATTCTTAAGTGTTTTATTTTGATCTATGTTTGAATCATATTCAGTATACCCATCAGGATATTCAGTGTCTCCAAATGAAACTAAAACAAGACATATTCAATTATTTAATGTTATTTTCCAAAATAAGCGGTTTCAATTTTATTGTCGTTGTTTTTGATGAAGTGCAAGTTTTAATTTTTTTGAATGGCAGTAGGTAGTGTTGGAGGACATATCATCTTCAAAAGCTTAGTTATTTTCACCAGACGTACAAAATAAGGCACAGTCTACTACTTACTTATACAATGTGTTCCAGTTGGAGCAGCAACATCTTCAAACTTGGTGATAGACGATGACACAGCTTGGAAGAGTAGTAATATTAGTACTTTTTTTGATTTTGTTCTATCCATTGTGTGGTAGAACTATAAACAGCAGAATTTCTCCATAGTAGTGGAATTTATGCCATTTTTGAGATATAGAGGAATCTATACCATAGCGGCATTAATCTCCAAATCATCAAAATTCGAAGTCAAATTCAAATAAAAAATTGGGAGATAATTTTTCTGTTTCATTTTATATCAGAAAGAACAACATTTCAATGTTTTCTTCCACATGACGATAACTACTGTCACATTCACTCTGACGGAGCAACAATTATTGTTGAAAGAGAGAAAATGTTTGACTCTCTGCCGATTCTACTTCAATAAATACGATTTATTATCAGTATCAATTATGTGGGCATATTTCCCTACCTCGCACAAGTCACTCGAAGACTTCTGAGAGTTGCTCGTAAGGGTACAGCCGAGTCACAGAAAAAAAACAAACAAAGGACTACGCACACACACTTTATGGGAAAAAGTCTTTCGGTGAAAATGTCTGAATTTTTGATATGTTGTAGCTGGAACCATTCTAAGTAAAAGTCTCCATTGGCCCAACTTGATCGTATGACTAGATTCGGCGCTAGAGGGCACCAAATCATGAATTTTATGATTTTTGGAGAAATTCAGCTGAATGAAAAAATATCAATATCTCATTTATATTCAATATTGTGTGCGACTAGGCATTCCTAATGTTCGCAAGAAATATTTTTCCATAATACAGAGAAAAAATATGCCGTTATTTTTATACAGGGTAGTCAACAATATATTTGATTTAGCCTAAGAGGTTTAGAGTTGATTGGGCAACAAACCAAAAAACAAGGCTTTTGATCTGATCTGAAATTCCGAGATACTAAGTCAGAATTATGGAATTCCATGTTACCAAGTCGTAATTCCGAGGTCTGAATTCTGAGATAATGTCGAAATTGGAATTTCGAGTTACCAATTCGGAATTCCAAGATACCAAGTCGGAAACATAAAATTCCGAGTAAGTCGGAATTCCAAGAAACGAAATCAGAGTTATGAAATTTTGAGTTACCAAGTCGGAATTCTGAGAACCTCTCGCCTGGAATATGCGAATTGAGAAGCTAGTTAATTGTTTCAAGAATATTTTATGCTACAAAACTCCATCATAAATTTGATTTGAGATGAAAGTTCAAATGAAGAATATGTGAAGAGGTAACCGGTATTACTAGAATATATAATAATACACATATATTGAAAAATATTGTTATATATATTTCATATTATGAAATTAATCTATTCAGATATAAAACTAGCTAGAAACAATAATATTAAAATTACTTTTACTGGAATTGGTGTAGAATAGAACAGAGAACATCCTCAAACAACCACAGGCTATGTGGATGCAGTTACAGGTTTATTTTCACTGTCATTATAACTAGCAGTATCGTCAGTAAGCCCACTTACAGAAATATCAGTTGTCGTCAAGATATTCGTATCGTCTTCATTATTTGATTGTTCCAATGATCCAGTTACAGCAGGCAGCTCTATCCTAGAAATGTCAGTTGTACTCAAGATTTTCTCAAATTCGTTTTTAGATTCTCTCAATGGTCTAATTGAGCGATATAATTTCGAAGGCATAAATAGAAGCTGTGGCCTTCCATGCCAACTGGTTGGATAAGCAGGTTCTATATCAACTTTGTAAAACATGTCACGTTGAAAAACATCGCTGTTGGTTCTCTGGGAAAAAGGGACATCTAGTGGGCGAAGATACAGAGGAGTAAGAGCTACTGATGGTGTTATTTGATGGGGGAACGGTCTGTGGCGGGTGAGGTATGAAAAATCTGGTTCGCTGGAGGGAAAGTCTGGTTGATACTTTGAACTTTGAGTTTTGAAGATCGCTAGGCTAAATATTGTAAGAACCTGTAAAATAAAAAATCTGTCACAGTTTTGTTTTCAACAATTCTATCGGTGTGAACAATATTAGCACTGATAGCCAGTAGCGACCCACCCAGTCGCCTCAATATTGTGACTCCCACTATTTGTTTTGTATCAGTATATCTTGAAAGGTGGCACAGAAAAAATGATTTCTCACCAATGCAAATATTTCTAGATAATAGTTCTTCCAGAAAACTTCTTATTATATCAAACAGATATAATTCAATAGTCGTTTGAATCATATCAAAAACTACTTTTTAATTTAATAGTATTGTAGTCAAAATGCATTTTTTTCAACCGACTATACAGATCGCCAGACAGACTATTCTGGACGATTCGATATTTTTCTTTCTGTCGCATCAAGAAGCAATTGGTTCCGCGAATTGCGATGGTGACTCAGTGGTTGTTTACACCGAGCGCAAACAAAACAAGAACAGCGGCCAGATCCGGCAATTAGATAGTTACGGTGTTGAGAAATTTATAGGAGAATACCTTCTGCCTACTTCACATTCCTTCATTCTCATTATATTCTCAGAAAATTGTAGGATTAGGACCGTGTTGGTCGGGATGGTAGAGCGTTTGCTTCTTAACCATGAGGAAGTGGGTTTAAATCTCATCAAGGTAAGGGTCTCGTTCTTCCCTAGCTCGCATAAGTCTGTTGAAGATTTCTGAGGGCTGTGTGTTATGGAATTAAAGAATTGTTAAAGTTTTACTGGAAATATTTAAATATTCCCAAAACACTCTGTAACATGACTCTCAACATTTGAAAAAATCCAATAAAAACACAAGTCTGTATTTGAAAATAAAAAATTTGGGGTGGCCCAATTTGTACAATACTTTGTTTATAATTTTTATTTGCTTATTTGGATCGTCTACAGAAAGTGGCTGCGGCAAAGTGCTGAAAGTTTTGAAAAATGTTCACAAATAAAAAGATATAGGCAAAAGAAGAATTTCTAGATTAGATTTTTGGTTTCACGTAATTGACCTCTTTGCCCCCATTCAACAACCCCTCTATCTTTTACTGTTACCGAGATGTCAATGTATTGACGTCAACCTAATAGTGATAGAGTTTCCATCAAGTCAATGTTTTTTAAAATAATGAAAAGTTTTCAATTCATTTGAACTTATTTTATTCAAAGCAACAGTCTTTAAATGCAGTAACTTTAAAATTTTGGTATGTGAAATTACCCAAAAAAACATTACAAATTGGCTGTACATTCAAGGTTTAATAACCACAGAGGACAATTTCGCCAAAAAAATTCCTATTCAGTTTTCGTGAATTAGGGATTTCTCCATTATATCCACAAATCTTCACAGTAGATGAATTTTTGAGAAACTATGTAGTCGATTGTAAAGTTGATGATATAAAAATATTATCGATCATTGAACACGAAATCTACTAACAGAAATGTACATTTTTGTAGTACTCTTATAGGAGCAACCTCTGTAGAATTGACAAGTTAATGGTACTTACAAGAAATGTTCTCATTTTGATTTTATCTTGTCCACTCTCACGAATTATTACTAGTGTAAAATAATCTCGATTAATTTAAATGTATCAATAGATTATGATGCAATTATAATACCCGACTTTCAAGGTCGAAATGTTACTCATTGAATTTAATAAATACTTTATTTAAATAATTTACAATTACCAATCGCTAGTCTAACTAAAAACAATCCTATGTACTCGTTGTGTTTGTTGAAGATATAGTTGTAGCTAAAATCTGAGTAGTCGATTCTTCCGTAGTGGTGTAAGTTTCATTTCTGCTTACAATTCCATCTTCCTCTGCAATCAGTTGCTCAGTTCTGAGAACGAGATCGGCCTTATACTGCTCGCTTGGTGAAGGGACATTTGGATTGAAAGGCAACAAGTCAATAGCCTGCACATGAGCCCTTATAGATACCCCAGGAGGCACTGAAAAAACTCTATCGCCAACATTCGTTACTATGGTACCTGTACATCTATGGCAGTTTTCTCCAGTAACACTTATTGCAGGCCCATTAAGAGGTGGTCTGGGATGGTTACTTTCACTTCCGAAGAGCCCAAAATTACCATCGACCCCACTCGCAGGATAACCTCCTCCAGGTCCTGCAGGGGGCTTACTTCCACCACCATAAACAGATTCTGAGCTGTCCACAGAGGGTTTGTCACCACTTCCACCAAAGATAGTGCTGGGTCGCGAAGTTGAAGATGGTTTGTCATATGATTCTTCAAAACTATCACCTGTAGGTCTTGAAGAGGGCTTACCACTTGGTCGGGAAGTGGTAGTGCTCCCAAAGCTGGGAGCTGGGGGTATGTATGCACCATCATCCCTAGAGGGCTTGTAGGAACCATCGTCTTCACCGCTAGTAATACTAGGCTTGACACTACCTCCGGGCTTAGAACCAGTGCCTCCATCTCCGAAAATGTCTCCCAGGTGATCATCATCTTCATTATCTTCATCATAGGAAGGTTTGATGCTTGGTCTCCCACTGAACGGCTTTTTGCTGCCAAATTCGAAATCATCACTGTACGAAGGCTTGTTCTTGTTAGGTCTGCCACCGATAGGTTTCTTACTCCCGAATACGAAATCGTCGTCAACTTCATCCACACCGTTTCCCTCATCCTTCGCACCTGGTCGGCGACTAGGTTTCACGTGGCCACTGGCTGCAGTATCGAAAACGTCCCTGTCGTAGTCGTAGAAGTCTGAGGGGATGATTCCTGGGTGTTCAAATGGAAAGACAGTAGGAAGATGAGGGCCTTTGACTTGTTTGAGGACTCGATAACCTGTTTCTGGTCCTGCGATGTAGTGGACGGAGTGTTGTACCCCTTTGTCATCTAGGTAGGTGTATGAACCCCTCACGTGGCCTGTCGAGTCACTGGTTTCTGTGCGTCTTTGATCAGGTCCGGCTGAGACAAATCTGAAAACGAAAGGAATTTGAGAAAATAAATGTGTTTTACAAATCTTGTGGAATTATTAAATTGCAGTTAACATGTACATTTGTCAATATTCGACGATTCAATAAAATAAATTAAAATTAGTCGATACATAACTGCAAATGCGTAACAGGCATTGTATGTGAGAGCCACTGAAATCAGGGACCTACAGCTAATGTGATTTCGAACAACTTGAGCTCAGTAGTGGATGGTGAGATTAAACATATGTCGAATCTAGCATCACGATTGCTTCGCTTCTTTACTTCGTTATAGGAAACTAGGGTAGGAATTGCTTTTTGAAGGATGAAGGGGCGACTAAAAAATATTTTTGAGTGCTAGATGGTCTTGTGAAATACTGTCAAGAATGGCGCTAATCCAAAACCTAATTTGTATAGTACCAAAATCCACAGTCATGATTCATATTTGATAATTTGTTGAACTGTTGGATTAATCGAAGTTCAAACATCGGTTATGGTCGAGCTTGGCCTTGGAAAAGTTCTAGTAGGGACAGGGAGTATAGACACCAAATGTTTCTCTCCTCAACAGTTTGTAAACGTTTTATCAGACTAATATTGCTTGGTGTCAACATCAGTATTGTTACGAGATTGATAGAATCACCCTAGCTGTGCCGCTGAGTCGACTCGCAAGCGTATCGGCGATAATTATTTCCAGGAAGAGATTAATATTTGGGTAGAATTCTGTCGTGAATAATCTAGAGCGGACTCGCGAAGCATCTGGTTGCACAAATGGACTATATAAAGCGAGATTTCACAAATTATGATTAAGAAGTTTTAAGAAGAAGTGATAAGCAGTTTGAAATCTTCAGCTAGTAGTATTGTTGTATAGATCTAAGTGTTTAATTAGTCAGTGAAGTAGTTGTATGTTTTTGGTGAAGTCAGAAATAAACAGTTTTAGTTGTGTTATAAACTATTTATGGTGGATACGAGGGGTACATCGTACGATACGATGAAGGACATTGTGAAATTTATTCAAAATCAATTTGCGGATTTGGAAAGAAGGCGACAGGAGGAAAAAGGAAAAGAAGAACAACCGTGAAAGTTCCTGGATTTTCGAAGAAAGTAGTTTATGCTACATTAGATGGAGACCCTGGGTGCTGCGTTGAAATAGTACAGCCATGTGATGAATCACCCAGCAATTTGGTTTTCGCACGAGCCCTGGTGAAGACAAAACAAGCTATTCCTGTGAGGGTTGCCAACGTGTATCCTGAAGAAATAACAGCTAAAGAAGGCGATGTCATTGGAATCTGTGAACCTATTTAATGGGTAGCAAACTATGATTCAAGTGACCACCAGGAAAGAAAGGAAGCCTCAAAGAATGTTATGAAAATTCTTGAAAAATCATTTGAACACTTGTCGACAGAAGAATTGAGAGCTGCCAAAGATTTCATCAGAAGTGACATCTTTGATTCAACAACAACAGGAAGAACTAACCTGGTCAAACACAGAATCGATACTGGCTAAGCCCATCCGATTCGACAACCATTTGCCAAACAACATGAGGTGGAAGAGCTTGTTGACAAGATGATGGAAGATGGTGTGATTGAAGAATCATCGAGCCCTTGGTCTGCACCTTTTGTGTTAGTTTCTAAGAAGGATGGATCCACGAGATTCTGTATGGATTATAGAAAATTGAATGATGTAACGAAGAAGGATAGCTACCCTTCACCAAGGATAGACGACACATTAACAACTTTAGCAGGTTCACGTTGAGTGAGCATACATGAAGACGATAAGGAGAAGACAGCGGACTTTATCAGTTTACTGTTATACCTTTTGGATTGTGCAATGCTCTAGCAACATTCGAAAGAGTTATGGAGCTGGTCCTGCGTGGGCTCCCTTGGAAGACTTGCCTAGTACACCTCGACGAAGTTTTAGTCATGGGATGGATTCAGGAATGCCAACCTTAAACTGAATCCTCAGAAATGCTCATTGTTCCAGAAAAAAGGCGATTTTCTGGGCCACACAGTGTCATCAGACGGCATCCGAACAGACTAAAGGAAGATACAGACAATCCGAGACTGGCCAAGACCTAAAGACAAACATGAAGTGAGGAGATTCCTAGGTCTCTGCACCTACTACCGTCGGTTTGTAGAAGGATTTGCTGATATTGTGGCACCCCTACATGAGTTGACAGAAGACGGAGTCAAATTCGTCTGGTCCATAGAAAGTGAACGGGCCTTTAGAAAGTTGAAAGTAGCTTTATGTTCCAGTCCAATTTTAAGTTTTCCACGTCAAAAAGGCCTGTTCGTTTTGGACACAGATGCCAGTAATAATGGGATTGGAGCTGTACTATCACAAGAGCAAGATGGCCAGGAAAAAGTAATTGAGTTTTACAGCAAGGCACTGACCAAACCAGAAAGAAATTATTGCGTAACAAGGAAGGAACTACTGGCAATAATCAAGGCTGTGGACCACTTCCACAAATATCTATATGGAAGAGAGTTCCTCATTAGAACGCAGATGCCTTGTCCAGAAGACCTTGTTCGGATACCTGCGAGCATTGTGAGCGAATTGAACGACGCGAAGGAACCAACCAAGTGAGATCAATGGTTGACGACAATTGGACCACAGCGAAAATGAGTCAGAACGAAGAAAGTGATCCAAGCATCGTAACAATATATAATTCACTAGATTCAACATTTTGCTTATTTCTTCAATGGAGTTTCTGATGTAAGTAGCAGGAGATCGCATGATTTTATTGGGATTTCGCCCTTGTTTCTGTCAGAACAAATATAGGAACAGAAGCAGTAATATATGAAGTGACGCCAAAGTGAAATATATATATATATATATATATATATATATATATATATATATATATATATATATATATATATATATATATATTTCACTTTGGCGTCACTTCATATATTACTGCTTCTGTTCCTATATATATATATATATAACAAACTTTGTGCATTGTTAACGAATACCATCACACCATCACACCCTTGGACCCAGCTGCATCACCTGTATTAGTACACAACTTCTCCGACACACCACTAGATCAAACTAGCCTTGCACTACTATCAAGAGGATTCAATTATTCCATCACACCAAACAGAATCCCAACAGAAACCATCATCACACAAATAGAAAGCGCTATAACCCATCTACCAGAAAACACAGCTGAAGAAACTAGACAAGATATTGCCACCACACTTAGGAGAGCGAAACTCCCTCCATCCAACATAACACCTGCCGAAAAGCATTGCCTCAGAAACCTCCACAACAACCCTGACATAATCATTCTCCCAGCAGACAAAGGCAACGCCACAGTAGTTCTGAATACCTCAGATTATGTAGACAAAATGAGTACACTATTAAACTCATCCGAGTATCAGATCACCCAACGAGACCCGACAACCTACCTCGAAAAGAAGACCAAAAATCTGATCAATAATTCTAAACTACCAGCCGAAACCAAGAAAGCCACTATCCCTAGAGAGAAGTCATCACGCACCCCTCGTATCTACGGACTACCAAAAATACACAAGCCTGATATCCCACTCCGACCTATCGTCAGTGCCTTTGGATCACCAACCCAGAACCTCGCCAAGTATCTAGCGAGTACTCTTCAGCCACGAGCAGAAGAAGTTTCATCCTACGTGAAAAATTCATTCCACTTCTTAGACCTTCTTCTTCCAAGGAACTTACTACAAACAAGTGAAAGGTGCTCCCATGGGTTCCCCCCTTTCTCCAGTCCTTGCAAACCTTTTCATGGAAGACTTTGAAACCAGGGCTGTAGAAGCATTTGACCACAAGCCTACTTGCTGGTTCAGATACGTTGACGACATTTTCGTCATATGGCCTCATGGTTACGAAATCTTAAACACGTTCTTAGATCACCTACACGATATCCATCCCAACATGAAATTTACAATGGAGACCGAAATGAACAACTCCCTAGCTTTCCTGGACGTTCTCATCACGAAATCCAATAACTCTTTCACCCACACAGTACACAGGAAACAGACCCACACCAACCGATACCTACACGCAAACTCTCATCACCATCCAGCACAAACAAACTCCGTATTGAACTCCCTGATATACAGATCAATTCAGCTCACCGACAACCAGAATAGACCACAAGAGCTGGACAAACTGAAATCAGCCTTACTTCAAAATGGTTACAACAATTCGCTAATCGACAAGTCTATCCGCCATCAACTGACCCGTCCTCCAAAAACAAATGATCCACTAGAGAGTATTCAGCCACACAAAGCTTTCCTACCATGCATCAAAGGTGTGACAGACAAAATCAGTAATATCTTGAGAAAACACGAGATAAAAACAATATTCACGGCCAACAACCAAATATCCAAATTCCTCAGATCTCCCAAGGACACAATACCAAACGATTCTCAAGGTATATATGAAATACCATGTTCAGACTGCCCGAGAAGTTATATTGGCCAGACTAACAGACGAGTAACTTCCAGAGTCTACGAACACGAACTTGCTGTGCATCAGGCATCTCCCACTTCCGATTTGAGGAGCTGCTGGAACGTTCCTGAAGAAAAAAATGATAATCTCTCTCATAAACACTAATATGAATGTGTCCAAAGGTAGAGCCACTGCGACATTCTCAGATATATTATGTTACTTTATATCTTCAGAGAACATCATATATATTAAAGTCTTTTGACGAGACTTCACACTTTTGACGAAGCTTCGTCATGTAGGTTAAACTGTTTCTGTAGAAAGTATCGAGGTCTTATTAGAGTTTCACCAAAAGAGCAATGGTGAAACCAGCATCGGATCTCTCCTTCAATTGAATCCGTTTTTCGAGGGAAGACGCTCTTGTTATAGTTTATGAAACACCACAGAAGTGTTCAAAGTCCATAAGGATAATCAAATTGAAAAACTATTTATATATATTACTAAAATTTCTATGTACTCGAGTTAAACTTGGTTAGGATTAACTTACTATTTTTGAAAATGAAATTTGATTATAAAAATAATCCAGCATTTCGCATATTTTCCTATAATATAGGATTGTCAGCAAACGTCGAACACAAATAATTCAACAGCCCCATGCGACTGCCGAATCCCGTCTATCCAACGCCTGGCAAAGTTTTTCTACTACAATATACTTTGCAATACTTCCTGTAACAACCACCAACTGGCAATCGAAAACATGTGACATCTGCAGACTAGTTTCGCGATTCAACTCGCTCATCAGTACAGACTCGGCCACAATATGTAATTGATTTCCAACCGGTTTTGTTAACAGGCACTACGATAACTCCGGCACCCACTAAGAAAGTGAGCAGCAGAGCCATTTATAGAAACCACACAAAGATTCTGACCTGTACCCAGACTTCGTTTGAGTCGAAGATCCAAATTTCATCATGAAAAATATTCAACTATTTCTCATGTGGAACTGGGAGTACTTGACGAAAGGCAATAATTTCAAAATGAAATTTGACTATTTTTGAATACTAAGGATTCTTATTCTTACTTGTAACTTCCATCGAGTCCTTGCTGTATAGAAGTTCTTCCTCTTGGAATAGGCTTTCCGCGCCCTCTGAAATACAAAGGTCCATACGCTTTAGGATTGGAGTCAGGAAACGGCGTCTTCACGTGAAAACCAGTATTCTTTCCTGCAATGTATTCCACGTTGTGCTTTTCTCCTACATCATCCACATACGAATACTTCCCCTTCACGTCTCCAACTCTGTTTGCATTTTCGTTACGAGTGTATGTTCTTGTTTTGAAGGCGAAGTTGTAGCTGGGATCTTCGTAGGGGTCGTAGTAGGGGTCATCACGGGACCCTATAGGTCTCGGCCCGGATTGGTTGAGATCGTATTTCCGCACCACGTTCTTTCCTCTCGGTCGGAATCCTCGTGGGCCTGCTGTGTAGATTGTAGAGTCAATGGCACCTGTGGATACAGCATTAGTTCAATAAATATTCAAATTGGTGTCAGATGTGGGCCATCAAAAAAAAATCCGCACCTGAAAGTCTGTTCAAGAGCATAAGATTCTTTCAATGCGCTTATAGAAAAAAATAACAGTTTATTAACGATTTCCGTCAACCAGCTGCACACTCTTAAGAGTATAACCCTCAAAAGTCTTTGAAAGACTTGTCCGAGCTAGGGATCATGTTGAAGTTAGAACCAACGTTTAATGATACAAGGCTTTTTTAAATTCATTCGGAAAAAAGTTAATTAAAAATGATCCTAAACTATAAAAATCTCAGTCCAACCCCTCTGAAAGGACGAATATGAATACCAGTTGGATGCCCGTCCTTCATACAGTAGATAGACCAGATTAAGCAATAGATAAAAGAATAATTAGTACAAAATAAACATTCTTACTTGCATGTAAAAAATGTCCAAAAAAGTACAAAATGTATTTAATAAAAATGAAGAAATATGGAATATAACTAATAATGCTGTTGGCAAATCAAAAATACACAATAAGGAAATCGAAATTATCCAGTATAATCGTGAATGGATGATTTAGGATCCAAGCTCTCATAAAGATGCATCATTTTGCGAGTTTTCAAGTCGATTTGTCGCAGTTCTTACCGAGTCCATTTCATTACTCCAAGGAGTGAAGTAGAATCGGAACTGCAAGCATATTACTTGCAGCAACTTTGGTTTTTCCCCGACAGTTCTGATGAACAGATCTGCCGGAGTTTATGTTGATACCGCGGAGTTTTAAACAGTAGCTACCTCTTGGGTGTGATGTTGTTCCACCCCTAGGAAGGTATACGTTTCTCTGGCATCCTTCCGTCTACGAGCTAAACGTTCTTTCCGTATTCCTCGCATCGTCCTCTTTTGAGATGAACCGTGGCACATTTGTCGATCCCAAAAACCATTCCGATAGCATGCGTGAACTCTTGCACCGCCCGTAAGGACTGATGAACGTACTTTTCTCAGTGGCGTAGCTAACTTTCAGCGAGCCCCCCAGCAGGAACCTGCTTGCGCCCCTACCCCCTAACCTAACCCATACATTTTTCTCTATTGAAAAGAGTACCTACTAGAGGAAGGAAACAAGTGTTTATTGGCAGTGAACAATCAGCGCCGTGTAATAAAATTGGCGACAAAAGAGCGAGGGCGGGAGTTTTTAAAGTAGGGTGTTTTCTACCAGTCATAAGATTTTGCATACTTATAGATTTATAAATAAGAAACGTTTTCCCAAAATTTCGACTTCCAAACAATTCTGGAACATCTTCAAATAATTTCTTTTATATTAGTGTTCTGAAGGCAAAAAATGATAAAATGTACATTCTGGCAACAGAGCTTATGTGGGGGTCTTGGATTTCGATGTAATTGCAAGAGGCACCTGTTGCTCAATCGATATAAAGCGTTCTGAACTAGGCCATGTTGCCATTTTGTACAATTGATAAAACTTATTACACAAGATAACTAATTCTGGACGGAAGCGCCCAAATTTCCCTATGAAAAAACATACCCTCCTTTAAATGTGGGGCAAAAATTTCTGGTTTCCTTGCGCCCCTGTCAAGCTTGCGCCCCCCCGCGCCGCGGGTGTGTTAGCTACGCCACTGCCTTTTCTCCGGAGGCATAAGGTTTAAGGTCATCCATGTAAAACAGATGGGTGACCTTATGTCTCCTGTTGCTGGGGTTGTCGCAGCTGTATCAGCGGGTTTTCCGTAGTGCTATGGACAATGGCAATAGTGAGATGCAGATGAGAAGAGGGCTGAGGGAGTCTCCCTGAAACAAGCCCCTTCTGAAGATGACCTGCTCTGTTTGGACTCTACCAGATGTTATGGTGAAGCGAGTCCTTCAGAGCGGCATCAGCTGTTCAATGCATCCCACAATTTAATCGGGTATCGCAAGGAATCCGAGCAAATGCATGATGAGTTCATGCGATGTTACATCGAATGCCTTACGATAATCGATCCTTATTACTTTCTCATTTTTCTAATTAGAATTTTTCATACCTGTTTCAGGATTTCTGCCTCCGAATTCTCCTTTGACTACATTCTTTCTGTTAGCATCTGCGTAGTGATATGAGTCAGGGTTGTTGTAGCCAAATTCGTAGGAGCCGTCCCTGTTCAGAACGTTGTAGTCATCGTCTGCAGCGAGTACTTCTCGAACGATTATTACCAGGGTAACACACCGTGAAATTTGCTGTATTGAATAAGAATATTCATTAGTTTTATGTGCGTCTGGATAAAAAAAATTGCGATAGTTCTGAAGTACCGAAGATTTATTAGCTGTACAGTGTAACTCAAAAATAATAACAATTTGCATTGAGAGTTTCATTTTGTGGAGTAAATTCACATTGTAAACCTTTCACAGTTTGAAAATAAAACATGTTAAATCAAGAAAATATATAAGTGCAGAAGGACAGTTGATGAGTTACTGTGTTTACAAAACTGATAAAATTTTGTCAGTAAGTTATCGTACTCTGAATTTTTACACCAGAAAAAATTAAGTCAAATTGACAGAATGATACTTCTATCAACCATCTGGACCCTTACTAGCAACCCTCAGAAGTCTTCAATAGACTTATGCAATCCAGGGAAACCCCTTACCTTTTACCTTTTAAGGTGTGATGCCATGCGGACCCACGCAACCACCATGATTGGGTTGAGAAGCAAACGCTTCACGCACATGCCACCACGGCCCATAAATTTGGGTTTTGTCGTTGTAGTATTGCATCCTCCCATTCACCAAAGTGTCTATGGTGTACTGTGAAATTTCCGTGGTTTTCAAAACAATGGGGAAGTTTATGATTATTAATTAAATTCAATCAATTTAAACAGTAGGGGAAACTGTTATACCTTGATTACAATGGTCATTTGAATAATATTTTTCCCTCTGTACTTTAAAAAGACTTCTTCTGCTGTAATATTTCTGAAATTGGTTCAGAAAAATCTGTAAATGTAAATTTTGATCCAAGGTACAGTCTCATATACCATTAATATTCTGAAGCTTTGTCTATAATTTTTCATAACTTCTGATAATTTCGACTTTGACTTTGATTGGTTATGGCATTGTCTAGATACAGAAGTTCAAGACGGAGC
This sequence comes from Chrysolina americana, assembly GCA_958502065.1. NCBI lineage: Eukaryota > Metazoa > Arthropoda > Insecta > Coleoptera > Chrysomelidae > Chrysolina > Chrysolina americana. Next base: position 101,881,371 of record OY293410.1, on the reverse strand, counting down.
TCTCCAATCAACACTTTCCTTTAATTGAATCCCTTTTATTTGTGAATCTTCTGAAAGTCAAACCAAGATCGATCTTATGAAAAATTCATCAGCATCCTTCGTATATTGCGAACATTCTTGTATTGCAGTTTCAGCACCAACATCAACATACCTGTCCTTACAAAATGTATTACACTGGTACCAAATGAGACTTAATAGTTTTCACAAATCTTCGTCCAGGACAGACTATGAACAATCAAGATTGAGAAATCAAAGAACCCCTAGTATTGATTGTTTGATACGAAATTTTCTTATATTATTTCTAAAATATTTTAAGATCGGAGTATTTACAAATCTGAACAACTATATTAACATACTCATTCAGTTTTGAAAAAAAAAAGATTTTTCAAATTCCTCCAAATTTCAGACTTGGGGGCTTTAGATGTTTGAATCTTGAAGTAGTAAAGAGTGAAATTGGTATTCTGTCGAAACATATCCAGAACTGTTTCTGTCTAGTAGCAGTTTAATGTAGTTTTTGAGGATTTATCGTCCAATATCATCATCAGGAAACAATTTAACAAGTATTGAGGTTTTCGTTCCTACCAAACTGACATGTAGTCCAGAAGACCTCTATTAAATAGGATGAATTTCAAGAGAGAACAAAAATATCGATTAATGATGCTTGCAATATAGAAATTAGCACAAAGAAAAACGTACTTATTATATAATGAGATATTTTTGATGGCATGACAATTATTGCTACAGAATAATTTTGAAAATGTCGGGTAAAGTCCAAGAAGTTTTCAGGAGGGAGTCATCAACAAAAATAGTAATTTGCGGGCAAGTACTATGAATATACAGGGCGTATCGGTCAGTTCAATATCACCCTGAAGAATTTCTTGACAAATTTCATTTGACGTTGTCAAAAGAAAACTTATCTTCAAACCTTATTGAAATGGAGATTTTTAGCAAGTATTGATAACGAAAACGGAGATATAGTCTCCAAAACGTCGATGTTTTTTTGAAAAAAGAGAATTATTTTCAGAATACGAAACGTTACTGACAAAATTTAATAATTTTATTCATGACAACAATCTTATACACGCGTAACTTATCTGGACAAATCGATTCATATACCCTTCCACACTATATCGATTTTCTTCATTCAACATCTGTTGAAGGTTAAAAACACCAAAAAACTTGTCAAAAAATTGCCAAGCAGATCATCCTAACTGTTCGTGATTCCTTGAATGAATTCGTTGTCCTTTATAGAAATTAATGGGGGATAATTGTCCCACTAGCTCAGAACACCACCAAAATCACTGTAATCCAGAAAAGTGGGTCGCGGAACATCACTTACTACTCACATTGCGAATCTGCATAATAACACAAAAATCACCTACTCCGATCCTAAAACAATACTGACATCAAAAATTTAAAATAACCTTTTATATTAATACGCCAAAAAGTGGGGTATTACCATTATTTTTTCATTCACAATTGTTTCAAGAAAACGTATGAATATCGCAGACCATGTAAATATTCAGGATCCTAATAACGAAAAATTCCAACGAAACAATTGAATGACTAGATCCTGAGGAAACTCCTCGTAGCGTGAAGATCGAAGATGGCCTTGCATTTTCCTCAATGGTCTGATGGGTACAATTGAGATACAGGACCCCAGGTTGGTCACTTCAGTTTTTAATTACTGGGAATTCTGAGTTTTTGTAGTGTAGCAGTGGCTTGATTATAGTATTCTGTTTTTATTCATAATTATGATCAATTTCATTAAACAGCTTTTTGTATTTAATAAGCTTTATAAAATTCATTAAGCATTTCTATGTTTTATTTAATTGAAGGTGATGGGTAGATATAGATCTTGAAATTATAATCTCATTATATTATTTCGGAATAAGATAAATGTCGAATTTAGCAAGTAATAATTTATCATACGCAAAATAACTCTGGGTAGATATTTCTACTAAATATACTATTTTGTGCAGCTTCAATATAATACACAGTTTTAATGAAGGATAAGGAAAAAAAAGAGGTTCAGACAGTGTGAAAATTAAAAACGAAGTAAGACATTTTAGTGATATAAGCGCCTACTACTATCTCGTTGAAATACGTTAATAAATTCGTTTGTTCAAAATTTATTTCTCCCGGTACATCAATTTCTCGGCAATCTAACCATTTTCTTCTCTTTACAGTCCATCAAGCGCTTTCAGTGTACGCTATTTTAATTCTGAAGAGCGTGGTCTACTATTTTTCAATAATAATGATATATAAGGTAATAGTCCATACTTGAAGTGGAAGACCAAGTTTTTTTGGAAAAAGAACACGAAGTCGTCTCCACAAATATTAATATATAATTTTCAGTCCACCACAATAACTAAGGAGTACAGTGTGAAATATTATAATATTTCGAAAAATATGAGCCTACTAAGCTTAATGATCATGATAGTTCAAAATTTACAAATAAGTGGGCCACTGAACACGAATGAAACGTCTTTTTGGTTAGTTAGAATGGGTTTTTAGCAAAAAAAACCACAGTCGGACAGGTCAATGTATTTTCGAAGGGGGCATAGCTTGGTTGTATGGGAGAATAGCTATGAGCTGAACTTCGTCAAGTAAAATAAAGTCTATTTTTTTTCCGTTAAGAATTTTCCAGTCAGGTCCTGTCTCCGAAGCTCCGACACTTCCGGTGGGCGCGTTGGATCATTCACCCCAATTACCACTTCCCACGTCTTGGAGTAAGTGACTATTGGGTCCGAACTACCATTTCAACAGAATGGTTTGGATAAAGCCTGCGGAGTTCAAAGAGTCGATCTCGATATTTAGTCCGTTTTTTCTCCTCTTTTCGAACGTTGTTCGTTTCGACAGGAGCTGAAAACTCAATGACGAAGATCGTCTTCGTCTCTTGGTCGAGAAGGACCACATCAGGTTTATTGGCTTGAATTTGCCTGAGGGTGGGGAATGAGTTGTTCCAATACATCTCATTTTCCACAACGGTCACAATATCCTCCAGAGCATAAGGCTATACCGGTGTCTCGTCTATATCGTACGAGTATTGCAGATGATAGTACAACACTTGTATCGCCTATGGATATAAGCTGGGACCGCATAAGCTGGACAGGCTGACAGCAAATGCATCATGGTCTCCGCTGCCCCACGACACGCTCTGCATCTAATGTCTGGGACATCTGTACCCAACAAGCGACTATGGTAGACAAGGGTGCTGACACTTGAAATCAGAAATGCGAAGGTTAGGTTTCCAGATGAGCCAATGTTGTTGAAGAAGACCCCATGCATCCTCATGTAGCTGTAAGAGACTGTCACTCTCCGTAGCTTTGACCTGGGCTTTTTGCTGAATGGGTTCCAACTCTTTGAAAGAGTTTGGGTTCGAACATTTAGTGTCGAATACGAGACCGAGTTCTTCGGCCGCATGAGCTGCTGCCTTGAAAAAAAAATCCTCCAATCCTTACTTTTTTATGGTCACAGACCAGTCAAAGAAGGGGATCTGACCTGATAACTTTACGTGCTCCATCCAGAACCGTTCTATCTGCAAACTCAAAAGTCCACGGCCTTCCCGTTGTTTGGGGAAGTATAACCGTAGTACGGATGAATTAGGATACAACCTTCTATGAATATGCATCATTCTACGAGTTTTGACGTCGAGTTGTCGAAGCTCCTCTTGAGTCCATTTCATAACTCCAAAGGAGTGAAGTAGAATCAGAGCGGCAAGCAACTTTGTTCTTCCTCGACAGTTCTGATAACCAGATCTGTCGATGTTTGTGCTGATACTTGTCGAATAGAGAGTTTTCAACAGTGATTACCTCTTGGGAATGCTTCCGTCTACAAGCTGAACGTCCTCTCAGTATTCCTCGCATCGCCCTCTTTTGAGATGTACCGTGGCACATTTATCGATCCCAAATTCCATTCCGATAGCATGCGTATTCTCTTACACCGCCCTTAAGGAGTGAAGATCATTTTTTCTCGAGGCATATAGTTTAACGTCATCTATGTAAAACAGATGGGTGACCTAATGCCTCCGATTGGTTGGGGGAGCCGTGGGTTTTCTGTAGTGTAATGGCAACAGGGAGATGCAGAATTGAAGAGGGCTGAGGGAGCCTCCCTGAAACACGCCCCTTCATGAGCAAATGCATGATCAGCTCATGCGATGTATCAAATGCTTTGCGATAATCTATCTAGACCATTCAAAGTTTACGCTTATACTGCATGGAGTCCTGAATGATACATTTGTCGATGAGTAGGTTCTCCTTGCACTTTGCAGTCAGCGACCCCCTTATCATTATTATTATGATTATTATATTTTGCCATGATTGTTATCTTGAAAGCTCTACATTTCTTCGCGCTTCAACCATAATCTCAATCAAAAGGCTTTTCTCCGTTGCAACCAAAACTAAAAAAATCAAAGTTTCGTTGATTCATTTTCGATATATTCAAAGTAGAAGTAGAAAGTAGAAATCTTCCTTTGTTTATTCAGTGGATAAAGTTATTCGAAAGTAAAAGAGCAACTGTCAAAAGTGATTCAAATATTCAAACTGTTTTGACACCAACTCTCTTCACAATTGGTCGACAATGTTTCATTCTGAATGAAATTGTTTTGGATCTCCATTGCCTAAAGAAGAAAGAAATTACTTCGACGCGACCAAAGTTTTGCATTCGTTAAGGTCGCCTTCATATCTGATACCTTCTTGGAGCAGTGGATTTCTGATCAACTGTTTGTATGACTGGTTTCAATGAGGTTTTCTACCCTTTCCTATTAATCCGATTCATCAAGATAGCACTCTATTGCCTTTATCTGCTTTCAGATAGAAAACGTCTTTTTCCTTTGATCTTTTGTTTATCCTCTTTTCTTTGTCCGACTTGCTAACATTTTTTACTGCACTAATATTTCCCGAAATTGTATTCTTGCATGCTTCCCGAACGAAACCCTAAAAACCTTTAATTAAAATAGATACAATGTAGGCACTAATACACTAATATTCTTCGTGAAGAAATAAGTTGAAATGATTTTGAACACCTATAAAATACAAGTGCCAATCAATCCAGTGATTTGAAGACACTAAAGTACTTAGGGTACTTTAGCAGTGTGTAGTAGTGAAGTGGTCGTGGTGTTAGAGACGGCCCGGGTTCGATTTCCGGAATAGTCTGCCACTGAGCTAAACTGGTTCGGAATCCACTTTTATTTAAACTATAGGTCCCGGAGTTCCTTTGCCCGCACAAGCTCTGCTTTTGAGGGGTTTTCTCCGAAAACCTGGGTGATTCGTAAAAACAAATTTTACAATTTTTTTTTTACTAAATTCGTGCTGAGTAAGATTCTAGAAGTTTGTTGTCAATCGGTAAGCTGTATAAATAAACGACTTCTAATAGTTCTAGTTCAGTATTTCTTTAGGCTTCGATCTTCAGATTTATAATTACAACGCGATTGGTTTCACACAGACAGAAAAGGACATCCAAAATCATGAAGCGAATGGCTTGAGTTTCGTTAAGGTGAGATCTGCAAATACGTGTATGCGGTATGAAACAAGTACATTTCCATGGCGGTAATAAATGAGAATATATATTTCGGATATTTTGACTTTCTTTTCCAAATTGTGTTTATACGACATGACAAACTGACGTTTTGAGCACAAGCTCTCACTTGAACTCTCGTTTTGAGAATTTCCACGAGTTCTAGAAGAGTTCCTTTGAAATATGCGTATTCTACTGTTCAGTATTCTGGACAAGATCAGATAACATTATTTCGTATCCCCATCTCAAGTTAACAATACACCCAAATTTATGTTTATAACCTTGTTACCAGAAGGATGTTGCGCTACTTTTATCAGTATCTCATAGTGTTATCAGCCTATTGTTGTGGCTAATTAATTTACGATACTTTGGAGTATTTTGGATTTATGTGCAGTACACCTATTATTAGCGAAGTTTGTAGCAAATCAGATATAGTATTCATTTCCTATTCATGAAAACATAGTGTGTGGTTAAGAAATTTTCAATTTATCTTTGATATGGTTTCAAGTTTTCATCATAGATCTAATATCAAAGATATGGAATAATTGGTTATATAATTCGAGATGTATGAGTTATTTGTTCAGACTGATCTAAAATGTACAAAACTACACATTAACGTATCTACCTATAGATCCATACTGAGTTTTTGTCAACGGTTGAAGAAATTTATATTGAAAAATACATTTTGTCTGTAAGGTGAGTTACAGTAAGTATTTTGGAGAATAAGACCTCCAGAATTCCTAGTCCGACTAAACAGCCAAAGAGTGTGTTTCTCCTTACGAGGATCTATTGAAAATTTCGAAGCTCACTTACTACAGAAGCAAATTAAATTTGGAAGTCCAAATATTTTATTATTCAACATACTCTCATCTTAATTCAATACTATTATTACAGCGAACCTGCAACGCATCTAGACCTTGAAAAAATATTTCTTCTGCTCTGGAAACTAGGCCTCTGCAGCTTCTATAACAATTTTTCAAATTTTTTGAGATGTTTTGCTTGAATTTGAGTGTAACAATTTTCTCATTACCAATTTGCAGTTGTAAACTATCAAGTATAAATTCGCGAGTGGTATCTTTGCTGAGAAGCAGTGCATTCGACTTACTTCGATTTATTTTCAATGAATGGCCATTAGAAGTATTGTACAAAGAACTTAGATCATGATTGATTTTTTGCACCGACTCAATTGAATTATCACCAATAACGCATCGACTTTTGGAAATTGGAAGTGTGCATAGTGTATAATAAAGGCCCCAGAATACTCATTTGACGAACATCTGATGTCACTTGGAGAAGAAACTTCCTCTCCAATCTCTACTTGTTGAAACTTATCAGTTGAGAATGAAATCAAAAAGATTTCAGATCTATTTATGAAACCAAGAAAATGTGATATTGAAAAGGGATTATTGATTATTGTTTATCATATCGAAAGCTTTTGTATAATCAAGTAGAATTAGGACGCTCATTTTATTTTGATTCAAATTTCGAAGTAAATCATCGACAATATCAATATCAACATATGCTGTTGCACAATTGTTACTTTGTCTGAATCCTGTTTGCTTTATTAGGCAAAATATCAAATGTACTAAGATGCGTTCAAATTTGGATTTCCATTATTTTTTCTAATATTTTGGAGAATGAAGGTAATATACTTATATATCGAAAATGATTGAATTCCAGGGGTTTATTGATTGTGGGTATAGGGAAGTAGAACTGAATAATAAACTGGTAAATTAAATCAGTAACTAAAGGTATAATAAAGGGGCAACACAAATGAATGATAGTTATGTTGATATTGTCTGTTTCGCTTGCTTTAGATTTGATTCCCAATGTGAGCTAAAATATATTTTCCTCATTGACAGGTTCGAAAGGAAAAAAATCATCGATATTGTCCTTTACATTCGAAGAGTAATAATTATAAGCAGCTATATTCACTTCAGGGTGCTGAGTTGAGAGACTGGAAAAAACATATTGGCTGCTTCAACATCACTTAAGTGAAGTGGAATATCTTTGTTTTTATTTTCAATAACATTGAGATTCTTCAGTTCCTTCTACGATCCTTCAGAAATTTTTGTCTCAGATAAACCTTTTCTTCGGTTTTTGTGGTACCTAGTCGTAGTGAAGTTCCGAATTTGTTAATAGTATATACTTTGTCATGAAGTTTTTACAAAAGCTTGATATTATCAGTAATCCAAGGTGAGTATGGCCTTTTTTTGGTAAAAATGTCATAATTGGCGTATCGAGTAAATGAGTATCGATTAGGAGATTGATATTATTGTTCAAAATAGTGATTTTATCATCAATATTCACAGTTTCAAAAACAGAATTCCAAAGTGATTCTGGAATTACAAATTGAGTCGATAAACAAACTAAACTCACATAATAAACAAATCATTTGTCATAGAAACTATACGTAAAATTTTTCATACAAAAATTAAAGCTCATTTAATACTTGGACAATATTTTTTTGAATATTTATTGATTAAATCGTTTCTGATTACGTTTTTTCCCAGAGATGAAGGCCCCTTATTAAGTCCCTTCGTTCCTGGTCGATGATTCTGAACTATTCGCTTAAATGACAGTTAGAAATTGCAAATTATGAACTTATAAGATGGTGAGTAATCCTTCGTTATACCTTTCCGATACGCCTTTGCTTTCATAGTTAATCAGTTTAAGATTGAACAAACGCACATGAAGAGCTAGGAAAACAAACAAACAATGGTTAATAGTCGCTAATATGGCAGTTGCTGTCTTTTAGCACAATATATTGGCCTCAGCTGAAAATCTGATAAGCAAATTGTTTAATTATTCATTCATTATTCCATTGTTTTTCTATAGAGGTAATTAGCTTCTGACAAGGTAATCGGTATTTTGGAAGAGCGAATGGACTTTAATCAACAAAAATCTATGATAAATTATGGGGAAGTGTTGATAACATATCGACCTCATCAACACTGGTTGGAGACTGGTTATCCGGTATTTTTTAATTATTTCAACTTTGGAATTTGGCGGATAATTTAATGAATATTTTGTTAATTTGTGGATTTCAAATGAAACACGACTTGCGGTAACAATTTTATTCACATTTGTTTTCTCCAGATAATCTCTCGATGTGGTCAGGTCCGGCTCCAGGATCGTGGTGCAATAGGTGCAAGACTGGAGGGCAGCTCAGGCGCACCTGGAAAGGAAAGAGTCTGATATCGAACGTGGGTACACTAGACTTATGTACGCAATAACTCGATTCGAATTGCTCGAGAAAGAGGACCCCACAACCGAGCCTCTTGGATTAGTGGTGCGGCCGACGACGATGATCTGCCATCAGACCAGTCTTTCACGAGACTCTCGAAATTCGAGATTTCTCGTCTCGTTTCGTCTCGATTTCGAGACAAGACTAATGGGTTTTTTCGAGAACGAGATCTAGAAAAACACTTAGAGATTTTCCGAGATCGAGAAATTATTTCGAGATTTCTCGATCTCGAAAAAATATAAGTGCTGCAATAACTCACAGCTCTGAATACGCCAGAAAAGAGAAAATGAAAAATTAAACGTCTTAAACTATTAAAATATATTAAACACGATTAACACGAAAATTAAATTTAAAAACTCAAAAATTAACAAAACAAGAAAAAAAAATTAAAATACACGAAGTGAGTTTGTTGCTGATGCTGGTACAATCTTCTCTTCACGAACGAAGAAACAATGTTAATCTTTCACCTTTCGTACCTAGGTAAATTTTGAATGTATGGATAAAAGATTAAATTAAAACATCAAGGATTCGTTAAATTTTTATTTTTTGGAACAATATTGTTTATTTTTGTGCTGATACGTGGCTTTTAGTTCATAGCATAGAGCCTCTGTATTTTAACGTAATTTTTTCTTATAGAAAAAATGTAATACCCTATATTTTGGTGCAGCCTTGACCTTGTGTTGTACGTTATAACCTATAAGTACATAGCATTTTTATAATAACATTCAGTTTTTGTTTTCGAGACTCTCGAAATTTCGAGACTCTCGAATCGAGATCAAGAAATTGTCTTCGAGAAAATCATCGAGACGAGAGTTTGTTTATTTCTTGTCTCGATGATCGAGACGAGTCGAGAAAGTGCCTTCGAGACGAGATTTCTCGTCTCGATGAAACCCTGCATCAGACGATAAACGCTACAACGGGTGCTTTCATTGGACAGACAGATAAATTGAGGGACGACCTTCTACACTGCTACGAAAAGGACACGAGAATGCATGCACCCAGAGCATGTCGACTCTTTCACCGAAAACCTTAGGTATTATGTAAGTGGCAGACTTACCACGTGTGGATCTAGCCGTAGAGGAAGTTTGCATCATACCACCACTGGAGGGCATCAGAACCCGCAGGGCGCTTCGTAGAGGTAGTGGATTTTTCTGAGAGCTATGACTCATACCGTCACAGACAACAAATTCACGTTTCGGCAGTCGTCTACTGAACGTAGGCTGTAAGCTAGGCTAGGTAATAGGCTATTATAGTGAAGTAGTTGAGTCAATGTTTTCGGATTCTATTTCAATAATTCTGTGAGTTGTTGCCTGTAAGCGACGCGCAGAAAGTCCACTACCTCTAACACCAACAACCTGAAGTTACATCAACTTTCACAAGTGACTTCGGATATTCAAGAAAATATTTCAGAAGAGTCTGACATTTGGAAAATCAACTTTGCCGTGTATGACGCCACTCAGAATCTGTCCCAAACGGAGAAGAGTACTACCGCCACACTCTTCTGATTGGGAGGCATGAGTGGCGCATACATAAAATGTATGCTAAGATCAAGTCTTCGAAACAATACGCGCCTGCTATCCAATGTGTAGTGGACTAGAAGACGAGCTCACCACACCTTAAATCAAGAGGGGGGTTCACCATCAAACAGCACTCTCTTGATATCATACGAACACTGGTGGCTGCATAGAATTTACCAATGTGGCTGGCGGGAAGTATAGCGGAAAAATGCAATTCCGAGATAAACTTCCTCGCTTATTCCAAGAACCTTCACGTGTTGTGGATAATCCACCAATCGCTGATCGGGTGGAAACCTCCTGGAAGAATATCTAGGAATATCCGCCATCCCTAAACGTATATACTCCATTACTAGCCCAGTTCTTATCTTTCTGCAGGATGCTTCGTCAGCCTGAGATGATCTGCATAATTTGAAAACTCCGGAAGGACTTCATCGGGCCCTCAAAGGATCGAAGAACTTTGCTGCTCCAGGCCCTGATGGGCTGAATTACTATTGGTGGTAAAAATGTCCAAGCACCCATCACCATCTGGCGAGAGTTTTTGATTCGTTCCTAAATGGGGAGCAACAGATTCCGGATTGGTCTATTTAGGGGCTAACCGTGCTCAACCCCAAATATGGCATTTTCTCTGATCCGAAGAAGTACCGACCGATAACATGCTTGAATGCATGTAGGCTGCAAGGAGAACCTGCTCGTCGATAGATGAGCTTCACCGAAAGATGTCAGAGTCAGAGTACAAACAGAGTAGGTTATCTTCAGAAGTGGCGTGTTTCAGAGAAACTTCCTCAACCCTCTTCTGCATCTCCTCATTGCCATCATCCGTTGTACTAAGGAAGTCCCGCAGATACAACTTTGGCAACCCCAGCTAAAAATCTTTTTTCTACTCCGTATGTGAATTACTAACGTCACACATCGATAAAAATGTGTAAAGCTTCATTTCACGAATCGGTGTGTGAAGTGCCATGCTTTTCATATGGGATTTATTTCACGCACCGGTGCCATAAGAGTCAATACAAATTCACACACTGGTCGCTGGTCTAGGTAGCGGTGGCGAGAGAAATTGACAAATATGACAGTTCCCGCAGAGTGAAGTTCAGAGTTACATCAGTTAATAGACCGTAAATAGTAATTAATTACCCTCTGAATTAATAAATAGTACGACGAAATTTTGATTTAAATCGATTAGCCGTGTATTTGACGCAAATTCCTGATGGACCTCATTGAAGTACTCCCATCAACTCCTCAAAATATAACGTTAGCAGCCAGTGAAGCAAGTTCATCGTTATTGCCACAAAAATCGTTGGGAATTTACGAAAACACTTTGGAAAAGTTTATGCAATGGCGCAATACAAACAACGTCCAATCATTCTCCGAAAGGGTAATATTAGCCTACCTATCTGAATTATCAACAAAGGTTAAATCTTCTACCTTATGGAGTCACTACTCAATGTTGAAAAGCACCCTTAGTGTTAAGTACAACGTACAAATTGGTCATTATCCGAAAGTTCGCGCTTTCTTGAAACGGAAAAACGAGGGATACATTCCTAAAAAATCACGCGTTTTGGAAAAGGAACACGTATTAAAATTTCTCAAAGAGGCACCCGATGAAAAATATTTATTAACCAAAGTAAGTATAAATATCGATAAATACTAATCTTTAAATTTTTAGCTTATTTTGTTGTTTGGGGTAGCTGGAGCCCTGCGCAGAGATGAGCTCTATAAATTAAAAATGGATGACATCCAAAATTTGGGAACAGTTCTTATTGTGCCAGTTAATGATACGAAGACTAAGGTTTCTAGAAAATTTACTGTTACTGAATACTGAATACTAAATACGTGGTTCTTCGTCCCAAGGATTATGCCGAAAATAAATTCTTTATTAATTATCAACGAGGGAAATGTATTCGGCAAGTGATTGGTATAAATAAGTTCAGAAGTTGCCACATTTTTGAAACTCCCCAATCCCAACGAATTTACCGGGCACAGCCTACGGCGTTCATCTGCGTCTTTATTAGTCGAAGGTGGAGGAGATCTCCTAACGCTAAAAAACACGGCGGCTGGAAATCATCCTCAGTGGCAGAAGCCTACGTGGAAGAATCCCTAACTAAAAAGATAGATGTCTGCAATAAAATCTTAACAACTGAGAATAATCGTAGTTATGTTGTCAATACCAACAGTACAAGCAGTAGAGAAAGAGAAAGTAAATGTACATTTTGACAATTTACAAAATTGCAATATAACTGTTCATAATAATTATTATTGTAATAAAGAAAATTAGTCAAATTTTCCTTTAATTCAATCGCTAAGTAAAAGGTCGTAGAAAAAGTATAGTGTGCACCACGTGCGTGAAGACTTTTTTACGCTCGTTCGGATTGTGAAACTCGCCTGCGGCTCGTTCCACAAACTTCCACACTCGCGCAAAAAAGTATACTTCACGCACTTGATACACAATATACTATTTTACACGGATGACCTCAAAATAAATGCTTCGAGAAAAATTATTCTACTTCAGTTCTTGAAGAATGCAGCCATGTTATTGGAATGGAGTTCGGGATCGATAAATGTGCCATGGTTCATCTCCTATCGGAGGAATACGGGTGCTAATGAGTCAGGCCCGATACTTCCGTGAGGGCGCGCTGATCATTTACTCCAATAACCACTCCCCACGCCGTGAGGTAAGTGACTATTGGGTCGGTATGATTGTCTCCATCATTCCACCAAGTATTCCTATTATCAGACCACCATTTCAACAGAATGGTTTGGGTAAAGCCTGCTGAGTTCAAAGAGTAGATCTCGATATTTGGTCTATTTTTCCTCCCCTTCTTGGATGATGTTCGTTTCGCCAGAAGCTGAACACTCAATGACAAAAATCGTCTCAGTCTGTTGGTCGAGGAGGACCAAGTACATCAGGCTTATTGACCTGAGGATAGAGAATCACTAGTTCCGATAGAATCGGTACTTCTTATTCTCCACAACGGACTCAATATCCCCCAGAGCATAAGGCAACACCGGTTTCTCATCTATACCGTACGAGTGTCGTAGATGGTAGAATACTCGTAGCGCGGCGTCAAATGCCGCTCTGTATCTAGTGTCAGGGACCTCTATACCCATCACGCTACTACGATAGATGAAGGTGTTAAAGACACCATTTCGGCATGCCATTATGAATCCTTTGGTTTCCTATTTCAACCCACTCGACCTGACAAATGTGAATGTCAGGATTCTGGATAAGCCAAGGTCTTCAATGTTCTTGAAGAAGATACCATGCATTGTTATTCTTTCCTTGAAATATTGATAACCGTGTTCATGTTGTATATTTCTATGTATTGCCATCATGTTTTCTATGGAGAAAAAAAAATTGTTGTTGAATAAATAGTCTGACACTGACAAAATAATGTTCTTTGACTAAATCGAAAAAATAAGGCATTTTGACCTTCGGACCGTATATAAACCTAGATATTTCAGGTAGACTCCAACATGCATTGGCTTGTCCTTATATGTTGCTGTAAGAGGCTCGCTCTCCGCAGCTTTGACGTAGGATTTTTCTTAAACGGTTTCCAACTCGGTGACAGAGTTTGGGTTCGTCCTTTCAGTGTTGAATATGAGACCGAGTTCATTAGCTGCACGGGTTGCTATCTTGAAAAGAAATACTCCAATACCTGCTTTTTCATGGTCGCATACCAAGCCAGGGAAGGTATCTGAACCCCTGATGACTTTACAGACTCCATCCAGTACTGTTATGTAGATACTCCAAGCTCGAACGTCCACGACCTCCCCGTTATCTAGGGAAGTATAACCATGGAAAGGACGATATAGGATACAAACTCAATGACCAGATCTGTCGGAGTTTATGCTGATACTTGCTGCGGAGACAGTTTTTAACAGTGGTTACCCCCTTGGGTGTGGCGTTGTTCCACCTCTTAGGTATACGTTTCTCCGGCATCCAGATGATGTAGGATGCTTCCGTCTATGAGCTGAACGCCTTCTCCGTATTTGAGGGTGTATTATTATTATAACCACTCACAAGATTGCCAAAAACAGTCATACCCATTTGAAGTCTCCGGCACACATGAATAATGGACCATTTTCATCTATCAAAATAATACGCAAACTCAAATTATTTCAGAAAACTTTTATAAAACATATTTACATTCAAACAAATACTCAACAACACCAATTCAATTCTAATGAAAAACTACATTTGGTGACTCCCTTTTTCATGGCGTTTGTCCGCAATATTTCCCAATCTCTTCGGATACACAATCGAAAACGTCATAGGCGATATCACATGTCTTTCCATGTTCTGAAAAAGAGATGATTAGATAATTTGACAGACCAACACCTGCAATTAAGAATTGAGAAATTCGGGACGCTAATGTAAACGAGAAATCCAAACGACAATCGAAAATGATGCAATTACCAGTTTAGTAGACATCCACAATGAAGGTTGCAAGTCCCATGTGGAAATCAATCGTTTGAATAATTATTACTTATTGTTAATTGTTATTTTTTATCCATGCGTGAATTTATGAAATTTTGGCTGATAAATCCTTTTTACATGGTATAAAAGGATTGCTCAAGTTCTCAAAGGTCAATGAAAATTCATTCAGAATGATCCAAAAAACTCGTTGTTGCTTCATCAATATGACAGTTTATTTTTCCAGATACTGTTATGATTTCCATTTGTTCTAGTATTTTCAAAACTGAAATGAAAATACACACCAGCAGGAATGATAAGTGATGAAATCTTCAAATTAGCACGAACTTAGAGGGCTTAGTGGGCATCTAATTGCTCGTATATTTTGTTGTTAAAAATTAAATATGATGTTAGGCAAATTTTAAAAAGATGGGCATTCGAAACCTTAGTACTAAATTCGAAGAATAATTCAGATGAGTCAAATGAGTGTTCAAAATAACCACGACCTCTCTCGACTTTTCCAGAATGATCCAACAGAAGCCTACTGTAGGAATGAGACCGGGCGCATGTTGAGACATACGTGACGCAGCCCATGCAACACAGCGCAGGGCACGGTTTTCTACTCTACGGGTGTTCATGTACATGCGCATATTGAGACACAGCGCAGGGCAACATACGAATGTGCCGAAACAAGCGTGTGCCGCGCACTAGTCGAGACAGAATGTCGTGTGCGTGCATTCGTCAAATATGGAGGAAAAAGTATACAAGGGATCCAGGCTATATGAAATCAAAACTGAAAGATGAAATATGGAATAATATTGCTCGTGGACTGCAATTAGCAGACGATAAGTACATAATAGTAATTAATAGTAATAGTCAGAGAAGCTACGAATGCCCTTTTCTTTGCGCTGTTTGCATAAAAATCAATTGCACTATCCACGATTTTCACTGTTCATTCTTTGTCACTTTCAATTTATAAACCACAAAAAAAATATGGACTTTTTTGATAGTTTTAGAAAAAAAAGTAATAAGTATATTTATGTTCATTTAGAAAGGAAACAGAATATGACCGAGTAAAAAAAGGAGACAAAGTTGAGTTAAACATTAATTTGAAATTCACTATTTATTTCATGAATAAATATTTGAGAAAGATATGTGGACTTTATAGCACAACAGGTCTCAAGAGTGATTCGTAATATCGGTTTTGAATGTTGAATAAGGAAAATATCGAACAACATAATATTGATTGGATGAGAGCTCCGTCGTTGCAATAATATTCTAGTACTCAAACAGCCAATAGTAAATACTTAAGCCTTTTCTCTAGTGATGCTTTCTTCTTGTGTTCTGTAGTAGGTTGTGAACCTCATCAAACTGCTCTCTATTTGATCGCAGATAATTCGTAAATTAAGACTCTGACAAGTCATTTAGTAAGCAAAATTCACCATGCGTTTTTCTTTTTTTAAGATAGTTACTTCTATGACATGACTTTTTTCTCTTTGTTAAACAGTAAAGGTAAACTTTATTTTCAAATGATCCATCGGAGTCTGATTCGGAACTCAAATCTAACTCTAGCATTTTGAGAAACACAACACAAAGTTCTCCCACAACTCACAACACTGTTTCACAATATGCGCTCATTATCAATTTGTCATGTGCTGCATGCACTGCGCTGTGTTGCATGGGCTGCGTCGCGTTAGTCCCAAAGTGCGCCTTGCCTGAGAGCTGGCAATGTTTACAGTTAGTTACTTACAATCAGACTTGGTTTAGCCGTCATGATTTAAATTACTATAGTTGGTGCAAAAAAATTAGCAGTTATATTTCACAAGTTTAAAATAAATAACTGTATTATAGTTGGGTGTATTTTTATTTCACTATGATTTAGTTAATCCCTTCTGAGAGATTTAAGAGGTAGAAAAAACAGTAAACTTTGATTGGTACACACGATATTAGTAAAAAAATTACTTGTAGTTATTTTTGACCCACTTACCTTGAATGGACTGAGGTGAAATCAAATGTTGTTTTTGAGCATGGTATACGCAATGATTCACCGCCTGCATTGTAGCAAGAATGTAGTCCTTTTGAGAAATTCCATCGGTATAAAGGGCAACTAGTCCATCAACTGTAGGAAATCCTTTCTCATTTACCTAGAAGGATGATAGAAAATGTCATGTTAATTTCATTCCATGGTTTACTCATTCATTGGTAGTTGTTTAGTTATATTGAACATTTAGTAGACAGTGCACTTGATACATTTTCATTGCATTGATGTTGAACAATCTAGAGTTATAATCAATTTGAAGCTGTCATTTGCCACAACCACTACACGGATCGTTTTTCAACGAAATTTTCTTGCATTTTTCTAACACTTCTGAGATTTCAGAAAAAATATTAACAATTACTGATTTGTATAACATACAAGGTGTGAAAGCCAGTTCATACACAAAATGAGATAATATGTACCATAACCATATAGAAAAATGAACAGGCATTGAATAAATCAGATATAATTCAATGTTCGTAAGGAGAAATAGTTGTTGTCTGATAGATATTCGCCTCAGTTTCCGCCCAATAACCGAAACGTCGGCGTCGTGACTTGGAACCGTGAAAATATGGTTTCTCTTCTATAATTTATGCATTGAAAGTCTAAACAATTTCATTCAAACCGAAATACTTCCTGCTAATCTCAATCAGTACACTTATTTTGGTTATCTCAACTTTAGAGTATCTACATACATTGAAATGTATTCTGTAATATTTGTATCACAGCAATTCGACGTATTGATATTACATCTTCAGCTCATACCACTCGGGATTCTTAAGATAATATAGAGAAAATAATAACTAATTCCGCTAATTTATTTGAAACTCTTCTTGAACAATTATTTAAATAAAACATCGACTTCACTATTTCAATTTATTTTCACTGTCGAATTATATGCAATTCTGCAATTCTGCGACTCTGCCTGCCCTCTCATATCGAGCGTCTCATATACCGACAAGCAGAATCTTTTTACAGTTCCCGAACTATCGAGACTATAGGGAAACTCATTCAGATGGCTGTCGAATTGACGATGCCATTCGAGCTAGTTCTCTTTCCTTCTTGGAAGAGTCATAGTTGATCCGTCAGGTCGACAGTCATACCTCTGAATCCACCCAAAATCCTACAAAGCGAATGCATCAGACTGTCAAGACTGAACTGTTATATGGATAGGAAGGTGGATTTGAAATGATCATCAAGGAAAGCCCGATAATAATCTTTGGCTGCAGTGCCTCCAAAATTACAATTAGAGACGACTTCTGACTAGGAAAATTGTCTTGAAATGACTATTTCACGCACTTGGCAAATGAAACAATCAGGAGCTCTAGTCAAGTTTGGATTATTGATAATACCAAATTTGACTGTTGACTCTGATTGGCCAGTCAAGTTCGGTATTTTAAGATTTATATATCACATCAGTATCACGCTATGTACGCAGAACAGATTACTGGTTTTATGTGTTCGATACCAATGTTTCCTATTTATTTAACTCCATTAATTTTCCAGATCAACTTGTAACTTTTTTTTCTCTAGGTGTTTATAGTGGCATCGATTGCTAAGATCATTAGCCACTATGTGTTCTGGGTAAGCTGTGTTACTAACTCCATACGCCACCTTAGGAACAGCACTGTTATTTTGAACGCAACAGTGAATCGTTAAGGACTCACCCCATTCAAGCTACGAGATATCAACAATTCAATGGGTGCAATTAAATTGAAAAAATCCTAGCTCTGACTGAGGTTCGAACCCGGGACCTTCAGCACTGAAGCCGGACGCCATACCAATTGTGACACGCCCCGACGTATCTCAAATTTTTATTGAAAATTTTATACCAAAACTTTTTTAAATAGAAATTAAATTGGTGACATACACTTAGGTGACATATTATTATCCATGTAACGGACATTATAGTAGGCCGTTGTTAAGGCTTTTTCTCTCAACAGCGAATAATTTTTTTTGCGGATTTGATATCAAATATTTTAATTTCCCTATGCTCTAGTGAAATGTGGTTTAAATAATTAAATAGAGAAGCAAATATTCTACCAAATTCACATAATTTTATAGTACTAGAGGAAAGGAAAAAAAATTAAGGTCTACTTCTATCGGACGCTAATGAATTACATCGGCGGCATCTTCATTAATTAATCTCGGATTTGTTGTCAAATATTGTAATTTCCCTATGCTCTATTAAAATGTTGTTTAAATAATCAAATAACAGATAATAACATGTACATATAATTAAGTTATGAATAAATACCTATCAAAAATATTTTACGCCACTGTGTTTATGACAGCTGTCAAGCTAGAGGGAAATTTCCACTTATTAATTTCCCTCTACGCAGGGAAATTTCCGAAGAAATTAGGTTATTGTCATAGCAACATGTCAAAATGCAGGCATCTGACTGGCTAAAATTAACTGGTATAAAATTTTCTAATAAAATTCCACTCGTGATTGAATTTATCTCTTATGTCTGTCATTTATTTCTGAACTCAACTGAATTGAAGCCACTGAGAGTATTACTTGTAATTGAGCATTATTTTCATTCTTGCACATTGTATGCATTTTTGAAAATCTGGTAATTTTTCTTCTTCTTTCAAAAACTTATTTGAAGTAAGTACGTTAAGTCACCAACGGCAATTTCTCCATGATAGCACAAGAATGATTTTTAAACGGTTTTACGCATTATGCTTCCGTACTCTCTTGTTACAGAGAAAGTTTATTGATGAATGATCGTAATAACCATTTAATTGGCAATGAACAAGTTTCAATTATATGAACGCAAACGCATTGCATAAAAGGTTTCATCGTATCATATCTAAGAACGAAAGGAAGGAAGAAATTACGTTCAAGGTTTGAGAATAACGCGGAAAATCAGAGCTGAGTTAAAATTGTTATTTTCATTAGAAATACTTCTCTTGCAAAACTGAATATAATCGTACAAGTATGTATCAGAACACAATGGAATATCAGAGAATGAAAGGGCTGACGATCCTGTAGGGCAGTTATCCACCACTCCATATCACTGAACATAAAAAAGGGTTGTGAAGGAGTATACAGAAAAGGGAGGATTGTAGACAATTCCAGAAAATGGTCTGAAACACATGTCTAGATCGAATAAACGAATATTTGGAACCTTTAGTGTGAATACAATTCAAGAAATAGAATCAACCTGCATCTTCAGGAGTACGTTTTGAGTTCCTGGAAAATAACATAGAATCTGTCCTATTGAAACTATAATCAATTATCACATGATATCAAATCATCTTGTAGTGTAGAACAATTGAAATATAATTTGAAACAATTTCTTGAAGAACTATAGAAACTATCCAAAACAACGTTAATTTCACTCGATGTACGTTTCAATTTCTCGAATTTTATTCACAACAAATGTTCCAAATATTCATTTATTTCATGAAAAAATGTCTGTTCGAACATTGTTTCTACTTCATAGAGGTGACTGGATAGATTTTATTCAATTGTGACTTGGCAATGTATTCATTTAAATTAACTACTCCCATACGAAATGTAGAAAAATAAAGGTTTAAATGAAATGGGTATAGTTTAAAAAAACTTTTTCACAGTGATACTAATATTTTTCATTTATTATTATTTTCTGCCTATATAAACAATTATATTTTATTTTCAATGTGTTACTATATTTTATTTTTCACTTTTTAGTTTTCAATTTATTAAAAAAAATCTCCGGAGAGAGAAACTGAAAAAAATAGCGACCCTTTCCAAGTAAGGCAGCAGGCGCATTAATTACCCATCCACGACGCGGATTTTTTAAATTCTGGCGAAAACTCTCACACAGAGTAATATGAGAGGCAAATTATTTGATTGTGGCGATCCTGATCAGGATAATGAGCAAACTCATCAAATTATCGTATTGTCCCCGGTTCTTGATAAGTGTACAAAGTTTCTATTGAATCTGCCCGTTTAAAGTGTATCAAAATCGAGTATAAAGGAGTTGGTTACAAACGTACATACATACAGGTGAAGCTAAATAAAAGCGTGTAAAATAATAAAAATAATCCACTGTGTTAATATTATAATGATCTACTTACAGCATTCATTTTTCTGTAGACACATTGCAGTAAGCACTGAAACAAAAATGTAAATTGAAATAAAATTGAATGAACCATTTGAGTTATCAATCAGATCATTTCAAACCACCCCTTTATAAAGCACATTCGCTAATATTCAATCTTTGTTATTGAAAATGAGAAATCAAAAAAATAATATTCAACTGCTTTATTCGATGAGCATAAGATTTTTTATAGATTGTGTATCAAACGAATTGTAGAAACGTTAAATGAATAAAAACATTGAAGAAAATAAATAGAAAACCCATTTATGAGTGTTTATACGGAAAGTCAAGGTAAATTCATCAGTTTGAATTCAAATTAAGGGTCTTCATCCCTGAGAAAAAAGTAAGTCAGAAACAATTTTTTTTTATCAATGATGGGATGAAGATGAAAATAATAAAAAAATGTTCTTCAAGTATTAAGTGAATGAACAGTATATTTTTCCTAATTTTTGGTAATTTTTGTTCATTGCCATCATAACAAAAAGATATTTCTGCGTGGTTTCATTTTAGTATTGAATTCTATCATTTATCTCAAACGATTATCTCATAATTTTTTGAAGCTTTTTTATTTTGTGTGAATAATTCCACAAGAATGTGTTATTTAAATTATTTACACAAAAACTAAAGCTTCGAAAAAAAAGTGAAATAATCGTTTAAGTAAATAATGGACTTCAATATCGAGATAAAACCACACAAAAATATTTTTTCTTGATGATGGCCACGAACAGAAATGCCCAAAAATGAGGAGAAATATACTGTTCATTCATTTTATACTCAAAGAATTTTTTTTTATTTCATTCATCTTCATACACTCATCAATAAAAAAACGTTTCTGCCTCTCTTCTTTCTTAGGGATGAAGAACGATAACAGTTCTCCATCTTCTATCGATTTGAATTTTCACTTTTTTTTATTCCGAGAATGTCTTAATTATTTTAATTTTCCAGCCCACACTAAATATCATTATTTGATGTTTAAGGTAGAGTAGTGTTAAGTAAAAAACATATATAAAATTAATAAAAATTTCATAATCTTAACCAGATTTCTGCGATATTACCTGTAAGTGGAAATATGGGAGATAGAATACCAATAAAGGACTGAAAAATATAAATACCTATAAGTAAAATAATTGTATACCTAATTTTGAATATGATGATTTGAGTTTGCGTTTCATCTGAAACTTCATTGAAGACACAGTTTACGTTGTAGTCGTCCTATAATAGTTATATCTATGAAAGAATTCAATGAATGAAACGACTTATATAATAGTCGGATTACATGGATAAGAATGTGTTACATAATACCCTAAATTATTGTATAGCTACCGGACGGTAACCGATTTTTTCATTCATTGTTCTTCAGAGAAAACGGGAAATATGGAAACTGTTTAACCTTCACCACGAGTTAGCATTATTGCCAAATCATGCATAAATACAATCTTATTAACCACCATAATTTTTAGAATATAAAATATAGTAATCAGGTCATTCTGATACGAACTGTAGAAACACTGTTTTGAATGGTTATCTAAACTAATATGCGTGAATAAGGATTTTATGTCTAAAATTATACAGAGGATGTATTCAATCTCAACTATGAATTTTGACAAAAGATCCGGGAATGGAACATTTGTGTAATTTTTAGAAAACTCACTTTCATCAGCTTGTGTTGTGAGCTGGTTGTTTTTATTAACTCGCTTTCTTGTTTGTCTGTTTGTCTGTTCCGTACAAATTTTCGAAATCTATTTTAAACTAACTTCCCGATGAGCTAGAAACATAACTTTAAAGTGGATATTTATGAAATATGTAGGTACATAAATATTTTTTGAAACGATTCAATCGCTCGGATATTTACAAATTTTACGGTTGTTAGAGTAAATATACTTTTATACTTACTCCTGCAATTCGTTTTTCGTCATCGGTGAATGCTGCCCGTTTTGCCCTACTGTGATGGGTGTGTTCGTTGACATTGAGTGCTTCCAACGCTTCTGAAATAATAACACGTACACAAATGAAAAACGAGAAAATAATTTCCGGCATATGATAGGCACATTTCAGAAATATCTGTTTTCTTATAGAGACCATGTCTTACATCAATTCCTCAAGAAACAAGCCTGTAAGAATTTTCTATAACCTGAAATAACATCCATCAGAGCATCCAAACCAGTCTGTGGATGATCGAGTGTTCTTAATCATAGGTGTTAATTATATTCAGATTTCATTTCCAAGCCAGGTCTTGTAAGAAAAAAAAGGTTCTGGGAGTGATATAAAAAAATATATTAACGGAGAATTTCAAACTGTTAAAATATATGGGATGTTAATGAGAACGTAGAGCGCCACATAATTATTAATAGTATATCGCGAAAAAACACACACAATGTACAACACTATTTTTCCCACGACCATGCTATAATTTCATCAAATAATATCAATGTTACTGACATGTGTGCAATAAATCGAAAAAATGAGGCTGATCGAGAACGATTTAAAATAACTACGTCAATTTTTAGTAATTATTTTCAAAAATTTTCTCTATGAAATGATACCTACGGTTGAAAATCATAATTAGACACTGATTTCGAAATATAATGCATACCTACATTCAAGCCAACTCTATAATTCTCAATATGATACCTCCGTATATTCATCAGTTATTTTGTTTGTACTTTTGGGGCACTCTTTTTAATAAGTGAATCATACCTGATAATATGGCTATTTTAATTTCATCCTGGCATTTGTTGATAACTTCTTCGATTCTTCTTGGTGCTGATGGAGGTATATCACATCTGTTGATCAGAGTTTCCTATAAAAATATCAAATAATGCAAAAATGCGGATATGGATCTGATATTATAAAGTCTAACTATATTCTATCGAAACCAGTACAAGTTGAACTATTCATAGATTTAAATTTTTAAGAATTTGTATGTACTTTGATTCGATCATCGTCTGACAATGATGACTAGTGTTGTTTGAAAAAAAGATGTCAATTAAAGTAAATTTAGTTTCGTAGGTGTATTTTATACAAAAAGCCTAGATAGTTTGAATTAAATAAGAGACGCATACATAAATCTACTTTCTAGAAATTAATAGTTACTCAAAGAAGATGCGTATTCATAAAAATGTGATAACTCTATATCGGACAGGTTTTGTGAGTTATACTCAGTAAGCAAATATCAAATAGATGGACACTTTTCTATGCCAAACTAATGGAACCATCCGAATTCATGCTTCTGTCCTCTCAAAAATACAACTTTCCGTTTTGTTTCAAGAACTACATTACATCCTGCCACTTGTCACAATCGCTTTGGCTATACACAGCGATTGTATGGTCCTCTATAACGTATGGGGCCCTCTGAGATGCCGTCGGACAAAATGATCCTTAGATGGAACATTCACCACCATCACATCAAGGGCCCTACCAGTGCTGTCAAGGGGGCAAATCTGGTACACAGACAAGCAAAGGTGTAGGGGCTGGCAGAAACCGAGACAAGACATCAGTCTAGGTCTTAGTATTCAAGCCTCTGTATTCCTGTCCGAGGTAACAGCTACTTCCGTCTGCACAAGAGAGATTCTAAGAAGGGGTCCTAGAAACCAAAGCATAGTCATTCTCTCCGACAGCTAGGCGGCAATAAAGGCTCTGCGATCATGCAGATTCACTTAGGACCTAGGACCACAGAACTGGATAGAATTTATCTGAGTACCAGGTCACAAGGGCATCCAAAGGAATGAGAAAGCAGCTGCCCTACCAAGAGCAGGGGCAGTAACAACTCTTATTGGAACAGAACCAGCCTGTGGAATCCCATTTGAGGACATCAAGCAAGACACGAAGAAATGGGTCACGAACCGCTATCAATTTTCCTAGGAAGACGCCACTGGCAATACTCACAGAAAAATGATGGTGATGGACAACTGACCGGCTATCAAGGCATCTTCTTGAACTGAGCTGGAACTCCCTCAGGAAGATGGTAGGACTAATAATAGGACACTGCCACCTAAGAAAACACTTGCACATGTTGGGGATACACCAAGACTCCCACTATGCAGGTTCTCTGATGAGGAGGACGAAACAGCCTCACACATATTATTTGAATTCGAAGCCCTTGCTCGCATAGGGATGGATATCTTTGGACACTGTAGTGCAAAATATATTATGCCACAGGAAAACCTCGTGAGAAATCTTTGGGAGTTCCTAAGAAGATCCGGACCATACAAGAGATAAACCTGACAGCAGGGAACAGAAAGGTTCTATGCATTTTAGCCAGCCACATAATAATAATAGTATTTGTTATGATTTTGCATAGAAACGACCTTTGGTAACTTTCCTAAGAGGTTGTCGAGGGCTCTTTATCTCCTCCAAATTTCCACCACCGAGATTTCCTCAGCGAAATCTTAGCGGTTTTCCACGTGGGAATTCTCAAACAATACACTTTGAAGAGTTCTCTGTGAAATCTTGTGGCGACTTATCTGCGAAATCTTTTTAGCGACCATTTCGACAAATTCTCATTAACTGCTCTTGACGAGATCTCTTGAGCTCGCTTGAAAGCTAGTTGTGTGATCATCACAGGCATTGCCTCTGGCGAGTTCTATGAGTAATTAGCATACATAACTTTGGCAACTGAACTGATATCCGATAAATATTGTAAAACCTCTAACTTTTCTCATAAACAAAATAGCATTTTAAGTTTGATATTCAATCAAAAATAGATAAGAAATTTTGGCTACTACATTCAGGATAGATAGCTTTAGGATCTTACAGTAGGAATGCCTTGTTCGCGTTACATTTGGGATATCTTTAGGAACTCGTAATAAGAATTCCTTTACTCAGGATACTTTCGGGATAACTTTGGGAACAAGCATTAAAAAAAATTAATCCGGTTACATTGGGGGATATCTTAAGGAACTCGCAAATCAATGTTACGTTCGGAACATCTTTAAGAACTCGCAATAAGATGGAACCTAGCAAATGGATGTAAGGTCTTCAAGATGCCTCCTGTGGCACTAGTGAGAATGTTGCTTAGTTGCAGAACATAGCAATCACCTAGACCTCACAAAAGAAGTAGTTCGCATAGGATCATAATTATAACCTCTTAGAGATCTCGCGGAGAGGTCTGTTACCTGGATTAACAGCAGCAATGTTGCAATATACCTGCGTTGATAATAATTGTTTACTTTTGTTTTGTAAAACAATGAAAACATTAATTTTAATATCGCTAAGAGAAAATTATCTGAGATCTAGTGTGACGAAGTACTTCACCTTGAAGTTTGGATACACGACAAAAATATCTAACAGAAAACAGTACTACCCTAGCTAATACCACCTGGTAGAATTATTGGAGAGAACGGTATGCCAACGTCGATATTTTTTGAACCCTACTTCTTGTTTTTCTCATGAGGGGGGAGCAGCAAGTAATTTATTGCTCCAGCTCATGATATCAAATATCAAATTCTCAGTTCGTGATTGAATTCAGACCCACATATGGCTCCAATGTCAACTAATTTACTGTGGAACTGATGAGGGGCAATTAACTCAAAACTGTGCTACAAGTAATCTTTCAAGTTAAACTGGATATCTACGAAACGTTAACAAATATATGCCAGACATTTTAATACAATGTCCATTATGGTATTAGCCGGGGAAGTAGTTTGTTTCCTGTCTGATTTTTGTCCTATACCCTATCTTGTATGCTCATTGCAGAAGAAACTGTGTTAAAAAATTAAGGGTTTCATATTTGAAATACTTACGTCTGCATTAACCAACACAATGATAAACGTTAAACACAATCCGTACAAATATAGGCTATACATTTTTCTGTTCAGTTTATTTTCGGGCAGCTTCTGATCACGAAGAGAGTAGAACTCACTTTGAATGATTAAATTCAATTATTGCAGATGCCGCAGAAATTGCACAACTGGTTTTTTATCGGTTTACCTACTCTTTCGAATTTCCCACACTCCAAAGGGGTTGCATCCCACACCAATGGATATATCTACAGCAAGCGGCAGCAAACATAAACGTAGCCGGAAGATGGGCGTGAGGCTACAGAAAATTATGTATTAATATCAATAAAGTAAAAAATTCAAACTGAGAAAATAGAATGTTTCGAAAATTTACGATATATGTGATAGAAACAAAACATTTTCATTGAAAGAAAACACATTTATATTAGATACTGAATATAAGTAAATTTTTCAAATGACTGTAGAAGATTTTTTTTTATTCTTTTAGCTTCAGAAGGCAAGAATATTGTGAAAAGCAGGAAAAAACATGGGAACCCTATAAAATTCTAATAGGGGCCTAGGTAAAGACACATGGAAAGATAGTTCATTCAAATAGGAAATTCCTAATAGGCACTGATAAAAACATATCATTTTACATATACAAAGTTAAAAAATTGTTATAATGAATTTACTTGAATATAAAACTAATCTTTTATGACCAATAAACAATATTGAGTTGACTTCTAGCTGATGTGTTCAATTAGTTTTTGTTTGAACACTATTACTCTCCTTGCATTTTAAATCATTTGTGGCAGTTTATTGTATGCATTCATACATTTGAAGAATAGAGAATTCTTGGTCATGCATTTTCTGATTCGATTCGTTCTATTTATATAAAATTCCAATATGTTTCTAGTGGGATAATTTTGTATGTTTTGATATGTTATCTTGAAAATGAATGTCATACAATCTACTTGCCATTGGTTACCATTTCAGTGCTTCCAGCATTAAGGCTTTTGGTGTTGAATTATTACATCTTAAGATTACCCTCATTCCTCGGTTTTGAATTTTTTTCATTCGAGATTTTTCATTTGAATTGAGTAAGTATGATAGTGAGCTGCAATAATCAAAATGTGACTGTATGATGCAATAATTATAGCAAGAAATTCGATAGTTCATAGAGATCTGACTAGATAGTCTTGAAAAGAAAAAACCTTTTTTTGATTAGTATTTTATTTTTGATGATGTTCATGAAGATTCATATAATTATCTAAAATAAATCCAAGATATTTGAATTCCGTTGTTATTTGTAGTTTAGTATTTTCTATTTTTATTTCGATGTTATTTATGTTAATTTGGTCATATTTATATTTATTTGTTGATATCATTTCCTTCGTTTTCTTAACAGTCAACTTCAATCTAATCATTTTCAAAGATGTGTCCCATTTTTTCTGATGACTGCATTCAAAACCAGTCCAGTTCCTACAAAAACACCAAAATTAAAAAAAAATGCTGTTACTTACCATTGATACACATTCATAAAAAGTGTATATTGCTTGCTTTAGTTATTTTTTCGTATTTTGTTATTTTATTATATGTCTTAGGTTAGGTTAGGCTATATCACATACAAGCGATACTATTGTATTGCTTCCGTGATGCCACTGTTTATTAACAATTTTGTACTCTCCTTGTATCAAATCAGTTAATAAACATTATTAAAACTATATCACTTTCTGAAATCAGTGTGTCGTCTGCGAAAAGATTTATAAATTCACATTCTGTATTACTCAATCATATGTCAGTGGATCAAATTCGTATACGTACAAACTCGAGAATAGGATCGTTGGTGGGCGGGCCGTAAATAGTTTTCGTAGCACTGAAGAAAGCTTAGTTTGGTTTTGTTCTGTTATTATTCTTACGAATCACCCAGGCTTTCGAAGAAACCCCCTCAAAAGCAGAGCTTGTGTGAGCAAGGGAGATACAGGACCTACAGCTTACGTACAAGTGAATTCCGAACCATGGGCCGCCTGGGTGGAAAGCAAATGCTCTAACACCACGATCACTTCACTTATAGTATAGTAGTATTATCAGACTTTGGACTTCTTGGTACTGTTATCTTTGGAGTACTGAGATTGCATGGCATTGCAAACTTTCCTTTTTCAACCTATGATATTTTCAATTTCTAGGTTGTTCTCACCAAACCAGCCCTTTCGGTTTTTCTAGTTATGACCTACTGACTCTTCACAGTCGGACGGAACTGCTGACCTAAATGTCTAAATCTGCCTTCAATCAATCGTCAGTTGCCCATATTTAATTATATTTATTCCCACTTATGTTTCGTGATAAATAATTGATATTTTTCTTTGATCCTGTTTGGAAACAAACCTACTAAGGAATTGTGAATTTGAACGTCTGCATCCATATCTAATCGTCTATATATCCTTATGGAAAACATAACAGTACGGCAATGGGTATGGTGAGATCCTACCACAAATTCAACACTTTCACTGAAGTTAAATAATCAGTATCATATGGGCTTGACCTGAAATGATAGTGTACGAGATGGCTGCTTTTTTATTTTCACAATTCATTACTCGCTCATTACATAGTATCTTGGCTTTTTTTAATGAGCGATTTGATTTAATTTGAATTTCAATTAATTGCAATATTTCATAAACTTCCCATATTCATATTCATGAAGTTTGAATCTCTTATTCTACCTATTCTTCTCTCAATTCGAAACAGTCTTATCTTCAAAATATATGTACCTGTGCTATAATACTATACTATCTATAATCATTGCATAATAGTCTAGTCTACAAGTGCCATTTAGACCAACTTTTTTCAGCAGTCTCCGAAAATTATGATTGAGGTGTCATTCGATTCGGAATGACATCCAGATGATTTTTGAAAAAAATGAAGTTCCGCATGAAAAAATTGTAAAAGTTATTAACAATTAACTAAAAAAAAAAGATAGCTTTAGTATTTTGTAAATATCTCAAAAACTAATTAAAATTTTTTAAATCTAAAAAAAGATTCAAAAAGAGGAGGAAATTTCCTAAAAAAAAGCTCAATTCCCGGAATTGTAGCATCAATATTTATAATTTTCCCAGAGGGATGAAAATACGGCCGAAAACGGGTACTCTGGCTCGGGCAAGCCACACCCACTTTGGACACTTTAACAATAAAAATTATTTTAAAATACTAAATATGAAAATAAAAAATTGGAAAAATTCAGGCACTAACTGAATAGATTAATGAACAATAATCCGCTTGAAAAAAAATTTTATCACAATTTTTCAATTAGTTAATCAATAGTTAATTAATAATTTTTTTCTGCTTGAACATGAACATTGCAAGTGTGATAATTGTTAAACTATAAATTTAAGATTTTTTTCCTCTTTTGGAGCAATTCTTGAAAGGCTTCAGAATAGAACCCCGTTGGAAAAATTAAAAAGTTTTTATTTTTCAGTTTTTTATTAACAATTTTCGTTGTTGCAAAATTAAATACTTAAATTAATCATTCTGTCACAAAAACAGACATGACATTTAGAGAGTTAGAGAGAACTTATATTTAAAAATTAAATAAAAAATAATAAAAAAAATTTTAAAAAAGAAAAAAATCATGTCTGTTTTTGTGACAGAAATTAGAATAGAAAAAAAATATAAGGTAAAAATTTATTTGTTTATAACAAATTGTTTATTGCATAAACAATGAAAAATTAAATAAAATGGAATTTTTTTTTTATATCAGAAAGAAAGACAAATAATGATTTAAAAAAAAAAAATGGTTCCTTAATATTAATTAGAAGCGGGAGAAAATAATTGTTAATTAACAAATGCGTTTTCAAGCAATAAAAAAATTTTTTTAAGGAACAATTTTTCTTTTAAAAATCATTATTTGTATCAAAGATTGAAATTCCATAAAAAAATTTTCAATTATCTTATAAACAACGCATTTGTTTATAACAATTTTTTAAACAATTAGAGATAAAAATTAAAAAAAATTATTTCTATGTAGTTCCTGATAACATAAAAACGGATTATTGATAATATTTAAAAAAAAAATTTTTTTCAATGATTAATTTAAGTATTTAATTTTGCAACAACGAAAATTGTTAATAAAAAACTGAAAAATAAAAACTTTTTAATTTTTCCAACGGGGTTCTATTCTGAAGCCTTTCAAGAATTGCTCCAAAAGAGGAAAAAAATCTTAAATTTATAGTTTAACAATTATCACACTTGCAATGTTCATGTTCAAGCAGAAAAAAATTATTAATTAACTATTGATTAACTAATTGAAAAATTGTGATAAAAATTTTTTTCAAGCGGATTATTGTTCATTAATCTATTCAGTTAGTGCCTGAATTTTTCCAATTTTTTATTTTCATATTTAGTATTTTAAAATAATTTTTATTGTTAAAGTGTCCAAAGTGGGTGTGGCTTGCCCGAGCCAGAGTACCCGTTTTCGGCCGTATTTTCATCCCTCTGGGAAAATTATAAATATTGATGCTACAATTCCGGGAATTGAGCTTTTTTTTAGGAAATTTCCTCCTCTTTTTGAATCTTTTTTTAGATTTAAAAAATTTTAATTAGTTTTTGAGATATTTACAAAATACTAAAGCCATCTTTTTTTTTTTAGTTAATTGTTAATAACTTTTACAATTTTTTCATGCGGAACTTCATTTTTTTCAAAAATCATCTGGATGTCATTCCGAATCGAATGACACCTCAATCATAATTTTTGGAGACTGCTGAAAAAAGTTGGTCTAAATGGCACTTGTAGACTAGACTAATAAGGCAATGCTCTCAATATGATTCATCGGTCTAATTGATTTTGTTCATAACTTCTTATTGTCAGTCATCATCTGCACTATTTGGAGCCAGTCTTAGATGTCTTTAATGACTTTTGTGCACGACTTATAAAGCAATGTATACCTCACATTTCAACGAAATCCCTGCTATGTTTAATGCAAAGTTGATGTACCGTTGAGCATTTCGGACAGAAATTTATTTGAATCGATTTTCGTCAGTATTGAAATGATGTACATTTCAAACAAACACTTTCTCTTCTTCTCAAAAAAAAAAATTTCCATTGATATTCAGTGTTTAGGAATGGCCCATGGGGCCTATGGGGGGGCTGGGGGAGGGGTTCACCCCCCCAATGTTAGACAAGTTGACAAATTAAGTTTGGAAAAGATTAAAATTGAAACTAAATTCGTGTTATCGGAAAAAATTTAGTTTTTTATGTCTTCATACTGGGAATTGTCACTGAATCTAGGAAGTTTCAACTTCATACTTAGAATTTTCAACTCCAAACTATAGTCTACTTCCTAAATTGTAGATAGTGACTCCCCAGTAAACACAAACATCTCTGCGATATCGCTTTCTTGTTCATGAATCGGTTAGAAAGTGAGGTACATTAGTACATCACTGTTACCAAGTGAGGATACTAACTGTGATCTCAACTACTGTGACCAATGCAACTGGAGATGTCGGTTATCTTCTGATTGATGTCGATCTGAAGCATAAAAATGTGCTTCCTTATTCGAAAATTTAATAGTATGTCGCACATTCACATCATTGTGAGTGACATTTGGCATCACAATGTGATACGTTTGTCGGTCAAGAGGGCCCCAAATAGAAGTTAATGAGATTGAAATGTGAGTAACAATGCACTTCACGCATGTGACATGAAACTTGAATGTGAAGCACTCTGCTGTCTCTGAGAGTATTTTGTGTTAACTGGGTCATCGGTTGTACGGTTCATAATTCATATAAAGCAGGTCAAAAAATAGAACAGAAATAAGCTAGGTACTTTGGCTTTAAATCAAGTTTTACTTTGCCACTTTCGTACATCCCCTTCGCAATTTCAAATCCCGTAAAAACCAGAAAATGTACGATGAGTCACTATCTACAATGGACCTTTAGGAACTAGACTAAAGGAATGTTCAACCTCAAACAAACATTAAATTCCGAGTTTGTAGTCGAAATTTCCTAGTTTTCAAAATATATGGAAAGGGAAATGGACCACAACTTTTTTGCAAAACTCGTTTTAACCGATTGTTAATAGTCTAAAATGTCTATTTATCAACGAGTGCCACTCTACTTTTTTTATTTAAGAAAAATATCACATTTCAAAGTGTGCCTCTGACGTCACCTACATCGGAATCATCCCCCACTATAATCCACTATCCGAAATAGGGAATATCGTTCTTCCACAAAATATAGCTACTGGCTGATTATAAGCCATCGAGAAATAATTGAAACTGTCACTGGATCCAAACATCAAAAATATTTACGTATAATATTTGTAACTTTCAAATTTTTTGAACAAACCTGCCTTTTGATGAAAAACTATTGTTGGCAACACCGCAAATTATAATAACAGTTCATATGGAACAAAAGTTGTTATTACCACAGAACACATATGGTTTATTTGCATTTTCACTGGTGTTCAGACAACCTGGAACAAAGCATTTTCTAGATATTTTCACGGTAATAAGGAATACAGAAATTACTTAACACAAACAAAAAAACTTTAAATTTGAAAACCGCTTCAACCTCAGAAAATAAAATATTCAAAAGTCTGTTAGTTTCCAGTATACATATTTGATCTACTAGCATCTATCTTGTATCATATAAGGTACGTGACGTCACAAAACCACTTTTTTTCAAATTATAGAAAAACTAACGGTCAGAAAAAATCCTTTCTAATTACAGTTTTTTCTCATAGTTCGTGAAAAGGCCCATTGTGAATAGATGAACCACACGTCTTCCGTCCTAAATTAAATATGACTTTAAAAACTGCTGTTTTTTCATAATTTGTCTAGGGTGATTAATTCTTAATTTTCTTTTTCTATCCCAAATAAATATTAGAAAATTTTAAAACGAGCTGGCAAAATTCACTTTTGCCCCCCCCCCCAAAAATTTCCTTTCAGTTCGTCCCTGGGCCCATTCCAGAAGACATACTTCACCTTCGAGTTTTCTTGGCTTTTGCGCACCTGTTATCGCCGATACGTGCTGGGATTTGCGGACATCGCTAAACCACTGACCAGGCTCACGGAAGGGCAAACAAAGTTCAGTAGACCGAAGAATGCCGAGATTCATTTAAGAAGCTGAAAGCACTACAAATGCTGGTGGCAGCGAAGAAGTCTCTAGCGAGGCAGATGAGAAGCAGCGTGGATAGCATGATGTTCCGCATCAATCTTTCTTACAAATTCCAAGAGTTGTGGAAAATCGCCGTCCGCTGATTATTGGGAGGAAAAATATCTATACGCAACCACTCAACGTAGATAATCCAGCCCTCGCGCAGTTCGAAGCTTTCTGCAGGATGCAGGAGGCTTCGACAGCCTGAGCTCAATGAACTGCACAATTCGATAACTCCGGAAGAAGTTCGATAGTCTGTCAAAGGTTCGAAAAACTTCGCTGCTCCAGGACCTGATGCTATTAATTGGAAAAAATCCAAGCACCCACCCAAAACTCATGGCTAGATGGAGAGAAAATCATATCCCGGATTGGTTTGTTGAGGGATACGTGTCTGATACAAAGAACTAAAGACCAATAACATATGCTTGAATGCATGTTATAAGATGTTCACCTTCATCTTATACATGCGAATACTCTTCGCAGTTACCCTGGTGTACGAGCGGATATATGGTTCAAAGAAATGGGTCGCTGGTGTTTGATACAACACCGCATTCATTTGCTCAGATATCTTTTGGTACCCTATCAGATAGTGGGATGTAAAAGACAACTGATGCCGTTTTATAGGACTCACACTTCACCATATAAGAACTGGTCAAGTCAGACTCCTAACAGAGCAGGTCATCTTCAAAAGGGGCGTGTTTCTTCAAGACTCCGTCAGCCCTTTTCTCTCCTTAATCTCCAAATTGATAGCTTATTTGTCCGTTACACCAAAGAAAATCCGCTGATACAACTGCGGCACCACCAGCAACCGGAGGCATAAGGACACCACCTAGTTATATTACAAGAATGACCTCAAACTCAATGCCTCTGGCAAAAGAATCAGTCCTTAATAAGGGAGGTATGTACAACTTATCCAAAAATTTTACCCTTTCCTCAGATCAAGTAGGCCGCATTGATGGCCTGACAGGATGGTGTCTTCAATACCCTGGTGTACCGAATTCGCGTGATGGTTATAGAGGTCCCTGACACTAGATGCAGAGCGTGTCGTGGGGCAGCTGAGACCGGCCATAATGCATTTGCTGTCAGCTTGTCCAGCTTAAGCGGTCTCCGCCTATATCAACAGGGATAACGCGGCGCTACAAGTGTTATACTACCACCTATATAGACGGTGTTGCCTTATGCTCCGGGGATATTGAG
Organism: Chrysolina americana; assembly: GCA_958502065.1. NCBI lineage: Eukaryota > Metazoa > Arthropoda > Insecta > Coleoptera > Chrysomelidae > Chrysolina > Chrysolina americana. The sequence continues at coordinate 101,846,484 of OY293410.1, read as the reverse complement.
TCCGTTGTGGTGAATGGGAAGTGCCGAAACTATTGGAACTACTCATTCCCCACCCTCAGGTAAATACAAGCCAATAAGCCTGAAGTAGTTCTCCTCAACCATCAAAGTAGATATTTGTCAACTCCGTAGGCTTTACCCAGAACACTCTAATGAATTTGTGGTCATAATCATATAGGAGTAATTGGTGGAATGATATCGACACGTTGCTCTCGAATCTGAAAATTATACCGGCTTGCCTTGATACGGCAGCAATCTTAGCCGGACGAAAGCAGAAGGCCGTCTTTCTTAGTTCACTTCGTCTAATCAGGGCACATGATCCATTAATCACTCACCCCACAAACGTGCGGAGTGACTATTGGGATAAAGGACACCAGCGCATCCTCCGGATATATCGAGGTTCCAGTGACAGCAACCGAATAGAATATTCCCAATGGGATGACAAAAATAATAAACATCATTATTATAACCAAGATAAAATAAAAATCAACATCAATTATCACACAGAGTATTTGGAAATAACTGACGAAGTTCATCTTGATATAGATTTCATCACCATGATATATATGTAGCCTTGGCAGACCCAGTTGGCAAGCTACAGTTGCTCCATCTTTAGGCTCTGCCATTTGCCCTGCAATTAGTCATCACGAATACATAGAGAATCTCACTGAACCCAGTATATCCTTTGGCAACTGCATCAAATTTGTATATTTCCTGACACTCAGGTACAACTAATTCTTCAGCCAGCTTCGGACATACTTCAAATGGTTTTCAATGTTTCGACTCTTTCTAATTTCTTCTATAGTCCATGAATCATAATACTTGAATGAATTCGGACAAAATTCTAAAAGAATATGCGAATTCAACTCTTAGGTTGGTAGTTCGAAGCATTTACTTGCCATGCTCATCCATGTGAATGATGACTCCTTTTCTTTCAATAATTTCAGTGCTCGAGTCTTCAGGCTCTTCTTCCATAAATGGTATTAGAGTTTTCCGGAAATTGGATGTCTCGTCTACATTAATCTTAATCGTTTCATTGTATCTGCTAAGGAAATGTTCTTCATTGCTGATCCGCATTTTTTTTTAAGGATTAAGTCGTTCTTCTTTTGATAACATTCATACTTGTATCTGTCGTAAAAGGACCTATCTGGATGTGTAGAAGCATTTCATCAATGATTGCTACCTTTATTCCGTAGCCGTTAATATTTGATTTTGAAAATCCTGTATCTATGGTGAAGGTGCATCTTTGGTTTTCTGAGTGGCCTTCTGGACTCGTTCTCTTCAATGTCAATATCGGGATCTTGGGGAAAAGTCTTCCTTCGGGTGTTCAAGGTTTCTTATCAGGTGTAGACAACCTCCTGAATACTCTTCGGATCATGTTGCTTTCTCTTCCAGTACTCGTAAAATTTGATCTTCTTTCCTAGCTTGTGAACTTGGTCTTGTCGTGGACTTGGTCTTGTCTTGGTCTTGCCTTGGTCTTGTCTTGGTCTCGTCTTGGTCTCGTCTTGGTCTCGTCTTGGTCTCGTCTTGGTCTCGTCTTGGTCTCGTCTTGGTCTCGTCTTGGTCTCGTCTTCGTCTCGTCTTGGTCTCGTCTTGGTCTCGTCTTGGTCTCGTCTTGATCTCGTCTTGGTCTCGTCTTGGTCTCGTCTTGGTCTCGTCTTGGTCTCGTCTTGGTCTCGTCTTGGTCTCGTCTTGTCTCGTCTTGGTCTCGTCTTGGTCTCGTCTTGGTCTCGTCTTGGTCTCGTCTTGGTAACGTCTTGGTCTCGTCTTGGTCTCGTCTTGGTCTCGTCTTGGTCTCGTCTTGGTATCGTCTTGGTATCGTCTTGGTCTCGTCTTGGTCTCGTCTTGGTCTCGTCTTGGTCTCGTCTTGGTCTCGTCTTGGTCTCGTCTTGGTCTCGTCTTGGTCTCGTCTTGGTCTCGTCTTGGTCTCGTCTTGGTCTCGTCTGGTCTCGTCTTGGTCTCGTCTTGGTCTTGGTCTTGTCTTGGTCTCGTCTTGGTCTTGTCTTGGTCTTGTCTTGGTCTCGTCTTGGTCTTGTCTTGGTCTTGTCTTGGTCTTGTCTTGTCTTGTCTTGGTCTTGTCTTGGTCTTGTCTTGGTCTTGTCTTGGTCTTGTCTTGGTCTTGTCTTGTCTTGTCTTGGTCTTGTCTTGGTCTTGTCTTGGTCTTGTCTTGGTCTTGTCTTGGTCTTGTCTTGGTCTTGTCTTGGTCTTGTCTTGGTCTTGTCTTGGTCTTGTCTTGGTCTTGTCTTGGTCTTGTCTTGGTCTTGTCTTGGTCTTGTCTTGGTCTTGTCTTGTCTTGTCTTGGTCTTGTCTTGGTCTTGTCTTGGTCTTGTCTTGGTCTTGTCTTGGTCTTGTCTTGGTCTTGTCTTGGTCTTGTCTTGGTCTTGTCTTGGTCTTGTCTTGGTCTTGTCTTGGTCTTGTCTTGGTCTTGTCTTGTCTTGTCTTGGTCTTGTCTTGGTCTTGTCTTGGTCTTGTCTTGGTCTTGTCTTGGTCTTGTCTTGGTCTTGTCTTGGTCTTGTCTTGGTCTTGTCTTGGTCTTGTCTTGGTCTTGTCTTGGTCTTGTCTTGGTCTTGTCTTGGTCTTGTCTTGGTCTTGTCTTGGTCTTGTCTTGGTCTTGTCTTGGTCTTGTCTTGGTCTTGTCTTGGTCTTGTCTTGGTCTTGTCTTGGTCTTGTCTTGGTCTTGTCTTGGTCTTGTCTTGGTCTTGTCTTGGTCTTGTCTTGGTCTTGTCTTGGTCTTGTCTTGGTCTTGTCTTGGTCTTGTCTTGGTCTTGTCTTGGTCTTGTCTTGGTCTTGTCTTGGTCTTGTCTTGGTCTTGTCTTGGTCTTGTCTTGGTCTTGTCTTGGTCTTGTCTTGGTCTTGTCTTGGTCTTGTCTTGGTCTTGTCTTGGTCTTGTCTTGGTCTTGTCTTGGTCTTGTCTTGGTCTTGTCTTGGTCTTGTCTTGGTCTTGTCTTGGTCTTGTCTTGTCTTGGTCTTGGTCCTTGGTCTTGTCTTGGTCTTGTCTTGGTCTTGTCTTGGTCTTGTCTTGGTCTTGTCTTGGTCTTGTCTTGGTCTTGTCTTGGTCTTGTCTTGGTCTTGTCTTGGTCTTGTCTTGGTCTTGTCTTGGTCTTGTCTTGGTCTTGTCTTGGTCTTGTCTTGGTCTTGTCTTGGTCTTGTCTTGGTCTTGTCTTGGTATTGTCTTGGTCTTGTCTTGGTCTTGTCTTGTCTTGGTCTTGTCTTGGTCTTGTCTTGGTCTTGTCTTGGTCTTGTCTTGGTCTTGTCTTGGTCTTGTCTTGGTCTTGTCTTGGTCTTGTCTTGGTCTTGTCTTGGTCTTGTCTTGGTCTTGTCTTGGTCTTGTCTTGGTCTTGTCTTGGTCTTGTCTTGTCTTGTCTTGGTCTTGTCTTGGTCTTGTCTTGGTCTTGTCTTGGTCTTGTCTTGGTCTTGTCTTGGTCTTGTCTTGGTCTTGTCTTGGTCTTGTCTTGGTCTTGTCTTGGTCTTGTCTTGGTCTTGTCTTGGTCTTGTCTTGGTCTTGTCTTGGTCTTGTCTTGGTCTTGTCTTGGTCTTGTCTTGGTCTTGTCTTGGTCTTGTCTTGGTCTTGTCTTGGTCTTGTCTTGGTCTTGTCTTGGTCTTGTCTTGGTCTTGTCTTGGTCTTGTCTTGGTCTTGTCTTGGTCTTGTCTTGGTCTTGTCTTGGTCTTGTCTTGGTCTTGTCTTGGTCTTGTCTTGGTCTTGTCTTGGTCTTGTCTTGGTCTTGTCTTGGTCTTGTCTTGGTCTTGTCTTGGTCTTGTCTTGGTCTTGTCTTGGTCTTGTCTTGGTCTTGTCTTGGTCTTGTCTTGGTCTTGTCTTGGTCTTGTCTTGGTCTTGTCTTGGTCTTGTCTTGGTCTTGTCTTGGTCTTGTCTTGGTCTTGTCTTGGTCTTGTCTTGGTCTTGTCTTGGTCTTGTCTTGGTCTTGTCTTGTCTTGTCTTGGTCTTGTCTTGGTCTTGTCTTGGTCTTGTCTTGGTCTTGTCTTGGTCTTGTCTTGGTCTTGTCTTGGTCTTGTCTTGGTCTTGTCTTGGTCTTGTCTTGGTCTTGTCTTGGTCTTGTCTTGGTCTTGTCTTGGTCTTGTCTTGGTCTTGTCTTGGTCTTGTCTTGGTCTTGTCTTGGTCTTGTCTTGGTCTTGTCTTGGTCTTGTCTTGGTCTTGTCTTGGTCTTGTCTTGGTCTTGTCTTGGTCTTGTCTTGGTCTTGTCTTGGTCTTGTCTTGGTCTTGTCTTGGTCTTGTCTTGGTCTTGTCTTGGTCTTGTCTTGGTCTTGTCTTGGTCTTGTCAAAATGGCCATTTCATCTGCAGTCATTGTCTCCTTTTCTTAACCCTTCCACTGTTTTTGTCCATTAATCGCGTGTACATCAAATCGTACCCTGCGTGATATGACAGGCCACAAAAATGCGATCAAATCAGTTACGTTATGGGCCGTGGAGGATACGCCTTCCCTAGCTCGCTCAAGTCTGACTTCTGAGGGTTGCTCGTAAGGGTGCAGTCAATTGACGGACTTGAAACAATTTAAACATCGTCAGAAAACCTTGAACTCCGTCCACCTTTATTGGGATGAAAATCACTTAATTATTGACTGTTACCTTTCATATTTCAGTGAAGAAAATCCCAAAATATCGAGTAAATGGTAAGTTTCAAATTAAAAAATACTTGGGATTGGACAAATGTCCTGAATAGCGAACCCATCCAGTTTAGTCACTTGTCATCTGAACTCCGTCAAGTGTCAATCTTTTTGAATTTTGAATGTCAAGATTGTCAAGTGACGTAATAATCGTAATATTCTAATATTGAGCCCCGTTTTGTTTGGAATATTGGAATTTGGAATGATGAAATAAAGTCCATCATCAAACGGAATAAACTTTCTGAATTCAAAACCATTTGTCATTACATTAATGTTAGTTGGCTGAACCCAAGTGTTCCCCACTATTCTGTACTGTGTCAACAACGAAGTAGAATAAATATCAAGGTTTGTTTTATTTATATATTATAAATTTCATGAAAACAGGAAAGTGTATTAATAATACTCAACAGGAAAGTGTATTAATAATACTCGGTGAAGTTTGTTTATATTTTTTATCCCGTAAGGTTATACTATTTCATATAGCTTATCGTTTGTTTGTCTTTCACAAAGACTGATTTAAATGTATTTATAAAGTGGACAATTTATTTTTAAGTATATTTTTGTTCTAGTTGTATAGTACCAGCCGAAGATGGATTTTTCGAGACTGCACTATTTGAAGCAGTCAAGACTGATTCACTTGTGCATATCAATTACTTTTTTTACTTCAGGTGTGATAGTGAATTTCGCACAATGTTTACTATATTTAACTCTTCGACCATTCAACAAAGAACTGTATAGAAAAATAAACTGGTATCTGTGCTGGACAATATACTCACGTGAGTGTTCCTAAATATTTCTCATACCTTATAAATGGTTCCTAACACATTTTTTCAGAATTGGTGTTTGTGGGAGACTGGTGGTCAGAGACAAGGATACTTTTCTATATAGATAAAGAAGAATTCGATAAGTATTATGGAAAGGAACATGCTTACTGTATCATGAATCATACCTATGAGGTGGACTGGCTGATAGGGTGGATGATGGCAGAGAGAATTCGTCTTCTTGGTGTAAGTCGATAAAGTTTTGTCAGGAAACAGAGTTAGAACATCTTGTCTGTTGAATATAAGTGGTGATGAGTTGAATATATTTAGGTATACAGTGTTCAGGGCAACGGGCTACTAGAAATTATTCATTTTAGTTTAACAAAGAATTGATATAAGATTGCAGTGGCTAGTTTTTTTGTTTATACAAACAAATTATTTTTTTTCAGAATTGTAAGGCTTATGCCAAAAAAATCATTCAGTATATTCCAGTGTTGGGCTGGGGTTGGAAATGTTCAGAATTTGTCTTCTTGGAAAGAAATTTTGACAAAGATAAGGAAATCATCAATAGGCAAATCACTGAATTAGCTGAGCATCCTGATCCCATGTGGGTGAGTAGTATTTGTATTATAGAATGCTTAAAACTGGAATGAAATCATTTTCCCTGAATTTTTTTATCTATGCATTATATTCCACAAATACTGAAAGTGTTCTTAGCTAAAATTATTATTACAAACTTTCTTCGCAAGTGTCTCAGTTCAAAGTTTGGATGCACACTTTCTGAACCTGGACAGTGTGAGAAAGGTATTGGTTAGAAGGTTTGCCTCATTTGCTTATGAAGTAGGCTACTTCCAAAATTGAACCAATTCCCTGCAACAGTGGGTGCATAAAGGGCCTGATCAAGAGGTCTACAAGCTTATGTTTCTGTCCTCACACAATCCTCATTTCTATTCTGTATTAGAATGTCTCTTCAATCTCCTTTGTTCATTCAATTTAATAAGTTTAAGAAACAATTATTTATCTACTTGAAGATTAAACAAAAATCTCAGAAGTAGTCCTATTCCCTTATAGGTGCACATATATATTGTAAGTAAAGGCTGAAACACAATGGAAGTTTTTTGTTTTTATTTTTAATTTCCATAATTTAATATTTATTTTCTTTTTAACACAAAACTAATATTGCCGTTATTATTCTGATCAGTCCTCATAAACAATCTTGTGGTAATATTCAAGCTCTATTCAGTTCTGTTTTGCATCCTGTTTTATTTGTAAAATTGATATCCAAAATCCCAAAACTTTAAACTTATTACATTGTGTCTACAGCTTAAGGGTGAATATTGATGATTTTTGACAGATTGTTGTAGTTTAAAAGGACAATATCCCTAAAATCCCCTAAAATTTATTTTGAATTCTCTTCAAAGACAATTTTTTTCATGGAATAGAAAAAAGCCCAGACTATACTTTCATAATCTAGATGTTTTCTTGATACAAAGTTTTCAATTAAGTTGAGTTGATCAAATGGAAGACCTGGATCTCTTGAACATTTTGAAGAGTTGAATTCAGAATTAAGATTACATTGTTTTATATTCAGATTGGATTACAATTTTACTATTTTGTTATGCTGTCAGACCAGATCAGAATCAGAGACAATAACTCCTCTGCAAACATTTTAAGGATATGTTTACAATAAAAGTAGTAAAGGAACCCAGGTCGAAAAAAAAAAGCGGAGAGCAATGACCCCTTGTGGCTTACTAGAGGTCATGATTTCATCTGAAACAAAATTTTCTACCCTACGATTTTCCTCAAACTCAAGATATAGAAATTTCCCAAAACAACAGAATTACGCCAATTTCACTCGGCGCCTGTTTCGTCAACAAAGTTTGGCATCCTCAAGAGCTCAAAGGTTCCAAATATTCATTTATTCGTTTACAATCTGCTTGTTCAAATTGGTGAATAAAGTCGATTATTTGTATTTTTTTTTATTTTCTATTACTGGGTCCGAGAATCATGTGCCCTAAGTAAAGGAAGTGAACCAAGAATTACGGCTTTCTGTATTCTTCCGGCTAAGGTTTCTGCCGTATCGCGGCAAGCAGGTATGAATTTTAGATTCGAGAGCAGCATGCCCATCATTCCACCAAGTACCCCTATCATCAGAACCACCATTTTGACTGGTTTGGGTAAAGCCTGCGGAGTTCAAAGAGTAAGTCTCAATTATTTGTCCGTTTTTTCTCCACTTTACGGACGATGTTCGTTTCGCCAGAAGTCGAGAACTCTATGACGAAAATTGTCCTACTTTGATGATCGAGGTGGACTACATCAGGCTTATTGGCTTGTATCTGCCTGAGGGTGGGGAATGAGTAGTTCCAATATATTCGGCACTTCTCATTCTCCACAACGGACTCAATATCCTCCGAGTATAAGGCAACACCGGTGTCTCGTCTATACCGTATGAGTGTCGTAGGTGTTAGTACAACACTCGTAGCGCCGCGTTATGCCTGTGGATATAGACTGAGACGGTAAAGTGTACTTACCGCCCGCTAGTGCATACAAATTATTATTTGATACTTGTGGATTGTCAAGTGATTTAAAAGTGTATTGATATTATCTACAAGTTTTCTTATATTAGTTACCTAAGAGGTTGGTAATATACTAAGTTTATCTTAGTATTGTATGCCTGTCTAAACTGAAGGTTAAACACTTATCGCCGGTAGCCTGGCACATAACAAGCAGTTCGATATTTAAATTATATTTTGCATCCAGAAATCAACAGGATTTTCTTATGATTCGACTAGCAGATTGTTATAAACAAGGGGAAATATTCATCTGTTCTAGTCATTTCAACCGTATGTTGTAAAGTGACTTACACTCGGCTACGATATTTAGAAATAATAATTGAAAATTTCATTGTCACATCATGCGTCTTACTGAGATTCTCAGATCCGATTTACTAAGTTTAATGTGCATTCTTGCCCATTTTTGCATATGAAACATTGCAATATATTTTGGTTTTCAAGGCGAGTGCAAGTATTTTTCTTAATTTTCTCACTTAATTATTTTCCGGTGCTCTGTGGCATTCAAATATTTCACAGAACGGCTCAGACCTATAAATCGAAAATTATATGAATTATATTTGCGTTGGTGATAATGTGGATTCGTTTGTGACCAAAACGTAAATACATGCGGTGTTGCATCATGTACTAGATAATCTCCATCGTTGTGGAGCACTTATTCAAGATTTTTTCAGATAAAGTAACAAGCAGATAGTGTTTTTTTACTTGGAACTCATTACCTATATTCGAAATATTTGCGAATGCTATGCTGAAGTTTGCTCTTTTAGAGTTGAATAAAAGAGCTGCTGAAGATTTCAAACTCTGCACGTAAATTCAAGATAATCGGCATAAGAAATTTTGATTATATTATTTTTCATTTAATTTTTTCATATTAGAACGTAAATTTTTATATTATCAATGAATGTTTATATCAATTCATCAATTTCTTACTATTGCATCTTCATCAAAATGCCAGAGTGAAAAGCAATATCTTTGAAATGTTATTAGGAATGAAAATAGGTGAACGTGATAAAGAGAAGGTTAGAAGTTGTGTAAATAGCTTCAAGGTTGCATAGATGCTGAATATTTTACAATATTCTGCTTGTTGATAACGTTAAATAATTAAAAAAATTGGTATTCTCTGAATGTCTAGATGGTGGCTTCGGTACAGTTTTTTTATCTGATTCACTCAATTAAATGCTGAATTCAGTCAAAAATGGCATTCGGAAACAACATACAGTGATATTATATTACTTAGCTGCGGGTAATTCTTTCGAATATTTGAAGTTTTCAATACGCATTTCTTCAGAAACTATAATTCCAGAAACCCGATATGTAAAATCATCTATGATGTTTTGAAATAAAAATATTTGAATGTTACGTAGGTTATATATTTTTTTCGATTTTGTTGACTTCTCTAGACATATCGCGCCAGATGGTACGTCTTCACTTCAGATTTATTTCGTTATTTCGCTTATAAGACTTGCACATTTTTTCTGTTCTTTATCAGGTATCTCATGAATAACAATTATCATTTATAAATTCGAGAAATCTCGAGATCAATGTGATTTATCTCTTATCAGCAGTTTTGTTCACCTTAAGGATATCGATCCCATATCATCAGCTTATGACGACGATAATGTTTACATAACGTATCTATTTTTTAATCTGGGTGTGATGACAAATGGGATAAAAGGCAAAATTTTTGATTGAAATATGACTGTGTATCTAGTAGTAAAAGCAATACATTCCCGGACGACAATGTAAATTGTTGGCCGAGGCGATAAGCCGAGGCCAACAATCATTGAAGTCTGGGAATGTGCTTTTACTACGAGGTACACATACTATTTTTTCTGAAATCGCAATCAGCATTATCATAAATTAAGGAATTATACTTATTGTTTGCGTGCATTCGTTTACTGTCTAAAATGTATAAAAGCCGTCAAAAATTTTCGCGGACCGTTCACGCATGCAATTCAAACGAGTGAGAAATTGCATTTCTGCTCGTGTTACACACTATACTTTTTCTACAACACCCTTTTTGCTAAAAATAATACTATACTATAAGATGGAATGAAATGTCAGTGACTCATTCTTAGCTTTATGATGCCCAAGAGAAGCAAGGGAAGAGGAAGAAGATTTTAAGCCGCTCTCATTCTTGTTTTTTCTGAACTGAACGTCGCTGACTATTAATTCCGTTTTATAGTATAATTAAGTTTATTTCCAAAGAAATATTTATTATAATAATTAATTACATATATTTAAGTTAATTATTACCTATTAGTTGTTAATGGTAATAACTGAGAAACAAATTCCAAAAAAATCACTCAAAAATTAATTCTTGGTATGATTAAAAGAAGTATTTATTTGTAGTTATAATTCACTGTAAAATTGGAACAATTTTGAATTAAAATTCTGGGAGAGTTAGTTTTGGAAACATTTTCTGTAATATTCAAATTAGATGTAGACATTGAATGTGCATTACTCGCGAAATTTTCTACAATTTTAACAGAAGTTGAAGGCGAAAATGATGATGATAATGAAGGGTGTGATATCTGGTTCATATTTGTTGACACTATATTTGACATTTGTGGGTTAACTGAATGCATTATTTTATTTGAAATGTTCATTTTGGAGTGCAAAGAGTCATCAACAGAACCTTCGGTTACGCTATTTGACCGCCAGCCACCATGGCGTTTCAGTGTTAACAGATCAGCTCCTGCGTCTGCTAACATGGTTGCCGATGTCCGCCGGAATGTGTGCCCTGTATACAAGTTTGGGTTCGGTAACTTTAAAAATGTTGCTATTTCTTGGGGCATTTTACCAAATTTGTTTATTCTTACCACTTGACGTGTACATCTTCCTTTTTGATAATTTAAAAAGAAACGATTTTCAGAAAGATTAGAAGGACGCAAAGAAATATATTTTTTGCAAAGGTTATAAAAGGGTCCGGTAATTATGAAACTTCTCGGAACTTTTGTTTTTGTGTCCTGTAATTTTATTATTAGAGTTGAATGTAGGTCTTCTATGTCACTCATTTTTAGCTTCCATAATTCTCCTTCGACATGCACCACTAATTGCGATAACCGTTGCAACCTACGATAATAAATATTAACGTTTTATTGTCAAATATGTAAATTTTTCTCTTAACATTACCTTTGTTAACAGGTATATATTGTCCGGGGCTTCTTTTATAAATATATTTATTTCCTCGGATGTCGGAGTCTGTGCTTTCTTCGCGAAATATCCGTCAGACTTTCTCTTTAAAAAAGCTCTTAATTTTGCGTACGTTGATATGTCAATTCCGTGATTAATATTAATAGTCGATTTTAGCATTGAATATATTGACCAGAGAGTAGAGGCTTTTCTTGATTTGGATAGTTCTTCAAAATATGCCAACATTATATTTTCAGAAACACTTTTAGTTTTGTATTTTTCCTTCCAATCCATAAACTGTTTGTATGCATTTTCATATTTTCCTCTTGAAGTTGAAGGTAGAATTCAATGACAATGAATTAACTTGTTCTCTTAGTTCTGGCGGAGTATTTTCAATTTCAGAACTGTCGCTATCCATTTTAGTTCAATCTCATTAAAAAATGACGTGACAAGAATATTTTACGAATATTTTATGCTTGACGTTTGTTGACATTCAAATGATTCGATAGATGTTGCTCCGTTGCCTAGCAATGGATAGTGTGTATGTGGGTATTTGAGACAGCAGTAGTGATGTTCAAAATATTATGAATTTGTACGACAATTTCCCTCATATTATATGAACCAATAGACTTTGTCTATTCATTCTTGAAGTTGCCTGATCGAATATCCCTTTGAAATGCAGAATTTTCAAAATATACTTTCACCTTGCTGTCACAAAAACTGTATTGCTTAGAAATTAGGTACTGAAAAATTTTGGCACAGAAATGTCACTTTGTGGCACAGAAATGTCACTTTGCGGCACACTAATGTCAAATTTCAATTATTGTGAGAAATAATCATGTTTGCGAACGTAAAACTATGCAGAAAAGCATGTTTTGGAGTGTAGTTGTAGAAAAAGTAATTTCCCGTACAGTTTAGTGCCGAAAACGGTCCGGGAAAGTTCGTTGCTTAGCAACGGACTAAAATACTAGATTAGCGTATTTTGAGGCCTGAAGTAGCTCCGAGAAAGTGGGCATTCTTGAACGATTTCAGAAAAACGTTTTTTGTTTTTAAGTTTTGTATGGCAGCAGGCACACTGAGGAACCATGACCGACCGTCCGCGACCGTCCAACTACGACCAAAATTTCCAAAACGTGTATTCTTATCGAATAACTGAATGATTGTCTTCAACCGGTTTTCGAAGACCATGTTTAAAATTGCAATCTGCTGAAAATTTTGATCGATCAGTGTGAGTTTGAAAGTTTTTATTGATCCCTTTCAATTTTTGGTCGTTGCTGGACGGTCGATCAGGTACTCTGAATTATCAAAGGATATTCTGGAAAACTTCGATAACTAATTAATGTTGCTAGCTGAATCCTCTGCTTTACCAAAGGATAGTTTGCGAAAAGACATTCTTGGTTAATGCTTTTGCTACCGAAATTCAAACTTAAACTATTTCCTTTCCGGGTTTTAAGGCGTTCGTTATTTTGAAATCGCTTCCTAACGTTGCCTAGGATAGTAGGGATCTTTTATCAGCTGCCGGAGTGTATCGCATACCTTGCACATGTGAGATCACTAAAAGATCTATGTAAATATAAATGTTTATTACCGAAGTATTTGGATCCGTAGAAAGCAGAAATTTTGGATGTAGTTTAGTATTAGTTATGTTTGAGGTAATCCGTTCTCCATTATACAGGGTCGTTAAAACTTCGTGAATTCACCTATAGAAACAAAATGGTGAAGATGCATTATTTCAAATGGAACATCCTGTATATTATCGAACATCCTGAAAGAAAATCAAAGTTCTTGTCAAATGATGTATTATGTTCCAATACCTAAATAGTCAGATTTCCGGATTTAAAGCAAGTGTTTGTGCAAATTGGATTATTTTGCCATATTTTGTACAAGGTAGCTATGAAATGTCATGGAACATATCATTATGCAAATTAGACAATCAGTACATCAATAACGTTCATTAACGTAAATTTGATTAGAAAAGACTCGAAATGGAAGACAATAACTATTCAAATGAAGTTCTGATGAAATTGGTTATTCAACAGTGTGATCAAATTATAACAAGAACATGCAAAAGGTTCTGTATTACATTAAAGTGTATGACTGATAAGATGACTAACTGATTGTACAAAATAATAGGGTATTCTAAATTCGATGGCCTTTTAGACGTTTTTAGATAATTGGTTGTTTTTTTTTTATATTACAATTAGATATTGCAATCTACCCCTTGGAAATATTTTCACGGATGCAGTGTTGCCATATTTACTTGTAACTAAAATCGAATTCATTTTCAAATGGAGTGTTTTCACCCCTTTATCTATCAGAAAAATCACAAATTTTCAATGACCCTGTATAATGGAAAACGGATTCTCTAAAACATAACTAATAGGTACATAGGATATTGTCAAATTACAACTAAAATCTCAGCTTTCTGCGAATCCAGTTACTTCAGCAATGAACATTTAATTAAAATTTATGTTTCGCATAAAAAATAAGGAAATCAATATGAATTTCTCAAAAACCACTGAAGATAGGTATAAGAAAGTATCATATAATAATCATATCATATCATATAATAAGCAGGGCAAAAATGCAATAATTTGCAGGGTGTCTTATTAAAAAGGTCAAAGTTGTTGTTACTTTCCAATATAAGCAGCAACGCCACAAAGCTCAAAATATTTAAGATCAATTAAACAAAACTAATTAACCAAGAAACAAAACTTTTTGAAATAATCTTAAGCAGGTACCGTCCTCCAGAAACGTCTAATAGGGTATCGAGTTTGGTACACCCTGTATAGCAAAAAATAGTTATTTTTTATTCGAATTTTTTTTTCCAACACCTGCATATTATATACTATGCTCTCCGGGCGTAATTGTATAAGTATTAATGATGCACAGAAAAGTCAATTTAGAATTAGAAACATTACAATTCAGAAACTACCCAAAGACATAAACTCGATGCCCGGCTATAAGCTTTATGTTGACTAACTTTGTTTTTGTATTCACTTCACACTGAACCATAGGTTCCATGTATAATTTCATTCAATATAGATCAAGTTTATTGGTAACCTTAACTAATTATCAGCAGTATATCTATATGACACTAAGGCCAACACGATTAGATTTCCACAAATTTATTATAATCGCGACAATTTTTGCTATACGGTAGCTTTTTTAAGCCACAGTACACTAAATATAGTACACTAAAATAAATAAAGTAATTGGTACTACCTGTAGTCAGGAACCACTCTTTATCAAAAAAATAATAATTGGTAAACATTGTACCTGAAAAATTTTCATTAAAGTTACGATCTTCTAAAATATGGTTATCATATGTTGAATTGGTGATTTACGAAAATATAATTTTTTTGTGTTTTTCAGCTGTTACTCTTTCCTGAGGGCACGAGATTCACGAAGAAAAAACACGAAGCTGCCATAGAATTTGCCAAAAAACAAAACCTTCCTCAGTTGAAATATCATCTCCTTCCCCGCACAAAAGGATTTGTTGCTAGTTTACCCGCTATGAAAGGTAAGGATGTTACAGTACGACATCGTAATCCAAGAATTGTTCCAAGTTCATGGAAATAATAAATGTTTTTCTCTAAAAGAGTTTTGAGACATCTGACTAATAATTTTTATCCACTTCATAGTTCCTTTTCTCGCTTTTATAGAGCCCATTTGCCTTCCAAAGTGTTCGAATCTGTATATGTAAAAAAAATCTAGAGTTTATTTTGTGTTTGTATATGTATAATTTATAACATTTATTTATGCCTTGTTTTGATAAGCGTAGTCGAAAACTAATCGATTGTAATACATTGATTTGTTGGTGGAATAATCTGATTATTTTTTTGCATCCACAAAGGCAAAGTTCCCGCTCTCTATGACATTGAAATAGCATTTAAAGAAAATGATCCCAATGAGCCGTCGATTACCAGTATGTTGTTCGGAAAACCATTGGAGGCGCATATCTGCATGAGGAGAATACCAATGGAAGATTTGCCTCAGGAAAATAGTGAACAGGAGAAGTTTTTGAGGGATTTATTTGTGGAGAAGGTTAGTATTGAGGTGTATTCGATGGTGATCAGTGGAAATACACTAGGAACCCAGGCACAGTATATTGTCTATTTAATGTAATGTTTTGGTTCGTGTAATTTAATTTAAGTGAGGGTTTTGTGTATTTTTTGGCTTTTCATTCTAGGTACACAAGGGTGAAGTTACTTTGTACAATCCATTTTGTAATATTATTAACTGTACATGTTGGTTTTAGGACAAACTGCGGGCTAGTTTTCTAGAGACTGGAGACTTTTTTGCAAACTCCGGCATCAAACGAATAGAACCATTCGAAGTAGAACGGCGAATCTATCCCTTGTTGAATGTGATATTCTGGCAAGCTGTGACCACGATACCTATATGTTACTATCTGGTGAAAATGCTGTTCAGTGGAGAATTGCTCTATTTTTCTATCGGTGCTAGTATTATAGGATCCTGTAAGTATTTTTCATTCATTACATTTTCATCTGTTTATATCCATAAAGTAACTCCCCCCTGGTTACTTTTGAACAAATAATTTTTTTGGTCAAATGGTAGTTTGTAAACTTTGAAAGTTTTTTTCAATAGTTAGTTCAATAGGGTCTCGTCTTTATAAAACAGCAAAATTTTATACAGTATTTATCCAAAACAAAAGGAATGAGATTCTATTGAATGTCAGCCAGCTCTCTCGCCTGATTTGATGCCTTCAGACTTTTTCTAATGGGGGTATCTCAAGTCTACAAAACTGCCCCAACAACGATAATTGAATTAGAGATATGCAAAAAAAACTTATGAAGGAATATTACTCGAGAAATATTTAGAAATGTAAGGAGTGAATTTCGAAATTGTCTCTTCATGTGCCTGGAAGTCAATGGCGAACCTTTCAAATATTTTACTCTATATATTTCCCAATTTTTCACATGGTTAAGTCATTTGAGAGATATAGAACTTTCGTAGATACCTTAAAAGATTGGATGATTTTACTAGAGCTTTTGAATAGCCAAAGGATCCTCATATGAAAGTTCTAACATTGTATACCATCGCCATTTTATTTTGGGCGAATAAGTTTGTAGGAAAATTTGCTGATTATAGAAAATTTATTAATGTTTCTAGCGGTGAATCCTAGAATTTTTTAGAAGTAACCATTTCCGATTTCTATAAACTACAGAGGGATCGATAGGTTTGAAACTTATTGTAACGAAAATCATTTATTCTTGAACACTGAAAAATATAATCGTGTAAAGTTTACAAAAAACAAGGCTGTGTTCAGTGGTCTTTATATTTTGAATGGGGTAGTTTTGAAACTATTAAACCATGTAAAAAACTGGGGAGTCACATTCATATCAATATTGTTATAAGAAACAAGAAACTCTCTGAAGATGATAGGTTAGTTATATCAAGTGTCAAACCAAAGCCATATTATTTCTTTATTGTGTACATTTTCAGTTAGCTCGGCTTTGTTATTTACATTTGGAACTCCCAATATAATATTTACGTTGAGCAAATAAATTTCTAAAATATTTTTTCAAGATGTCTGTCAATCAATTCAAATGTGCTCCAAGACACATGAATTCCTTTCAACAAAGCTTGAGAGAAATAAAACATCATGTCATCAGACAACAGCAAAAAAAACATCAAATAATTGGGGATAGTTCTATAAAAGTACCAAAAAATTAAATATGAAAGGGAATTTTTGTCAAAAATGTTTAAGAAAAGTTTAAGATCTGAAATGTCTATCAAGCAATGGTAGAAAATATAAGTGTAATATAAATTATTATCTTGACAATTGCATTTCAGTCAAAATCTTGTTTTTTTTATCAGTTTTTCGATTTTTTCATGATAAATAAACGGTACTCTATGCGAATCTTTATTTCGAAAATACTGTTTTCGAGATTTTTAGCATGACGGCTTTTTTCCCAAAATTCATAATATTTGAAATTATAAAGTCCCACTAAAATAATTTTTGGTCAAATATTGTACATTGGTGATTCTCTCAAACAACATATCTGAAATCGACAGGGTGCGAAAAACAGCTTACCATACATTGTAAATAAAAATGTGCAAAATCTTCCTTATTTCAAATATAACTCCATGTATATTATCCATAAGAATCGCCAATAAAGGCTCTACAAATTACATTAAATATTCTTATGGTTAAAATGAATAGTTTTTCTTTAAAAAGCTTTTTTGCAGGACCTTGTATAATTCTTATGTATGTATATATACACAACATATTAAAATTAAGACAGTAATGTATCCCCATACCGATTCATTGACCATAATATAATAATAATAAAAAAATATCTCCATGCTACAGTGGATTGTCCGTACTTGGCAAGTTTACTGAAAAGTGGTCTGAAAGATTGCCTAAACATTGTAAAGACCACATCAAATAGGCTATTCTTCACAGATGTTCGGGGTTGGTTATACTCTTCAAAAAATTTTGTATTCCATGGAAGATAATTGATTATCTATTATGAATACTATGATTTCGTTAGTCGTTTACTACCAACTTGGTGATAAAAAGTGAATGCGCAACAAAAAATCAGTCGCCCAGGAGCGCCAAGGCAAATAATAATAACCGCCATTTACCCGCACATGCTGTGGCTTTGGATGAACTACGAGTGTTTTTTAGTAGTATTATTATTAGTATATTATGAGAGACGGAAGAAGATAGTCACTCATGCTGATTCAGAGACTTGCTACTATCACATCAGTCACATTTCTCTTCGAGTGAAAATGACGTAATTTTAGTGTTTGCGTAGTTTTCTACATTTCGGACTTGAACAATTTCCAAAGAAAGTACTTATTCAATACAAGAAAACAACTTAAATTAATGGAAAGAAATTGAATTACTCTGGAAATTTCCAGTTGGTTCACAATGAAGGTATATAAACATCATCATAAATCCCCAGTTTTATTGAAATTTGGTTGAAATTGGTGAGAAACTAGAAATAAGGAACAAAAACATTCTGCAGAGAAAAAAATAATATTGCTATAAAATCGCACATTCGAAAACTGATTTTATTTTTTTTTCTGTTTTAATTTCAGTCTTCCTGCTGTTGAATAAAACAATTGGTATGTCCGAAATCAAGAAAGGTTCCTCATATGGGACAGGCACCACTCCAAAGAAAAACCAGTAAAATATATTTGTTCTCCCATGGCTGCCGCCGTTTTCCAATTTACTCGGATCTTTGATGTCTGTGCCAATACTCTAGACATTTCCATTTTTGGGATATAAGTAGTGAATTTCCTCTGAAGTATTCATACAGGGTCAATCAAAATAAGGATAAAATTGAACAATCTCACATTTCTAATGGTTCCTTGCTACATTATTATACAATATTCAGTCATGGATTTCGTCTGCGCTTTTTGTGACGCCCTGTATCCAGTATTGATCATGACTTATGACTGTATAAGCTTTTAAGTAATGTGATTTTGATTGCGATATCTCAAACATCAAAATAGGCGTAGCATACCACGTAAATAAATATTGAAGCGAGTCACGTCCTATGCCAAGAATAAAGGTTCAATCTTGGTTTTTGCTGTTGCCATCTCGACGCTGATCTAACAATTGATTATTTGATATCCACTTTTTGATCAAAATCAGTGATTTTGATAAAGGTAAATTTATCTGGCTCTGCCTTGAAATAAAAAAAAATTGTGATTCAACTTACGTAGTTTCGTCTCCTGAACATGAATCTGAAAAAAAAATTGAGGGGGTCTAAACTACTTTTCGAGTTATGCCCTTCTGAATATTGAAAACGGCTCATTTTCAAACACAATTTTTTTCATGAAAAATCTCACAAAATGCCTATTTCTTCTTGACTACACTTTCTTCGTGAAGTTAATCTACCCATTTTCACAATAACAAGCATAAAAACCAACCGTTACACACAGAAATTCGACCTTTTATAATCACAAAACTAACCTCATTTTTCTTAGTTATTTTCATTGACACGTTAGGTTGGTCACTTGGAATATGTACTGCTGACTATTCAAATATGTGCAAATATTTACTTCACCATTATTTATATGTTTAATTGTTTAATTTCCGCCATTGTTACGATTATTAACAATTTTAAAAATGAGAACAAATTGAGAGGAAGGTAAATATTTTTTCATACTTAAATTTTAGCATGTTCCAAGTGACTCCGGCGTGTTTCTTTTTTCTGACTGCCCACATTTTCGGCCATGGACCTAATTTCTCAACGGAAAAGTAGGGGAAACAACCTAATGACCTAACTAACCTAGCCAAAAAAAAGGGCCTTGAAAATATCAAGTCGTTTTCAAAAATATATTTAAATATTTTTTCTAGAACCCTATGTTGAAAAATATATCAATATTTGGAACATTTGGTGTGGATATAATTAGGTAGATTGATAGAATTCAAAAACAGTTTCAAAAACCCACAACACAAGTATAATCCCATTAATATTATCAGTGAATTGAATCTATAAATGCTCTGATGTTCTATAATAGTTTCAAAAAATGAAGTTTTGTTGGCACTGATTTTAAACAACTTATTTTTCTCCCCGCTAACTTTCAGAACCTTTTGTTGATTTACAATGACACTTTGAACAGATACAGATTGTCATAAAACTTGGTGCCAGAAAAAAAATCTTCAGGTAACAATTTTCTGTATTTCAACCAAGAATAATGTTTTACACTTGGGTCGTTCTCGTAGTTTTTTACTCGGCTTCATATCCGGTGAAAGATAATCAAAGTCTGAATTGTTGTTATTTTTTTTTCTAATTTATCCTGCTAGGAGGGTTACTCATAAGGGTGTAAAATTCATTTTGATAAAAAAATCTGCCAGTTAATGTAATATTATAGATAAAGGTGCAGATTGTGAACATTATTAGTTTCGGTAAAACACGAGGCTTTGTACAAATTCAAAATAATAGTGTGGTAGAAATTTGGATGTCCCGCAGTAACCTCTGTCAATTCTGTGCATTCCATATTTTTGACTTTATGGACGATTTGCAATACCAAACTTGTAGCATGTTTGGATTTGCTATCTTGCAAGTTTATTTATTTGTATATATTTTGTGATTCGAGGAATTTGTTTTTCTACATGCTAGATCGCTCAGATGAAAAAAGTATTAGGCTAATCAAATGAGGATTTTTTCGTAACAAAAATTCTGATTTCAAACCGATTGTGCCATCACATGAAAGACAGTCATTTGGACTTGCAACTGTCATTTATTAATTTGTATAAACCAAACATTTAAATACAAAAAATCGTGTTATTTTTAGTGTTTTGCTCATAAAATAAAATCCCATAAAACATTCTGGTTGCTCTAATAGGAAAAATTGTAGAGAATTGAAAGTAGAACAAAATAGAGATTTTTATTACCTGATCGGATCATCAATAACGGAGAAAAACCGGAAAATTTTACGATTCAAACTGCAATTGTGCCAAAAGTAATGATCCGACAGCGCGTGTTTTGTGCACACATAAAGTACACATGATTCAATATTTTCATGAGAAGGGCCAACCATACAACTTGAAAAATAACGGTATGAATATTAAAAAAATCGTCAATTTTCCGGGTTTTCCAGTTTTTCTCCGTTATTTATAATCAGATCGGGTCGTAAAAAACTCATTTTGTTCGTATTTCAATTTTATATAATTTTCCCATTAGTGCAACCAGATTGCTGTATGAATTTTCATTTCATAAGCAAAACATTTAAAAAAACACTTTTTTGCTAAATGTTTAAAAAAAATTAATAAATGACAGTTACGAGTCCAAAATATAACAGAATATAACTACAGACTGTCTTTCATGTGATGGCACAGTCGATTTCCTACTAGTATTTTTGTCAAAAAATCAATTATTTTTTATTATGATCTATTGATTGGTGTATATGTCGAAAAGACTTGAACCACTTGATGCATACTCATTGATTGAAATGGGTAGAGAAGGCTTGCCAAATGAAAACTGCTAACAAAACAAAACTAAAGTATACACAATTTTTGTCATTACTCAAAATTATTTTGATCTTGAGTCTGAACCTTTGAGGGCTATGGTTGTGTAATGAAGAAAAATAATTCAGTGAAAAAGTGTTCTAATATTTTAGAATAACTGTATTTCTGAAGATCTAAAACTTCATCTATATTATAGGATGACAAAGATTTTCAAAGCAGTGACACTAATCTTGAAAAATACAGATGAATCATAGGTTAAAAAAATTGAATTCTTAACAAAACCCCCCTGTCATTAGAGATTTTTCGATTTGTGGAGTTAAGAATGGTTGATTTGGGCTTAATATCTAGTTTATAGCATTTATTCTGATTATAATTGTATTGTTACCAACCTGAAAGGCTGCGCAGATACAACCGTTTCTGTAATTGCAGAAAAGTACTTTACTTATATTGAGATATAAGTATTTTGTTGGGGATATTACTAAGCGAGTTATTTTCGAAGATTTTCGTAGCAGTGGCGAATCCAATTCTTTGAACTGGTGCTGGAGGGGGATTTTTGCCATGGATATGCCACTGCCAAATGGTCAGTTTTCGTTTGGAATTCCTTCATGTAAAAATGTTTCAAGGCTGTTATTTTTCATATTTGTTTGAAATTATTCTCTTTATTTTCAAATACTGAACTGCTTCAGAATACAGTTGACGAGGTCATCATTATGTAATGTGGATAGTGGTATTTTTTTGATATTTGTTATCAGCAAATGTTTTATTTGCCAAAGTACTTTATTTGGATTTTTGTTATATATAATTTAATGAAGATGACGTTGTTTGTTGATGTAAATATATAAATTATATAATATAGTAACATGATAGTTATACGGTTTTTATTTCTTGGATATACCCCATACTGAAGAGTTACAAAACTTTTCGATCATTCATTTTAAAACAGTGACAAGCAGATTCATTATCAACAGTTGTACATGATAAAAGAGAGATAGAGAATGTTTGTAGGTTAGTACAACATAGTTTGTATTACAATGAGTAATAGCTATCATTACACGCTCATTAAATAATACTCTATTACAAAAAATATGATGTAATATCAAACTTAGGAAATATTAAACAGTAACACTTGCATAAATAATTACACAATTTAATTTATCTATATAGTTTTGCCTATGCTATTTACACAATTACTAAAAAAAATATGTTGAGGGAAAAGTTCAAAATAATACTTATTCACTTGCTGATTTTTTTCTGGGTATTCACAGCTAAACTGGTATTTGCATTCTACTAAGGCGCAAAAGAAAATCAAGTAGATGCATCTGTACTTTGATTTCTAAGGGATTCTTTGTAACATAGAATCCAGGAACTCCTGCCTGCTCGAGGATTTGTTGCTGATCAGCAACTTTTTGATCCAACTGTAAGACCAGATTCATATCAAATGCCTTCAGCTCCTCTTTTTGTTGCAACATTAATTTCTGAAGTTCTTCAATTTTTCTATCTACATCGTGTTCGTACTGTTTGAGAATTTCTTGCTCTTGAACTGAAACAATGAAAATAAGTTGGACATTATGCCAGTTTAATTTGTTTTGGACTCAGCTAATCATTTACTGGCGTGAAGTATTAAAAAAATGATTTAGGGGTGTAATTCTAATTGGAAATGTAATTCAAACCTCATATTATTTATAGAAAATGAAAAAGTTTCTTCATTACCTATCCCTGCTCACAATAGAATAATTTCTAAAAACATTATGGGTACGTTCCGTAAATTTTCGATGGTCTCCCGAATTAACCGAAAATTTTACAAGGTTTTGCAGGAATACGCCATTTACCGGACACAAAATAATCAATCCAAGTGACCATCAATAATTTAAGGAACATACCCTATATGAAAAAAAAAATGGAAAATTCAATATTTAGAGTAGTTCCTATCCTTTTTTTTATAAACATAACTCACTTTTCTTTTGGTTTATGAACTGTAATCTTTGTTGGTAGAGGTGCTGTTCAGTGACGTGTTGTATTTCCAAAAGGCCTTTGACTATTTCGAAAACAGTCTCATTCAATAGACAATTAGCAAGGCTTGATAAAAGTTCGTAAGGTAGCCTCATTTGATATTTCCTACAAAAATAAGGATTAATTATTCATCAGATCAGGTTTATAGTTTAGTAAATTATCGTTTTTATATATCACCATGACAAAAGACATAGTTAATTAATTTTTTTAATTTTCATAACACATACAGTGTTGTCTATGGATTGTTCAACTTGAATCGAGTAGAAAAACCTACGGTGGTAATACTCTCGCCATGCTTTGTAACTGATCCAACAAAAAGTACAACTTTTTCTGTAAGGTTAGAGGATCTTCTGAGCTTGTCATTATTTGCTTCCAGTTATTTCTTTTTTTCTTCTAGGTACCTACACTAAACTGCCTTCCAATCTTTCCATATCACTCACTATTTGACAAAGTCGTTTTGTTCTACTCATATTCTTATGGTGAAAAAGAAGTTTTTGTGCTGTACCGCAGTCCTTCACACTTCATAATATTTCCATATTTTGCAAATTTAATACGTACACTACAATAATATTATTGTTTATTGTTATCACTATCATCGACACATTGACCACAGACATAACCAAACAAAATCTTTCTTTATCACAGATCCACAGAACTAGTAAAGTAAACCATAGAAAAAACTTAGCATTTGACTACACAGGTAGACAGTACACCGTGATAATATAGCCGCTTTCCACTAGCACTCAGTGAAGCTTGTTACCGCCAAATTGAACCTGAAGTGAACCGCACCTGACTTTATAAATAGGGTTTAATTAGAATCTGATTCATAGTTCTATCAGATCACTTCAGGAGCTACCCGGAGTTCCTCGGAGCTACTCTCTATGACAATTGCCACAAATTACAAATTGCTTATAACTATTTTGTTTATTGTTGAAATGATGACAAATATTAATAGGAAATAGGTTGTCTGATTAGTCAAATAATAGTTCTGTAGATTAGGTAATGGAATTATAACAATGAATAACAATTTGCTTTTCCTTATTCTATTGTTGCTATTTAATAAAATATTGTGAGTGCAAAACTTCATGTGAAAATATTTGATTACTATTTTTGGATATTTCAGAAACATTTGTGCCATCAACAATACCTGTACTGTACTGAGAGACAGTTTTGCAAATGCTTCTGCCCAGTTTACTTTATGTGCAGTTAATAATTCAAGACCAATAACTTTTTGTGAACGTTGTGTAGACCCATATAGAGATGTCCTAGCTTCTTACAGAAACATGACTATGGTTTGTTTCGAAAACCCTGTTGAATTTTTAGTTTTCATATATTTAGATTTCAGGAAATGTTTGATAATGAAACTAAGTGCATAGACGTTTTTGTTGATCTGGATAGGCTACAAATAGTGAAAACACTGTATGAAAACAATGTAGCACTTTGGAAGCGAGCAAAATGTTATGGTATAGAGAAGAAGCATTACTTTCAACTGGTATTAATACTTTTTGTTTGTAGAATGTTTCCTTGTTGATAATGTAACTCAAAGTAAAGTGACATCGAATGAAACCCTACAGTTTCAAGATCATTACAGAGATTTTAGGAAATGTGTTGATCAAACCATTAAGAAGGATGACCTATGTAAAAACTGTATGAAGGATTATGTAGTTCTGAGTAATTTCTATAATTCCATCAGCAATAACAATGAAAAAATAGGTTTATGCATGGATTTGGTGGACATAGTAAGTATTGAAATCATATTACAGATGTTCACACTGTTGTTTTTCAATCTTAAGGTATGGAATTATGCATATTTTAAATTAACTGGTAAGAGCAGAGGATTTCTTCAATTTAATAACTAATATCAATTATGGATTTGACAAACTATTTACAGGTTTGCAAGAAACAAATTTTTCTTCAATGACATCCACCAATCCTGGTTTTGAACCTCCAACAACATTTCTAGGACTTCATATGGCTTCTATACTATTTGAAGCAACTTGAAGTGTGTAACTCCATTAGAGTTATATTAGGAGTATGGTTTATAAGTTAATCTGGCTTGGATGGTGACACAGTGTGTTGAAACATGTTAGCAATAAGAGTATATATTATTTTGTGTGAATTGGAAGTATTATTACCTCTCTATTCCTCAAATTTCATCATTGAAACTATGTCAAGTATATATTATATATGAATATATTACAGCATCTGTATTGAACTTTAGTTGAACATGAGCATTTATTATTAAAAAATCTTATATTTCAGATGAACACAACTTGGACTTTCTGGGGCTTGAATTGTTGTAAATATCGAAGACATAATGAATATATTTTCATAGCAATCAGTATAGTGATTTTACTTCTAACTGTTGCCTTTTATTATATTGCTCAATTTTACGTTGAGAAAAAATCTCCAACAATAATACAGCGTGAGTAACAGAAATGTTTCTTATTAATCACAGTTGTTCTTTGTCAATATATTACTTTTATTTTTAGAGTCAAGGTTTGCCGAGTCTCTAAACAATTTTGGTGTTGACAGATGAAGTGATCAGCACGTGGTTTGAAGAAATATCTGGAAAGGATACACAAGGAGATACTATATACAGGATGTTATGTAAGTATGTTGCCAAACTTGTAAGGGTGATTTTTTGATTGATTTTAATACGAAAAGTTCATATAAACATAGGTCCAGTAATGCTTCGTTTTCAAGATACAGGGTGCCAAAATTTTCAAAAGAAATTGTGTTCGTATTACTATTATTATTATTGCATTAATTTTGATAAAAATTCTAAGACTGGAACAGACTATTCATATGGAAAAAAAACAGTAACACCCCAGTTCTCGATGGTTTAGTAGTTAAAATGTTTTTGTGTTGTTCCAGGGTCTTACATAAAAGTAATTTTTATATTTTTTCTCAAAAACAAACCAAGATACGAAAAAAATTGTAGACATAGAAGAGGTGTAATTTCAATTGCTCAATGTGAAACAAATACAAAAATTGCAAAAAAATTAGTAGCGCACATTTTTTCTGTCAAAAATTTTGGTTATGGTACCTTCTGGGACGCCATTGGACATGATACTTTTGATATAGTTAGGGATAAATCAGCCCTTTACGAACCTCAATAACACTGCCAAGTTTCAATAAAATCGGTTGAAGGATTATTATGATATTTACGAAAAAAAATATTTCTTTTAAAAAATTTAAAACTCTTCAAAACGAAGCATTACCGGACCTATGTTTATATGAACTTTTAGTCTTAGAATCATTCAAAGAATCACTCCTTCAAGTTTGGCCACGTACTTAAATAACACCCTGTATTTATTTAAATGAAAGTGGGGAACTTGAACACTGAATATAAGAACAACAATTCTTCACAGTGTAACCAGAGTGCCCAAAAATCTCAAAATTATGAGAGTAAAAGCTATCGAGTCACTCATACAAATATTAGACGAAATTTCAAAGTTATCTTTGGTGAAGTGATATATCAAGGAACAATAACTCTTATGCAGTGAGGTGCATCTTTTTAATAGGAGAAAGTTAGATATTCCAAAGCATATTTATATATTTTTATATAAGTAACAAGCACTTGCTCAGTTGGTAATGATTGGCTATGATATGATTCACGATGTAGTGAAATATATTGCAGGAATTGTTCAATGCCATCCCAATGTTTGCATGTTTTTTTCTATCAATTCAGTTTACAAAATACTAATATTTATACTAGCTATATTGTTTTATCTACTTGAAATACCTATTATATTTTTTTAATATATGATAAGCTTTAACTATATTTTGTGATACTATTTATTTGTATATTTTGTTTGTAATTGATAATATTAATAAAGATTGGTTATTAGGTTATACTTTCAAATATTTTGCAGTTATAGGATTACTCAACACTCTTTGCTTGATTATAGAAAACACTTCAATTGGACTTCAATTGATCTTTCAAGTCATAATACATTCATTTATAGTAACAAGGCTTACAATTAAAAAGAGGGAGTTTATTGATTACTATACTCTTCAAACTCCACAGATTTCTGAAATCTTCCAGTGGTTCGACAGTCTTTACCCAACGATGACTTCTGTTGATTCCTGCCTGCATTGAATTCAACATGGTACTCACATTCATTAAATTTTCATCAAGTACTGTATCTCTCTTCTGTTTCAATATTAAAAAAAGTTTTTTTTTGGGTAGACTTTCACAACTTCCTTCATTACCTATATCACAACAGGAACCTGAAGCTTCCTAGATCTTTGGAAACTTTTCAAAAAAATTATATGGGGTGCTCAGAAATTGGCGCCAAATTCTGCTATCTGGAAAATTGTGTAACTAATTCTTTTCGAATAGCAACCCTATTCTTTCTCAACGCCAGTGAATTCTACGCAAGAAAATAAGGGGAGTTTATGCACAACCCTATATCTGAATTAAACGGTTTTTGTAGAAACTTGAAAAAAAAATTTGCGTGATTATTAGAGATATCTGAATCATCATTAGGCTTTTTTGGGAGAATGGACTAGAAACAAATGCTGAAGTGTCAACACGGCTTTATAATGTTAATAGAGAGTTATATTGAGATAATTAATTGAATATTGTAAAAATATATGAATTTTACGAAGGCGTAGAAGGGGCACCTATTGATAAAAAAATTATTTTTGCTAATTCTGAGATATTAAGTCAGAATTCCGACTTTGTATCTTAGAATTAGCTAATTCTGACATCTAATATCTCAGAATTAGCTAATTCCGATATGTTGAGTCAGAATAATTCCGACGTAGTATCTCAGAATTAGACAATTCAGAGATACTTAGTCAGATTACTGACTCAATAGTATTTCGGAATTAAAAAAAATAAAAATTTTAATAACAGTGGCACTTCTACGCCTTTGTAGATTTTTTTGGGAAAGCCGGTAAATAAAATTATATATGCCATATAGGCCGTGATGGTCATGATGGTAGAGCGCTTGTCTCTTAACCTAAGGGTCATGGGTTCGATTCCCAGCATGGTCATCGGTCTCGTGCATGGCATCACACGTTAAAAGGTAAGGGCTGCGTCTTCCCTAGCTCCGACAAGTCTTTCGAAGACTTTTGAGGGTTGTACTCTTAAGGGTGTACAGCTGGTTGACGGAAATAACAATTATAAAATTATAACATATGCCATATGGGAAATAGAAGATTTCTGCTCTACTTTAACTGTTCGTCCTAACACTCCACTGGTTGAAGCTGATGCTGCTGAAGTTGTAACATCTATCTGTGCCTTACACAACTTATTCCAGTCGAACAACATAACAAACGACAGAGGAGTCTTACTAGATCTAGTTTTATCACCAACTGAACTTTCAGTGATTAGAGCTCTTGACATATTGATCCCACCTGACACACATCATCCTCCTTTAGAAGTTACTCTCCAGATTGATAATGTGAAAAGTAACGATCTGGGAGAAGAGTATTATTATGACTTTCGCAATTCAAACTTCACAGCTATACGATTCTGCCTTGAACAAATGGATTGGGACAATCTACTTCGCAATAAGGAACTTCCTGACACGATTTCAATTTTTTATGATGCAATATACTCAGTGATCGAGCTTTTTGTTCCTCTCAAAAAGACCCACACTAAGAAAAATCCATGTTGGTATTCTCCCCAACTCAAGAGGATGTTAAGGGAAAAAAAGAGAGCACATAAAATATATAAAAGCACCAGATCCCCTGAGAGTTATGAAGAATTCAGCTACCTAAGGTCCCAGTGTAAAGTTCTGTCTAGAGACTGCTATGCAAACTATATTAAAAGAACTGAAAATTCTATTACAAACAATATCAAAGCTTTTTGGACTTTTGTAAGCAATAATAGAGAACAAAATACTTTACCTGATACAATGTTATGGCATGATAATGTAGCAAGTTCCTGGCCAGACATCGCCAATCTCTTTGCTAAGCACTTTTCCTCTGTTTATACTGATCAAAATCTAAATCTATATAATAATAACCAAATCCGACCCATACTCAATATTCCTTCCCACCAGATTCAAATTTCTACAATCTATGATAATTAATTATCTAAACTCAATAAAAATAAAGGCCCTGGTCCCGATGGTATTCCCCCAATTTTTCTCAAAAGATATAGTTTTGCACTTTCCCGTCCTCTTTTTTACATTTTCAACAAATCTCTGGATTCTGGGGAATTACCCGAATACTGGAAATAAAATATATACAAAACCTGAAATTCATTTCTCTCAGGAGGGTGTATTTCCAATAAATAAATCTCGAAAAACTGTTTCAAAATCAACTCAAAATATCCAAAATCACTTAAAATAATTATTGCAATGACTCACCTGTATCGATGCAGAAATTTGCAAGTTTCTCAAAAACAGTTGCCCCTAGCATTGTTTGAGCAGGTATAGCTCTTCAGCTAAGAAAAGGTGTAGGAATATGATTTTAATATAAAAAATCCCAAAAGTTTTCTATCATACCGTTAGGGCAAATTAAAATAAATAATGACAGTATTCGCAGCACTGCCTAAGTAAAAAAAACCCGTCCACCAAATTTTGTGCAAAAGAATAATTTTTTGCAAAAGTTATTCAAAATAATTTATAATAAAATTTCAACTTCAACACCCTTTTGAAACGATACATTTGTGGATACTGTTCAAACGAACTTTTTATCTTGAAATCAATAAACACCCTGTATATGCAGGGTCACATCGAGGCAAAATATCGTTTTAAAATGAAAAAATAGGTATTACAAGAATCTTGTAGTGTCAGTTGTTTTTCTATATGAAATTTCGCTCATGACTACCAATAATTATCTTTTGAGTTAAAAATATAGTCAAGAGTTCTTCAGATTAAACATTCTTCTAGATTAAAGAATGTCCCAAATATCTAGGATTTGGTATAAATCTCATTGAATTTTGGTCCTTTTATGTTCCTTTAATACCAAGAAAACATGCAAAATAAAAAAAAATCGTATACAAATGATAAGATCGGTCTACAAACTCTTAGGTAATCTGTCAGTCATTGAAATTTTTAATCTAATACACATAAAATATTTTTATAAAATACATCCCACGATTCAGTTGTTATCTATGCCTTGCTTTTTTATTGTTGTTCTTTTTGTTGTTGGGAGTGAAATTCTTCTGTCTGACAGAGGTATCTGGGATAGGACTTCCTCTATCCAGACCGTTTTGAGCGCCATTCGTTTGGATGGAGTTCAGGTTGGTAGTTTGCTTTCCAGCAGTTTTGATTCCCGAATCGACGTGGTTCACTACTATATTTGTGTCACTGGAATCTTCATTTGTTAGCGATTCCGTTTCACTCTGCCTGTCCACTGCAGAATGTCAAAAATTTGAAGCAATGAAGGCAGTAATTCATTGCAGTCATGCATTAACTGATTTAAAGTATAAAGTAGTCATAATACTCAACAGAAACTATTTAAGAAATCAAAATGCAAAAAGTACTTCCACTTGGCAACATCAATTGAATAACAATTTTTTTTATTATCTGGTTATATTCAATCAGGAATACAGGTAATCAGCTGTAACCTTCACTGTAATAGCTACAGAAATTACTGACTCATTTATATTTCTTTATGAAGCCAATTATGGTATTTGGAGAGGCAAGTATTAGATTTTCCGTGATTATCGGCTATTCACCATAAGAAAATCTAATTCTACCTGCAGCAGAGCATGCATATGTTCAAGCTTTCTACCTTATCATCTTTGAACAAATCAATTCTGTACAAGTGGTGTCTTACCCTGCAATGAACGGTGAGAAAATCCACTAAAACCGTTTAATCTAGGGCTCTACTGATTGGTCAATACACTTATGCAGATGTTCAACAAAAAACGAAATAGAAGCAATGTTGTATTGAAAGTACTGAATTCAAATACAACAAAATAATCTGTTGATGGTTTTTATAAAATGAGTATTTAAATTCCCTTCCTCTACATCACTAGGCTGGGTTATATTCATTACATGTAGATGGTAGTTAAACATCTATCATTATTAATTTAATGATCTATCTGTTGATAAATTTGCCTTCAATTAATATATCATCACAGATTAGTGATGTTTCTTAATGACACATTCAATTTTGTAATTCACTTTAATTGTACCTATACAATGTAGTAATCCAATAAACCACAAGTTAGGTCTTTACAAAAACTATAAATTTGTATAATTTTTCTATTTTTTCTTAAGTTCATTGCTGAAACACTTCAAACACTATTAAATGAAATGTTGACCCCATAAAATTGAGGTATATTTTCAGCATGTGTGCGAGAGTACCTACTAGTCTCCAAATAAATATATCATGCAAAAAAAAAATGCTTATCACAAATAACTGCAGTGGTGCAGGGTGCAAGTGCAGAACTAAAAACAATACTTTGGCAACAATTTAATATAAACTGTATAAAAAGATAAAATAAACCACCATAATACAACATAAAAAGCTAACTACCTACCGGATATTCTACATAAACAATATCAACAACTACTATTATAGGCATAAGGATTGTTACTTTCACTTTCATATGAACTCTTACTTTTATCAGGGTTCTGATCCACAATTCCACTTACTGCCTGCAAAATACTAGAACTTCAGAACATTATACATTTCAAACAAGTATACTCACTGCCATAGATGTAATGGATGACTTTGAAAACAGTCGCTCAGCTTCTTTGAACTTTCTGTTGCGTTTATCTGCTTTGGAATTAGTAGTTTTGTTGCTAGATAAGTATCGGTCCCATCCTCTGATGATGTTGCCATAGAGTTGGGTATCTTCCAAATATGATCCCTCAAAAGCATAAATTTGTTTTTCCAGATTGGCGAGCGTTTCCTGACAAAGAGTTTGAGTTTACCATTAATCAATGAAAATATATCCATTAAAAATATTTTTTAAAAAATTGCCATTTGCTAATTATTTGTAGAGCATTCTTACCCCGATTTCAGCTTTTCTTTTTACTAATTCAGCTAATTCTTGACGAGCATCAATTGAATTATTTTTGGTAGACATTTTAACAATTATAATCGCCGAAAAATAAAGAAAATACCAGAGAAAAATGTAAATAAAATATTAAATATTTACTGTTTACTTTTTGACAAATTGGTAAAATGGTGTCTCTTCTTCTTCTTGTTTATATTCACGAAATGCGTTCTCGACACAGACCTCATAAAAGAAGGTCTGTGGTTCCCGATAAGTGACGCTCAGAATTTATAATCGCGAAACAGTAGGTTATTGTGGCGGTGATCATCTTCTATGATCACAGATTACAGAAACAACTCTGTTTCTGTAATCTGTGTCTATGATGAAATAAAATAATACATGAATATATTCACAATTTGAACTTGAGGTGGAATAACTTCCCCAAAATACTAGCTCTCCTTGTGACTGTCTCCGCAACATTGAGTGAATTTGACATTAAATCTTTACCTTGAGGGATCGCTCGTTTTTAGTAGGGTAGTGGGTTGAGGATAATACCACAGCCTTGATGTTAACAATGCTATGATATCGATGTACACCAGATGTAACCTTGATTACGTACTACGGATGTACTCATTAGTAATTTCACATATATGGGATGTACCTAGGATGTAAAGATGGATACAAACTTCTCATGGTCATTCGCGTTAACAATGTGTGTCATATGCTATAATGTGCATGAGACGAAAGTATGAGCACATGCTTTGTATGTGCTAAGTACAAATCTATGCGATATGCTCTATACAGATAACAATGTACAGGATATATGAATATGTATATTATATATATATACTTTCCACGATATATGAAATTCTAAATTTGTTGCGCGAATCATTGAAATGTTAAACAAATGTGAACCAACAGAAAATAAGTTTCTTTTTGAATCTGCGTTTTGAACATTATGCCTTCACATTAAATCGATCGATCCTTCACAACCAATATCAGGAAACGAGATAAAGATATCATTTAGCTATGTGTACAAAAGTCGAATAAATGGGATTTAATATCTGGGCCAGGATAATCCTGGATGAAAAATGTATTCTAAATCACCCTTTATTTCAAATATTTTCAGATTTGTTGTTGTTGTTCTTAGTAGCAGAGTACTTGCATCCTAATTTATTTATTGAGTTAATGTTGAAATACTTGGAAGAATACCAATTATCTTATCAGTCGAAAAGAATGTGTTTACCTTGGACCACATGAACTCTAAACATTTAATTTTTACGCAACTCTGTGATTTTGAGGTGGTTTTACTTACTTCACCCTTTTGAGTTTTGTGACTTTTGTTTGTGAGTTGAGTTCCAATCCAATCTGTATTTTGTCTTGCCACTTGTCACTTGTCTATTGTCTGTCTATTCTTTATTCATGCTCTATGGTAATTGAATAATTATTTATAATTCAAGTAAATAAATAATTGGAGGTTCTTGTTAACTCAGGTATTCTGAACAAAAGTGAGTTTGTTGAAATTTGGCAATACTTTTTACGAATCAATAAATTATGTATCCCAAAAATGCCCTTCGTAGTCGTCATCAAATATTTTTATTAGACTACTATCACCAATGCTTTTTAGATAAAAGATGAGTGCTCCACCACCTCCGTGTGACTGGCAGACAACCAGGAAACTGGTGAAGGAAAGGGGTCAATATTTGCTTGAAACTGGAATGTGGAGCGACTGCCGTTTCATAGTAGGAACAGAACCAAATCAACAAGTCTTAGAGGGTCACAAGCTATTTCTTGCAATGTCCAGTCCTGTTTTTGAGGCAATGTTCTTTGGAGGAATGGCAGAAAAAGACCCGATTGCTATTTTGGATGTGCAGCCAGACGCATTTAAGGCTCTACTCGAGTAAGTTAAAATACAAGAGCAGTTTGACATCTCTGAGACATCTTTGAAGTTGAAAACTCGAAAAACATTTGTAATCATGGCTGAGAATACAGTGCTACATTATTGTATTATTCACGTTTTGAAATTATATGTATTTTGCTCTGGAAGTGTACTTAATTTTCGTTTCAGGTACATTTACACAGACAAAATAAACTTGACATCTTTTGACCAGGCTTGTGAGCTGTGTTATGGTGCTAAAAAATACATGTTACCTCATCTAGTGGAAGAATGTACTAAATATTTGTGGTCAGATTTGTATCCAAAAAATGCCTGCAGAGCCTATGAGTTTGCAAAATTATTCGAAGAACCCATGTTGATGGACAAATGTATAAGAGTATGTATTGTTGTGAATCAGTTTTATAGTTTTTGCATGTGCGATAGGGCATATTTTAAATTCAAATACACATAAAAGTGCCACGAAGAAAACTAATTCCACTGAAACTTTCTCTAGATCATCTGCAACCAAACTCAAGAAGTTCTTCAGGAAAGCAGTTTTGATGATGTAGAACTCACTACAGTACTGACCGTCTTCGAACAGGAGGAGTTGAACATCAATTCTGAGCTGGAGTTATTTTCAGCCATCACTCGATATGCCTCAAAGCATATTCAAAGTTCAGGTGCGAAAGTACCTAGACTAGAGGGTATAGGTAATTGTGCTTGATTTTCATTAACTATGCTTTAGATCTTTTTTTGAATGGAGCTTGCCATTTCTGGAAATAATGAGATTTTATTAATTTATTTTTTGCATTAGATGTGGGTAGTGGACATTTTTTATTCTGTTGAGAATTTTAACCAATCTGGAATAATATATTTAAAGATACTAGAAATGCACTAGTTACAGTTGAAACTGTACTAAAATCTATCAATTACGAGTTTAACCTGAAGGTAGATGGTATTTGTTATATATCAGATTCCTCATGTTTGGCAAACTCCTTTGGTGTACCTTCAAATTTCATTATTTTATGAAACTCGAAAATGCTTAGAATCTAGCAAGTCATTAAAAATCTTTCAGAGCTTTATTTTTATCACATTAATTGATTTTTCCTAAAATTTAGAGATTTGTAGTCAGTCCACATTGAGAATATTCTGATGCATCAAGTCAATGCAACTTATCATAGCTGAATATCTGACTGACGTCTTTTCAAAATTGGATGAAAAAGTATCATATCTCCCTTCATGCACATGTATTTTTTTTTTGAACATCAGCATGTACTTTCTCTTCTTTCTGGTATTCACAATGTTCTCTAAATAACATCATTATATCATACTCATGTGAAGCACAAAAACTATAAAAAAGTAGAAAGATGTTTCTCCCAGTTGATGTATAGTTAACCATTAACAGTTTGTTCAATGACATAAAGTTGCTAGAGTTTTGAGCAGATTTTTAGAATTTATATGTTGAGATATTCCTCTTAGGTATAAAAACCTTCTTTTTGAAGTGCTTCATACCATTTATTCTTATTTCCTGGGGTAAGTTTTGTTACAATACCATAATGAGCTTAAAGTATCATTTAGTTTTAATAACTGATAGACTGTTACGAGCTACCAACTGCAACTCAATTTTGATAGTCATAATCTAACAGCTATTCAAACTAAATAATACTTTGAGCTCATTATGAAATTGGGCCTCAGTACAATAAGATTAGTTCAGTAAGTTATAACAACAAACAGCTAGACGCCTATAATAAACGGTTAAATTATACCCGCGAAGTTTAAAACTTTTTGCGAGAAAATCACAGGTAAGAATTATATATACAAGGTGTTATTTAAGTAAGTGGCCAAACTTGAGGGAGTGATTCATTTAATGAGTCTAAAACTAAAAGTTCATGTAAACATAGGTCCGGTAATGCTTTGTTTTATAAAAGACGAGACACTGGTGTTGCCTTATGCTCCGGGGGATATTGAGTCCGTTGTGGAGAATGAGAAGTGCCGAATCTATTGGAACTACTCATTCCCCACCCTCAGGCAAATACAAGCCAATAAGTCCTCCTCGACCATCAAAGTAGGACGATTTTTGTCATCGAGTTTTCAACTCCTGGCGAAATGAACATCGTCCTAAAAGAGGAGGAAAAACGGACAAAATATCAAGATTTACTCTTTGAACTCCGCAGGCTTTACCCAAATCATTCTGTCAAAATGGTGGGTCTGATCATAGGGGTACTTGGTGGAATGATCGAATCTGAAGAATGCAGAAGGCCGTAATTCTTGGTTCACTCCGTTTACTCAGGGCACATGATTCTCGGACCCAGTAATCACTCACCCCACGGACGTGGGGAGTGTTTACAGGGGTTAATGACACACCAGCGCGCCCTCCGGTTGTATCGGAGCTCCGGAGACAGGGCTTGACTGGGATATTCCTCATGGATAAAAATAATTATTATTATTATTATATACCGTTATATTAATTCGTTGATATCATGGATATATATCACTCAATGTAAATTACTATGTCAATAAATATTTTTTTGAAAAAACTCGAACGAAATTTGCTTTCATACTGATGTTCATCAATACATAAATATGCAAACTTGTTATATTTGTTACTTTTTATTCGTTTTGAAATTGTTAAAACTTATCTTTATATTTAATGTATTATCTTCCTTACACCAGAACTTGTTCTGTCTGGAAGATGTATTTTCAATAAAGTAAAGTAAAGTAAATAGGTTTGTGAGATTGCCACATTTGCTCCGTTCTGCTTCGCTCATGGACAAAATCTCACCTAACGAAAAAAACAGTATTTTTAACTCTTGTTGAAAAATATACTATTTTTCCAAATTTGATGAATGTTTGAAATATCCATTATATTTTTCCATATTTATTATGAGCCACGGTGGCACGTGGGTTTTTGAGGACTCGAAAGGGTGCAGCCGGTTAATGGAAATAAATAATAATTTCAACATTTTTGTTCAAGTATCCTTTTATACATCACAAACATTGTACTGGAAAGACTAAATGATAGAAATTGTTATCAATTATTCGAGTGTGAATTTCTTTCTTTGTGCACTTTACTAAAACCATAATATAACAAAAATCGTCAAGTTATCTCACATTTGTTGTCTATTTATGTCTTACAGCTAATCCGACCAGCGAAGGAAACAGCAGTCATCCAACAATAAGGGATGCTATCATGAAAATCCGTTTTCTCACCCTGAGCCCCCAGCAATTCGCAGAAGGGCCCGGAAAATCCACTCTGCTCTTGGAATCTGAGAAATTTGCTATTCTTATGAATATCTGCACACCCAGTGCTGCTGTCATGATGCCCGAAGGATTTTCCACATCAACAACCACTAGGAAGAAGAGGTTGCCGCTTCCAGAATCGTTTGCTGTGGTGAGTTTTTTCATCTTTCTTTCGAATCAGTTCAGAATTCCAGGTTCTTATACACATTGAATTTTATGGATATTCAAAATGAAACTGAGAATACGGTCTTATATTCGATCGTCAGATTCAAAGAAAGTGAGAGTGAGAATGCTCAAGAGTCATGGTCTAAATTCCTGAGCGTGGACAATTCCAAGATTGTTGCGCTAGATGTCTTCAATTACATATTATATTAAATTTTCTTGTACTCGAACGTTATAAAGGGTGGAGCGGAACGTTAAGTTTTTGAATCTGACGTTTGCGTTCGCTGTTCAGTCCCCAAAAGACTACAGTAAAATGCACGAATTACGTATGTGGTTATTCTGTTAACGGGTGAGTCAGTTTAAGCTAATAATTCCACATTTTCCAGTTTGTAGAGAGCTGCCTTGTCATCAAAACTTTCAGCATTAAGAGTGACCAATCATAAGGGCTTTTTGGAAATTTACTCTGGTTACTAACCCCATTCAGATATCACGTAACGGATCACTCAGATCACCAACCCGGGTCTATTGTGTACGAACGGGTCAGATACATGACCTTTTGCGTTGGGTTATGATTTATGAACCTGGGTTAGTGATCGAGTAAGAAACACAAGTTTCCGAATGCGGGTTGGTAACTCGGGTTACTGATCTTATTAACCCGAGTAGGTTTCCGAAAAGCCCTATAGAGCGCATATTTCGTGCATTTTACCGTCGCCTGAAAGTATCGAACTTCCTTTTCTGTTCCGTGACCGTCACACGGCATAATAGACACGTCCATTTTTGATGCGAGTGCTTTGAGTTTTGACTTTTCAACCATGACATAACCTATATCTATAACATTTAACATTATAACCTCACTCGTTCTCGTTCATAGTATATGTTAACTTCATTAAACTGTTAACATTTAAACTTAAAATCGAGTGTTGTTTATGGTTTCAAGTTTTAGTTGGTTGAAATAATTCGTTCTTTTGGATTTGCAGTAACTTTGTTCAGAGTTGTGTTTTACGCGGGTAAGTACATTCAAAATCAGTGAAATAAGTTCTATCAAACCATAGCTTCCGCCCCATAATCCTGTTTCACCTTTGACTCTTCCTGCACAGATTATAGACTGCCAAGTGGCCCACCAATCAGTAATACTATCAATTCAAGAACCTGTTTAAGCTCTTGACTACTTAATGTTCATAACAAAATGATTGGCAAAAACTCATAACTGTCAGGAACAAAATCATATTTCAAGAGTGAACTGAAGATCATGATATAAGTTTAACTATACTTTCAGCCACAAACCGAGTCAAGGTAATCAAAACGTTCCCACAGTTATTAAAAGTCTAACAAGATTTTGCTATGTGTGTGAAAGAAAGACATTTTTACAGTGACAAAATTTGAGAAAAATAGACGAAAAGTTATTCCCAAACAATCAACAATAGAAAACTCAAAAATAATTACATTTCAGCAAGAATTATGTACGATGTTTTTCTTCACACAATACAGAATTCCAGTTGAACGCTTCATAAATCTACAATATATTCAATGGAAATAAAAGAGACCCAACCTGTCAATCTACACCTTGGAATCAATGGAAAATTATTGCAAAACATTATAGTTGGAAGCACTAACTGGCATATCGATACCCCCAACGAACAAAGCCGTTACTAAAATTACAGCTATTTTCAGTTATAGGTGTAGGCGTATTCAGCTTAAAAAACTGATGATGACGATAAAAAAGCCGTATCTCTAGACCAAGTAGTTACGAAGAAATCTACTTGAAAAAAGTTGTATTTCGACTCAAATATTGAATTTTTTTAAATTATTTTGGCTCTCCTGAAAAATGATAAAAAGTGAGTTACGTCTTTATTCGTTGGGAGTGTCGATATAAATAAATAGTATATTTATTATTACGTGTTTGAAGGCTACAAATGCATTCACTATCAACAAATTTATTTACCTTGCACAGACATGAAACGGTCCCAAGGTCTTCTGGCAATTATAATAAACAAAGCCATACCATATCAGTATGTCATTTTTCATTAGCAAAAAATGTGCTTCAACAAGAAAATGAAAATGTCATATTTAAAATTTATGAAAATCCCGATATAACATTTGAAAACGGTACAGGAAAGCACTTGGGCATTCCACATATTAAAACATTTTGAAGAATGGAAATAGTGCAGTTTTTGAAATTATTGAAATCGCCTTGTTCCTTAAGATTGTGTGCCAAATTTTCAAACAATCTTAACCATACGAAGTGCGAATTTACACTGTCAAATAAATTCATCAATTGTGTGACCTTGAATTTTTTTGATAGATGTGAATGGAAAATTGTCTTCAATTTGTGACTGAATGAATTTTATGGACATTTTTGGTAACTTTCGGAAATTTATTTAAATACAGTATCAAAAATTAATACAAATGTAAGTCTCACTTACCACTGTTTTAACTAATACAAATATGTCACGTGCTTATGATCGCACGTTAAAAGGTAAGACACCCGTCATTCAAAGCTCGCACAAGTCCCCTGAAGACTTCTACGGGGTTGCCTGACGACTGTTAGAACGAATTTTAAAACAAACAAAAATAATACCTGTTTGGACTACACATCAAAATCTGTCCATAATAATGAAATGAAATTACCAAAAAACAGAATTTTTGAAGCTCCAGTTCGACATGGAGACTTGCTAAAAGTTTCGTTTTTAAGGACTCCTTTCAATGAACGGTAAAGCTTGGTCCAGGGTATTATTGGGGGGAAAAATACCTATTTGAACATTATTTCCATTGGATCTCATGATGAACTGCTATTGATATCAGACTATGGAAGTGCTCATAGGATATCTCTAGAATGTGTATAACAGCAAACAATGTAAAAATTTTGTCAATCATTTAGACACACCTAAAAAACGAACATAATGAATGAGGGCATAAAACCATAGATGGCATGACAAAAAAGTTAGTGATTGGTGGACCAATATTAATCATTCTGCAGTATGCTACTTTCCAATATCAAAAAACACTTGAATATCTTGAAAACTGATAAAAATTTATTTTAAACACTAACGGCTAGAGTCCCACAACCACCACATAAACCCATCAGTCCCAAAATAAGTAACCTTACCAAACCCAAAATGCAACAACTAATCAAAAAAATAAAATCATTCAAACTTTCAGATTTCCAAACCCGTATGGTATAACATACCACTGATGGCTTGAAATTACACGTCTGGCATATACGAGTTCAGGAAGAAGATTAAGATGGATTCACCATAACAACTGTGATAGACCACACATTTGTTTCTGAGCCACTAGAGTTTCAGAAATGTTTCTGAGCGGTAGTACTGGTACAGCAAATACTGTAAAACGATTGAGACATGATCTCCTGTTGCATTACAACAGTGAAAGTCTTT
This sequence comes from Chrysolina americana, assembly GCA_958502065.1. NCBI lineage: Eukaryota > Metazoa > Arthropoda > Insecta > Coleoptera > Chrysomelidae > Chrysolina > Chrysolina americana. The sequence continues at coordinate 101,805,846 of OY293410.1, read as the reverse complement.
TTGAAGGAACCGATAGAACATTTTCGCAAGTTTATGTTGAACATCCATATCCCATTCATAAGCCACTGAAAACCTCTGAAGATTCAGTCAAAATACTATTGAAAGAAAAAGAAAAGTTCTCTAAGCTTTTCGATATAGAAAGAAGGAGGTTTAAATTTGACAACAAGAATATAGAAAAGAAAAAATATGGTGGAAACGAGTATATGTACCTACCTAAATATGTGCTGGAACTGTATCGGCAGAAAGATCCCGATCCTTTCTTCAGTTCTGACTATAACTATTACTATACCGGCGGTGTCTTGGAATATATAGAGTTCAACAATGCGGACTACTTTATTCGACCTGATGCCGATAATAACTTATGTGTTACTAACGTTTCTAATAGTTGCAACGATGTTGTGAAACTAAATTATCCATTTCCAACTCTGATTTACGGTTTGAATTCCCTGAATACTGGCGAAGGGTTGTTTTTGGTTGTGAGGGAGAAGCGAAAAGTCAGTGTGTTTAAGTTTGATGACATTCCTTCCTTCAACTTGGTGTGGTCAAAAGACTACAAAGTGCCAGTTTTCGATGCTAAATTGAATGGAGATGAGCCGATCCACTTGGGTGTAGTTTTGTTCAACAAATTTGTTGTAGAAGATGTCAAAATAAACAGAAGAGTGTTTTGTCTTAAAATCTGCTCTGGAACTGGCAGTGACGGATTCCAACAGTTCCAGTTCCTTGGCGATACCCTAGTTGTTTTGATGGATAGGCGTGAAGTGAAACTTTTAGATTACCATACTCAAACTGAGGAAGCAAGCTTGGACCCGAAACTGATTGATTGTAATTCACTGTGCACCTTCAATGCCTTCGAGAATACTTTACTTCTTGCTTCTCGACATTACGTAATGAAAACTGATTTGAGATATCTCACTGACATTTCTCACTATTCGCACTCACTGGACGAACCTGCTTGTTATATGGATTTTGCATCTAAAGGACGGGATACATATTTGTGTGTAGCTGGTCAGAATGTTCATAGTAAAGTTTTATTTACTGGCCACGCACCTTACTCAATACCTTATAAAATCCCTAGTATTTCTAACACGCTCAAAGAAACTCGATTGGCTCATCCCAGCTTGGTGCTGGAGAAATATCTCGATGATAGACTGAATTATTCCACGACAGGTCTGAAATTACTCAATTTAAACGAGGAGATTTGTATTTTTTCATCCAACTGCTTGGGGGAAATTTTCAAACAGAAAGTTTCTGATAACGAACAACATACCCAAGGACCTGTTGAAGTCTTGTTTGAGTGGGTGAATGATCAAGAAAAGCCCGATCCCGAGCTGTATGTAACTCTCATAGAAGAAATGGGTAAAGCAAGGTTTGCTTTGAATTGTAACCCCATCGATCACAATCTGAAGAAGATGAGAAGGGAGAGAAAAACTTTAGAGTTTCTTTCCCAGTTTGCGCCAAGATACAAGAAAACAAACGTACGGGGTACTCTTGCTTCAGATTTTTTGTCGGTTTGGGAGGATGATGAAGAAGAGGAAGACGAACAAGTGAATGATTTACCAGAAGTTCCATTTCATGATAAAGTACACGGTTGGATACAAACACATGATTTTTCTGATGATGATAATAATATAAGTTTTTCTTCAATGCCTTTGACTCAATGAACAAGATTTTTAGTAATTCAAAAATATAAAATCATTGTATATTTATTTATTTATATAATTTCATAAAGAACATACAAATATTAAGAATAAAGATTGGTACATCATGTTTTTGTATCAAACAAGTACAAGAAAAGTATTAATAAATGATTAATTAAAACGGACAAAAAAAAATATTTCTCCTAGTCCTAGTTATGTAAATTTATGACTGAATTATTTATAGTTATCGAAAATATGATTCAAACGAAAAAATGTGGAATGCATGCTATAGATAATAGTAAGGAGTGTGTAGTAGCTGTCATGCAATACATCATTCATCGCATGTGCTCCACATGTTGAAAATACGGAGAAATTATTTTGTTCCATTTAGTCCTATAATATTTTTTTTTTCATTTTTATTTTCTGCTTATTAGTATTGGGTGTGTGAAATTATGCAAACAGTTTCAAACATCTTGATGAGATTGTGAGATGTGGCAAATATCAGGTTAATTTTAGTTTCTCTTCAACTAATAGCTGAAATAGAAAATTGTATTAATATATTATTAATATGTGCAATAATATTGCATTGTCATCCAGTTCTGAACGATGTAGTTTCGAATCTCTCAGACAAACATTGTTTTTGTTACTATTATTATTATTAAGAAATTATGTCATAATATTAACTAGTTTTGAGCTGTGTAGAATTCCAAATATCTGGTACAAACCTTATTATTATTGAATCATATTATTATTATCATTAACATATTCTGCAATATTCCATTGTCATCTAGTTTTGAGCTATGTTGAGTTTCAATTCTCTCAGCCAAGATTATTATTATTATATCATTATATTACTCAGTGATGTTTATTTTCATCTAGTTTAAGCTAAGTTTCAAGTCTCTCATGCAGATATTATTATTGAGTGAAATTGTTTTGGACTTCCATAAAAGATGAATTCATTTTCTATGGTTTAGGTCACGACGTTTTGAGTATTCATATCTAAAATCGTTTCCAAGTGAGTCCCTCAAATCGGAAAATCTGAAGCAAATATCTGTCAGAAAACAACTACTTCGCCTCACGAACATTGAATTACATCTGACATTTTGCAATTTGTGCAATTTTCCTCCATGTGATCCAGCATTGCCTACTTTTTATGGGTCATGTAAGGATATTAACCTTGTAGTAATCTAAGACAGGTAGCCGAGTGATTAGAATCAATGCTTTTCAATCATTCTGTCCACCGGTCTTGGGTTCAAAGCCCAGCGACTTCAGTTTATTTTTCTGATGGCCTGAGAAAGTGCTAGGAATCGCACGTTGAAAGGTAAGACCTCGTTAATCCTCAGCTTGCACAAGTTTCGACTTCTGAGGGCTTCGGTTCGTAAGGGGACGACAGCTGGTTAACGGAAAAACAATTTTAAAACAACAACAGTTTTTAAAACAATTACGAGTGCAGAAAGAGACATTTTTTACTCAAGTGGGAAATATTGTAGCACGAGGTGCATGCCGAGTGCGACAATCCCAAGAGTGTAAAAATCATTTTCGCACAAGTAATGACACTATTTTTCCTACGACCTCGCAATAATTTCACCACATAATATCGATCTTTTTGATATGTGAAAAAGAAAATCGAACAAGAATGCTGACTGAGAGAGAACAATTTCAACTAACCTCATAATATGATACCTACGAGATTGAAATCATAATTAGACGCACTTTATAATTAATAATTTTTACAAATATGAAATATTCCATAATAAGATGTACTTCTAATAATATTAGATTTGACCAATTAGCCCAGTTGGTAAAGCGTAATGACTTTTTGAACATGCAATCGAATCCCACCTATGTCAACTTTTTTTTTTATTTAGAAGTTGAAAAAAATTATATTATAGATTGTTCTTTATGCTCGAATATTATAAATTTGATAGCTTGGAGCGGTAAATCTAAACAGAAATTACGCATTTGGAGCTTATAGTCTCGCGTGCGATTTACTTTCCGCACATGAGCGGAAAGTAACTTTCTGCACGTGTGTGGATATGAGCCACTTTCCGTGGGACTGCACAGTGCGATATGCATTACTTTCCTATGTGGTCGTACGAAAAGGTACTTTCTCACACTCGACTTATACCCGAACTCATCTTTACGTTGTTCGGGTAACGGCAGTCGCTCTTTTTACTTTTTAGGATAATTAATATCCCCGCACTAGTGCACACTTCCCAAATTGAATTGCGAGCGGGTATAATAATAATAATAAAAATGTTTTATTGTCCAAAGAATGAATCTTATTGACAAAGTGAATAAATAAATTAGATAAATATCATATATGAACAGAGCACAAACACATTGTAAAATAAGTGAATTATAGTCTAATTTCAAAAACCATCACAATATATGATATGGAAATAAAATCTAAAGATTTGCGAGTATAAAAATAAAATAATTTTTAAAAAATATTTTTATACCATTCTTGCAAACTACAGTGTGTCCATAAAGTAACCCCCCCTTGTTAACTTTTGAACGGATTGGAATTTTTACATGAATTTTTCTTTTGGATTAATGGCAGTTCATAAGCTACTTTCTGACGACAAAAAAAATTGTCTATCTTTCAAAATGGCGGCACGACGCCATTTTGAAAGAATTTTTCAAATGGCATGGGGGGTCGAGTGATACCTTATTCGAAATGTCTTACAATGCTCTATACGTCCCCAGAATTTCAAACAAAAATATACGGATCTTTTGCTAAAGAGGTCTCATTAATATTCCTCAATTAAATCACAGCAATCTTTGAGTTTATCTTCATCTGAACTGATAGTTTTATGAAGGTCTTCTTTACGTTTTTGGCTCCACAATATGGTTGAATCATTCGCAAACAGGATAGATTTTCCTTAGATATCTATAGTTACCAAATCATTTATGTAGAGCAGAAACAGTGTTGGTCCCAGCACTGATCCTCGTGGAACACCGCTATTGATGTAAACCTTCGCTGGAGGTGTTGTAGTTTTTACAATCTGACTTTTGCATGTTGAAAATGATTTGAACCATTTATGAGCAATTCCATCGATACGGTCAATCACGCATGTTCGTAGAAAAAAATTATTTTGTTCATAAGTCCACTAAATACACTTTTACAGTACGAGTAAGATGATAGACGAATATACGGATATACTGTCCTTCATTGGAAGGTTTGAAAAGGAACATTAGTGTCCGTCTACTTGCCTGGCTGTAGTAGCAGTCTCCCCAAAATTTTAATAATACTGATAAAATATTTTGAAGAACAAAAAATACAAATCTTATCTACCTAGATCAGTAACTTCAAAAATTTCCAGTGTGTTTATATGAAAAAAAAGAAGAAATAATTTTCAGTGTTATTAAAGTCGTTTTTTTTGCAGGGTGGGTCTTCTGCTATGGATACTTCCCGAACATCGATGATAAAGTTCAGTTCGGCTGCTTCAGATTCGACATCGGACATTTTCAAGAAGATGTACTGCAGTCGCCAACTGCTAAGAATCACAGAATGCATGAATACCAGCGTTTTGGATTGTGCAGTTACATTCACTTGCGACAAAAATGTTTGTGTTTATGGCATTCAGGTGAGATTATATCAATTACTGTTGAATTTATTTGTGATATTTTTTCTCATTCATTCGGTAACCAGGGAGTAATCTGTAGAAACAGTTTTGTCTAAAAATATTTGAATTATTGGAAATCAATCTGGAATGACCAAATGATGATGCATTCGTCTGGCTATATGATTTCTATACTGGCAGGCTGGTATGATAACAGATTTTTATAGAACGGTTTTGGGTAGAGCCTGTGGAGTTCTAAGAGTAAATCTTGATATTTTTTTCGTTTTCCTTTTTCTTTTCATATGATATTCGTTTCGCCTGGAATGGAAATCTCTAGGATGATAATCTTATTTGCTTGTTTTGCCCAGTTCAGTATTTAAACTTTCAAATTTCAGTAGAAAGTCTGGAGGTAGTTGGTAGAAGATCTATGACCTAATTTTAGTTCCCTATTGATGTTGAAAATTGTTTAGTTATAAACAATACATTATCAAAGATAACAACATGTCATTATATGTAAGACTTTGTTTATATAATTGACAAATCTTTTGTTTTTTTTTGTTGGCAACTAACCTACATTCAGTGTATTTTTCAGGTCCCCGCACAGATTCCCCTTGATGAGGAACGCATGCCTATTGGTAATGTCTACCCCGAGTTATTATACGCTCATCTTTTAGACGCTGACGGCAGTCGTTTAACTTACACACATTTCACGAGCAGAGTGAATTACAGATCTTTGATCGAAATATCCTTCAATCGACCTGTGTACATACAACGAAATAAGGTGAGTCTTATAATGCGCAAATGTATATGTGCTACATACAATCTCGATAGTAAAATGACAATAAATTAATCAGAAACTGTCATTGGCTTGATAACTCGTTGTTGATGATTATTCATAATAATAATAGTATTTCTTTCAAAAATCACATATACATGAAAAATATTATATACAGTGTGACCCATTTAAGATGGAAGCACCCTTATAAAACTTACATTTTTCAACCGATTGGAATGATTTTTTTTTTGTTAGGTAGATATTCAAAAAGTCTATTAGGACACCAAATATCATGAATAAATCTCAATTTCCAGGGCCAACTAATCTTATTTTTCAAGGTCAAAAATCTAAAAAAATTACTAGCGATTTTTTTAGAAAAAATCTGACTACACCACTGGATTCGCGACATTTTCAAATGATTTACATGTAAATTACGTTGGAATGCGTCAATCAATAAAAAAGTTATAAAGGAATGAAATTTGAAAAATATGCCGTTTAATCAATCCACCAATTCGAATTCATGAATTTTATGAAAATTCTGAATACACCACTGGATTCAGGATGTCTTGAAATATCACTGGTCACAGTTTCATCGAAATCTGTTCAGTAATAAAAAAGTTATAAGGGAATGAAATTTGAAAAATATGTTGTAAAATGAAATTTTAACAACGTTCTTACTACACCACTGTTTGATTATTGAAAAAATTATTGGGGTGATTATTGCAATGTCGTATAATTATAACATCTGAAAATCATGATGGTAAAAATAGTCTATAGGTATTTCTCGAAGTGGAGTGGATACATAAACAGAAACAAGAAATTTATATTTTCAGTTAGATGGTTGTTCCATACATAATGCGGGAATTGTGAAGAATTGGCTGAATCAAAATTACCCTAATCGTTGGATAGGAAGGGGGAGTACATTAATTGGATGGCCACCAAGATCGCCTGACCTTACTTCACTCGATTTTTTCCTTTGGGGTTATCTTACACAAAAGGTTTACAAATCACGACCAAGGAATCGAGTGGAACTGTGCACCAGAATTCAGCAAACTTGCGATGCAATTACTCCACAACAATTGAGGAATACTTTAAAAAATATTCGTAAGCGATATGATAAATTCATTGAATTGGATGGAAGTTTGGTGGAGGCCACCAGAATATGAATTGCACTCATTTATTTTTCAATTCGGTATCTTCTTGGTTTCTATTTTTACATTGATTGTGAATAAAAGATTGTATTCCGCTAGTTTGTAGCAATTAGAAAAATGTACTTACAGTTATTTTTTTGTAGATTCATTTGAAATTATTGACACTAAAGTTTGTTGTGATAAACTGATTGATTGATATGGTTCATGAATTTTATTTGAATAATATTTTGTTGAATATTGCCCCTAATCCAGTGGTGTAGTAAGAACGTTGCTAAAATTCCATTGAACAACATATTTTTCAAATTTTATTCCTTTATAACTTTTTTATTACCGAACAGATTTCGATGAAACTGTGATCAGTAATATTTCAAGACATCCTGAATCCAGTGGAGTATACAGAATTTTCATAAAATTCCTGAACATGAATTGGTGGGTTGATTAAACGGCATATTTTTCAAATTTCATTCCTTTATAACTTTTTTATTGATTCATTCCAACGTAATTTACATGTAAATCATTTGAAAATGTCGCGAATCCAGTGGTGTAGTCAGATTTTTTCTAAAAAAATCGCTAGTAATTTTTTTAGATTTTTGACCTAGAAAAATAAGATTAGTTGGCCCTGGAAATTGAGATTTATTCATGATATTTGGTGTCCTAATAGACTTTTTGAATATCTACCTAACAAAAAAAAAAATCATTCCAATCGGTTGAAAAATGTAAGTTTTATAAGGGTGCTTCCATCTTAAATGGGTCACACTGTATACACATAAGAATATTTAAAATGAGACATTCAAATAATCGTGGACCGTATTATAGAGTTTAATATCAACAAGAATTTTGCGGATTGCATTTTTGAATCTTAAATTGTTCCCTCCGGAAGATGGTCCGCTTTTGGAACACTTTTTTGAAACACGTGCCGAGGTGTAAAAATAACTGTTTGGTGTCAAGATGAAACTACAGTATATTCATTACGACAAATAGTGCAGTGCAAATAAATATGAATTAAAATATGGATATACATTTACACGAATTTTGGACATGCACCAACATTCACCTGTTTACATTATTGACGCATACTTTTTATAACTTAAACAAATTGAAAAAAAACAAACAACAGTGTCGCGTATCGCTTTTATTATTTTTTTAAAATTATTCACTCCTTAATATATTTTAAGTATGATCAGACTGAATGCATTAATATTTAGAAACTTCAGTTATCACTTATTGCCCACCTTTTTCTCGGTTTGCCCTTTATTCCCACATTTCCACAAAAGAACCAGCCAGATCGAGCCGATACGTCGAAGTCACGAGAGAACAGTGTATTTGAAATCAACCCCAACTTTCAATTGAACTACAGACATTTTTCTTAAAATTCCCGAAAAGTGAAGAAGTCCGCTATTCATCCTGTCCATAGTCGGTAGATTCGGGACTTCCCGAAGCCGGTGAACAATACACAAGGTGAGATCTCGGCTTGGTTCATTTCCTTATTCATATTTCGTGATACAGTTCCTCTCCTCTCTCTACAGCTCCCCAGTTATCAACACTTCACTAATATCCAACAAGAAATAAAATTAATAAAATTATGTAGAAAGACGCCACTAAGTACACTTCAGAAAGTCTCCTGCCTAGACTGGACCCACTCCTTTTTCAACATACTACCACCACAAATGAAGAATGTTACTTAGAAAAAAAACTCAAAAGGGTGGTAAAATAATATCTCCCAAAAAGTCTGTTTGATTAAATGTATTAAATTACTCATGAGTTCCGCTGTTTTTATTGTCTTGGATATCGTGTTAATCTGTATATGTCCTAATTGATTTTTCTATCCTATGTCAGCTCCACGATTTATGAGAATTACCAAACATATTGTAACGATTCTGGAGCCGGACCTGACCGCATGAATAATCGCGCTCGGCTTGTATGAGTCATAAATTATTAAAGTTGAGGAAATTAGAACATATCAATTCGAACAAAGTTCGAAAATATGTGCTGGACAATGTCGAAGTACCCTTTCTCTCCATACAATTCCACCAAGTGGAAAAATGAGGCAATGAGGTAGTCGTTTTCTAACAGATGTTTGCCTCATTTTTTCATTTGGTGGAAACGTGTGGAGAGAAAGGATAACTTTGTTGATTTCGTTCGTTTCATTTTCGAAATTAGAACAGTTTAAAATAAATTAGTAGATTTTAGTTGAGTGCATTTTTATTACAGTGGTGTCAGATGATATAAAAACACGGATAGACCTATTTAACGCGAAATAGACTAGTGATCAGTTAAAAATAAATGGGTATTCGCGTGTTTTGTTATCTCGTTCAAAGACAATGGGTAGTATGAATAAAAGCTAGCAAATGCTTCTACTATAGGTTTGTCCTTCTCTTAACTGAACACAATGAATAGGTCTGTTTCAAGAAATCAGAGCATTTGCTCAAAGTTTATTCATACCACCCATTGAAATACGAAATTTTTTCGATTGATTTGAAGGTTGCGGAATTATAGTAGGAGCTGGAGGAAAGAGAACTAGAAACAACCAGTAAGAAGACCCCGAAACCTTCTTATTCGAAGTTTTTGGAATTGATGTAAGTTCGATAAAGAATAAACTCGACGAAACTACTAAATCCTAAAATGATAAGGAATAAACTCGACGAAACTACTAGAACCTTGAAAGATTAACAACTAGAATATTCGAATAGATTGGAAAACAGAAAATTTGGCGTGTCTGGAGAATAAATTTTTAGAAAATTCGGCGTGTTTGAACGATAAATTTCTAGAACATTCAAATAGTTTAAAAGAGGAACTTTACCAAATTTCGTATACTCTAGAAGATAAATTCCTGAAAAAACTTCAAGGATCCTAGAGGAAAAGTTTCTAAAAAATTCAAAGACTTTGAAAGAGGAACTTCTAGAAACTTTGGAAGGAAAATTCGAGGAGTGTGAGAGAAGAGCTTCTGGGATATTCAAATGGGATAAGGGAACAGCATCTAGAAAATTCGAAGAGCTTGAAAGAAGAACCTTGTTGAGTGGCAAACCGGTTGGAAGAAAGAATAGGAATCGTCGAGACAGATAGACAGAATGAACATGAAAGGAGAAAAATCAAAGGCGGTATCGAGGCGGAAATCAACATAATGGCCTCAGTTCGATGGAAAAACTCAACGGGAAAATTACCGCCGACACATTGAAGCTGCGGCTTAAGCAAATAGATGGAATCCAGGGGAAAAAGCTGTATCATTGGAATTGTGTGGAGAAGCAACAAATATTTTGTAAACCCTCACCGCTTAGGAAGAGGAGGAACTAGAACAGATGATAAAACATCTAGAATCACGTTATAGCCAGGCCCATCTTGGACACGTATATCATTCACAACTTGAATAACAACAAGATCCAGAAAAACCAGTGAAATATCCAGATCTTGGTTTAGGTATCGGCTGAATGACTAGAAACCGAAGACCAACATGGCAGCAGATAGCAAATTAGTCGCCAGCCGTTCTCAAAGGAACTTCCTGACTCTGGACAATGGAGTCTTAAGCGTGTGTTGGAGTCCCATGATGGTGGGGAAGGAAGACGCCAGACAGTTGAGGAGACAGGAAGTGCTCCGAGAAATCCATGATGTGGTTACCGGAGGACATACGGGAGTGACAAATATCCTCCAGAAACTGAGGCAACGGTTTCACTCGTCCAATTGCCAAGCTCACATCAAGAACTGGTGCAGAGAGTTTGCTGTATGCGACGCCAGCAATGGACCTCGAACACGACTTAAGGCTCCGATGCGTCAGTTTAACGAAGGCAGCTTATTTGAAAGAATCGTCATAGATATCGCTGGCCCATTGCCACACTTCAATAACGACATTTCGGGACGAAACTTCTTTAAAAAGGAAGCAATGTAACGAGTTTGGACCTGGATCTGACCACATTAATATTCACGCTGTGCTTGTTGACAATTCACGTGAATCATCATCGCATTCCGATGGTGCATTTTTATTACAATATCTCTTCTCTTGTGTATTCCGGTTCCCACGGAAAAGAACATGCTGTACTGTTCAGAGAACATAGTGAGAGCTGAAGGCTGTATGCCTCAGGGAACACCTCGACGCAATGAGTTCCACAGCTTTGCAGTTCGATCTTGATGTATATGAGTAGTCAGCGGAGGTTACTGTAAATTGTTAGAGTATTAAGTAACTTTGATATTCAAAGTTCTATAATTATTTCAAGATATTTTGCTCCCCTTCATTTATATAGACTCTTATGGAATAGTATTCTGTTGTTATTTCTTGCAGGTTTACAAGGTGGGTGTGGTGCTCAACAAAATCGGCTGTTATCCTATAGGAACCTATCCCAACCAGTCCACTTGCAATGGTGTCGTTTTCAATTTCTCACAAGGACAATGCGGCGACTCTGTTCGAGATGGACTCATTCGATCAATCGTCTTTTCCATTTCCTCAGCAGGTAGTGGAGGCATGATACTTGGAATGCCTGGAGATCATAATAAGTTGCAAAACTCTATCAATATTATTTAAAAATCAAAACGGAGTTTATAGGGTTTATTACTTATGACTTTGTAGTCGTTCCAATGAGACAAGTCAAAGACTATTGGCTCTAAAGTCGGATATAAAAAAAGCAACAGTGGAATTTGTTCTTGATTTTTTGTTTTTTCTCAGTTTGAGGTGCTATTGGAAATTTTATTTTGTGTAAGTGTTAATCGTGTATAACAGACTAGGCACGTTCGTATACCAAACTTGAGCTTTTCTTTTAAATGGGAATCATGCCCACTATTGGTAAATATAGAATACTTTTTTAGTTTTGAGAGAAACATATCTCAATATAACTTTTGTTGCTGACGAGAGACAAAATCATTGAAGATTTTGTATAAATTTCATAATGACGTGACTTTCTATTGTTCCTGAAAAATATCTCGGAAATCAATCGAAAACCTGAAAAAATATAGAAATTAGTTAGTTTTGATATTAGATGTCCTGTTTTGGTGATTCCTTGAAGAAAAGTTGAATCCTATGTTTTTTTATTTTAACGAATTTTTATTTTTTTTGCTAATTCACGATTCTTTGCCAGAATTCTGACATGGTTTCATCATAATTACGAGATAGTATCTTAGAATGATCTATTTGCAAAGTGATAAGAATTTCGACTTGGTACCAATTCCGAATCACGCATAATTAGATAATTCTGAGATACTAGGTCGAAATTGTGGCTTATTGTATCGGAATTAGCGAAAATAAAGCGATGCCTGGCCCTTCTACACCGTTGTAAAAGATATAAGCGTTACGTTGAATTAAATGTTCCTGAAGCTGGATGAGAAGTGAAAGATCAGTGTATGACCAGCTAAAAGTTCTGTACAGCTGTTACATGCAAGCTCTTGATCTTATCTGAGGGATCACTGAGTCTTAGTTATTCAATTTACTTCAGAGGATTATTTATTTCTTATTTTTAGATTTATAATTTTATAGACTTTGTTTTCATATATTATCATCACAGTACATAGTTCGATTGGTGTAAATAAATTTACTACAAATCTTTGTGTTTCTATTTGACCAGTTTCTATTACTCATAAACACTCAGAGTGTACCCAAAGGCATAGCCTGTGCGGGTAGAGGACGTCTATTATTATAATTTGCCGTGGCGCTCCGGGGCGACTTATTAATGTTTGGTGGTGTGTTCACTTTTCAGCACTGGGAAAACCAACAGCACCATCACGGGTGGTCGGTGCGCATTCCAAGCTAGAACCAGCCGTCGGGTTTGGTATCTAGGTAACTCACATCACACTTGTTGTACAACAAGGCATGTGACTGTTTAAAGAGACCGATGAACTTGAGAAAAAATATTCTCGCGTACTGAGGCCTCGAACCTCTGTCCGATGCGAGCCAGAAGAGCTCCATTGCCTCCTCATCGACCAATCAGAACAGTTGTGGAGTGGGTGGTTTGCTTTCGGTTGGTCAGGTCAAGTGAAGATTGGCTAATAATTTAAATATATTCAACTAACAATGTTTTAACTTTCCCACATATAGGCGCAAGTTTTCCAGGTGAAATTGCCCTTATTTCGTTAGTCAATCTTTTCCCACCCACCTCGCACCTGTTCTGATCCATACAGATCGCTGATGTAAAGTCTGGTCGATTGAAACTATTGCAATCAGGCTGGGTTAGGACGGATCCCTACATTGTAGGAGGGAGAGCTGGATATAAACATATATGTGCGATAATAGGAAGCAATATCCAATAAAAAAAGGAAATATTTTGAGGTTATTTTATAAAAAAAAATCAAAAATTAAAATGAGCAAAAATACTCTACTGCGTGTAACGCAAATGAATGCAATTTATTTGGACAAAGAAGTATATAAAGCACTGTATCAAATATTCCAGGATTCAGCCAGGAATTTACCTGTAAGTTGTTTGTCTCATGAGTTTCTTTCTTGTTCAATACAATTGAATTTTAGCCTGGATTCATCGCTCCTTATGAGCCCGAACTGAATCTTTTTCTTCGTCTCTCTATTTTGAACAATTCAATCATGAAAACGGGTAGTACCTTTGGTCAACAGTTGATGTCAATAAAGTACCAAAACATATCTACCACACAGCGACTTTTCTACATATTTGCAAATTGCTTGGAATATTTCAAAACGAAGTTGGAAATATGGAAGCCTTCCCATGACATAAACAATACAATTTTCAAAATATATACTGTGATAAAATTATTGGATTTTATAAATATATCTATATTTTTGCGTTCTGGTGTTAAGCCGTTGCTCATTGAAAGAGTTTTGGGGCTAACGCAAGTTTACACAACAGATAATACACAAAGACAGTTCGAGTCCAAATACTTAGCAAGAGAATTGTTGTGGAATGGCTTTATTGTGAGTAGGAATATGTCATAACACAACTAAAATTACAATGTTCACAACTTGCTCTAGGAACTTTTGGTGTATGTACTACCTCTTGTGAATTATCATAAAATCAAGAGAAGCATCAGGAATATGAATCCATTTCATGTGAAGCCTGCACATACCATTGTTTCAAAAAGGAATATGACAGTACACACTAAATGTGTGTATTGTGGTGAAAATCCTATACTACCTCATCATATGGGCTGTGATCATATCTTCTGTTATGTATGTCTGAAAGTGAGTACATAATAATAATCTTTCATTTCATATGTAGACTCCTTTCATAAGTTATTACTATAGACACAGATGTTTTCTTTGGTTTTACAAATATTTTTAAAACTTTCAGGGTAATTTAGAAGCTGATTCCAAATTTGAATGTCCAGTGTGCGAACATAAAAATCCCAATATATTATGTGATAGGGTGACTGTAATGTGATTTTATAGAGCTATATATCCGTGTTTTAATTATTTTTTAAAAATATATGGGTTAAAACCATAAATGAATTTTTTCATTTGTATATTTGCTGCTTTCTCAAGAACTAGACTATCACTCAGAGAGGAAAGGATCAATTTGGATGTCAACATATTTTCTCTATATTACAGTGGAATGGATAAAGGGGGCAGTACTTTGTAATATACAGTTCGATCATTATATCTTTACCCGTGCGTCATCATCACAATACCACAATTCTTAGCTTAGCAGACAAATGCAAACGAATTTTGAATCGCTCCTAGCGGTTATTAGAAAGAGATGTTCGATAGAGGATGTATGATTTCTTCGATCATAAATTGATGACGCATGGGTAAAGATACAATAATCAAACTGTATCTGAGGGCTTTGCACAAATCACAGAATTCTGCTTTGCAAGCTTCAATATATTACAGCTGCAGGGGAATGAACCTAAGAAGGTCAATCATGAAAAATATACGACACTACATGACGCCCATGACGGAAGACCATTGAATTATTAATGAAAAATACAAGAACTACTATGTAATGCTCTTAAATTGAAAAGGTATGAAATGAATATAATAATTCAATCGTCGAAGGGGGTAGCAGTTGTTTTCTGTAGGATATTTGCCTACAAAAAGTCCTATTTTGTAGTGTTCTTCGCGGAAGACTGGGATTATGTCCAGTTTTTATAAGTAATTAGAACTAACCACTCCCCTTATACTGCGAAAGCTTCACGCGGTGTCCCACAGGGTTCAATTCTGGGCTACATATTCTTCTTGCTTCATATTATCAACCTACAAAACTCGAGAGGTCTGACGTGTAAACATTATCTGCTGATTTCTATATTCTGTCATGTCAAAGAACAATCTTCACCTACGAACTTTCGGTGGATTTCGGGTTTGTTAGTGGTGGTCTCGAGGTAATTTTTCCTGACGTTTCGTCTACATCTGCGGTAGACATTTTCAAACGCGGTGCGGTAATGGACGAAGCGTTCGTTTAAGCCTAACTGATTTGGTGTCTTTGCTGATTCTTCCTTTTATTGTGCTAGGAATCGCACGTTAATCCTTAGCTCGCAAAAGTTTAGACTTCAGAAAAAATAAAAAACAAGTTTGCTCATTCTAATACGGGGCGTAATTTCATTAAGCCTTGATCTCGATACCTGATTTTGTTTTGTGTTACGATTATCATTGATTGAACCTGTAAAGTGTTTTGTTTTCATATATCTGATTACCTGTCTCCACATTTTACCCAGACTGAGGCCTTGTTCCTTTCGGGTGTTTTTGAATTTCAATAACCTCTCTGAAAATTCGCGGGTATTACCCTGACGACCTATCCAGTACCCAATTTCGCTTGATATAATTGTGTGGTTGTACACAGGTACTAGAGCATGCTCTGCAACCGCAGATTTCTCGGAATACCCCAACCTGCATTCTATTGTAAGCTTTGTTGCTCTAGGAACTTTTGGTGTATGTACTACCTCTTGTGAATTATCATAAAATCAAGAGAAGCATCAGGAATATGAATCCGTTTCATGTGAAGCCTGCACATACAATTGTTTCAAAAAGGAATATGACAGTACACACTAAATGTGCGTATTGTGGTGAAAATCCTATACTACCTCATCATATGGGCTGTGATCATATCTTCTGTTAGGTATATCTGAAAGTGAGTACATAGCTCGCAAAAGTTTAGACTTCAGAAAAAATAAAAAACAAGTTTGCTCATTCTAATACGGGGCGTAATTTCATTAAGCCATGATCCCGATACCTGTTTTTGTTTTGTGTTACGATTATCATTGATTGTAACTGTAAAGTGTTTTGTTTTCATATCTCTGATTACCTGTCTCCACGTTTTACCCAGATTCAGACCTCGTTCCTTTCGGTTGAAATTATTCGGGTGTTTTTGAATTTCAATACCCTAATACCCTGACGACCTATCCAGTACCCGATTTCGCTTGATATAATTGTGTGGTTGTCCACAGTTACTAGAGCATGCTCTGTAACCGCAGATTTCTCGGAATACCCCAACCTGCATTCTGTTGTAAGCTTTGTGCCATTCATTTAGACTCAACATCAATAATGTTGTGTCCACAAAATTTGTTGGCATATAGTATTTCGTAACCCTACACTAAGGAGATGAAGACTTGGTCATCACCAGCAGTGCCTCCTATGTAGATGGATGGATATGAGATAAAAGTACAAGGTAGGAAAAGGCAATGACTACAAAAAAAATTATTTCAATAAAATTTATTTTCATATAAAAACATGACCAAAAATAACATTCAATGATAACTGTCTATGTAACATCCAACAGCAAGAATACAATATATTAAACAAATACTTATAAACTAAGTAAAACTCTAAATTCCCTGTTATTTTAAAATACTGAGTTTAAAAAAATAAACGAGATATTCGAAACCAAAGTCCTTCATAACAAAACTGTCCAAAAATGTACTCATAAAAATATTAAGGTGACTTCCAACTTCTAAAATGTTCAGACTATAAACTGTTTTGGTTTGATACAGCTGATGTATAGGATTATGATAAGAAATGATATTCTGAGGAAAAAAACATTTGAAATTTATCCAATCTGGCAGGTCATAAATCAACATTTTTGATATAAGCAGTTTTTCCATCTACAAGTAAAACTTAATTTTTCATTCACCCTGTATTTTGTATTGTCAAATAAATGCAACTACATGGTTTTGAAAGTTAAAAGTACAAACATGATTGCAAACTGTGTACCTCAAAAAACAATTAATTGGATATCAACATCCTTCTTTTAAGGCCGACGGTACACTTTCTTTTGTTTTTGACATTGTACTCTGCCCCAGGAGTAACGGACAGTATTTTTCACCACTCTGGATACTTTGCAGAGTTTTTAATAGGTCATAGTTTATTTTCTCTGATACTACAGAATTTTGCCTGAAATCAAGAAAAAATTTATGATTTATAAAATTATTTTCAACTTAGTTAATAATCGGTTAATGTAAGACGGTACATTGAAAAAAATAAGAAGGGATTTTTTCTTACTTATAATCCGGATGTTCTGTCACAAACTTCCTTATCCAAGAGGCAGTAGTTAATATTTCACCTGATGCTCTTCGTTGTATAAACTTCAGATACTGTTGAATAGTGCAGTGTGTATCAGCATCAACGTCCATATTACTCAGGTAACTATTTATCAGAGGAACAAGTCCGGGAAACACACCTTCCTGTGAAAAAATTATATTCAAAATCTACTTCAACGAGAGAAGTAATTTGTTAGATATTTTCAGTACAACTCATTTGTAAAAATCATTAATGGTCCTTCGGTCCAGACCTAACAAAATTTATATAAACCCAAACGTCAAGCCTTTGTATTTTCGAATAATTTAAGCTAGTATGTACAATATAGACTTTGCATTGATACTTAATATATTATTATAAAAGTTAATCAAATCATATCAGTTCAACAAGAGTAAGTATGAATCAAAATAAAAAACGCTGTTCTACATCTCACATTTTCATTACCTTTCCGTTGATAATCTCATTGACCGTCATCTGTACAAACATATCACATTTTTGTGGTTCACAATTTGTGTTGCCTGTTTTACAACACTCATTAGCTTCCGGAGGGCTGATCTGCGTCGTTATGTCTTTTCTGAACCAGAATTTTTGCTCTCTAGAGGCGTTCCTTATTTGAGCTTTCTGCATATTTTCATCCACCTGAAAAGTACGGAAAATGAGTAAAAAACAAAAAAATCTAGCAGAAACTAGGTAGGTACCCTTAATCAGAACATACAAAAAAAGGGTAGCCATAATAGGGTATTACACTTTAAGAAAATATTTAATTGTAAAACATGATTCTCTCTATATAGGTACATAAAGCATGTAGAATCACTTCACGAAACTTATTTCATATCGTCTTCAACCCATTTCAAAACTGTTCCGAATTGAGAAAGATTCAAACGCCATATTTACTTGGGATGACGTCACTTGTACTACAAACGTTTGTTCTGTGAGAGCTTTCTACAAGAAAGATTTGTTCCCATTTTGAACCACAGAGTACACTGGAAATTAAGGAGACTGACGTCACTTTTATTTGTCCAATGAAATACCGGTAATATTGGAGCGAATTTGAGCTAGTATTTGAATTCATCTCTAATCCTTTTCTTCTCTGGATGAAACATAATCGAAAAAAAAAAAAAAATAAAAAAATTATTCACCCCGTTTGACTTGTAAACCTTTCAAAAAAATATAAAAATCACCAGTGTAATTCCCTATTGGCGTGCCTCACATTTGGTTTTGATATATTAATAATAATAATAATAAACCATTCATCTCTATATTCAGTACATTAAGGTGGAAAATTATGGTGAAACTCTATATATTCCCACGGCATTTGATAGTGTTTGACAATATGGACTAACAAAGCTTTCTTCCTATGGCTTGTCCCCTCGATTGTTAGCTCAGTTATCTAGTTTTTCTCAGACAAATCTTTGTATGTGGTAGTTGATGAGATTTCATTTTATATTCTATCTAGAGATGCTAAGGTAATGGCACCAGTAATTGGCACTGTACCAGTGCATGGCACTTAAACTTTCAAAGTCAAATTATAAGCTTATATGTTTGTTTCTGTAAAATAAAATACGCACTAAGCGTCACTCACACCCTTTAGTTTTTAATGGTTGAATGATAAACCATCCGGTTATTCTTTTTAAGATGGTGGATTAATATTTTGTCGGCTTTGCTGTGTAAATGTTTTTAGTGCAGTTTTTCAGTGGAATTTCTTAAGAAGGTGAGTGGTTATGCTGGAATTTTATTTCTTTACCGAATGTTTTTATAATAATATGCTGAAGTTGACGTTATGGTCTATCATTTTATCACCAATTTTAATCTATTTTGTTCCACAACCTAAGTATAATTAACAAAAAAAACCTTAGTGCTATCTACTGGAACAAAATTTATTCCAAGCTCCAGTAGTTGGCATGGGTGCCATCTAGTGGAGAAGATATGCCTGTTTCTAATTGAAGAATAGAAATTAAGTATTTGGCTGCAGATATCTCAAAAGAATTTTTGAGTCGTTCAATACACATTCACCAGTAGATGGCACCCTGCCATTGACTGGAACATAAGTGTGACAACTATACTGGTGTTTCAGGAGTGAATATACCACCAATAAAGGAACACATGCTGAGCTACTCAGGATAGCAAAAGGTGGCTGCTTTGGAACCAGTTTTGAAGGGCCCACCTACCGCTACAGCAGCAAAATTCACCGGAGAACTTCACTGAAAAAACGAAGGTTAGAGGAGAAAAACCTTGTTCAATGAGTACTTCATATGGCCGAGGCAGGATTTTCAATTTTCCAATTGGAAAAGAACGATTGATTGGAAGTATTTTGGCCAGAAATTAAACTAACCACAGAAAGAAAATTAAAGAGGAAAAAAAAACGAAAAAAAAAGAGAAAAAAAAGAAAACAGAAATAAGGAATAAAGTTAAAAAAGAGAACATAAAAACGAAAATGGAGTGAATCTTCATCAGAAGGAAAGGAGAATAAGAGCCTTCAGGAGACTGTGACTCCTGAGAGACTGAGAGAAAATGGTAATACAGAATACAAAGGAAATGACTTCGTGTTGGTTCAGTTTCCAGACAAGAAGCGGGTATTGCAATCTGTAGACGTCATACAAGATTTGTTACCAGGGAGTGAACTAGAAGTTGTAGCACTTATTTATTTCAATGTTCAAATTAAATGAAAAGGATGTCAGTGTCGTAACAAATGATCAGATTGCTCGAATGTTGGACTTTCCTTATACCTTAGATGTTGATGGATGTCATCTACTGGATCATTTACATACCAACTTCTGGAAAAACTGAACTTTCAGGCTGCCAACTACAGGAGCAAAAAATTTGGTTTCATTTTCAATTTTATTTTATAGATAAATAAACAAAATGTATTTCAAACACTTCATTTTGTTCTAAAAAGTTTGTTTATAATATATAATAAAAAAAAATTCAGCGTTTTAAATTATTGACCACTTTCAACAAATAAATGTATTTTCGTTCCTTAAAGTGCCAATTACTGGCCCCTTTACCTTAGTGTCCGACAGGGATCTCTCTGGCACCAACAGAAATGAGAACCCGGCTAAAATCTAGAATGGGGAACCAATGACTTGGTCGAAATCAACCCAAACAATACCTTAACTCTCGACTGAGTTGAAATAACTTAAATAGATTTCAGATAGATGATCCTCTGATCATTCATACTAGCAAATAATAATAGTAGCCGTCCTCTACCCGCACGGGATATGCCTTTGGGTGTTTATGAGGTAGTATTTTTTTTACATTCAGGAATTTACCAGTCAGGCCCAGACACATACGTTTGGTGACTGATTACTGGGCCCGAGAATCATGTGCCCTGAGTAGTCGGTGTGAACCAAGAATTACGGCCTTCTGCATTCGTCCGGCTAATATTTCTGCCATATTACGGCAAGCCGGTATGATTTTTAAGTATAAGAGCAGTGTGTCCATCATTCCAGCAAGGACCCCTATTGCCAAAACCATCATTTTATTTAATAGAATGGTTTGAGTAAAACCTGCGGAACTCAAAGAGTAGGTCTCGATATTTGGTCCGTTTTTTTTTCTTCTTTTCGGACGCCAGGAGTTGAAAACTCAATGATGAAAATCGTCGTACTTTGATGGTCGAGGAGGACTACATCAGGCTTATTGGATTGTATTTGCCTGAGGGTGGGGAATGAGTAGTTCCAATAGATTCGGCACTTCTCATTCTCCACAATGGACTCAATATCCTCTGGAGCATAAGACAACACCGGTATATCGTCTGGACCGTACGAGTGTCGTGGATGGTAGTACAACACTCGTAGGGCCGCGTTATGCCTGTGGATATAGGCTGAGGCCGCATAAGCTGGACAGGCTGACAGCAAATGCATTATGGTCTCAGCTGCCCCACGACACGCTCTGCATCTAGTGCCAGGGATCTTTATACCCATCACGCGACTACGGTAGATGAGGGTGTTGAAGACACCATCCTGGCAGGCCATTATGAATCCCTTGGTTTCCGACTTTAGCCCACTTGACCATGCATTGGCTTATACTTATGTAGCTGCAGAAGATTCTCACTTTCCGCAGCTTCAAGTGGGCTTTTTGCTGAACGGGTTCCAACTCGGTGACAGTTTGGGTTCGTCCGTTTTGCGAGAGTGAGATAAAAACCTTAAATTCTGTGAGGTATTATTTTAATTTTTTGACAATAGAGCCCAGTCTTTCAATATTTTTGATATCATCAACGATTCCGGTCGGTCGTATCATAAGTGGCAAAACGCTTAAAAGTAGCTTTTGCTATATTTTGTATTGGAACGAGATGCTACTAGACCCTTCTTTGTTTTGTTTATATACCTGTGCACATTCAAAGGCTTTAGGAGCTCGGTCATTTGCCTTTCGAGTTATAACCTGCTTATAATTCAATAAAGAACATTTATTATTATAATAATTAATTGAATTCAATTTTAATATTAATCCAAAACCAAAAAGCTTTGTCTATAAGTTTTTATAACTTCTGACAATAAAGTATATTTTGACTTTGACTTTATGATTCTCTACTTATATGAAAGAGCAAGAAAGCAATAATATAAAATTCTTACCTTACTGATGGGTATCAAGAAGTTGAGTTGGTATGAAAGTATCACCCTTGTCAAAAGTACAACAAAGCAAACTACGGCAGCATTTTCAAAATCGGTAATTTGAACTTCACACGGCCTGAACTCCACCCTCCAACCAATTGTCGAATTAGGGGGCGGCGGTTTGAATCGCATCGTCTGCCAGTTGGTGGATTGAATATTCTGCGGTAAAATTAAAGTTATTACAATCAACGATCTATTATCTTAACTAACCTCAAAGTGATCGGTGTCTTCCTCGTCATTCTGATGGACCTTCTCCGAAAACAGCGAAACTGTATCTCTGATGAACAAATGAGCGATATGTCCAGCCAATAAATGATCGATTCCATTATCGACTAGCTTCTTGTAGTCTTCCTGGTTGTACAAGAGAGGTATGTCATTGTACTTTTCGCCTTGTGGTGAGAGGTAGGAGTCTATAGAGTCGTACCGAGATTTTTTTATGACGAATTTGTTTTCTTTCAACGGTTTGAGACCCCTTTCTTCTTCAGTGCGACAATCCACGGAGCCTGAAATTATGTTCCAGCGGCAATCAACGTCTGTTAGAAATCCACGATGAATTGGGGAGGCTGCGGTAAATGCTAGCTAGAGAAATCATTTCAGATCAGTTAGTCATGCGGTTGTATGCCTTTTTTTACAGTGTGCCAGTATTAATAGACCGAAAACGTATTGTTCGAGTGATTATGTTGGGGTTAAAAATGGTTTTCTCTTTGTAGACATAAGCAACCGGCTCAATCATACTTCTACGGGTGAATTAGGGTGTGTACATTGTGTTAGTTTAGAGAAGGAAGAATTTTGAGTGTTTTTCCTCGGTAGAAATGTGTCCCAAAAAATGCAAGTTATCACTCAAAAATAGGCCCATAACTCCGAAATGAGTTGAGACCGCCAAAAATTCCATTAGGATTTTTTGTTCAGGAGGCCAAACTATGTAAGTAAAAAAATTGTTGATAGCTTGTGGCTATTAGTTAAAGCAATTTTACCACATGAATTGATAATGGACCCTTTTTGAAGCTCTATAGAATGTACGCAAATTTACAGCCTCCTACCAACACGCACCGTCGTTTTTTTATGAATTATAAAAAAGGCTGATGCTATGTTCAGTGCGTAGGCGTGGACACATTTGGTAAAATGCCGGCAGAGATCGCTACCTACTTAGGCCTACCCAACCTAGAACGTTACACAGGTCCGTTTTAGACGAATCTCGGCAACGTTTCTAACATATTCAGGCGAAGGTATAACCAACATAAAACGTCTTGGAGGCTGACAACTTGTAACCGATGCCGTCTCCGTCATCTTCATGCACTTTGCGATCTACGAGTGTTACTCTCAACAGCCAGGTACCAGCAACTAGCTACTCTGGACCGGCTATTCTGACTCATTTGCAGAATGTAACAAATTGTGTTTTCAACATTATTATTAATAATAATTAGTGGATTTTCATCGACAGTTTTGTATGTTGAAATAAAATATTAGTTTTCAATGTAATTTTTGAATCTATATGCGGTAGAGAAAGACTAATATTCCTAATTCATGCGTAAATAAGTGCCTTTCCCGCGTTCGTTCGGGATAATGGCAGTCGCGTGCGGGAAAGTATCACTTTCCGGACTTGTTAAGAAAATTACTATTTCAATGACAGAACGTAAACTAACACAACAAAATTGTGATTTTTCCAGCTGATTTTTCTTAGATAGGGTTATCATGGCAGTTTCATCTGACAGATCAAAACCTACTCGGACTGGCGGGTTTTTAACTACTGAAAAAATGAGTTTTTAAAAATTTTCTTTCAAACAAAAAATTAATCGATTATTTAGCTTGGTACATTTTCGTTAGCACCATTTCAGTTGCGTGGTCAGAATTTTTTTTAAATTTGTTTCACAGTACAGAAAATTATTGTTTGTGGGATAAATGAGATAATTGCCGAACAATTGCTACAATTTGCCAATATATTAACTGCCCTAGACAAAATTTGTTTGCACAAAACATTTTCCAAAAAATGTTTTGTTGAACTTGGATGTGCATCATTCAACAAAGTTCAAGCCCATACAAAATAGTCCCTCTTTACAAACTTGTATCATGAACATCAATTTCTTTTTCCTTTTATCATTTTTTATTTCAAGTATCTGCAGAGTCAATTCATGTTTTTGAAAAGACAATGCAAAACAACATTCCACTTCAAAACTTCACTCATCATTTATCTCACTGACAAATTTCAGATATAACTATAGTTTCGACAGGCGTGATTGATGTAACATTTTATGATAAGGCATAAGTGACACCATCATATTACTATTTCAAACATCAATCTACTGTTTCATCACTTCTAGAAATAATATGAAACAATTAGGGAGGATTGAGACTACACTGTGGCCACTAATTAAGTTCAATTTTGTCACACATTATATAGATTTCGAAAAAACTAGGACGTATTTCAAATGAACACTTACCATAACTGGGCAGAGGGGTGTCAACTGGTCATACAATGTTCTGGCTTCCTGAATGTTGCAAGCCTGAAATGTGAGTTGTAAACAACAACAGCCCATTCCAAAACCCATGGCATCCATGTAGACATGATCAGGCAACGCTGCCTTACTGTATTTGTGGGAATCATCCACTGGTATTTTGGTGTATTTATCCCTGAATACTGAGAGAAAAATACGTAAACTGCTGGACTGGTTGTGTTTATACAGAATGAGTGAATTGTGTATTTGTCATGAATAACTGGTAAACCAAATCAAATATAATCAAAATGAGCTTGAATACTTGAGAAACTAAGCTCTTATGAATTGAAACTATTCATATTGATAATCAGCCCTATGCTGTATTACTTCCGTTAAAACTAACGTCACCGTTATTCGCCATTTGCTTTATTTTGCTATTACCAATCATAGCATAGGGCTGATTGTTGAATTCCCTTCATTACATCCATTTCTAAAAAGTGGAATATGATGCAAATATATGACTGAAAACAAACCTGTTTGGAACCACTAGTTTTAATTTATTTTTCATTGCTAAATATGGTTGTTTGGTGTTTGCACAAAACACCAAAGTTTCAGAATATTCAGAAAACAACTGCCCCATAATTTTCCAGAGTTCCAAAGGATCATTGAAGTGAATGATATTTGTTTTTTTTTTCCTTTTTTCCGCCAACCGGCTACATTATGAGCAACCCTCGGATATCTTCGAGAGACTTGGGCAACGAGGCCCTTATCTTTTAACGTGTGATGCCACGCACAAAACGGTTGACCTTGCTGAAATTTGAGCCCACGCCCTTACAGCTGAAAAGCGAACACTCTAACCATTACGACTACCCCAGCACACTTGATTGATTGACTACTTTCCTTATTAATACCATGACAGACATTGAACTACATTTGATAATGTTTCTTAATGAGGACACTATTGGAAGTACTTCTTGTAATGCTTCAATAGGGCATGTTGACCACCTGTATACCGGTTTTGAGGTTGTTGCCTTTCATAAGTGCTCAAACTTTTTCACAGGTGCATACACAGCATCCGGAGAAATTGAATGAAATAGGCTGGCATTTACGATAACCAACTGGTGGATTCTTTTATCCAATTTTATTCATTCCATTCAATCAATTTATTTATTTTGAAAAATTTGTTACTTACATGTTATAACAATAACAATATACATGCATTGCATTGGTACTGAAATTAAATCAAATAATTGAAGTTGATATACAGTGTGTCCACTTAAGTTCGTAGCAAATGGGAAACTTTTTTATAATTGATTTTACCGAAAAAAGTTATTACTTATAAAAATTCCTGCATTATCTAAAACACAACCATCAGATATACATTTTATTCAGTCGTATACGAGGTTTCTTGAAAACTATGTATTCCATTAAAACTGGAAACTACGTTCATATTTTCATGCAGAATTTTTTATGAACAATAACTTAACAAAAAATCATTGTAGATATACGTGACTGAATATTTCAACTTAGTTTTTAATTCTAAATAACTTATTTCTATAAAAATTTCTGGATCACAAACAAATAATTTAGATTTAGAAAAAACGTTTTGACCCAGGATGCTATCTGTCATCTGACTAATAATATTATATACCAACATCTTGATAATCAAAATTCAGCTACGGCTATTTTTTTGGATCTAGCTAATGCTTTTGATACAGTTGATCATAAACGACTATTAATAAAATTATCGAATATTGGATCAAAAATAAAGGTAATTACCTACTTTATTCTAGCATGGAATTCATAGTTTTCGAAAAACTTCGTATACGACTGATTTTTTTTACATCTGATGATTGTTTTTCAGGTTTTAGATCATGCAGAACTTTTTATAACTTTTTCCCGTTAAATCAATATTAAAAAAGTTTCCCATATGCTGCGAACTTAAGTGGACACTCTGTATATACAATTAGACCAATAATTTACTAATCAACATAATTTGCTGATCTCGGAACTGAAATATATTTTTAATTCCCAGACATTTCAAATTAGTGTTGATAGGACTTTGTTTATCATTTTATTAACGAATGGAAGACATTTCATATGCAAATTGCAAATTAACTTTGTGACTCATAAATTTAAATTGTGTATAATTAGAAATAAGAATTAATTTATTTATACTGCAATA
The DNA here is from genome assembly GCA_958502065.1 of Chrysolina americana. Lineage (NCBI taxonomy): Eukaryota > Metazoa > Arthropoda > Insecta > Coleoptera > Chrysomelidae > Chrysolina > Chrysolina americana. Next base: position 101,779,085 of record OY293410.1, on the reverse strand, counting down.
TAAATAGACGCAAGTCCTTTCACGTGCTTACAGTTAAAAATACAAGATCAGTTGAGATTTAAAATATCACAAGTAGTAATGTAATTGTCAACTATGAGTTCATACTCATTGAATTGATAATTTCAGTATCTATGACCTTCTCAAATTTCAAAATTATGTGCTTAAAATATTAGATAGTGCGTGCTGCAAACATCACGTTTTATTTATGTACTAATTATAAAAATATCAGATGAATAAAAAACGAATGAAAGATTGAATCTTCAAATGATAAACTTATCATTGCATTTAGCAATTTGTACGTGTTTATGTTACAACATGTAGATAAATGAAATCATTCACTCAATGCCTTTCAATTTACAATTGGAAAAATATGTGAGGGACTTTGTTTTTTTTAACAAATGAGAAAGTTACATGGCAACGATTACTTGGCTGAATCACCCTGTATACAAACTTTTCCAAGGCCTCTGACAAAGTATGCAATGAATTCTTGTTCCATAAATGTGAATTTAGTACTGAAGTGGTCATATATACTTCTTCCGTGTCATCTATGGTACCCCAAGGTTCTCACTTGGGCCCACTTTTGTTCAATTTATAGTTAGAATTTAAAACATACCGAACATTCAAAAAATGTATTTCTTGCCCGGAGTGGGAAAAATACCGTGTTTTCACAAGTTAATCCTCTCACAATTCAAATTGCCAAAAATGCCAAAAATGATCGACTTACTTGGTAAATTTATGGCTACTTTCTCTCCTCTTCGTTCCCTAATATTTCGCGATAGGGTCTTGAACCTTGGATGACCAGGAAATATTGCTTCATCTGGGAAAAAAAGTGACCTTGTGGCTCCTTCGTTCGGAGTTGGTTTTGTAGGCGGGTCTGAGAAATCTTCACATCCTAACCTGTAAAAATCGATATAGAAAAATAAGCAATGTTGAAAGTTCATGTTCTTGAGATCTTTTGGGTTGAATGACCTCACTGAGGTATAAATATGAGATTATAGCCAAGGTGCACGCAAATATATATCAATGAATATACAGAAGGTATTGTTCAGTTGGCTGGGACACTGACAACTGTAATGTCCAACCTACCCTAGCACTGATGAGAGGAAAGAACCTCGAAACATATCTGCAGATGGTCATTCCCAGCCAAAAGTTATTTGATTACAAGAAGCCTTGTATAATAATAATAAATCTCCTTTATTCGAGTAGAACGGGAGGAGTGTCAGCAATTTGCCGTTTTTCAATTTGACCCTGTCAATTGTAGTTCAACGTTCGTCAAGGTTTTAACTAGAAATTTGACTCATATTTTCTACGTTGTGGAAATATATTTGAAGAGGAAGGCTCTTTCAACATAGTCGAAAATATTCATTTAAATTTGATAAATATTGCACCCCTGTGAAGCCAGGACTGGATGCTAGTATGTTGATTATTTAACCAACCTTTGTATTTAATTTTTTCATAATTCAATTCAATTTGAATTTAAATCAACAATTTGAAAACAATTTTTAAATATCATTCACCTTGAGAATGAAATCAGATTCTACATGAACATCTTTACGATCAAATATTGAATATGGGAATACGAAACTTTTTTGTGTTCAAATAAAGTGTTGTTCTGAAAATGACTTGCACTATTGATGAATTGAGTCTATTAGTAATCACAATAATGACACAGTATCTGCAAGTTCATATAATATGGATCGCATGAATTTGATATTTTCAAGTACTATGATGTCATGATTTCCAGGTACCTATGTTTGTGCAATATCATCGGCGAATTTTTTTTGATGGTTCAAGTATTTTATTATTAGAACACTCATTTCTTAGGTAATCTATGGAAATATAGGCCAACCAATTTTTTCCCACCTAGATACGCAAATAACCTATTTTGCCTTTTGAATTAAGTGACATTTTGAACATATTTACCACCTCTTTAGTGGGACGTTTTTTTTGGTATTAGGATAACTTTTGTAATTTTGAGTCAATTAGGAAAAGTTCCGGATTTGATGCCATCATTTATGAGCTTTGTTAGGGGTGAGATTATAATGCATTGATCTGATTTTATTGGAAAAATATTCAACTCATAATTTTATTTTTCATTTTGTTTATTATATTCCTAGTTTCATTCAAATTTTCCTGTACTCAAAACTTGGCCGATAATTAAAATTTTCTGACGATGAAGAATATACATATTGTCCCATAGTATGATATACAGAGTGGACCATCAAAAACGAAACAGTGACTCTGTAGGTTGGCAGAACCGAATTATATAAAAACGCTCGGACACGTCAACTACATTTTCGAAGGGGACATCGTTCGCGGTGAAATTCACCCGAAATGTATTTCATCTCTCGGAGCTGTTACCGCTACCCCTAAATTTTTAAATGGCAACATATGGTACGTGATACCTCATATGAAATGTATTTTCCTTTTAATATCAAACAACAAAAAATTAATAACTTATATTTTGAGTTTCAAGTTGTTAAAATGGGAAAATTGTGAAATATGAAAATATTTCCGAAACATTAAAAAAAAAGTATCACTTGAATTCTTCTGCAAACCCAATTTCCTTTGAAAAATAAAATTCCAAGAATCAGTTTGATAATCAAAGAAAAATTGATGCACAGAAGTGAAGGGTGGAATATTTTGTTCAAGTATTTATTTTCGAAACATTAATTAGACTCTAATTCACTGTCTTCAAAGTCAAACGATTTATAAATCTCCACTGATTTAAAAATCAAAACTGATTAGAGTATTGTTACGTTTTTGCTAAATAATAGGTCGAGCACACTACTAAACTGTTTATTTTCTAACTTTACTATAAACAAACATACAACACTTCACTGAATAATAAAACACTTAGATCTATACAACAATACAGCTAGCTAAATATTCCAAACACTTCTATACTTCTTCAAAAACTGCTTATTATCACTTCTTCCTAATCTTCTTAATCCTTAATCTTCTTCTTAAAAACTTCTCCATTCCAGTCAAATGTCTCGCGTTTATATAGGTACTCAAGTGTAACCAGAATCTTCGCGATGCGACGGTTCGGTTATCCCGAATATTCATTACCGGCAATTATCTGCCTTTTTCTAGGAAACCATATCGACAATACGCGTGCAAATGTATCCAATGGCGTAGCTAGAGAATTTTTTATCAATCTCGTAACAGTATATTTGAAGTGTTGACAAGGTACTATTGACGATGAAAAATTACACAATCGGTAAAATAGACAATAGTTATTTATTGTAAGAGCATTTTAACCACCCAAGAATGTTTAAACGCGAGAGTGCAGCTTCATTTTTAATTTTATTTTCTTTATCTTTTAATTTTATAATTTTTTTTATTTACATCTTTGAGGACACCAAAAATTGCAAATATTATAATCTTGAAACAATACTTAAATTAAATGTGTAATAACAACATTCATTAATGAATAGGTAAAAACATATTGCGAGCTACGCCACCCCTCGCTCGGACAAGTCTCTCGAAGACTTCTGAGGGTTGGTTGTGAGGTTAAAGCTGGTTGATAGATATAACAATGAAGACAAGCGTATGTTGTGTTGTTATAACATTTGAAATCACATTCCAATAAATCAGATAACAATTATGGCCTAGACACTTGATATTCATCTTGTAAAATGATGAAAAGGTTATTTCTAAAGGATACATTCATTAATATTGCAGTTATCATGGAAAGGTACGTCAGGTGACCTCATTGGACATTCGATTTTGTGCCTCGTTTTAATTCATCTACCAGGAAAGAATAAAGAACTGTTCTAGAATCGAATTGTGTTTTACACACGTTTTTGTGAACATTTTCATCACAAATCTACCAAAATGTGTGAAATCCAACTGCTGGGCTTAAATAAGTACTTTCACAAAAAATGTAATGCCCTTCAGGGGAGTCAAAGTTAGATTGGGCGAAATGAAGTCAGAACATTTCAAGTAGTAGCTCAAATTCAACAGTTGAGAAAAAACAGGCTTCAACAAATGTGAAAACTACCTTCCTTTTTAGAATTGCAATCTGTCAACCACCAATTGAAGACATTTCATCCTAAAAAACTTAACTCAAAGGTAAGTGATGGCATGAATAAAAAAAAACTGAACAATCGAATCCAAAAGAGTTTATTATTTCAACAGAAATAAGTCATCCAGTTTGAGGTTATCTCTCAAGCACTGATACACAGAATTTTATGAAGAGCAACATTAACTGCCTTTGATTTCAAATAGTGTTGAATACTCTTCAAACAATGTTCATCCTATTCCTTAATGCCATATCCATGCTATGTCCATGTATCTATTTCCATGGAAATGAGCTCAATACCAATATATTCAAAAGGCAAGTATTTTATTGATTTGAATGCAAATAAACAAGTACGTTTCGTATGTCCCTAAACTAAATCACTGAACTCATTAAGAGAGCTAAAAACTAACAGAAATGTAACCAAACAGACTAACCTTGGGAAACTTGTAATGCTCATTACTTTTTCATCTGGCATCAACAACTCCGTAACCTCTTCCCTTCTATGCTTCATATTTGCCTCTACTATATTGAAATGTGCTAGAAGTCCACCATAAGGCTTTCCTGGGGTCCCTTCAATCATGTAGGCTGCATATTCTGGTCTCCAAAGGGACTTGACCCCATTAGGATCTGCTAATTCTTTTTGGTTTAGTATTAAAAGCAGCTCATGTCCTCGCAAACTCGCTTTTGCCTGCTTTTTGTCGTCGAAAAACTTAACTATAATGTACTCTACCTCATCACCCCATTTAAGAACGTCGCCTTCTCGGTCTCTTAACCTCTTGTATAAATTTATGAACTGAATTATACCATGTTCTCTAACGTGTTGTGCAAGCTTCTTCGTTTCTTCCCATGAAAGAGGACTACCCTCTGTTAAAAGGCCCATTTCAATTCACAGATTTCAGGATTTAAAAATAAAAAACGTCACTTTACTCTGTCTAATAAAAGACTTATGTGAGTTTTGGTATGGATCGTATAAACTAAAAATTGCGCAACTTAGATAAGAATATATCACACTCATTCATTAATGACTACACAAGATTTTTATCATAACTCTTGACGTCTTCACAAATTTATAAGCAAAACCGGTTAGTGTTGTCAATCTGCAATCATCACTAGTCAAAGTCAAAAGTCACCACTGTCAACAGTCAAATGTCAAAATTCAGATTTGAAAGATGACAAAGTTTAAAACACCATTAAAACACGAAAACAAGAAGAAGACCGAGTTGAACACGACTAAGGTAGGTGTTACATGCATCCGTTATCCGACGACACGATAATCCGATAATGTTACCTCCGAGTTCCTATTGGTTAATTTCAAATAATCAACCAATAGTAACATTTTCGGATCATCGGATAAAGGATGTATGTAACGCCAGCCTTACACGAGTGTTACGAACGCGTACTACTGTGGTGTGGATAAATCAAATAAAGTAGGTAATATACTTTGTCAGAAAATGTCGTTTCTCATGGACAACTCATATATCAAAAAGAAGATGGAAAGTAGACTATAGTTTTTTCTCAGGTCAGATAGGTCTGTTCAATCTTCTTTCATTTTATACGTTATTCATGTTAGTTGAAAATATAGGTTACAGCGTCGAAACCTATAGACCGAAACTCCAACATATTCTTTTTTTCAAGAAAGAATGTCTAAAGGCCGATTCAGATACATGCGTGCCCATGCAAGGTTTTTGAAGCACGGGTGGTTTGAACGCCTTTTACTTACGATTCTATGACAAGAACATATTTTATTTGGTATTGTAATAATATTCAAATAATGCCGATGTATTTTTCACTGTATCTTTCATCTCATGCATGCTTGTTCACCGGTGTACACTCTCTCACTCACGCACTCACTCACTCACTCATTATCTCACTCTCTCACTCACTCACCCACTCATCCACTCACCCACTCACCCACTCACCCAATCACCCAAACACCCAATCACCCAATCACCCATTCACCCATTCATTCAGTCATTCGTTTATTCGTTCATTCGTTCATTCGTTCATTCGTTCATTCGTTCATTCGTTCATTCGTTCATTCGTTCATTCGTTCATTCGTTCATTCGTTCATTCGTTCATTCGTTCATTCGTTCATTCGTTCATTCGTTCATTCGTTCATTGGTTCATTCGTTAATTCGTTAATTCGTTAATTCGTTAATTCGTTCATTCGTTCATTCGCTCATTCGTTCATTCGTTCATTCGTTCATTCGTTCATTCGTTCCTTCGTACATTCGTACATTCGTTCATTCGTTCATTCGTTCATTCGTTCATTCGTTCATTCGTTCATTCGTTCATTCGTTAATTCGTTAATTCGTTAATTCGTTAATTCGTTAATTCGTTAATTCGTTAATTCGTTAATTCGTTGATTCGTTGATTCGTTGATTCGTTAATTCGTTAATTCTTTAATTCGTTAATTCATGCATTCATTCATTCATTCATTCATTCATTCATTCATTCATTCATTCATTCATTCATTCATTCATTCATTCATTCATTCATTCATTCATTCATTCATTCATTCATTCATTCATTCATTCATTCATTCATTCATTCATTCATTCATTCATTCATTCATTCATTCATTCATTCATTCATTCATTCATTCATTCATTCATTCATTCATTCATTCATTCATTCATTCATTCATTCATTCATTCATTCATTCATTCATTCATTCATTCATTCATTCATTCATTCATTCATTCATTCATTCATTCATTCATTCATTCATTCATTCATTCATTCATTCATTCATTCATTCATTCATTCATTCATTCATTCATTCATTCATTCATTCATTCATTCATTCATTCATTCATTCATTCATTCATTCATTCATTCATTCATTCATTCATTCATTCATTCATTCATTCATTCATTCATTCATTCATTCATTCATTCATTCATTCATTCATTCATTCATTCATTCATTCATTCATTCATTCATTCATTCATTCATTCATTCATTCATTCATTCATTCATTCATTCATTCATTCATTCATTCATTCATTCATTCATTCATTCATTCATTCATTCATTCATTCATTCATTCATTCATTCATTCATTCATTCATTCATTCATTCATTCATTCATTCATTCATTCATTCATTCATTCATTCATTGATTCATTGATTCATTGATTTATTTATTTATTTATTTATTTATTTATTTATTTATTTATTTATTTATTTATTTATTTATTTATTTATTTATTTATTTATTTATTTATTTATTTATTTATTTATTTATTTATTTATTTATTTATTTATTTATTTTTTAATTTATTTATTTGTACTGGACGTGTTCAGTGGAGCGAAACTTTGGACGGGAGTTGGATGATTGCTCCGACGATAATTGCTTCTCTTTTATTTTTTTTAATGCGCACAATCCATCCGAAATAGTGCTTTTGTTTGTTTGCGTTTCCCTATAGCTGAAAGTGACTGTGCCACCAAAAGTTAGCAGTAGTAGTATATAATAGTATCTATGGGGAGGCTATTATAGCCAAGCAAGTAAGCCCTCATGGGCTTTTTTCGCCATTCCCTCTGCTCTCCTCATGCATGATGTTCTGCCTACCTTTGGATTCCACCTGCTGCCCTCAAAGTCCATAGGTGTGTTTAGTGTTTAGCTTTTTTTCTAGAGGAAGCGAGCTCCTTCATCCTCCTCCCCAAACCCTAGTAACACTGGGTGGTACGGCGGCCGATTTCATCACCGGCTACCAGACCCACAGTATCCGATCCGAGGCCCCTCCTCGGCTTAATTGGAGACTAGTTCTCCACTCGCTGCGAGTTCCTTTCATTTTCCTCCTCGTCAAAGTCCTGATAGCTGGTGTTCATAATCGGGTGGTGAGGCGGCCGCGGGCGGTTCATTCACCGGCCAGCAGTCCCACAGCACCCCTACTGAGGCTCTTCCTCGAACAGTCTCCTCGTGAAAACTCTTAGGGCTCTTTCTCAACCGACCAGAGAGGCGACCACAGGTGATTCATTAACTAAAGATATTAAGATTTTAACATCGATTAAATCACTCATTTTGGTTATAACTATGCTCACCACTGCTCCGAGGTTGATAACGACAAAAATCCGCTGAGTGTGTAGACATGCATCAAATCACGTACGCCACTACATGGACGGCGACGGTAAAATTGCCATCGGAGTAGTGACAGCAGGCGGATGCATATCGACCGCCAACCGCATAAATGCTGCTCGTGTGAAGGCTTTCATTTAATTCTTGTAACTACTGTCCGAACGACGGTGACGGTAAATCACCACCAGCGTTATGCTACCAGTCTCTCAGCACCTTGAGATCTGCCGCTCCCTGAGATATGCTGCTTTCTAAGATTTGCAGCTCAATAGGTACTTTAACTTCGAGCTAAATTTAACTCATGGTTAGAATGTGAGTCGATTCCTTCATTTAGCAAATGTCATATTCATTCTAACCACGAGTCAAATTTAATCGGGAGTCAAAGTACGCTAACCCGACATTGATAAACTGGCCCTAAGGCTGTCCTTTGGGTACACTCATACAAGTGTTTATGAGGAATTTAATTATTACTATTATATTAAATACTCGATAATAATGGAATCTCCTGTAATATTAAGTTTCTGCAAATGAGTGTTCGCAGTACCTCTATATGTATTCATTAAAACGTGAATGCCGATACTGACTGACTGCATAATTCGCGGAGAAACTAGAGAGTTGTGTTCAGACTTTTTTTGCATACAAAAACATATGGTATATAATATAATATGATAAAAATCTGAAATGATGGGGAAATAGCATAATTTATATGCACATTAGAAAGGATAATAGGTTCTAATGAGCTAAAATTAAACTTGATCTAGGCATGAAAAATAGCTGTATGTTTTTCAACAAGAGATGAAAATACTGTTTTTTTCGTGAGGTGATAGTTTGTCCACGAGCAAAGTGGAGCGGGGCGAGTTTGGCAATCTCACGAACGAAAAAAACGTATTTTATCTCGAGTGAGTATGATATGCTATTTTTTCGACGATAGATGTTGTTTATAAAATACCGGAATTTCGCTACAAAAAATAAATTTCTTATTGCAACGTATGCCTGGGTTTGGGCGATATTTATACTGATATTTATTGTATTCGGAATACCATAAAATCGAAATGAACTTTTTTGGATTTTGGATTGGAGAATAAGGAGTGCCGAATCTATTGGCCCACCCTCGGGCAAATACAAGCCAATAAGCCTGTTGTAGTCCTCCTCGACCAATAGACGTAGGCGCTTTCGTGATTGAGTTCTCAGCTTCTGGCGCAACAAACATCGTCCGAAAAGAGGAGAAAAAACGGAATAAATATTTGAACTACGTTAGGCTTTACCCAAACCATTCTGTTGAAATAGTGCTCGAAACTAAAAATAATTTCGGCTTGCCGTAATATGGCAGAAATCTAAGCCGGACGAATGTAGAAGGCCGTCATCCTTGCTTCAATCTGCCTGCTCAGGGAACATGACTCTCGGAACCCAATAATCATTTACATGGTTACCGGGCAAGTGATCCAGCGCGCCCTCCGGAAGTTTCACAGCTCTGGAGACAGGGCCTGACTAGGAAATTCCAAACGGATAAAAAAATACTCTCTAATAAACACTCATAGAATGTACCCAAAGGCATAGCCTGTGCGGGTACAGAACGGCTATTATTATCATTTGTCAAGGCGCTCTGTGGAAACTTACTGATTTTTGGTGGCGTATTCACTTTTCAGCGCTAGAAAAACCCGGAAAACCTTCAGCACCACCCCGGGTGTTCGGTGCGCACTCAAGGCACGCACCAGACTTCAGGATTGGCATCCAGGCAAATCACATCACAGTTGTTTATTCAAACGAGGCATGTGGTCGAGAAAATTTTTCTCATACTCAGGATTCGAACCTGGACAAGTGTTAGGGCGGCATCCAACCGTTTAGCTACCGACCACTATATTCAAGTCAGCTATCAAGCAATGAGCTAGTCAATTATCAAGTCAGTATCAGCCAAAACAGGTCGTTACAAATTAAGTCTCAATAGAAATTGGACAACAGTTATCTTCTTCATCCTGTATTTCATCACATGCTCATAAAACGTTTTGTACTAAGTACTCGTAACAGAAGGACTGTGCCTTCGGTCTCTGTTCTCTAACAACACTTGCAAAGATACAGTTTCTTGAATTGAAATAACAATAATTATCAAAGTTTTTACGTTTATCTAACATACCCAGAACCAAACATGAGTGAGAGCATTAGAAATGGATTTGACCGCATTGAATAATACTTTAATAAATACATCTAAGTTTCTCTTTCGAATAGGTATATGAGTTATAAATAAAAAAATCAGTGATTAGCTTATAAAACGGAACTGCATAAAAAAGAAATACATATAATCTATTTGTGACTTTGCCTTCTTATTAGGATTTCGAACTGGATATATTTTTACGTATTTTGTTGGTTCTAATGCGATGATTAGTATGCATGTGAACAGGACCGCCCCAAGGCATGCGACCGCATATGTACATTTTATTTCACGCACCTTTTTAAGGTTGTTACTGAAAATTGACATATACAGGGCTCTTCAATCTCCCTATTGCCATTATCCATTGCACTATGGAAAGCTCGTGGATACAACTGCGGCACCCCCGGCAACCCGAGGCATAAGGTCACTCATTTGTTGTACATGAATGATTTCAAACTAAATGCCTAGGGTAAAAAGGATCTGAATCAGTCCTTGAGGATGGTGGAGGAGTACACGCATATTATAGAAATGAAGTTCGGGATCGACAAATGTGTCACGGTTCATCTCAAACCAGGACGATACTCTCGTAGACAGAAGTATCCTCTATTATTTTGATGCTGGAGAGACGTATATTTACTTAGGGGTGGATCAAAGTGAAAAAACTCTCGCCGTGGCAAATATTTGCAACTAATTTTCTTCAGGAGTTGAGATCCACTTCTTTGCTCTGTTTGTGACCATGGAAAGCAGGGTTGAAGCATTAAATTTTAAGGCAGCAGCCCGTAAAGCCGATGAACTTCGTCTTGTATTCGACTCTGAACGAGGTGACTCAAACTATACAGAGTGGGTCATTGAAAACGAAACAGCGGCTCTGTAGGTCGGCAGAACGTCACTAGGAGCTGTGACTGCCACCCCTAAATTTTTAAATAGAAACATAAGGCATGTGATACGTCATTTGAAAGGTATTTTCCTTCCTAATATCAAACAATTAAAATTCATCAATTCTATCGATTCGTTTTCGATATATAGGAACTTGAAGTTGGGAAATCATTTTTTATTCACTCAATCAATAAAATTTAGCTCTTGGTAACAATGCAATTGTTTAATAGTTATTTATGCAACAAGTGCAAAAAGTAAATTGTCCGACGAGGCCGTTAGGCCGAGTTGGACAACACGTCGAGTGCAATAAACATTTTTTGCACGAGTTGCATACAATAATTTTTCTATTTCATGCAAAAAGCAAAAAATTATTTATTTAGGTGCGGCACTAGATGAAGGAAAATGTTATGTTTATCATGATGACAGCACGTTGAAGTAGAATGACAGATGAGTGCAATAAAAACTTTATTGCACTAGTGCAATAAAGAGCTTCTTTTTCCACTGAATATAGTTCAATAAAGTTTTGCTTTTTGCATGAATGTAGAAAAAGATAATTATCATCGTCAAGGAATTTAATGATCCAACTGTTTACCAATAAATAACATGCAATTCCATTTAAAATTTTTATTTTATCCTCATTTACTTGAACGAAAAAATGTGAAGGTTCTTAAGAATCGATAAAAAGATGTTTCTCGAATTCGACTCAAATACGAATACATCAAAAACATGTATGAGATAATTTTTTAGCCAAATCTCAATTAGTGGACGTCTATTAGTGTCAAACTGATCTTTGATTGAACAACATCAGAGTCAATTATTTGACAAAAACTGCTGAATATCTTTCCTCAATAATGGTGTAGGTATACGATCGCGGAAAGAGTTGAAATGATAACAGTTAAAAAAAAAATGTTGAGTGTGATAACCGTTTAGCTAATGTGTTCAATGAATCACATCCACATGAACTTGTTGCTAGAAAATACGATCAAGAATTAGTGCAAACATTTCGTCAAACTGGATCAGTAGCCAACAAGACACGAGACGCAGAACATGAATTTCCGTTGGGAAATTAACCTGTTGGAGTTGCAGTTTGAGGACAATAAGTTCTAGTATCGGCCATATCGTGAAACATCATAAAATCCTCCCCTACTTGGTACACCAAATAAATGAAGATGATTTCGATAGGCGACAGGAATTTTGTGAAATTATGACTACGAGAATAGATGCTGATGAGAATTTCCTTTTTTGAATTCGACTGTGAATGTCATAACTGTCGTGTTCCACGAAGTCCATACTCAAATTACTACCCAAAAACCCAATGTTTGGGCAGGTATTTTCGGGGATCGTTTGATTGGATCAGTATTTCTCGACGGTAACCTGACAGGTGAAACATATTTGGAATTATTGAAGGAATTTATAGAATATTTGCCGAGAATATTTGAATATTCACAGAGTGTTCTCACAATGCGTTACAAATATTCTAGGTATGTTCTATGAACATTTGGAATGGACTGTTTTGAATATTCTGAGAATATTTTCTGGTATTTTCTATAAACGTTCAAATCAAATCAAATCAAAATATACTTTATTGTCGAAAAAAACTAGTTTTGTTGACAAAGTAAAAAATGAACAGTACAAACATAAAATATAGATAAAATGCACATAAACATGTAAAATAAAAATAAAAGAAAAAAAAAAAAAACACAAGGAAAAGACAGGTCACATTTTTCAGTGAAAGTTGTCATTGTAAAATTCTTGCAAACTATAATAGGGTCTGCTAATGAGTAGTTTCTTAATGTATTTTCTAAAGCTTTCAATACTATCGTTGCTCTCTCTAGAGTGATACGGTAAGCGGTTATACATTTTGACGCCGTTATAGAAAATGGAGTCCTTCACCAGGGATGAGGAAGGTATGGGTAATTTTAAATTATTTTTAGATTTTTGGCGAGTATTATGACACGATGAAATATTTTCAAATTTTGAATTATGTTTGTGTATAAGACATACAGTTTCCATAACGAAGAGAGCCACAACTGTCAATATCTTTTTCTCTACAAATAACTGCCTACATGAATTGCGTGGTCCTAGTTTGAAAATATATCTTATGGCTCTCTTTTTCCGTTTAAGTACTGAATCCAGCAGACTGGAGTTACATACCCCCCAGAAAGGTATAGCATATCTCAGTTGAGATTCTATTAATGCATAATATGCGGTCATAGCCGTGACAGTACCCAGCTCCCTTGAAATAATTCTCATTGCATAGCAACCTGAGGAGATTTTATTCTTTAGTTGTTTGACGTGTGCTTCAAATTTCAATTTGCTGTCAATGAAAAGACCCAAAAATTTTGTGCAATCTTTATTTTCAATCGTCTCATTTTCTAGAGGCATATCTTCAAGAGTACATTTGAAAGTTACTATATTTGTTTTTCTTATATTAAATGAAAGGAGATTCGAGTCGCACCAAGATTTTATTGTATTTATGTCTCTTAATATCTTATTATTCAAATCTTCAACAGTTTCACTATGCCATAAAATGGTGGTGTCATCTGCAAATAAAGTAATTTTTCCAGAAGTATGTATACTTAGTAAATCATTTATATATAGAAGAAAGAGAGTAGGTCCTAAAACCGATCCTTGTGGTACTCCATAATCAATATTAATATATTTTGAACTAGTATCGCTTTTTACGACTTGACTGCTCCCAGTAAGATAGGACTTGAACCATTCCAAAGTAATACCGTCGCAGCTGTAACGATGCAGTTTCCGCAAAAGTATTTTATGGTCTACAGAGTCAAAAGCTTTTTTGAGGTCACAGAATACTGCTGCTGCTACACCTCCGGTATTTATATCTGAATATAACTCATACAGGAAGGAAAAAATCTTTTTAGCTTGGAATCCGAATTGATTTTCTTTGATGATTTTATGAGCAATAACAAATTCATTAAATCTTTTTTTCACGAGTTTTTCAATTATTTTTGCTAGAGTCGGGATAAGGGATATTGGCCTATAATTTGAGGGATCGTCCAAGCTACCACCTTTGTGCAAGGGAATTACCACAGATTTTTTCAAGAATGAAGGAAATTTACCATTGCGAAAGGAAAGATTGATTAATGCAACAAGAGTTTCAAGTGCTTCTCTTGGAAGATTCTGAAATATGTTCATGGAGATGTTAATATCCCTAAACACTTCGAAGATTTCATCAATACTAGTATCGTATAATATAAAAGTATCTCCTGTATGACAATTATGGACATTGATAAGAGGATCGTAAGGGACAATTATATTATCACTAAGCTTACGAGCAATTGAACAGTAGAACTCATTAATTTCATCTGCACTGATTGCAGTTTTCACATTGTTCCTTTTTTTAGGATTCCCTCTCAGGTCATTTACTATGGACCACGTCTCTTTCATTTTGTTATTCGCGGAATCAATTCTATTTTGAAAATATCTAGATTTCGCAAGCTTGAGAACAGTTTGGTAAATTCTACGGTAGTTATGAAAATAGACAAGGAAATCTGGATTTAAAGTGAATTTTCTTATATAACTAAGGGACCGTAGTTTTCTTGAATATTACGAGATAATATATTTGAATATTCTCAGAACATTCTGTAAACGTGTACATTTAAAATTAGTGATATTCTGGGAATATTCCTGGCATCTATAGGGAATATTCTTCGAATGACTATGAAATATTTCTAGGTACTGGATACTGCAACAATAAAAACTCCTTCAATTCAAAAATAATTTATTTTCTTCAGAACATAGAGTTTTCTTTTCAAAAACATTTAAGGAACGTACGGAAAAATGGAAACACTATAATACAATAAAATAATAACTAGCTAGAAAGATATTTTGATTTGATACTTACTGTTGATTCCTCTAGTTGTTTATTGTTTAAATTTGGAATTCACACAGTTGACCAAAAACGACACGCTTATTCACGATCACGAGGAATGATTAATATAGTTAATGAAAATTAATTCAAATTAAAAATACACTGAACTTTGTTGTTAGGTTAATATAAATATTTGCATCTGGATGAGACACCATACATCCTATTTTGCAGGAAAGAAGATAATCCTGATTCGACGAACATCTGCAGAAGTTTTTCTGCCAATTCCTACTCTCCAGATGTGGTTTTACACGTTTTTTCGGGTTTCCCTACAGCTGCAGAAGCGAATACGGCGGCCACCGTATTCATTCAAGTCGCCCTGGAGCGCAGATTAATTATTTTTCATGTTGATTTTTCACTGTTGTATCCAATTATTGATAAAATACATTTTGACAAAGATCAAAAAACATGACAGAAACTCATGACAAAACCCACGAAATCACATACAAAGGTCACTTGTCAATGTCAATTGTCAGATACTTTGCGAGCTGAAATGACGGATTTTGCACAGTTACCGCTTACGCTTTGATCTTCACAAAAGTAAATGCACAATGCTTATTATATCTTAAATGAAAATTATGTCATCCAAAAGTCATCCAAATTATTATTGATTACGTTAAATATACTGATCAAATTTCATAGTTTTGAAAAACGAATGGCTACTGTGTTGAGTCATTCCATATTTTTTGTATAAGAAATGTGAGGAAATTTCTTCATGTCTGGCATCACCGCATGTACTGCTATATTTCAAATTCCAACGTATTATTTCTTTAACAATTATAATACAACTATGTAGTTTGTCATTTCAATACGAAAATAAGGTAGGTATATACCTTTATGTATAGACATAAACAAGAAATAATATATAAGTAATATTATATTTTACCTATTTGAGAATGAAGAATAACATCAAGAATACGATTGAGTCTATACTCAGAATATTAGAACCGGATGTTATTAGAATATATGGAATGCAATATTCATAGAATATTTGCTACAAAATGAAGATATTCCAAGAATATTCTGAGAACATTTCATCAGACTATTCTAAAATAAAGTATATTGGAACGTTGTCAGAATATTCGTGGAATATTATGTGCTGTCTGGGTGGTTACCATGAATGCTACTTGATATTTCAACAAGACGGGGCACCTCCACATTATGCACAGCCTGTTAGGGCGTTTTTTGGATAGAATGTTTCCTGGAAGTTGGATTGGAAGAAGAGGTTCTTTACAGTGGCCAGCCAGATCTCCAGATTTAACCCCACTCGACTTTCTCCTGTGGGGTCACTTGAACCGAACCAAAATCTCTGGAAGATTAACGAAGTAGAATTATTGAAGAATGCCGTCGGATAACTCCAGAAATGCTACGAAATGTGATGTCTCATTTTAAACTGATTTTGAATAATTTTTTTTGAATCTTGTTCTATAGAAATACAGAACTGCTGTTTCGTTTTCATTGGCCCACTCTGTATTTGGAATTTTCAGTTTCAGTTCCGTTCATTACAATTGTTTTTTAGACATTAATTATATCTCGTCAATACGATACGAGATTAATTAATGAGGTGTAAGTGCATTTCACTCAACATGCTAACGAACTTCATTAGGAAACTGCGTAAACTGAATCTAAATTTCGATATTGAATTTTTTCTAAAAAAAAAGACATGAACCTTTCTCTCAAGTGCAGGAATTTGTAAGAGATAATACGGTATAAAAGCTTCATAGTTATCATTTAATTGAACAGTTTGGTTTGAAATTGGTTTCCAAAATGAGTGTCGGTGGAATTGTTTTGGTGAGTGGTTATTTCTTGCAAAGGATTATTTGAAGACACTGGTGGTGTGAGAAATGCGAAGTTATCCTTATATGACGCAACATCGTGAATTTGGAATGAGTATCCGTCAATTTCATTCAACACAAAATAAAAAATACCGGTATTTCTGAAGTAAACTTTTGCGAATAGATTTGGTTTCACTAACAGTCAACCAAACGGAAATGTTATATGCCAATAATATTTTAGTGATTACAAGTGTTACCCTCCCAATTTGAGTCGTTACTACACTCTTGTTAGAAAAATCGCCTAGACATGTCGACTTTTGATTTCTACGATGTACAGTTTGTATGAAAAGTATACTCAAATTTCATCCCATATTATAGAGATCAACCCTTTTGAAAAATTTAAATAGCATGGGGGAGGGGTGAGTGAAAGATCATTGGAAAGGGGGTTTTATTTTCTATTCAAGCGTGCACAGGAATTGAAATTTGCTCCATTAATACTCGATTATTATTTCAGAATAACGAAGATAACTCAGCGCGCTCATCCTTAGAATTAAAATTCGGTCCTGCGTGATATCGCGTTTGATTCAGACGTCAAGCTTGAATATCTACTACACGTTTTTGTTGGTGTTTTTGCATTTTTTTCGGGATAAAAATGTTCAAAACAAACTGATATCAAGGAGAGTGCGAGTCAGTGTGTTTTAGTTGTTATTTTGTTTGCTAAACAAAGATTGCACCACGTGAGTTAAACAAGAAATGCGAAGCGATTGTAATTTTTGGTAATGCTCAACGCAATTATCGCACGAGGCTGTACGAATATCCAATTAAAGTTTTCCAGATCGCCCTATTATGATAGACAAATTTCGAACAGCAGTGTGTAAAATGAAAAACGTTCAAGTACTGGAGAAGATTTATTTTTTTTGTTATTTTCCGTCAACCAGCTTCACACCCTTAAGAGTACAACCCTCAAAAGTCTTCGAAAGACTTGTCCGAGCTAGGGAAGACGCAGCCCTCACCTTTTAACGTGTGATGCCTGCACGAGACCGATGACCATGCTGGGAATCGAACCCATGACCCTTAGGTTAAGAGACAAGCGCTCTACCATCATGACCATCACGGCCCATGTGGACATTATAGGCGAATTCGTGAATAATCCGCCCTCATCGAGTAGAACTGTGGCCTCAATTTGTGAAGTTTTGGTGATGACTGTATTGAGAGTTCTTCAAAAAAATGTCATTCCTATGAAGTGAAGATGGTTGAACTGACGAATGATTATCCAGACCGCCGTCTAGAATATTGTGGAATTGTATCTAATAATATTTTGCAAAATCCCAGCTATTTGAAACACATTTGTTCATGAGGCTACTTTTTTTTAAACGATCACGTGCATAGACATAATGTAAGGTACTTGTCCGATGAAAATCCTCGACTTCTTCGCGAAACTCATACTCAGTTTCCACAAAAAAATTATGCTTGCGCAGGAATACTGGGTGACCACATTATCTTGCAACTGTCGAAAATGATGTGGATGAATTTGATATTGAAATTATTTCGCAACAAGATGGAGCATTTGTAGTTGCTGTGAAGAATTATTTGAATACTGTTCATGCAGGACGATGGATAGGGCGCCGAGGATATGTGGAATGGCCTCCAAGATCACCAGATCTAACCCGTTGAGATTTATTTGTAATCCAAAGTATATGTGACTCAGTGCCACTCTATTTTGGAGTTGCGTGTGCGGATTACGAAAGTATGTGCAACAGTTACTCGAGAAACTTTGCAAAGCGTCAGGGCTGAAACTGAAAAGAGACTTTATTTCTACCAGGATATCAATGAACATTACATATCTTTTGGTAAAAATTAGCAGATAGAATTGTTAAAAATCCCTTTAATGGTAGCCCGAAACAAAAGACAAATTAATGTCTCACCAAATATTTTAGAACCCCTTATTCACCTTTGTTAACATTTGAATGGTTTGACGTACAAATATAAAAAATTTTCAACGATACTACTTTTTGAAATAAAACACGATAGATGGCGCGGGGAGGCGCATCAACTAAAAAATTTTATATGGCGTAGGGGGTCATGTGTCATATCGTTGAAAAGATAATTCAATTATCTTTTCAACTATCTGAAGATTTTTAAATTTCGTTACATTCAAAAAACTTTTGTCCCGTTATTTCACATCAAACCATTCAAAAATTATTGTGGTCAGGTAAGAAAAGGGATTCAGATCCGCCAGATCCGCACTTATTCTGACATTTCAAATGCATATTGTGAAAAAACGTAAAAACGAAAATCAAAAAATTTAGATGGTTGAAAAGAGAATTGAATTGATTTCCACCACCGCTCCTTCTATCGAGCAAACACAATGTGTTTTATTTCATAAAGTAGTACGGTGGAACCCTCGAAATGTTTTTTTATGATTGTACGTCAAGCCTTTCAAAAGTTAACAGGGGGGGAAGACTATTAATAGCCGCACTGTATAGGTCTTCATATCCCATCATAACTGAAAACAAACATCTATTCGACCAGATTATTATGTTTTTCAAACCAATTTCAAATATTTTGTTTACTTCATCTTGGTGATATTTGCTATATCACCCGTATAACAAATTATTTGGCCTTCGAAATCATTTATTTTTGCAATACTCTTCATACACAGGGTCCTGCAACAAGGTTGCAGTTTTTCATATCTCCATTATGGTAATACATAGGTACCTAGACGGATGATTTCATCAGCAAAATTATACTAATTTCTGAGCTCTACAAAAAGAAAATGATGGCACTTACGTATTCAGTTTTTTCTGGGATAATCCCAACTTTTTTTAAATGGCAACCTGTATTTTTCATCAGTTTTTCGGTTTCCAAATAAGAAATTGAGGGTATTCTAGGTGAATGAATCAATTTTTCGAAAATATTGACGATTTTTGAGATTTTTAGCATGACAGCATTTTGTTTCCAAATTCGTCACTCATAATGTTTGAAATTATAAAGTTGTAGAGTCCCATTGAATATTGTACGTAGGTAGGTGACTCTCTCAAACGATATAGGTACCTATCTAAAATAGACTTTGATATACAGGGTGAGAAAAACAGCTCACCACACATTCTAAATAAAAATGTGTAAAATCTTTCTTATTTCAAATGGAATACCATGTATATTATCGACCTGTAAGAAGCGCCAATAAAGGCTCCACAGATTTCATTAAATATTTCATACGGAAATTCTTCCTATTTTTTAACCATAACCTCTGTGAACGGTTTTTACCGCGATATTTCATCTGGATATCTTCTAGCTGGATACTGTTGAGAATAAATTCTTCACCAAATATGAAAATCATATCAATCAAGTCAGTTTCCGAAATCAACATTTTGACTGAATTGTATCGAAACTTCTTGATACAGAAAATATTTTAATTCTTATATTGGCATTCACTAAATATTTCAATACTGAATGAAATTATTGTAAATATTCCAAATCATACATATTAATGTGAATGGAGATAATAACAGAGTGATGGTCGAACTCACAGCTTGTTTATCTTCTAAACGAGTAATTATAGCCATGAAACGATATTTTAATGAAGAGGTTGGACAAGAACTATGCATCAAATGGAGATGTTTCATTACGAAACTTAACATATCTTTCGATCGTAGTCAAATATGGATTTTGTTGTAAAAAATGTAGTTTATTAATATTAATTATGGCGAAGAAATAGGAAGAAGAAGGTTTTTTAAGAAAAACTATTGATTTCAACTATGGGAATTATTTCATGAAGTTTGTAGTTGCTTCTTATGGATCGATAATATACAGGCTATTTAATTTGAAATAGAGAAGACTTTGTATAGGTATTTTTTATTTCAAGCTATTTTTGGCACCCTGTTTGTAATAATAATAAATCGACTTTATTCATCAAAATCAGAAAAAATGGAGTTTGGTGAAAAGGTGGAGTGTCAGCAGAAGCTGTTTTTCAACTTAACCTTTACAACAATTACAAAAGTGGATAATGCTAATGCTAATCATCACCAGTCAATATTCATACATTATGTCACCAGTAATTTAAATCTAGGTTGATAATGGATTAATAGTTTTCAATACTGAAACGTGATGTTGAAAAAAGAAAAATACTTAATAAAATCAGATCAGAGCTCGTGTCAAGATAAGTTAATGAGGTAGTTGGACATCTTATTCCTGTCAATTTTTGATTAGACGTAGATTCAGTTTCTTTTTGAAGTTAAGCAAATTGAAAGACCTAAACTCACTGGGTAGTGAATTGTAATATTTTGGTGAGATATACGAGAAGCTTCTGGTGAATATTGAAGTGCGATGTTTAGGAATAACGAGGATATTACTATTACGTGTCACAAATCTGTTGATGCTGGAAAATGATACCAGTCTGTTAAAGAGATAATCAGGTTTACGGGACATCAGAACTTTGTGTACATTTGTTAATAAGTGCAAATGTCTGAGTTTTTCTAGTCTCAACCATCCGGATTGTTTCATTTTCGTCGATATGTGATCAAACTTACGAATTCCATAACAGAGGCGAAGACAAGAATTCTGTATGCGCTGCAGACGATCGGCATCAGATTATAACAAGGCGGGACCATAAACACAGTCACCATATGAAACTTTTGAAAAAATCAGCGATTCACAAAGTTTCATTTTGATTTTTTTGTGGAAAGAATGTCTTTATTTGGGTATAACTGTCGTAACGTGTTATACGCACTTTGACATAAGTAACTAACATGATTGGTAAATCTCAGTTCTGGATCGAAGTATAGTCCTAAATTTTTGCTCTCATTAGCTATAGGAAGTTTATTGTCACCAATATACACCTCAAATGATTCCAGGGCAGATTCTCTCATTTTCTGTGACCCAAATAACATGACTACTGATTTTTTTGGGTTCAGTTTCAGCTTATGAGCGGATGAAATATCAGATATTGACTGAAGGTCGTTGTTGATAGTATTCTGAGCTTCTTGTAGGTTACCACAATGAAATGAGAAATATATTTGGGTATCATCTGCGTAATGGTGTACAGTAGATTTGATAATAGAACCATGGAAGTCAGAAATATATACACTGAAAAGAAGTGGACCCAATATAGATCCCTGAGGCACACCTTTAGTCACCAGTAGAGACTTTGACAACTCACTGTCGATATTAACGCTTTGACTGCGGCCATCTAGGTAATTCTGTATCAAGCGAACTGCGCTATTCGAAAATCCAAAGAAGTTGAGTTTATTACAGAGTATTTCATGGTCCAAGGTGTCGAAAGCTTCACTGTAGTCGAGCAAAACTAGACATGTTAGTTTGCCGTCATCTGTGGCTCTGAAAATATCATCTGTAATCGCTAAAAGAGTAGTAGTAGTACTATGTTGCGTTCGGAAACCTGATTGAACAGAAGTTATTATAACAGGTCGATTCAAGATATATCGAAAAATAGATTCATATGAAGTACCTTTTATTGAATACAGGTTTCCATAACACATAGTTTGGACCTGGCCAAAAAAACTGAACACCCTGTGTAGGTACCATTATTTTAATTTTGTACAGCTCAAAAAAGAGTATCATTTTACCGACGAAATCATCCATCTACCTAGCGCGCCCTTATTGCAGGACCCTGTAAAATAGGAACAGTATGGGTTCCATTACTGTACCTTGTGACACTCCTGTTTGAACTATTGATTCGGTGCTAAACACCTCATCTCCCTTTATTTTCTGTGTTCTGTGATGAATCTCAAAAAGACCAGCGTTAATCCTCGAATAAATTGCGTTTTCCAGATTTCAGAATATCTTTGCTTTGTAAAAATTCCTATTGCGTAGGATTCAGTTCTGAAGACGCATTGGAAATAATATTATCAAATACCTCTCAGTACGAAAATGGCGCATCTTTATCAGAGAAGATGACAGCGATAGGGCTATAAAGATTTACGATGGAGACGATTTGATCTCGTTGAATTCTACCCGAATTGCTATCGATAGTTTCGCAAGCATTCTTGGTTTTATCCCCGAATAGTGTTGTGGTGGAAGGGTGAAGCTCAATTGAAGCTTCACATCGCTCTTCTATTTATATTTCCATGAAAGCGTATGAAATACAAAGTATCACTCAACACTATACATCATGCGGTACACCTTTTCAATTCGCCATGTATCGTCATGGGTTCTTGGGGAAAAAATTCCTCGAGAATCGACCCACTTCGGGATGAACATACCACAAAGCCTTGTTACTACGCGATTCTAAACGTTGAGAATGTCTTTATTGAAACAGAGAAGTACGCCCTTGTCCAATAACTTATAACTTTCTTGGTATGTTTCAGATGACAGTGTGCTTAGCCAACGCGTTAACAATACAAGCTCATTACTGCCCTTGCAACTACAATTCCGAACCATTCGCACCAGAAAAATATTACGAGTCACTTCTTCCATACGACGATCCCTTCTCGTCTTTTCCCAATAACTACCAAAGCCAAAAGCAGCATCAATTCCAACAGAGTTATGTAAGTTCTTTTCCACAACAGTATCACAAAAATACTGTTGAATTGCCAAAGCGTTCAGAAGCTCCTAAAACAAGCAATGAAGCCAAGCATCAAGAAAAAATAGTGAAGGAAAACCCCGCATATGTTATGTCCCAGATTATCAATATGGGTAAAGAAGATCCGAAGATAAATACCAAAATCGTTATTGAAAATGCTACAGTACCCCTGGAGAGGCTAGAAGAGAAGGATGCCAGAATGCAGTATGCAGTTCAGGAAACAGTAACAGAAGGATCTCCGGCAACAGAACAGAAGGTATGTAGCTGGTTGCTGTTGTATTTTATTCAATGCAGACTGGGTAATGTTAACCAAAGCTGGTTGGTCGATATTTTCAGTACCAATAACATTATCTTACCAAAAACTTCAAGGTTACTTCGAAGCCCAAAATTCCCTTCTCTAAATTGATAACCTTACTACAAGATTTTTTAAACAACCCTTTCATTTAGCAGGTACGGTGTAATTTTAATTATATTTTTTGATTTGCACATGGCACATTGTTTTTTATGAACTTTTGTTAACGGCCTAAAAATAGTAACATCTAGTATTTTAGTGGTTGTAGGCCGTAGGATAAATGCGGTACTTCACCAAAAATGACCAACTAACCTTTTTGATTTTGAATGTTGTCAGATTATTCCATACAACAACCAACAACACCTTCAATCAAGTCTTCTGGTGCCGGTGCCATATATGCAACAGTTTCACAAACCGACTGTTGTGGGAACGGAACGTTTAGAAACGTTCAAACCAAGCAATGAAGCAAGAGAAGAAAAAATTACGGAAAAAGAAAAACCCGTATCACAGGTTCCGCAACAGATGCTGAATAAGAAAAAAGAGCAATCGAAGAAACATCCTGAAATGATTTCCGAAAATAATGCGGTGAGTTCAAGGCGAACGCACGAGAATGAAGGAAGAGTGAAGCATGGAATTGAGGGAGAAAGAATAGAAGGATCTTCAAGACAAGAACAGAAGGTGAGTCACATTAGATAATTTTTTTTTT
Source organism: Chrysolina americana (assembly GCA_958502065.1). Classification (NCBI taxonomy): domain Eukaryota; kingdom Metazoa; phylum Arthropoda; class Insecta; order Coleoptera; family Chrysomelidae; genus Chrysolina; species Chrysolina americana. The sequence continues at coordinate 101,754,754 of OY293410.1, read as the reverse complement.
CGGCTTGACACCCTTTCTAAAATGAAGCTGCAGCATATAATAAAACAACGGTTATGAGCCCGAAGTAATCGATAAAATACTTAAAAAAATTGTATACAAAAACTATTCGCACTCTCATTTCTGTCATACAAACATTGTATAATCAGAATTATAGATCTATGACAAACTTTGGACAATCAACAGACAAGGTTGCCTCATTTTAAAATAAACAAGTTGTAAGAATCGTATATAAAACAGATGATACATAAATTCCAAATTCTAGAAAGGTATATATTGGTCAAACTGTGAGAACAAAAAAAAAAATGGCTACCAGACAGGGGCCGACTCCACCCAGGAACACGAAGAATTCTCGCGGGGAGCTAGATACTTTGGAAGCACCCCTGAGGTGATGATAAATAATAAATAAAATAAATAAAACCTTCTCGAAGGTAATGGCTAACTTCAGCTCAGCTCATGAACCTTCCGAGAAAAGAGAGGATCAAGAGCTATATATCTGGTCGAAAGAATACTAAAGGTTAGGGTAGATGACAATAGCTCCACGATGAAGAAGGCCGGAAGAGGTATGCCGCAAGGATCGAGCTTGTCGCCAATTCTTCACTCACTATATACGTACGATTTTTCGATGTTGACGCCCCATCATATTACTGCAATGTGGCCTCGCCTCAGTTAAAAACCCATTTGCAGTGGAAGACTGTGCCGTATCTAGCGAGTAACAAAATGGCGTTGAATCCGACGGAAACACAGCACATAATATTTACGAAAAAACGAAATTCACTAATCGCAGAAATCTCTGGAGTATTCAGGGCGCTGCGTAATCGGATAGACGAGTCCACGCCCGAGTGGTACCTGGGAGTGAAACAAGAGAAGAGATTAACACTTGTCAGCTTGGCAATTCATCGAGCTGCAGCTGTACTTAGCAGGACATATTCGTTGATAGCCAGGAAAACAACAATCAAATCGATGACCTATGCATGCCCAGTGTTTTGCATCCTTCCCAATTCCCATATTGGGAGACTGGAGAGGATGCAAAATAAAGTACTTGGTATAGTTACGGATAGTGACAGATACATTCAGGAAACTATAGCCGATTTTCTAGCCATCGAGGAGTTTATCAAAAGACACTCTGATTAAGTCTACAGATACCATACCCTTGAAGGTTCTTTTACCAGAGATATAACAGAGGTCCGAGCCCACCACAACAGGCCAAGAAGACACGGAGGGCGCATCTGCCAGGCACTGGACATTTTTCACGAGAACACAGAAGACGACTGATAAACCACTCATGAAATCCAGGAGCTCAAACCCGTGTTGGTCAACGTATTTCTAGGAACCCACTGAAAACTCAATAAGGTATGATCCTTATAGCCTGATGTTTCACATAAAAACATAACAGCAGGTAAACCCAACAACTATGTGACTTAGCGCCTACAGCATTCAACAGCCAACACAACACCCTAGGACAGGTGTGAGCTGATTTTGTCCGCCCGCTGATGACATTAGCAGAACCCCTTAAAATGCCCTCCTAACCCCCTCTGTATTTAAGTGATAGTTCAGCGTTTTATGTATTTATATCTTGTAATGTGCCATACACTATTATTGTGAATATATATTTTTATGCTGAAATTATCACGCAATCCGTTTATTAGAAGTCTTCGATTTTCCTACCGGAATAAAAAAAATATTGGTAATCCCACTGTTGAAGATAACTTTTTTATGGAAATGTGCATGTTGGAGTGAAAGTACTTGTGTGGTTAAGGGGAAAGTTGTTATTACTATCATTCTAACTAACTCGTTAAGTGCTATTCCCTGTATACGAAATTTTAGTGAAAATATCGCATTAACTGTTGATATTGTAGTAAAACTACACTTAATCATAATTCGTTATTTTATTTCAACTCTAATTGAGTTTTAATTTATTTCAAACATTTATATCACTGCCGCTGTCTATTTGCGAACTCTGGAACTAGTGATATCTGCGACTATCTATTTCATGTAAATGTTATTATACCTGCACCTGCCTGCCATCTAATGTTGAGTGTCTTATATACCGACACGTAGATTTCTTTACCAGTCTGGATCTGCCGAGAGTATACGGTGACTCCTTCACGTGGCTCCCGTACATTCTCGATGCGAATGGAACGATGATGTCTTCATGCGTTCACCGTAAACAAATCGAATAATTAGGCGGTCAGGTCCGGCCTCAGAATCGTTACAATATGAAATAGAATGATATATTTTCAGGAAGTGTACCACGAACCTCAAGTGAGATCATATGACATATCGAACACTGGTGAAAAACCCTACACGCAAGTGATAATACAAAGGTCACCACCATCTCATTTCAACTATTTTTCACCAAATTTTATGGGGGTGGAAATATTGTGAAGGTGAAACAAGAACTTGATGGAACTTCCGACTCTGCTGCAGAGAAAGGTGAGTCTTGAGTATATTCAATACAGGGTCTTTCAGTATCAAGACTGTGGGGATCTTTTTTTTAAATAAGACTTTTGTTTCCTATAAATATATATCCGCCAACGCTTCGTTTTTGAGGTATTGAGACCCAATTTCAAACGTAAGTTTCGTTGCAGAGCTTACGTCATGTAGTGAGTGATTGTGAGCATTAACGTGGAGATCTTTTTTCAGGGGTCAATTACTTCTTTGTCCCATAAACTTTTGTAGTGTGCCGCTGGTGGATTTTGAAATACGAAGTGAATTTTTTGTTTCGTCTATAAACTTTTTTGTACTGTAATTTCTACGCATCTGCGACCGTTATCATAATGGCCCTCCTCCACTGTACTTCTTATAGACTGCCATACTCGTTTTTGAATTCTTAAGTTTTGGAAGGTATCCATAAATCGTTCAATAACAACTTCGATGGAAAGCACTTGTTCTGCATCATAAACTAGACCCTTCACATGTCTCCATAAAAGAAGTCCAGCGGGTTGCAATCTGGACACCGTGGGGGCCAAGAAATGGGACCTTCTCTGTTAATCTATCAATCGGTGAACACTATATCTGAATAATCGAGGATGATAACTTGGAAATGGGGAGGGGCATCGTGCATAAACTACATTTCTTGACGAACTCATAAATCCACGTTCTCCACCGATGCAGTCATTTCGTTCTGTGGAAAGTTTGGATATGTGATATCATTTGAAATTCATGGTAAAATGACGGGACCGATCAAAGTATCTCCTACTTTTCCTGCTGTTCTATTCCTGGTGTCAAGATGGTATGATCATTTGTGGATAAATTCGAGTTTGAAGTCAGGATCCTTACATTGAAGTCAGGATCTAAAGATTCAATTCTGGATACCGAGATTAATGTTGGATTTCCGAGACTGAAGTCGGGATACTAAGATTAAAGACAAAATTCCGAGTTCAAAGTCAAAGATTGAAGTCGGGATCATGAGATTGGAGTTGAGATTACTAAAAAAAAAGAACTTTGGATCTTCAGAGCTTTCGTAGTAAGAAATGAAGAGACAATAAACTCTCACCTCTGGCTTTCAGCCAGTTGTGACGAAGTTGTATTTTTATTGAGTAGTAGAAAGATCCCCAAGTTAGGATGAAAATAATTGACTACAGCCTTCTAGTTTAAGGCCCCAGTTTGGTCGATGGATCAGCGGTCTAATGCACAGGCCGTTCGAAACTCCAGCATAGCGATAGTCGGTTCGAGCTCGATGTAGGTACGAGAATTTTTCTCAACTACTTTATATCGGATCGATAGGAGACCGCATGCCTTGTTGAAAAGCAAGTGTATTGTAAGTTGTCTAGATGCCAATCTCGTCTAGTGCTAGCTTGGACTGCATACCGACCACCCGAGGTGGTGCTGTAGGATTTCCGGGTTTTCCTACAGCTTAAAAGTGAATACATCACCTAAAATATCAGTAAGTCGTCCCGGAGCGCCACGGCAAATAACAATAATAATAATAGCCGTTCTCTACCCGCACAGGCTATACCTTTGGGTACACTCAACGAGTGTTTATGAGGGAGTATTATTATTATTATTATTAGTTCAAGCCTGGTTTTCGATACTTTAAAGATTTGAAGACAGATGATTGAATATTCAATCTACGTAGATCTTTTTATTATGTACCATCTTTGGAAGCCAATGGTTGATTTTTTTCATATAGTTCGAGCCACAATTATGAATTCATTTATTGAATTTCTTCACTAACTGATTTATTCTCTTCAACAGCACATCATGGATATTTTAAGACTGAAAACATAGTCAACGAGAAGAGAGAAAAGGCGACATTACAGAGGATGGCAATGTGAGAACAATGGATTATTATACAGACTTCAGACCCGGATTTCCAGCATAACTACAAAATTGAAAGAGATTATTATGATTTCCAGGTGTAGTAATGTATTCATATTCATGTACACGTTGCCATTTCGCGATGTTACCTTTTTATATATCTTGATGTTTAATGTTATTAGAATGTAGGTTTTCACGGCTGGCGTGAATGTTTTGGTTGGTTTCTGGGCCTTGCAGTGGTCTTATTCGGTTAAAATCTCCAAACGTTTCAGTTGATACGTCAAGAAGAGTTCTTCGACCACTGAAGATGACTTCCGCTGTTGCAGATGGAACGTTTGAAGTTTTAACCGAATAATACCACGGCGAAACACGGCAACCATCCAAAACCTTAATGTTTTTGTTATTCTTACATTATGATAGATGTTCTGATAGATTTTATTATTTGAATGTGTTTTACCTTGACAATATATATTTTTGATAGAAAATACAGTTTTGTGTTTAATTTTCCTAACAGCAGTAGAAGATTCTTTGTCGATATGTTTGATTGAATGCTATCCATAAAAAAATAATATTTTTTCTGCAAGAAGCTGAGATTATTTGAATTACGCACTTTATTTTGCTCCAATGGAAAGCTCATTACAACATTACACTGCATTATTTGAAATGCTGTTGCCCAACTACCAATTAACATCAAAGTATATGTCCGATGTAAATTTCTGTCAGATTTGCAGCATTTAGGCCCAATTTCATGATAAACTCAAAGCAATATTCAATTTGAATAGCTATTAGACTATGACTACCAGAATGAAGTCTTCGAACCGTCCTTTTCAATCGAACACTCGCCATTTTCTCCCTAAGGTGTTGTTAAACTGCCTGCTTCAACCGATCTTCAACCTCGCTGTGCATCACGGGTATCCCAAAAGAATATGTAATCTGTCTCTAGAGGAACCAGGTTTTGCTTGAAGTGACAGCCTTGCATAGTGTTTATAAGATAGTTAAACGTGCTGGCTGAACATTCATGAATTCGTTGTATTGGAAAAGTCCCTCCGTATTTCAATTATCAATAAGCGACAAGATTTCACGAACTCTAGTACCGTGAAAACTGTATATACCAGTTTGTCTGGTACTAGTCGAAGTGCTTAACCACTTATAATTAAGCCTTGGTTCGTGCCAGACAACATTTGACCTCACCTACATCTGAAGCTGTCCTGGGATTGCCACCAAAATTGAATTTGGAAGATTGGAGCATATCACTTCAAATAATCGGCGATTGAGGACGGGTTGAATTTTGAGTTGTTCTCGTTAGGGAGAAAAATATAAGCTCATTATCCGACGGGGCATAGTGACCACCGCTTTTGTCCAGTTAGAAAAAAAGAGAGCATTACAAAACTGTTAAAGAAATGCATTTTCAAAAAGCCAACAATATTTTTCTCAAAAATCGTAATGAAGCGATGAGAATCACTATAGGGACGTTTTATACAAATTTTGATATGAATAATAATATGAATAGTTTGCAACTAACTCGTAGATTGTCTGTATTGGAAATATGAAAAAAAAAACACTACAGTTTTTTAATGTATAATTGAAATTTTCCTTTTCGTAGGTCCATACATACGCACATTTATGTTGATTTTACATACATACAGACGTACAGGAATTTCTTATTTCTAAAGTACCAAAACTCAGGAAAACCAGTATGGATGATGATAAAAATCAGTGTAGTTCGCCCACCATTTTGAATTCGATTCATTTTGATTTTTGGCACATGTCTCTCCAATTTTCGGCTTACCAAACTAATTTTGTGGATTATAGAATGCATGGAATTCACAAAAATCTGCTCTTTTCAATGGAAAAATCGAATGAAATATCTTATATTTAACTTGGTATACCAATATAAATAAATGTCTAAATACAACATAAATTTACAACATATACAGATGATAAAAATCTGAAACAATTTCAATGCAATCATATATAAACAACTAGGATATATTGAGCAACTTGGCCTTTATAGAATAGAAATGCACCAAGTTAAAAAAATGGTATGTGTTTTGTAACTGAATTGTGCGATGTTATTTTCTCATTGTTGACACCAGAATTTGACTTTTTGGATATTTTTTCGTAAATATATCTAGTTTTTTAATGAAATATGTTGATCCACGATGATGATTACCACATACAAAAATATTTTATCAAATACTTAGAGGTAAAACTTAAGCAAAGAATTTGTTTTGATGTGGCTGTACTTACTTCGTGATAATAATAGTAATGAGGCTAAAAACTCAATGGGATTCATATCATGAAAGAATCTGTGTTATTTGCTCTCACCTAACCATGAGAGATATTTCGGAGAGCAAATCATGATACTTGAACTGGAAATTCAATCGACAACACCCTACATTTGATCAAGTGCATTTTCTGTCCATATTGTCAAAAGATATATCAACATATTTTATTAATTACATTTACAGTTTCTAGGTCATAATCATTAATATTAAATTATTAAACTATCATGTATTCATTTGAAAATACACATCTATTTCATTAAATCTACATACGGATCAACTATCACTAAATTCTTATATATTCAATAATAATGTTGAAAATGACGAACAAAGGAAGCCAAAAATGCATTTTCACAAAACGAACCGAACAGTATAACATTCATTAAGTATTTCTATGAACGAATTGATGCGTTTTTGAACAAATGGGATGATCGACTAAAATGAAAAGGTACAAAAACTATATTTGTTGAGGTTTGATTTTGGATTATACCTTGTTGGCTTACTTTGCTAGGTCATTTCATTCATCTACTGATTTACTTGATTGCATCAAATTACAATAGGGTTTTTGTAAAAGTCCAGCCATTTTGAATGGCAAATAAATGTTCCTTCAAATGTTAACAAATAGCTCATAGGAATATGTGTTTGAGATCTAAAATCATTAGAAGTTTTGTACTCAAGAGAAATCTTCAATTCCATCACAGTATGGATTTTTGATATTCAGCCCTATGCTGTATCACTTCCGTTAAAAATAACGTCACCGTTATTCGCCAATATCCATTATTTTGCTATGATTGGTGATGGCAAAATATCGGAAATGGCGAATAACGGTGACGTTATTTTAAACGGAAGTGATACAGCATAGGGTTGAATGATTGTTTCGTTGACAAGTTTATAGTAGAAGACTAGCTTCATTGTACTAATTTTTGGGAAAATGTGACTAATTTTCTCCCCCATGAACCCCAAGAAAATGTGCATTATTATTATTTCTCGTAGTATACACCATTGAACAATAATTATGATAGGTGTAAGTTGAGTGAACTTTAAAATTATTTGATGAGAAGAACGGTGAAATTAGGCAGAACACAGAGAACCAAACAGTTTATTCACGAATATTGATTCAACTATTTACCGCACATCAATGAATAATATCCAAAGCTTTATGCTATTTTGGTTGACAGAATCATCTACGAATAGAAGAAATTTAATCAGTTCTGACTACACCCACAATACTTGGGAATATAGTCAAAATTGGTTTTATTGCTTGAAATTTTGTCAACTTTTCCTCACAAGACTCCGCAAAAATTAACTTTATTCTTACGTCGGGAATTAAATTTTGGTATTGTATTGCTGTTAAAAAGCTTCAGATATGGTATTTTGGATTCGAGTACGTTTTTGTTGTTGTTTTTCAGATAGAAGTCATAACGATAATGAAACTTATTTTATTTACTTTATTGATCCCAAGAAATATTTTTGTATATAGAGGGATGGAAAATAATAATGTGATATTTTTACCACAAGTTGGTATTGACATCTTACAGGATTTTCCTGTCCAAATAAAAATAATTTGAGATCCAAATGTATTGCGTTGATTTTTTTTTTCATTTGCTAGGCAAGCTCTGATGGTAGGTACAAACAGCACTACCCGGATCGATAAGTGCATTAACTTGATGTCAATAATCTACTAATATTTTGAAAAGAATCAGATGATATTTAACGACTTATCTTCAATATCAACTAGAGTGTGTACGCCATATGCTTCGAAATCTATTATCTATCAAATCTTGAAGTATCTGAGTATTGTTTCCTTTCTGTTTCCTTCTTTATCATTTCTCATTATGAGACAATCCTTTTTCAAATGACCCTCATTTCTGCATTTGAAACAAACAATTTAAAAAAATGTTCAGTGCTCTCAGTTACTAAATACACTCAAGTTTTGTACGTACCAATGTCTCAATGGATTGAAACATTTTTCTTTGTTCATCTTTTTTCTTCAGGTGACAAGTTTAGGTGCTACGAGGTGTTTCATAGGTTTGTCCTTGCGGTGTTGCCTGTAATCCCGCTCGGTGTAGAAGCAAGTACGATTTCGCTCTTTCTTATCCCCCCTCCCCCCTAAAGGGTCTATGAGGAGTGTTGTATATTTTTTCTTTCTATCTTGGAAGTTAGATCCTTCTGTAGGAGTTTGTGGTTTCCTCTTTGTAGTACATTTGGGTTTTTAATTCACATACCAATTATTTCCTGTTTCAAGTAAGATTTTTTCAGGAAAAAAATAAAGAAATATTAAAAATATTATTATGATATCATAAACTTTACATGTAATCATGATTGAACACGAATTCTTGGTCGAATGGTGTGAAGTAAGGAAATATTTCAACTCTTATGAATTAATAAAAGGAAACTGCTTGAACCTCTACATATGGTCTTTGTAGCGTGGTAAATCATGGTTAGTTTTTTTTTAACATGATAGACCCAGTACTCCATACCATAATCTACCAGAAATTAGTATTACAAGAACAACAGAAATATGTTTTATGGAATAATGCCTGATAATTACGGGTTAATGTTATACTTAGTCTGGCATAGAACCAATTCAGCAGATGATTTAATTATTTGAAAATGTTATTCATTGTAGGAGGAGGGTACAAAAATTATTAGAAAAACTTTCATGGACTCTCTTGAAATCTTATTCTTCTCTTAATTACCACAGTTATATTTCACATCAGTAGGTACCCCAAAAAACAAATTTAAGAAAATCTAAACTGAATTTTTGGTTTTTAGCCTTCGCCCAGTATCATTTCATAGGGGTTCATTGACACTTCTTTGAGTTAACGGGATGATTGAAATGACACGTTCTTAGAGATAATGTACGTACTTTAGATTTAGATAGCTTGTACACATTTTCTATATTAATACAATGAGTTTGATGATCGATTATCCAATATATCATTCTCTATAACGTTCGCCCGACATAGTTTCTCTTGACTAATGGTATATTTATACATTTAAGCGAACAATAAAATCAAGGTTACATTAATTCACTCTTTGAAAATAAATATCTTGAATTTGATTTCCAACTACTTGTTTGAAACTATCTTAGTCGTTGATTTAATCACATAACATGAGATATGGTGGGATATAAAGTTGGAGAATTCACAGTTTTCGTAAAATATTTCGATGAAATGAAACGAATTATGATATTATCAACTTTTGATAAAGAGTGTGTTGCCATCTAATGAAAACACCAACGTAATTATACAGTGTGTTTCACTTCTCATGGAAACACCCTCTTATCTTCCGTAATTTTCAACGTAGAGCCATGAAATTTTCAGGATCGATAGATTCACTAGAAATGAACTCGCTGCAAAAAAGGTGTCATCCTACGATATATACACTGCACGAAAACAGCGATGGAACCACCCATTTTTCCAGAAACTTATATTAGGGGGCAAAATTGGCCAAAAATTCCTTCGGATTCGTGTTTAGGATCCCCGAATTACTGCTACTACACCGGTCTCTTGAAAAATTTTCAGTCTTGAAAATTTCAAACTTGTTACACTTCTCATGGAAACGCCTCCGTATCTTCCGTAATTTTTGACGTAGAACCATGACATTTCCAGGATCGATAGATACACTAGAGATGACCTCTCTGCACGAAAGGGGTCATCATCCGTAAAGTATTCGAAAAAAAACTTAATTTTTCAGAACTGAAATTTTTGCAGGAGACAAGTGTATTAGTAGTAATTTGGGGATCCTGAACACAAATCCGAAGGAATTTTGGGCCAATTTTACTCCCTAATATTACTTTCCGGCTGGCGAGCAGTGTATATCACGTAGGATGACCCCTTTCATGCAGAAAGTTCATCTCTAGTATATCTATTGATCCTGAGAATTTCATGATATTTCGTAAAAAATTACAGAAGATACGAGGGTGTTTCCATGAGAAGTGAAACACACTGTATAGTTGTTGAGTAGAATTCAAAATTATAGGAAATTCAACATCAAAACTTCTTAAATTTCAGTGGCCGTATATCTCTGAAAATTATAGGATTCATAGCAACTGCACTTGATGACAGTAGAATCAAACTGAGTGATTCACAGTGCTTATCAGGAGTAAAGGTAAAAGGTCATTCCTGCCAAATTAAGTATTTTTGTATCTCTTCGCCGATGTACCACAAGCCGTCAAGAGCGGCCATGAACCATCAAGAGCGGCCATGAACCACAAAGAGCCACCCCCGGCATATATAAGACAGAGGTTGGCGGCTCATAGTGGCTTTTGACGGCAAGCCTATTCTCGACAACACGAATTCATTAATTGCTGACGGAGGATGGAAGCAGGTATCCCGAGTTGCCGCGGATGGGGGACAAAAATGAGCAAAATGGACCTTGGATTATTACCATGTAAATAACCAAAAGAGACGACGCCGAACTGGTGTTGCTCTATCTACTGATAAAGTTCAATTGAAGATCTAGTTTGTATGACTTCTGATTAGGTTTTTATCCACAAAATATACCTTGTTTTCTAAAATTCACACTTTGTTCGGCAACCATACAGAGATCGTATATGTTACTGAAATCATTGATCCAGTTGCGAATTTTCAGATTTTGCATAGTTTCATCTAATTGACACTAGATAACTTCCAAAATTCAGTGTTTTTAATATTTTGGAGTCAGGTACTTTGACAACTGGAACAATTCCGTCGCAACTAAATATCCACGAGAATGTCCAGGAGACATTGTTCATAGATATCCAAAAGATATGATTACTTAGGTTTTGGAATGGATTTGAGAGATATTTGACTTCTTTCACTTTTTCAAAACGTTTCGATTGCTTGTATCCGCAACCTTAATTACACCATATCAACATATCTATAAAGACCTCGTATCGTCTGAACTTGTCAGTAATCACCTGAAAACGACTGAGGATACAAGCGATTGAAAAGTTGTGAAAAAGTGAAACAAGTCAAATATCTGTCAAACCCATTAAGACGACGGACGTCCGAAATTTGAGTATTCATGTTACTACATCGTCTACAACCTTCAAACAAATATCCAAAAGATATGTTATTGAGGAATAATATCCATAAGATTTTCTTCGGAAATATTAATATAAGATATTTATGGAAATACGCACTCATTTGTCAATCTGAATATAGAATAACGCACTTTCCCAGACTATATAGTTAGATTAGAAACCGGGCGCGTCAAAATAGCTTTTAATATTCTCGAAGCAACATTGAACTGGCTAATCAAAATATTCAGTATGAATGATTCAAGACTGCCAAAGATATGTTTTTTGCGACAATTAGAATTATCTAGTAGCGATGTCAAATATAATTGGGCCAAACAAGTGTCACAAATTTTTGAGTCGTTCAGTCTCGCCAAACCCATGGCGAACATCAACGGGGCTTATCTTAAGCTCAATAAACACAAGATATTTGCACAGTTCCTTGATAAACTTCACCCAGAGGATATTGCCTTATCCACCAACTCTCACTTTATGTCTTTCCACACTCACTTTACCTTTAACAAACATCCAAAGAGTTCTTCTTCTCAAAATGCCAATTCAAATAACAAGAACTATTGCCCAACTGAGAATGTGCAATAATTACGTAATCAGATTCACGCTAAATGGTTGCACTTATAGGATCGACCCACACGATGATAGTACTGTTTGCAACCAAAATAAGCTCGAAACAATTCATCACATCCTGTTCGAATGCCCTATATATTCCACGATGAAGCCTGCGAATTCTAATCATCTTCTAGATTTTACTTCCTTGATATGTGCCCTCGAGAATATTACGCCTTCCCTTGCAAAAACTATAGAAAGTTATATATGGAACATCCTGAAACTGCGAGCTTTCATTCTCAATAAATAATCTCATTTATGTTATATAAAAAAACAGGATAATAATTATTCTTAAATTGTGTGCTTTTCATGAATTTGTTTTTTTTTCTTTCTCTTATTTTTGTTAGTTTAGTCTTTCATATCTAGCTCTCTAATATTTCTTTGTAAGAATAACTACTTATTGTAAACAGCCTATCGACACAAAATATGAACTCCTTGTTGTAAAACTGTAATGGTTTTAAGAAACAGTAAAATAATAATAATAATAATAAAACTTTATAGCTTGATTCGCATTATAATGGCAACTTCCCATAAGCTTTTTAGTGGTTTGAAAATGACCTTTGGCTATCTGATTTCAATTTATTATTATTGATCTGAGTGGTATGGCAAAAAAAACAAAAAAGTGCTATTATATCATCATTAGAAATGAAAAAGAATACATTAAAAATGTGTTATATAATAAAATACTCTTATTGAATTCAAAAATTATTCAAAAGCAAAATCATTCAAAACAGATCACTCAGAGAATGACAATCCCATGAAAAATATTATGGAAAAACGTGAATACTACTTAAATATTGATATTGTATTCATTTATTTATTTGCCTAAAATATTCATAGCCAGTAGAATATCTTTTAACGTATATCCATTTTGAATCCATGAACGAATATACAGATTACAGACCATGAAAAAGATTATTTTCAGAAAGAAATAATTTGTGTACGTTGGAAAGAGAAAAAACATCGATACCTCGAATGCAGCTCGATATTTGAATTCATTTATATTTGCTTAGACTTGACGGCCATTCATGGAATATTTTAGATTATTTTCAAAACCATCCAGTTTATGTACGATGGAATATCGATTATAAAAAATCTGGTTGATAATAATATCCATTCAGACTTGCTTCGGATATCTGTATTTGTCAAGCCAAAAAAAAAAACAATGATACGAGCAAAAATTTTTGGAAATATGAAATTTTCGTACGAAAGTGGAAGTAAAAAGATTAAAAACTGATTTCGTTATATTTATATGTGTTTATGGATATCTCATGATATATAAAATATCTTCTGAAAGATATCCATTACAGATTCTCGATGTATATCTCATCCATTGCAGATTCGGGAATATTTCAACAAGAATTGGACATGAAACGGATATCTACAGGAAATCTTGTGTTATCTGGGTAGCATATATTATACGTTTCTTGAGAAGCTAGCCTCTCACGATTATTTAATGACTTTAGTTTCCAAGAATTCATTCCAGTTGGATGTCAATACAACTTTTTGTTCGAGCATCTTCTCGATTTACTGATATTACCAAAGTCTCCTAGAAATATCTAACCTGTCCATTCCCCGATACAAATTCCACTTTCTACTGGCATTCAATTTTTTGACAAGACAATACTCGTTGCCACTTCAGTCCTAATAACATTGCACTCATGACGAGTTAGTTCAACCACTGTGAATATGCTTTCAGGTTAACATCACTCTGTGATCAAGTGCATATTTAGTATCATATCTATTTTAAAATTGCGAATTTTTCACATTTTCATTCAGATAATTACAAAATATTCGAGCATGTTTCTATGAGATAAGAGACACGCTGTATACCATAGATGGAGATGAAAATTTCGTCGAGAGCACATATTCATAAATATCTTTACTCCATAACGAAATAGTATCTATTATCTGATAAAATTATTCTATAAATGTTTAATTATATGCATATATCTAAAATGTTGTTCGCCCTGTATATTGAGTTACTCTTGGTACAACAATATGAGTTAGTTGAAAATGATTTAAATCAATGTTCTTAAATTAGTTTTTGTTGAATTAAATTTATTTTTGTGTAAAGAAATTATTAATAATCAGTGACAATGCTCAGTCGGAAGTGTCACAAATATTTAACAATATAACCGTTACATTACATAATTAACAATTCGTTTTTTACTTAAATAGTCCATTTGTATAATTTAAGCATATCAATGATTTTTTCGTACTATATTACTAACACATATGGTGGAATCTGAGGGCGATGCTAAAAACAATTAAGTATGATATGAGACAAAACGTCGTGTGACCTTAACGATATTGTTGGTGAAAAAGTTGTATCGTTCACTGATTTATTCGTAGAAATCATAAATAAAAGCATAAACAATAAACGCAGATACCCAAACTATGCCGACCAAGCAAATGGCTGCTGTCAATATCCGATTCAATGATGATGTCGTAACCTGTTTTATTAGCAAAGCCGCTCAAACCCCCCGTGAAACTCCCCAGCACTACCCCAACAGTCGAGTTGTTTATTTCAGAAAAGAAGGCCGCATCGTGAGCCTTTTTCTTGGCCTTATTGCTGGTTGTACGTATTGTGTATCTCCAGGCCCGTGCTGGTTTCAATCAGTGACTTACGCGATGCGCTTAACGCAGCCATATTGTGATCTCTGGCCTTGCGCGGGAGTGTGGTAGAGGTCGCCTCTATACTACTGTCTCTTGGCTTCCATATGGGCGACCCTATAAAAACAATACTGGATCAGTTTTTGAGATTATCATTGGCGGTACGTTTGCTTCACACCACGAGATTCTGATTCGTTTTTTATTCAAAGGTTATCGAGCATATTACAGCCGGTTTTACTTCTCAAGATATTTTTATCAAGATAGCTGGATACCCGCGTTGACCTCAGCATATCCAACGTTTGAACATTATGTTGATTTTAGATATACCAAGTGATTGAGCCAAGTATTCGCGTCCTAGTAACTTTCTTATATGAAGAAAGATCCGTGAACTACTTCATATATTTTTTCAATGATTGTTGAAAGCCATTGAATGACTGATTCCATTATCCACATGTTGACACCTATTAGAGACTCACTTGTCAACTTTTTTTTTCAAATGTTTTATTTTTTATTGTTAATTATGAGGAAGGCTGTATTTCTGACTCCAGCAATATAAAACACATTCATTTCCATCATAGTTGGTGGCCGTGGTGGTGTGCGGGTTGAGTTCTCGCCTCATAAGCCAATGAGCGTGAGTTCGAATCTCAGCAATGCCACCGGTCTCGTGCATGGCATCACACGTATTAAAAGGTAAGGGCTACGTCTTCCCCTAGCTCGCACAAGTCTCTGAATTTGAGGGTTGCACGTAGGGGTGCAACCGGTTGACGGATATAACAATTTTAACATATTTTATTAACAATAGTTACGTCGAGTAGTACGGAGATTGAATGGCCAGCTAGGTCGCCACATCTTATCACACTGGACTTTTTCCTATGGCATCATCTCGAAGAATATGTTTACGAGACTTCAACAGCAGAATACGCCATGAGTGTCAGACGTTAAACAGCGACAGACTCCGAAGAGAATGAACATTTAGGTTGTTTTGACAGAAAAAAAGTTGTGTATTGGAAGCAATTAAGTAATATGGCACTTCGAAGATCTAACTGACGGATACCTATCTTTGATTTTTTTATCCATTTGTGTTTCCTGTGTATCGGTGTTCCATTTTTGTAAAAAAAATTAACAACGTTTCCTTATGACGGTACATTTGCTTTACATCCGTATACAGTAACTGCTTGTTAACTATACACAAAAAATATTCGGTTAAATGTCAAAATTTATTTTTATCGGCGTAATTATGAAGAAAATTTATAATGTTTTGAATTATTGAACTCATTTGAAAAATCAGTTAACATGTAAGTCTTAGACAGGTGACAAGATGTGGATCATTTTCAATAAAACATTTAAAAAATGTATCGGTGACGTTATTGTTTTTTCTCAAATAAAGAAGTTACAGGGCCGTGAATACTTGTCGGAATCACCAAGTATAAAAACAATAATTTTCCTATAAGGTAGTATACCGATTGACCACGAGGTGACATACGTCCATCAATTTTTTTGTGGTTTTGAAGAAACACTTTTAAAATTTGGTATATCGCTTTGGTACTCCAATACGCCTATTTTGACGCTACATCTAAGAATTTACCACTTCCGGTATTAATTCATAATTTTTCAACATAACGAAGTGAAACAAAGCATGTTTCTATTTGAGAAATGGTAGTTGGGAGCATTTCTTCTTGTAAAACGTGCAATTCTATGAAAACCCCTATTTTCAACTGTATCTTACCTAGAAGCTTCTGGGAACTGCCGACGTCGATTGTCAGTTGTTAAGATTTAAGTTTTAATTTCATTGCCAACCTTGTTCGATTCAACAATCAACTGTATCCACGTAATTCTTCCAGACATTTTTAATTTTGAAAAATAATTTTGTTACGAATTCGAAGCTCTTTTAGATAATCAGGAAAAATATACAGAGGGTCTTTGGGGAAAAAAAGTTTGGGGTTACTCCCGACGATACCAGAAGTGGTAAATCGAAAATAAAAAATAAGCGCATTGAAGTACAGTGACATACCAAATTTGAAACCTGTATCTTAAAACCATAGAAAAGTTGGTGGGCGTACCTTACTTCGTGTTCACCTGGTATATACGAATGTTAGATGCAGTGACAGATTTGTGATTGTGCTATAAATGGAAAGAAGAAGAAGAATGATAATGAGAGTGTTATCAGACATGTAGTAGTTAGCGGGTTAGAACGTATGTATAAAACGTGTAATGAGTGAATATGGTGTAAATAGAAGAAACATATATTATTATAAGAAGAAATTACCACAATGAATAACAGGTTATAGGCACAGATATCAAAGACTAGAATAAGAGGAACTAAACGAAGTTGGAAGAAAATGGCGACGAAAAATAGTTTCAATGTCGAGTTCTTGAATACTAGAAATTACCATACATGGAATTTTATAATACAAACGTTGCTGGAAGAGAATAAGTTAGTTAGTTTCTAACGATAGAGTATAAAGAAACCAACTATAGTTAATGAAGCCATAGAGAAGCAGGAAGCTGAGAAAGAGGATAACACGCGTAAAAACTTATTAGAAAAATGTTTAGATGACACGTAAATTGAAATAGTTCAAGGAAATTCTACAACTTTTGCCATTTGCCATGTGGAAAAGTCTGGAAGATAGATATTATGAAGAAAGAGGTATTCCAGCAAAATTGATGCTTCGGAAATCACTAATTTCTAAGAAATTAAGTGATATAAATAAATTAGAATAATTTTTTGCAACATTTGATTCGATTATCTGACAATTGAAAGTTACCGGAAAATATGTAGAAGAATAATATATACCTAGTTTGCAGTTTGTTATTAGCAATGCCCAAATCCATAGAAACAGTGCAGACCATTTAAAAAATGAACAAAGACTTGAAGCTGAGAGAAGAAGAATATCGAGTGGAAGGATTTGTACCAAGGAATAGCTAAATAGCAGTAGCGTTAACAAATAATTTTTTTCACGATGCTAATCGAAACACTTGCTTCTATTGTGGCAAGAAAGGCCATTTTATAAAAAATTGTTGGGGAAGACACGTCGGAGGTGGTAATGTGAACAGTTATGATCATAGACAAGTTAAGGGAAACTCTAGTCATATTCAAGGATTTTGCGAAAGAGGCAACAGTAAGAGGTTCAGATAATGAAGATGTGAGGGAAGATAATGAAATGAAAAAGAATGAGAGAGAAGGAATATAAGAGGGGATGAGAGAATTAATGAAGAAGAAGAAGAAGTGCAAGATTTCCAGCAAGATATAAAATATTATGAAATGTATATGTCCATATATATGCCGAGAAAGTACCAAAAAATGTTGAAGACTTGATCAATAGTGAAGATGAACTATCTGAATTAGAGCAATGAAGAAAGAGATAAAATCATTGGCACATTGACCGAAGTTGAAACTCCTAAGAGAGGAAATATTTTAAATATGGGTAAAAGGGTTTGTCCAGCGTAACTCATTTGATTATGATGTATTATATTTCCCTGTTTTCTGTTGCAAAGTTGTCAACTATAACAGTATTGTTGTTAGTAGGAAAAATTACAGTTCGGGGTGTACTTGGAAGAGGTGTCATTTTATATTTTTTGTTTTAGATTGCAACCTTGCAGAACCTTGTCGGATATGTAGCCATAATAATTTTTTTCAATGGCACTTTTGTATGTGAGCTCTTTGCTTGTGCAGTTTTATCCCGTTTATCTGAGTAGTTCGCCAAAATAAATGATGTTATGAAGTTGAAATAGTTGAGGAATTTTAACTTGATAGCTATGACTGTAGTCGTAAGGCATTATTATCTGGTAAACAGAAAACTTGTGTCAGAATCTTGGTAGGTCCATATTTTCATGTGCGTTAAATCGCAAAAATCCCTAATAGGATTGAAGTAATTGAAAAATTTACAAATCAAAGTATTATCGGAATTCCAACAAAACTAACGCGAGAAATAAGTTATATAATTTCATCAATAATTCATATTATTCAACAGCAAAAAAGTTCCACAGTAATTTTCTTTGTACGTGTATATTTCATCTAAGAAAATGAATGCAATAAATCATTCTATAATCATCCCATTCCGATCAGATCATGATTTCGCAACTGGTGTGGTGGTGAAGCAAAGTACCTTAATAAAAGTTCTAAACATAAATAGGGTCGATCGAAGTCCAACAGACATTAGGCATTACTAAATGAACTACAGCAAAGCGGGGGTGCTACAATAAATTAGAAAGAAATCATAAGACTAAGTAAATCTGGGATTGGCGGCATTCAGTACGTTATTTACTATCTATTAAGTCTTCAGCACTTTATTTCGTCGTTACTGTCGCTGCTAAAACGAGTTAAAACGAAACTGTTGCTTCTCCTACGACTATGGTGACTATGCGTATGCTATCCAGGCTGTTCGGTTTTTCCCGACAAATAGCATTCGACACATGTCGGAGCTTCGATGCTCAATGACTTGGTAGGTTGTTTAAGGGATGATTTAATCTTCCGGGGACTTTTACCGCCATTTTCGCCCTGCTTGAGATTAATATCCCTACATTTCCTAGGAGTCTTTGGACTAGACCTCCTGGAATCTCTAGGACTGATACTCTCGGACCGCTTGTTAGTTTCATTGGGACTGGATCGTCTTGAGTGGTTAGGACTGGATCTTCTGGAGTGATTGGGAGTCGATTTACGTGAGTTGTTGGGACTTGGGTCTTTTATAACGATACCACCATTTCTAAGGGTTTCTGTTTTGTTACTACTTTCTTCTTTTTTCGGGGATCTACTTTTGGTAGTGTGGACTTCCGCCTTTATAGTTTTGAAATTGAGCTTACCTAGTTCTTCTATGTGCATCGGTTGAAAAGTTTCTGGAGCATGGGAGGATTGTATTAGTCGTGCTTGACTACCGGTACTACCAGCAGAAAGCGTTGATGTGGTACTGAAATTTGCATAAATTTATCAAATGGGTTTGCATAATCTAACGTAGCATTCCAGAAGTACTAGGAGGAGGAGGAGGATTTTCTGTAAAGGATTGATTCTTTTACGGTACCTGCAAATTGGCCATGGGCCCAAGCAAGCAGGTATGCACACACTCGAAGTTTGTACTAACACTACTTGATCCCATATATTTCATTTCGTCGGGGCCCTGGGACCTTGAACTATATATAAGGTTTGAGAAATGCATCTCTTATATACCAGAAGATATTAGGAACATTAAATCTCGGTCTGATCTGAGCGTATTAGAATATCTCCTAGTAATTCTGGAATACATTCTGAAAAAACTATATCGTTTCAAACAAAAATTTGCCCTCAATGAATTAACCAACTATGAATACGTTGATAAAAAAACAAAACAAAATAGCCCTGAAGAATATCCATGATATAAAAAAATGGATTATCTTCTGATCCTATCACTGATTGGTAATGGAAAATTGTATTTGTGATATCTTGAGCGCGACAATGAAAAAAGTACTCTGAACTAACACAGATAATTCCCTTACCTTAGAGTTAAATGATTTGGAGTCTTGCCTAAGGTAGCTTTTGGTTTGATTACACCTGCTTGAGAATCATCTTCTCCTTCGGATTTGATACTCGGTTCGTTTCTTTCATGATCGGACCTCTTCACTGGATCTGTTATGCCAAAAAGTCATCGGTTTCAATTGAAATGATTTGAATATTATCGAGCTTACATTTATTTTGAATAGTTTGTATCATCTAGAGAAAAAAACAGTTACAATAATATTAGAGTAATTTTTTTTAATTTTTTATTATTTTTTTCCCGTTAACCAGCTGTCATCCCCCTACGAATGACAGCCCTCAGAAGTCGAAACTTGTGCGAGCTAAGGATTAACGAGGTCTTACCTTTAAACGTGCGATGCCTAGAGTTATGTTTAGGATATCTTAATAGAAGAAGTTCATACAAAAACAGTGAAGGAAAGGGTGAAACAAACTCTCATTTCTAAAATTTTATAAAAATCGTATTTTACAAAAATTGGACTTCAATAAGCTTTTTAATGAGGTCTCATCCTACATCAATATGCAAAAAAACGTATTAAAACTCTTTCTTAACAATTTCAAGAATTCAAAATAGATTTATTTTAGAATAAATGTTTTTATTTTTCAGTACTCGGGATCTTTTTGACATATATTAATTATCCTGTTTTGTTGAGATGTTATTATAATCCTTGATACTGTCGGAAAACTTCGCTTGATTTTTAGACATCGTAAAAAAATTAATGAAAAAATCAATTGGAAAATAATTTACCGAGCTTGTCGAATATTATTGTGACAAGCTGGATCCAGACCTGTTAACATTTGGATCTGGCATCATTTGTAGAAATGTGTTACGTTAGCACCACGAATATTCAAGCGAATAATCAGATTTTTTGCGCCATATCGTCCCTCCCACTTGGAGACCATTTTCACCACACGGTGCTTCCGTATGTTCTCCATGGTTTTCCCGAACACTGCGTTATTGGCTAGTTTGTAGTTATTTTTGCCAAAAGTAGTTTTTGCTTGAGAGCGTAATTTCGTATTTAACTCAATGTAGGAACGCAGCCACGCCAATTGATTGAATTGCACCACATTTTGGATTTTAATGAGTACAAGGTCGTGTTTGAGTGCTTGCTGCACCTTGTGGTGCACAACATATTTTTCCTTGTTGTACAGCGTGGTCATCAATTTTGGTAATTTCGAGCCTGGCGGTGTACGGTGCTCGGCACACAAAGGTAAATCTTTGTGTTTGTCATGCAGATGTTCGGGGTACTCTAAATCGAGAATGTAGCCGATGGGCGAGATGTCCGACACATCGAAATCGGCTGCATTTTAGAGTCATAAAGCCATCGTACTAAAGATATTCCATCATGGCCCAACCGTACAGAGTATTCGTCATATCTTTCGCCCATGTGCTTGTTATTGGCCGAGGAGAATCTGTTGCAGCACTGACTGATGCCGCCATGAATTTCTCTCTCGACAAAGAGAAGCATGTCGACGTCTTTCAGAATCTGTAATTCACAATGGGTACACTTCAACATGCACGACCACGTGTACCCTGGCAGGGTGTAATACCACGCGAGATCCAACCCGTGACTCGTGACTGATATTTCGAAAATTTTAGAAAATATCAGCCAAGAAAAATCTGTCAGTTTTCATGTACAGGTTAGAGTACTCGCCCAGTGTTGTCAAGTTGAACGACCACCACACGATTTGCGCATGCTCGTATTCGGCATCGGTGATGTCACAATCATTCAACTTGTTGTAGAACTGATCGCGAGCCGGCAAGCTTGGGCATTCCAATTTCTCCATCGAATTGATGAAATCGTATGAGAATAACTCTTTTCGAGTGAGTAACTCGTACCGGTCGGCATCGAAATGGGCAAATTCGCGCCTTGAAATCTTCAAATTATGGATGGTCAGTGTTTGCACCAAATGCTCCAAGCTCATGCCCATGAAGCGAAAAGATAAATCAGTTGAACAGAGTTGAGTTCCAGTAATAAATTATTATTATTATTATTATTATATTAAAATATCCAATTTTTTGTTACCCGTCTTGATTTTTCTCCAATTATGTTTATTTTGGGATAGTTTCAAACCAGTAGTACGAAAAGTAATAGTACCTGCAGCATCTCCAACGGTTTTACGAGACTCGTCGAAAATGGTGTGACTCCTGAAATTTGGACTAGCAATCAGATTTTTTGCTCCATATCGCCCCTCCCAATTGGAGACCATTTTCCCCACACGGTGCTTCCGTATGTTCTCCATGGTTTTCCCGAACACTGCGTTATTGGCTAGTTTTTAGTTATTTTTGCCAAAAGTAGTTTTGCTTGAGAGCGTAATTTCGTATTTAACTCAATGTAGGAACGCAGTCACGCAAATTGATTGAATTGCAACACTTTTTGGATTTTACTGAGTACAAGGTCGTGTTTAAGTGCTTGCTGCACCTTGTGGTGCACAATATATTTTTCCTTGTTGTACAGCGTGGTCATCAATTTTGGTAATTTCGAGCCTGGCGGTGTACGGTGCTCGGCACACAAAGGTAAATCTTTGTGTTTGTCATGCAGATGTTCGGGGTACTCTAAATCGAGAATGTAGCGGATGGGCGAGATGTCCGACACATCGAAATCGGCTGCATTTTAGAGCCATAAAGCCATCGTACGAAAGATATTCCATCATGGCCCAACTGTACAGAGTATTCGTCATACCTTTAGCCCATGTGCTTGTTATTGGCTGAGGAGAATCTGTTGCAGCACTGACTGATGTCGACGTCTTTCAGAATCTACAATTCACAATGGGTGTACTTCAACATGCACGACCACGTGTATCCTGGCGGGGTGTAATACCACGCGAGATCCAACCCGTGACTCGTGACTGACATTTCGAAAATTTTCGAAAATATCAGCCAAGAAAAATCTGTCGGTTTTCATGTACACACGTTTTGCGCATGCTCGTATTCGGCATCGGTGATGTAACAATCATTCAACTTGTTGTAGAACTGATCGCGCGCCGGCAAGCTTGGGCATTCCAATTTCTCCATCGAATCGATGAAATCGTATGGGAATAACCCCTTTCGAGTGAGTAACTCGTACCGGTCGGTATCGAAATTGGGCAAATTCACGCCTTGAAATCTTCAAATTATGGATGGTCAGTGTTTGCACCAAATGCTCCAAGCTCATGCCCATGAAGCGAAAAGATAAATCAGTTGAACAGAGTTGAGTTCCAGTAATAAATTATTAATATTATTATTATTATTATATTAAAATATCCAATTTTTTGTTACCCGACTTGATTTTTCTCCAATTATGTTTATTTTGGAATAGTTTCAAACCAGTAGTACGAAAAGTAATAGTACCTGCAGCATCTCCAACGGTTTTACATCGAGTTCGGAAATTTACACTAGTTGCTTCGTCCGTTTCTTGGCTGATATTATCGTAATCGATGTTACCGGCTGAATGCCTCTGCGAAGTTTTCACTTTTTTTACTTTTCCAAGCGTGTGTGGCCCCTGAACTATCACGGTTTTTACCCTGTCCGGCCTCTCCAGCGTATGACTAGTGCTGTGACTGGTTTTATGACCTGTTACTAGAAGGATGCCTGGACCAGTTCCGGGTTTCGTAGAAGGTATCGACATGTTCCGTACTGATTCCCTGATGATCTGGCGAATGGTTTTCAGGAAGGCGTTCCGGAAGTCCGCGGTGCTGAAAAAAACATAGACAGTTACTATAGGTATTTCGTCTGACAGCCAGAGCGCAATAAAAGCTCTGAATTCTGTACAGATTGAGTCAAAGCAGGTTTGGGAATGCCTTCAGAGCATCAATAAACTAGCAAAACTCAACAAGGTAATACTTGTGTAGGTGCCGGGACATAGGGAAATAGAAGGCAATGAAAAAGCAGCAAATAATTTGAATGATTTGGTAGTATTGTGAAGACAGTTTTACCTGTTGGGCTGTTTAGTGATTACTTTGATAAATGTATAAAAGTGTAAAAATGGTTTACATTCTTCAAGAAAGAATTGAAATGATTGTAATTTATGGAGAAGTTGGAAAGTGCGCACATAGGGCGGCATGTCTTTCAAACGAAAGACATCCAAATTGTAATGTAAATCACCGGTATGTGCTTAATTTGGTGAATAAGTTTTACGAAACTGGTTCAGTGATAAATAAAAAATAAAAAACTTCAGAGTACTAAACAAAAAAGCTCAAATTGAAGTTTTGGGAACATTTGGGAACAGGGACGTCAGATGTCACGCGAGACTGTAAGAAAAGCATTGAAAATGCATACATTTCATCCATATGAAAGGCAGATTTTTCAAGAGCTCCACGAGGATGGTTATGATAAAAGAATAGAGTTTTGTAAACCATGTCTCATCGAGTCATTACCATCCCTAATCTTCTGTTAAACATCTGTTTCAGCGATGAGTGCAATTTTTTTCTGAATGGCAATGTTAATAGGCAAAATCCTCCCTATTGGAGTGACGAAAACCCAAGTACATATTTTTCCGGAACGGCATATACAACACCCTCAAAAAGTTAATGATTGGGCTGGTATTCTTGAAAATGCCATTATTGGTCAATTATTTCTGAAAGAAAACTTGACTGGCAATCTGTACCTTGGAATGCTTGAAAAGACTATCGAGCCTCCTATAACTCACGAGCTAGAAACTCCAATTGATGAAGAAGAGAAGGCAATGAAGTTTTGCAGGAGAATCTGTTACATTTCCAGCAGGACGGTGCTACAGCTCATTATTTTCTTCTAGTCTGACAGAGGTTGAACGAGAGATTTCCAGATAGATGGATTGGCAGAAGGGGAGCAGTTGAATGGCCTCCGAGATCACCGGATTTAACTCCCTTGAATTTCTTTCTTTTGGGTCATCTTAAATCCGTTGTTTAAAAAAAAGACCTTCTGATAAAAAACGAATTCAATTTTCAATTTCAATTTATGCAATTGCAAGGTACAATAAACTAATAAAACATATTGAATGTTATTTCATGATTCTTCCTGAATGGGTAAATGACACCTAGGCATACAATTGCCTGTATTGTGCTTCTTTACTCATTCATGGAGAGAAAAAATTGAATGTACTATAAATACATAATTGATAGTTAGCGATTGACAATGACAAAAAAAAATTTCATTGAATATGATGATTAAATATGAAGAAGATGGCATATTGGAAAGAAATAGCAATGATTTTTTATTATTCGAGTCTGTACAAAATATGTTAATGAATACCGGATTCTCGATTAGATGTTGTTTGAGGGTAGTTTTAAATTTATTGATGTTATCGATATGCTTCAGGTTTATTGGAAGCATGTTGTATAGTTTCGGACCAAAGAAAAAAACAAATCTCTGCATGTGACTTTTTCTGTAAATTGGTAATTGGATATTTGAGTTTTCAGTAAATCTTGAAGGCCTGGGTGTATTAGCTCTATATCTGTTAATGTTTGAAAACATCCATATTAAACAGTGGTAGCAGCATTGAGTTTTGTACGATTTGCAAGCGATGCAGTGTATTTTTGAAAGTACCTCCCTATACTGCTAAGGAGTTGTAAAATGTTAACAAGTTTTTCTTTGAGAGGATGTCTCGGAGGATGTAAAACTTATGCATTCATTCTTTTTATGACATGAGCCACTTGTTCATCCCACCTCAAGCACTGATCGATAACTACTCCCAGATACTTTATGGATATCGTTTTTTCAATACTAGGACAATTACAGTATAACTGGTTTGTGCAACTGGGTTTATGTAAATTTAAATTAATATTGCTTGGTTGGTCACTCGCGCGAGCTCAATGAGAAAGTCATGAATTTGGTTTTTTCAACATTCAAACTTAGTAGATTATCGTTTAACCACATCAACACTTTCTGGAGATCTATTTCTGTAGTTTGCAAAACATCATGCCATGTTTCACTTTTGAATATTAAGGCTGTTTCATCAGCGTAGCAGACAATGTGTCTCTGAAAATCTTTAATTTGAGTGATACTGTTGATGTAAACAAGAAACAGAATTGGATCCAAAACTGTACCCTGAGGAACACCAACAGATATATTCGACTGCTTACTGAGTTTTTCGCCGATTTTCACTTTCTGTGTCAACTCTAGAACATTGCCACGGATACCATATCCAAACAGTTTTCTCAGTAGTAAGTATATCATGTGACACTGTGTCGAACGCTTTTGCTAGGACAATGAAAACCACTAGGCATTTCGAAACTTTTCCAAGGCTTTCACTGTTTGTTCCACAAAGTCTAGTATAGCACTTGCAGTACTCTTGTTATTCATGAATCCAAATTGCCGTTC
This sequence comes from Chrysolina americana, assembly GCA_958502065.1. Classification (NCBI taxonomy): domain Eukaryota; kingdom Metazoa; phylum Arthropoda; class Insecta; order Coleoptera; family Chrysomelidae; genus Chrysolina; species Chrysolina americana. Next base: position 101,728,208 of record OY293410.1, on the reverse strand, counting down.
TGTTATCACATGATGTTTATTAAAGAAGTCTATCAACCATTTTTTAAAGAATGCTCGAATAATTTTGCGAAATTGTTTATTACTGAAATTGGTCGACAATAACTAACAACGTTACATTTGCCACTTTTATATACAGGAGTTACCCTGGAATCTTTGCACTGACGTGGAATATTTCCATTTTTGTAACACAGGTTGATTACATGTACAAGTGGATTCAAAATTTGGTCATGGATGATTTTAATGAGTTTTGTCGATATTCCGTCTGGTCCTGGCGAGCAATTGTTTTGTAATTTTGAAATCACTTGTTATGGTATCATTCCACTGTTCACTTTTTAGAAGTAATTTTAACTTATCGAAATTGATTTTTTCATATTGGCTGATTTTATTTGGTGTTTGTTTTGTTTCATTTGGTATAGATAGAAAAATTAGGATTGAATGGTGGTCTGTTATGCCACTATGAATAACTGATGCCTCAAAATTGATTTTGTTACGCAGGCAGTTGTTATTCCTAATAAAAATATGGTCAATAATAGAACTTGTTTCTCTAGTTTCCCTTGTGGGTGTATTAATATGAAGTGAAGCCATTTTCAATCATTATATTTCGGTAGTAATTAACATGTTGTGAATTTGAGTCCGATTGATTTATATTTATATCACCAACAAATAACTCTAGGGTGTTTGTCAATATTCAGAAAGTAATTTTGCAGGTCACTAAGATATGCTTGTATATTGATTGAGGGGAGTCTGTATGAAGCTGTCGTACCAACTTTGATATTATTTTTAAATATGAAGGTAATTCTCATAAGCTTTGTATCAGTTAGAGATATTATTTCAACATTTGCTGCCAACGAATTCTTTATATAATTTATCAGTCCATCGCTTTGATTTGTTTTTGATTTATTGTAATGAATTGTATAATTTGGTATAGTAAAATCACTCACCGACTCAACGTTCCATGTTTCAGATAGAACGATGACATCTAATTTATCGAGATCCTCTTACTGAAGTTTTCCGTAATGGTAGAGGGGAGTTCGTAAACAGACTTCATTACTGTTTAGAGCAAAATGGACGACATTTCAAACAGTTTATAAGATTTTATGTTTGCAATGTCTTTCTCGCACATTAAATTTCATTTTGTAAAAGGAAAATAACCAACAAATTAAACATCCCACGCGTAATAAATTTATTCCTGTCAAAAGGAGTCAAATACAATAATGCATCTCAGAACAGGCAAATTCTAATTACATGTGTAAGTTTAGAACGCTTTTTTTTCGGAAACTGCTCGTCAAAAAATAAAAAGTCAGGGTGTCATTAGGAAAAGAATTGAACGCCACTTGACCACCTTCCCATCTAAGATTCTACGTGTATGATCTACCCCTCCTAGGGGGTTGAACCACGGGAGCTACAAATATTCCTTGAATGTGTCCCTCTTGAAAATAGAATCGAATTCACTGGAAGGAAGATACTAAGGGTGAGAATTTTTCAAATTGACACTCTTTATATATTCATGCGCGGAAAAAATTGTAATATTCTGATGGATTCGTCAAGCGAAGGGATCCCAGAAGCAATTTTAAAGGCCGCAAATGAGGTAAATTCAGACCGGTTACCTAGTAAATCAACAATACAACCAATTTTTAAACTGGTGTAAGGAAAAAGGAGTGAATAGCTTCAGAGAGGAGGCTTTTCTTGGAGTATTTTTCCGAGCTGAGTGAGGTACTGAAATCCAATATCATATGGTCGCGTTACTTGATGGTGAAATGTTTAGTTATAATAAAGTTTTGTAAGTTCTGCTTGTCGCTTATCACTTTCTGCACTTGTTAGAAAAATAACTAATCTCTTCCACACCAGTAATGCAAGAAAATGACACTTCTACAACTAAATTGCGTGAAAGTGTAGGGCAAATCACGTACGCTTGTAGAGAATTTTTTTTTTGTTTAATTCGAATACATTGTGAAGTGCTTTAATTTTCTCATTAGCAATCTTTTATTGTTGATAATGAACCTTATAGCTTATAGCGGTAACAATACTCATTACCAGGAAACTTTTGACAATCCCAGAAATATTGTTCTGAGATTATTTGAATACTCATTTGAAAATCTTGCAATTATGCAACAAAAAATGTTGTACCTATAACAAATGACTTATGCTTTCACAAAAGTGAAACAACTCCGCAATGCAGACAATCCGATACTAATTGGCTCCAGGAGATCTCTTGAAATTCGTTCAGATATTGACTTGCATCGCATTGAGCAGTGAAAACAGATTCAATACTCATTATTATTAATACAATTCAATTGAATACTGAATTTACATTCCCGTCAATAAATTCTTTGTGTTTACTTTGTGTGCGTTCCACAAAATACATGAATTAGCGGAATGGATTCCAGCTTACCTATTCGACAGAACGTAGACCTTCTCAGATCTCCTTTGTAATTGACTTCTTAAGTGAATCAATTCCCAGAGGAAATGAGAATCCATATCTTTCGCCGAAGAAGCCCTCACTTGAACTTCCGTTACTGGAATGAGCACCTGATACCTAATTATTTCTACTTCGGATGAGGAAGTCTTGCTCGATACGCCCTGGAAAGAAAATAGAATAAGGATATGCATCTTGAAAATATGGTGTGTTCAGAATTCAGTATCGAGATTAAAGGGGCGTATTTTTCAGGTCAAAATAAAACTTTTTATCTCATGAACATGTATCTGTAAACTCTTCGTTACCGATCTACAGAGTTTTGGGAATTTTAAATAATTTTTCTACATACATTTTTCAGTTCTGGAGGTATCATATAAAATTTTAAACTTACTTCACGATACAGAGCTTACGTCCTCTAGCATGCAAGTGAATCAACAAGGAGATATTTTTTAAGGGTCAAGCCATTTTTCGCCCGATAAACTTTTTTGTGGTGCGCCGTACCTATCTGCACGCTGCAACCCAGTAATAGATTGAAGAAATTTAAAAAGTTTTCGACGAAAATACATTGGTATGATCATATCTAGCGCATCGAAAGTTTGCTTCCTCGAGATTTTCCACGGCGCTTGCAGTTTTCTCTCTCATTTCTTTCTTACCGCAAAAGTCTAATTTACACGTGATAAAGTAGTGAATTACCACCATGTTCATATTTGGACACTGAAAAATCCACACATGATCAAATAATCTCAGCGGCAGGAGTAGCAGGAGATACTTCAATTGGCCCTTTCATTTTACCACGAATTTTAAATGCTGACGTGTCTTCACAAGATATTTGCCGATTTTTGTTCGAATCCATTTGAACATATAGAAGTCAATAAGAACTCACCATTAGTTTTTTCTTCTGCCTCAATCGTTCCTTACAAAGGAAAACTACCGCAGTTTTGAATACGAAACACATAGCATGCAACTCCAGGCCTTTCTTGATTTTACCTAGGAAGTCCGAAATGTTCAACCATTCTACACCTCCGTAGTATAATAGGTCACCAGGGCTCAGATCTATCGACTGCAAATAAAATATTGAAATTAGATTGAAGTAACGTATAATTTAAATGTATAAAGGACCAAAAGTTTTATGCAGTTTTTGTATACTTATTATACGATTATTTTCAAATTATATCGGTGGAAAGGTATTTCCCATTTTTTCATCGATATGAATATTTTTATGAGGATTTAGAATCAATTTATGTTAATTTATGACACTGTAATGATGAGTGGATTCTGATATTATTTCCGATGGGTTTGAGATAACGTCCAAAATAAATGATTATTGTAGCATCTGCAAATAATTTAGGAGCCCCTTTCAATTCAAATGAAAATTGAATTAATATAATTCAGAAATAGCATAGGTCCCATCACAGATCCCTGTGGTATACCATAATTCACATTTTTGTACTGACTTGTATCTTCTCGACTGCGAACATACTGTTTCCTGTTAGTCATAAAGTCTTCAAACCAATCATAAACGTACCCTGTAATACCGATTTTATGTAATTTCCTCAATAAAATTCCATGACTATCAGTGTTACATAAATCAAGAAACAATATGGCATATTTTCCACCACTTTTTTGTATGAAAAATATTGCATCTTGTGCCGGTTTTTCTGTATCTCTGGATATACGATCTGGTACTATAGACAACGCAACTGATTTTGAAAATATGTATGTTAAAATTGGTGCAATTTCAGATTCAACAGTTTTTATAATATTAAGAATATTTTCAACAAATCCGTAAGCTTTCCTAGGGTCAGATCGCCAATTATACTTATAATTTCTACAACAGTGATAATAATAATAATAATACTCCCTCATAAACACTCGTAGAGTATACCCAAAGGCATAGCTTGTGCGGGTAGAGGACGGCTATTATTATTATTTGCCGTGGCGCTGATAAAATGAATTTTTCACAAATTTTTACAAGGTTTTGATTTGATTTCATTTTGATTGCTATTCTTGGGAATGTTCTGCAATTAATTGTTTTCCACTTATCTTCAGCTGTAGATTCCGATAATTCCTCTTTGTAATATTTCTGTTTTGTAGTCCTTATTGTGTTTCTAACATGTTTATTCTGAAAGTCATGAGAATACTATAATGTTTCTTTCAAACTTTTTTTTTTAACGCAAATATTTGTCTCTTACTTTTATCAATTCAGCTATTTCAGCTAATTGATTCAAGACTCTTTTCTTCGGATTCTGATAGTTCTTAAATGGACACAGAAATGATAACTATCGATTAATTTTCCACATAAAACATTGGGATCATCAGAATTAAATATTACAGGTGGGGTTTCATTGTTTCTACCTAGCGAACATAATTACTTTACTTTGTTTATATATAATGAAGACCTGATGTAAGATTGTAGTTTACTTGATGGTTTAACAAATCGAAACCGGTAGTTACAATAAAAAAAAATCGTAGTGGAAAGTTATTAATATTTTCTCTATCTTGAATTCCCATTTACTTTACTTTGGTTCTTTTTGGGAACTAGAAGATAAACATTTTTGAAACTCACCTGTTTGCAAGATTTCTGATGTTGCCGGAACAAATGATCGAATATAGCCCCGTATTCTTCATGTATCCTTTGCATTTCGTTGATGTGTTCTGCCACTTTCTCCATTCCTTTTAAGGCCTCTGAAATCACAAATGTTGACTCGATATTAATTCATATTGATATTGACGAAATAAAAAAAGGAATGATTCAACTCGACGTATTCTTGATAATACTTCTAAAAAAACGGATAAAAACTAATTTTGTATCATAAGTTTCATCATTTTAAATTCGTACGAATAAGAACGTTATTTCCTCTTCTGGTCCACTATCTTGAACCAATAATATTGAACTAATTTGCGAGTTTCCAACATAAAACAACTACTAACCGCTTTCACACCTTGAAACTTCATTAAATTCGTCTTTATTTTATTCTAGTTATCTCTGCCAATATCTTCAACTAATTTAATATTGTCAAACCGATGTTGCTGTAACGAACGTTCGATAATAAACTTTTCATTTCCTGTGTGAACCGCGAGTGAGTTCATTTGAAAACATACCTCGTAGTAGATAATAAGCAACTCACCTACTAAATGCTGATGTTCATCGCTACTCGAATCAGTCAAATTTCTCAGCTGCTGCAGCAACAGCGGGTACTTCAATATCCTCTGAATGGGCTTGATGAGATAAGATTCTAGGGTGGATGAGTGTTGTTGTTTGGGATTTCTCGCCGATAAGAATTCTTGGAGCGCCTGGTTGCCTTCATCTGTGAAATTGAATTAATTCGCCATTTAATCTTGTAATACGACGGAAAAATTTGATTCGAATACTCACTGGGATGCAGGACTTTTTGTGCTTTGCTGTGACTAGCGCAGAACGAGCTGTAGAGTTTGAAGTGATTTACATAATATAAAAATGCGCTACCAATAGAGAATAAGACGTTCTGAAAATAAAATGCGAACATGTTGGGCAATGTAGAACAACGGCGAGGGAAAGATGGGCAGAAGTTGGACTGCAATGCGTATACACTACACAGCTCAAAGCAGGGGTTCCCAACCTGTTTGAACCTGCGTACCACTTAACTTTTCGAAAAATTTTGGCGTACCACCAGACCTAAATATTTTAAGGAACGAATAATATTTGCTCTTCTAAAAGTGTTCGAAGGCTTTTTGAAATTAATTCCTGAGAAAACTTCATATTTAATGGTGAGATATTTGTTTATTTATAACATGCTTATAATAAAGGAGAAATAAAAAGATTGAAATGGTATTAATTCACAGTTTTATTTACAAAAAATTTGTACAAATTCAGTAAAAAATTAATCATCATACAAAACATACTTTCATAGTCTTTGGTGCGAAACATGTTGTTGTTTGCCTGTGATTAAAATATAACATATACATAAGGAGTAATGGAACTTATCTTCATTCTTCAGTCCTCTTCAGCACTTATTCCGCTTCTATATTTATTTTTTTTGTACAAGAGTTCAGAAAATCCACTCTCACACAAGTAACAAGTGATAAATGGCATCAAAAATAGCAGAGCTTGCTGGAAAATCAAAGGGTACTCGATCCAATCCAGAAGTTAATTGAAGATTTCTCTTTAAAATAATATTCCATGGAACTATCTTCTGTAAGATCAATAAAAGTTTCTTTCAGTTCCAATTCATTTGGTAAGGTTCCCGAAAAAGGATTTCTGATCCAGTCCACTTTTGAATAATCTTCAGAGAAATACTTCTTAAAGCTTTTTTGAAGGCCTTTCAAGTGAACAATGATATCTGCAACTACATCTGGCATTGAAGATATTTAATTTTCTTCAAAAAAATGATGATAGAGTGGGCAATGCAGATAAATTCTCCTCCAGTATTTGTGAACAAAACACTGGCTATGAAGGCTGTTGTGTTTGAGATTTTCCTAACAAGAGTGCAGTAATTAGTTAGATAAGGGGGGTACTACTTATGATGCTCACTGTATTCTGATAAGAGGATTTGTGTTTTTATATGAATATGTATTTTTGTCTCTGTATCAATGATAGGCAGTGATTTGAATTGTTCTTATGTCCATGGTGATTTAACTGACGTATAGTCTGTGTCCTGATTAAATGACACCTACAGTCCAACGTCTGCCCAACTTCCGACACCACTTGATTACAGACAAACTTACCCTGAATTGGCTACTGAATTCAAACTTATGAAAATCTGGTTCCAAGTCCAACGCTTCCTCCAGATTCTGCAAAAATTGTCTCTGGAACGTTACTATTTCTTGTATGTTTCCGAAAAGAGCATTGATTTCAGCATTTGATAGGAATGTTTCTCTCTTGAGCGGCTCCAGATAGTTCTCCAACAAATTGTTTAGATGCTGCGAACAATTTCCATGTTATAGTACTTATTGAATTTGAATTTAAATTCAAACCAAGAACAGCAAGGGAAGAATAAAGTTTTTAGAAGTGATTATAAAGAGTATAATCGCTTCAGGAAAGAAAGAGACAAATCTGACACGTTCGAAACGTTACAAACTTCATAATCACTTTCACGAGGAATTTCTAGTATTATGTAGCATCGCAAAAGTGTAAGAACACTTGAAAGAACAGGAATGCACTCCTAATTAACGCTCGAACTCATACATAGTAATTAAGACCATTTTTATAGCACAGCTATTAATTATCTAATTTTTCAATGACTTAATTTGGTCAGTGTTGGAAAACCCTGTATAATTCTTCAACGAAAGTTGGCATTTTTTTTGTCGTAATCGTCTTGAAGGATTCTCATCTTGAAATACCGATCATTATAGCTGTAACACGGTTATTTTTTGTATGGGGTTTTTGCATGCCGTGGAAAGGCATCTCTTCGGAGTCAAGTAGCGTATCTTCGGAGTAAATTTTGAGCGTCATATTGAAGGCTGGTAAGGTCAAGATTGCAGTACAATCTACATAAGGGGGAAAACGGATTTGCCCCCAAAATTTTCAGAGATAATTACACTTCAATCTTCCAGCACATGTATGTGTAATTCGTACAGGTCATATTGATGTGATTTCAGTATTTTCTGTACTACTGAAACTACATCTATTTGGCTATTATCCGTCTATTTTAGTATACCTGGAAACTTTGTCAAGTTTCACTGGTCGCTTTTGGTGGTGAACGTTAATTATAAACGATCTCAGTTTCTACCATTTTTTTTACCAACTTTGCAACAGAACCTGAACATCATTTTCAGCGTGGGTGTTTTTGAATAGTTATGCAGGAACTACTCGTAATTGAATGAACTACTTTGAAAGTTGTAGTTAGTGTATTGAATTATGCAATGAATAATGATATCAAAATTCACTGAGCCACGGAGATCATACGACAGTGAGCAGAAGAGTCATAGTCCGGAAGGCAGTGTCACAAATTACGAAGTGATCCAATGCTGATCAGTTGGTAGCATTTTCGAGAGATCCAGTCAGCTGCTTAAGTAGGATGTGAGAATCCGCGAAAGTGGTTAAAAAAGCTGAAACTTTTGTTATGAATAGTTGATATCATAATAAGTTGTAAAAAATTTGTCAGCTGCATCATGGATGAGTAATTATGCGTCAGCTACTCGTATGAACTCCGCACTAGAAAAAAAAAGTAAGAGAATGCTGGATGATATTTTACTAGGTGATTGTTTACATATTTGGAAGTACGAAAACAACCGTCAGCTGCATGTGCTGCGGTGGATAGGTCGTCAGCTGACGAGGTAGAGGTAAAAATCATTAGGGTATTGCCGCAATGCTTCAACTCCGTAGACACACAGTTCGTGATAGATACTGGATATACAGTGATATTCGAAGAGTACGCAACAAATCTCAGGTTCGTCTTGGAACCTACTTAGCCTACTTAGCATTAGATATACCGAGTGATTTCCAGTTTCTTAAGAAAATGCATTCTTCAAAAACAAAAAGCTCTCAAAAATTATATATTTCGGAAAATATTTACCATTTCGATGAGATTTTTCAGAGAAATCTTTTTTTGGCAGAGATCGATGAGAGCTTTTATAAGATATTTGAATGGGAATCAGTTCTTGCATAAAGTTTACTCATGAAGGAATTCTTTGAAATGTACAGGAGTAAGTGACATTTTCAACAGTTTCCAATCATCATATAGCTGAGGTCGTCTTAAACACAAACTGGGTTTTTAAATCGATTCCTGATATAATGAATTTGTGTGTGTATGTCCAGTATCTATCGCGAAATATGTGTCTACAGGGAAAAAGTATAATGGTGGCGTACTTCTAATTCTGTATACAACAACCTAGTAAAATCCCACCCGGCATCGGCATTCTAGTATTTTTTATTGATGAGGTCATGCTAGTAACTGACACATAATCATCCCTCCACGATGCAGCTGACACTTTTTTTTCAATTCAGTTTGATGTCAACTATTCATACCAAAAGTTTCAACCAGCTTGGTTTACTCATTAACCGGATCTATCGAAAATAATACCACTATGTTACGTACTACCCTAGCACATTACAAATTATTATTCTCAGTTACTTTATTGATCCCAAGGAACATCTCTGTTCATACAAGGAAAAATATATAAACACTAAAACACTGCATAATGACGATATATAAACAAAATTAATTGCACCATTTGATAAAAATTAACAAGATGTCTCGCAACGTTATAAAACTATTTTTTTCAACAAATTTTGAATCGTATTATACCATATTATCCAAGAAACGGACAAATGTGGAATTTTTAGGTGGATGCAGGGCTTTGGACGCCGAGATTAAGAGTGCAGTACCTAGGGGTACAGGTGGACGAAGGATTGACCTTTGGTAACCATGTTAACTTGGCGTTACAAGGCACAGGGGCGGTAATCAAAAGAACATACCCGCTCATGGTGAGAGACTCCAAGCTGGCTATGGATACCAAAGCGATGATCTAGAAGTGAATCATCAGACCAACGATGAGATATGCATGTCCAGTGTTCTGCAGCGTTTCCAAATCAAGTATGTTGCATTTGGAAACGATGCAGAACAAGATTCTTCTAATCGCCACGAACAGTGACAGATACATTCGGCTAGACTCACTGAGAGAACTAGCCGATATTCGAAAAATCGAAGAATTTATCAGATAGTTCTGAGTGGTTTTATTTATTCAGATGTATGTGTATTGCTAATTTTTATATATTGTAAAATCAATGTTGTAATAAATTCTTTGCATTTTTTGCTATAAGCAGCAAATTCAAATGTTATTTAGACAATTACTCAATACTCTTTTTTTAAGTAATCACTGATCTGGATGCAAGAAAGTAGGTATTGCTTCAAGGCTACTATCAAACCCTAAATAGTATCGTCGTAGTAGCAGAAGTAGCAGAAGCTATAACTATATTTCTAATCGTTTTTCATGCGTTGATGGCATTCAGCTTTGGGCCAAAGATTGCAATTTTGAAAGTGGCAAGGAACGAAATCAAGTTTGTACTGCAGCACCTTCGCTTTAATTTTTTTTTGAGAAAACCAGATATGCTAACATTTTCTGTGAAAGGAAGCTCACAGGCTCAAAGATTCAAATGATGCTCATTAGCATTCCTGAAATCAGAATTCTCAAAAAAGGAGTCAACAATTGTAGAGAAAATATATCTATTTTGGTAATTTTCAAGTAGTTTTAGGATTGTTTTTAATCCACTCAGGAATGAATAACCGAGACTAAACTTCTCAGCAAGCACTGTTTCAAACTTCAACTACATGGAACTCTTAACAAAATCGTCCTGGCGATATCGTAACTCAGATTAATGATCATTATCAATACTAGTCAATCAATTTTCGATAGGAAAATCATCTAGTCATCCCTGACATTTATCACTAGTAAACTTTGATAACTTCTAGCGACAATGGCTTTCGTAAACTTTCCAGGGTGAACGGGCAGATGTCTAAGATAATTAATTCAAAGTTTTGCCCAACAACAATATTCTTTGCAAGAATAATTAATCAAGTCTGGGATTACCGAAGCAACGAGTGGAAAAACAGCTGATATTCCAGACGCGTGAACATTATTGCATCTTTGTTTATGTTTCTTCAATCAGTTCATCGAATGAATACTTTCCGTAGAAGTAGCCCTAGGGCGTTAGTAGTTTATTTATTGCAACCATATCCGAAGTGAAATAAACAAATGATATACGAGTGAAAATACATATTTTTTTAATTTTTCATCATAATTATTCAGCTTCAATCCAAGAGGGATACTACGAGAGCCCAATATACTATTAATTTTCCGGTACATTCCAGCCGAAAAATCCGAAACACTTACCTTCACATATGCCCTCTCGGTGTCAACGAGTTCCAAGATGACCTTCCGCAACTTTTCGGAATCCGATAGCTGTCTGGAAGGCGTTAAGGCAGCTTGGGATGTATTACTGACTACACTACCGGTCGGGCTGCTGGTTTTTCTGGTTTCCACGGGCGATCGGCAGAAACCAGTTACTTGTTCGGCCGTTTTGAGCAAATTCTCGATTTCGAATGAGTTGGTTCTAGAACTGACCCTGATGCCTGAGTCGGTCATAGATGAAGGGGGATTTTCTGAGTCTGTGGAATATCGATCTTTGCCTGAAAATATTAATCGAAATTAATTATTGACGATGGCTTTAGTGTTGTGGAATTGAGTTTATCGAACATATAGTGGTGTTGCAATTTACTAAGCCCCACTCCCGTATTTCTGTGAATTTTGGAATTTTTTTTTTTCAATATGTACTTCTCGAAACGCTCTACCTTGTCAGGTAAAAAAGTTCCATCAATCACCTTTTCACGACCTACTACGACCACAGAATGCATGCCAAAAATCGAGAAAAGGTGTTAGGCATTTTTTAACAAAATTTTGGTTAGGGCTTTCGATTCGAACCATTCTCGAATACCTCCATGTAAAATGAAACTAGGCCATGTACTGAAGAAGAGTTGCGACGATGAATTGTGGCAATGTGCTGACAAATTTCACAAGGAGAATTGAGAAAAGTAGGACATAACACTTACGCAGAAGGTGTGGAAATAATGTGTTTTCATTAACAATCAGTAATCATATCGTCTGAATCCAACCCCTTGCTTCAATTCATTCCAATTTACACGGAATTTTTATACAGAGTGACTTGAAAGATTTCCTTTATCGAAAATTGTAACAGGTATAGAAAACACCCCGTAAAAGATATAATGTTGAAATTTTGCATGAAGCTATTCGAGACTGGTCCTAATCGAATGCCTAATACTTTTTCTCGATTTTTGGCGTGCATTTTGTGAGCGTAGTAGGTCGTGAAAAGGTGTCTTATGAAACTTTTTCACCTGAGAAGATAAATCATATCGAGAAGTTCACACTGGAATGAAAACATAATTCAATTATCTGAAATCCACAGAAATACAGGGGTGGGGCTTAGTAAAATGCAACAACTGTATATCTCAATATTCCTGAATATTTTAGCCGTATAGATAGGAGCGACAACGTTGAAACGTGTCATCATTTCGTGACCATTAGCAGGTATAGCAAAAATAGATTATCTTGAAGTCGTAACCTTGTAGTTTCGAAGCCCAACGTGCTAACCTACCAGATAGGTTTTTCAAAGTTAATACAAACTTTGAAGAAGCATGACCTGTTATAACCGTAAATTCAAAACCTTTCAAGTATATCTCATCTTGGGTAAATTGCTCATGGCATAGCCCATTAAAGGAAGCAGAAGAAGAAGAGTATCTCATCTCTAGAGCAGTAAGAACATGAGTATAGTCCGGAGATTTTACTATGCGTGCAGAAATCAAAAGCTGCTTTATGTCCTGATAAGCAGTCTCACACTCTTCGGACTATACAAATTTTACAATTTTTCCGAGTCAATCTCGTTAAATGTATCATTCGGGACAAGAAGCTACGACGCTACCACGAGGTCATACCGATACAGCGTCTGATACCTTCGACACAGCGGATGTTTTAATAATTCACCATCGATTTGACCTTCGTTGGATCAGTATGCAATCCATGTTTCGTAAGTAGCTATACCAAGTACTTCAGTTCAGATTTCACGAAGTCGCATTCTTTTGGATTCACGGCGAGTTCTGCCTCTAATAGCTTTTCAAACACTCGTTCGAGTATTTGAACTTCGAACTTGACATCCAAATAGACAGACAAATTCCTCTGACTCACTTCCCAAAACAGTATCTATGAGACGTTGCCGGAATGTTATATATTCCAAATGGCATTCTCATAAACTGATATAATCCACGAGTCGGTACAGTGAAGGGCGTTTCTAACATTATGAAGTGAAACTAATTTCGAAAACTTTTTTCCCTTGAGCTTATTCAGGAATATAAATAACCAAAAGAGCAATATATTGACACACCGGGAATGAACAGGCATTGAATATATGTCAGATGTCGTTCAATGTTTTTAAGGAAAAGTAGTTTAGATAGTTGCCTTTTGGGAATCACTCAAAAACGATATTAGATACCCAACATTCGAAACGGCGTGATTTAGAACCATAATATGGTTTCTTTTGGGAAGCCAAAAATTACATTCAAATTCAAAGTACTGTCTGCAAATCTCAAAGATTTATTTTGTTGTTTATTATTCCGCCAACTTTAATACCCAATGAAACTGAATCCTTGAAATTTCCCTTTAAATCTCCAAGAGTCCACGCATTCGAGCCATGACTGATTCCATTTTCCAAGGTCATGAAGAGCAAATTATTTTGTGGGAGATGGCTGAACTGAATAATTGTTGGACAAACTGATTTGGAAACAACCAACCAAGAAAATCCTTGGTAACTTTTCGAATTTTCGAAATGAATGAAACCCTCCTGAATACATCGAGGGTTCGACAGCCTTTTCAAAACACTCAATATTATACAAAAATTCGTAGAAGTTGAAACAGATTTTGGGTAGTCCCATAAATAAGAGCGAAAGAATTCATGAAATCAGCTGCGAAGACTGCGAGGGGGAGTATATTGGTCAAACAAGAAGAGGCATGAAAGTACGGTTTGATGAGCATATGCGATTTTCGGTACCAGAAAATTTAGGTACGCTCAATATACTATGGATCGCTAATACCGATTTGATTACACAAGGCTGAAATTGATTATATGGGCAAAATGTGAAAATGGTAAGGACGCAGATAAGGGCCCAATTCCATAGAGCCCCTTGTTCAAGTTCATAGTACAATGAAGGCTTTTACCCTTCATGAAGAAGTCATTAGTTAATAATTCCTTGTTGAGAAAATTGAAGTGGGCGAATATCATAATAATAATTTCAATAAAGAATATTGTTCGATAGAATAAAATCGCTTAAACATTGGATAGTTCGGCAATGGATTTTTCCCTGGAGGGAAATTGGTATTATTCCATCGGGAAATTTCGCACGATTGGTGAACACATAAAGAACAGGTTTTCACAGTTTTTCATTTAAAATATTCCTTATACAAATATTATACCTGGTACTTATCGTTTAGTACAACGATTTACAAGATGGGCTGGCTATTCGAAAAGGCCGCAGATAAGTAATTTTTTTTAGTAAAGGGTGTGTTTTTTTCAGTTAAAAAAAGAATATATCAAAAGTAACGATAATTATTTAGATATGATTATTATCTATGTAGATTCTTTTTGTATCGTATTCAAACGACTGATTTCATCAAGTTGAAATCGAAAATACTTGATTTTATTTTTAGCAGAATTCTGAGATTGTTTTTTCGAAGACAGTGTATGTGATTAGTGATTAGTGTCTTTTCTTAGATGAACATATCAAGGACGGAGGCGTTACTTAAACTACTAAATGCGAGTGTGCTAATGGGTCGATATATCAAATGAATGGATAACCAAATAATATTTCGTCAAGACAAACATACAGACGAATTCCTGTGTAAATTGTACGGAACCCAGTAAGTGAGCAGAAATTTGGATAGAAGCATGGAAGCTGCTTTTCCATTCGAATGTTAATATTTTGACATAATTTACTTGCCATGTTGTATTAACCACATTGCACCATTGGAGTGGAATGATTATCCACTTACTAGCGGCTGGCGAATTAATTAAAGCCACTGAGTGTTCACGCTCGAAATTTAAGGGATGTGATATTAATAATAATTACAACGAGGATCATTTAATTTAGTGAAATAAATATACAGTGATAATTCTATGAAGCAAGAAAATAAACGAGGCAAGTAGAAAATAATAACACTTAGTAGTGAGGAACTACATCAGAGCAAAGTATGGTAGGTACACATATTGAGAGCAGTTGTAGGTTATAGACAATGGATGGTAGAAAGGGACTATGCTAGCCTGGATGCAGCAGCATGCATGCTCCCCAGTACTACTACTACTTGTCCCAGAGTTTATCTATGACTAGACACCATAGTTGAGAAAAGATGCAGTTTTTATGATGTGAGCTCTTTCCATGATGGTGCCCAGTACGTGGTCTTAGCGATGAAATAAGCTAGGTGACCTTTCCAGCAGCACCTTCTAACTAAAAATCATTCCTAGCATCCCATCAGATACATGCCCTCCCTTTTCTATTGTTCTCAAACGTATTTGCGATAATTGTAGTCGGATGTGGTGTTTATTGTGTGGAGGTTGATTCTAAGGTAGTTCTGCAAGTACTCAAGGAGATTTGCATAAATTTGTGATCATTGAATCAAATCCGTTTCCAAGCTATTTTTTTAAAGGGTGATATATAAGCGACTACTTGAAAACAGCTATGGCGGATGCAGGATGGTAGCCTTCTGAAGTAGAAGACAAAGTATGAATCATCAAGCTGAAAAAAATATTCAGAGCTAGAGAAAAGATGAAGATGACAACAAAAGAAACAACTGAAGGAAGAGCAACCGATGGATAAATAAGAGGAGGAGGAATATCGACAGATAGAGGAACAATTAACAGAACGAATTATAAATGTAAAAAACCAAAACTGGAGAAAGAAAACACTCATGACACACGTATTGTTAGAATAGACAATATCAAATTAATTTTTATCCCCATCACGAAGCTTCTTGTTCAAAAAATCAAATGAAAAAATTTATACTCTCCCCACATCAAACTCATCAGATTAGACATCAGCAGAATGTAAAATATCAACTGTACAGTCCTAGACTTTCATTTTGGTATATATTTAAATGATTCGACTGAGATTTTCAAAGAAATTAATAGCAGCAGAATTGGATTTTGGAGTAATGTAAATTATCGAATTGATACATTCTTCGATTGATGTTTCAACCAACGTCTCAAAATATCCATAAATTACTATCCTGGTAACATTTCTGATTGGACAAGCGTTCATCAACGAGGAATATGATATTCGGCTAAATTCGTACTGCATTCGAAAGTGAAAGCAGCAGATTCTTATTCTTTCAGAGTAGAGTGTTGCCAGTGTTGACAATTCAAACGCAAATAGGGAACACGCATAATTTTATTTTTGGCTTCTCTGCATCAATTTGAGCCTCAAAAATTACATTCAGTGAAACTAATTCGCTGAATCCTATTTTCTTCCGAAATTTTAAGATATGAAATTATACTTCGATTCAAACACAATGTGAACTTGAGGTCGAATAACTTCCCACAAACACTAGCCGCTCCTTTTAGTTGTTTCTGGAATATTGAGTCAGTTTTACAGTTTTATATAAATTATTACGCAGCTTTTAGGAGCCCTCAAACGGGGAAAGTTCGAACCGTGTGAAGTAACGATATATACATTCGTCAGAGTCGCTAGGAGTACGTTTTCAATGGGATGAAAAAAAAGCATTTTCAGTTATGAAGTAGAAGAAAGGAAAAACAAAATATCAAATTCTGAGTATGTCACGGATGATAATGTTCATGAGCAAATAAAAATATTTCAGATCGGGGATACATGCCTGTTCCAAATTACAAATAACAAGTGTCACTCATTTGTTGGTTGGAAATTTATTCGAATATTTAATATATCATTTCGAACGATAATATGGCATTCTAATTTAAAAGATTTATCTAATTTTGGATGATTATTCTGTGTGTGTTAGGTGAGTCAGTTCAGGTTATAATTTACGCATATTCAACTAACAATTATTATTATTTTTCTGCCGAGTTTTCAAAGTGAAATTGCCTTCCATTCAACAATCTTTCACCACCCCGCCCTACAGCCTCACAACTGGTCTGATTGGTACATGTGGATCGCCCGATTGAAATTATTGTGCCAGATTCTATTTCAAGTGAAATTCCGTTTCATGTATTGCCTACCGTTTTGTCTGACGGCGCGTGATACTGGATTGTGAAATCTGATGGATTCTAGTTCGAGAGAATCTAGTCTGATGATATTCGGATATGGTCAATTTCGAATCTGCGTAAGTACACTACTGTTGTATTCCATGTCTGTAAACGAACCATTTGGATGGAAGAATTTTGGGATGATTCCGAAATTTTAAAGTACAGTTTTAGTATATTTCGATTCAATTCATTTATGTTTCTGTTTGTTCATTATTACGAATCGTCTGTAGCTTTTCTGCTAATATACGTATGGACCCAATACTCTCTAATAAAATTTTTGCAAGAGGAACAGAAAAAGTAAAAAATGAGAGAGTTCAAGAAGAACCAGAGGAAATTGTACAAGAACAGAAGGACGAAATGCTGGAAGAAACTAAAACGAACACAGTGAAATAACTTGCAACATTTCCTAGGAACATCGGGACATGGTTGTTAGGGGAAGTCTGAAGAAATATCGAATCAAAAATTGAAAAACACCACTTCAGAACTGCTAGATAAAGAAAATATGCAACGATGTGGTTTAAAAATATTCTGGAAGTATAGGAAGTGATATGATTATCAGAGCTGAGCAAAGAGCTGAAAGATTTCTGGTAGATCATTAAATAATGGATAACAATGTCGTTTTCTGACAGATACTTGCCATTATAGCATACGATGTGGATGGATAGGAGTGAAAATGGTAATCCTTGGTAGTAAACGACTACTATTTAGCAATGTGATTTTTGTTTAAAAAAAATTACATTTTAAGTACCGATAGATAATGTCTTCGACGGGTATTCTTTTAGTATGAAGATGGATGAATGTCTCTTCTTAATCCATTCATGTCTACAAACTACTATCTACTGACTACTCACTAAAACCAGGGGCGGGTACGATGAGTCCTGAGATCATTTCTTCGCTGATGACGGGTGGGTCAGACGGTGGCGGCGGACACACTAGGCTGTCGATGATGTCGTCTGTCGCTCTAAGGATGCCAGCAAGATCGGGAGGTTCCACTCTAGAGGAACGCATCATCATACACAACGCCAATTCTTCCTGGAGGACGCTCTCCAGATACATCATGTCCAGATCTGAGACGATGGCACCATTGATAACCATGATTTCGTCACTTTTGATGATACCTGTAACAAATGTTAGGATGTAGAACGAGCTTCAGTTTGCATTCGATGGAATTGATCAAGTAATTCTGATAAATGAATTTTGTGGAGTTTTCGCCCGTGCTAGTCTGTTGGTATGATTTCCTTCCTCAGTTGGAAATCAGAATCAAGTGGATAAAATAGGCTCAAGTTTCGCTAATAATTGACAGTACCTCATGGGTCATATGACCACTTTTCTTTCGGAGGATCACTTCAAGATTTTTCAGTATCAGCGATCTAAGTGGGGTAAATTTCATACGTGATGATAAGAATCGGCCTTTGATTCATTGTCGCTCATCTGGAATATTTTATGGCCCGATATATATTTTATGAACTCAAAACTATTAATTCTGAAAGATCGAAATACTTACAAAGGATTCTTTAATTGATAACCACTTTGTGAGATCATTTTTGGTAATTGATGAATTAACATGTTGATAATTCTGTAAAAGATATTTTCATTCGCTAGCCCAAAGAAAATACGGAGAATGAAGGGGGCCTTGAAAGAAATTACATTTTCGTAAGGCTTAAGGGTTCAACTCTGATTTGAGGAATTACCTAGTTTTCATTATAAATTATTTAGTTTCATAAACAATATTTCTTATTCTTTTGAAAAGTTAATTCTCCCAATCAACTTTCATATAAGTCATCATGAATCTCTTATCAAAGTTTTAGTGCATTCGTTTTATTTCAATTAAACTAGATTATTGCTTTCATCTCAGTAAGAAGAGTAAATTATCTTGCTTCATTTATTTCCATTCTTTATCAGTTCCTGATGAATTTAATTTAACAGTGATTATTTGCTGAATGTCTCTTGATAAATCTTTGGTAATCTATTTTGTTACACAATTTGATTCAAATATTTAGGTGTTGATGAATTCTGTCTTTCATTCATAAAAGTTCATATACTGGCTCAAGTGGAGAATAAAAGAACGCGAACCTAGTAAATTTTGCCATTAGTCTGATCCCTGCCTGCGAGGAAACTGTTACAGTATGGCTTCCATGGAAAGCAGAAACGAAGCAGAAATTAAGGTGAGATCAAAATCCAAAATTCTATGAGGTATGATTCTAATTTCTCGACAATAGAGTCCAACGTTCGCATATTTTTAATAAAATCAACGATTTCGTTCAGTCGTATCAAATGTGACAAGAATCCTATTCTATTAAAAAGTAGCTTTTATTGTAGCCTTAACTGACTTCGGCTCAAAATAAGAAAATATCACACATTTATATTATTGAAAACGAAATGTCTATTGCAGAAAATCGAGTAATAAAGTCTTAAACTGGACGAATCTAGATATCTGGAATTTTTTTCCTACCCTTCTCAATAACAATACTGAATATTATATTATATAACGAGTGCGAAGAGTTACATTTTTCACACAAGTTGAAAATATTGTAACTCTAGGCGCACGCCGTGTGTGACAATTCAACGTGTGTAAAATAGTATATAACACCAAGAGTGAAAAATTACTTTCGCACGAGTAGTGGTCCTGATCCAAAGCATGTTGGGCCAGTCTCGATTTTTTAAGTCTCGAAAAACGGATATGAGCAATGTGTTCTTTGAACCATATTTTCATGGCCCTTCTAGTTTGACCCACACACTTCCTCTCGCAGTCCCTGCAGCTGATATCATGAATCTCCGACTGTTCTTTTTCTTCTCTCTTGTCTTTGGTATTTGGGTAGTTTCTATCACTTGGATTTTATTCACAAGAAAGGTTGCAAATATTCATTTATTCGAGTATTTACTGTTTATTATTAAGATTTTGAATATTTAGTAGATGAGTGTATTGAATTCCAAGTCGGGTGATACTACAAAATCGAAAATAAAATAATACTGACCGTTTTGCATGGCAACACTTTTATCTTCCACCCGACTGACATAACAGCAAAGTTCGTCTTGTCTGTCAGCGTTTTCGACCAACTCTGCCTCCACACTGAAACCCCACATCTGCTCCAGAGTGCTTCTGGAAAGTTCCACTTGATAAAGTATTTTGGCACATACTTCGACAACTTCGTGGGTATGGAGCTGAAAATTAAAGAAGTTTCATTAAGTTTTTGTTCACCAGTACTATTTAAATATCAATTATATTGATACGCAAGCTTGAAGATTTCTGTATTTATGGAATGTAATATCAAGTAACTAAATCAGTGGTAAATGATTTCGATCAATAGCGAAAGAGCATCAGCCATGATGAAACCTTCAGAAAAAAAAAATTGGTTATCAACTTGTTTGGGATGTTCCAGAGAAATGAGGAAGATGGTGAGTGAGAGCGATTGATTTCACGTGGTTAGATCATCGTTCATCGTATTTGCAATATTGAAAAATGTCTCAAAAGTAGAGTTGTTCATTTCTTCAATATTGACAATGAATCACCATATTGTTTTTCTACTTTTCTACAAACGCTCACTAAAGTACCCTTTGATACTTTCAGATATCATCGCAAAGTTGACATTTTCCGAGATATTTAGGTACTTTTGTGACAGTATTCCTGCTTGAATATACAGTAGATAAACGTATATTGATATATACAGGGTGGGGCACCGAAAACGAAACAGTTCGAATTTCTTCAAAACACATGCGTTGTGAAGAAAATGCAAAAACACGTCGATTTTCAATCCAAGGGGGGCAACTACCTATCATAACCTTAACTGTCATACCTCTTCCCCCACCCCTTGGTCACTATCACCCAAACAATTTGAATAGGGAAAGTAGTAAGTGTAATACATCATTCAGCCATGTCAATTTTCACTACCCAACTTTCTATTTTGGCGCTCTCTTGCGGAAAAAACAACTGACCTGTGTTCCAAATTATGATACTTCATATGCAAGCTAATTTGACATAAATTCGGTGACAATGCATTAGGGAATTTTTCTAAGGAAAAAAACAAAATGGAGCCTCTAAAATGGCGGACAAGATTTTAAATTATGGTCCGTTATGGTATAGTTATTTATGTGATAAGGATCATAATGACGATCATTATGGTAGTAGTCGTGGATATTATGCACGGTATGTACCATAATGATTGTTTATGATCCGAATTACATACAAGACTTCATCTGCTGGCACAAATGAATATATTGTTAAGAGAATGAAAATAATCCCCTTGCTCCACCGCTGTGAAGTGCAGACCATGAAACGTAACTCATTTGCGTAACAAACAAACCGGCCGTTCGCTGTAAACTTCTTGGAGCATCTTTCGATGTTTTTCTATACTGATCATTTTGGGGAACGGAAGGATCTCGA
Organism: Chrysolina americana; assembly: GCA_958502065.1. Lineage (NCBI taxonomy): Eukaryota > Metazoa > Arthropoda > Insecta > Coleoptera > Chrysomelidae > Chrysolina > Chrysolina americana. The sequence continues at coordinate 101,706,656 of OY293410.1, read as the reverse complement.
CAAATGTACTCTGCTCAAATTGACTATATAAGGCAACACATTTCACTCGGAGGGAGGAGTTTTAGAAGATTCAGCTAGTTTAAGTCAGCTGAGCAGTTTAAAAAGATCCAAGTGTTTTGAATTATTAGCCAGTGTAGTGATTGATTTGTGTAGCGAAGTTGATAAAAACAGTTTAGTGTGCTCGGAGTAATATTTGGAAACAACATGCATAATTTCCAAATTTAGTTTTTTTTGAAACTACATTTACTCATCCAATTAATCATTGTGAAAACTAGTGAGCAAGCAAATTATTTATTCACTGTTAAACACACACTGCTGTTGATTCGATTTGTATTCAAATCTTTGAGAATAGGTTTACTTTTCAATTTGGATGGTGAAGTTTTGTATTTTGGATCAAATCATTACGGTCCCAAGGCCACTTCATTATGCCCATTATGCCACTAAAATACAGACCTAACGATGTCTAACCTCATCTAACCTAACGATGTCATTGTGATATTCCAGCAGATGAAATACTGAAAAATCGTTCAATCTGCTCGACTTAGAGGTCTTAGAGTAGAGGTAGTGGTGGACCAATTTCTTCTGTTGAATAAACATAATGAATAGTCATAGATAAACAAGACTATTTCAATTAATCCGTTCATTTCCATCAGCTCAGGTGTATGACGCTATATATAAGTCTATAATGAATTTCTGCATTTTGAGGTAGTGTTCTCAAGACAAGGTAATCAAAATTCATTAAAACGAATCATTACAAAAGAAGATCGGCGGTACTGTAGTCAGTCGTTATATGATAACACTGGATTATTCGGAGTTAGGAAACTTTCCATGTTTCAGATGAGCATTATGGGCTTTTCATTCACATTTCCACAACACGTATTGTGAACTTATACGAGTTCAACTCAGACCATGGATGTTCCACACTGCAGACTAGCATTATATCGTATCCTGGACCGAAACTTTACACTACTCTACCTGCTCCATTGAAATGCATGAGAGGCGAACTCAAATTCAGAAAGGAAGAACTTATCTAGAGAAAAAAGAAACGATTGAACTTTTTTCCTTTTTTTATCGTTATACATATATGTATGGTATGGACCGGGGTGGTAGTGATGGAAGAACGTCTGTTACTCTATTTTAAGGGCTATCACCAGTATAGCATCAAAAGTTGAGTGGTGGAAAGGACTTGTTCCACTCTTAATTGGGTCTGAAGCAGAGCTGACTTTGCCTTCGATAAGGGATATAGATGCTGTAAATTTACCTTGTCTTGTTATTCCTATAAAATTCTTCAGGAGATCAGAGGATTGTTCGAAAGGATGCAGCCAGTTGACGAAAGAGCAAACAAGTACAAGAGATATACAAGAAGTGATATTTCAATAAAAACTTCAACAACATTCCTTCGTCTTCTAGCAATAACCATCTCGTAGACGGAAGCATCCTATATCATCTGGATGCCAGAGGGATGCATATTTATCTAGGGGTGGAACAACGCCACACCCGAGGTGACCACTATTGAAAACTCTCTCCATGGCAAGTATCAGCATAAACTCCGACAAATCTGGTGATCAGAACTGTTGGTGCAGAAAAAAGTTGCTGCAACTGATATGCTTGCCGTTTCGATTCTACTTTACTCCCATGGAGTGATGAAATGGACTCAGGAAGAGTTGCGACAAGTCGACGTAAAAACTCGCAAAATTATGTATCTTCATAGGAGCTTGCATCCTGAATCATCCATCCACGGTTACACTTCCCCAGACAACGGGGAGGCTTTTGAGTTCAGATCCCTTTCTCTGCATGGTCTGAGACCATGAAACAGCGGGGGTTAAAGCGTTTCTTTTCAAGGTAGCAACCCATGCGGCACTGTCACTGAACGGACGAACCCAACCTCTGTCACCGAGTTGGTAACCGTTCAGCAAAAAGCCAACGTCAAAGCTACGGAGAATGAGAGTCTCCTGAAGCTACATGAGGATAAGCCAATGCATGGGGTCTTCTTCAGGAATATTGAAGACCTTGGCTCACCCAGAAATCTGACCTTCACCTTTGAGATATTGAGTCCGTTGTGGAGAATGAGAAGTGCCGAATCTATTGTCCTAACCTTGGACAAATACAAGTCAATATGCCTGATGTCATCCTCGACCAACAGACTGGATGTTTTCCCAATTTATTTTCAACTATATTATAATTATTGTCAACTGAAATTTTCCTAGGTAACTTTTTGTAAAATTAGATTGCTGTGTATGAAGGGGCGTTTTCGATAAAAGTTGTTCTGTAGGATGGTATCTGTAGAAGGTTACCATGTCTAGTATTGTAGGAGTGTTATCACTATCTGTCGAAAGGTCAGAAAGTTTTGACATAGAAAGGGGGTCATGTTTTTTATAGATTGGTGTGACCATCATCAGTTCAAACTCTTCAGGGAATTCACAGGACCCGACAGATGAATTTTTCAAATTCGTTAAAGGATTTGCAATTTGAGATTCTACACTTTTGATTAGTTTTGTTGATATGCGATCAACTCCAACGGATATTGTATTTCTTGTTTTTTTTTCAATTGTATGAAATAGAATGAATTTTATTTTTTCAACGCTTTAAATATTTAATATAGTTGTTATAATTCAAGCAGGAATAACACAGAAACGGTTCCACTTTCATGTTTGCGATGACAAGAAAAACTCGTTATTCCTTTGAAAACAATTTGACATTTGTAGTCGCAAGATATGGTATTTCGAAATGCTTCTTTAAGCCCGTCGTGAATTGCCCTGAAGCCTAGTGCAAACCGAATTGGAAGGATTTTGCTGAGATTTTTCACCCGGTGCTATGACAAACGGCTTCATGCCAGAAAATGTTTCTTCTCGCTTGAAGTATCCATCCAAAGAATCGCCTTATCCGAGAGATAAGAAAAACGGAATATAAAAATAAGCTCCACTATACATATCCGCAACTTTATTATGGTAGAAGGAGCCTGATTGAATCCGTCTGTATGTATCAATCGCAAGAGACTGGGATGAATTGACCTATTAGACTACATGAGACAAATCGTTTTATACGCATTTCGTACTAGGATGAATCGAAGAGGGAATTTATCCGTTGGTTTAGCGTTCGTTCCTCCGGCAATGTGCCGATCGGTTGGGTCGATACAGAAAATTGCCACGATGTTTGTTTTATTTTATTGCTATCTGAATGATACGACTCGCAGCGTACGGACTTCTGGAATGTTGACTGAGCACATTCAATCTGAATACGTGTACACGGCAACTGTATAACCGTTCAATAAATACAAACAGAACAGGATATGAAAATTCCTGAAGAACGAATTTGTCGCCTGGAGGTTCGAATGTGTATTACAGAAATAATAATGAACGGTTGTTGAGCTTTGTAGGTATACAGTGCCCAAGTAATGGAAAAATCTTATTGGGTTATCGATTGTGCATGTCAAACAACCTGAAAATCGATCACTGCTGTGGCAGCAAACATAAATAAAAAAGAGGCAAGTTAGTAAGAACTCTGAAAAGTTTATTCGAAAAAGGTGCTTGGAATTCAAATAAAATAAAAAAGCTAATAACAGGACTTTCTCATTTTCTTCAAACCCGAAAGCACTGAATTGAAATAACTAATTTTGGTCTGGACTGTGGCTGTTGCATTGGTTTGTATATAACAATTCCACTTTTAAAAATGCATCTTCGTGTGTATTTCACACGTACATTTCCAAAAGGAATATCACAGTCAGGCCCTGTCTCCGGATCTCTGATACAACCGGAGGGCGCGCTGGTGGGTCATTAACCCCAGTAAACACTCCCCACGTCCGAGGGGTGAGTGATTACTTTGTCCGAGTGGACCAAGAATTACGGCCTTCTGCATTCTTTCGGCTAGGTTTCCTGCCGCATCACGGCAAGCCGGTATGATTTTAATATTCGAGAGCAGCGTGTCTGTCATTCCACCAAGTATGATCAGAACTACCATTTTGACAGAATGAGCATTGACTGAAGTTTAACAGTATCCAAGATGGTCGAGCAATCTTTTGCTCAATGAACTGACCTTCTTTGTATATCACCGACGGATTAAACGATCTACACGTGAACCGGTGATTCGAAATGTGAGCGCGATATACAACCTTCTCAAATAACTTGAGAAGTAAATAACATATGTTACGACAACATACCAAACGCGAGATTGGCAAATTGGTTTTCTACCTTCCGGCGCGGTAAAGGAAATAAATTGGATGGACATCCTCGAGTCGTTACAATGTTGACAAAATAAATGAACAAAATCGGGGCACCCAAACAATTATATGGTCGATATAGAAAGCTTCAGCAATTGAAATCGTTGACAGATAGATTTATTCAACTACGTTACAAAACATAAAATGTTTGTGGCTAGTCGTTACTTTCAACTTTGAAAATCAAGAAGTGATGGTGATATGGGAAAAACTCGTTTTCGAAATAGTAGAGTATACTTTGAAGTCATTCAAATTACTCACAAACAAGAGCTTTTGATACGGTTGATACCTAAACTCACATTCGAAAAAACGAAACAAGTTAATGTTTGGTTAAATTTGAGGTCTCATAGTTTATTATTTTTAGTTCAATTTTCGATTTTTTTTATCAAACTTTATATAAAATTATTGATTTCAACTTGCACATTCAGTCTTTCGTTAAATACTGGCGTAATAGTCATTATACAGAGTTAATTAGAAGTTTGTTGTTGAACCCTTATTCTTTCAAAATATCAATTTTTGTTAAGAAACATACTTTTCAATATTTTCTTTTTTGGTTCATGCTTTTAAGTGTACTAGTTGATTTTTAAGAGAAAAATTAACTCCAAACAACAGTTTACCCAATTTTAAGAAATGTTATTTTTTAACGAGATGGATTTGCTCATTGTGCCATAATGCCAGATTGACAGCTCAGTTCATGAGTCTAGCAATCTGAAGGCAGGAATGTAGGCTTTCACGGCTGCCGTCAATAAGAAGGCAAATATTGCATAATGTATTTATGCAAATATACTCGATTCAAATTCAAAATCAAACTTCAAAACAAACCAATTCAACTGTAACTTAAATAACCTGAAGGAAAGTACTTTTCACAACAAACTCAGCTTAATATTTTGTATTACCACCTCTAGCTCTCATTACTGCCTGCATACGTCGGTGCATACTCTCAATCAGGTAACGAATAGCATCTTGAGGAATATTTTGCCATTCCTTCTGAATTGCTATACGAAGCTAATTTATCGTAGGCGGAGCTACTTCGCTATCTCTGACTTGCCTACCAAGCATGTCCCAAACATGCTCTATGGGGTTGAGATCAGGCGAACATGCTGGCCAGTTCATTTTGTTAATACCTACTTCCTCGAGGTATTGTGTAATACACCTTGCTGTATGTGGCCGCGTATTATCTTGCATCAGGATTAAGTCATCGCCGATGAATCCACTAAAAGGTACAACGTAATTGCAATATCTCCTCAATGTATCGGTGGGCCGTCAAAGATCCACCGATGACCACCAACTTAGTGCAGTACTCCCGGGATATTCCGGCCCAAACCATTACTGAACCTTCTCCTTAACCCAGACGGGGACTGAACGTGCACCCTCTCAGAATACCGTTAGTGTAATATTTCTTGAAACACCTAAACAAAGATTTGCACCAAAAAAGTCCCTCTTTTTGCAGAGAGCACAAACCTAGTCAGATGTTTTTTTTTTCAATATTCCAACCATAGGAGTGGTGACAAGCTCCCTTGGAATACGTGAGGTGTTCTGGGAGTGAAGGTCATTTCGAGACCACTAAGAATTTGGTTCTAGAGCCAGTGACACGGATGATCGAATGAAATTATATTATATTATAATTTTCATCTATCTTATCATGAAAATGTTTTCGTGACTCTTTTCCGTAGGGCAAAAAGTTTTCCAATGAGAAAATAAAAGAAAGATACAAGCAAATTAAAGCATTTGATTTTCTTTATTAAAACCGTCCGTTAGATGAACAAAATCGAGAGACCATGTTTATGAAAAAACAGAGGATGAAAATAATGATTATGTGACAAAAAAACAGTAGCGTATTAATATTTTGAATAAAGGAGCATGTTAAAAGCGACGCCGCTGATATACATTTGAACATTTCTTTTTCCTGGTAAAAAATTAATTTTATGCGTTGTTGTTGTTATATCCGTCAACCGGTTGCACCCCTACGTGCAACCCTCAAAAGTCAGAGACTTGTGCGAGCTAGGGGAAGACGTAGCCCTTACCTTTTGATACGTGTGATGCCATGCATACTCTGCATGTACTAAAATAAAAATATAAGTTTTGGAGATATTGCCGAAAACTGCATTTTTCCTTAAAATTATCCAAGGATTCAATTATGAAATACCCTCGTAGAGTGAATATGAAATGTAACTGATTTTGATTGAATTTTCATGCACCTAATTTTCTATTCCAGGTTTCATGTTTTGTGTCAATTTCTGCCAGACATATACGCTCTTGCTTGCCCTACTTGCTGCATTATGCTATGGATTATTCAGGGCATCAAGTAAACTTCTGAAACCCAACAACTTCTCAACTCCGGAAGTTTTTTGTTTTTTTTTTTCATCAAAGTTTCTCATGTAATTTGATTTACCAGCACTAATACGGTTGCTCTCTCTGACTTAAAATCAACTGAAGTGGAATTATATGATATAGAACCAACATCAGGATCCTGTTGCATAGGAAAATTATTGTAGAATAGGAGTGGTAACTACTAGTAAAGTTACTATAAGTTACTATTGTTCCATTATGGAAATCTCTAAAACTTGTGTACTTGAGTGAATATACATCTACATGCAAGTTTTTCACTCTATATAGGCGACTCGATGGAAATATACTAAAATTAAGATGCCTAAAAACCCTGGTGTGTAGACTGATTAGATTTTGTTTGTTGATACAAATGAAATCGTGGTCTATTTCTGTAATCGGATCCAGAGATGGCGCCTCGTCCTCATGTCAATATTCCAGGGACATAGTGATTGTGATTGTTGTTGATTGAATTTGATGGAATGTCAATAAACTTTTTAAATATCATTATATAGTTTCCATACTCGAAGTGGAAGACCAAATTTTGGGAAAAACAACCGCTTGAATGTCAAAATAGTTGTGGCAGAATCAAAAATTTCGTAGTGCAATATTATTGACTATTACTGATGTTCGTTTCTTTATTTTTCTGTATTTTATATTATTTTCCTAAATAAGTTGACCATAATCCGTTTTTATGTGGACAAAATTCAGAGAGATGAACACAATTTTTCATTTATGTCTAGTACCGAAAGTGAGTACCTACTACTTAAAATCTGTAAAATATACTTTGGAACCAGTTTGAAAATTACATTTTATTTCTTAACTCGTCATGCTCTAATAAAAATGGCAAACATTTTTTCAAATCGATGCAATCAACTAGGTGCGTGTTGTTCTCCCTACTGTTTCTTTAAATATTCCATAAGTTCAAGTTGCGAAAGTTCGTGCGACAAAGTGAAAAAAATCACCACTGAAATCTATCAATTTTGCATATATCATCAAGCAAGTAATCCCCCATGCCAGCGTTGAACAATACTTAATATTCTTCGAATTTTTAACTTCAAAAACTGGTCAAGTATGCAATATTCCATTCATTTAACTCAACAATGATAATTATTCATAGCGGAATTAGGTGCTCTAAGTAGGTGGAGTGAACCAAGAATTACGGTCTTCTTCTGTCATATTACTGCCAGCCGATATGATTTTCAAGTTTGAGAGTGGTGTGTCCATTATTCCAAGTATCCCTATATCAGAACCATTGATTTCACAGGATGGTTTGGGTAAAGCTTGAGGAGTGAGTTTCGATATTTTGTCCTTTTTTTCTGCTGTTTTCGGCAGGCCCTAAAGAATCCCTCAGTTTCCGACTTCATCCCACTCGACCTGAGGAATTAGAAAGTCAATATTTGGATAAGCCAAGCTCTTCAGTGTTCTCGAAGAAGACCCTATGAATTGGCTTATCTTTATGTAGTTGTTAAAGAATCCCTCTCTCCGCAGCATCGACGAGGGCTTTTTGCTGAATGGGTCTCAACTCGGTGACAAAGTTTGAGTTAGGCAAGCAGATTTATAATCATTTACCAAACCAAGTTAGCGATATTTGCGAAATGAAACATTTGATAGAAAAAGTTGAAACACTTTTGATATGAAAATGTTTCTACAATAATTATATGTATTTAAGCCGTTTTATATTCAATACCTTTCCTATGCTTTGACACCAGAATTCAATTATACATGTTTATATTTCGTATGTAATTTTGTCCTTTTTATAATTCAATAAATTTTTGATCAATCACTATATCTTCATCGGAGCCATTTTCTCCTGAGACTGACATAAATGCTGTTATGTAAATAGTTGACACTGTGATAACTTTGACTTTGTCGACAAATGTTCAGGCAATAAAGATTATCTATATATCTATCCATCTATACGGAAGTTGAACTTCATCTTCATATAAGTCGAGATTTCCTTATGAATGGAGAAGAAATAATGTGGTACATCAAAATTCGAAAGTGAGAAGTATTTCACCGAATAGCATTTCAAGAACCTATTTTTTTTTTGGCCCAAGGAACATTACATTGATTGGGGATCCCCCGTATACAGTTTGTCTCACTAGCTTGGAACCATATAAAAAACTCTTTTATTATTCATTTGAGGAAAAAATCTAAATTGCAATAATCAGATATCAAATTTTTTCAGTCTTATACGCGGTGTGATAAAAAATATGAATTTTACTCAAGAGTAGAAAGTACCTTTATATTTGAATATATCGATAATTCATATAAAAAAAAGTTGTTCAGAATTGAAAATTTCATTCAAATATGCAATTACGTCCATAGACATTGAAAAATTGGGTTATGTTACTTTTAACTTTTTTTTTAGTTTGAATTTATCTCTTTTGATTATGTAACACATGATCACCTTTCCGTTTTTCAATGTTCAATTTTGCAATTTGAACACATAATGAATGCATGCATGTTAAATTTGCAAGTGTTTGAGTGTGAAATGAATCTTCGTTGGACAGGGACATTTTAGTCAAACCGAGAAATATTTTTAATGATTCATATTTCGACAATTCTGTGAGAGGCAAGATATCCTCATTGACCAACAACCCCGTTTCTTTGAAATTCGTAAAGTTCATAGAAATAATGGCCCCGAATCTTTTCCTTGCTCGCATAAGCTCCAAGAAGCATTTGAGGGGTTTCTCTCTCTGGAAACCTGAAAGATTCGTTGCAGAAAAAAAAAAGGGAGAAGAAAAAAGAAAGGAAGTTTCAACTCGAGATCCTACAGATGTAATCTTTCAGTTTGTTATGTATTGCCTCTGTAGATTCAGGTAACTTTTCATAAGGCTTGATTGCAAGTTGTTTTATTATTGTTTTCTTTACACCAACCCAATTCGAATATATTTGAAAGATTTTGAATTTTATAGAATTTTTTGGTGGTAGGGACGTTATCTGTTCAATAATGTGATATTTTCAAAAAATATACAAATATTCGGAAAAAATAACTGCATACTTCCGTTTTCCTAGTAATTTATGATTGACAATCTGAAGATATCCCAAATTTCTGCTGAAAAATCTTCATTCATATTCATTAACCAAAGAAATCACTACAATATGTATTATCCATTGTTTATTTCAAGATCCCAATGCACTACAAGATAATCTCATTTAAACCACAATTTTGCTGTTGCCTTCAGGCTTGCTGATGGAAATAGAAAAGAAATTCAGTGAACCATTTCTCATTTTCGAATGATAAGCTGTGCCCCATTTCTCGATGAACCGGATGAAAGAGAAAATTGAAAAATATTTCCCATCAATTAGGAACTGTCGTCCTTTTAATGGAGCCCTCAGTTATGCCGAGGGAGTCGATGTATTCCGCCAGAACTGAATTAATAGTCAATTCGGAGATTGCACGGTAATTAGAGAATTTGCGGATTAGTCTTCGAAATTACGACTTCGAATATAAAAGTCAACAGGAGTCGATTCAGTTTTAAAACAATTCCGAATAAGATATTAGGTGATTCTTAGATGCTAGATATTAAACTTGTGAGGACAGTGTTCACTTCTTTGGAAAATCCTATTATAATCACTCGTTCGTTCCGCTACCTAATTCAATAATAATGATAATAATAATATATGGAGAATATCAGTGCCGAATCTTTCGTACTTACTCATCCCCAACCCTTAGGCAAATAAAAGCAAGTGAGACTGATGTAGTCCTCCTCTTCTTCTTCAGCTTCTGGCGAAACGAATATCGTCGAAAAAGAAGGGGAATCTTCATAGAGTTATGAGAATTGAACTTTGCCTACAGATGTGAAGCAATCTGCGTTGATAACACTCAGTACAAAATCTCAAAAGACATTATCATCACACCTGATCAGACGAACTCTTGTACATTTTCTCTGCAAGGCGACGTTCTCTCAAACTTTTAAAAGATTGGCAGATGATGTTCTCACATTGATCGAAAGTAATCATGGAGGTAGACTTTCAATTCAATTTATGGGTTCCCCAAAGCTCTAACTTTGGGCCCTCATCATTTGTTTGGTATATTAGGAATGATGGAGTGAACAAATCGTTCGAGATTGTTTTATGATGCAACAACATTTGTACAGTGTATACCGGGTGATTCAACCAAGTATTCATGATCCTGTAACTTTCTCATTTGAAGAGAAAACCGTAACATACTTCATACATTTTTTTAATGGTTTGTTGAGAACCATTAAATGACTGACTGTAATCCTGTGTTCAAAAATATAAAACAAAATGAATTTCTTTAATAATTACGCCAAGAAAAAGAACATTGAACTAAATATTTTTCATGCATTGTTAACAAATAAATACTGTACATCATTTCATGATATATATGATTTATTTCAAATATTCCAACTCTGACAGCTCTACTATGTGATTTGTTGTGTAAGAATAAAACTCTTGATCCCTTACTCGAAATTATACCGTTATGAAAAAACACTGTTATTTTTTTTCTACAAAAATTCAACACCGACAAGCAGGAAGCCCAAATGGATAAAAAAATAAAATATAGGTATTAGTCCATTTGATGTTCGAAGTTCCGTCCTCAATTGTTTTCAAAATACAACTTTTCCTGTCTAAACAACCTTGAGTTCTCATTCTCTTCGGATACTGACGCTGTTCAACGTCTAACATTCATGACGTATTCTGCTGTTTGAGTCTTCTATGACTGCAAGGGCTTCAACGTAAACACATTCTTCAAAATAGGTTGATAGATAAAATTCCAGTGCGATAAGATATGGCGACCTAGCTGGCTATTTAACCCCCGTACCACTCAAAGTAATAGAAATTAAAATGAATGTGTTTTATATTGTTGAACTCAGAAAGACATCCTCTCTCATAATTAACAATGAAAAATATACATTCATTTGACGAAAGTTAACATGTGGGTTTTTGACAGGTGTCAACATATGGAAAATTTGAATCAGTCATTCAATGGCTTGTTCAAAGCCATTGAAAAAATGAATGAAGTATGTTACGGGTTTTTCTTCAAATAAGAAACTTACAGGAAAAGTTATAGTTCGCGTGACACTATATTTGAAAATTTTCATGAATATCACTATGAAACCACTCCACTAGCATTGGAGTAATCTAAGTTGTTACAAGTTGAATAAGATCACGCGAATTTATACAGAGTGGCCCAAAAAACTTTCTACCTGGGTTTACGTTAAAACTGCAACTTCCTGTTCAAAACTCCAGAAGTTGTCGATTTTCATTTCAAGGAAGACCACGAAAGGGACAAATTTAGTGATACAGCTTCATCCTTCTGATTGAGATGAGGGATCTATCGCAAAAAATTATTGTATCGAAAATAGGTGACGTTTCAATGATGATAAATAGAATTTTGACATTCTTATTCCTTATTCAAACCTTGTCACTACAGTAATAGTTGAAAAATTAGAAAATCGGGTAATGAAATTAATGATCTGTTAACTTATTTATGTATACTCGTAAAATATTACAGCTAACTAATTTATTTTCACAAGATTGACTAAGGACTAATTTATATTTATGTTTATTTGTAAAAAAAATCGTAAAATTGTAAAATTTGTTTTAACGTAGGTATCATCCAGGTTTTGTTACGTAACAACACCTCCTCTCAAGCGGCATAAGAGCAACAAGCAGACAGGTCCGGCTCCAGGCTTGTTACAATATACTTTAATACTGTATGGTTCAAAGTAACAATGTAGTTTTGAATGACCATGTCGACCTCTATGATTCTTCAAAACAACACAACTGCTCATTGATGGTTATGCTCACACAATTAATCTAATCTATAACCATATACCTCTTCTTGCAAATACTTTCTATATGAGAAGATGTTTGAGAGTTACACTAGTTTATAACTCGCGCTTTGATAATAGTGAGTACATATTTTTTGTGTAAATTGGAAGTGTTAATTTCCTCTAAATGTATCATTAACAGTTTCATGGTGATAGTTAGTTCATAAACTGATGAAAATCTATTCTGAACAAGACCAATCTCGATCGACTAGGCGATTATTATTAATGACCCATTCCAGTGGAGTTAAATCACGTGTTAATCAATTTACTGAATCCACAGCTGATTGAAACCTAATTGGGATGTCTGGTCTAATTCAATACAACAAATACGAATTAACTTGTGATGCCATTCGCGTAATTGTTGATTGACTGGACCTCGAGGACCAAACAACAAATACATATGAAGAATATTGATTGATGTCGTTTTCAAAGACAGCTCTCAACATGATTGTGGGACTGAGGTCATACGATTCCGTCAATTTTCGTGATTGACATTGGAGTAGACAGCAACTTTAGCCCGTTCTATGATTTTCTGAAAACAATTTACGAACGGAGTAAATGCTTTTATATTAAATTCATATATTTGATGATCGCTATTTATGTTTGGTGTGTTGGAATCCAGAACATTCACCTGAGAAATAACGAAATGACAGTGACGAGTTCAACTGAAATTTACAAAAACTTGTACACATGTATTATACGCTATTTTTATTTTGTCTGCATCGTGACTTCAAAATCCATGCTGGAAATGCATTTTGGATCATAAGAATGTCTCTCATATTTTATCAGACCTAATCAAGTAGGTGAAGAAGGTTCATTTTATGTCACTTATTGTTGATATGGAGGCTTATTTGACATTTTATTTATGATAAAACTTGACACTTGACAAGGATTATGAGTTATTGAACAATATCGAAGAAGCACGAACTTCAAAAAAGCTAGCTCTCTTCCATGGATATTATTTATCTACCTATTTTCAGGTACCTCTGGATGAATCATCTCGTCCTTTGACGGAATTTACTGTTCCTAACCGAGGTTCATATCAATTTCATCACTTGCCGATGGATCTTTCTAGTAGCCCCGCTACTTTCAACGCCTCGTCAACCGCATATTTGGTCTGTTCATGTTTTTGTTTATTTGGACCATATAATCGTCTTCTCCCTCTGACTTGTGTAGGAGTACAGGCGGTTAAACGGATATAATAGTTTTAACAAACAAATTTTGATAGTAATTATTGTCACTCGAACCCCCGAGAAACATATTAATATGTTGAGGAAAGTGTTCTTAGGATTGAAAAAGGCCAACCTAACAGTGTCTAAAGGGAAATGTAATTTTGCCGACCCGAACTGTTATATTTGGGTTACATCGTTCATGCCACTGGACTACGAGTAGATCTAGAAAAAGTACGAGCAATTTCAGATATTGATATTCTCAACTGCTTTTCAGGAGTTCGGCGTATCCTCGGTTTGGCTTCATGGTATAGACGATTTGTTTAAAATTTTTCAGCTCTGACAGCTCCACCATGTGATTAGTTGCGTGAAAATAAAACCTTAAATTGGAGTTCGGAATGTGAAGGAGCTTTGAATAACTTGAAAAAATGCCTTTTAAGTGCACCTGTATTGTCGTGTCCTGATTTTTCATTACCTTTTGTGATCCAGTCTAATGCATCTGGCTATAGTCTTGGGCCGTGTTAACGCAGTCACATCTTGGTGGTGAGGAGGCGATTTGTTACTCTATCTAAATCCCTCACTCGACTGGAGCGCAATTACACAACTACCGAACAAAAATGTTCAGTCGTTCTATGGGGGATTGAAAATCTCCTAAATTTATCGGTGGTGACTGATCATGTGAGTTTGTTATGGATAGAAAAATTACAATCTCCATCTGGTCGTTTGGCTCGTTGGGCTATACGTCTCCAACAATTCGATCATACCATTATTCATAGAAAGGTCTAATTGACTATTAACGATTTGTGTTTTCAAAATATCTTCTGGTTCTTATTTTTCATCATACACCATTTTCAACTGATATGCATAATATAAACTTAAGATCCAGAAATACTGAGACAAAAATCCAGATATTTATTGAAATAACATCGTAGCAGGAAATAGCACGTTATTCACCAGCAGTTGAACCAACTGGGCTTAATGAAAATTTCTAGCTCTGTGAAGTGAGGTCTTGAAGCGTGTTGGGAGTCCGATGATGGTGCTGAGAGAAGCCGTCACACAGTGGTATCCAGGAACAGAAAACAGAAAGAGCATCAACAAAACCCTAATGGAGTAACCGGAAGATATCTGGGAGTGACGTAGATCCTCCAGAAAGCAAGGTATTGGTTTTGTTGGGCCAATTTTCAAGCCGACGTTAATGACTGGACCAGAAAGTGAGCTGTATGAGCTGCCAGCACTGAATTTCGAATACAACCTGAGGCTTCGATATATTTAAAACAACTTGGGCAGCACATTTGAGAGAATCGCCATACATTCTGAACACGGAAATAAATAAGGCCTGGTGGATACGGATTACTTCAGTAAAAGGACATAAGCCTATGACTGCGCAACCAGTAAGGCCTCCACCGTTTTTCAGTGCGAGTTTTTCAATAAACATGTGAGAAATGCAGTACATTTTAATTGGGTACAACCAGCATCGGAAGTTCACTTTTTCACTGAGGTCTCGTATGCAATAGAAAATCAATAGCATTTCACCCGAACTTATGTTTTCATGGTAGTATTTAAATATTAGAGTTTAATGGTGGGTGTGATAATCTCCTAAATTATTCCTATCCGGCTTGTAGTCTATAAGAAGATTAAACACTCTGCATGTTTCACGGTACATTTGGTCATTTGAATCTTAGGAATGTGTCGAATTCAACACCAGAACAGAGCGTGGGCTTATTACGGCAATGCATCCTATATGTGGAAACGAATGGCAACGTGGTCAGACTGACGCTTTCATCATTTCATGGGCTCATGCTTCTATTGTGTTGACCGGTTGTGGTCATTACATTAATTGCGGTCCTGTTGGAATAGGTAATGGGAGCGTTTTGACTCAGAAACGTTCAAGGTTACTTCCGATTTGGTAGATTCTTACAGTTTAGTGTCCTTATCAATATTCCGATGTTACGACCTTGAACAACCGCCGCTCGCGCCGCTATATTGGAAACATATTACCAAAAACTAGTTATTCAAGAAAATCTTTTCTTCAACGCCACCTAGGTTGAAAATACAACTCTGAATGGAAACATTTTTCAATCAGAAAAGTGGTTCACTAGTTACAGTCTCAGCAAATTTCTACAATTCGCAAATCGCTACATTTCTCCTCGAAATATCAGTAGATACCGATTATTTAATACATTACCTCTTCACCATGAGATAGACTGAGAGTGCACGTCTTTTATCATTGCTATTGCTATTGCTAATGTTTTTCTTTGGTTTCGATGCCATAGATGGCCCGAACTCACTAATATCACTATCTTCTTGCAAATTTGTTTCCTCTTCTAAGTTTTCATCTTCGTTTTATTTTTCGTCAACCTCGTGTGTAGTCTTCATCTTCTTCATAAAATCTCTGCGCTGTTTCACACGAGTCTCCATGGTAGCATTCATAGAAAACAGAACACTTCAAGGCTGTTTTCCTACAGCCACAAGCTCGGCCGCACCCCTTCATGCACTTGCACGGAATAAATTTTAGGATTGCTTCGGTTACTAGGTCTTCTGTTGCCCAATCTTGTTTTTTCCCAACCTCATTGTTCTGGACTCTCATACCAAGCCTGAACTTGGTGGTAGGTCCGAAGGGAATGTTGGAGTGCAGCTTCTCTTGTAGGGAATGATGCAGCAAAATTGAATTCACTCCTGGTTTCGGATCTCATGAAATACGTAGGGAGCCCAAAGCGTTTTCTGAAAATGCCATAAAAAGCGCTAAAAAACTTTTCCCCATAGAGGCAATGACTTCGGGTTCTCCGTTTCACTCTTTGAAAATTTCGACCCAAGTATTCGTTCTTTTCAAGTTTTTCAATGAAATTAATTTTTCCCATGTTGAAAACAGCAGAAGTAGTGTCACACCCGCTGAATGCATTCAAGAACAATTTGTTGCCCGCCACTATTTCTGCATACTGTGGACTTCGGTTAGTAAATTTTTCCGACAATTTTTTCTCTACCTACCTGGTTTGTGAAGGTGAATCTTTGGATGAGTTCTCGCCTGTGCTGTTAGCCGGACGAGAAGGTCTACATCTCCGATCAAGTAACACAACGTAGATGAGTAATACTCGAATATTACTGAAGATAACATCTTTTCATAATGTTATACCTCAAGTTATGACATTGTTGCCATGTCGCAATTTTTTAAGAATTCAATAAGCACGTCAGCTAGATTTTGATTTGTCGGGTATATTCATGGCAACGAAAACCCAAAAATACTGTCGTGGATGAAATATATAACAATAAGAAGGCAATTGAAAGGTTCATTGTAGCTTGATATAAAAACGGTCCCCGAACGGAGGTTCTTAATTGTCGATATAGTCTGGTTAGTACGGCAACGATGCATCTGATATTTGACAGGACAACAAAAAAATATCTGTATTTATTTTCTTATTTGGCTTCTAGTACTGAGAGTGATTTTTTGCGAATAAAGGGCAAAGTCTGAGTTGATTTGTGTTTAACTATCGTTAGTTTTTATTACTAAACGATGGTGAAGCATTGTGAAATGTGTAAAAGACCATTTGAAGCTGGAAATCAAAATATATCATTTCAGAGGAAAAACTACCAGTGTCGTGAATATCAAAAAATCAAAATCGAATTGGAAAAGAGTGAAATGAATGAATTATGAAAAAACATGTCAATTAGAGCATCGGCTGTTCTCAAAATCATGTGGAGATTCTTCTATCATAATTTCAGGTTTCCATTCCACATTGGGATTCCAGTATTTTTAATTTATTGAACCTCAATATTTCTGTAAACAACGCACAACACTACCGGTGAGGGAAAAGGCTATCGTTATCTTCGTCTGCAATAGGTCTCTCTCTCAGAAGATGTCCTTTACAAACAAAGTTTGAAGCGTGAGCGGCGAGTTACTCATCTAGGTTGTGATACTTGAATGGAGATCTACATTTTCCCCTACTATAAATACGGAATCGAACGATGCGGACATACTCATCGCCGTGTTAACGATCGATGTGTCAGTATCTTCTGTGGCCTGTTTTACTGTGAGAATACGGTAATACGTATTGATTAATCGGTATTTACTGAAATTTCGAGAAAAAATTTATCGATTTTGAAAATTATCGAAATTTGTTGAACTTGGCAGAGAATTTCGTGTTCTATGATTCTTATAATAGCTGTGTTTGACCTCGAAGGCACTGAAGAGAAGATATTCTCGAAAAACTGGTTTATGATACCATTTTTCCAACATGGCGGCGCGAGCGGCGGTCGCTTAAAGTCGCAATCTCGGAATATTGATTAGGACACTAAACTGTATGAATTTACCAATTCAGAACTCTCCTTGTAGTGAATAGTGAAAGTCACATTGTATGTCTTCATTTTGTACACACTTGTTTAGATGGAAATGAAATTTTATTGATTGATTGATTGATTATGTTGCTTACGTTTGGAAACGCCGTTCGGTCTTTTTTTAGACCTTTCCTGCATTCTCTGATTGAGGTCCACCATAAAACCATAAGAAGTGCTGGAGTAAATTCAATTAACTAAAAAATTCCCTGCCGACGGCTTTGTATGAAAGACCACCTATCCTAGATCATGAGAGTAGTTTATCAATATGTGTTTCGAAATCACTCAACTCATTCTGCCGGACGTTGGTGTTTGCTGTCCTGGTTTTCAGCCGCATCGTATAACTTTGTTGCCAGAATTCTACTTCAGTTACTATTTTGTGTGAACTGTCGTACGTGAAATCAGAATCAACAGAATTCAACGCGAACACAATTAATCAATAAAACCATTTCCTCTGATACAGTCGAGGTACCGTAATGCCATTAAAACCAGTCAAATACAATCGTTTAAGCCGTTCCACATACTCGCATTTGGATCTTTTCATCAGAATCTAATTCCACACATCCAATTTGAACATTTCTCATTTCCAAACGAACGAATCGAAAAGCTACTCACATAGGTTTCAATTAAGTCGCTTCTATGTGGCACGAAATAGTTATGGTCCTCCATTTCCCTTCTCTTCTTCACTCGGATGAAATGTTCTGTGGCGCTGAGATTTTTTCTGGCACACGCACTCGCTAGAAACTCTTCCACCGACATTGAGTCTCGCACGTATACGGTTGCCATTGCTGAGTCCGGAAGAGACACTTTGACCGTCTTCTCCGATTCGTCGCGAGAGTTTATCTGAAACAAGAAAAATTATTGTTTACCGGTTTTTAGAAATGTCACTGTGAATAACGATAGTCATAATACCATAATATACGTCATTTCAAATTTGTGAAACTTATATACTGTGACAAGGTTGAAATTAAAATTCGATGCTTGTGTGAAGTTCAGAGCGGGAGCCGAAGGCGAGCGTGAGGAACTACGAGCATCACGAATTTTCATCCTATCCGAATAACAGGCTGTGTTTTCTCCACGATATATTATTCGAATATTATCAAATGGAAACGTAATCAAACAATTATCTTGACAATAATTTGAATCATGTCACTACGATGACAGTCAACTCCAACTGAATATTTTGTAAACTTAACGTTCCTGGTATTCAGAACAAAAACTACAAGGATATCTCGAGCGTCTCAAATTAAGTTTCAATCCGATGTGGAGTTCGAAATTCAGAATTTTGTTGGATAAGTCAGAATTCCTACGGAGGGAAGTTACCTACCTGGGCTACTCTGTAATCCCTGGAAGTAGATGATATTGAAAAATAACTTCCAATGCGGAACATGGGCAATACAAGTATCTGAGAATGCCATTCGGGTTGAAGAACGTGCGGGCAACATTCTAGCGATCAATGGATGATATTCTCCATGGTATCCAGAACAAAAAATGTTAGGTAAACTTCGAAGATATCATCATTTCAATTTTCCTACTAGAACACCTCGGGCGTCTCGAGTTCGTGTTCAATCGGCTGCGATGTTCGAAATTCAAAATCCTGTTGAATAAGTCCGAATTCCTACGAAGAGAAGTAATCTACTTGGGCTATACTTTGACCCCTAGAATTAGACGATATTGAAAAATAGCTTTCAATACGGAACATGGGCATCACGAGTGTCTGAGAATGCCATTCGGACTGAAGAACGCGCCGGCAACATTCCAGCGTGTAATGGATGATATTCTCCGTGGTATTTATAACAAGAATTGTTTAGTATAATTCGACGATATTATCATTTCAATTTTCCTACAAGGACACCTCGAGCGTCTCAAGTTCATCTTCAATAAGCTGCGGAGTTCGAAATTAAAAATTCTGTCGAATAAGTCAGAAATCCTAAGAAGGGAAGTTACCTACTTGGGCTACTTTGTGGAAGATGATCTTGAATAATAGCTTCCAATACGGAACATGGGCGTTACGAGTATATGAGAATGCTGTTCGGGTTGGAGAACAAGCTGGCAACATTTCAGCGTTGATGGATGATATTCTCCGTGGTATCCAGAACAAAAAATGTGTGGTTTGCCTGAACTATATCATAATTTTTTTCAATTTGCCTGCAAGATCACATCGAGCGTCTCAAATTTGTCTTCAATCGATTAAGGAAATCAAAACTACAAATTCAGCTGGATGGGTCAGAATTCCTACGTTGCAAAGTAACCTAATTGGGCCACATTGTGGCCCTGATAAGAAGAATATATTGAAATATCGCTCTCAATACGGAACATGAAAATTACGAGTGTCTGAGAATGCCATTCGGACTGAAGAACGCACCGGCAACATATCAGCGCGTAATGTATGGTGGTATCCACAACGTAAAATGTTTGGTTTGCCTCGACGATATAAAAATTTCTTCAATTTTCCTACAAGATCACCTCGAGCGTCGCAAATTCGTCTTCAATCGCTTGAGGAATTCAAAATTCAAAATTCAGCTGGATAAGTCAGAATTCCTATAATGGGAAGTAACCTACTTGGGCCACGTTGTGGCCCCTATAAGTAGACAATATCGAAAAATCAGCTTTCAATATGGAACATGAACATTACAAGTATCTAAGAATTCTATACGGGCTGAAGAACGCACCGGCAATATTCCAGCGCGTAATGGATGATATTCTCCGTGGTATTTAGAACAAAAAATGTTTGGTATACTTCGACGATATCACCATTTAAATTTTCCTACAAGAACACCTCAGGCGTCTCAAGTTCGTCTTCAATCGGCTGCGGAGTTCAAAATTCAAAATCCTGTTGGATATGTCAGAATTCCTACGAAGGGAAGTAACCTACTTGGGCTACGTTGTGACCCATGGAAGTTGACGGTATCGAACAATAGCGAACATGGGCAATAAAAGTATCTGAGAATGCTATTCGGGTTGAAGAACGCGCCGGCAACATTTCAGCGCTCAATGGATAATATTCTTGTTCACCAACATACACAACAAAACTGAATGATATACGAATCGATTGAAATTATTCATACCTACAAAAATGAAGTCTGAAAGTGCAGTCTCTCAAATAGCGAGAATACATAGATAAAAAAATCTTTCTATATTTCCACTTCATCTAGTTTTATGTTACAAAACATTGGAATTGATATGTTGAGAACATTATTTGATTGTGGATTTGTCGACAATTATATCTTTCTAGATATTATAAAACCAGAATACGAACTGGTAATTGAATATATGAAATGATATGAGAATGGATGTTTCCCCTGACATTATCGTGATACATATTTCGTATTAGGTACAGACGAACTGACGAATAATATAATTGATTTTGATAAAACAATTTCATGAATACGCTTGGATAAGTCAATTTGCATGAGGTAGTTTGTAGGATAGAGTAAACTATAGTTCACTTGAAAGTGACCGAAACCAGTCGTAACATTGAAAAATCGTAGTGGAAATAAGACAAAAGTTATTATCATTTTCTCTATTTTACATTCATCATGAATTTCCACAAAACGAATAGATCATCAATCAAAAAAGTTTTATTGAAGTTCAAATGACGGCATTGTTCATATTTTATAAGTGATTCAGTGCAATAATATCAGTAAAATGGTTATCGAAATACACAACTAGAGAAAATTCTTCATGTGATGAAAGGGACACATTATTTGTTTTCGCTATGTTTGATCGTAAACTTTGCGTATAATACGAACAATTTGAGATTTTATGATTTATTCTACTGAATTCACCACACAATGAAGAAATAATAAAAAGAAGTACCTAATAAATATAAATCCTGATGTGCCATTCCATTAAGGACTTTGCAAACATGATACTGATATTTTGAAAAGCAAGATATATTTTCTATTTTTCCCAAACAAGAAGGTAAATAGTGAATTTGAAAGGAAAGTGGAAAAAATCACAAGCCAAAGAAAATATAACAATGAAGATAAACACTCTGGTTCATATTTCAAATGACTATCCCTAAAACCGCCACTACGAACTCGAGCATCTGAGCGAAAACAGACAAAACAATGTAGAAAATATGTGAAACTGTCGACAGCGGCGACAAACTTGATTCGTTTTTTGTTCTCATGTAATTTCACGCCAGCCAACTTGAACTAGGGCTAGAACAAAACAATTTATGGGATCTTTAATAGAATGCCTCGCACAAAGTCATATCAAATAATGGTGACATTAGCCGCCCTAATGTGTTTTTAATGTCATACAGAGAATTTTTCGCTATTGAGGGGTGAAGAAATTCCTACACGATATACAATGAACAAATTGATATCGCATTTTATGAAAATGCATGGAAACTATTAGATTGGATAATTCTTTGATCACGGACACTTTCGATTCACTTATAAGGTATTGTTTGTTGATTATCAGGAGAGATGTCACTGGATTGCAAAAGTTGATGACATCAATGAGATAAAAGCACAAGTGAGGTGAAGGTGAACTTGTCAATATAACTTGTCTTCAAAATCTTTCAACCCATCAAGACTATGGTTAAAAAGCTGCGGAGTCAATGCCAGAACGTGTGTATGTGTAAATCAAATCCAAATCTTCACTAACTGTGTTAGATTAGTACATTATATAACGAGTGCTATAAACGTTTCTTCAGTGAAGGGTGCTGATCCATCTCTCTTCTTTACCAGTATGACTGAAGAGGACCAAAGAGTGTCGGATGGACCGATGACTTCTTTTTCCATATCGCTGACTATCTTGTCAGCCTATTTCTCCTGGGATGCAGAAAGTCTTCTAGCTGATTGCCAGATAGGTCGCGCATTCCCAGTATCAATTTTGTGATGGACCACCTTCGTTCTACCCCTTCTGCCTACTCCGATATCGAAGATATCCTGGTACCTCAAGACTGAATCCCTCAATTAGACTACGCTCAGCTGATCCTATGTCCTTGGATGGAACGACAACTAACTTTTCCAATTCTGCAAGTTGCTGGCTCAATTAACAGTACTGCGTGCATTCCGGATCACTGAGAAAATTGACGAGCAGTGCCCCAAACTCGTTCCTTTCTTCAAGGTTACCAGGTAATCATTCATCAATACGCAACAAGATATTTCGCAGTGCAATCGTTCGTCCAATTCGGTCGGTGGCTCAGAGGCTAAGGTCTCTAGCAGTGGAACTTCTAGCTCGCATCAGACAGACGTTCGAGGCTCGGATACGGAATATTTTTTCTCATGTACACGGGTCTCTTCAGGTGGCCACATGCCTTGCTGTGAATCAAGTGTGATGTGAGTTGCCTAGATGCCAATCCCGACGTCTGGTGCTAGCTTGAAGTGCGCACCGACCAACCGGGGTGGTGCTGTTGGTTTTCCATCACCAACAATATCAGTAAGTCGTCCCGGAGCGCCACGGCAAATAATAATAATAGTCGTCCTCTACTCGCACAGGCTATGCCTTTGGTTACACTTTACGACTGTTTATGAGGGAGTATTATTATTATTATTATTCATTTTCTGAAGCTTGAGTTCGAACCTCACGATGTTTCCAATACTCACATTTCCGTCCAGACAAGAGCCTCCATAATAGTTTCAGCCATCACAGATACCCTCATATATTTGGCCAACATGACGCGAATCATTTCACCGCAAAATTAAAAGAACAGTTAATATTTTTGCTGAAGAACACTACTTTAGGAATAGAATACATACATCAAAATGAATAATAAAATGAAAGAAACATGGTTCACAATAAATGACCTGAGGGATACACTCAAAAATAATCAAATGATTCAGTGTAATATAATAGTATAGATATTTTGTTCACCTAATATTTCTATTCATTCTCATTTATTATTGTATTTCTTTTGTCTCTATAAACACGTTCTTTCTAGGAATATTTCAATTGTATAATTTCGTAGTATAGCTGAGTATGTATGTCCTTTCTTCATATTGAAATGATGACTATACTTTTCATTCGAGGTGACTTGAGTTCATAAGATTGTTTTTGTGCAACAGTTCTTGACCAATAAAAAGCTGCCTTTTGGCGCGTCCATCGTATGACACGTAACACGTGATAGCGTTCATTTAAAAGGACTTTTCGAACGAACTCAAGTCAGTCTAGTACCAGTAATTGTCTATTCAACATCTGACCTGTAACATTTGATTGCTTAAATTCAATACACTTATTCACGGGTTCGGGAGTTTAATTTCACGACAGCAGCAACCTAAAAGACCACGTTCCCGCTCGACCAACTCAACATCTAATAAACCACCACATCAGAAATACCAATAAGCTCAAATGAAATTAACGATTTTTATTGGTTTATAGATAAAAAGCTCAATGAAAATACTTCAGTACCATATGGTCCGTTAATACATCTTGAATAATATGGAAATGACAATCTTTTATATTGTATGAAACTAATATTTACGAAAAAGCATCTGCGTTTGACAATATTATCATGAAAACTTCTAAAAACTCCCTCTGAGACGCCCTCAATATTTCAGTCTCCCTAATGAATGTATCGTTTCGTAGAGGTATATTCCTGTCTTTTCTGAAATCAACCGTAGTAATTCCAATGCACAAGGGCAGAAATAGAGATGATCCTTCAAATTTTAGTACAATATCGCTCAACACACATAACAGTTTGGAATTCAGAAGAGAAAGAACACAAAACCTGTAGGTATGGTGAAGTGAACGATATTCTCATACTATATATTTAAAGTACTAAGGTAAACGATTAAATTTCCACAAAACTATTAAATTCGCGACATGTTTCACTACACTGTAGTTTGGTTTACCATTATCGCTTGATAAAACTACAGTGTAGTGAAACATGTCGCGAATTTAATAGTTTTGTGGAAATTTAATCGTTTACCTTAGTGCTTTATACTATGGATTTCCATCAAGTAACGACCAATTCAATCAAAAAAAAAAAAACTATATATTTAAAATGAAATGGCCATCACATATTAAATAGAGCCCATTATTTAATAACCCCTTTTCTCAAAAATGAGCGGAACATGCAAGTATTGTAAAAGCTGTTTCTTGTATGGGGCCCTAGATTCATTGTATTGGAAGTGTGGTTATAATGTATTATATACTTAATCTGATATTTTTGAATGACACTGACTATTTAATTTTGATGATTACACTATAATTAATTCTTTTAGCCATTGAGAAAATTTTGCGATAAAAATTATCTTATTCTATATAGCTGGCAATGATGGACATTATTGATAAATCATCTAATTTTCATACTCACAGAAACATAATTTTTCTGGACGATTCACTGAATGTCACCGTCAAAAAACTCAATTATATAAATAACAACCTCTTCTCCAGATGGTCTTCAGGATACTAACTTCGTGTTGACGTGAACACCCTCACTTAACGTTTTGATTTGAATTTCCCCCGAATTCGATCACATCACGGAAATGGATAATAAATCAGGGAGGAAGATGATCTCAAATTCCTATCTATCACTATTCCCGTTGAATTCAATGATTGAATGTTGAATGCTTTGACGAAAAAAAATTAATGAAAGTATTTTGCCTTTAAAAATTATAACTTGTTCCCCAAAATCTCAAAACATTAGAATTCTTCTTAATATAATAGAATACGCGTTGATATGTAAATTTCAAATAATTTTTCAGGACAACAAAAATTCAATAAGATTTAATTTCATCAGTACAAGAAATGAAAGGGTATTGAGACTAGTAGGGTGGTCGGTACCGAGGCGGTTAGATGCCAGTCTTGGAATCTTCTGCTTGCATGTTGACAGGTCGTGGTCAATCATACGAAGTGGCAGGGAGGCGAGTACCGTTTTCCAAGAAGAGAGCGAAGCCATCAGGAGCAACCTGATTGAGGAGATGCTGCGGTCCATGCCGGGCCCTGACAGGAGTTCTTGGAGCCTTGAGCTGCGCTGCATGAACCCCAGCGTCGTGGAAATGGAATGGTTTCTAATAGAGAGGTGGAAGCAAAGGAGAGGCAGGTGGCGGTTCATAACTTTCAGGGAGACTGCCCGGGCTTTGTAGGGAAACATTCCTAGTACCTAAGTACCACCGGGGCTCAAGCCAAAATTCTCCAGGTGAAGCAGTTGTGCTTCCGATAGGATCGAGAAGGAACCACCCCCAGGCAATTGAAGGATGTAACCAGGGAACTAAAAAGCATCCTACTGGTGAGTCTGACATGGTTTCGATATAGGAGCCTGTAGTTCATAGGTGGGAAAGGAGGAATTTGGGAAGAAGTGGCTACCAGCTATCAGTGGGCAAAGTAAATGAGGAAGAGATATCAAAGACGGCGATCCTGGCATCCAGAAACCTTGAAGTGATCCATGTGCATGTGCTGGAGACCAGAGATGGTAAAGTTGCTACCTTAGCAGTCAAGGTAAGAGAAAACAAACATAAGGTAATGGTGTGAATCTATCATATGACGAAGCGTACATGCCTTCAACAAAAGATTAGTGAGGTACAGTAGGGATAATGGTTTGCGCATGATATCGGGGTGCAATGATAACGCGCTTAGTACGATATGGGGCAGCAAACATGATATGGGGAAGAGCTATTCGAATATCTTGAGGTTATTGAAATTACGTTAGTGATGAAATTAGGTGTTGAATGTGCCGGGAGGTATTGGAAGACATTCCGACATCATACCACCAAATGATATAAGGTTTAATTTTGACAAACAATTTAAAAAGCTATTTATGCGTTATTTTCAGTCATATTTCCAACTGAATTTTTATCCTTATTTCTTTTCATGTTTTCATATATGTATTCATATTGTCTTGGATATTGCTCATCAAATGCTGGTTCCATTTTTTGGTTTCCAAAACTCTAACTGACGGTCAAATAGACTTCACGCTATACATATTCTTCTTCTCGTATGAGCTTTACATAGTTTTTCAGACTCAGGATATTTTTCTATCTCTAAGTTCAACGGACAAATGACTAATTTTAATACCTTGTATGCACTGACGAATTTTTCTAGAAGTTTTCTATCGCATAGTATTTCTCGTTAATTTTGATAGTTCCTTGAATAATTATGCTATCTGTAAGAATAATAATTGTGGATAGGAGGTGGCTATAACTTCACACTAACTGAAATTGTCAGTTCTACCGGTATTATTCAATGAAAATATAAAATATTTGTTTCTGTATACTGTGAATCATTTGAATACATTTCTTCAGATGAATTGGAGTTTTAGCACTTTCAATAGAATGATCAGTATATTCAAGAAGATTAACTGGGATTCAAATTGAATGAATAACTCTTTTTGAATACATCTTCCATAATTTCAAAGGCAACTCAAAGGGGTACTTAACTTTTATGTATATTCGAGGTAGCACAACTTTCCAGATTCTCTTAAGCTTTTCTGCAGCTTTGAATTCACCGAGGTTTTCCTGTAGCTCGGCGTCCATTATGTTAGCACTTCGACACCATAAATTTAACAATTTGCCAGTGGCGCGGCAGGAATATATTAGGGTTTTGTGGGAAACTGTTCGAATACATGTTCATTGGTAAATGGTCGAACAAGTACAGGACACAGAATATATCTGAAATTATTCTGGTTGAATCATATATTATTTACCAATCTCGAATGATAACATTCATATTCGATTGTTTGAAATTTGTTCAATCAGCTGCAGAATACTCATCCAAAAAATTGCTAATTATATGAATAAAAGAATTTGAAAGAAGAAATCCATTTTATTATGAACAGTACTTTGTCAATATTCATCTAAGATAACAGTTTCTACCTAGTGCAGTAAGGGATGTAGTGTCATTGTTCGCAAATACGGCATCGCCTCGGACTTCAATCCGGAAAATATCAACATCCTGATAATAGGTAAGATAAAATTGAACGAAGTACTATTTAATGTTTCATGGAACAATCGCGAATGAAATAACTGATCAGATATAATCAATAATACTAGATCTGTCACTGAAGGGAGAGATCAGAAATAACATTATATGCTCAATAAATACACCAACTTATGATTATATGATTATCTTTTATCAGTTTTTCGGTTTCCACATATGAAATAAAAGGAAGTGTATGTAAACATTTTTTTCGAAGATATTGACGGTTTTCAAAATTTTCAGCATGGCAAGTTGCCTTCTTACGTATTTCGACGTGCTGATTTCCAATTATGCATCAAAACTTAATTTTGGCCAGGTATTAACGAAATAACTACAGTTTTTGTGTTTTTGATAAAATTATTGCTCTTTTTTGAATAATTCTTCATCCAATTGAATTTTCAATGACATATTCAGGAATCATCCCGACAAAATACGTTTGATGACATATTGCGGTTTTCCCAAAAATGAAAGAATGAAAGTTTTGATGGCGCAAGAGAGATTTTGACGTTGGGTCGCTATTTTATGGTACACCTTGTATCTGAGCATATCCAAATCATATATTTTTGGAACCAGCTTAAAATTTTGAGCATACAGTGGTAATTTCAAGTCAATCTAATAATTTTGTGCTTTTCATGATTTTTTGGACTTTTTTCGAGAATTAAATAATTTTGTGTCGATAAATTTGAAATTTCTAGAGTATACTAATTTTGCCATTCTGAATCGATTGGCGATCGCAGAATTGCTCTATCTCCAACCGTTTACGATTTGAAAAGTTTATCTGGAGTTTATCTGTTATATCTCACCTATTTATTTTTCCATTTTTTCCTTTCTCATATTCGTGAAACTCAATATTTTTGTGTATACTCACCAAATTTGAAAATGATTCTGAGTCAAGTAGAGATTTGGTATGCATTTTAAAACCTCTGCAATTTCGAGTTATACTATTTTTCGAAAATGTTTGTTCCTTTTTTGAAAAATCGCAAACTGATTTCTTACGTACCTTGACGAACTGATTACGAAATATGCATAAAAAGTTGATGTTGGTCAAAGAATTATTATTTTAAATTATAAAGTTGTGCCAAGTCTCAGTAAAACTCATTTTTGTTCAAATATTGTATCATATGAAAGGACACAGAGTGAAAGTTTTCTCCAATGTCACCAAGAAATAAGGAAGAGAAGTTTGGATTGAGTGATTCACCCTGTAACATGCCTTGCGATAAATCCACTGGGATTTATAATTCACTGATGTTGTAGAATGGTTACACAAATTTGAATTCATTTGAATATGTTTCCAGCCAATACCTAATTATATTGTTCACAGAAAACGACTATCGATTTCTCAAAGAGCTCTTAAGCGAAACTTTTTGCAGAAGCTTGTAACCTCTATAGATTCATATAAAAAATTTATAAAACAAAAAATAATAAACCACCCTGAGTCTTGGGATAAGATATTTTTTTCTGTTGACTTCGTATTGAATGTTTGCTTAATATTCTTCAATGCAAACGAAATCGACCATTTATTAATGGCCGATTTGTCATTAATGCATGATTTTTCGAAATCTACCAAAAATTACACCTATTAATGTTCGATTTCGTAGAGCACCGTAAAATGCGAGTGCATGAATAAAAATTTTTCTGCAACTTTTTTCAGTTTCTCCAATTCTACCATTATAAATATTAATTTAAATGTATTCAAATAATCAAAATATGTTCATTAATGTTAAATAGAGTTTGTATCTACTATTTATTCAGTTGATTAAATATCTTCTTATCAAGAATTTCTCTCTAAAAGAAAGAGGTCGACGGAAAAATATTGTATCAACTCGTATATTGAAATGGGATTTTTGATCTTGAGCACTAACTAAAATATCTTGATCATTAATCGTCTTCATCAATATACTACTTGATTCAGTAACTATTGATAATATCACTCTTATATTTAAGATTTCAGACGTTTCTCAGTACCTAAGTGGTTTCATTCAAGAGTAAATGTTCCATAACAGAGGCGGTTTGAGGATAAAAAATATTTGCCTTGGTAATAGTTATCCATACTTAAATTCCGACTTATTCAAGTTGAAGAATTTACTGAATATTTCAGTTTTGTTACAGTACAGCTTAAAGCTGGAAATCGTGCGCACGTTCATGACATGAATGTAATACTCACTTGTAACGATCTCCTGCTAGATCCACTATTAGACCTGGATAGCATAGGTGGTCTTCTTTTTGTGGCTCCCCGGCCCGCTAGCAAATTGTTCAGGAGAGAAGGGCTTCTGGCACAGATGAAGGCGTGGAAAGAGGAGACGGTAAATACTCCGAGTTTGTTCAGGGTGTTTTTCGTTACACGCGATACGTGTGTCAGAAGGGACTGAAAATAAAAAGCGATTTTAAAAAGATGCCACGTATCAATATGGTTATCATCTCATCCTATTAGGGGAATTGTGAATTATCGTTGTTTTCATAAGTGGATAAAACATGAAGGAATTGCTAATTTGATATGTTCAACAATTTGGAAACGGTAGTCGTTTCAATAATTTCAACTTCAGTGACAATTCTTTGCGTTCAGTTGAATTGAATAAAAGAATCGAAAAATCTCTCAATTATGTAGATTTGAAAAAAGAGTACATTATTATATTTGTCAACGAATAGTATTGGAGAGGCACATTATTCATCGAATAATGAAAAAGGGATTATGTAATCCAATCTTCCACAAAAAACCCTGAACAGTAAGTATTTTCTTACGGAAATATCCAACAAAACGCAACTACTGCCGCCTACAGCCGTTGAATGTGTTCGATACTTGGCAAAGTTTTCTACGAGAACTACTTGGTAATGCTCTTTAAATTTCCTAGCTGCAGTCCGATTTGAATTTGGATATGCCTTTGTACTGGTTTCATGATATTTACCAATCATCAGCGAAAGCTGATTCAACCTAATTGAATCGAATAATTATTCCAGCTCTCAATGGGAACCCCTGAGAGAAATACTGAGGTACACTGCATGACAACGATATCAGTATCACTCCTATTTTGCACTTTGTTTTTCAATATATCATGATGAAATTCAACACAATCAGAACAAACGTCATTGCCTCATTTTGACCTCTCTGGAATTGACATCAATCCTTGATTTTCAAATGGATCGCAATGTATATTATTGCATTTTTGCATTCCCGAAGGAATAGTGAAATAAGTGCTAGCCTATTTTTTTTACGAAAATATGTATCCAATGAATTGACATCTCTTAAAGAACAAGGATTATTGTAATAATACGTTTTCAAAATCGTTTGAATTATCAACAATATTCAGATTTTCTTCAAAATCACATTGAAGGATTCCTAGAAGTACCATATGAGGAGACCATACTTTCAACAAGATGAGGCTCCTCTACAAAACGCTGCAAAAGTGAATTGTCTAAGTTAAACATTTGAAGAACAGGTTATTGAAACAATTGGTTCCATACGTTGGCCCCAAGATATCCGGACCTCACACTCCTCGATTAATTTTATAGGGATATATGAAAGAATTAGTATACTCCAGACCCACAAGCAATTTCGAAGAAAAAAATACGTTTAACGTTTAAAACTATTACGCCTCTAATGTTTGAGGAAGTTGCACGGAATTCCAACTCAAGTATTAGACGAAACGTGGAAGTGAAAAGACTGCACTTTGAGCATTCATTATGTTAATTATCGACAGAATAATCATTGTGTGTCTCATTTTATTGTAAATTCAATGATTGACAGATATTTTTCCAGTTTTTGAATTTAATTCATGTATTTTGATCGGAGGCAATTCTCTTATTGTCCAACATGATATGTTTGACTTACTCTTGAGATTATAGTATTTTATAAAGGACATTTTTTGAGTTTGACACTGAACAGATATTAGGTTTGAAAACATATTTGTACGAAAAGTGAGGGGTGGTGGCATTTGAAATTTACAACATTGACGAACTGGTGACAGTTATTGAATTTGTTGGTGAATAAACAAATTTGTTTTTTTCCATTACTTTTTATGTCAAAAAAATTGATATTTGGAACCTTCAGTAAAAATCAAATTAAAGAAATAAAAAATACCCAAAACACTACGTACAGACCTCATAACTTCCCTAGAGCCCTATTCGCGACATATGGTGGAGGCGCCAGGCAAAACAGTGATAGAGCGATTGATAGAATTATCTAATACCCAAAGTGCCACATTTGATTTTTGGATTGTTGCATGGTAAATTTCTTCTTATGTCTCGTATTTGAAGGATTTTCTACTGTACAATATTCAGACCCCTTGATGGTAATGGTAATGGTAAAAACGGATGGTGACTGATGCGCTGCGACCTAATTAGATCTATTGTGCCCATCTTCTTCTGCTATTTCAAGGTGTTCTCGTTCACAGCAGCCCCTCAAGTCCCAATTCCTTGAGTTCAGACCCCTTAAATGAGCCCACCTATTTCATACCTATTAACGTTTATATTATAATAGTAGGGTTTATTGCCCAGCAGTGTTCCATTCCTCAGCAATTATTCAATTTCATGAGAAAATTAACAAAATATATAAATATATGTTGTGATTTAGTTAGGCAACAATGTATAGCTTTAAATATCAAGTAATTCCTTTAATGTTTTGAATCTTGATATTTATCAGAATATACTTCGGGTGGCGGTCTAGTAGCTACCCTTCTCTTGATATTTCTCGAATTATTAGGTATGTATGTATATGTACATGTAGCTTCAGCTGAATTAATTTCTTTCACCCGTTCGTCTACCTGTGAAAATTGGACGAATATATAGAAATAAATAAGGTCGTTCCTTTTGAGAATTTCAAAATATCGCCGAAATTTTTCTGGCACGTATTACCACAATGCGCAGTTCTTCAAAAATAACGACTAATATTATTTCTCGTGAATACTCGAAAAATAATAATAAAACTTATCACATGATGATCATCTGTTACAGAAAACCACCATTACTGAATAATCATAGTGTAGTTTCAACAAATTTGTATAGAGGTCAATATAAAATAAAGTGTGTTAGACCTGTAAATTAGATGGCGCAACTTGATAGAGCCATTTGAGGCAAATAATATTTTGATGATCATAGCGCACCTTATAAGATATTTTAAAATTGAGGGTTGAACTTTGCGACTCAGTATGTTGAGAAATGTTCTGAAAAAAAAAACAATGGATATTAAGAGTTAAATCACAAACACAACACCTAATTCAATAATTCAACTATTCATTCAGATTCAATAATATTACATTCTTATATTGCCATCCATTCCTCACAAACACCCGTACTGTAATATTCAGACAGACTATAACTCTCCGAGGGCGTTCTAACAAGGAAACTTATTCGAAAACTTTCAACGGTACATGTTGTGGAAAATTTATTATTGTAACTTTTTCCAGAGTCTGGAAGTCTGCTAATAGGTCGGATGTACTCGAGATGGGCGTGGCTGAATCTACTCCACTATCAAGAGTGTATTGTGCCATAAAGGACAAGTGATCGGTGATACTTATCCGTCAAAATAGAACGTAGGATGGGAGGGGAGCCATAAATCACAAGGGGGCGTGATTTGGGATGATGTTGATAGAAATATAATGAATTTATGATTTGACCAGGAGAATCGCCCAGAGTTTCCTGAATTCATAGCATGATTTGTGTTTCCATAGTGTTAACGTCGTAGTTGACCCTTCTGAATTGATATGTAGAACAATCCTTCCAAAGGATAGTTGTTGTTTGGGGAAAGAGGCAAAGATAACAGTTCTCGTGAATTTTTATCATTTAATAAATGTTTACAATTTTTTTCGCTATAAAATAGCTTCTTGAGGCAAAAGAATACGTACACAATTTTTTCATAACCATGAAACAAGGTCGGTATGTATACCTATGTGACTGGTAACGTCTGACAGAGTATATGAAAAACATATCAATTTCTATATTCCATATTACCTTCCTTAATCCAATTTTAATGAAGTATGCTGAGTGATTTCTATCGAATATTATTTGTAGACATAAGTTTTAAAAGTTGAGCTGAGTTGAAGTTTTCTACAAACAATTCATTATATACAGAAAAAGCTACTCTAGTTAGTTTGGAAACTCACGAGTTTAATCAAACTGTAACTTTGACCTATGCAATGTTCTACCGTCTGACTGTAATTAGGAGACTACCGCTGAAAATAATCATTTTCCAGATACATTTATAATTGGCTCCTTATACCTTGAACTTGATTTAGAAGGAAAGCTGAAAATAAATGGTAGTTTGTACTATTTGATATTGAACTATTCAGGGGTTTCAGGGATATTTCTGTGTCATTCAGTTTTCTGAACAAGTTTTCTTGTTTACTCTCTGTAACACCTAGCGAAAGTGCAATTATGTGGAAGAAATAACTTCTGATAATGATCAATTGAGGGTTGATGAGATTTTGTTGCACGGCTGAGGTAGGTCAGAAGTCTTTCTCACACTTAATGGGTAAAAGAGGAAGTTTTACGAATATTTCTTTGCAGTTTTCCAACATAATCCCATCAAATCTGTTATTACTGGATTCATATTGATTAAAATATATAGTGGGTGGTTGGATTTGTAAATCATATCATATGTGGCATGAAACACTTTCACAGAGTACTTATCTAAACGAAGCGAGAAGAAATATCACAAAATCATCTCCACAACTTTAATTCGATAATAATCTAAACGTTCAAATGAAAAACAATTTCCACAAATTTCATTAAAAATGTTATAGTTGTTTTTTTATGGAGGTTATTTCATAAATCTCGTAATTTACTAGTTACATCTACTAAATTTTATTCGAATGTCATTTATCTATGGCGATATGTATTTCAATACTCGGAAGAGTTTTTTTGACTAAAATTTTTCGACTTATTCCATATGCATAAAACCGATGACGGACCTATGCTTGAAGAAACTATTTTCATATTTTTGTATTCAGAATCAGTAACCGAAGTTTTTTTCTATTTCGAAAACATTTTTGAATAAATGGCGAAAGCGCCGGGTCAAAATAGAACATATTTGGGCGAAAGTGAACGATATTTAAAATTATGGCGAAGGATAGGCAGAAAATGGTGAATGAACCCGATGCATACCGAGCAAGTCCAAATCATCAATGTCGATCAAGTATTTAATCCCTGGCCAAAGATGGGACGACTGGTTGAAATATTAATTATGGAAGTTGTGTGATAAGAATCACATGCCTTGGATGAATAATTGAAGTTTCTGGACATACTCTTAAATGCTTTTTCATAAAAAAAAGAGTTCCACAGATCAAAAGACGGATCGGTTACTTAAAAAAATGGATTCTAGCTTTTCAGATGATGTGAGAATCAAAAAAACATACGTAGTATTTATTATAAACAGATTTTTGATCGAAAAGAGTTTTTGGTGCCATAAATCCCTATTCCATGAACATAATTATCAAATATCTCAAGATGGTACCAATGAGTTCAAAATATTGTTCTTACTGTCATGTGGATGTACACTAGTGAGCAATCATAGAATTCCTATGCAGACTTGTGCGAGATGAGGATGACTTCATCCAAAATCTAGCCGCGTCCACTTTGTTTGGATTTTAACCAAATGTACAGATAGCATAATGAGATCAGAAGTATTATTCATAATTTTCACAAACGAAGTTGAAATATCTTGAAAGAAAATTTTTCCAGTCTTCTTTCACATCATTAACTTTTAGTGCATTATTTTTTTTTGATCAAAACGTCATTTTCATTCATCCCAATTATCTTGCCTCATTTATCCAAAGTCAGGAACAGTCCCTATTTTAATTTCCAATAAGGAGTTTCACCAATAATCAATTGTTGAATCCCTAACAAAATCTTTGGTATTGATGATTATTTTTTGTTAATTTGATATGGATATTTTTGTGTTGTTGATTCCTGTCTTTTATTTCTGAAAATCCGTAAACTGGCTCTTATAGCTTTGTCAGGTAGGGAATAGGGATCTCAAATAACAGAGTTGAACAACCAGACAGAATAAGTGTTAACTTCTTGAACATTCAACTCCAATTCCTGCCAAAGAAGAGAAAAAGGAACAAAGCATCTTGGGCGGAGAGAATGGCAGAAATTACGGAGGGATGAATAATCTTGAATTCTGTGAGGTATGATTCTGATTTCTTGATACTGAACCTCAGTGTTCCCATATATTCGATATCATCAACGATTCCGCAAAACACTATTCAATTGAAAAGCAGCTTTTGTCATAGGCTTCATACAGATTTCTCCTACTTTACGAAAGAATTGTAACTTGCATGTAAATGGTAAAACTGTAAATTGTTGAGCTTATTTCAGTTGATACGCCGCCGAGGTGATACTTTCAAAAGTTCCGATATTGTCACGGTGTTAACCTTAGAAGTGTTTTGGTTGCAGAAATATTAGGGAGGTAAGAGTACTTCAAGTAACCCAGGGGGAACGAGACAGACGGGCTGGTATTGCACAGAGGATGTACTAACAAGTGATTGTAACCCGATTTCTTTGAATAGCAAGTTTGGTGTGATTAGTGTGGTCTCTTAAAAAATTTGTGTTTTGACGCTGTTTCCTGGAATACTTGATGTCTTCCAACAAGAGAATCCAAGTATTGCTAATTCTGCTGGGAAAATATATTGAAAATAGTGGTAATGAACATCCTTCATGATTTACATTTTCATTGATGTAATGTTAACAACTATTATTATTATTAGGATTCACGAGAGTAACAGATAAGCATTATTAAGTAATGAACCAGCTCGTTCATCAATTTCTTCATCACTATTATGGGAAACATGCATATCTATCACGAACAGATTCATTAAATATACATTTCTCCAATATTCGTTACAACATCCCAATTATCAGTTTTCATGTTAAAAATTATATCTGGAAACAATATAAATGATGTAGTGCACGCAAAGTGGTGCAGTATGCGCAACAAAATTAACTTTATTTAGTTGGGCAGATTAAAATACAGGCCCTCTCAGTAAGTGGTTTATGTTGATAAATGAAATGGTTTACAGATAAATGGTCCGATAAAATGAAGAATTTGTATTATTCTATGTCAATATTATCAGAAAGTGGAATAATATACAAACTCAATTTTGAAGATTGTGAAGCTTCTGGTATAGGAAGGACACCATGTAAATATTATTTTAGCCCTAATTGAAACTTCAAGAATTGAAATAGATGAGTTTTTTTCATGTAGCAGGGACCGTCAATACGAATGAAAAAGGACAAAAAGGAATATAAGAAATGTGTATAAAGAGTATAGCAAGTATAGAAATGATAATATCAATGAAACATCGTACAGAAGAAAGCATTTGCTGAACAATTCTGAAAGTATAAAAGAAAGTGAGGAAGTAGTTTCGAAAATACTTTCGTGTTATGCCTATTAGGTGTCACTGAGTGCAGAATGAGAGTTGATCGAGATTACTGAGGTAGAAAATAAGGAAGAATGCCCAAATGAAAGGGGATGAATATTAACCTTATGGTGATAAGAACATAGATGCATGCTTCAGATGGGATCGTTGAAGGTGTCAAGGATAAGAGTTTTTTTTTTTTCATTGATTTAGAGAAAAGGCATATGTCACGCAGGTAGCTATAGCTGCCTCCGTGGCGACGTCGTTTCTTGCCTTGTAAACACCAGGTGTTTCGACTGAAGCCACAAATGTGCGGTTGGCTTCCTGTTTGTTGACTCCGTTCGTTATTCAATCAAGTGTTGCACATCCTTACACTTGCTTTCACCGTACTGATGAGATCTCTAAGATCGAAACACGTGTCTACGGTTGCATTTTTACTAGAGGGCCTAGTCCAATATAATGTTCCTTCTTGTTATTTACAATTTCCTTCGAGAGCATATCCCTGTTTCATATATATATATATATATATATATATATATATATATATATGAAAACTAAAAATTCGGGTTGAACCGCGTCTAGAATTTGTTGAAATTCGACGTTTCGGCTCCGATTTTGGAGCCATTTTCAAGAACTGAAAAAGAAAGATAATTAATAAATGGTTGAAACGTAATTCTACGCTGAGGTCTCAATCTGCCTACTCCTCAGGTATAATTACGTTAGGTTTTTGTGACTTGACGTCGGGGTCTCAATCTGCCTACTCCCCATGTCTCGTCACTGGTTCTCTCTAAGGTCTCAATCTGCCTACTCCTTCGAGAGAACTGAGGAATTGTGGGTTGAGGAACTGTATTTATAGTGGGCGTGGCTGTAATGGCCGTGTGCAATGTATTGGCGCGAGGTGAACTATGGGCGGGAACTGAGTTGGCGCTAGATGAGCTGTGTGCGGGAACTTGGTTGGCGCTAAGTGAGCTGTGTGCGGGAACTGGGTTGGTGGGAAATGAGTTGATGCATTCAATGAGAGGCTTCCAGGTATTGGAAAGCCTACGTCCGTCGTCGCGAGTGTTGAGGCAATTGGGGCGCTTCTCTATCTCAAGGGCTTCTCGGATGATCCTGGAGAAGAAGATGATTTTTTATTTTACACTGAATATCAAGAATGTCGAAAAACGTTTTTTCTTTCGATTTTGAATAAAATTCGTCATTTTGTGGAGCGGTACTGCTTATAGCATCGCTATAACGACCCTTTTCGCGACAATATCTAATAATCTCTGCTTACCAAGTTGCCAGTTACATATCTGATAATTATTCTGTTGCGTTTCACCAAGCATTCTATACTCATCAAGTCATATTCAAGTTTATGAAACGTATCTGAAATTTATACTCACTTTGGGATTAGGTAACTCTCCACTCTGCAGACTGGCCATATAACAACGCAGCCTGAATTGCTCACAGTGAAGCCGTTCCAGATTTTCTTCCCACTGCACGACTTGGTTTGCGATTTGTAGCCTAGCATCCGAGTCACCAACGACTGATTGTTGCATTTCGGCCATATGCTTCAATTTATAGTCCTGAAAAAAATACTCAATGGTAATATCCGCCTTCAAAAAAAAAATACTATTGACATATGACATTGTACATTTCCTTGCGAAACAGTTTTCATTTGTCAAAGACACTGGTGATTCATTAGATCTGTCTGTCAACATTTATTGTATTCAATATTTGGATAAGTAGATATACAGGGTGTTAATTTGAGTAGGTGGGCAAACTTCGAGAAGTGATTCTTCGAGATGATGAGTTCACACAAACATATGTCCTAAACAGCTTGGTATTTGAAAAACAGTCTAATTAAAAAAACTCCAAAACGAAATTTCATTATAAAAATGATCCAGCCTTTTGCATATTTTCCTATACTATAGGATTGTCGGCGAACGTCGAACAAAAATAATTCAACAGCCCAATACGACTGCTAAATCACATCTACCCCATCCTGGCAAAGTTTTTCTACAAAAATATACTTTGTAATACTTCCTGTAACAACCACCAACTGGCAATCGAAATCATGTGACATCTGCAGATTAGTTTCGCGATTCAACTCGCTCATCAGTACAGACTCGGCCACAATATGTAATTGATTTCCAACCGGTTTTGATATCTAACAAGCACCTCGGTAACTTCGGCACCTACTAAGAACTGGCAAAACACAACAAGGTAACACTTGTGTAGGTGCCTGGACATATAGGAATAGAAGGTAATGAAAAAGCAGACCAACTTGCAAGACGTGCATCTGAATTACCATTGACAGGTACAGAACCAGTGCTTGGAATTAGCAAAACCCGATGCGGAAACCTAATAAGTTAATTGTTGTTGTGGAAATGGTTATATCCGTCAACCGGTTGCACCCCTACGTGCAACCCCCAGAAGTCAGAGCTAGGGGAAGACGTAGCCCTTACCTTTTAATACGTGTGATGCCATGCACGAGACCAGTGGCAATGGTGAGATTCGAACTCACGCTCTTTGGCTTATGAGGCGAGAACTAAATCCGCACACCACCGCAGCCCGTAAAGCGAGTATAAGAAAGCAAAACACCAAACATATTGGGATCAAATCGAAGGACATCGACATGGTGAGGCACTCAAGCCAAATACTGACGGCTGACACTCTCAAACCAAACAGATCTGAGATACCGAACATTGAGACTTTGAGAAACACCTGCACACTATGGGAATGAACAGAGAAATCGTGGAGTGCAGACTTTGTGGTGACGAGGCGGAAATAGCCTTTCACATCATCTTCGAATGCGACGCGTTGCACAAAAGGGTTGAATCAAATTCAAAAAATCTTAACCCCGACTGGGGCTCGAACCCAAGACTTTTGGTCCTAAAATGATGATGTGAGGGTCAAAATGGAAGTGCCCGCCATCAAACATTTTTTGTGTAGAATATACCACAATCGACAGGAGGGGAATCCTCTTCCATCACCCCTCTTAGCTCCTTCTCCTCAGTGTTATGTGTGTGTTTGGCATAAAATAACCATTAGCCACAATATTTGATTGAATTCTGAAACCAAAACGCCTTAGGGTTCTAGCGCAGTTTATATTTTGGTATTTGACGCATAAACGCATAAATCGAATCAATAAAACCAGAGATATCATTTGAAATTATTCAGGAAAACCATGAAATATTGTTTCCGGTCGTAAAAAATACCCTGAGCGACCGACCACGTGTTGAGACTAGTATTCAATATGGAAAGCCCTTCAAAATATAAATGTTACAAAGGATCCTTTCGATTAATAAACACTTGTAAGATTATTCTAAAGTTTTGGACGAAAATCTCATAAACAGGGACATTTCAGAGATAAATATTTATGTATGGTGGATATGTTGATAATTCTGTGAGAGGCAAGGTATCTTAGTAGACGAATCACCACAATTCTTGGAATTCGAAGAGTCCTTTAAAATAACGGTCAGTCGTAGTTTCTATTCGGAACACTCCAGATGTGATCTTTTGGTTAATTATGTAGTAAGAATTCGGGTAACCTTTCATAAGTCTTTCGGTTTCAACTCTGATTTCATAATGAGAAATAACTTAATTTTCATATCAAATTATTTAGTTTCATAAACAAAAGTTTCGGATTGTTCTGGAAAGTTGATTCTTCCAATCAACTTTCATATCAATCATTATGATTCTTTTATTCAACCTTCATTGCATTCAATGTATTTTGATTCATCTAGACAATTGTTTTACATATCCTTGAGATTTTAGTAACTTATCTTGCCTCATTTATATTTCATTCATGATCAGTTCTTGTTATATTTTTATATCAGTTTCAATAACAATTATTTGCTGAATATCCTTTACTAAATCTTTGATTATTTTCTTAATTAATTCAATAGGAATAGATATTAAAGTGCTGTTGAATCCTGTTTGATAACCTAAATCTCAAGAGTTGGAAACTAAGAAATTAATAACTGCGAATGTAGTAAATTTATCGATGAGTTCCAGTTCCATCCGGTGAAGAGAGAAAGTAACAGCACAGTATCCAAGGGAGGCAAAACGATTAAGAAACAAAGGCGAAATAGAAATATTTAATTCTGTGAGGTATAATTCTAATTTTTCGACAATAGAGCAAAACGTTCCCATATAATTAATAACATTAATGATTCTGCTCGATTGTGTGACAAAAACGCTATTGTTCTACAATTGTTCATTGGTAAGAAGTGGTAATGCTTCCATAATTCATATATCAATTTATAAAATCTTTTGAAATGAACTACGTTCAACCTGAAGAAAATAAAACGTACGTGCATAAAACCACTTCTGAAATGAACGAAACTGGAAATAAAACCAGCACTTTACTAGCATGCATGAAGAAACTCGTAACGCAAAGGAAACTTGATGTAATAATTAGTTCTCATTCAATTTTGTTGATGGAAATTACAAGAAACATGAGCGGAACTGAAAATATTTCGGAAACTATTACTTTGTATGTCACGCTACTTAGTTGGTGAAAAATAATCTTTAACAAAAATGAAATATTGAAAAATGAAATGCAGACATCTAAGGTACTCAACAATAGAGCACTGTCAGTGACGTAATCTGTCAGTTGTCAAAGAGCTGATAGGGGGACAAACAAAGCTATTTTCCATAAAATACGTGTACTTTTCTTGTAGATTTTCTGCATGAATCGATTTCCTAATTAAAAGATTTTAGCATTGTGGTGATTATCAGTTCATTCTGTATAGTGTGAAGTAAGTGCATAAAGTCTGTTGTCGTATTATAAGCTTGGATTTTTCAATGTGAAAATACGTTGTCATGATAATACACCTGAATAATTTTCTGTTTTAGATTTGGTGAGAGAAATAATGTAGACTGTGTTGTGTTAGTGGGTTGTAGTAATCGATCAGCATATTTTCTTCTATACACACCAGGCAGAGGCGCTAGCTGGATAGCTGCTCTTCATAAGTGATTTCACGGGTTCTGAAGCAAATAAAAGTATGCTCTTCACAGGCAATCAGCTGACAAATGAGACTATCAGATATTCCACATCCAGACTATGTAGCTTTCCAAATGAGGGATACTGAACAAAAGCTAGGGAGATACAGTCAACATTTTGAAGACTCTATACTTTTCTATTACTTTTTCTCCTCTATTCATTTCGGTACAAAAAACCAATCCAAATTTTATTGTATAATTCATATTTGTTTAATATAAATGAGATAATCAATTATTGAATATATGTATTTGATGGATTCATTAATAGAAGAACTTGAATCATGTAAAACTATCATGTATGACCTTGGCTTTGACGATGTCAAATTGCTTAAATTTCCGTTGTCCTTGTTCAACCATTTCAGTCTCCAGTGATATTAAAGGCTGTTTAAGCTATATAATAATCAATAACCTTTGATGTTTGTGAATGTTTGCTCTCAAGTATGGCTACCTTTTAACTTTTCACTGTCATAACTGTAATAACTTGATAACAGTTTAAAAACGCAGAATTGAAACTCCGTTTTCCACTTTAGAAAACAAAAACTCACCAAACTAATTCAGTTTATTATTGGATATGCTTTCATACTGGACCCTAGTCAAATAATGCCAACAGTATGGGCCGTGATGGTCATGATGGTAGAGCGCTTGTCTCAGGGTCATAGGTTCGATTCCCAGCATGATCATCGGTGTCGTGCATGGCATCAGACGTTAAAAGGTAAGGGCTGCACTTGCCCTAACTCAGACAAGTCTTTCTAAGACTTTTGAGGGTTGTACTCTTAAGGGTGAGCAGCTGGTTGACAGAAATAACAATTTTAACAATTTTTTTAACTATGTGTGAGATCACATTATAAATTAAGGCCCTAATATTTTTCCTAGTTCACACAAGCCTCCCGAAGACTGCTGTGGGTTGATCGTAAGTATGCAGCTGCTTAGCGGAAAAAACAAATTTTCAACAAAACTGCTGCTGTATTTTTCATCAGTTCTGGAACCAGCAAACCTCACTGTAAACAGTAAAGAGCAACATGTGTACATATTTCTAACCTAGCTAAACAATATCAATGACCAGTAAGGATTGTTTCGTTTTCAGATACATTGACTGGAAAGTGTTTGGGAATGGCAAACCCATAAGTTTGATCTCAGACAAAACTATAAATCATATTCACTCTTCCAATGATAACAGAGTTTATTATTCAATTTGCAAATATTTGAACCATTTTCAACCTCTTAGGCTTCAATTTAAAAATATGTTGGAAGGCTCCTACTGCAGAAAAAGTAATCTAGCATCATATTTTATTAAAATCCGTGAAATTTCATCCAACAAGAGGACAAGAATAAGATGACATTTTCGCCAACGAGCACAAAACAAAAGCGAAGTTTTTATAGTAAAATTAGTCGATTTTACATTTGAAAAAAAGGGAGTATTATAATATATTATCAAATAGTAGGATCCCTGAATATCTGTAAATTATTTAAAAATTGCAATTAACCACCAACAACAACAAAAAAAAAATCATGCTTTGTTTGTCCCCCATCAGCTGATGACCACCATGTTGTGACGTCAGCTGAGAGTGCTTAATTACTTTTCATCACAGGTGGGCATGCTGACTACATAACCTCACAAGCACTTCTCATGATCGTAGAATGAATCATCAAAGTTTCAAGTGTTCTGAGTAGTTGTGAAATTCATAACCGATGATGAACGTTTATAATCTATCTTGGAAATCAAGGGATGGGTGGAAAATGGAATTGGTATTGTTTTTATGGTTGTGAACTCCATAGTAATCTTCCCCGGTAATAAGTTTCGAAACTTTGCTATTCGTCATTAGAGATACAGATGTGGCAATTTTTGAAAAACACTAGAGTAAGTGTATGTTTGGTGCCAAGCTTTGATTACCATAATGATGGAAGTTAAATGGAACACAATAAAATTTTTTGGTAAAAATTGTGCATGAAAATGTCTGCACAACCCCAACTCCAGAATAAACTAGCTGAAACAGATTCTCTGGTATCATAATTAAGGGGATGTTGAAATATCGAAATGGCTCAAGAGTTGTGAAGTGAGGATCAATTCCTCAATTTACTGGATATTGTGGTTCCTATGACAACGAAAACCCTGTAATATTTAGAAAAAATCGTGGAATCAATGCAACTGATGTTAGAATGGGTGATTCATCACAAAGAGTTGTGGAAACTGAACCCAAACGATCAATCTCGAGAATATCACTTGAAAAAAATCATCATAACCGAAAGGTTGCATCAAATATGGATTCATATGACAGCCTACTTGGAAAGTTGAGTTCCAGTGAGCTACTGCTTTAAACGAGACGAAAGAATTCGTGACGCCACTGTCACGACTGAAACCTACACTAGAGTTTTCAGTGGGCTCCTAATTACTTTTCATTCATTCATAATGATGCCGTACACGGCAATCGTTTAGCAAATAATGGCCTTCGGAACAATTGAAGTCTAAAAATAAGAGTTGCCTTGGCTTTTTACGCCTCTTCATTTTGATTTTTGTTTCTTG
This sequence comes from Chrysolina americana, assembly GCA_958502065.1. Taxonomy (NCBI): domain Eukaryota; kingdom Metazoa; phylum Arthropoda; class Insecta; order Coleoptera; family Chrysomelidae; genus Chrysolina; species Chrysolina americana. The sequence goes on along the minus strand of OY293410.1, from coordinate 101,662,086 downwards.
GCAATGCGTTACTCCTACAGTATAGGATGGTTTACTTCAGGATCGCTTCAATCATTTTGTTGTGATTCTTTGAGTCTTTCATTGTTATTGTGGACATATATTTATATTTGGATGAATGTAGAAATAATTATAGATAACACAATAAAAAGAACTGCGATTATAGTTGTAGATAAATATAAAGAGTGCACCTTCATCAACATAAATAACCAGCTCACGACAAACACGTTAATTCTCCAAAGAATTTTCAATAACTCGGGTTTAAGGCACAAGCATTGTGGAACGATGCGACTAGAGCCAAGCGAGTCGACAGGAGACAAGCGATGCGACAAACGACGCGACAAGAGACAAGCGACGCAACAAGAGCCAAGCGACGCGACAAGAGCCAAGCAACGCGACAAGAGCCAAGCGACGCGATAAGAGACAAGCGATATGACAAGAGATAAACGACGCGACAAGAGATAAGTGACGCGACAAGAGACATGCAACGTGACAAGAGACAAGCGACGCGACAAAAGACAAGCGACGAGACAAGAAACAGACAAAGATCGTGTCGTTTACCGTAGTGTGAGCACTTCATCGATATCTCATATCCTTATAATTTTTTTCTACCCGAATGGCTATGCATAGAAAAATTACGACGGTTTCACAGGTTCCTGAACTTGCCATAAATGGTGTGATTTTTGTGTTTTTTGGAAGCGCAATTCTTTCTTGATATTTCATACCCAACAATTTTCAAAGTTTAATTCTTTTTTCATACTCATCCTTGTGTCTGAGCATATATAGATCATATATTTTCAGAATCTGCATGTCATTTCGTGAAAATAGTGCAAATTTCAAGTGAATCTGATTTACATTTTTCATGGTTTTTAGTGGTAATTTTTTCTGCCGACCAACTTCACTATTTATACCAATTTCATCATTCTGAATCGATTGGCGTTCGCAAAATTGCTCTTTCTTTAACCGTTCTAGAGTTGAAAAGTTTATTGATAGTTGAGAAGGGTCATTTCCCTTAGAAAACATTGTTCAATTAGTTTTGCATTAAAATTCTTGAAATGCAATCTATTTTGAACATGCACACCATATATGGAGTGGATTCCTAGTCAACCGAATCTTTCATATGCTTTTAACGACACCTCCGCCAGTTTGATTTTTTCAAGGAGTATTTGATGTTTTATTCCATTTTTATGCCAAATCTTGTATCTGAGCATATACATTTTTTATATTTTTGGAACCTTCATGTAAATTCCAAGAGTGGATCTGTTCATTATATATTTTTCATGATTTCAAAGGTCTACCCGTTAGGAATTTTTTCGAGATATTATTATTTTTTTGGCTACCGACATTAAATATAGTTTTTGTAGTTTTTATGAAATTTTGCAAACTTGCTGCATATTTCAACTGGATCTGATTATTTTGTATTTTTCATAAGTATTAGGGAAATTTTATTTCTCAATGTCATTCTGCCTCTCTTCAAACAAGAAATAATTCATGCCTTGAATTGTATGACTGCAATCTGGTTTATATTCCGTTAGCATGATATTTGGTTCATTTTGTATTTAAGTATGTACTATTATAGTAAATAGGTATTTTCTGTTGTCAATTGAGTTGGAATTTTAGTTATAAATGAATACCATGTAACTGGGTTTATGCCGTTTGGTTTTCCTCAAATAAATAAAAGTGGATCTTTTCGATCAATATAGGACGTTTTTCTGTATGGAAAAGTGGAGTCCAAACCAGTTTAGCTCAGTGGTTGGCAGTGGGGATCGAACCCAGGCCGTTTCATATGTATGGGAGCTTTGTGGAAAAGGCCCTATTGGGGAATTTGAACCCACAAAAATGAAGATAATGAGTATTTTCATCTCAGAAAGAAATTACGGTTGTGCAAATGAAAAATTTTAAAATTTCATATCAAAGATTGAATAAAATTGTAATTATACTGAAAGTAATTTTACCTAGGAAATTCTTTAAACACAGAAAAACTAAAAAACGTTGTTGATAAACATCTCTGGGGTAGCAGGAATTAAAAACATGCAACCATAAACTTTAATTATTTTTCTTTTTCTTTTTACCGACGCTTTTCATTATACAACGCTGTGAAAGAAGCATTGTGTTGCAGATACAGACAAACAATTTGTTCCGAACTTGTTTACTTTCTGGCGCACAAAGCTAAAATGAGAGACAATTTATTGGTGTTATCTCATTTTATTCCTTCATAAATCCACTGACTCACCCTCACATGAACAGGCTCAGTTATAATTGAAATATATTGGTTACATGAAACAATTGGCTGACGGAGAAAACTCGAGAAAATGATATGTGAGAGGAAAAAGTCCTCGAATTGATGAGTTTGCTTCCTAACAACTTAAATTTCATTACTGCTTGTTGATCTTACGTTTTATTCATTGAGACACCCTCAAACATCTGTTCAAAATATTCACTGAAAGATATTTTGCTTTGTAGAACAGAACATCACAGTACATGGCAATCAATATGTAAAAATACATTATTCGGTAATGATATCTCTATTTCCTTTATTTCTTTATGAATATAATTATCTGGTTGAAGAAATCACCGATGATCGTATTAATTATTCCATGATCAATACAGCAGTCGACAAATCAATTGAATGAATTCACTGTGTGCAAATAAGATGCTTTGTAATGCCAGAGGTAAGATCTATACCTACAGGGAGTGAAATGTATATTCATATATTTAAAATAGTACGTTTGGTACACAGAATTGATAACTTCAACTTTGATGGATATTTCATCCAGCGTTTCCACTGTAAATTAGATAGGGTTGGTATGAAACACCATAGTTTTCTGACTGTCTGTTTTTTCTGTCAGAAATAGAGTCCCAAAAATCAGTTTAAGTTTGCCAACTCTACATCAACATTTTTCCTTCAATTATTAGTGGTGCAAGGGATCCAAGTAGATCAACTATTGAAGAAAACTGTTTAGAATTTGAACAACACAAATTACCTGCTATTAATACAAACATCGAATGTAATTCGGCAGAAAAATTTAATGAATAAGATATTTAGAAACTTATGAACTTTACTTATGAAACATTAAAAAAATAAACACGTTTTTATTTGAACGTACAATTATTGAAAACGCAGTTATTGAAATTCATACTAGGAACAGTGATGTCGCTGCGGGTACCACAGCTAATTGTTTCTGTAGTAGATGAATAGAATAGAACTGCTGCCGATCGATTTGAGTGATTTGTTGACACGTTTTTCATCTATAACAATGCGTTGAGTTTAGTCCATTTCGAAACTTCATTAATTCCAATCGGCACATTCTTATGCCAACCTTTGGAATTTTTCTTCTTCCATATTCCCATACTCTCAAAGTGTCTCGATTTTCCGTTTTTCGGCGAATATCTTCCTCTGAAATATAGGCGTAATTCATTTGCTGTCACATATCTTATTGAAATCGCCTTGTCTTGTTTTCGAAAATAGAGGATAATACTCCATAAGTCCAGTTTCTTTTTCAGTATTTTCTATTTCATTATATTATTATAAATATTATAGATAGATACTTATAGATTTTTTCTTTTCGGGTTGTTCTTGTAGGATTTTACGTTTAGCATTACTTGGTGCTCGTGAAGAATTACACCGGCTCCACTGAACTTCGATTGACGCATGCGGCACATCTCCACCATAGTGATCATTTTGAATGAAACAGAAGGAAATATTTTGCGGCGCGCTGCAAAGTGAAGGTTGGACTACCGTTGGACAGATTGTTATTTGTTGCATGGTTTGTTGTATATTTGATAAATTGTAGATATGAGATTATGTAGAGAAAACCTCACTTTTCATCTTTTTAAGACGCTGCAAACTTATGAACTTGAAATTATATCAACTTCAACCAGCAGCATCGTGGTATTGTAGTGGGAGTGAAGGGAATACATTAACAAAAATGCTGCAGTCGAAGTTCGGTGAAACCGGTGTTAAACTGAACATCGATGAAAGGGTTGAATACAGTATTGAATTCGTTGAAATATTTACTTTGTAGCATTTTAGAGGTGGTGTTCCAAATTATGAATAAGTGAAAAAACCACTAGTGCATTTGTCGCTGTAAAAGTTACAGCTAACTTTTGCCGCTAATAAAGTGACAATTGCACTGTTACATATGCGATTTTTTATATATGAGTTTAATTGCCACAAAAAGTAACATGATTCACGGGTCTTTTGTTTCACTCCAAAATATAAACAATCATGCTGAAAATGAACTCGTAAAACATCTACTTAATATTCAAAGTTGGAAGTTGCTTCAAAAATGTAAAAAATACGTAAATCAAACGAAAAGGAAAATCATTTCATCCTAAGAACTAAGAAATTACGTTTTTTTTTTTAGTTTTCGTATGTGGTCTGCTTAGACGACTGGCAGTAAACAATATGGTCACCCTGATGTGGGTGCCAGGTCACAGAGGAAATAAAGGCAGCATCCTTATTCCATATAATAATTATCAAAAAAACCCCACCATACTTATATAATAAAATAAAACTCAGAACTGACGTTTACACTCTGAATCTGATGCACAAAGGATTAATAACACCGCCCCTTCACCGTACATCTCTCTTCCGCAGATCATTCATTTATAACATAGCAAAAATCTATAACTCTATACCGCCTTCATTCAAGTCAATGTCTATTAGTAGATTCATGAAAAATTATAAAAAATGTCTCTATTCACAACAAGCCTCAACACATGATCAGTGATATTGCTTATTATATAACATTTCTTTCTCCCTCTCTTTCAAGATGATTTGATTTCTTAATTTTGTTTGATTGTTTTATTTTTGTTTAGCTGTTTATTTTGGAATTTAGGCTGAAACTAAGATCAGCAGGCCGTCAGGACAATGTTGTTTTCAGTCTTGTTTTGGGCTGAGATATATAATATATATATTAAGAAAAGATTGTAAGAAGAAAGCTCAAAATAAATTATTATTATTATTAAGAAGCAGATTGCCTTGCCAAAGAAGGGACAAACACACAATTTCCTGGCCGAGAACGCTTCTGTGGACTCTCCAGAAACCACTTCAAAGAAGAATTCCGACAAGCAAAAAGACTAGTGTGTCCTATCGCCAAAGAAAGCTAAAGAGATTCTCGAGTTGGACAAGAAAAACTTGAAGATGGTGACGGGACTTCTCACTGGACACTGTCCTCTGGGGTACCACCTCAACAAGATGGGTGAATCAGAGAGTGATAGTTGCGCTACTGCGAGAAGTTCGCAGAAACTGCAGAACATTTGCTGTGCGAATTTGTTCTGTTCGCTTTTCTGTTGTAAGATGCCTAATTTCTTAGAAGGGGCCTTCTCAACGCCCTCTAACATTAGGAACTCAGCTCCCAGGAAACTGATGAACCTCGCAAGAAGTCTCGGAATCCCGAGCCTCGAATAGTTGTACAGCCTGTACGACCCCCTTACAATGTACAATGTGGTTCGCTTTTTGAAAATCACCAGGGATATATTGTTGTAATGTTAATACTTTATACTTAGATGTTACGATAAGAAAGAAATACTCATTTAACAACTTTTATTCATAATCTACATTTTTGCTCCATAACCCTGAAAATTAGAATTTTATATTAACTATGCAATTGTTACAATTTTGAATATTGACGGTGGGATATTCACTTTTCTCTTGAAAATAATTATTCCCTTTTGAAACATCCTCAACACTCATTTTAGATGTGGATGGTAGGTCCAAATGATCATCATTTGGTGTCGGTCCATCACCATCGCCGGCAATTTTTTTGGCAATGTTCAATTTATTTGAAATTGATTGTTCAATGTAGCTCTCTGCTACTGTAGTTGATTTCCAACCAGCGTGTCTTTTGATATTGGTGATACTTTCCCCAGCATCAGCCAATAAAGGGGCTGAAGAACGCCCGGAACAATGACCCGTATATTCTTCTGGGCCTGGTAGCTTCAAATATGCTGCAATTTTTCTTGAAATTTGACCGAGGATATTCTTCCCAACAACTTTTTGTGTACATTTGTTGTTCTTATAGAATATAAAAAAACGACCATGTTCAGTATTTGCGGGACGTAGACTAGCATATCTTCTATTAATATCCAAATAATTAACTGACTGGTTTTCAGTACTGCAGATGGTAAATGTTCGTTGTATTTTAGTTTTTGACTCTCGAATTGTAATCAATAAAGCATAAGTTAGGCCTTGAATGTCATCAAGCTTGAGATTTGTTAATTCTTCTCTACGACAAGCACCATGTACCCCAAATATTAATGCAACCTATAAAAGAATCAATAAGTTTTTTGATTACTCAATAAATATAGGTAGGTATAACATACCTTCATCATCAGATATACATTATCTTGAGCTTCTTTTAGAAAAAGTTCGATTTCATCCCTATTCAATATTTTGGATTTCTTCGGCTTATATCCATCATTCTTCCGTTTCAAAAATGCTATCAATTTTGGAAATTTGCTTATGTTTAAATTATTATACGAATTCAAAGTAGACTTTAACATCGAATAGTATGACCACAAAGAAGATGGTTTTCGATTCTTGGACTTCTCAAAAAAATATCCCAGTAATATATCTTCTGTAATCACCTTCACATTATTTTTATTACGCCATTTTATGAACTCATTATACGTCTTTTCGTATAGTTTCTTTGACTTTGTTGGTAGCAGTTCGAGTTTGGCACTCTCAGCCGATTCCAAAATTTCCGTTGGTATGTATATATTATGTTCTTCATCTGGTGATTCCATAATTTTCGTGTTGAGTTCACTCACGCACTTTTTCAGATAAACATGAAGATGACCGTTTACCTTGTTTATTGAATTTGTTGCTAGACAACAACCAGCTTGCTTAACAATAAGGTGGGTATATACTGGGTATTCTGTGTACAATTTGAATAAATGAATCTATTTCATTATACAGAGATGATTATTGACACGATAATTGCGATATAAATATATATACAGTGTCCGCCAAAATCTTGGAACCATATGGAAAACTTTTTTATTAATAGTTTCTCAGAAAATGTCATTCTTCATAAAAGTTAGTTTCCCATGCTGTTCCAAGATTTTGGTGGACACTGTTTTAACAGCTAGTGCATAAAATTTTGTATGTATCACGAGCGTAATAGTTATTTATGTATCAAGGGCGTACGCACGTGATACATACGCACGTGATACATTCAAAATTTTATGCACTAGCGGTTTATAAAGTGTCCACCAAAATCTTGGAACAGCATGGGAAACTAACTTTTATGAAGAATGACATTTTCTGAGAAACTTTTAATGAAAAAGTTTTCCATATGGTTCCAAGATTTTGGCGGACACTGTATATATATTTATATCGCAATTATCGTGTCGATAATCATCTCTGTATACTGAAATAGATTCATTTATTCAAACTGTACACAGAATACCCAGTATATACCCACCTAATTATGACGTACGTGCGGTAAAGTGCCACTTTACGCCGGCGGTAAAGTGTACTTTACCGCCCGCTAGTGCATAAAATGCGTTTATGGCCTTCGGCGTATAATGGCCCTCGGCTAACGCCTTCGGGCCATTATCCACGCCGCAGGCCATAAACGCCTACTTTACGCCCTTGATACATTACGACATTGATACTATTATGAAACATGATAGTCACTTCTCTCATTGTAAAGAATACCCTTCTCATTATCTGCCTTTTAAACAAAATCCTTTTTTTAGAAATTAATGCGTTTTAAAGACAATCCCGTGCTTGGAGTAAACTGTCGAGTGCTGATTTGGCATAGAAATCTCAGGAAGCAGATCCAGATTTCGGAATTAATTAGTTTTTGGAACTACGATAATCTAACTCTATTTCGTCAATTTCAATTAATCACTGATTATCGATTCCACCTGTTCAGCAGGATTATGGGTGGTAGATATGCAGTTATGGTCTGATATCTGATGTGGAAGAATGAACAAGGGTTTAGGTAGAGAAGGAAAATGCAGATAGAGCAATAAGTGATAATCAATTGAATTGTATTCGCATATCTGTTGTGAACCCTGAGAGTACATAAATTGTTGTTTTTAAAATTGTCGAGTGGAAACCTCTCTTTTCTCAAAAGAAGAAACATTCGCTGAATTATTATGATGAAACTCATCGAATAAACTTTTTCGGAAGTTCATCACGAACCAAGGTCTCTAAAATAACCTTTCAATGGAATTGGCCCATTATAAATTTGTCACATAGAAAATCCATTCTGAGAACGGTACTACAAAAACGAAAAACCATTTCTCCAAAACAACACCACTGAGGTAGTTGTTAAAGTGTCCACGATAACTACTGCACATGAAAATATTCTAACCACCGTTCCGAAAAAAATTCTGAGTTGACAAAACCAAATAGATTCGAGTCTATGAATAAATACCCTGTACTCTTTCAAACATAAAATGAAAGGTGAAAATTGCTATCTTACAACGATTACCAACAAAATCCAATACTGTAAATGGATATCATTTATTACTTTTGTGCGGTTGGAAAAAAAATATATATAAATAAGCCAAGGTGGCCGTCATTATCCTTGAGAGTAATTTTTGACCAGTGTACATTACTTCTCGATCGATTAAAAAAACTCATGGAGTAAGAGCCGATTCGAATATTTAGCAATATTTATATGTAAAAGATATCCGCAACTTCATGAAATTTGCAGAATCTATAAATACAGCGGAAATAAATGAAACGACATTTAATGTTAATCATTATACACTGCTTGCCAACTGCGAGGAAGTCACCGACATATCCAAAACAATATAGTAGGAGGCACGATGTGATAAAACTGTGGTCAGAACAACAAGTTCTCTACTAATTCAATTTCTTCCTGGTGGTTGTAATGATTACGAATCCGAAAACATTTTTCAAACATGTCTGTACTTCCATCAATGTTGGCATGCAGTGTGAATTACTAAAAATGGCCCGTTTTGTTCATTTTCAATGCATCATCGATTCTGCACAATTCTACTCCAAAATATATAGAAGTTACAGAGTTTCTTGGACCTAAAATTAAAAAAGCCAGTCAAATATTAGGACCGAGAAGTACGACTGTTGTCCCATCCAATCGGTCCCATATGTTTTCTTATTGTCAGAGCTGCACGTTTGTTGACCATTACTCTTAGTTGGTCTGTCTGATGCGTTGTACATTGTAATTAGTATTCCTCTCCTACACTATTACTCGGAAATTGATTACTACTCCGCAACTCTGCTACTCTATGCTTTCGAAGCACGGAGATAATCAGGAAGTGGCTTTGAAACAATTTAATTGATGTATGTATCTCATGGAAATAGTAGTACTCGCAGGAATATTCAGTTCAACAACCAATTCAAATAGTGAAAATAAAAGCAACTCAATCGAATTGGCATGTGTGATCAATATTGAACCCTTCAATTTTGTACATGAAAAATACTTCTATAAATCTAGAAATTCCGATGTCTGACCTGTATCTGGCGTAATTTATTTGAATGAAGAAAATTTATTATTACTTTGAGGAAGGTTAAGATGCAATTCGGAAAAAAAAGTGAGATGATATATTCAGCGTTGAATTAATAAGGTGATCCAAGTACGCACCTAGTTGTAATTAGTAGATATGAATAGGGAACAACTAAAATTTATGATTCATAATCATTCTCGCACACAGTTACTTGCCATATAACTTTGTCTCGAGCATATTCAACATCGATACAGTGTCATTAAATACAATGGGGAATTCTCCACCTGGCGACAATCAAGTATTTTCTATTACAGATCTTTAAAACACTACAATTAAAACAAATCATTTCAATATTTTTCGAAAAAAATTATTCAAGTACTTAAAAATGAAAAATAAAATTGGGCATTTAAAATTTAAAGGGATTTGTTTCTATTTTAGCATCTGGCAACATCGGCTACAAATTTCACAGATAAGAAAGGACAACAAATCTGTTACGTTAATAAGTTAAATAGAGATAACAATGCTCCGAGCACCGACCTATAATAAAATATTGGTCGGTGGTTCCGAGTCATTCTGTGACATTTTGTGTACTGTGTGCCTAACCCCAAACAAAGACAGATATATTGACTATGGTACTTAGCATACTACCATCCCCTACGTTTTGTAGGTGCTGTTACCAACATGCTAATCAGAAACCATTTATAATTTTAAACTCAACATTTGAAACATTAATTTTATTACTTTTCGCAGTGGAATTGAAAAACTCATGAATGAAACTCAACTTAATTCTGTTCAAAGTTGCATTTGCTCCAATAACCCAAATTGGAATTTCCCATTGGGATCTACTTTATCGCTTTTATCATACTGCATGTAACTTATAATGTGAGTTCGAATGTATACAAGAGTATCTGAATGCATTACAAACGATGCAAATTGGGAAATATTTTATGAAGAAAATTCCGGTAAATAATCCATTTCAACAGTATCTACTTCACTGAAATTTGATCACCATGCGGGTGTACAATTTGCTATTTTACTGAGTCAATCAGATGTTCAGTTTCGCCATATTTTGATATTAATATTTTTGCCAGATACGACGATAACACTCAACGGTATTTTGAACTTCATACAAGTTCAACTTCAGGTCCAGTATCAAATTTTCATTGACAATTATTGTGGTGTGATCAGTTTCGATTCGGTTTCTCAACTACTATATCCTGTTTGATTTGATGACTCAATGTTTACTTCAATTTGTCTATGTATTCCTCAATTTCATCTTCGATTCCATCCATCACTGTCTCGACAGTTCCCATCCTTTCTTCTAACCAAATCGTCACACTACTAACTTCTTTTCTCAATTCTTCAGAAACTCTTAACTCGAACAACTTCTCTTCTCTGAAACACCTTGAATTTCTTTGAAGTTCTTTCGAACTCAAATCAATACAAAAAAATTGGCATAAAAAGCTTAAGGGGGCCTTCTCTATCTCGAATGAGAATTTTAGATGGTCTTTTCTGGAGGACAGCCTCTTTTCTGGTTGTTCCTGGTTTCATTTCCTTCAGCTCTTGTTTCAATTCCGTGACCTTCAAATCCACCAGACGAACTTTCCTCGGCAACACTTTATCTTTTAGTATCTTTAATCGCGATATCAGTCCATTTCACACAAAGAGTATATAAGTATATTTATCCGTGAAACTGTCCACTTAGCGAACACTTTAACGGACCTCTAGTCCATTTTGCGTGATGGATATTATTTCATTCGATTTTATTTCAGTTTTTTCTAGTGTGCGCATTACAGAAACTTTCGAATATTTGAAAGACTTATTAAAACTCAACAATATTCAACGGACAAGGTCAGTGAGTTAATAACTGTCTGAGACGTTGCAGCCAACGGGAGAGGCGATCCGTGGGTCCTAGCTTACCGTACACCAACGTCAAAAACACATGTGTTCCCCCGACAATTAACACATACCCACTGACACATTACAGAGGGATGCGAGAACTTGAAAATCACAAAATTCTGCCTTTTAGTCATCATAACCACTGAGTAAACTGTCTTGAAAACTAGTTGTAAGAAGTATTCAATATAATATTTCCTTGCACAGGTTTTATCATAATTTATTCCAGTATTGTTCAATAAATATTCGGCCAATATTCAAATTCAAATTTTGTTAAAAGATATTTGTAATATTGTACCAATATTATCATTTCAATTTTGATGTGAGGTTTCCATTTGAATTTTAATCAATATAGGTTGATACGATTTTTTTAATATCGGTGAAATAATATTCAACTAACGTGATGTCAAACTTGGATATGCGATATTCTTTTTCATCCCTAGAATCAATAAGAGAAGAATATTGGGATTGCTTAATTTTTTCTAGATGATCGGAACAATATATAGGCCATTTTACTGTTTGGATATTGGATATTGGTAAAAAAATTGGTTACCAATGTTGACCTAATATTTATATATTAACCAATGTGCTATCAAACTTGGATTCACAATATTGTAAAGAGAATTGGTTTGTATCCAATATTGCTTTATCAATTTTGCTGATAATAATTCAACCATTATCGACCCAATATACATTAATATGATTTGTTGTATATTAGTGGGATAGTCTTCAAATAATATGCTATAGAACTTGGATATACAATATAATTTTCATCCCTAGAATCGACATGAGTGAAATATTGGATGAATACTACATATTTATTATTGTTATTAACTAATATATCGACAATATTATTTTATTGATATTGGTAAATATTATTCAACCAATATGAACTCGATAGAATAGTGACAACCTACATTTAAAATATGATGTGCCAATATTCCACAAATATCATCAGTGTAATATTGTATGTTCGATAGTAATATCCATATTGGATCAATATGACTATTACATTCACAATTTGTCTGTTTTGACCCAATATGAAACCAACACTCAGACCATATCAAGTGCTACCTGGAAGGATAATTTAGGAGACGGAATATTCTCGAATCACAAGCTGCAAATGAGACGACACTCAACGCGAAACGCAGGAGAGTTTGAGAGGCGGTCGCCGCCACCGCAACAAAATTTCTAAACAAAGCCGCCGCCAGGGCCGCCACGTCGAAAACCTTGGCTCGCCTCCAAGAATCGAAAAAGACTCGCAGGAGCTCCCGCAGGTCCGCTTAAATTTAAATTATGACCTCGGCGCACCGAAATTTCTTCGTTCAGTAAATAGAATTATTTAATGCCGGCTATGTGGTGGGTTCGAGGAGGATAACAAAGAGAAATTCGCAGCTACGCCAACGTCGGGAAAGAGATAATGTGGTGATACAGATTGCGGCAATCTGTATCGTTTTATGGCCCTTCTATTTTTTGAGCACGTCTAAACTTCCTCGGCTGATGACGTGTATTATAGGCTTTCACGATTTAGTGATATGTTCATCGATCATCGTAAATAAGAATGAAACGTCAGAGAAACAGCTTTATTTGTTTATTATCTAACTGAAATTATCAATAGAACGAATCATTTGAATGTGACATTGAAGACGTCACTTTAATAAAAATAATGGTAATGAATCAATTACATTCATCTTACAGAAAGGACATTCAGCTCGTAGACGGAAGCATCATACATCATCTGTATGCCGGAGAGACGTATACGGGACAACTCCACACCCAAGAGGTAACTGCTCTTCAAAACTCTCTCCGGGGCAAGTATCTGCATAAACTTCGACAAATCTGGTCATCAGAATTGTCGGAAGAACAAAGTTGCTGCAACTAATAAGCTTGCCGTTTCGATTTATTTTACTCATTCGGAGAGATGAAACAGACTCAGGAAGAGCTACGAGAACTAGACGTAAAAACTCGCAAAATGATGCACATTGGAAGCTCGCATCCTAAATCGTCTGTTCCAAGATTATACTTCGGCAGACAATGGGGAGACCGTGGACTTTTGAGGATAAGCCAATGCATGGGGTCATGGGGGCATGAACATTGAAGACCTTGGCATAGCCAGAAATCTGACCTTCGGTTTTCTCAGGTCAAGTCCTCCGAAGTCGGGAACCTGCCTGCCAAGATGGTGTCTTTAACACCCTCGTCTACCGTAGTCGCGTGATGAGTATAGAGGCCCCTGAAACTGGATGCAGAGCGTGTCGTGAGGCAGCGAAACCATGATGCATTTACTTTCAGCCTGTACAGCTTATGCGATCTCAGCCTATATCCACAGGCATAACGCGGCGCTACGAGTGTTGTACTACCTTCTACGACACTCGTACGGTATTGACGAGACACCGGTGTTGTCTTATGCTCCGGGACCCCAAGGGTGGCTGATACTGACGTCAAAAACACATGTGTTAGGTGTTCCCCCGATATTTAACACATAACCACTTACACAATACAGAGGGAGGCGAAAATTTGAAAATTTGCCTTCAGTGGAAGCTAAGGAGGGGATCGGATTGAGTACTGTGGGACTGGTAACCACGGCTGCCACTTCGTCCGGTTGAGAACCAGCCCTGCCAGGGTATTATCGAGGAGGCTGATCGAAGGAACTCACTGCGGGAACTGTAGTATCTTGTCTTCGGTGGGAGCCAATGAGGGGCCTTCGATCTGGTGGTGGACTGGTAGCCAGTGAATGAATCGCCGCACCATCCGATCAAGTATCAGCCCAACCAGGATCGAGGAGGAGGATGGAGGAACTTGCAGTGACAACTGGAAACTGGTCTCCAATGAAAAGCTAAGGGGCCTTGGATCGGATACTGCGGGTCTGGTAGCCGTTTATTAAATCCCCGCGGCCGCCGTACCGCCCGACCAAGAACCAGCCCTACCAGGGTTTGAGGAGGCGTTCGTTCCCTTGACAAGCACCTACACACTACACACCCAAACTTGGAGGAGAGCAGGTCGAAACTATAGGCAGGCATAACACCATGCATGAGGAGAGCAGGGGATGGCAAAAAGGGTCCATGGGGGCCTACTTGCTCGACTGTAACAACAGCCTTCCTTAAAGACTACTACTACTACTATGATCCGGGAAATTTTGAGTCCATTATGGAGAAAGAAAAGTGCCAAATCTATTGGAACTATGCATTCCCCACCCTCAGACAAATACACACCAATAAGCCAGGCAGATGTAGTCCTCCTTGATCATCAAAGTAGGACGATTTTCGTCATAGAGTTTTCAGCTCCTGGCGAAACGAACATCGTCCGAAAAGAGGACCTAATATCGAGATCTCCGCAGGCCTAACCCAAACCATTCTATCAAAATGGTGGTTCTGATAATGAGGGTTCTTGGTGGGATGATGGACACACTGCTAAAAATCATTCCGGTCGTTATTCTTGGATTATTCTGCCTACTCAGGGCACATGATTCTCGGACGGTCATAGGGAGTGTGTACTGGGGTTGATGACACATCAAGGCGCTTTCCAGATGTATCGAAAAAAAAAAAAATTTTCAATATAATTAATTCCAAAGCGAGAGAGTGTGGTGAGAATGTGGAGTGTCAATAAAAGGTATTTTTCAATTCGAGCCAACAAATACTTCATACAGGTACTGAGCACGAAGGTCAGAGTTCTATTGGGAGTTTGTTTAGTCATTGTCGACCGATGTTCCACCCTTTTTACAGTGGGGCTGTCATGGCATATATCTGTCAGGAAATAACAACTTCCCTTGGCTAATTCCATGACAGTTATTGAATTACATCTAACAGATACTTTTGCATTGTTTCTGATTGCAGATGAATCAGTTTTAAGTGCTCTCTGAAGCAGAATTTAATTTTGATTCAGCTAGGAGGGCCACTTGAAAATTAGATTCGACGTTTCACCTCTCATGAATGCAAGGGTAGATCAATACAGGTGTAAAAAATCCCCAAATCAAAATTTTATTAGGATTTCTTCGAATCTCAACCGATTAAATTCGTGCACTACGAAATTGAAATGAAATATCTCGGAGAACGTGGTAGTTGAACTACATAAGATTTGTTTTGGTTTGGGAATATATACGATGCGAAAACAACTAGGACTGAACGAGCCCTTTCATACAGGCAGCTAATAACGGAAAACATCAAAGAACGGAATTACTCCAGTTCTAAATGAATATTCATGTTAAGACTCGAGACTTGAGAATCGTAGATTCGCCTTCGCTGGGAGTTTCAATGTATTACTTGGGATCGTAAAATCCTCACACACGTACTCCTCAATCATCACTATTTGTGTGAAAGCCAAAAAAAATAAATAAATAAAGAAGCAAAACTTTGTAGAACAACGGCAGTAGATAACAACTGGAATAACAATAAGATCTGGAAAGACTAAGAGTTCGAGGATAGTGGGGAATGAAGGCGTCAGACAGTAGTACCCAGGAGCAGAAGACAGAAAGTACTACTAAGAAATCCATAATGGGGTCACCGGAGGACACCTGGGAGTCCAGTTACTGAAACAACGGTTTTACTAGGCCAATTGTCAAGCTGACGTCAAGGACTGGTGCAGAAAGTGTGCTGTATGCGCTGCCAGTAATTGACCTTGATTACGACCTAAGGCCTTGATGCGTCACTATAACTCAAGCAGCCTATTTGAAAAATCGCCAGAAACAACGCTGAACCATTCAGCAACATGACCAAGAAAATAAGTACATTCTTGTAGCAATGAATTACTTTAGCAAATGAGCCGGAGCCTATTCCCTGTTCAACCAAGATACCATCACTGTCGCCGACTTCTCCGTGAAGGAGAAATGTCGATTTGACTATCCTTCCGCAGTACACGAGTCAACCGGCCAAACCTCTGCTAGTTGCGACTTCCCTGTGACCTGAAGTTTCTGACGCCACCAGGAGGAAAAACTGCGGGAAAGGACTAGGTGAAACTATAAGCCGATTGTTCCTTTACGTTGGAGACCACGACCAAGTTCGTATCCTCAGACTACCGGAGGATGAGATGACGTTCCAGAGGTTCATGTCCGCGTACTCAAATAAACAGAAAGTTCTGCATGAGGTAACTCGAGAGGATACATGAGACCATATTAGGGTTTCTGTTGTTTACTCAGTAGCACACTGTTTGGAACAAGATCTACAAATGTCCAGAGGCTTCGTCCTGATAGAGTCTAGGAGTTGGAGGAGGGCCAGAGGAACATCTACTATCTGGTTACCAAGAAGCATTCACAAGATGAACCGATCTATGAAGATGTCTGGAAGAGCCTCACCAAACCAAGAAACACGATGGTGGACTAGAATCTTGTGAACCTGGAAATCCCAAAATTGTCCAGTGGGATTGATGGACTGGATTGGGGAGTTATAGAAACTATGTTGGAGACGATATCCAGCGGCGTCAAGATTTTGGTGTAATCATCTTCCACGACCGAACATGAAGAGTGTAGAGTGCAACACTGGGAAATGGGAATACTTGATAAATTGGAATGTTATATAATAATAAGTCAGTGAGACGGATTTGACCGCTTGTGTTTGGATAATCAAGCTTGAATTGTTGACGATGCCTGCATGAACGAGAATCATTGAAGAAACATCTAGACGAATTACCAAGTGTTCCGAACTATTCTAAACGGCGACCTCTGACGGTTTTTTTCTATAAGGGAAGCCTCAATTTCAATTTATTATGATGATATATAATAATAATAATAATAATAATAATACTCCCTCATAAACACTCATAGAGTGTACTCAAAGGTATAGCCTGGGCGGGTAGAGGACAACTATTATTATTTGCCGTGGCACTTCGGGGTGGTGTATTCACTTTTCTGCTGTAGAAAAACCCGAAAAATCTACAGCACCAAAGGGATTATCTTTGATTGCAATAGATGTATTTCATTTAGATTTCACCACCTCGTTTCCATGCAAGATACGTATCTGATTATCACGGAGATACGGCATCAAAATTACGGAAGAGTTTAATCTTTGTATCCCACTAAGCTTTTTGTTCTTGCAAGGGCCTGAAACAATATCATCTAAATTTTTCATCCTCACTGGATTCTTGAAACAGTTTGCCTGTGATTAAGTGAATATTTCTCCCGGCTTTTATTAGAAAAGGGTGATGAATGATGCGGCAGAAGGAAATTTCAATATTCAGTTATGGTAAGATTACCAGACGAAATAATTTCAATATGATCGTTATTTTCAGTGACCATGAATGAGGAAAAATTTATTTTTAAATGTGTTTATATCAACAAACTGAACTAAAGCTACAGTCGAATCGTTCAAAAAACATCATCATTAAATTGGAATGAAACAATAAACACGTAACTGTTTTATTTTTGTTCAACACGTATTTCAGTGCCACTGTGAGATTAAAAATGTTATTTCACCATCAGTAATGGTGATGAGAAAATAATAGACGATACCATCATAATGGATGTTCAATAACCTCACCCAACTTTTATGAACCATCATACAAGCTGGTTCACCGCTATCAAACATATACACGCATTCCGCATTATCTTTTATACGACTGATATTGGAAATACAGGACAAGCTTGTAAAAGTTGAGCTTTTTCTATTATACTTTGATGTCGGGTTCCACATACATTTCTGTTTCACTTTAAGACATTCAAAGGGGCAGAACATTTGTATTCTAAAGTATTTGATAGATAGAAAGGAGTTCAAGTGAGTATCCAGGCATTGGAAATGTGAGATAGGAAATAAGATGAAATTGAAATATGGAAATAAGATGAAATTGAAATATGGAAATGACGGATTGACAAGGTCACATTCTTGTCAATCATCCATTTTCTTTAGTTTAGGTAAAGGTCAGAATGTATTGATGTCCTGAGTAAAGTCGAAGTGACTCGTCATAATTGTCGAGCAGATGTCAATCCACATGTTTTCCACCAGTTCCACACTCAAACTCCCCAAAAACTCAATGTCTGGGACGGAATTTTGGGGACCGTTTGATCGGACCAGTATTTCTCGAGAGTAACCTGACAGAAGAAATTTATTTGGAATTATTGAGTGAATTCGTTTATCCACAATTAGTAGACATCATTGAAAATAACAATCGTTACCATGAAGACCCCTTGATATTTCCACAAGACAGGGCACTTCCACATCATGCACTGACTGTTTTGGAAAGAATGTTTCCTAGAAGTTAGATTGGAAGAAGAGGCTCTATAGAGTGACCAGTCAGATCTCCAGATTTAACCCCACTCGACTTTTTCCTGTAGGGTCACTTGAAAAACGAAATCGCCGTAAATGCTACGAAATGTGATGTCTCATTTTGAAAAAAACTTTTTCTCTTGGTGATAGACAGCTTATATAGTTAGTTCAATGACAATAATAATCATTGCGACAGTCGCTTCATCAGATACGAGCGTTTTTATATATGTAGGTTCTGCAGACCTACAGAGCCGTTGTTTTGTTTTTAATTGCCCACTCTGTATAAGGACACGTGGTACATCCTGTTGCATCATTTCTTCACTTCACATTCTATTAAGTCCTCCATCAATACAAAACAGAATGAAACGAGTATTTCAAAGATCCTGTAACGATGTTAAGCGACTGAATATAATCCCTACAAGTTAAAAAAAAATTATTATATTTTATTTTTTCAGCCAAATTCCGAATGACAATCAATATAAATCCAAGCATCCCTAGAAATCGCTCAAGTGAAGACCACAAATTGATCCTAATGCTGAAATGGCATTGTACGAACATTTTTAATGGAATTTATGCTCGAATAGTGGAATGAAGCAGGCCCTACAAAATATTTTCTTCGCGCGTTTATTTTCATTCTAATTGCTTTATTCTCTACGACTGTCTCGTGAAGGGCGAGGGTTAATGGTAATGATCACGGTAGCAAAAAAGATCAAACTCTTGTTACTGGTTAAGGAAAAAAACTTTATGAGGCACGATGTTCAAATGCCCTCAACCTTTCCAGAGGAATGAATTTCTTATATAAAGGTGGTGAAAACGAAATTTCGAATTTTTCTGGGCTCAACATACAGTGCAGTTCACGAATTTCACATTTTCTTATAATTTTTGAATGATGTTTTCGTTGGCGACAAAAATGGTCTTTTTACAAAGTACGTTTTGGAGCACCCTGTACAAATTTTTAGCGAACAACGCCTTTGATTTGGTCATAAATCAATATTACCTCAGGTCAAACAATTAAAAACTATTGAATTTTGTTACCTCAACGTACTTTGGAAAAAAAAAATCCAAGAGTATTGCATTTTTTTTCAGAAAGAACAATGTAGAAGGAGCATTCAGGCCACATACCAAGCTATCTGATTTCCTCACAATAATAATAATAATTAAAATAATAGCGACTCTCGGACCCAGTAATCACTCACCCCACGGACGTGGGGAGTGTTTATTGGGGTTAATGACACACCAGCGCGCCATCCGGAAGTGTCGTGGCTTCGGAGACAGGGCCTGTCGTGTTACGGATAAAAAAAATTATAGCGTCTTTTATGCGGAAATATTATTTGCACATATCTTGTAATCCATGCCAAAGATATAATAGATGAAATGGAAAAATATGGAGTTCATATGCTTTAGTTTCCAGAGTGTAACAGTGTTTATGAGGGACAAAGTGTAAAAAAAAATTCTAAAAGATACGCAGTGTAAGAAAAAGCTCCTTAATCTAAACTAGGCACTACGCAAGCAAGAATTGGCAACTATTTCATTCAAAATGCTTAGAAGTTCATAAGCATAAACACTGCCAATGTAACCTGCTGAATGATTGGATTTGGTATAGATGAATAAAATGAATTTTGTGGTTTGTGGACTTCCAGGATTTCCTTCATGGTTGAGAGGCTCCACGACCTATAAACTCCTTAGATAGGTTCTGGTTCAATCGTAGAACTTTTTGCACCTTGTCTGGCCAGATTATCGGCCTGTTCATTTCCAGGCACTATGACCGGGAACCCAAAGTAGCTTCACCTTATTGGCCTCTGCAGATTGTCAATGCACTCAGACACCAGCCGCAAAGTAACTCTGTATGAGGTGAGGGCCTTGATTGCTGCTTGGCTGTCGGTACATATCATGATTCGGTGATATTTCCTCTAATGCAGGCGAGTTTGGGTAACTTCTGCTTGAAATACAGAGGCAAAATTTCCCATGACGTAATATAGTTCAGATGTCAGAGATTTCCCGTATACCCCGGAGCCATCTATGTACCAGATGATCCCAGTGTTGGATATAAGGCCGTACCCGATCTATTCCCAGTCCTCTCTTTCGAAAATGACTGACTGCACCCTTTTGCTGAATCGTATGGTAGGTAAGGAACTGTCACTCGACATTTCTAAGAGGGAAAAATCCTTCGATCCCATAATCTAGAATGTCCATACATTTCCTCGCTCTGCCATTGTTCGGAGCTCCTCAGGCGAACAATGGCTTTATGTGTGTCATGTTCAATGGAGTGGTACAGGGGAGGTAGTCCTATAAGTGACTTCAACGCTCTAGTAGGGCGCCGTCCTCATTGCACTCGTTATAGCAAGGCAGGCAAGTCTTTGTACCCTATCCAATTGGGTTTTTGATTTGCCGTATACTGTACGTTGCCACCATACGATGACTCCGTACGTAATCATTGGGAGAGAATCGTGTACGTTCAGTTTAGAATCTTGGGGATGAGCCCCCACGTTCTGCCAAATGCCCTTCTGCATGCTATCCAAACTTCACCAAGGTACTTGACTGAGCTTCAATTCCTCAGACACGTCCCATTTTCGTTGAACATTTGGGAGGTCCACTGGTTTGCATTTTCTAATGGAAAGACCCAGCTCCGCCTCTTCAGGGTTCACACTCAACCCCACCGATCGGCACCACTCATCTACCCCGTTGAGGGCCCTTTGTATTGTCCCTCTCACGAGGCCGGACCCCTGGTCTTCCACTAAGATGACAATGTCATTTGCGTAGGCCTGAGTGAAGTAACCCAGGTCTTTTTTTTCCCTAGGAGGCCATCTACCACGAAGCACCGAAGCAAAGGGGATGAAACTCCTTCTTGCGGACAGCCAAGCTACTTCTAAAAGTTGCTCTAGCTAGCCTCTGAGAAAGCATGGCGAGAATCCATGTCATTATGGTTGGGTTCAACCCCCTTTCCCTTATCGGTTGACATATAGAATCAAACGGATTGTTGTCAAATGCTCCTTCTACGTCGATGAATATACCTAGTGTAGCACCGCCATGATCTAACCCCCCTTGACCCTATGAACGAGTCGATGGAGAATAGTCTCCATGCCTCTGCCAACGTGTGCTGGAGTACGCTGAGCAGATGTCGCTCTGCTATCTTCTCTCTGATATATCTGTCCACCAGCATCTCAGTGGTCTTTAGAAAAAAAAAAATAAAAACCTGAGTCTGATGGCTCTGCACACTTACTGAGTGTAGGCTTGGGAATGAAGATGACCGTGACTGTCCTTCATACCTTAGGAACGTATCCTTAAGCGACGCAGCTTCGAAATATCTTCAGAAGATGGGGGATTAGGAAATAAGCAATCTTTATCAGTAGGACTGACGGAGATTTGAAAGGTGAAAAGAACTAAATGACCCAATCCACTCTTTCGTAAGCTACAATCCCAGCAGCCATCTTGTAGTCAACCTTTGTTTTGGCTGGTACATTTGGCTGTGGCATGGGTGTTGCAGAGTCGCTGGCCGGAAAATGGAAAGAGAGTGTGTGTTAGATTGTCTCTCTGTCCGAGGCAGTGTATCTACCTCCGGGCAGAGCGAACACCTCCAGTCTCGCTGCCAGGGCTTTGGATAGGATCTTGTTGGGTCTTGCCACCTCTGGTAAGGTGCTCATACCTTGGCAAGTATACCTCTGAGCATCTTGATTATTTATTTTGAATTCTCTTCGTGCTGACTTATGGCCTTCCCAATATGTGTGGTTTGGTCCGATAGGCTTTATTAAAAAGGTTATGAACTTTTTTTGTGGTGGGAATCCATTTGTGAGGTCCACCAAGGGGTTTTGCCTGCTTTGTCCACCTTTTTCAACGGACAGCTGGCTTCATATTA
The DNA here is from genome assembly GCA_958502065.1 of Chrysolina americana. Taxonomy (NCBI): domain Eukaryota; kingdom Metazoa; phylum Arthropoda; class Insecta; order Coleoptera; family Chrysomelidae; genus Chrysolina; species Chrysolina americana. The sequence goes on along the minus strand of OY293410.1, from coordinate 101,639,703 downwards.
TGATAAGATGGTGAAATTGTGGAATTGAAACAATCTGCAAACGCCTCAATTTCCGCCCCCGATCCATAACGTGTAGGCATGATCCCAAGCTATTCCTTTAGTTCCTCCTCATAGAGGTTTCATCGGGTGGCTCTGAGATTAGTACATGTACAAAATTTATAACTATTGATATGTCTCTGTGTTGTGAGTTGATGGGGTTAATTACACGAAGGTAGATTTGAGAATGTTCATATAGGACGAAACTGCTGTAATATTAGTGTTACAAATACAAATGGTACAGAAACATGGGAAGTTTCTTCTGAATTTCTCATATTCCAAAATTATTTTAGATGAATTCGGAACATCATGAACACCCAAAATATACAAAATTTCATCCCAAAATTGCAGCAACTGAAAGAAAAAAACCTAAATCTACTTCGAAGTGGTTGTTTCAGTAAATGCAATTACTGTTCGAACTCAAGTTGATGAACATTTTTTTCGGCTTCTGACTATCCTAAGATACGTTGAAGAAAGATTTACTATGTACTTTTTCACGTATAACACAGTTTCTGATTTCTTCCACGTACAAAAAAATTCACAGTCCACTAAGCTAAATCTTAATTATAACGCTAACAGGTTTTATATGTGTGGCAGGAAACTGATAAAAAATGATGAACAACTTATTGGATTTCAGGATAACAAGAACTCAATCCTTGGGAGCTATTCTCGAATCGTTCGCCTTCAATTCCTATACGAAAAAGATATGCGAAGGATTAAAATGTAAAATGATGTTAAAATATTTTTAAAGTAAATCTTTCCTATTCCAGGATTACTATTCCAGATTACAATTTGGCATTATACTGCTTCATTACTGAAGTGAAAATAAATTTTGACATTGTGTGATAATACTGATAAAAATTGAGTGACAGTGATAAATGAATTGTTGTGACATGAAAAATTAATTCAAGATTTTTGAAGTGTGAGGAAATCGATAACAAAAAATATGTGTTAGCTCTGGGTGAAGAGAGAAGTCTAATGAGAACTTCCCTGGTTCCAATAAGGTAGGCCAAACAGGAAAGCAGCTAACGGAAAAATTAGAAAAAGGAATAATCAACCTCATATTGATTAACTTTCAAAAAGTTTAGCAGTATTTCTCATTTTCCAAAATCATACTTTTATATAACTATTAGAGGTAGTGGTATAGAACAGTTTTTTGGAAGTAATTGCGATACCATTTGACAGATTGAATTTCTGTAATTGAAAATATACAAAGTTACCCTTCTCCGAAACGTAAACAAATCATTCTAATTTCATTGTTGAACACTGAATGCCTGGTATTTTTTTCATTGGAATGTTGGCAACGAGATTGGGATTGTTTGGGTTTTGTCGGGTGTAGTTGGTAAGCAAGGTGAAGGTAAGTTTACTAGAAGTTTGTGTGCGAGCGTAGCGAGCATCTGCTTTGATTTCGCTTTATCATACCAATTAGTGATCGGGTTACCAGCAACTTGGATAGCTAGGTTAGTTAGGTAAGGTCAGGAAGCAAAATATCTGGGAATAACCCAAGATAAAAAGCTTAATTGGAACTCGCATCAAGAAAAGACTATCCGAAAGGCTAGCCTATCATTATGGACATGCCGCAGAATATGTGGCAAAACATGAGGCATGTCACCAAAACAAGTATACTGGCTTACGTGATCGTCATACGACCATTAATCACATATGGCTCTGTAGTCTGGTGGAGCAAGGCCAACAAAGAATGGCCAAGGCTAAACTTAACGGACTACAGAGACAAGCGAGTCTGGCGATTACTGGGGCCATTCGCTTCACGCCAATGGCAGTAATGAAAGCCCTTCTCGGATTACTTCCTCTTCACGTATTTCTGGACTGAGAGGCAAGATGGGCAACATACAGACTCCACCAAGCGGCCATTAGTCTACCGCAGGCAGTGGTCAAGAGAAGCATCAGCATGCTGGAGGGCATAATAGCTCACAACATTCTATGGATGCCCTCAGACATCATGCCCAAAACTATCAACCTTCACACGCCCTACACTGTGGTCTTCACTGAAAGAGAAGACTGGGTTTGGAATGAAACTGACCTATGTAGGGCAAATGAACGTTGGTTTACCGATTATTCTAAAACTCTGGAAGGCGTCGGAGTCGGAATATACGGGATGAACCTAGTAGTGAAACGCTCATTCATGGGTAAATTAGCTACGGTATTCCAGGCAAAGGTATATGCACCACACACGAAAAACAAAAAAATATTTTCAGATAGTCAAGCAGCACTGAAAGTGCTTGAATCCAAGTGCTTTAAATCCAGAGCAGTATGGAACTGCAGAGAATCCTTAAACTGACTGGCACAACGCAACAATGTTAACCTAGTCTGGATACCAGGTCACACGGGCCTAGAAGGGAATAGCGGACGCCCTAGCGAAGGGGGGCCGAAATAACGTTCACTGGGCCAGAACCGGTAATCGGTATAGCTCTGCCAAGAATGTTATAACATCCTGTGCAAACAATAAAAGACTTCAGTATTGGCGTAGTCTATCGGGCCTAGCCCATTCCAAAGCATTTATTGCTTGCACAAGGAAAAGAAGGGACTCCGACAAACTGCTAGAATTCAGTAGAGCACATCTCAGAGTTATAGTAGGTTTGCTCACTGGCCACTGCAAACTCAAACACCACATGCATAAAATCGTACTTGCACAAGATGCAGAGTTCCGTCTATTTAAACTTTTAAACTTAACCTAATATAGTTAGGTTAGGTTGTGTCCACCCTTTTGCGTTAATAAATTAGGTCCATGGCTGAAAACGTAGGCAGCCAGAAGAGACACGCTTGATGTGAGAAACTAAAGTTACTGAGAGCAAGCCATCGTTCTCAGTGATAGGTTTTAGTTCTTTTATTTCGCAGATGGATGATATTATAAAATTTAAATATTCGAGAAATTCTTGTTCTAATCTTAAAATATAACGAATCATGAATTTTCGTTCGGATTCACACCTTGTATATCTGGATTCGTTGAAGATATTTTCGATGAGGTATATTCTTCCTAGAGAATGTATTTCAACAGTGAAATTAGGTCGGAAACTTACTTCATCAGGAAATTTTGAAAGAGAGGCATTTGATGAATAATTTTCCATTTCGAGTTCTAATTTGTTGAGAGTAAGACAAACAAAATATCGTTGGATCTAGAACGGATGTGCACTCACCGTTTCGATAGCTTTCTCGAGGCGAAATATTTCTTCTTGGAGTAGATGCAGAGTCCCAGTCTTGCCGCGGTGTCTCGCAAATGCTGCAGCGCAGGCACTATGGATGCTGTTTACCCAATTCTCCAGTTCAACCTTGAAAAAAATACGAGTTTATCTTTTGTTTTCAGAGTAACGACTTGTTATTGTTGTTTCACTGGCCGAGCAGGCTTGTTTGTTTTTCGGAATTGAAGGAATCGGGAGAAACGTCGCAGTTGTCATTATGAGAAAGAAAATAACGTGAAGGCGGATCAGAATTTTTTCATTGGATGTTAAAAAAGCCTAGCTCGATTGCATAGTGGCTAGTGATAATGGCAATCAATGCCAATATAAATATTATATTATAAAATATTGAGATTGGGAACGGTTATTTTCCCCAATTGCTTTCGAAAGTAGCAAATAAACTGACTTATCCTAATCACCAAAATAACTAAGATATATTTGAGAGACTGTTTATTGACCGCAGTTCAACAAATCCACCCAAATCCTATTTTTATTCAGAATTCTCCGGTTTACTTTTTGAAACTCATTCGTCATAATTATGGGGTAAAAATTATCATTCAGGTCAGCTGCAAAAAGTCTTTACTGAACATGTACCAAATAATTTTGTCAACAGAGCACCCAGGTACGCAGCAAGATAAAGAATTCAATTGCAATTGTGCCAAAACTAACAATCCGACAGCTCCCGTTTTGTGCACACATGATTCAATATTATTATGAGACAACTTAAAAGAAAAAATCGCAAAATTTTCCTGTTTTTCCAGTTTTCTCCGTTACAATAAACCGATTCAGTCGTTAGAACACTCGAAAAACCGGTTTCATTTTGTCTATACCAAATCAATATATGACAGCGAGTCCACAACAACAGACTGTCTTTCATGAAATAGTACAGTCGTTTTTCCCCTAGTGTTTTTGTTAAAAAATCACCCATTTTATGCTCTATTCATTGATGTAAAGAAGTCAAAAATGTTCGAATAATAAGATTTCGGCTGCGGGTTTATTTCAATGTATTTTCTTGGCAGTAATACAGAATTCAGAATCGAAATAAAAATCCAGTGATAGTGATGAAATTTCACTAGAATTTGCAGTTTCTGATTGGTATGTTCTCGAACACAGAATACGATTGTGAAATTTGTTCAAAACATAGTGAAAACTATTATCTGAGGTAAACAATTTCATAAGATGTTTGAAATTTTTCACTTCAACAATGTAATATGATGCGATAGTACATTATACAGGCCGAAGTCTAAAGAATTTCTATGAGTGAGAAATTCTAACATATATGGGGACGGATGAGTGATAATTTTGAATGCAGTGATCAAAGTTCGGCAAGAATCTCTACAACCTGCACTAGCTAATAATCTGATCCCCTCCAGTATTGCAATTACTTCACAGTGAAATGCCGTATCCCAAATGTGATTGGAAAAGTAGGTAAAACAATATTTTCAGACCATTAAAATTTGACTCCAGTTCACTTTTTAATCCGAAGTAACTCCGAGTATCTCAATACTTTGTTATTCATGTTGAATCTGACGGGTAAATGAATAGTATTACACATTCGTGAGAGGATCATGAAGTTACTCAAGTCATTCACATATATAATAAACAAAAGAGGCCCCAAGATGGATCCTTGGGGTATAGTGTTATTTATTTTTTTATTTGTTCAAATCTGATTAACTATTTTTATATATTGCACTGTGAAAGAATATCTTGCCCTAAGCTAGTTATCTTCACTTCTTCTGTCATTGAATTGTGAACCTACCACCCAAAATTGATGGTTTTAAGAGTATCACAATTATGCTAAATTAATCCAAGTGGTAGGTACGACAACATTGGGATTAGCAATATACACACTGTACGGAGAGCGAAAGTTTGTGGAATTGATAGACTAGAAAAAATCATACATGCAACGATTATTAAACAGAATTTTTAATATAGAATTTTTTCAGAATGCCTACTGTTATACATTTTTTATTTATGATATCTTTTCGACTTTACCCAAATTATTCGAATTGTCAGTTGAAACAAGATTTTTTTCAAATACATTTTGATAGTAAATGTTTTGCGTGACATCACCCTTTTTTGCTATGAGAACGTGGTCCGATGAAACCTTTTGCCGAAGGCCTCTCAGATTTCTATTGAACGCCACTTTATTTTTCAAAATCGGTCCAGCCGTGCGGAATGTATAAACAAGATAAATATGTTTTATTCGATTTTGCTAAATGTGATTGTATTGAAAGATGCTCGATAGGAACAAACATTCCTTGTTTGTGGAATATCTTAGATGAGTAATTGGTTTCAATGCGGAAGTGGAAATTACTTAAACTACGAATATTATTACAGTTGTCAACGATATGGCCAGTTTAGATATTGGCGGTCGTTATGCTAGAGCACAGAGCAAAATTTTTGTTATTGGTCAGACCAAAATCCTTATGTTTTAGAAGGTCACACACAAACTTGAGCAGGTATTCTACCACATTATAGGTCAAATATTTGTGGAAGAAAATTCAATGGATCGTCCGTACCTTGTTATGCTTCCAAATAAATCGCATAATCCCCATGATTGAAGAAAAACTTCAGACAAACCCAAATGGATTTGAAATTGACGTTCTACAATATGGTGCATCCCCTTACTTACAACAGGCTCGTGCGAAACTGGTTTAATTACAGATTTATGTGGATCGGTAGATAGGCAGACGTGATCCCCTGGAATGGCCAGCTAGGTCGTCTGATATGACACTCCTCGAATTTTCTTACAGGTTTCGTAAAGTACAATGCAGTAGAGAAAATTTTGTGTTGTTATTATTTCGGAAACATTCAGTAACAATAGGGCTGAATTCCTTGTAGTGTAAGGAAATGAATGGTCAACATTTTGAGCAATTATTGGTATCGTTTTGAAGTTGGATTGCGTTGAAATTAACAGTGAATTGCTAGGTGTATTTCAAAAAATGAAGTGACTTTGAATGATAAAAAGTCTTTCGCATCAGGCATCACAAGAGCCTCGTTGATATAGGAAAGCAAATGTGATAGTGCACTATTGGTATCAGGTGGTATCACACAAACCATTTCACTCTTGAAATGTAATGAAAATGTCACATTTTTACCAAAATTATATAACTATATACTAAGCTGTTGAAAAGTTAGCAGGAGAGAGGACTATTTACAACCGCACCGTATGTAAATGTGATACAATCAGTAAATCAACAAGACAAGGGGAAGCGAACTGTGCTGAATATTGCTAAAAACATTTCCTTGATTTTATTATAATCATCCTTATTATGATAAATTCAAAACTGAATGCGTGAACGGTACCCCTTCAATAAGGGGTTTCAGTAGATTACCTCCTTCTTTCTTAATATAGTTTTTATAAGAACAATCTGCATAATCTTCAAACTGGATAAATACGTCTTGCTGAAATATCCCTTGTCAGTTATACAATTCTGCTAGAGAATGGCAAGCCATTATCAGGAACATAAATAATATTTTGATAGGTAACCAAGTTTTCAGTTTTAAGATTCATAATCTGACCAATGAATAAATTTCATTCGGTATTTTAATTAATTCCATAATTTTTCATTTTCGACTCGAATTCTTTTGATAGTATAATGTAGTCGAAAATTGTTCATTAATATTAATTCTAGTAGGAGATATGAAAACTTGGGACTTAGTTCAATTACAACGCCCCAGGGAAAGCTTTGACTTTTAATTAGCTCCTAAGAAATGCAAAATTCCAGACTTCGAGAAGGCAGCAATGCTAATATTTCGAGAGAGTACGAGTTGATCTTTTCAAATGTTCTTTCTGAATGAGAATATTTTATATCAGAACTGTAAATCTGCCCGTTATCCTGTAATACTTTCGACAGTTTCTTATGAATGGTAACATGTCAGTTGATCCTGTTAAATGAGGTTCACAAGACTTGGGATCAAAGCAAGAGTTGAAACAAGAAATAGATGTTATTCCAGTATTCTTGAGGAATGTGAACTCCGGGTTATGGCAATGACACTCAAAGTCTCGGTGGTTGAAAGAACCAGTGGAAAAATGTTGTTGAGCTACAAGCAATTGTCAATACTATCGATTGGCTGAAGCGCCAAGACAAATAATGACAGCCGTCCTCTACCCATACAGTCTACGCTTTCGGGTACAATTTGCTAGTATTCGTGCTCGGTAGCGAGGCGGTTACATGCCGGCCTTCTAAACTTCCGCTTGGATTTGGCCAGGTTCGAATCCTGGAGAGCGAAAAGGCAATTTGAGTTGTTTAGACGCCAATGCCGACGTCTGGTGCTTGCTTAGAGTTCGCGTCGACCACCCGTAGTGGTTCTCAGGGTTTTTTTACAGCTGAAAAGTGAATACGCCATCAAAAATCAGGAAGTAGCCCGGAGCAGCAAATAATAATAATAGCCGTCTTCAACCCGCACATGCTATGCCTTTGGGTACAATCTATGAGTGTTTATGAGGGAGTATTATTATTATTATTATTTATGAGGAAGTATAATCATTATTATTTTTTTCAGTTGGTAATATCCCCGATAGTCACTGCCCTTATCCGAGAGTCATGTGCTCTGAGTAGGCGGAGTGAACCAAGTATTATGACCTTCTGCTTTTTTTCATCTGAGATTGCTGCATCACGGCAAGCTGGTATAGTGACCAAATTTGGAAGTAGTGTGTCCATAATTTCACCAATTACCAAACTTTACATTTTCAAAGGCGGTGTGGCAACGGACGAGGCCTTCGAGTTGATCGACTGCGATATTTGTGCGTTCCTGGGGTTTTATTGTGGTCTCTCTGATTGCCTGCTCCCACGCTCCACCGCAGATTGAAACCTTCTTTCTTTCGGTTGAAACTTTTGTGGTATTTTTGAATTCTAATGGTAAACGTCACACAGCCTTGCAGGTCAAACGGCGCAGTAATATGGTGAAAAACCATTTCCATACGGTTAAGCTTCATAGCTCAGTGGGTAGAGGGCCATGCTATGTGTTTCGGATTGTGACGTCGAATCCAGCACTCTGGAATCATTTTCCTCAAGATTATTCTCTCAAGTCACGAGTTGAACATCGAGTTATCTGGTGAGGTGACGATGATGATGATAGGTGACAGAAGTATGATGGGGAGTGATCTTTGACGAGAGATGGTGATTGAGGTAATAAATGACAAATGACAGATTAATGAATAATAAATGGGAGGGCGAGGGAAAATGATGACATCTGTGGAGTTAGCTACGTAGCTTACGTCAATTCGATGAATCAGCTGAGATGAAAGTCGTATTACGGTTTGAAACTGGGGTGTCTGAAAGCGCACTATGTTACATGTTATTGCGTCAAAGGGTTTGAAACATACCTTTGGTGCGGTAATGCAATTGTGACGTCGAATCCAAGACTCTGGAATCATTTTTCTCAAGACTAGTCTCTCGAATCACAAGCTGAATGTTGAATCATCTGGCCAGATGATGATAATGATGATAGGTGACAGAAGTCTGTTTGGAGTGATAAATGACAGATGACAGATTATTAGATAATGATTGAGAGGAAGAGAGAGAGCGTTGACGTCTGTGAAATAAGCTACTCGGCCCACTTCAATGCTATGGATTAGCCGAGGTCACACTCATCATACGGTTTGTAACTTGGGTGTCTGAACATGCACTTTGATACGTATATGTGCGTCGAATGGTTTAAAACCTAACTATGGTCGGTAACGTAGATTTTTTCTCAGTTTCGCATGTAAAGTTAGCTCCAACTGGGTACCATAAACTCTAGACTCTCTGTCTGGCCCTAACGTCCCAAAACCTACCTACCTTTCCAGCCAAATGCAAAATCATCAAAATGGAAAATAAGAACTGGTATCACAATTCAGTGAATAGGCGGAATCGAGAAAAAAATTGAGTTGCTCTTCCAAAAAAATAAGCATATTACAAGAAAAAACCAGTACCTATACAGACACAGAATTAGAAGCCAAGGATCAATCTTCTTGAAGAAGACCCCATGCACTTGCTCATCCAGGTGTGGAACCAGGAGAATCTCGCTCTACGCAGCTTCAATGTGACCTTCTTGCTTCCTCTACCCTTAAGGACTGAGTAAGATCCATTTCTCCTGAGAAATATACTATGAGGTTTTCCAAGTGGAACAGATAAGTGATCTTATGCCTCTGGTTGCTGTGAGTGTTGTAGGTATATCCGCGGGTTTTCCGTAGTGCAACGGACAATGGCAATAGGGAGATGCAGAAGAGAAGAGGGCTGGGGGAGTCTTCCTGAAACACGCAACTTTTGAATATATCTTGCTAGTTTGAACTCTGACTTGACCAGAACTTATGGTGAAGCGAGTCCTCCAGACTGTCTATTGCATCTAAGCAAATGCATGATGAGTTCATGCGATGTTGAAAATACCCTGCAGTACTGTACGTAGTCCTGCATGACTCATCTGTCGATAAGCAGGTTTTCCTTGCAGCCAGCGACCTCCTTTTTGTCCCTCTTACCTTATACATTCGTTCATACACCAGATAAACTTCGGAGACTATTCTCATGTACAAGACTCAGGTAAATATCATATATAACGCATTCAAGCATGTTATTAACCTGTAGTTCTTTGGATCAGACAAATATCAGTTTTTGGGGACAAACCAATGCAGAATATGCTCATCCTCATCAAGCCATGAGTCGTGGTGGATACTCGTAAATTTTCTCCTCCACATGTTATTCAACCCATCAAGGCCTGGAGCAGCAGTTCTTCGAGCCTTTGAGGGCCGTCGAACTTCTTCCAGATTGCGCTCATTAAGCTCAAGCCGACTAAGCCTCCTGCTAAAAGCGTCAAACTGCGCTAGGGCTGGAGAATCTACGTTGAGTGGTTGCGGAAACTGGTAAAGGTTTTTCCAGGATGTTTTCACTTCGTGGAACATTTAGCTTCGCTGCTCTAGCCTGATATGGGAAGAATCAACAGACTTTGTTAGAAAAATCAAGGACATATCGTTGAAGCCGAGCGATATTCTAATCAGCTTCGATGTTGTAACCTTGTTCACCAACGTTCCACTGTAAGACTCTCTGAGGGAGCTAACTAACATGTTTTCCAATGATATCGTCGGACTGTTCAAAGCGTGTCTCACAGGAAGTTACTTTCAATGGAATGGAAACTTCTATGAGCAATTAGATGGCGTGGCGATGGGGAGTCCACTCAGCCCAGTGATAGCCAACTTCTTCATGGAACATTTTGGTTGTTCCCTTTGGTAGCCTGAGCGACAATAACCGACAGTTCGCGACCGTACAACTACGACCAAAATTTCCAAAACTTGAATTCTTATCGAACAACTCACACTATCAATGATTGTCCTCGACCGGTTTTTAATTCTAATCTGCTGGAAATTTTGGACGATCAGTGTTAGTTTGAGAGTTTTTATTGATCCTTTTTAATTTTTCCTGGTCCTGGTCTCTCAGTGTGTTTTCCAGCTTTATAGTTTCATGGTTACAAGTTAACGGGAAAAACAAAAAAAAACTCAAGAATTCAAATCACTGAAAATATAATCATTCGGTAGTGGGTATGATGACCACTTCATAATTCCACGTTACGAATAATTTTGAACTAACGTACTCGCACTGTCAAAATTGGTTAAACTACACTATCGTGCCAGATAAAAGCGACATATCGTCGTTGCACTGAAATTTTGCCAGTTCCATTACAATTTTCGAAACCAAAAACCGCACATAAATTAAATTGAATAATAATTTCCTATGACAGAGTGATTTCCATTCCCGTCGGAATATTAGCCAGCGTATTAATCATGAAACCGAAAATGAGAACGGGTAATTCACATTCCATTTTGTTTGTGATTTATTGGCTGTGGTAATTTGAGTAATTGAAAGAAAAACGCACATAGCTTTGCCTGAAATAAAGCATAATTTATATCAGTAGATCACGTTTCGATTTCAAGAAAATCGATAATTTTCCAATGAATCGTTTTCATGAGACAAATTATAATAATAATAATAATAATATTCCCTCATAAATACTCGTAGAGTGTACCCAAAGGCATAGCCTGTGCGGGTAGAACGGCTATTACGATTATTTGCCGTGGAGCTACGGGCCGACTTACTGTGGTGTATTCACTTTTCAGCTGTAGGAAAACCCGGAAAACCTACAGCACCACTCGGTTGGTCGGTGCGCACTTCAAGCTAGCACCAGACGTCGGGATTGGCATCTAGGCAACTCACATCACACTTGTTTCACACCTGAAGAGACCCGTGTACTTGAGAAAAAAGATTCCGTACCCGAGTCTCGAACGTCTGTCTGATGCGAGCTAAAAGTTCCACTGCTAGAGAATAAATAAAGGTTTATTTTACACAGTTAGTCAATAGTATCTACACTTCATTCGGTATAGTCAAAACTCCGTCAGCTCGTCTTGCCGTCGCCCAAGAGGGTTCAGGAGAGGAAGAGGATCGGGAGGACGCACTGAGAGCCGCCTTCCCGATCCCCCGACCATTTCTGGACGAAGGATGAGGGAGCGCTTGTACCAAGGGGTACAGGGGTGGGTCGAGTATTCCGAACGATAGCGGGTGTGGTGCGAATAATCCATGCCTCCTGCAAAGCTTATGCATGTCGTTCAGTTTGCCTTCGATGTAGAAAATGCTTTGTCTAAGGTTTGGTCCGAGGTGGTTGTTTCGATGTTATCCCGGAAAAGGCTGTAGCAAAAAACTGGGTCAACTGCTAGAGACCTTAACCACTGAGCCACCGACCGATTGTTGATACTACTTGGCGAAAAACCATTAACTGATGATGAAAAGTAGATTGAATGATCTAACAAAACAAATATTTTCAAGGGGAAACAGAGTTATGCTGGAATGTCTGGATGCTCAGTCCATGGTATTTTACGAAGGCGTAGAAGGGTTAACAACAAAATTCATTTCAAAACATTTGGAATTGCCACATCAAAGTGAAAATTTTCAATTGCATCTGACAATTGTCACTTTGAACTGACAATTGTAACTTTGATCTGACAATTGTCTCTTCCATATGGCAATTGCCACTTCAAACTTGCACATTTTTTGCTAACTCCATGCAAAAATATTGTTTTTTAGTCAAATTCAAAGTGACAACTAAACAATATCAAAGTGACAATTATCAGATCAAAGTGACAATTGTCAGATCAAAGTGACAATTGTCGGATAAAAGTGACAATTGCCATATCAAAGTGACAATTGTTAGATAAAAGTGGCAATTGTCAGTTTAAAGTGACTTTGATTGATTGTACGTCATCAGCTATATCATCATCCATTCTCCATTTGTGCAGGTCTCATGGAAGGATCAGATAATTTGTTCATAGTTTGCGACGATGGGGTAGACAAGTTGTGGAAAATAATATTCTTTCAGAAACTCACTCAGCCCTTTAGAGTGCCTTCATGATATCACTCGTATTCACACTTTTCATTATTTGTTCGTTAAAATATAATAATTCATTTGAATTCAAGTCGACAAACAGACAAAGATACTCTTTGAAGCATTGCAATATAACAATACGTACAATGAATGAATATCAGAATATTTTTGTGGTTTCTTGTTGAACTATTACCAGGTTAGAAACAACGGTAAAAGAGGCAATGTAAATCAAAGGAGACGGCGGTTCACAATGTATGCAATAGAGTTTTAATGTTTGGCGAGACCATCTCACAGGATCAGCGTTATGAAGGTAGGGCTGAGGAGAGCATAAACATAATCTCGCATTTTCATTATAAGTTAAAAATAACAAAATCGAGGCAATATCTCGGTAAAAGGCTTCATTTTATGATGCAGAAACCAATTCATTCAGAAATCAGGTTAATGACTCCATTCACGGCATATGTTATCTGCAGCAGATTTAATTATCTGGATAATTTATTATACTCCTACGTTTTACAATAAACATTGAAGCATTTCGAAAAATGGAATAAATAATAGTTATTTGATGAACCGGTGCATTGATTGAGGATATTAATGATCGGAAAATTTTAATACATGAACGAAACGAGCGCGGTAATGTGAGATCATTAACAGAATTTTAATATAAGAGTTGATACCAATATTTTTCCGTCGACCTCACGCCTGTTGAAATAAAAGAATTCTTGATGAAAACATATCCAATCAACAAAATAACAGTATATATAAACCGCGGTGGTGTGCGGGTTGAGTTTTAGCTTCACAAGCCAAAGGAATGAGTTCGAATCTCAGCATTGCCACCGGTCTCGTGCATGGCATCACACGTATTAAAAGGTAAGGGCTACGTCTTCCCCTAGCTCGCACAAGTCTCTGACGTCTAAGGGTTGCACGTAGAGGTGCAACCGGTTGACGAATATAACAACAACAAAATTAAACATTAATGTTCATCTTTCAAATATTTGAATTGAATCAAATCAACATCTGTCACAGAAGAATTAGAGAAACTGAAAGTGAGTGAAGGGAAATTCTATTTGCATAATTGTATTTCACTGCTAAATGCAGCAATTCATGAATCATGCATTGACGAAAAATCGGCCACTGATAGAGGTCAAGAATGGTCGATTTTGTTTGCGTTGAAGGACATTAAACAAACATGTCAATACGAAGTCGGAGGTTGGTAGGGTAGGGTGATCTATTAACAAAAAAAATGGTGACATGCTCTTGGGGTGCGATAGGGGAAGTAACATCAAATGTGAATATGTCAAAATGTCCCCCTGTATACTGTTGTTGACGTATTTTTTATTTTTCCTGAAAATCATTGCACAAAAAGTTATTCAGAATGGCTCGTTTTAAATGGAATACACTGTATGTAACAGAAATTCAATCTAGCTCGGAAGTTAACAAATAAAAAGAAAATCTGGTCTATTTTCAGTTTCAACACCCCGTATCTAGAAAACCAGTTATAGAATTGAGTTGACACTTTTGGTTACTAGGTTAATTACAACAATATACCAAAGTTTCATAAAATTTGACCAGTCGCCACTTTACATATGAAAATTGCAGGATCCTTTTATGTGTCTCCTTTGGGGAACCCCTCATATATTGACGTATAGACAGAAAGGTTTCAAATAGAATTTCATAATGAACTACGTAGACCGGTTGTTGATGATATGTTTTTTCGAGTCATTTGTGCTTACCTGGCATGGTGCTTGGAATAAGTAGGCGTCACCGAAGGCAGTGCTCAAACAGAAAATGTAATCCCGTTTGGGGTGTTCGGGAATGGGTTGCATTATCGCTCCATCTACGATAATAAGGTGCTTCGGAGCCGCCTCCACCGACCGCCCCTCTCGTGAGTCGCACGGATAGAATAGGAGTGTTGTGCCCTTCAAGCATACCCAGTAGCCCTTCCAACCGCGTTTCCGGGCTAGTTCTATCTGATGTTTCTTTCTCAGGAGCCATTTCTTCACACTCAGAAATCTGAAACAAAAATCATTTTGATTTGCGATTTGTGATAATAACTGCTTACTTTTCATGAAGTTAGCGCGGTAACTTGAGAAATTGTGGTGGTAAGGTTCATGTTTCGGGTTTCAATTAATTTTCAGTTTATTTAATTCAAATATTCAGGTGTATATCGATTTTCAATAAATTGCTAATGTAACATCAGAAGTATAACCACCCTACAAAAAACCTCAATGAGATTTGCTGCCAAAGTGCGAAACAGAAGAGAACTCTCCGAACCACTTTTTAAGGCACTAAAGATAAGTAACGTCAGAAATACTTGTTGTATAAATATCTGTAAAGCTTTGAAGAGGTACGAGCACTCTTTACACATAGACTTGTCAAAAAAAATATCCGTCAGAGGAAAGTCCATACTCTCCGTACCCTGCGCTACCAAAACATCAACACAGAAATCATTTTACTGGCTAGCCCCCCAAATTATGAACAGTGTTCCAGAAAGCCTGTTTCTGAATTGTACGATGACATTCAGCCAATATTCAAGAAAAATAACCGAATATTTCATGGAAACTGACATTAAACATCTGTTTTCCATCAATGTTTAACAGACATACTCTTCAAGATACAAAATATATTGTACTCAATCACTAAGCTGAATATGTTTAAAATTATTTATTTTTAATTTTTTAATTGTATTATTTTGTTTTGTTCAAACCCAGTTACAAGTAGTTACTTACTTACTGGGGTTGGCTCTCTAAAAATTATTTAATATATTTTTGGTCTTCTGGATGAGGAAAAAATATGTGTGAAATATTAAAATTGTAATATGTAGAGATGCCAATAAAATATCTATCTATCTATATATCTATCTATCTATCTATCTATCTATCTATCTATCTATCTATCTATCTATCTATCTATCTATCTATCTATCTATCTATCTATCTATCTATCTATCTATCTATCTATCTATCTATCTATCTATCTATCTATCTATCTATCTATCTATCTATCTATCTATCTATCTATCTATCTATCTATCTATCTATCTATCTATCTATCTATCTATCTATCTATCTATCTATCTATCTATCTATCTATCTATCTATCTATCTATCTATCTATCTATCTATCTATCTATCTATCTATCTATCTATCTATCTATCTATCTATCTATCTATCTATCTATCTATCTATCTATCTATCTATCTATCTATCTATCTATCTATCTATCTATCTATCTATCTATCTATCTATCTATCTATCTATCTATCTATCTATCTATCTATCTATCTATCTATCTATCTATCTATCTATCTATCTATCTATCTATCTATCTATCTATCTATCTATCTATCTATCTATCTATCTATCTATCTATCTATCTATCTATCTATCTATCTATCTATCTATCTATCTATCTATCTATCTATCTATCTATCTATCTATCTATCTATCTATCTATCTATCTATCTATCTATCTATCTATCTATCTATCTATCTATCTATCTATCTATCTATCTATCTATCTATCTATCTATCTATCTATCTATCTATCTATCTATCTATCTATCTATCTATCTATCTATCTATCTATCTATCTATCTATCTATCTATCTATCTATCTATCTATCTATCTATCTATCTATCTATCTATCTATCTATCTATCTATCTATCTATCTATCTATCTATCTATCTATCTATCTATCTATCTATCTATCTATCTATCTATCTATCTATCTATCTATCTATCTATCTATCTATCTATCTATCTATCTATCTATCTATCTATCTATCTATCTATCTATCTATCTATCTATCTATCTATCTATCTATCTATCTATCTATCTATCTATCTATCTATCTATCTATCTATCTATCTATCTATCTATCTATCTATCTATCTATCTATCTATCTATCTATCTATCTATCTATCTATCTATCTATCTATCTATCTATCTATCTATCTATCTATCTATCTATCTATCTATTTTGAAGAACAGACACAACACCCATATGGTTGGATGAAAGAGCAACTTCCGACCATGGTACTCCAACATGATCATTTTCTTGATTCTGTACTATTTTTCTTTCCGTAATTCAATTTTGATTGTTATAGTTATTCCTTTCAATGCAATCTATTTTATTTCCATCAGGAATATCCCAGTCAGGCCCGCTCTCCGGAGCTCCGATACTTCTGGAGGCCGCGCTGGTGTGTCATTAACCCCAGTAAACACTCCCCACATCCGTGGAGTAAGTGATTACTGGGTTCGAGAATCATGTGCCCTGAGTAAACAGAGTGAACCAAGAATTACGGCCTTCTGCGTTTTTCTCCTCTTTTTGCACGATGTTCGGTTAGGAGCTGAAAACTCTATGACCAAAATCATCCTACTTTGATGATCGAGGGGGACTACATCTGGCTACTTGGCTTGTATTTGCCTGAGGGTAGGAAATGAGGAGTTCCAATAGATTCGGCACTTCTCATTCTCCACAACGGACTCAGTATCCCCCGGAACATAAGGCATTACCAGAGTCTCGTCAATACCGTTCGAGTGCCGTTGGTGGTAGTAAAGCACTCTCAACACCATGTTGTGCCTGTAGATATAGGCTGAGACTGCATGAGCTGGACAGGTTGACAGCAAATGCATTATGGTCTCAGCTACCCTACGACACGCTCTGCATCTAGTGTCAGGAACCTCTATACATTTTGGCAGGCCATCATGGATCTCTTGGTTTCCGACTTCTGCCCACATAACCTGAGAAAAGCAGGTTTCTGGATGAGCAAAGGTCTTCAATATTCTTGCCTCATTGGCTTATCCTTATGTAGCTGTAGAAGACTCCATCTCTCCGCAGCTTTGACGTGGGCTTTTTGATGAACGGGTTTCCACGCGGTGACAGAGTTTGGGTTCGTCCGTTCAGAGTCGAATGCGAGACTGAGTTCATCGACTGCACGGGTTGCTGCCTAGAAAAAAAAAAAAAGCTCCAATCCCTGCTTTTTCATGATGGCACATCAAGCAGGGAAGGGGATCTGAACTCCTGATGACTTTACAGGCTCCATCCAGTACCATTCTGTCATGTAGACACTCCAAACTCAAAAGTCCACGGCTTCCCCGTTGTCTGGGGAAGTGTATCCATGGAACAGATAATTTGAGATGCATACTCCTATGAAGATGCATCATTTTGCGAGTTTTCACGTCATTCAAGTTGTCGCAGCTCTTATCGCGTCCATTTAATCACTCCGAAGGAGTAAAATAGAATCGGAACGGCAAGCATATTAGTTGCAGCAACGTTGTTCTTCCTGACAGTTCTGATGACCAGATATGTCTAAGTTAATGCTGATACTTGCCGCGGATAGAGTTTTTAGCAGTTGTTACCTCTTGGATGTGGCGTTGTTCCACCTCTAG
This sequence comes from Chrysolina americana, assembly GCA_958502065.1. Lineage (NCBI taxonomy): Eukaryota > Metazoa > Arthropoda > Insecta > Coleoptera > Chrysomelidae > Chrysolina > Chrysolina americana. The sequence goes on along the minus strand of OY293410.1, from coordinate 101,621,724 downwards.
GTAAGTATACGTCTCTACGGCATCCAGGTGATGTAGGATGCTTCTGTCTACGAACTGAACGTCCTTTTCGTATTCCTCGCATCATCCTCTTTTGAGATGAACTGTGGCACATTTGTCGATCTCATACTCCATTTCGGTAGCATGCGTGTACTTTTGCACCACCCTCATGGGCTGATGAAGATCATTTTCCCCAGAGGTGTATAGTTTAGAGTCATCCATGTAAAACCTTATGCCGCCGATTGCTGGTGGTGCCGTAGTTGTATCGGCGAGTTTTCCGTAGTGCAACAAACAATGGCAATAGGGGATGCAGAAGAGAAGAGGGCTGAGGAAGTCTCTCTGTAAGATAACCTTGCTCTGTTTGGACTCTGACACACATTTTGAATACCTATATCTAGTACTGAATGGTTGCACCTGTTAAATGAAACAAATCATTTTAATTCACAGTTACTTCCACTAAAGATCGATTCTTAATTACATTACACTGATGTATTTTTGATTGAATTTCCTTCAAACTGATTGCAAGTATAAAAGCCCTATTCAAGAATTTTAACAAGGGGGTGCTGGTAATAAGGTGGTTAACAGTACAATGATGACGTATTTGGTAGAAAAGTTCTCCCTCGCAAAATCAACGAGTCTGAACAATTTTAAATTTTTTCTGCGAATTCGGTGATGAGGGGGGTGACAAGTATCAGCTGGGACACACTGTATATTCGACTAAAACTGAAACATCAAAACGCTATGAGTACTACAATAGCTGCCTACATTCCACCGTATGCATATCATATATCATGTTATGTTTTGCGAGTGTTAATCTCCTTTGAAAAAAATATTGGGTATGCGTAGAATTTGAATTCGAATGGAATTCAGCTGGTGAAATGATTATACTCGTCAGGTCAGGGGGTGATTATGGCTTCTATGTGAATTGAATCCGATATTCATACAGAAATTCATTTCATATCTAGTTCCGTTTGTCCCAATTTTCATCGGAATAGGACGAAATGAAAATGATCGGATATTGAAGAAAAAAGGTTGGTTCAGATTTGCTAATGTTTTAATAAATGAAAAGTCTGATGATATGTTGGGTTGTAACGATGCGTATTAGAGCCATAACATTTTTACTTCTACTTATAGTTTCACAGATATAGTTATTGGTGCAATAATTTGTCGATACGCTGGTGTTTCAAGATTTGTTTATTCCAGACAGCCATGGACAAGCTGTCATTCATTATTTGAATTTATTCATCAATTCTTCTAGAGTGATATTCCCGTTCTATTTCGGGAGATGTTTGGCTGTGAATAGCAACCGATATTCAAGTTATGAAGAGGTGCCCACATACACTTCATGCTCTTCATGGAGCTACTCTTCAGCAATTCCACCACTATGAATAAAAAAACAGTTTTTTATATATTCACCATAACTAAATGGTCAAATCCAATAAAAAACTCTGCAACGCACGTTATACGGCAATATAACTTCACACAGTAAAACCCCTTTCTGTCATCCGGCCTGTTTACCAGCGTAGAGATCAAGTGGGTTGACAATTTCACAATACAGTCCCCCGTTTTCGATAAATACGTTGTCATCCTGCCTGGGAAACGGCGTACAAATCCGGGGAGGCTGACAATTTCACAACCAAATATTGAACTTTACAATCAGATAGTATGTTGCAATGGCCTGAAGATGTCATAATAAATTGAGGAAAGATCAAGACCAAGACCAAGACCAAGACCAAGACCAAGACCAAGACCAAGACCAAGACCAAGACCAAGACCAAGACCAAGACCAAGGCCAAGACCAAGACCAAGACCAAGACCAAGACCAAGACCAAGACCAAGACCAAGACCAACACCAAGACCAAGACCAAGACCAAGACCAAGACCAAGACCAAGACCAAGACCAAGACCAAGACCAAGACCAAGACCAAGACCAAGACCAAGACCAAGACCAAGACCAAGACCAAGACCAAGACCAAGACCAAGACCAAGACCAAGACCAAGACCAAGACCAAGACCAAGACCAAGACCAAGACCAAGACCAAGACCAAGACCAAGACCAAGACCAAGACCAAGACCAAGACCAAGACCAAGACCAAGACCAAGACCAAGACCAAGACCAAGACCAAGACCAAGACCAAGACCAAGACCAAGACCAAGACCAAGACCAAGACCAAGACCAAGACCAAGACCAAGACCAAGACCAAGACCAAGACCAAGACCAAGACCAAGACCAAGACCAAGACCAAGACCAAGACCAAGACCAAGACCAAGACCAAGACCAAGACCAAGACCAAGAGACCAAGACCAAGACCAAGACCAAGACCAAGACCAAGACCAAGACCAAGACCAAGACCAAGACCAAGACCAAGACCAAGACCAAGACCAAGACCAAGACCAAGACCAAGACCAAGACCAAGACCAAGACCAAGACCAAGACCAAGACCAAGACCAAGACCAAGACCAAGACCAAGACCAAGACCAAGACCAAGACCAAGACCAAGATCAAGACCAAGACCAACAGTTAAAAAGTGTTACAGCTCAAAAAGCTTTGAGATCCTGAGGACGCTAACTTCGCCTTGAATTTCATTCACATCAAAGTTTCTAAATATTCATTTATTTTATATGTTTTTCCTGTTTCCAAACTCAATGAGGTTCACCGACTTCTCTCGGTGAATATCATGTAGTGTATTTTCGTGATACCAGTGAGTCTTCAATTGTTATTAACCCTCAAATGAACTCTAAATATTTTTTTTTAAATAATATTCCGAAAAATGCCAGTTTGCTCATGTATCTCGATCTCAACCCTAAACGAACAAAAATATTCACAATCCGTACAACACACACCCCATTTGCCTGGCAATATGTTACGCGACTCATCTCCATTTAACTCAGCGGCCTTGAGATATGGGAGACATATGGTAATAACAATTTATCTGGGAGCAAGTCTGCATCAAAATTAGATTATCTACAAAGGCGCGATTTGTATGTAGCGTTTCAGTGGATAAACATCGCTACTTCATATTATTCGCGTGGATGTTTAATGTGGAGTTGCATCAGCTGATATTTCATTGCGTTAATCTGGCGAATCGCGGTGGTAATTTGATAATCATTGCTATGCTACACATGCTTATGTACACAGATGGAATATTGTTTATATCGTCACGAACACATATTTTGTGACTATCAGAGTAACAATAAATTAATGATACGCATTCATGGGTGAAGGAGAGAAAGAAGAAAATAGTACTTTCCACACTCAGTTACTAGCCCCTTGTATTACCTCAAAGATAAATTCATACCAGACAGTTTTTGTACGATACTGACATTAGTTATTTCAAATCGATCTTCAATGAATTGAAAAATAAAATATCTTGTGGTTTGTATGAAAGATGAAATATCGGTAACAATATTACAAAATTTGCCAGATCAAACACTGCATGTTCTAGTAGAAGCAATTAACATAATCATTCATGATAGATAAATTTCCAACTTGCTTAAAAACTGCAATTATAAAACCCTTCATAAAGGTGGTCAACTTGACGAACCCTCCAACTTTAGACCCATTGCATTATTATCAACTCTCTCGAAAATAATTGAGAAGTTAGTTAAAAAAAGGCTTATAACAGTTATGAATCAACATAATATATCGTCGTAGCTGATAAAAGTACCAATGATACAATCTTTGACCTGTTGAATAATGTATCCACAGGATTGAATGATGGTGAAGCTGTCGGAGCGGTGTTTTGCTCTAAATGCTTGAATGTTATTGATTCAGAGGTGTAACAAACAACTTGCTGGCATCATTTCTCCAAAACCAAAGTCAGATGGTTAAATCGATATATGAGTTCCCCGAGGTTCAGTACTGGGGACACTATTTTTCTTATGTATTTGAATTATTTTAGCAAAATTAACATTACTGGAAATTCCACTATGTTTGCAGACGACACTACTATAATTTGGCACGGGAATAATGTAGAACACCTAAAAGAAAATATCGTTACTGACTTAGAAAAAGTGACTCTAACTTACTCTGATTCAACGCAGATAAAACAAACAGTTTGACGTTCAAATTTAACTTTGATAACTTATCTCTAGGCAGAAATAGGGTAACTAATAAACCTTTCACCAAATTTTTTGGTTTATAGGTAGGTACCTAAATGACAAGCTGAGATTTGAAGCACATAAATAAGAAACCTGACAAGATTGCTTACTTCCCTCTGGAAGAATCACACTTAAGATACGGCATTGTTTTTTGGAGTTTCTGCAACAACCAGCTTATGAACACAATATTCGTTTTCCAAAAAAGAGCAGTGAGGTATTTTTGCAATTGTCCCCTAAGGGTTCACTGTGAGTCTCTTTTTATGGAACACCGAGTTTTAAACTTAACTTCTTTATTTATTCTTGAAACAGTGTGCCTAATGCACAAAAAAAAAATAAAGAGAGATAAATGATAGACCCTATGCTACCCGCCAACACAAGGATATCGGTTTGCCTATACCTACGACATCTCTTACAAAAATCTTTATAAACCATCTATCCACTCACGTTGCCTGTGGTATTTTGTATTAATTAGGGAGAAAATTTACTGTAATAGTTTTAATTTAATTATATTTTCACTCATTTATGTTTCATGTTTGTGCATTATCAGTGTTTGTTTTGACTTAATTTGTACAATGTAATATAAGCTTGGTTTCTGTCCTGTGATAGTGTATCTGTCAAATGATTATGATTTATTAGACACAGATCTGACCTATCCTGGAATACCTTTCCCAGAGTGCACACATACTGGAACTGTCATATTCGGAGCAAAAAAGAGTCATTTGTTTCGTCGGTGAAGCTTGGCTTACAAGCTCGCTTATTTCCCTGGACCACCGCAGAAAGTTTGGCCATAGTCATTTTCAGAGACGAAGCTTTTCTGAAATATCAATTGTTCTACGGTGTTATCGAGACTGACCCGCAGAGCTCAGTCTTTACATCCCTTTGCTGTCACTTTGAGGGCATATTTTATAACTATCTTTCAGTTTTTGTCAAACCCATTAACTGAGAAATGTTATTCAGAACATCACTCCACTGATTGAGTTAACCTTCCATGATTAGTAATGATGGGTGCCCAACTATAATCCATTGATTTACTTATTCTTATTTCTTACTTTATCTAACTACAAAGTCCTTCGTGTGTTTTTATTGAGTTTTTTTTCAAATACTTTGAATTTTCAAGAAGCTCCTCTCAAAATTTTCTAGAAGCTTCCAGATTCCTGCCCCTTCCTTGTAGTTTGTCCCCCAATCTAGCAAAATTTTCGTGAAGTTTGACCTCCAGATTCTTTGAATTTTCTAGTGGGTTTTTCTGCTGTTCCCCTTTCAAATTAATCAAAGTTTTTCTTGAATTTCGTTGAATGTTTTCTTTCAAGCTATTATGACTCTCAAGAAGTTTATCTTTCGAACTCTTTTCATTTCAAACTCACCAAGTTATCTAGAAGTTTATCTTCCAAGGATTTAGTAGTTTTGTCGAGTTCTTTCATCATCGAACTCAAATCAATTCCAGAAACTTCGAATGGAAAGCTTTCGAGGTATTTTCTTTGAATCAATCCTTTGCGAATCTTTTTTAGAATATGGCCTTCTTACTGGTTGTTTCTAATTATCATTCCTCCAGTTCTTGGTTACATTCCGGTACTTCGTTCACTTATGTTCAAGAAATGTGACGTTGAAGAAGATCCAACTGATTCCTCCTTCCGAATTATACTGTTTTGCTGTATTTCCCAGGATAAGATTCGAGTAAATGAAATTTAAACCCATAATTAACTGTAAACATCATAACCGTCTAATTCTGTATCTGTATCTTGAGGAACCCCGAATGCCGGAAACATTAGTTAACGCCCTGAGTGGAAGTTTCGTCTCTTAATTAAGGTAAAATTTACTCAACCCTCCAATTAATTCAAACACATGATCTAATTTAGGGTAGTCCAATCAGTTCCTATGACACCTATTCCTGCAGGAAACTTCTATGCAAAATGCTTGGTCACTACTTAGTTGATGGCTGATTCATGTGGAAATTCGATAGTTCGTGGGAAAGTTCAACATGCAGAGATTATGGAATTATACTCGATATATGATGTAGAAATGAATAAGTATGAATGAATACTTACGACATTACCAGAAAGTATTAATATTGTCGTTCTGATCATACTTTTTAACTGTTATTTAATTGAAATGAAGTACTATAATTTTGGGAAAATTAAATACTGAAACTCATTATAATTCACGGAGTATCAAATTCAGAATAGTTGTTTACCTCTGGTTTGGTTCTACTGATGAATTATCAATAATGAATATCGTTTTCCACTAACAGAAGTCCCATTAGATTATGAGTATTTGAAATGAATATTCAGAATTCAGTATCGATCTGTATCAAGACCTTTATTTTCTCCTGAATTATACATTTTCAGAAAAAAAAGTTCGATGCTGCCTCTGAGCACAAAGGAAGTAGGTAGGTCCAAATTTCACCAAACCCATGTTTTTGATTTTTTTCTAAGTAATCATAAAAAAGTAGTGCATACAACTTGACTGTTCATAGAATTTATAACACTAGTCATAGTCTTATGTCGTAACTAACTCCTATCACTTGTGTATTGATTTTCATCATTATATGAATCTTCTGTTGAATATTTCAGTTTATGATTATTATGAAATTCAAATTAATTTTTGGATCACATATAATCTACCACAAAGGTAAAATGTAGAAATGAAACAGTCTATGAATTAAAAAGTATCGAACCAACAAAGTTCAGTAACGATAAACTGGAGAACCGAACTAAATAAAAAATTACTTTAAAGAAATGTAAATCATCGAAAAATAACTTTTTGAAATCCCATTACAATATCAAATTTACATCAAGAACTAATTTTGCTGAAAAAATTATAATCGAATACCTCACAGAACCTTACATTGACATATTGAAAGTCATCAGAAGAATAAATGAAGAATCTGAAATGTATGGAACCGAAAACTATCAGAAAGTGGATCGCGGGTTGCTCTACTCTCTCAGAGATGGCGCAGTTTGCGGTCAGCATAGATAAATTCTGTCGGGATTACATTCCTATTTATTTTTGTCTCACCACCTAATATTATTGGGATGACAAGGCTCACATTCAATTTATTACCAGAATTATCGTAATGAACGATTTATTTAACATTCGTGCTACGTGATTCGATTTATCCAACGGTCCAAGTCAGCGCCATCTAGGAGATAATGAAGCAAGTTTTATAACGAGTCGATCATTCTCTATAAGGCTGCTTCATTATTCGCTTTTCCCTATACAGTTTCTGCTAGATTCGATTCCTATCATTTTATATCTCACACAGCTCGTTCCCACGGATTTTACGGTACTGCAAATTCATTTTCGGACGATTTAATTCTACATCTCATTGGTTTTACATATTGACGGTTTTTTCCTTTATCGATTCAACGAAATTACCTATGCTATTCTATGGCTCACCAAATTTTTATAGTATCCCACATTTCTTAAAAAAAAAAATAAAATGTGAAGGGTACGTATTTTTATAATTCAAGCCAGTTCTTAAAGATACTGGTGATTGAGGACCCACCTTTTAGTTTATTGTCTGTTGAGTAATAAGTGACATTCAATCTTACTGAATAATTGAAACATGCTAAAAATAATATATGAACGTGTGCAATTAAAATATATCATATTCCAACGAGGAATTAGCATTGTTATATTCAATATCCTCAATTCAGAATACAGCAATAACTCGAATTCAATTATAATTAAAAACAAAACATCTGCATGTGTTTTCCAACACGTCATAACCAAATTTTCCGCGTTGAATTTAAAAACACCAGTTTACTAATTCCCTCATGGACATTGATGAAATCCAATAGAGCTGAAATGGCGAAATTCCTTTCTGAGTATAAAGGCCACCGTTTTCTAGAATTGCTCCCTAAAGTGTCGCTAGTTGGGGTGGCTAACTTCTTCAAAGGTTCGTCTATCTCCGATATGAGTCTTACACATAATCTATTACTACAATAACAAGAAAAATAATCATGACTGAATATCAACTTTCTGCCAAGTACTCGGGTGGAGTTATTTAACAGAAGGATAGTTTCCTCCACCAGGAAAACGATGACCATCTCGAAAACTGAACCGGATGGCTGTACATTTCAGAACCTCCGAACTACATTAATTACCTACCGAATTATTTGTTTATGACTTTACTGAACTAACAAGAACTTGCGTCCAGTAAATAGCCTCCAGATCTGCAAACCATACGATTCTGTGTTTCCTTCGTTAACGAACTTAAAACTACTAAACTATTTCTCATTTTGTCAGCCATGCCAGGAGCCCTGCCATTCCTTTATGGGGAGGAGTCAAAATTACCTCTGTCTAGAACGTTTCATAAGTGCTAATTGACGTATATAAGCGTATCTCTGATTTACGAAGGTAGAAAATACTTAGTTAATTTATCTATAATTCTTTATTCAGTAAAGTACTTATTAAAGTCTTTGTGAAAAGTCCTTATAGTGAAATCCTCAGGAATGTCAGCTGGAAAATATGCCTCAATTCAATATTAGTTACTCGCGAGCAAGACAAAATTATCATTTGGTGGTTCTTGATGGTTCAAGCGAAAAACTATGATTTGAGGAATATGCCCTTCTTCAAACCGCCTCACCATGTTATCATCATCAGGAGTGATGATTGACTGATTCAACTTAAGGGGTCAGCGGCAACAAAATATGCTTACTATTTGGGAAAAACTCAGAACTGCCGCTACCGGGGGTGCTGATGAGGATCGAGAAAATCCTACAAGCACACCACTAGGACATTTGGATCTTCGAGAACTCATAAACATTTTCTTCTCTACATCTTGCAAATCAATGAAATGCACTTCTTCATACCGTATTCTATCAGAACGCCAAAGGATACAAAGCATAGGATCAGGATGAAATAGAAATCCAAGATTTAAATAGTTATTATCTATGACCTATATTGTATGTATCTCACCAAACGAAAACAATATGTCAGAATAGAAAAATAAACTAGTGAATATCGTATATTCGAATGAATGAAATGAATAAAATCGACAAAGTCGAAGTACCCTTTCTCTCCACACGTTTCCACCATGTGGAAAAATGAGGCAAACATCTGTCAGAAAACAACTACTTCACTGGCTAATACCACCACGGACATTGAACTACATCTGACAGATATTTGTGCAACGTTCTTCCAAGAAGACCCAAATGCAAGTATGTATCTTGTAATTAAACAGTAGATTATCTTTCATTTGGCTGGGAATGACCACCTGCAGACATGAAACCATATCATATTTTCTAATCCCAGTTAAGAATCTGACACAAGAGTTTTGAATTCGTTGGAATCTGTTGATCGTATCCTGATTCAAGCAAGGGCCATAAAGAGGTGCACAAAAAGAGAGTTGTGAAAGTACTGAGGTCTCACATAATTTCTTTTTCGCATCTCTACACAAACTATGTCTGTGGGGACATAGTAATATGTTGTCGAAATCTTAAAGTTTCCTCTATTATTAATCCAAGATTTTTCACAGGATCATCAAATTTTAGAAGGGATCCTTTGCCATTGATTTGAAGCGATTGAGTCAGTTCCTCAGATTTTCTCCCAAATAAAATTACGGTTGATTTGTTTGGATTGAGTTTGGGACAGTGCTCGGCCGAAATTTCAGAAATTTTTTTAGGTCGTCATTAATTTTGAATTCTGCTATCAGCTTGTCCCTAGGAATGAATGAGTGATATATCTGTGTATCCTCAGCATACCTGTGAATATTACAGTAATTCAAAGATTTTGGTAGTTGGCTGGTATATATTGTGAACAGGGCCAAGGATTGATCGTTGTGGCACACCACTGCTGATTGTTCTACAGCTAGACAACTAATTTTTTATTCTGTCTACTGGCGAGCGATCGGTTGAATATGATTGACATAGTTGCAAACTTTCAAGACATATACCGCAGGATTCCAAGATTAGCAAAATGTCGTGCCTGATTGTATCAGAGTTGAAATAAAATAATGATGACCATAACACAAGTTATAAATCCAATTCTAATGTTGATACTGTAAGACTCGAAAAAAGCATAATCCAAAGAACGTATCCATATCCAGGCCCGAAAAATTATAATTTTGTCCCAGTGGAACTTAAATAGATTAGTTTCATGCAAAAGACTCCCTAAGAAATGGATTCACAGAATAGATATTCATGAATTTATTGATCAGTGAAAAACCAACTTTGAAATATTGTTCTGTGATGTGTTGGCTGTGAATATTTTTACGTAAATATGTGTGCGTATGTATATTTATATGTGTATATGTTCATTTTGCATTCAAGCTGTTATGTTGAAATTGCTCTAAGCTTATTTAAATTTTTCATCTAGAAAAAACGATCCTTATACTCCTTATTCTTCATCAAAACATATATTTATCTACTATGATACCTACGCACAGACTGGCTGTTCTATGGGATCTCTCTCTCTGTATATTTGTTTATAACTTTTTCTTGTTTATTTGAATTGTATCACCATAGTTTCTGATTGGTGCACTGAATGCCGTCGTTACCTCTCATTTCTCTGTACTGCAGTTATGAATAATTGTTAGGAAAGATGAGTAAAAATTAAAAAGTAGTTGGGACATTTTGATAATTGTAAATTGTAAATAGCACAAAAATGTATATAGATATCCCTGTGAGAAAATGTCTGAAGTAGATACACGCTTCACGACCAGTTCATCCAAGAATAGTCTAGGTGGGTTCGAAAGGGAATCTCATCATTACATGATATGTATGGTGGTTACTTTCCTAACAACCATCCAATTCTACACTGGAATATTTCGTCCCTTGTCAACGAGCACATGGAAGGGACGTCTGCTGTGGGAAGCTGTAAGGGTTTGCTGACCGAACATTCTCCATAACATGCCTATGTCCGACGAAACGAAAGTTCGTTTACGAAATGGAGACACAACTGGGAATTCGACGTCATCTGAAATGAGATTCTCTCTCATAACTAGAATAATGTAATTTTTCGCTATCCTTTTTGTGATGATGAAGTTATTTTGAGATTTGAGGTATTCGACTGAAGGAAACTACAATGTTTGAAAGCCAATGTTTCTTCAGATTTCTGTTGATATCTTCAGTCAACTGAGAGATACAGAGATGGGAATGTGTCAGATTTGTAAACAGAAAAATGACAACGAATATTATTAATTCAGAAAACAAGAATACTTACTGAATCCTGAAAGTAACTAGCAATCTCATTATTATTATTTGGGATAAATAATAAAGTATGGAAAGGACCCTACTGATTCTAGCTTATTACTGCGATAGTTGTTCATTATCTACAGATACGACTTAAAAATCGAGTCAACCAGCATTAATTAATGAGTTTTCAATATGGATTTTTTGTCCTGCAACAAGTTACTTGATGAAATTATCTTACAAACCTCAACTGCTGATTTTTTTCAGTAATCTTTCCATGTTTTGAGGTTTTACAGAAAAGTGTTTTATTTTGATTACATGCATTTGTTAAAGTTTGAATACACTTACAGATAACATAATAGGACGAAATATATCATTTGAAAATTGTCACACGTGAAGTAAAATACTATCTCCGGTCGTAAAAATGATTTTCCGCATTGGCGAAAGAAAATAAGATCGCAGCGCCAACTATCGGGAGACGTTGAACTACGAATCACGGACAAAGTTTTTTGAGTTTACACGTGTTTATATGGCGTTTTAATGGTTAGTTTAATTAAACTCAGTTCAATCTTCCTCTTGAAGATGGTCACTTGGTGAGGTGTTGAAAATAGTAGTTTAGTGTTGGGATAAAACTCCAGTATATTCATTACTAAACCAAAGGTTCCAAGCAGTACAGTGCAAGCGGATATATTAATACAAAAAAAAATCATCTGTATCCAGAGAATATGAGGTGGGAAGGAAAATGAAAAAAATGTCATGTCATTGTCAATTACAATTATTTTCAAAGACTAAAGTTTGATGAACAGATGGGTAAATCATCAAATGATTAGAAAAGTTACGTGAATTTATATAACTTTTGAAAACTTCAAAATTGATAATGCATGACTAAAAAGTTTGAGGAGGATCATACCACAAAAAAATAATGAGATGGAAAGAGGAATTGTCGAGGATTCCTGAAGTGAATCCCGAATGAAACAAAACTGGAATCGACTGAAATTTTTTGGACTTCCATTGCCTGAAAAAGAAATGAAAAAGAAACCATATCTTCATGGTTTCAAGTCACGTCGTTTCGATTGTTGGGTATCCACAATCGTTTTCATCAGAATAAAAATTCATTAGAATAATAAGATGACGAATATTCATTTCAATATTGAAATTCTGTTTCTAGAATAAGTAAACATTTGACTTTATATCAAAGTTCACTTCTGAACGATATCCTGAATTATCATGACAAGGAAAAACCAACACAGATTTGCTGAAGCTGAAAAAGTCCCATATCAATTTCTGGATTCTCTATAATTCCCATGGACGACGCGGTCTAAACAACTATTTTATATTCTTGACCCCACCCTGGAGTCGATTCCAACCCGAGTATGATCAAATATATTGACTCATGCATTATTCCCCAACCCATACCCATTTTCTACCTATCTTTATCGTCTTCCAATGCGACCTTATTCAAAACGATTCCCATGGTATCAACTCAAATATATGTCGACGCAGTCGGCCATTTCAATAATAGCATTGATAACCGGGAAAATTATTCCGGTCCGGCTGATAGAAAATGCACATTATTCAAGAGGTGCTTGTTATCTTGCTCGGACGGTCACTATCTTCTGAACGGCTTCATCCGTAATAAGTCGAGATGGTCTTTGTTCCAGGAGAAATGGCGTGACAGAGAGAAGGGGGGATGAATGAAACGCTGCGGTTAGCACCATCGTATGTACCCATGTTTTTTCCAGGAATATTTCATGGTCTGGACGAAATAAAAATTATATTCTTCTCAAAATCTATCAGTTCATTGCCATTTACATGTGAAAGTCAATTTAAATTTTTTAGAATTCATTCTTTTGACCGAGAAATCGTCAGAACGTACTTATCACGATTATGCGCCGTCAGACACAGCTGTAGAAAACCAGTGAAACGTTCGCTGAGCGTTGCAACATTGCCAAGCTGCACAGTAACAATTTTTCGACGATGATTTCAAGTAAAATTCTTTATATGATGCTGATCTGGTGATGGACTGGTATAAAACCAAACTGATTGAACTGATATTACAATATTTACGCTGATTAGTAGACAACAGGCTCCCATTCCTATAATTGTTGATAGGTATGAAGCGAGTCTGATAATGTACTGATATGAAATCGGAGTGATTCAATTATTTCATTCATACATGGCTGCCTGAATGATTTCTTGCCGTTCATGAGATTATCTTCCTGAATATCACTTCAATGATAAATAGAGACTATTATTTTCTTCAATAACTCATTTCGAGTAACTTGTATTTTGAGACAATTCAATTCGACCATGTGAATGAACATTAATATTAAGATTTTTAATATTCATATGGTATCATCAAATTATTGAAATACAAGTTATTCTCGACAGAATTACGGAGAAAACAATAGATGGCTATTCATCACGGTCTTAGGATATTACCTACGATAACATTTCCGTTGAGTAGCAGTGACACCAGACTTCCGATTGAAAAGTTCCAAAAATAATTTATTTGAGGTGATAGTTTGGAATCAAATCCCAGGCATTGATTCAATAGTTGAAGTCTATTTGCAAGTTGCAACGGCATCACACGTATTAAAAGGTAAGAACTACGTTTTCCTCTAGCTCGCTCTAGGGTTGCACGTAGGGGTGCAATCGGTTGACGGATATAACAATTTTTTTTTAACAAACGTTTATTGAATTTGAATTTCGGGAGCATAGACATTCATATATATTCGGATTCAAAACTAATCTGTGTGATCTTTAATATGTTGGTCCATGGAATCTGAATGGGATAATTAGGTGAATGATTGATAACAAACTAGTTTCATGGCTATGATTGAAACAGTTGGAATAGAGCCATATTATAATTATATTCCACTATAACCGATGAGCTCGATAGTCCGAATTTTTGGGATAGTTTCTTGTCATGAAGATGGCTGAACACTCTCTGAAAATTCAGTTCTTTGAACTGTAGGTACAGGATGATACTGACAATACTTTGATGTTTTTTCTTTTGAATATACGATTATTCCAGTGGATGAAAGAGAGCATGAAGCAATATAGTGCGAAGACTTTTATTATCCAGGTCAAAATTGAGATTCAAGATGATATTGTTTTTTGGGGTTTCTTTTCAACCCATTCATCAGAAGTGCTTTGTGAAGCTGAATTTTAACTTCTGGCTCAGCAAGCAAGTCAATTGAATGGTGGGTTCAAATCTGAAGTTTTGACAACCTTCTTCATTTCAATCCATCAGAATATTTAAGTGTGAAGTCACAACAAATATAAAACGAGTTATTTTTTGAAGATTAACTAACAGCTTATTCCATTATTGATCGACTATTCTTCAATTTGCTTTCAAACCGCAAACACTGTTCGAAAATTCCACCAGTATGACAATTTTCAGTATGCCAATATACGGATCTGACAAAGCATGTTCGTTTGGTTTCATTATGGATATCTGCGGACATTTTGAAATACTGGTTTTCTGGAACATGAATCGAAGAAAGGATCAATATCAAAAATGTACAGTTAATATTTTTGATGTTCAGTCGACTGAAAAAAAGCCTGACGAGGTGAATTATTACGTGTTGTAGAGGAGATCGATCCCAAAACCCAAATTCACAGGCACAGGAAAAACATGATGAGCCTGGGCAGGGAAATGAATACAAAGCCACCTAGAAAGAAACAGGGAAACCTGAATTTCAGAGACAATTCCCTATAATAGGAGTCCAGACATCTCCTCAGGAGGCATAAGGATATCCCGGCTATGGGAAATGGACAAAGACAGAAGGTAACCGATCCGAAAAAGGCAGAAATATTTGTGGAGTACTACCGGAGTTCTTTCTAGGTAGCTGCCGACTACAGCAAGGAACATAAAAAAGTCTCGCGGGGAGTTAGAGAGTTGAGAAGTATATCTAAGGCGATGATAGAAAACAGAAGCATTTCGAAGAGGTGTAAGAAACGATTGAAAGGCTTCTCAATGACAAGTCACCTGGTATGAATGAACTTGAGATGCGATTCTGCTCAGAAACTTCCAGAGATATCCCTTGTTGAGCTTATATAAACCTGGAGAAGCTGAAGAGAGGTTCAAGAGCTACCGCCACATCTCACAGCTTTTAGTACGGTGATCAAGGTGGTGGACAAGATCCTACTGAACAGATTCTAGACAAACTCATCTTGGAGATACATTCAGGCTTCAGGAGAGGACACTCGACGACCTCACAAGTGGCTAGAATTGTCTACGAGGTGAGGGAGGGCTTCAATCGAGATCAAGTCAGAGTAATGGTCCTGTTGGATAGTCAGAAGGCATTCGACACTGTCTGAATAGAAGGTCGTGTCATGAAGATGTTACGAGCAGGCATATACCTGATTAAATGGTGCAAATCATGGACTTATACCTGGCCTACAGGATGTTTGATGTAAGACTCAATACTGTCGATGGAAAACCAAATATTTATCTACAAGCAGAACGATGACCTGTGCGTGCCCAGTGTTTTGCAGCTTTCTTAAAATCACATATAGGTGGACAAAAGAATATGCAAAACAGAGTACTTCGTGTGTCACGGGCAGTGTCAGATACATTCGGTTAGAGACATTGAGGGAGCTAGCCGATATTCCATCCATTGAGGAATTCATTGAACGACAGTCTGATACATTCTAGGTACCAAATCCTTGGAAGCCCGCTGACCAGGGATATAACAGCGGTCCGAGCCCACCATAACAGGCCATGAAGGCATGGAGGACTCATCTACCAGGCACTGAACATTTTCCACCAGAATCCAGAAGATAAGTGATGAATAAACTACTGATGAAACCCAGGAACGCATTAACTCGTTTTTTTCGACTTTTTTTTCCTAGAGTCCACTGAAAACTCAATAATGCATGCGTATAGCATGATGTCTCACCCACATAATTTTGTAAGAGGAGGGGGAAACCAAACAACTATGTGACTTAGCGCCTATAGCATTCAACAGTCTGAGCTAGTTTCGCAGCATGCTAACACCTTTAGCAAGGCAGCAGTCAAACCTTTCACCGCTTCAAATGGGATACAACTCCTTCCTTATTCCCTATGTTGCCTAGTGGTAGTTTCAGCGTTTCATATTTCCATCTAATGTAATGTACAATACACTTTTATTGTAAATTTGATCTGAATAAACTATTTTGAATTTCTAGTTGGAAGAAAAACCTCGACGTTTCACCAACTAATTCTTATTCTAATTAGTAGTATTTATGGAAACTTGTCTTTCAAAACGATATTTTTTTTTGTTATAATTATTAAAAGTAAAGTGTGTCTTGCCATGAAAAAAATATTTTACATTTGACAATAATTATTCAAAGTAGGCTGAGATTTATTAAAATGGTTCTCAGTGGCCACAGAAAAAATTACTTTTGCAAAAGTGATTGTTCACATTCGTAATACGTCTATAGTATATAGACGAACTTCTTATTAAATAAAATATGCAAAGACCAAGAACCATAACACATTCACATTTATCGTTAATCGAGTTTCAAGATGTTCCGTTAATTTAATATTGTGTGCGACAGAAATGTCACAGCTGATTAGTTCAATAACTGGTGGAATCGCTAATGGAGACTGATGATATGAATGGCAAAATGTCCAACTATAAAGCACATAACCCTTAGGCACTCTGCCTTCTAGTAAACTATGTAATATTGGAGTTAATCAAGCAGGTACCCCCAGAGCTTGTTGTTGATTCGATTGAATGAAGCTTTAATAAATTTGTCCTTATTCATCCCTTTTCTCATCAGTCGTGAATCCGTGGAAAATCTTACTTGTAATAATAAAAATAATGAAACTGTGTTGAATAATGATTCAGAACGGTGCAGCTTTTGAAGAACGCATTATATGCAACGCCAGATAAAAATAGTGGTGGAACGATAGAGTTTATGAAACAATTAAAGACAGATATACGAGTTACAGAATTCACAAATGAAATAAAACCATCGAGAATGAGACATTATACAATCGATGTAGATATAAGGCAGTGCAAATAATGCGATTAGAAATAAAGGGTTACGACGTTGAAACCATCATTATATGGAAAAATCAGAGTAATATTAATGAAACTGAATTGAATACCAAATTGTTCATAGATCAAATTTATTGTGTAATAATCCCAACTCAATTCATTGATGAAAAAAATTAACTAAATGTCTAGATTCAGTAATAGCACTCGTAAGCGTACGGATGATATTTGTTCAGTTGATAGAGAACAATTGAAATCAGTTTTTGAGTTATCAAAATGAGGGCAGCCCTGATGAAATATCCTCGGATTTCCTCAGGAAAACATACGACATCGAAAACTCTCTCATCAATTTTATCAATCATTCACTAGCAATAGACACATTATCTTCGGCTTTAAGAATATCTGCTGTAATCCCGATACTAAAAATTAGCAATTTTGAAATAGCAAGCGAGTTGAGACTCTTGCATATGCTGGTAGCTATTGAAAAAGTGCATGATTGGAAACAGCAGCAAGAAAATCATATTATGATTGAAGCAGTATTTTTAGATCTACGATGCGCATTTGGGACAAAGAAAATAGATGGGTGAAAACTAATTCGCTAATTACGAAACTATGGCATATCAGGGATGACATTAGAATGCTTCATTTATTATTTTCAGAATAGAAAACAAGTTACACATATCAACAAAATAATATTTTCAGAAATTTCAAACGAGCACAATGTTGTTTTTGTTATATATTAATATTATTGTTAATTATTAGAAAAACTTTGAAATTCATTTGTATGCAGATGATTCAATGGTTTGTTTTCCTAGTGGAAATAAACTAACATCAGTTGGCAGGATCAACTATGATATACGAAATATAGTATCCTAGTTCAACTGCATAAATAACAGTTCGATAAATATATTATAGACCGAAAAATCACATTTAAGGACCCTGTAAAATATTTAAGTGATAGAATGTCCAAAAAAATATCAACTTTCTATCTAGGATAGCATCGTTTATGAGTCAATGGTTACGTAGAACGGTATAAAATACTATCGTCCTTTCTCATTTGAAATTCGCATGCTAAATAATATACATAATAAATGGAAATGAAAA
This sequence comes from Chrysolina americana, assembly GCA_958502065.1. NCBI lineage: Eukaryota > Metazoa > Arthropoda > Insecta > Coleoptera > Chrysomelidae > Chrysolina > Chrysolina americana. The sequence goes on along the minus strand of OY293410.1, from coordinate 101,603,402 downwards.
GGACGGATTCCATAAACTTTAAAATGGAGCAATGTGAATACGTTTGGGTGTTGCTGAAAATTCATCAATTGAAAATACGTTTACTTCAGATTGGATGTCAGTCGAACACTATTTAGCGTATCAAATCTTCGATTTTCATACATGAAATGAAATATACTTTTCCGCGTCGACCTCGTAATAACATGTCTATTTAATGTTCTTCAATGCAAATGAAATCGACCATTAATGACCCTCATTAATGGTCGATTTGTCATTAATGCATGATATTTCGAAATCAACTATTAATGGTACATATTAATGTTCGATTTCGTAGCACAGCCGTAAAATGCGAGTGTACAAATGGACTTTTTCTGTACCCTATTTCAGTTTCTCCAATTCTACCATTACAAATGATAATATAAATATAATCACTCAATAACTGAACTCCGCCTTAAATAAAGACACTTTATTATAAAATATGACTAATTGAAGGAAGCATCCACAATTACACTACACGCTGACAAAATGACGTTTAAGTTCGAATAAAAATTAAAAACAGCACAGAAATATCATTGTGGCATAGGGTACAAGACACTTTCTGAATTATTGAGAAACTGTGTTGCAATCTCTGTTTATTCAAAGTGAAGTTGAAGAAAAGACTACAGAACCAATGTCACAGTCGAAATAGTTATGATAATAATAATAATGAATGTTTTTATTGATAAGTTCATAACTACCCAGTACATAAGTCTTATCAAAAGGCAGAATTCATTTTTCATCCATGTTCGGGACATGGACAAAACTTGCTCTTCCATATGTAGTTTATTTTATATGTAGTGATGAATGATTCATTCAGTTATAAAGTCTTTGGCTATTCGTCAAGTTCGTTAAAAACATGGTACAATTTTGAAACAGGTTATTTCTATCATTCTCATGAAATCAATCCTACTTGAACTCCATTTATTTGAGTGAAAACAATACTGGTATCATCACACTAACAATCTTTGTATGACACTAACACATTTTTCACCAAAGAAAGTTCCTCGTAGCAACTACAATTCACCGGATTTTCACCCAGAAAGAATCTACCGACTTTGTGAATCTCGTCCTTGATGAATTGATGTGACAGGCACTCGATTTTGTTACTATGTAGACTCAAGGTTTCAATTTTACTCAAAACAAAATCAAAACTCTCTAAATCATTGTGGTCCAAATAGAGTTCGCTGAATTCGGTCACATCAAACAGATCTTCATGTATTTTACTAATTTTATTATAACTGAAATACGCCTTGAGCTGGTGGTGGATCAAGTTCTTCAGAACACCTTCTGCGATGTACTGGATGAAGTTGAACTGGGCTGAGATTGTGACGAGCCTCGGGCATTGATCAAACCAAACGGCATACGAAGTAAGTTCATTGTAATCCAATATAATGTGAGTCAAATTCGGCATATTATCAAACGCACTGGGACTGATCGTCGCCAACTTATTATACCCCAAATTCAACAGATGCACTGTCATATTATTGAAAACACCGTCTCTCACAATCTTGATGTTATTCTTCGTGATATTGAGAGATTTTAAAGCCGATAGACCCTTCAAACTCCCCGATTCAATGTCGTTTATGCCGCAGTCGTCCATTGTTAAAGTTTCCAAGTGTTTAGCGAAGCTCAGGTCAAAACTTCGCAGAATAATTGGAACTTTCTGATTGAGGGCGATTGTGGTAGCATTACGAAGGCCCTCCGAAATTTCTCGTCTTGCGGGAAACTGGTGGGACCTCGTATTGTTGGGCACAAAATAAATCAACGAAAAATCGAACGTTGACGATGCGATCAGGTTGATGCTGTGAAAAAGTATCAGGATTTTTGTGGAGAACATTTTCGCGAGTTGACTATTGTTCGGTTGAGAAATGACTGGGTTTCTAGGTGAAGAGGACAATGGAATAAGTGCCGGACGTTTCGAATTTATTAGGTAATTTGTCGGGTTCTATTGTGGGTTTGTCCTCTCAAATCTAGCCTAATTTCTGCTAATATTTTTCTTTGTACATCAAGTGGGTGAGAAAATTACGTAATTCTGTTTGTTCATCAGAGTTTGTGATACTTTTGGATACCTCAGATCTGGAAAGCAATAGCTTTTATACAGTGTCTGACATTATTCGTGTCTAAGGAAATCGAAGCTTGCGTGATATTCGGTAAGAAAATTACACACCGAAGTATTGAAAAGTAATAGGATAATTTCCATATGTGCAGTCCTATTTTTGTGAAAGATAAATAAAGAGGAGCAATTCATCGGTAGGCACTATGAGTTCGTTTCAAAACAAAATTATATCATTGGAGAGTAAATAGAATGGTTTGTAAAAGGAAGGGGCGCCACAAAGATTTCGAATATGTCAATGTCAATGTCAAAGAGTTTATTTATTTGGCAAGTCGTGCAACCGAATATCTGTTCGGAATTCTCCATTTATTATTGCAGTGAACTTCATACAGTTTTGACATTTGATGAGATTCGTTTGACGATAATAGTAGTGAATGTGGGAAGTGTTTAAAAACTCATTATGCGTCCGTTCAACTACTCATTTGAAGATTCGTTAAGAAGAAGTTCATAATCGATATTACAATTCAAATGAAATATATTATACTCAGCAACGAAACATTCTTTTCCAACGTCTTGTTTTCTCTACAGAGCCGATAACATCCAACTAGGCGATGGTTTATAGATAACCTTTACGAAAAGTTTCTTATTGCCAGTTCAGCGTCTTTTCGAAAAGAAAACGACACTGACTTCAGCCAAACGATGCTCTTAGATGTTTAGATGTCTACTGTAGCAAATCCTTTCGATTTACTTTCCATCGAGCCGCACAAATCTCGGTCCAGTTTATTTTAATTGATCTGTTTGTCCAAATACTGGAAACCATCAAAAACTAGGCTACGCGAAACTCAAAAGTCCCCCAATAGATCGATACTCGATTGCTTTATCACCTTGTTATTTACTTTCGAGCAGGCACACACTTTTCATCATCATACGAATGAAACTATTGATGGGCCTTTGACAGACGTTCCATGTGTATGACACACGTAACTTCGTTTCTTCCATGCAGTCGAATACATTGCACACTTTCCATAAATGAACAGTTAAACTCAGTAGCAGAACCTCCAAATATTTTGAATGATATATTTCTGGCGTTCCCGCTAAAAACATTTCATTACATCAAATCATCCCTTTGTGCATTTTTGGCATCAGTGTGCCTAAAAAAGGAACGTTCGAAATGTAGTATTGCAGAAATACAAATCAATGAATTAACCTCCACCACGATGTGAAGCACAAAAGATTATCGTTGTTAGTGGTGAAAGGAATTATGGACTATAGATCAATGAAACCATTATATATCTTTGTTAAAGTTTCGCTGGTATATTTTGTGTTTCGCCGGAACTTACTTGTTTTCAATGATGCATAGTTCTTTGGTCGATCATGCTGAAGTGTAACTGCATTTTTATGAAGAACAGTTAAAAAGATCATAATGATAAATTGAAATATTTGAGATAGTTAATTGTTCCACTAGTACAAAAAATTATTGCTTTTGCTGAAACAAATATGAAAGTAATGGGTCCCAAAACCTGATTTCTTTGTATGAATGGAACATATTTTTTTTCCAACCACCCTGGGAATGAAAACTTAAAAATGTCATAATGTTAAATGCAGAAATTAAGTGAGAGTTTTGACTTGAACAAGGTTGAGGAATTGACAGTTTTCAATCGACTCGGTATCAAATTATGGCTACGTAGCACTTTTGCCATATCATCTTCAACATAAGAGGTACATTTCAAGCATTTTCTTTGTATCTAGTTGAATAGATGTTCAAATTTCGCCAGGTTTCTTCCGTCTTCCTGTACACTAGAATATTTGAAGTCTTTTTCCATAATTCTTAACAAAACCCAATTTTGAATCGTATTTAGATGCCTCAAAATTTCGTATTGGATATAGGTTCATATTATGGCGTGATACATTACTTTTAGGTATATTATATCAAACAATTTTTTAACTAAGATTTTGCTCCATAATCAGCCCTATGATGTATCACTTCCGTTAAAAATAACATCACCGTTATTCGTCATTTCCGTTATTTTGCTATTGCTTGGTAATAGCAAAATAACGGAAATAGCAAGTAACCGTGAAGTTATTTTTAACGGAAGTGATACAGCATAGGGCTGAATATTTTGATTTTCCGATAATGTTTGATATTCATTTGAATATTCCATTTCAGATTGCTGTCTTGGTGAACTCCCAAATAATCCACTGTTGTTGTATGCTACTTGTAGCATTTGGCTCTGATGATGAAATTCTATTTTAATACATAAAGATTCGATTCAGAACTCGTGAAACGTAAAAATATAGTCATCTTCAGATTGGTATTGAATAGTTTACTGCTAAAGAACTTTGATCTAATACAATACAAATCTGAACGTTTATGATGACTTTATTGGAAAAAAATGAGAATGTGAAAATTGTAGCGTTGTAGAAAGTTATTTGCAATTCTGAACAACCTTTTTGATATGAAATGAGAATAGTTTTATTGTGATCAAAATATCTATGCTTTTTTCTACCCTGTACACCGTTCAGAAATTGAAAATTTTCTGTAATGCACAAATTTTCAGGAGAAAAAAAAATATGACAAATGGATAATGAAGAAGTTTCCATATTGTGCAAACTTTTTGAAATTGCCTAAATTGTCGTTTCTTGTTAAGGATATTTTTAAATTACATTTGGATGTATAATTTTTATTATTCTCCAAGACTTTCCCTGCATAATAAATACTTTTTTGTCTGATTTGTGAAAATTATGCGGAATTTCATGATGCTCTTTTGTTGATATTTTCATGAAAGAGCTAGCTGATTAGAGTAATGTGTATTTTCTTATTTGCTGGTAAACGTTAAATGATTGTGATCTCTAGCTGAAGTTTCTGGTTAGAGAGTGGAATTGCAAAGGCTCTGTGTACCATTGATACGAATGTTGCCAATTTCTGTAAAATAAAGTCAACTTGGTTAACAAAATGCGTATCTAGGAAAGAAACTACTAGTAAGGTGAAGGGGAAAACTTCTTCTGTTTTCATATTTTTGTTTGATAAAAAAATATTTGGCCATGGTTGAGTTGCACCCCAAGCAGATGCCATATCTCAATCTCGATTCAACCTCTGCATAGTAAAGATATATTACAGAGTTATGTTCTGTCTGATAGAGTTTTCAAGTTTCTGAACATATAATAAATAGAATTCAATTGAGAGATCAAATTTTCAGAATGTGTATGCCAATTCAGATGTTCGTTTACATGCAAGCCTAAAAATTTCACGATAGTATCGATATTTGATATGGTTTTGCCCTTCATATTCACTGTAAATGAATCAGTTTCAATTTGGTAACTGTGGAAACGAATAATCTTAGTTTTCTTTGGATTGAAATATTGGTTGTGATCACTGAAAAAATTTGAGGAATTGGATGCAGTCACCTCCAGAAAAATTAGATAGAATATGCTAATGTTGATAGAAGAAACGGTATATTTGAAATACATTTTTACATTCTACTAAAACCAATAAAATTATTAGTCGATACTGAGAGTTCTGAGACCATAGGCTGTAATTATTATGAAACTATCATTATTTATAGAATACGAAGGCGTAGAAGGGCAGACAATTTGAACTGACAATTGCCACTTTTATCTGACAATTATTGTGACTTTGATATGACAATTGTCACTTTGATCTGACAATTGTCACTTTGAACTGACAATTATCACTTCAATCTGACAATTGTCACTTCGGACTGGCAATTGTGACTTTGAATTTGACTGAAAACAATATTTTTGCATGGAGTTGGCAAAAAATGTGCCAGTTTAAAGTGGCAATTGCCAGATCAAAGTGACAATTGTCAATTCCAAATATTTTGAAATATATTTTGTTGTTGACCCTTCTACGCCTTCGTAATAGAATACAACGAGGGTTTCTTCAAATGTTTTACCTGTTTGTTAAGAGAGGCATCAATTATTTCTATTTAGTTCATTTCTGTCAACTCAATATACATTTCAATTCCGTCTTTACATTGTCTAAAAATGGGCGCAAACCTATTGGAAATGAAATATAGACCTTGATATTTGGTAAATATTTATATAACGAAGTTATGATAATATGACGTCATACTTAGAATAATAGTGCAAACCCTCAACATAAGTAGAACATCCTTCTAGTGTGAATAATTTCATGAAATTCGTAGCAAGGGTATATTTCTCACAATCGAAATTAAAAGTTGAAACAATGTGGAATCTCTGCAGAATAATTGGTCGGACACGAATGGAGGGTCACAGAATACAGTTCATTAGAGAAGTAACAGAATTGTCATAAGATTTCCCGTTGATGTTTTCTAAAGCTTTCCAATTAGTGAAGCGTTACGACAACCTGAATTTATTTCAAGAACGCTCAAAAATATAACGAAGTAGACCTGATTCAGCTATTCGAGTGTTTGTATGACTTCTACTACTGAAAAGGAATATTCCGAAAGGTTACAAAAGCAGATGAAAAGTCGTTTGTGTATTTCCGAGGAGAACGATACTTAATTGAATGATGATAGTGAAGGACACATCAAATCAATGAGCAGTGAAGAGACAAAACACCGATGCTCTTCTTGTAGTTACAAGATAAAAAAGATCGTTCCTCAACAACTCTCATTATAAAGTCTTTCGTCAATCTCCGGTGAAAAACAGGATATTATAATAAAAATACACCTAACTATAATCCACTGATTCATTAGAGACTTGTGAAATATGACTGCAAATTTATTTGCACCAAATACAGAAATTTATGTCACTTTCGCTAAGGCAACTTTGTGAATTGCTATCAGATGAACTCACTGTTAAATTCAAGGTTAAGGATCCTGCATTAATATTTGCGGTAGGCTTCTATTGGATCATACCAGACCCGCCGAAAAATGACAAGAGGATTGCTGTTATTTAGAACAATTAGGAGTGGTCTGTCACACATCTGGATTATTAATCTAAGGGTCTAGTGCCTTTCTCGAGTGATGATGTCATATCTACAAGCGGACAGGTCGGCTCCAGTATTGAAATAGTCCTCAATCATTCACGAATAATGTAGTACAGATTTTCAATCGATTGGTGAAGAAACTGTCCAAACTTTACTTGAAATAGTAGATACATAGAATAAAAATCAAATGTTATGAAAAATATCATTAGTTATTTTTATTACCAGTCAATTTGAAGGATGGTGAAACTTATAAAATTCAATGAAATTATCAGTATAGTGGGAAATACTACCGAACTTGATGATTTACGGTTGTGGAGTTTTCTAGAAAAATAGGTATATATACAAACATAAGATACTTCTTGCACTTGTAAAGTGCCAACTTTAGTCCCGTATAACAGGGACTGAAATGTATCTTTCAGTCCCTAGGGAGATAAAGTTGCATTTAAAATCCCTAAGGACATAAAGTAAAAATTAAACTCTACCGCAACTAGGACAAAAATTATCAGCTGCGTCTATATCAAAATTTATAGATTCATTCATTTCTTCATTCATTTTCTTGATATTCAGTTAGTTAAATTAGGATTCTTTCAAATGTCAACATTAATTGAAATGTCACTGCATTGAAAAATGTTGTTGACACTGTTGCTACCCACTGAGTAATCCAAGTACCGTGTTTATATAACTCATCAAAATTATTAATTGTATCAATGTTGAAAGTTATAATAATGGAAAGTGCAAAAATTTGCATATATACCCTCAGGACTGAAGAGACATTTTATCCCTTACGTGATTATTGGCCCTCAGGCTCTACGAGCCCACAGGCAATAATGTGCGGGATTGAAACATGCACTTTAGTCCCTTGTTATATAATATACTATCCAGGATTTTACAACTGAAATAACAGTAAACCTATCTATCTATGAAATGAAACTATCAAATTACTAGTAAATTTTTAGTAGTGGAAGGATAGCTTGAGACGCAAAACGTCATTACAAAAATGAAGCACCAATCTCTTTGGACAATATTAAAATTTGCAAAAGTTTTATTTTTCCCAAACACTGAATGGTATTCCTTCACTTTCAGATAAACAGTTTATGAACAAAAGCTTGTTTTTATTAAGGTATATCACGATTTTTCCAGAAAGTTTCTCGACAGGCCATACATCATTTTTTCTTTCAAATGCAATAAGGGTGCTAATTCATTGTCTTACAGCTGATCCTTCTAAGCTCAATAACAGTTTAGTTTTATGTGTTTCCTACCGTTTTGTCTGACGGCGCATGATATTGCATTGTACAATCTGATGGATTTCTGGTCTACCAAATCCAGTCTAATGAAGTTTGTATTTGATCAATCCCGAATCTGTGTAAGTACGCTCCTGCTGTATTCCGTTTCTGTTAATGAACAATCCGGATGGAATAACTTTTTGATAATTCAGAAATACTTTGCATAACAGATAGGATACAATCGCTATATTCACAGTTGACACTTGTTTTGTCGCCAAAGTACGGTTTTAGCATAATTCATTTAGGTTTCTGTGTTCGTTCATTATTAGGAATTAACTGTCGGATATTTCGCTTTTCTACTAGTATATATATGAAGCCTATAAAATGTTTGATCCTCCATGGAACTATCATAAGAACAGCTCATGCCTTTTAATACTCATAAATAAGAAGTATTCAACGAAAAATCATTGTTTCAAAAGAAAAGGAAAAAAAAAATAAAATCACCTCGCCACTTTATGAAAGAAAAACATAAATTCGCAATAAAACTTTGCTTTTCACAAATTTGTTTCGAAGTTCCTTTACTTACCTACTATGTGAAAAGCCCTCTATATATTTCTCATATTGAATGTGAACGACAAGTAAACATTGAAATGCTATGTCGGAAACTTGAGTGGAATTTCCATTCTCAAAGGCACTTAGGGCAGGGCTCTGCTTCACGCTTGTTTACTTTTCGTGTCTGTATTCATGTCTATGGACAGGCAAAGTTTGTTTTACATTCAAAAGACATGCTTCCGAAACAAACGACGATCGAAAACCCGACAAAGCTACCAGAATGAGGTCAACAAAATATATGTGATTTCACATAATTGTTAATTTTCTTCTCCATACTAGGAACACAAAATTCAAATATCGAAGAATTGAAAAAAAAAAAAAAGTTTTGTTACAATACAGACGAAAAAACAGAAGTCCTCAGTTGATAAATGAATTGCTAATGAACCGTTCAAATGGAACTGGAGAATTTCCTGATACTTTCAAAACTGGTATATACCCTCAATATCCCCTGATTTGTACCCGTTAGAAACAAGAGCGTTTCTTAGGTGATTCAGTTCTGGTTCTAGGAATTTGGGTTCGCAGATTCTTCTGACTCGATCTATTAATATCTTGAGAATACCTCGTCGGTGGTTCAGTGGTTAAGGTCTCTAGCAGTGGAACTTCTAGCTCGCATCAGACAGACGTTCGAGGCTCCGGTACGGAATCTCTTTTCTCAAATACACGGGTCTCTTTAGGTGGCCACATGCCTTGTTGTGAATCAAGTGTGATGTGAGTTGCCTGGATGCCAATCCCGACGTCCGGTGCTAGCTTGAAGTGCACACCGACCAACCGGGGTGGTGCTGTAGGTTTTCCAGATTTTCCTACAGCTGAAAAGTGAATACCCCACCGAAAACATCAGTAAGTCTCCCCGGAGCGGCACGGCAAATAGTAATAACTTCACGATGAAGAAAAACAATCAATTTCGTTGTAACCATTGATAGTTTGAGTATTCAATAAATAATTATTTCCAAAATGAAAGTGAGACATAACCAGCTGTTCGTATAATAATGATAATAATAATATGACGCTTTTCTGCATCTCCCTATTGCCACTGTCCGTCGCACTACGGAGAAGCCGCGGATACAACTGCGGCACCCCCAATAACCGGAGGCATGAGGTCACCCATCTGTTTTACATGGATGACTTCAAACTATAGGCCTCCGGAGAAAAGGATCTTCATCAGTCCTTAAGGGTGGTGCTAGAGTACGCGCATGCTAGAACATCTGGATGCCAGAAAGACGTATAAATACCCAGGGGTGTAGTAGTAGTAGTATAATCATGGAGAGGCCGCTGCCGCAGCCAGGCAAGTAGGCCCCAATGGGCCCTTTTTGCTTTCCCCGCTCTCCACATAACTACCTTACCTCTCCTAGTCTTCCTTTCCGAATCTTTGTGACCTTCTAATGAAGGTCAGTAAGTCCGTCCACTTTAATTCGATGAGTTCTTCTTGTTCGAGTTTTTCAACTCTGAAGATTTCGAATCTTAGCCTTCTGTACGCATCACACTCGCCAAGGAGGTGAGACGATGTTTCTTCGTCTTCTTCACACATATGGCAGGTGGGGCTGTCTTTCATACCCATTAGTGACAGGTGTCTGCCTAGTTTGTTATGGCCTGTTAGTATTCCTACAAGGAGGCGTAGTGTTTGGCGATCTCTGCCTAAGAGCCACACCGTCCTTGACTTGCTAGAGCCGGCTACAAAGTCTTTTGACTGTCTGCATCCGGCAGCGTTCCTCCAGAGTTCGTTTAGTTCTCTTTCTACCCAGTCATACAGGGCAGAAGTGATTTGACTCCTTGCGATGCCTAGTACTGGCTCCGGCCCACAGAACGGCGCCGCGGAAAAGGTTTTGGTAAGTTCGACAGCCACCTCGTTTCCCGGCACCCCTCTGTGACCAGGAACCCACACTAACTCGACTTCCTTCGTTTCAGTTAATTTCTCCAGAGCGTTTCCGCATTCCTGAACCAGGACTGCAGATGGCTCTGAGCGCTGCCTGGCTATCCGAACAGATATAAATTCTCTGCTCGGGTCCTTCTATCACCTCTTGCCTCATAGCCACGGTTAGAATGGCGAACACTTCAGCTTGGAAAACTGTTGTGTATCTTCCCAGAGCGTAGCTTTCTCGTATACCTCTTTCTTCCAGGAAGATGCCTGCGCCCGACGCCCTTTTGTCGGTCAGACGCGAACCGTCCGTGTAACATACTAGGCTTCCTGGCCGGAACTCCACTGTACTTCCTTCCCATTGCTCTCTGCTCGGAATAGTAAGAGCAAACTTCTTATTCCATCGCAGTCTATCCTGTGCGCTTTTCACTCTCAGGACGGAAATAGGAATCTCCTGCTCCGCCCACTTTGCGATTTTCGCATGCCCTATTATCTCTCCTTCATTTACCCAGACCTCCGAGTCTCACATTCTCAAATGGGCTGCCATTGCCTCCTTCTTGATCCAGACTGGAAGGGGTGGTAGCCTCAACAGCACCTCCAATACCGCGGTTGGGGTCGTTCTCATTGCACCCGTTATCAATAAACAGGCCAACCTCTGGACCTTACTGACCCATATTGGATCTTTGGTCTCACGACCGCCGTGTATAGCCAGCGCATAATCTCTGGATTGGTTCCCCAATTTTTCCCTACAACTCTCCTCAGTTGCCATAGGATTGCTACCAACTTTTGAATAACTTTATCGACGTGCGGCCTCCATGAAAGTTTGGAGTCCAATACCACCCCCAGGTATTTGACCTACTGAGCTAGTTGCAGCTCTTGGCCAAACATGGTGGGAGGCCTGAACCCATCCTTTTTTCTGCATTTGGTGAACAGGATCATCTCCGTTTTTGTCGGATTTACTGAGAGCCCTGCTTCACCGCACCACCTTCCGATAATCCTGCATGCGGCCTGCATACGGTCGCAGACGACTCCAATGAATCGTCCGCTGACCAGGACAACTCCATCATCCGCATATGCCTGTGCCTCGAAACCTTCGTCTGTAAGTTCACTCAGGAGTTCGTCCATGACCAAGCACCATAGGTGAGGGGAGAGACAGCTTTCCTGAGGGCAGCCCCCCCTCACCTCGGTTTTCAGTCTGAGGTCCCCCCAACCAGGGGTGGAAAAACGCCACACCCAAGAGGTTACTACTGTCAAAAACTCTCTCCGCGGCAAGTATCAGCATAAGATCCGATAAATCTGGTCATTAGAACTGTCGGACAAAGTTGCTGCAACTAATATGGAGTAATTAAATGGACTCAGGAAGAGCTGCGACAACTCGATGTCACAACTCGCAGAATGATGCATCTCCATAGGAGCTTGCATCCTTAATCGTCCGTTCCACGTTCCACGGTTATGCTTCCGCAGACAACGGGGAGGCCGTGGACTTTTGAGTTTGTAGTGTCTACACAATAGAATGGTACTGGATAGAGCCTGTAAAGTCATTAGAAATTCAAATCCCCTTCTCTGATTGGTATGCGAGCAGGGATTGGAGCATTTTTTTTCAAGGCAGCAATCCGTGCAGCTGATGAACTCGGTCTCGTATTCGACAATGAATGGACGAACCCAAACTTCACCGAGTTGGAACCCGTTTATCAAGAAGCCCACGTTGAAGCTGCGGAAAGTGAGAAACCTGACTTATGCATTTTTCAGGTCAAGTGGACTGAAGTCGAAAACCAAGAAATTCATAATAGCCTGCCAGGATGGTATCTTCAACACCCTTGTCTACCGTAGTCGCGTGATGGGTATAGAGGTCCCTAACACTAGATGCAGATCTGTCGTGAGGCAGCTGAGACCATAATGCATTTGCGTCAGCCTATCCAGCTTATGCGGTCTCAGCCTATATCCACAGGCATAACGCGGCCCTACGAGTGTTGTATTACCACCTACGACACTCGTACAGTATTGACGAGACACCAGTGTTGCCTTCTGCTCCGAGGGATATTGAGTCCGTTGTGGAGAATGAGAAGTGCCGAATGTATTGGACTATTCATTCCCCACCCTCAGGAGCCAATAAGCCTGATGTAGTCGTCCTCGACCAACAAAGTAGGACGATTTTTTTCAAAGAGTTTTCGGCTTCGGACGAAACAAACATCGTCCGAAAAGAGGAGTCAAAATGGACGAAATATCGAGATCTACTCTTTGAACTCCGTAAGCTATACCCAAACCATTCTATCAAATTGGTGATTCTGATTATAAGGGTCGTTCGTGGAATAAAGGACACGCTGCTCTCGATTTTGAGAATCTTACCGGCATGCTGTGATGCCGTAAGAATGCAGAAGGCCGTATTTCTTGGTACACTCCGTTTAGGTACATGATTCTCGGATGATAGAGTTTAAAGTTTATTCAATTCAAGTTCATAAATAAGAGAAGCCACCTAAGCATAGCTTGTTTTGTTGGACATTCTCTTATTAAACATTTTATAAGAGTTTCCACAATAATTTCTCCAATGAATAATCGAAATTCCAAACTATCGTTTTCAACTGAATTTTTGTTTTTTTGAGCCTGAGGAGAGAGAGAACTGAGTGCATGTTGGCATAATGATTGAATAGTGATAGTGAATAGTGATTGAATGATAGTGATCAAAGTAACAGTTTATTGCTTAATATATAGATAAATCGATTTGACTTATACATTTAGGAATCATAGGTATTTGGATATTATTATCGGTGGTCATAGTCCTAAATCTGTTCTAAATTTTTGATCTATTCCAAATTTGTATTGTTAAACATTTTAGAAATATGGCTTGTTATTGGGATAGTTGCAGTCTGGCGAGGATATCAGTTAAGATCAGGATAAAATAATGAATACCGACTTCGGTTAGGCAAAACCATAAAAAGGCGCCTGAGGGTAGTTCGTGTGAATTTTCTTGATCAACTTCATAGAACCATTGGAACAAAAGTGGAAAAATGTGGAGAAAATATTTTTATAGTCATCCTATAACCATAAAAATCACAATTACTTTGAATCCTCACGCTCAATAAATCCAATCCAAATTGCCCCAACGAGGAACATGCCAACACTCTATAGGATAAGATGAACGTACAGATTGCATCGAAGTGAAAATACCAGGGAAAAGATGGAACAGACAGCGAAGACGCCTCTACAAAATGAGGATAAGCCGCTCTTAATGTGAGAATGTATCCTTAGGGCCCTAATACGTCTCGGGTTGAGAGCTTGATTAAGTTTATCGATGTCTCTTCCGATTGACGGCTTTTTCTGGCCGGGAATAAGTGACGTAAATATTTTTCGTGCTGTAGAAAAATCGAGTAGCGTATCGAGAGGAGGATGTTTGCTGATAAGTTTCGATTTATCCATAATGAAAAGGGTATTTTGTCAGGAAATTTTTCCATAATTGAGAACTACATATGCAAACATTGATGGGTCAAAGAATAGCAGAATTTCTTTCGTAATAACAATAGATAAGAAAACTGTTAATACGTAAAACCAATAAAATGGAGAATTAATCATTCATCAGCATAACCTATTATAAAGCAGAACGAAATGAATAGAACTTATTTATAATCCAAATAGAAATTCATCTAGTGTATACGTATGAGAACTCATAAAGCATCATACGCGAAAACTGTTAGAACTATTTTTCATAGATCTGAATTCGTTAAAAAAAGAAAGTGACTGAAATGATAAAACTAAGTAATCGCAAATTTCAATAACATAAAACCATCAAACTTAAAAAGTGACGAAATTGCATCGAAACATCATTTAATATTATCTAAAAACGTGAAACCAACAAACTATCCGCAAAAAAAAATGTTGTAACGTAAAATCCATGGGATCGAAATGTGTAAGATATAAAATGATCAGAATAGAAATCCAGCAGAAATTTAAGATTGGTAGAGAACGATCAAGTCGTTATGAAACTTGCTCTATTAGCTCTTAGATGGCGCTAAATTGTAGTTGAACAAATCGAATCGCTTGGTACAGACGTACATTGATCGTTCATTTGTTTGATCCTCCCACGATTCATTCGAGAATTGAATTGCTCATTCATTCATGAGAATGTTAAGCATGAAGGTGATAGATTTTAATGAATAACTCCTATGAAATGAATGTTAATATTCAATATTTCACTAATTGTATTTTTTATATAATATTTTATGTTGGTTAACCATTATATACAGGGGATTTTCTTATGATGGGCATCAGAAGCGTTTATTCTTGTATTTGTTCTCACCTCCGACAGTTTTCAACATACCAAGTGTTTGAAAAAACTGGCCTATGCATAAATTTACGGAAAAAACCGACGCAAATCATCTCAAATTAAGGGACAAAATATAAGAACGGTACCGAAACTATTAAAATGGTATAATTAACAGTAACAACATTGGCGTGTCTTACTTACCTGGCTAATACTTCGTCAGATCTCTTTGACATCGGTGCAAAAATTCTCAATTCGAAAGAATAAATATACAGTAGCCTAACGAGACTATTATGTAGTCGGGAATTGAAAACATGATTCAAATTTTTTGTCATTATTTCAATTCTTGAAATTGTACCATTTTTTTACTTTATAGATTGCTTTTACATTTACCACTTTAAGAAATATCAAATACTTTATTTGTTTAGGAATAGTTTATTGCACAATGGGTATGAAATGACACAAGAGTAAGTTATCAAATTTTGTAGGATTTATTCGCTACGCTCTTATCGTAGTACTAAAATCTATTTCACTGAATAATAATACAAATAAAAATATTTAAAATATTTGAAAACTCATGAAAACTCTAATAACCAGCCAAATTATTGCATAATTCCATCATGCTTCTATCAACTCCTGTTATATGTCAGATCTCAATTTTTATGACTAATATATCGGCAAAATACTATCAACAACCTTCCTACCATAAGGACACTCAAGATGTTTGCTGCTTAGCGTGTCAATCCACAAAATATTTGAAGGCGGAATCATATTTTTTTCGTGATACCTCTGGTGATAACATTTAATGTGAACCTTGCCATTTCGGTAATATCAGGTGGCGAGACAGAAATAAGAAGGAATTTAATGGGTTCATGAAAATGTATTCAAGTATATTGACCGCACGATACGCCATCTCTGAGAAAATAGATCAACCGGCGCTATACTCTCTCCAATTTCTGAAAATTTGCGGTTCTTTACTTCTTTACTTTTCGCATTCATTCGTCTGATGATTTTTAATATTAAATTTTAGGTCTTGTGGTATACTGATTCGACGATTTTGATGTCTTTGTTGACTTACAATATTCTGTTACTATATTTTATAATTTTTAAAAAATATTGTTTTTGTAATTTGATCTAATATCCGTCTTCACATTTTCGTTTATACTCATTTAATGGTATGTTTCATCTCGTTATTTTTCAGTTCATCACTTTTTGGTTCTTCAAAAGTCTGGTGTGATCATTTCTCGTTCTGGAATAATTCGTTTTTGATGGAAATTGGTTGATGTAATGTTTCGGTTATACAAATTTATCTTACGAATTTATAATTTTCATATTGACAGTTGCAAGAAAAAAAAATCTGATAATAGAAAGTGGAAAAAAGTCTCAAATGTATTGATGTTTACGGATAAAGTACATTGGTGGAAGAAAACTCATACCTCAATGTAGTAAATATTGAATTAGTGGGTGTTGAAAAAAAGGGTTGACATGAATTTTCACGAGGTTGATAGTGTTTTTCATAATGATATATTCTGGAAAACCTTAAAAAACATGTCAATCCAACCCAAATATACAGGGTGTTCTTAATAAATATGTTCTATAAGTATGGATCATCTATTGGAAATTATGGGTATTCCATATTTCTCGAATTAACAACGTATTTATTGAAATAGTTCATTTTGCGAACGTTGTTTGATACATAAAAAAGTACTAAAACCTTTGGAAATAATATTCGCTTCATATTTTCAAACCAGTAAATATCAAAGAGATGATGACTACAATAAAAACACTCGATATGATTCAACAGGAAATACACCACTCTATTAAATGAATAAATAGTTCATATTTACTACCGATACAATTTTCTTTGAAGAGGGCTCATTACCTTTTCATGAATTCTATTCTGTCAAATATACTTATGCTTTGAAGTTTGGTATAATAAAAATCTCGATCCGAACGATGTTCGAAGGAAATACATAACGTCAAAAGAATTTCCAGTATTCTCAGATTCTTTCTAGTGTGAGATCGTCGACGTGGATATATCTATTTTCTAATAAATATTGCTGATATGATAGACATGCTCCATCTGGAGTCAGTTGAATGAAGATTTCCATGAAAGCAATCGCCTCAATGTGTGGGCCAAGCTTATATAAGGGGGCGCCAGGGTTCAACTGCCATAAGTGAAGGATTGGTATTTTAGGTGAAAATGAGTTATTTTTTCTATAAAAATGGACCCTTCATTGCTTCGTTTCCGTAATATAGGGTGTCAAAGTTTTCATAAAAAATTAGTTTTTCATTAATTACTCAACCTTTCGCCTGATTTTGATTGAAATTGGCAAGATAATTCTATGAAATAAGAGGTTTCTCTTAGTGTACTCAGAATAAAATTATCATTTTCAGTGGCGTACTAGAAGGTAATCGAATTGATATTAGATTAAGCAAATAGAAATAAAAGAACTAAACTTTTCGAAGTCGACCCCACAAACCTTCGGACGACATGAAGCTTTTAAAAAATGCCATGTCATGGTGTAAAATACAGGTATTGTATTTGAATTTGTCGAGTTATTGCCATTTGTAATTTGTCATAATAGAAAAATCGTAGTAGGAGATGGAACACCGATTTTGGGTTCATCTTCATTTCAAAAGATGCACTAAAACATAAGGAATGGTTTAGAACAAAGTTGGTTGAGTTACTTTGAATGGTTTTGAAGTAATGAATTTTTCTGTAGATCCATGTATAACGCCATTTTGACACAAATTAACATGAGTCGAAAATTATTGCAAATAAGTCTATCATATCCAGATGCGTTATATTGACAAACTGAATGGCGAATCCAAAAATGTAACAAAAATGGGGGTTACCATTAAAAAAACAGAACTCAGTTGTGTACTTTGTTCTGGAACATACTTCAATGTCGGACTTATCGTCTCATGATCAGAAAATTGAATGAACGAATCCATACTTCTCACCGCAGCAAAAAGTCAAACTACACCATATCAAACCGTTTTTCATCAGACTGAAGATCAGCAGAATGGAAAATATCGACTAAACATTCCTGGATTTTTATTTCGGTATATATTTACACGATTCGACTAAGATTTTCAAAGGAATAAATCTCAGCAGAATTGGATTTTTAAGTAATATAAATCTTCAAATTCATAAATTCCCCGATTGATGTTTAACACAACCAAGATCTGAAATTACCCACAAGTATCCATATCGGTATACAGTCGGATGATATTCAGTAATATTTGTATTGTATCAGACTGAACCTTGAACAGTGTTGCCGGTGCTTGGAATTAAAAAGCAAATTAGGGAATTGTTCTTTTTCAATGGAATAAATTGGATATCACATATTAATATGAATGAATGATAAAATGGTATTCAACAAACATTATTTCACAAATGAACTTTCGATCTCAAATACTGGTTGTAAGGACAAAAAAAAAGGATTGCGTATATCTCTTATTAACTGTAGTTAACTGAATTGATCATTTCTTGGAAATTACCATTGGGAGCCATTCACTTGATGTGATTATTGAATTCAATTATTAATTCCAGTTCCTCACAGGACTAGACTCATATAGAAAAACCAAACCAAAACATCTATTGATAACAAATCTTTCAAATTGTGCTAGTATTTCTACTTAAAAACTGACTATTGAATTCACTTTTTGACGTAATAGAATTAGAAAATCATTTCCAGTCTCTTCAAAGAAGTAAATACTATTCAGTCTGGCAACAGCGCCACACACAAGGTGCGTTCCGCATGTTACCTACCGTTGAGTCTGGCGGCGCATGATTTTGGATTGTACAATCTGATGGATTCCTGGTCTACAGAATTCATTCTGATAAAATGCAGATTTGATCAGTTCCGAATCTGCATAAGTACACTTCTGCTGTATTCCATTTTTGTTAATACACCATTAGGATGGAATAACTTTCTGATGATTTCGAAATACTTTGCATTACTAGTTTATACTTTCAATAATGTACATTTTTACTGTTATTACAGAATGCTTTCTGCATTTTTATGTTATGAGAGTGTAGGTAATTTCTGATGATAGGATCAAATCGCTATATTTGCAGTTGACAATTGTATTTTCGCTCAAATACTGTTTCTGCGTTTGTTTACTATTAAGAATCATCTGTCGTATATTTTGCTTTTCTGCTAAGAATGATAAAATAGTTATTTTGGTAACACCAGGAAAACCATGAACACGGCAGAAGCCTATCGTTCCTATGAGATATTTGAAGAATCGAATGTTGAATGGAAACCGATTTGATGATACGAATTTCAATTTGACTAGACAAGTTAATGGTTTCGAGATACTGGATATGAATGCGGATAAATTTCATTATGGTTTATTATCCATGTTCATATCACAAACATTATATTGATAATGAAGAAAATTTGCGGCATTGACACAGATTATTAAAATTCCAGAAAAAAGTTTCTCCTCGAGCAGGATTCGAACTCATGTCCTCTAGATTGCCGGTACAGTGCTCAACCAACTGAGCTACCGAGAAGACATGCGTTTCATGTGCAAATCGGGATACCGCTTTTTCCTAGAATTTTTGATGATAGTAATGTCACTTACAAACTACGGCGTTTGTAGGTATTGGGGAGTTACATGTTAGTGGGGAACTCGTTCGTTTCCAATGATCAACAAGATCCTATTTACCTCTCACACCTATCATCGTCGACACAGCGATATTCAGCAGGGATCGGGTGTGGATCTCCGATCATTGAACCAGGTTAATAGCCGAATAGGAAAATGAAAAGGAGTTTGTGTCTGTGATAAATATAATGAAGAAAATTTGCGGCATTCAGACAGATTTTTAAAATTCCAAAAAAAAGTTTCTCCTCGAGCAGGATTCGAACCCACGACCTCTAGATTGCCAGTACAGTGGTCTACCAACTGAGCTACTGAGAAGACATGAGCTACATATGCACTAACATGTAACTCCCCAACACCTAAAAACGCAGTAGTTTGTAGGTGACATTACTAACATTAAAAACTCTAGGAAAAAGTGGTATTCCAATTTGCAGATGGAACGCATTTCTTCTCAGTTTGTAGAGCACTGTACCGGCAATCTAGAGGTCGTGGGTTCGAATCCTGCTCGAGGAGAAACTTTTTTCTGAAATTTAAAAATCTGTCTGAATGCTGCAAATTTTCTTCATTATATTTATCTCAGACACAAACTCCTTTTCATTTTATTGATATTTTGGTATATAGGTATTTTCCTACGTTTCTAGCGTATCTGAATCGTATTCACGCAAAAGGTTTCAACTATACATAAACCAAATTGAGAGTTGCTTGCAAAAACACCTCGTCTCTATTCAAAGCAAATAGGATGACGGTATCCAAAAGAATCCGTATATATGGCAGAGTCCACTATTTTGTTTCAGTTTCGTGCGAGCCTTTGTCATGCGTAACATTTTGAATGGAAGTCTAAACACTTTCCGTCGAAATGCACTTCTGTAACGATGAACAAAAATACTGATAGGTACGTCTTCGAAGGGATCTGAGAACGAGAAACATTGAACTGGTATATTTTGCTGAAAAATAATGAATTTGAGTGAAGGAAGAAATATTACCAAAGTGAGAATTTGTTTTGAATTCTTGGTCTGTTGGTCCACTCAATGTTATGAAAAATTAATGAGTTCGATTGATCGTCTCAACAGCCCGTTGTTTCTGGACATCTAGGACGTTAGCTGATTGCAAAAAACAGAATAAATTATCGCACAATTTTCACACAGTAGAACCTTTATAGCAGTGAAAATTATTCATTTTCCCACAAAACCCAGAGAAAGTATACGAAACTATGCTTGAAAACAACTGCTAACAGATGCGTTACGTTAAAATTAAACCAAAAAACGCATGTTTGAGGAAATTGACACAAAACATGATAGACGCTAGACAAATTAATTGTATTTTTTGATAAAGACCACTCAAATAGCTAGTATAGCAGTAGTTTGAAACAAGATATAAATACTTATTTTATCATCTCATTATCAATTAAACGTAATTCATATTCAATATGACTCTCGCAGGAAAGACGACACGCGTTTACAAGCCATAAGATGAAACGCTGAATTTTGCTCTGCCGCGTTGACACTATCGAAAGTTGGATATAAGCAATATGCACTTCGAAGTCCGTTCATGGCCCCTATAGTTTGACCCACATACTTCTCACAGTCTTTACAGCTAATTTGACTTTTATTCTTCTTCTGTCATACCCAGGACTTGTTGTAGCTTATTAGTCACTTTTTTCAGAAAAGTCGAAAAGTTACGAAGTTTTCTCCGGTTGACGGATATAACAATTTTAACAACAACAACAATTTAGCTCGGCTATTTTCATAACGCCCTTTCTGTAGACATCAAATTCAAGTTGATTTCGAGATGTACCGTGCCACATTCGTCGATGCCAAACTCCATCCCGATAGCATGCGTGCACTCTCAGTTAACCCAACCGGGCCTGGAGCAGAGAAGTCTTTGAGGGCTTTTTGAATTTCTTCGGAGGTTATCAAACTGCGAAGTTCATTGTGCACAGGCTGACGTAACCTTCTGCAGAAAGGTTCGAACTGCGCTAGGGCTGGGGTAAATATTCTTCCAGAGAGTTTCCACTCGATCAACCGCTGAGAGGTTATCCACAACACGTGGAGGCTCTTGGAATATGTGAGGTTTATCGCGGAACTTCGCAATGCTTTCTCCCGCCTCACTAGTGACATTTTTTCCGTTATCAGCATTCGTTTCCTATCAAGACAGTGCTGTTTGATAGTAAACAGCACGCTTTGAATTAGTGTGTGGTGTGCTCGTCTTGAATTTGCGGCAATTTGCCACACTGTGGGCGTGAAGGGCCTATTGGCCGCCACACACTGGATACGAGACGCGTGTTGTCTTGCCGACTTGATCTTAGCTTCCATCTTGTGAATGCGTCGCTCATGCCTCCCAATCATTGGGATGGTATCCCTCCTCTCCGCTTGGGACAGGTTCTGACTAGCGTTATACATGGCAAAGTTGATTTTCACCCGTGCCAGTTGTTGTGGCTTCAGTTGATTGATGTTATGAAGAGCCCTGTGGGTTCTGATGCCTTCCGTTGGTAGTATGATGCGGCCCTCCTTTACCCCGAAGATGAGATACAGAAAAGTAACATGCTCTGGGTGTATCTCACACTACAGGGCATGCATTCTTGCCATTTGTCCTCTGCAGACGGGCTCACTGCTCTAATAACAATGCAGAGGACCGCCCATTGATCCATCCGTTGTCATTGCTTCTGACTCCTATAGGTTGTGAAGGCCTCTTCCTCGTGCGTCCTGAACCGAGTAGTAGGGTATACTAGCCTAGTATACCCACGGCCGACATCAGAAGGAATGAGCATTACCTTCAGGGTTTTACACCTGTGGTTCACGAAAGTGATGTCGCAACTCACCAAGGCCTTGGATGGTAGTTGACCCCATGCTCATAAACATTATTATTGTTTTTTTATCTACCTACTTTCTCCAAATCCCATCTGGGAATATTTGTACCAAATTTCAGACCATTTTTCAGAAGCTCTAGTTCTGCATCATCGAAAGGTTGAGAGAAACGGTTTTCATGTAAAAAAATCTGCCGTACTGGACCAGTGTATGTATTTGTTTTACTGGACCCGACCGGTTCTGCAACGTTCAACATCTTGAGGAAGAAATGCTGTACGTCACACATTTGGTACACTTCCAGACTGGGTTGATCGCATTGTCCGAAAACATCATTCTTACTCGTACTGTTAAAATGTCTTCAGCAACGGGAATAACTCTTGCATAATCTCTCCAAGATCTACTTTTTATTGATTATAAAGCTGCGAGAAGACGCTCGAGTTACCAATATCACATATCACGGAGCATCGAATACATAGTAAACGCATGATTTCATCAAGTTCGGAAACATGTAAGTACCAATTTTATCCTATTCCTCTATGATCTTTTCCTTATTTTCAGATTATAATTTTTTGCTTTGGTTCTGTTGGGATCAAAAGCATTCGGGTTGCTTCAAATATTGTATTAGGTCAACGTTCGCAATTATCGATGATCAGATTTTTGACGAAATAATTTACTCACCCCGCCTTTCTTACGGCGCCAGTGCAGTTGAAAGATGCCGCCGCCGTTCCTGTCTGCTTCGCCTTGTAGGGGGAGTTCATAACGCTCTCGCCATCATCTTCGTCGGAGACGGCCGTCGTCAAGGACATGCGATCATCGTCCGATATCTGAAACGAACGAGGAATTTCTCATTAAAACGAAGCTGATATTGCATATTGAGTTGCTCGGATCATTATGCAGATATTCAATATAGAGAAACATACGAAATGATAACGCGGGACAGTGATTAGGACCAGGCATTAGATCTTTTTCCATTGCAGGAAAATCATAGTGGGAGTACCAAAATTGTTGTATCGTACAACGACTATGTGTATAATAATCAAGGACTTATAAGTAATATGAAATGGACCTAATTAATGACATCTTCATCGTGAAGTTGCGAATGGTCACATATGTAGTTATAGCATCGAGTTGGACGTGGTCACATCATATCAAAAAAAATTACATCGCCAACGTATCTTCTTCGATAATAATCAAATAATACAGGATGTTGATATAATATGTTTAGATCAAGACACTTACACCTGTGGTATAATTAAGAAAATCCAAAGTATTGTAATGAGAATGTACTTTACTGAAATCTACTAATTCTTTTCATAACTGTCCTAATTTAGTTCATCAACTATAGTAATTTAAATCTCTATCTGCACTCATACTGTCTCTAACTAATTGACTATCCACTCTCTACTGTAAAAATATTTCTATATTGATGCAAATATCCTCTAGAGGCTCTTGTACATTCTTCGATTGTCCAGATGGACCCATCTAGAACATTCCACAACGCTGGCGCATCGGTATACGATGATGACTAATACATGCATTGTCAACAAGCCAAGCTCGATTAGAATGCCCCATTTTTGAAAACGTTTCGTCCTGAATTGTCACTCTTGGAGTGCAGCGATATCTTCAAGATTCCCCAAATATACACCGCGAAGTTCGATTGTAGTAACACTCCACAGTCTTCATATTCGGTCGTGAAAGTTCATTACAGCACACCAAATCTTGACGCCACTGGATCTGAATATCGTTTCGAACATACTTCTTGTAACTCTCCAATCCAGATCATCAATTCCTCTGGATTTTGGGATTATCAGATCCACAAGATTCTGATCCACGATCGTATTCCTTAGTTTCGTGAAGCTCTTTCAGAAATCTTCACACGTCGATTCAATTCGTGCTTCTTGGTAACCAGGTAGTAGATGTTTTCTGCCCTTTCC
This sequence comes from Chrysolina americana, assembly GCA_958502065.1. Classification (NCBI taxonomy): domain Eukaryota; kingdom Metazoa; phylum Arthropoda; class Insecta; order Coleoptera; family Chrysomelidae; genus Chrysolina; species Chrysolina americana. The sequence goes on along the minus strand of OY293410.1, from coordinate 101,579,101 downwards.
AATCGCGGGACTCTTTCAACTTCTGGATTCTGTCCTCGTAGTTTCTGGAGTCGACCGAACTTCTTGTAGGCTACCACGGCAATGCTTCTGGACAAGTGGAGGATGCACAAGGTAGCGCGTAATCGGTAGGTACGTTGTTAACTTCCAGTGACCTCGAGTTATCATTTAGAACTTTACAAGGACATGACCTTCTGGAACCTCATCCCATCCTCCGGTGGTCTGAGGGTGCGAACTTGATCTGGTTTCTGGCGTAAGGGGACAACCCATTGAAATAAACAACCCTAGGTTTTTCTTGTAGTGGCTAATAGTTTCGGCAGACGAGGTTGGTATATCCTCTTCATGATCTTGTACGGACCTTTCCACGAGTTCCACAATTTCAATGATAGGCCACGGCAACACTTAGGGTTATGATGTCATACGTCCTTTTCATCCTATCGCTTGCTTTTTGGATGTTCAAATAAACTTTTTCATTGATATCGACCATTATCCGCAGTAATTTGCTGATGAATTTCTTCTCCCGCAATGTCTTGTCCTGGTGGCGCTTCAAATTTCAAGTCACAAAGAAGTAGCAGCTTTCGGCCCAAAAGAATACTAATCGTGGTTTGGTCAGTTGACTCGTGAACAAAAGAAGGCACTGTTCCCACTATTTCTGATGGCCAGAGACAATCTTGAACAGGTGATGGTTTATCATCTCATTCATTCTCTCCACCATTCCATCGTACTGTGGATAAACAGCCGTAGTTCTTGTCGGAGGAGTGGATATGTCGATTGCTGAACATCTGGAACATATCCACTCCTTTACATCTGTCACGGTGATGACTTCTTGGTTGGTCAGAGCATACGATTCGGCTCACTTGCTAAAGTCAGCCATTGCAACAAGGGTGTACTCATTTCCGTAATCGTATTGTGGAAATAGGTCAGCGTTGACTGTGGCGTTTTTTCATATGGACTAACTACATTGTTTCGACTCATTGGGGCCTCAGATCATGCCTTGTGTACTGGCAGCGCATACAGCACACTTTCTGCACCAGTCCTTGACATTAATTTAGCAAATGGTCCAGTGAAATCGTTGCTCCAGTGTCTGGAGAGTCTTCCACACTTCCTGATGCCCTCCTGTGACCCCATCATGGATTTCTTCCCCTGAGCACTGCTCTTTGATGCCTGTCTTTCCTACCTTCCTCAGACTCCAACACAAATAACGTGCTGGTTCCTGCCACGACGGTCTTTGGTTACTCTTCTCTTCGATTTCTTTCTTGTCTTTCTGGATCATGATGCTGTTCTAATTATCCTCGACAGAGTATCGACTCCTTCTCTTCTGCTCGTCGGCAATGTGAATAGTCATCTGAGCATGGTCTTCACAATACGGCATTTGAATTCTTATGGCTTTTCCCTGCTCGATATTAAATTTCGAAGTCAAGTCCCTGGAGTATCTCAATCCAAGCGTGTTTCTTGATCTTCTGTGTTTTCGAACTGTAGAAGCCATTCGAGAGGTGCATGGTCAGTTAACAACAGAAAGTTTTTCCCATATACGTATTTGTGGAAATTCAACACTACTCTGACAACAGCCAATAGCTTACATAGGATCATTCTGGAGTACCCAACGACTCTCACCTGTCCTTCCTGAATCTGAGACAGGACAACATAATGAATTCTCCTGCCGGAAGAGGATAGCTCAGAAATGCTGCTTGAAGCACCCTAGACGGATATTGGCATTCTATGAGTCTGATCACTGGTTTAGTAATGTTTGCAATCCTTAGCACATATCGGCGATAGTAGGTGCATAGACCAAGGAATCTTCTAAGCTGATGTATGTCTTTCGGAATGATTTTATAGGACTTATTTGTGCCATTCAGTAGAAGTATAGTAGATGGTGCTATATTCTGTTACGCCTATACTACTTACTCAAATTCCACATTTGATGTAGTCTTTTGATAAGGTATTCATTGCTCTTCCATCCAATTTATGGAGTTAAATCAGATCAGATCAGCTCGCACAAGTCTTTGGAATACACAAACTTTTTTTTTCCTACTCATACTAATCCAAACAACATGTCAAAAAATCAAAACAATCCAACGTTTTGTACAGGTGAAGTATAAATGAGCTGGCCCATTTGATGATATATAAATGTAAATATTGTTGAAATGTGCTACCAAAGATCCCTGCTAGTTATTATAACAGTCAGTCAAAAACAGTCTGCAGTAGATTGATTAATTTTTTGAACACTTGGCTCCAGAAGATATTCCTTGAGAGACAAATAAAATAAAAACAAAATTTCTGCGGCAGGCAGCGTAGTTTGTGAATATGATTTAATCGTCGATAATTCTCAGAAATGTCGTGAAGAAATGGAAAAATAGCGGAAAAACCGACAGAAGCTGGTAAATGTTTGTTCCCCTGCTTATAGGCGATGTTCCCGCTGTCATCAATCATATCGTTATTCAGAAATATTGCCCGGATTATATAGAAAAATGTCTTCTGAAATATGGAAAGGAAACTGTTTTGAATAGAAAAGCTGAAAAAGTTCCGTGGAGATTTGTGACCTGATTCCGGTGTGGCAATACGTTGGCTGGCGGTTGCAGCCCAAATCCGGCGGTCTGAAAGGATTATGGACAAATAAATATCTTTATGACCGCACATACTGTTATGAAATATACTGTAATAGATAGAAAGAAAAATGGCACCTATACTTATTCCATTATTCAAGTTGAGTTGGTCGTTTGGAAAATTACTACATAATACCAGGCGATTTTAGTTTGATTCTGATTGTTTTGCGAAGTAATAATAGAAAATAAAAATAAATCGTCTTCATTCACCATCAACATGATAACCTAGCAGAAACAAGCATGAGAAGGTAACAACACTTATGGTGAAATGGTGGAGTATCAGCTTATAGCTATTTTTCAACTCAACGACAATAAATAAAGAGAAGGAAAGGAAAAATCATAATGAAATATAATACATCAATACAATTCGATTATTTTATCTTGCGTGCGTCGTCAATGTTATGCATATGAAATAAGTCGAGACGTTTAAGCCAAATGACGTCTGAATGTAGAATGCCGTGGCTAATATCCCGATGGAATTACAACGTGTAGGTAATAAGACAGGATAATGAATTACTGAATTAACTAAATTAACATTTTCAAATTCATGGAAATTGCGAACCACCAGACAATGAGAGTTTTTTTTTTAGTTCCAACAGAATACCCTGCGACACACACTCATGGGTACACCCCCTTTTCTCCTTTCCTTTTTTCCTTTAAATTCCAATTATGTCAAAAAAGTCCGTCCAGTGAGCATATTAAATGTTACAAATTTCAAAAATATTGCTGAACGAACAAAAGTGAAAAGGAATGAATCTGTTTAAAATTGTTTTTTTCCATTAACCAGCTGTCACCTCTTACGAACGACAGCCCTCAGTAGTCGAAACTTGTACGAGCCAAGGAATAACGAGGTCTTACCTTTTAACGTGCGATTCCTAGTACACGGTGTATTCCAATTATTATGAATCCTGTGATACCAGGTTTGATAGGATAATGAAACATGGAGGCAGAGATATGTTCATGGAATTTCCTCATTTGCCCAGTGAGTAAACTAAAAACTTTTGACCTCCCTACCGTATTCTAATTTCAGTCACAATCATATAAGGAAGTTGTTTTATCCATACCTCCGCAGCCGTTTGACACAAATCCATCAAATCCTGATTGTATCCAAATTAATGCAATTTCTGTTGTTAGTTAACGAAAAAAGTTGTTCAGAAAACTAGGTTGGAGTGCAATATTTCCAAAACTTTTGCATTCTTTGGTATCAAAAAATGAGTTTCCATTCAAACATGACTAAAACTCAGAAAAGGAATCACCTAGACTCAGGTATTCAAACTTTTTCAATCACCTATTCGTGCATAGATGCAAGAACACACCGTATAATGATGAATTAATGAATATCCAAGAAGTCAAAATACACCAGTTGAAATATATTTGGTAATGAAATACTCAACACATGATTAACAAAAATGTAGCGAGCATGTAGAACTATGTCCTGTTATGAAAGGAAAAACAAAATTAATATGTTTAATCACTTTCAGATTTGGAACTGTCACCATTGTTTATAATAATGAGTTTGAAACCATATCACAAAGGAACTTTTCTTGTTCAGTGTTTCAGTGGATGGATTGGGTTTATTTTCGTTTATTTTGATGTATACACTTTTTCGAGATATTTCAAGTGCATCTGCAAATCTCTAAAATACAGTATAGAAAAGTTATGACACTTCTTTTGTTGTTACCTCTTGAACAGATGAAGTGGTAAAATAGGCCCACCATTCTTTCTTTCCCTTTCAATACAAATTGTTGTACTTATGAATTAGTTACAGGCATAATCTAAAAAAGAGTTCAAATAAATTGTGAATGATTTTACCTGTTTTAATAGATTTAGGTAATGTTTTATCTCTCATTGGGATTTCAACACTATGAATAAGTCTGGTTTAAATATCCCGGCAGTACGGGATTATAGTCACAAATGTCAATTGTGAGGTTAGAAATTTTAAGAAGTATTTGTGAATTAAACACATTGTATTGTACTTACATTGGAAGTAATGATTCCAACGGACGTTTAGCTTTGAGAAAAACAGTTTTTATAATATATTCAACTGCAAAACAAAGTAAAACTGGCGACAAACAATATCCCACTGACAGAAAACAATGACGCAATTGATGGTTGGCAAGTTTAGTTGAAATGTAAAACACTGTCGGTTTTATGGCTATCTGTTTTCACTGTTTTGAGTTTTAATCGATCATCAGAATACCATAATTCTTAGCGGTTGAGAGAAAGATATGTTCGATAGAGAGTGTGTGATTTCTTCAATCATAATGTAACAATTAAAACAGTCTAATTGTTTAAAATCTAATTTATTTCCGAACACTTATACTCAAATTTATGTTAACAAGCTCGACTTAAATTAATATTCGAATATCGTACTCCGGCTGATTCCAAAAACTGTCGTCTCACCGTAGAGATTCCTTTTATATAGCGTGGTGAAATAAGTTTCGGAAATCTCTCGAATTTCTACTGGCGACTAGATGTCGCTTCTCGAATGATCTTGTGTCAATCGCCAGCGGCGAAGTTAATAGTGACATCATCGGCTATAAATAGCGCTGTTTTCTGTGCTGTTTACGAGCTCCGTCAGGACCGGCTTGAGGAGAAATCGTCACAATAAATTGATGACGCATGGGTAAAGATAAAATAATCGAACTGTATAGTTCTTGGAATACATAAATGAAACGTTCTAGCAAGTCTATGAGGAGTTAACCTGGATGATGATTTGAATGGAATTTTAGTTATTGATCGAGTGAAATGGTTTTTATCCTATTATAACAAAAGATACCTTTTGATACGAACGAGCGGAGTCGTTAATGTCATTAAATATATGGGAACCTAACACAAAAAAACAGCATACAATTCTCGTAAGAAAAACTTATCAACATTTCCAACATAAAATTTACATATCAGGAAATGTAAACAAAACCACGTGGTCTATTGTTAACGAGTTATCAGACAAGAGTTCAAAAATAAGTAATATAACTATAGATAATGATAATGGTCTCGTCGATGACCCAGTCGTTATCTCTAATATTTTCAATAAGTTTTGATATAATTGATAAAATAGATGAAACTACAAATTACCCTATGAGAAATAACATATTTCCCAGTATTGTAAATAGTATGATCGTATCAGTGAAGATTATGTACTGGAGGTTACCTATCATGGACAAAATTATAAACTTTCTTGTGGACCAGATGGCATATAATTAATAAATGTTTTCTGCAAGGACAGTTTCCCTCGCGATTGGAACATTTTTTGGTTTCTCCAGTCTTTAAAAAAGGTAATACTCATATCATGGAAAATTACCGCCCTATTGCTATTTCTTCATCACTGTCAAAGGTATTCGAATATATAGTGTTGAAGTTTCTACCTAAATTTCTGAATATAAACAATATTCTGACTCCTAATCATCACGGATTTCGATCGAACTATTCCACTGAAACAGCAGTTATCGTCAATGTTAATTATTGGCTTTTCAATACTGGTGAATTTCGGAAACTTGTCTATAATATCTATGATCATCTTCAATTTAGCACTTTTAGAGGAGTACCTACTAGAATACACGTGATATATTTGGACTACGGTATACGAAATAATGCATAAACATAAAAACTACCCGAAGATCTGAACTAAGAAACTATCAGCTCATTCTTTGTGGTGCAAGAAATGGAAATTCCGATGAAATTCGGTAGATTAAGAAGTACGAAGCCTCACATATTTCACTGAGACCCATTACGCCAGAAGATAAGGCTCCAGCTACGCAAATTTAGCTATCGAAATCCTAATTGCATTCTTCATTACCCTCATATCGAATTAATAATTGCTTTTTTATTACCATCTTGGAATATTTTTTCCCATTTCGACTTGAACTTGGATAAAAAAATGTAAATTAACTGTGGCTAGTTTTTGTGTCAATATGGGATTCGATAATTTTGTGCAGTATTTATTTAGAGTTATTTAATTATATTCTTAGTAAAATAGAAAGAGATGAAGGTTTTAGCAGAAAGCACTAACAAAATGAATGAGGACCGATGAAATATTGAGAATTTCATTCACGAGAAATATGTTGTAAGTTATTGTTACTTATGAAGAGAAGTTTCAGACCGTAGAAATCGAAACTAATTTGATATTGTCTGTGTATATTTCTGATTCCTGAGAAAGATGAAGTATACGGCATGTAAATTGAATAAAAATAACGACAATAAGTCTCAAAATGGAAAAACAGAACATTTGATGGAATCGAAAGATTCAAGAGGTAAGGCAAAGTCATTACAGGAAAGGGATAGCAATGAAGTCACTCATCCGGATTTTGGAAAAATAACAATGAAATGAGAAGAAAAATCACAAGTAGAACAATTGTTCCAGAAATAATCCAGGAGGGTCAAAATATTAGTGATGAGAAAGACATATAGAGTCGTTTTGTAGACCTTTCCTCAGAAGCTGAACAAATCTAGGAACACATGTATTCAAAATAAGCCCAACTTGAGAAAAGTTTTGAAAATGGAGTTCAGCAAATAATTACATTTTGAAAACATCATACCAAATTATAATGACAATCAAAATCGAAAAATTACCCGGTATTTGATTTGAATATAAAATGATGAATAATAATAATTCCAATTTCATCATGAAAAATATTTAAATATATCTCATGTGGAACTGGGAGTACTTGACGGAAGACAAACGGAAGACAATTGATTCCAAAACGAAATTTGATCATAAAAATAATCCAGCCTTTCGAATATTTTTCTATACTACAGGATTGTCAGCCAAATACCAATTCCATGATGATTTTTTTTAAAATATTTCTCATGCGGAGTTGGGAGTATTTGACGAAAGGCAATACCGATTGGAAATCAATTACATAGGGTCTGTACTGATGAGCGAGTTGAATCGCGAAACTAGTAAGCAGATGTCACATGTTTTCGATTGGATTGCCAGTTGGTGGTTGTTACAGGAAGTATTGCAAAGTATTTTCTTGTGGAAAAATTTGCCAGTCGTTGGGAAGAGGTTATTCGGTATTCGTATGGGGGCTTTTGAATTATTTCTGTTCGACGTTTGCCGACAATCGTATAGTATAGGAAAATATGCGAAAGGTTGTATTATTTTTATAATCATATCTCATTTTGGAATAATAATATTCATTCACACATTTATTCAACTAGTTAGAGGCTGTAAATAAATATGGTGAAACCAGGAAAGCCCAAGCCTGTTCGAGGCTATTAACTTGCTGATTGAAATGATAATTAACAAAGAATACAAATACAAGTATGGTACAACATCGATAAGTAGATACATGACTTCATACAGGGAAACGAAAACTATGTCATTTTAAATTCATAGGTGCTTATAATAATAAATGTCTTCATTTCCATATTCCATGTGAATCAAAGGAAAAACATTCATAAAATATGAACATGAGAATAGAAAGGAAATCTCAAGTTCACCAATTGGTGCTCTGCCACTCAACCCTTGTTGTGGTAAAAATTTTCATACAATTTTTGCCTGCCTAACGTAAGCCTACCTAACCTGAGCCTATCCAATCTAATCTTTTTTTTTTGATTTTGTTTTTGTTTTTTGTTTGGGTCACTTATTATTTCCTCAATTACCTATGTATTCACTCACAAAAAAAGAAAGCAATCTACAAAAAAGGTGCTATAATTATTATTTAGCTAGATATATTTTGAGTTCTTTTTTGAATCTGTACATATTATATTGCCTTAATTCAAGAGGTATCGCATTGTATAGTTTATACGCATTGAACTAAAAGCTTCTCTCAAAAATGGAGGTTTGGTGTGATAATTTTTTATTTCTTATGGTAATATTGTGGATATCACTTCTGTACTTCAATTTATTATTATAAAGATACGTCGGGCTTTTGTGCAATAAAATTTTGTGAAACTGACATAAGGCATGAAATCTGAATCTTTCTCTCATCGACAGCCATTCCAACTCGAACAGTTTGTGGGTAACATGATCATATTTTCTGATACCATATATGAATTTGATGAAGGAATTCTGTACACGTTGTACTCTATTAGCAATGTCTTGGTCAATACAGAAGCCGTAGATGGAGGAACAATAATTGAATTGTGACAACACTAGAGTTTCGCATAAAACTTTTTTTGTTGCTATGGGTAAGAATCCTCCATGAGGATATAATAATCTCAGAGTTCCATATGCTCTCGGGATATTACGTTTTACATGCTCGTAGAATCTCAAAGGGTCATCTAAAATCAAGCCTGAACTTTCGCATTATCAGAAATTTCAATAACGTCGTTTTTAGTAATTATCTGGAGGTTACTTTTCGCGAATGCATGATTAAACTTTTTACCGAATACCAAGGCCACAGATTTTTATGCATTTAACCTTAAAGAATGCTGACTAGCGACATCTGCAATGTTGTCCAAATCATTATTTAAAAAAACTGCAGCAATATTCAGATCACGTAATGGAAAATTGTAGTATAGTTGAATATTATCAGCGTACATATGCAGTTTACAATGCCTAATAAAGTTTCCGAACTGGCTTGTGCAAATTGAGAAGAGAAGTGGCCCCAATACTGAACCTTGTGGCACACCAGATGATACATTTCTGGCAACAGATATTTTATCTCCCAATTTTACACTTTGCAAGCGATCTGTGAGGTAAGAGCGGAAAAGTTGGAGCGAGTCAGTATAAACACCACTCGATTTTAGAATGGTTAATGGTGTATCGTGTCGAACGGTATCGAAAGCTTTGCTGAAGTCGAGCATAATCAGAGCTGAGCATTCTGAATTATCGATTGCCCGAAATATGTCATCAGTGATGTGAAGAAGTGCCGTGTTAGAACTATGTCCTGCACGAAAACTTGATCGGATTTGTGGCAAGATATGATTGATATCAATAAATTGGCTGAATTTTTCTGCCAGAAGTTTCTCCAATAGTTTCACGCTTGAAACTGATTTATCTTCTTCGTGACAATATGCTTACACTGTACCATGTGATATCATTTTCAAATGAATTTATGGTGCTGTACAGACTGTACAAGTCTACGAGCAAATGTTATTATCTGGGATGAGATTGATTCGTTCACTTTTACTCACTAGAGGGTAATCAGCCATAGAAAATATCCACTGCCGTTGACCAACCATGCTTTGCATTCTGTACATGAGTGCCTCCATGTTCCAATGCCATTCATTTTTGCCGATCCAATTACCCATTTCAGGCGTGCCACCACTCCAACACTTCCACCCTGCAGAGCGTGTCAATTATAATCCGTCCCTGTTAAAGGTCCTTTAAAGGGACGCGTTAATCCTTGTGTTGGCCACCACGAAATTACTTGACCCGTTCATGACTGATGGATAGCAATCGAACGGGAAATCATGACATTCGCCTTAACTGCATGATTAATGGTAAGGCAAACTACACAATGTTATAGAGGAGTTGCAACTTTATCGTACTTCTGTGGAGATAAATCACATTTCCACAGGAGGTTGATTTGAGGAACGAATTTCAAACTTTGACGAGTTTTGTTGAATTTTACGAACTTTTATTGTGAGTGTTTGACGAAGTTGTCTGGCAGGATGAAGGAACTGTTTCGATGGTTGATTTTCCGACTCTGGTTCTGGGACAGGATTTTGTAGTAGATAGATGAAATCACATGTTTCAAAGTGTATGATGAACACCGGCTGAAAAACCGATAAAGTCTTTTCGACAAGCATGCGTGAATGTTTCCACTGTGGCGCGCTGGCACGCACACTTCGCCCAGTATCATGGAAGCAAGATACAGAATGTATTATGATTTCGACAACTAAAATCATATTTATTCTGAAGTCAAAGAATTAGCAGACATTTTGATATTGTGGTACAAGGATACTACATCCACCATCTTCATACTGACCATCATCATTAATTACTAACATTTCAAACTAAATTAGGAGTTTGAGTTGCCGGATTAAGAACTGAGGACCAGAAGCACAGTTGGTGAGTGCACTCGAATAGAATTTTGGCTAGCTATCCACTTTTTTACCAATTCTTCTGAGCTGCCGAGGCATACTTTTGTTTATCTATTGATTTATGAACATTAAAATTCTTCTGTTCATCATTAATCCGGCTGAGTCGTGCATACTTGTGAAAATGAGCATATAATAGAGCTAAAAGAGTAATGAACATTAAGATCGTCATGAGAAGAGAGAGTAGAGGGGAAACAGAAAGAGAGAAGACAGAAAAAAGCAAGAAGAAAGGAAGAAAGAGAGAGACAGGAGAGAGGAGAGAAGGAGGTCAAAAAAGTGCGAAAAGTGGACTAAATATTTAAATTTTTTTTTAAATTTCATTTCAACAGATTTTCAAAGCGATTTCTCCATATGTAACATTTCAGTAGTACTGAGGAAAAAATAAGTGTTTTTTGAGCTTTTTCTAAAAGTAGTGGTCGTTAGTGCAAAACAGTAGAAATCCAGGTGCTGATATAATTATTATATGAGAACGAGCGCTTGAACAATTTTTTTTTCAGCAGGAGTAGTCAAAATCAATTTTCTTCGCAAATTAAAATTATAGACGTCCGTTCTATGAGGTAAATGCAACAATTTATGATTTTAAAGAAAGTACAAATCTTTTAGTTTGTGAGAAATTCTGGATCTACTTCTGATATCAAAAACTAATCTTATGTAGGATTTTTGTAGTTTCTGTATGCGCCTTATGTCATTGCTATCTAGACAACTGTGGTGTAAAATATTGCAGTGATTGAAGTGAGACAAAACTAGTGAGTCGTACTTAGGAATTTCCTTTGCGTTTATATCAATTTCAGGTATGCATAACCAATTCTGAGTTTATAGGTAACATGTTCTGGTGAACCTCAGCTTGGAGTGTATGATAATCCCTGAGTTTTCAGAGTGAGAATCTATTTCGGAGTCTCCAATCCTAGAATCGTAATTTTTCGCCTACTCGGTAACCATTTCATTCCCGAATATCATGACAATTAACTTGATGGGGTGATTGATAAGTGGTCCAAAAAGGTTAATAATAGTAATACTTATTCCATGATCACGTTAAGCCTGTATATCATTGAATAATTTAGAAATTTCAAGTCCGTTGGTCAGGGAAAAAGTGAATGGTTCATTCAATCTATATATTTCAAGTTTTTTAGCAATATTTTGTGATTGAGACAGTCAAACGCCTTCGTCATATCACAATATACTACAGCTGCAACTTCTCCTTCATTCAAGATGAAACATTGCATCATTTGTGCTTAATTTTTTTAAAATCAGATTTGCAATAATCTTTGATAAAGTTGGTAACAATGAAATGGGTCTGAAATTTTTTGTTGAACGTGGATCACATCCTTTATATAAAAATTAATTTCTTTTTTTTATAATGCTAGGGTGAGTCCGTGAATATTGAAGTCCCTGCCCAAATAATAAAAATCTTTTTTGTAGTAGTAAGTATTTCTTCACAAATGAAGCAGCGACCAAATGGGTAATATCTTTTGAGATCTATATTGGGAAAAAGTACTGTTCATTAATTTCTGGTTTGAAACTCTGAACTTTGAATTCACTACAATTCAAGTACTTAGAAGTGGGGTTTCATAACTCATAATAATGTTGAGGCATTCTGAAAAGTGTTGTAGAAAACAGAACAAAATACAAGCAGGATATATGAGGTTTCATAACTCATGATGATCATGTTGCGCCATTCTAAAAAGGGCATAGATAACAGCAAAAAATTCGACCCGGGAAACAGGGTACTGAAATGACAAAATACAGCACACTTCTGAAGTGAGTCACGTAAATTTCCAATCTCAAGTAGTAGCGGAAAAGAGCGAACAGGTACACGCCGGACGTATAGTAAATCCGGAGTAATCCCTCAGGAAAAATTAGAACCGAGGTTTTCTAACATTCCAAATGGCACAAATAGCGGTGAGTTCAGAAAGAAAGATCCCAGACAGCGAGAACTCGTTACCGTCCTTTGTGCCTGATTTGATTAAAATCTTAGCGTAATGTTTCTTTGTCAGACGATAATTTCTGCGAATGGATCATTTTTGGAACGAACTATACCGGCTATCAAAGATATCTAAAAGCGACTGTACGAGGTTTGGTCGATAAGTCACTGAATATGATGGTGGCGTGAGTTAGTCAAATTACAGCAGTGTCGGAAAAGTTGACTAAATAACTGTCTAAAAAATATGTCAGTCACATTTTCTGATCAAATAAGTACGGGTTGTATCGGTGAGTTTTGACGAAATGAAATTATTTCTTTCCTGGCTCGCACAGGTCTATCGAAGACTTCTGAGGATTAAATACATATTTTGAAAATTTTGCAAGTATACAATGAAACGAAAACATGAAATGAAATAGACCGAACAATTTATGAAATTAACTAATATACCGTGTGTCCCAGCTAAAACTTGTCACCCCCCTAATATCCGAACTCATGAAAAAAATTGAAAATCGCTCAGACCCGTCGATTTTTAATTCAAGGGGGAACACTTCCACCAAATACACCATCATTGTGTTGTCAACCCCCTCAACCCCAGCACCCCCTACTTCAGAATTTTCAATGGGACTACTATACTTGTGATACATCATTTTGAAGGAAATTCAATCCCAAATACATCGGTGTACTGAAATTGAGGATCGATCAAGTGTTGTTGAAGTTTTCATGAAAACTAATTTTTTCCAGATATTTTTATTTTTCATCACCTAACATGTTATCATCGTATGAAAGGTTCAAAATGTGAACCATTCAGTTCCATACAGAAGTATAAGCGATCTTCGAAATTTCTTCGCACATTGCTCAACATTTCTGGAGTCACTGCACGACACTCCACAACAATTCTCCTGCGTAGATCATCAAGAGAAGTTGGCTGGGTAATATAAACTTTGGATTTCAAATGACCCCATAAAAAGAAGTCTAATGGTGATAAAATCAGGAGATCTAGCCGGTCATTCTATTGGTCCTCGCCTTCCAATCCATCGCCCTGTGAAATTGTCATCTAAAAATTGACGTACAGGTGCAACAAAATGTGGAGGAGCTCCATCTTGTTTTAAGGTGAGCTGACCGTCAAGTAACCTATCATCGTCTTCAAGTAACTGAGTGATTCTGGGGTTCACAGTTGTATCAAGAAGTTCAAGATACGTTTGTCCGTTGAGGTTACCATCAATAAAATATGGACCTACAATATGGTCTCCCAGAATACCAGCCCAAACATTCAATTTCTGGGGAGTTTGTGAATGAGTTTCCCTGTACCAATGGGGATTTACGTCACTCCAGTATCTGCAGTTGTGCCTGTTCACATGTCCATTTAAATAAAAAGAAGATTCGTCAGAAAAGCACACATTGTAGAGGTAATTATTATCACCAATCAATAATTGACTCATGATTTCACAAAACTCTGTACGTCTGTCAGGATCATCTTCATTTAATTCTTGTACATTCTGCATTTTATAAGGATGGAATTTTGCGTCTTTCAGAATTCGATGTACGCTGCTTTTCGAAACTCCAGAAATAGTCTCAAGTTGTCTTAACGATTGAATGTTGTCCATCACTGCATGTCCTACAACTGCAAAAGCGACCCCTTCATTTCTCATAGGCTTCTCTCGTTCATGTTTTTTATTCAGCACTGATCCCGACTCCAAGAACTTATTCATCAATTGAAGCACGTACTGATATGATGTGGTGTTTTTACTTTCATTGAAACTTCGAGCCGTAGCTCTAGCACATCGTCCATTTTCAAAATACGCAGCTACAATGGATATTCTCTCTTGTACAGTATAAACCATTTTCAAATGTTTTCAAATTGTTGAATGCAGTGACTCGAATACATCAATTACCAAGGCGTAAACAAAGATATGCGTATACAAAAACACATGAGGGCAATTGTTTTTTTCATAAAAACGTCTGTCTCACCTTCGAAACTAATATTTCTGACAGCATATTATTTTTCAATACAGTGGCGTACCCACAGTGAACCTTTCTTACGACGCTAACATTTGAGGTGATGATAAAACTTCAACAACACTTGATCGATCCTCAATTTCAGTACACCGATGTATTTGGGATTGAATTCCCTTCAAAATGATGTATCACAAGTATAGTAGTCCCATTGAAAATTCTGAAGTAGGGGGTGCTGGGGTTGAGGGGGTTGACAACACAATGATGGTGTATTTGGTGAAAGTGTTCCCCCTTGAAATAAAAATCGACGGGTCTGAGCGATTTTCAATTTTTTTCATGAGTTCGGATATTAGGGGGGTGACAAGTTTTAGCTGGGACACACTGTATAACGTTCTATAGAAAGACTAGAAATGATGTACAATACTCATCCAAACTGTAAAAACCCTTCTCATTAAAAAGGTTTTTCACCGATTTTCTGAATTGCTTGTTGTCAGTGGTTGTTGTTATTTGTTTTGGCAAATGATTATATATTGGTCAATTTCTGTAGATCACAGAATGTCTGGTCAAAGATGATATGTGCAGTGGAAGAGGAAGTTTTCTATCACTACAAGTATGCCTTTGGGTTTGGTTCAAAGACTTTGCTTTATTTTGTGTTCAATTACTGTGAGTGATTTGTTATTGGAGAAAATTGGTCTACACGAGTCTCGCATCTTCAATTTAAATATTATCCTTGAAGCTCTCTTCTGAACAACGACAATTCTCTGCAATGAAACCTGGCTGACAGAGCCCCAAAATGGAACCGCAGGTGATTCTCTATAATGACGCAGTAGTAAGCATTCATTGATGTTGAAAATCCGAGTTCACGAGATATGCCATTTGTTGCGAAGCAAGTAGAAGACATTTTTCTTCTCAGATTTCAAATCACTGTCGATAACACATGACCCCCATGTCGTTTAAAATCGTTCAGTTGATGTGCGCCAGACAATCACAATGTTTTTTATTTCAAAAAGTATAGTATCGGTAATACCTTCCAAACGTTTTTCAAACGTCAAATCGTTCAAAAGTTAACAAAGAGGGAAGACTATTGAAAGCCGAATTATATAGCATAAATAAAATTGGGCTGACTCGTTCGCTTTGTTCTCGTGTCCTTTTTTTTTCTGAACCCAAGAAAATCTGTACGAAACCGAAAGTTGTGTACTGAAGAGTTGATTCATTGAAACGAAGATTTCTTCTTTTCTTTTCTCAACTAATCCCCATAAGGAATAATTTGTGTTCAGACGTTTCGAAATCAAACTACGATACACTAAAAGCTGCAGTAGTAATTAATTTTAATGGTTTGGAGACTTAATGATTCAACAGTGGCTATCGCGTGGATCGCATGAATGAATGGATGGTAGATACCTTATGCCGGTTCTGGGCCTTCTTCCACCACTAAAATCTTTAAACGGGGATAAAATTGAGATGAAGATGATGGTTGAGTGATTGAGAAACATTTCTTGTCAATTGCATTGCCTTGAAAATGGTTGGGATGGTATGGCATATATGGTAATGATGAACTTCATGGAGAACACTCTATGTATAAAAATACATTGTTTGGAAAAGTTTCGTTTGATTGTCCGAATTACAGCTTACTATAATGCATAGAACATACTGACGATATTATTGTTAATTTGTATATGTTTAAACCAACTAATTGGGCACTGTTGATATTAACTGAGAGCGTGTTGGATTATTGTTGATTTAGTAAAATTCGGTAATTGTTGAGATCATCAAACTTCCAGTCAATTAATCTATCTCATTTGATGTTTGCTGACAGAATAGAAAATATGCGAAAGCCTGGACTATTTATTTATAATTTGTTTTCATTTCATACCCATTTCACATGTTAAATATTGAAAATTTTTCATGATGGAATTAGCTATTTATATACTAGAACATAAGAACCAAAGTCATCAAAGTTATTTATACAAGAATAAAAAGCGATAATTTTTTGCACGCATGAGAACTATTCATAACCAGCCGTAGGCAAGCAATGTAATCTTGCAATTGCAAAAATGAGGCTTTTTATTCGAGTTGTGTAAACGATTTTTTCTAATAGTTAGATTTTCAATATAAAAATTAAAAAACCTTCGAATATTAATATTTTTAGAGCAAGTAGGCATTGAAAAAAAGTTTTCCTCCAATACACAAGTCAAAAATGTATAATTTTTGATAACTTGAATGTCATAGGTAGGCTATTTTTTAACAGAGTGTCTGATTCATTTTTTCTGCATGGCGTACATGAATCTAAATACCTACGTTGTATGAAAAGAGGTAATACACGATACCCATCATCCTCAATTCAATCCTGTTTCATTAAACATCTCAAAAAATTTATGTTGATACGAAAATTGCTGTTATCCTTTATGTTAACCAAATGGCTTACTTGTATGATGTTTTATTTTTGTTCTCGACTTCGACATATCCACTTTTCTTGATGTCACCACTATAATTTTGTTTTCAATTCTAACGTTTTTTGCGCAGACTGAAACGGTCGACAATTGCCATCATAATGTTTGAGTCTCAAAAAATCAGCCCCTACGCCGTCTGAAAGCTACTGCCACTATATTTTGCAGTATAAAGTAATTTGAGAAATAATGCAAATAGACTCGGAAATGTTAAAAAAACATTCATTCAATGAATCAAGTACTCACTTACTTACCTACAAATTTAAGATGGACTAAATTTGTGTTTGTTCTGATTGATTGATGATTACTCACCTCATTTGCATGAATATTTCGATTGTATAATGAAGACCCAACTTATTAATCAGTGAAAATGATGTTTAAGTAGGTGTGTAATAGGGCCACGATAGCATAAGTACAAAAATCACCGCTAGATGGCACTGATGATGCGTTTCAAGCTAGGGTCACTAAATCAAGCAGGCCGTTCCGTCCTTACGGGTATGGCCAATAGGCGTGGTCTAATTAGTTTGAATGTACGAAATCACCCACAGAAAAAATTAGGTTATGTTAGGCCAACGTTTGAACTACTGACACGTGTCAATTTCGAAAGTCGCTTTCTCTTTGAGAGTTTTAAGCACCAGGGCTTCTTATTCTAGCTCAATCATTGGCTAGAAAATGACATCTGTCAAACTCCACCAATGGCAAGTATGGAATGAGAAATCCCGGTGCTTGAAACTCTCGAATAGAAAGCGGCTTATGTTGGCTGAAATATTTACAAATAGTGGAAAGTCATGTCATGTTAATAAACTATTTTCATTTATATTCATTTGTAACACTTGGTAATATGATAATCGATATGAGATAGAAGCAAATAGTTGTGTGCGTAGAAAGATTAACTTTTTCCCTAAAAATGAAGTATTGTGAAACCTTGAGGAAGAAATGGCTTTCACTGCTGAATCGTTCAGTGGAAACTCATGAAATTCGTGTGTGCAGTGTAAATATTGATATTTTTACGTTTACTGGGACTGACAAATTGAAATAATGAAATTTACTGTATTACCACAGAATACATATTACAATGATGAATTTCAACAAAAATACGATTTATGACACATTTAATGAAGTAAAATCGAATCGCTTTCTAAAAACCTATATTAAATATGGTTTGGCTTATGGTTAATAATGCTTTACAATTTGTTTTTCACACTACATTTTATTAGTCGGTCTTCTTCAGATTTTCACTTCCACTTCCTCCATCCACCCACAGTAAATCATGGATGCTTTCTTATAACTTAAGTTTTTACTGTTTTTAGTCTGATAAAGGTTATGTGCTAATAAACTTCTGTATGGCTAATAATAAATAGTAAATAGTCGAGTCTATCAAAATCTTTCCAAGTATTTGGCCACGAATGCGAATGCTCCGATGATCATTGTAGGACAATTTTTCATGTTTTTTTATTAACGTAACTTCCTAATTTCCGACCTTATGGAACTAGGTCGAGGGCTGAATCTGAATCTCCATATTGTAATTTACCCTTTGTCGGGACTGCCCTGGGCCCGAAATTTACCAACACTTTTTTGTAATTCGACTTTATTGTGCACCTCTCAATTACAATCAATAACAAATTTAGAATTAGTACCTGGTATTTATTCATTCAACAATAATATAGGATAAAGATAAAAATGAACCAAACGCAGCAAAGGTTATTTTTATTAAAAAAAACATAACCCGACTTTTTCCCTGCTTTCTCATTGGCGCTTCTGTGGGTTATTTTGAACACTGGAACTACTTGAAGTAGTAGACCACGCCTATTGGCCATACCCGTAAGGACGGAACGGCCTGCTTGATTTAGTGACCCTAGTTTCAAGCGTTGTACTTGCGTTTCAAGCATTTGTGCAAGCGTATCAAGTGTTTATGCCTGCGTTTTAAGCATTTGTGCGTGCGTTTCAAGTAGTTGTGCGTGCGTTTCATGAGTTTGTGCGTGAGTAAACCAGTTGAATCGCATACACAAGTGCTTGATATGCACGCACAAACGCTTGAATCGTACGTACAAATGCTAGATATGCTCGCACGAACGCTTGAAATGAACGTAAAACGCTTGACACTTGCCACCAGCGCCATCTAGCGGTGATTTTTGCACTAATGCGTTCGTGGCCCTGTTATACACCTACTGGCCTTGTTACGTAGTTACAGATTGAAAATTCAATATTAGATTTTCTTTCAGATCTACTGCATTTTATTCTTATATGACTGTTGTTGAGACAGTTACGCCCATGGCAGCATGATCATTGCCAGATTTTGAACCGTGTTCACACGATTACTTTCACTTTCAATGTCCACTTATTAACACTTGTCGATTCATGAATCACTCGATTTATCTTGTGTTTTCTATAATCTAAGGATTCGTCTTTACTTTAGTTGTGGATGTTGAGCGGGATATTTATCATTTTCTGTTTCGAATATCCGACATTATGAAACCTGAAACCGCTACAAATATTCCGAATATCATAATGTGAACGTGGCCTAATGAATACTGCCATGAAAATTTTACTGGCAATTCCTCATTGCTGTTGCACCGACCGTGCCATGAACGTTAATCATCGTAAACTGATTGGAATTGCTCTATAACAATTTCAGTGACTCATTATTGGTATTTGTTGGTTCCCAGATTACCTTCGACGTCGATTTTCGAGTTTTATGATGTTCATAGTTACGTTTTCATACGAAGTTGTTAAATTTGTTTCCGATTTGACGTGATGGAATAACCCAGAAGTGGAATGAAGAATGTGCAATTAAACAAGAGCAATACACTATTTCAGTTCAGAATACAGCATACATTTGTAGATCAGAACAAGAAAATTAAAGAACCTACGTGAAGAAACTTCATCAAAGTAATGAAAAGGACTTGATATTATCGCATTCCATTACTTTTTGAAAGAAGAATTTTATGCTCTATTTAACCAACCCAAACTTATCCAAATAATGAAAGAACTGATTGTAGATATCAAAAACTTCATAAATGTGTATTGAATCAAAATAACACAAAAGCAAACGAAGTTGCCTTAAAAAAAAATGTTGGTGAATAATTGAACAATGAGTAATGAAAAATATAAATATAAAAAACTTAAGAACATACTGCTAGCTAGCAAAACCAGAGATGGGGGGATCTGAATTCATGAATGAAATAATGATCAAAACAGAGTTATTGCTAATAATGAAATTACTGATGACTAAAAGTTGTCTGAATAAAATAAAAAAATAACAACAGTGGCTTTTCTAATATTTCCGATTTGCTGCAAGTTCCTGATTTTTTGAAAACTTCAAAAGAACATTCTTTTGAATGGTCAGAGGAAGAAGAAGAAGAAGAGAAAGAGGAAATATTGGTAGAGTTGGGGAAAAATACATTATTATTATATGGTGAAAATAATTTTAAACCGAAAAAAAATATCAAGTTGCAAAAGTTAATATCTATTAATCCCTCAACAGGATCTTGATTTCGAAGCTTCACTTCGTGATGAGTGTGGAACCCACCAGAAAGAGCATCTCAAACAGGAAATAAAGAAAATGAACGATAGACTATATTTCAAACTGAACCAGTTGCCTCAATTTCTATATGGGAATGACATGAAGAGAATCAATAGTACAGAATTACATCAGGCAAAGTTCATAATGACACTAAATTTCCTATAATATTCCATCTGGGAAAGATAGGATAGACGAGAATATTGTAAAAACTTATTTCATCATGAAAAATATTTAATTTTTCTTCGAGTAGAATTGTGTGTACCTGACGGTAGGCAATAAAATCACAAAATGAGAACCTTGGAATTTTTGACAAAGCATTGATTCCAACAGGTTGTGAAGAAAAAACTTCCTTGGATAACTTCTTTGGACGTAGAAACATGTATTTTCTATTCGTCTCCACAGTACTGATAAAAAATTCTGTTTCTATAATTGTGAATTTTCGAGAAATGCCAGTTTTCGTATCTGGTTTATTATCTGAACTTTTCAAAAGGTTATGAGGTGATAATATTCTTTATCGTAAGATCTGGTCAAATATTCTTTCACGTGTCCCCTTTCCAATAATGCAGCTTTCTTCAATTTGTATCCTCTCTTCTCACTCTTCAGATAGGCTGTGTGCTTAATTTATTATCCAAAGTCTATGTTTTCATAGATCTTTATAGCCAAATGGATGACATTGCATACCTCTTCTTCAAATTTAAGAAATACTATAGCAGGACCTCAATTACCGTCTCACCCTTTGTTTTTCTTTCCATTCATTAAATTCGGAAAATACTTTTTAATATTGTTGTCTGGATTTGGCAGGCAATAATTGGCGTGTTGCTTCTTCAGCTTCCTCAAGTTGATATTTAATTTCGTTTTTACATTTTTTCACAATATGTACTTTTGAATTGTCAGATTTAGTGCGGATGTGGCGGATCTGAATCCCTTACCTCACCTGACCACGATAACTTTTGAATGGTTGGATGTGAAATAACAGGAGAAAAGTTGCACAATAACTATGGCAATGAATGTCAGATACTAATCAAGAAATTAAAAGTATGAAATTCAGGTCAAAGTTGATATTAATTTATCAAAGAAGTTATTGTGAGTTTCAATTTGTGATAAGTGTAGAGGCCACAAAGTCATTATAATTTCAAACCAATAACTGAGAATGGCTTGGCAAACTAATTGTCACATCCAATTCAGATTTGTCGGAAATGTGTCATTCGAAGTGAAACTCCAGTCCTGATAAACTGATCCATAATGAAGCCTCTCCATCGGAATTCTCCGCAACCGAATTTACATATATTACCACTGAGCGACCTTCAAGAGACCTTTCTAATCCTAGATTGCGAATCCTTTCCAATCAACCACACATGCGATATACATATATACAAGCCCGTCAGGGATTCCATTTCAACCGCCCTCTTTGACGACATTATGTATGTTCGGCACATGTATTGTGCAGATTTATCATAGCATCATACTGTTAGAGGTGTATGTTTATTTCGTACACACATCGTAAACAGTAATTGTAACTGTAAATGTAAATGCGAATTGTTGGGGGAATGAATCAGAAACACAGGTGGGACCTGAATTATTTCGTAGGAGATTTATATGCCCGCAGAATTTGCATGTGTGGGTTGCCAGAGGTGTTTCCTCAGTTACATAATGCAAAAAAGGAATGTAAAGAACTCGTGAAGGATATTCATATCACATTCAAGTTCGCTGCTCATACGGTCGTAAGATCGTGTATAATGTAAAAATAACAAGTACAATTCGAATTCAAATCTCATCTCAATAATGTACATTACATAATATCTCATTTCGATCTGTTGTACTTTCTAAACAAAATAGTGACTCTGTTATAGAAAGCTGACATTAAAACGTGTGTTAATTTATTTTACCAATCGAAAATTTCTCTGAGTAATATTATCAAGTTGACTTATTATGTACTAACTAATGAAAAGAGTCAATCATATCTTGTTTATTGAAGCATATCAAGTATCGAGTTACCCTCAATTGTATTTGTATTCTCGAGATATAGCTTAATGTACATTCCCAAATTGTCACCACAAACACAGCAGTTCGTAATTCAACTTTACGAATTTCCGGCAGACATTGAATTTGCAGCCTTCCAAAGAAAACAAATTCCATCCTATTCCAACAAGAAATTGAGTTGTGCATGTAGGAAATATAATGGAAAAGAAAATGAATGGTTCACTCAAGAATATTTATATATGAATTGTTGCAGTTTTGGGCTTCAATACAATTTCTTTCACAATAACTTCAATATATGCATACAGATCTGAAAGAGTTATATCCTAACGGGAAATCTTTTCCGCATGTGACTGCCGTTACCCGAACGACGCAAATTTCGCAAGATGTTTATCAAGGAACCTCAACAAGTTCTTCCAATTGGGTCTTCTTGGGAGAATGTTGCACAAATATCTGTCAGATGTAGTTCATTATCCGTCGTGGTATTAGCCATAGAAGTAGTTGTTTTCCTGACAGATGTTTGCCTTTATTTTTCCACTTGGTGGAAACGCTTAGAGAGAAGGGTACCCCGTATTTTTTCACATTGTTGATACCTCTCCGGCACAATATATTCGAACTTCGTTCGGAATATTACAGTTTTCTCTTTCCGGAGTCTGTGCTACTTGGGAGTGTTTTGTCTTATTTCTTATTTCCCGTGCGGATGGCGCTGCGATCAACTTTGTTGTGGGTCGTAGTGTCATCCGTGGGAAAATATTAGTTAAACAGTTGATTATTATCCATTTGGCAGGGACAGGACAATTATAATGTAGTCCGACCTACCCTGTCACTGATGAGACGCAATGAACCTCGAAACATGCATGTCTGCAGGTGGTCATTCCCAGCCAAATGAAGGGTAATCTCCTGTTTAATTACAAGACAAGTACTTGCAATTGGGTCTTCTTGGAAGAACGTTGCACAAATATCTGTCAGATGTAGTTCAATATCCGTCGTGGTATTAGCCAGAGAAGTGGTTGATTTCTGACAGATTTTTGCCTTTATTTCTTCACGTAGTGAAGAGAGAAGGGGACCCCGTATTCTTTCACATTGTTGATACCTCTCTGGCACAATTTGTTCATTCTTTCAATTCGTTCGTTCGTTCGTTTCATTTCATTAAATTTTTCGAATTCGTGCCACTCATTCAATTCATTGAATTTGTTCATGTCTCCCAATTCGTTAATTTCTTTCAATTCGTTCAGTTCAATCAATTAATTCGATTCGTTGAATTGAACTTTCAATTATTTGAAATTGTTAATGTCTTTGAATTCGTAATTTTTTTTCAATTCGTTCGATTCCGTCAGTTTGGTGAGTTTGGTTTATCTCGTTGAATTTGTTCAATTCGTTCATTTCTTTCAATTCGTTGAATTCGTACAATTCATTCAATTCGTTTAATTCATTAAATTTGTTCAATTCGTTCAATTCTTTCAATTCGTTCAATTTGTTTGATCATTCTATTTCATTTGATTCTCGAAATTCGTGCAACTCATTCACTTCATTGAACTTGTTAAATTTTTTCATTTCTCTCAATTCGTTCATTTCTTTCAATTCGTTCAGTGTAATCAATTCAATCGAATCGCTGAATTTGTTAAATCTTTCAATTCTTTAAATTTGTTAAAGTGTTTCAAATCGTTCAATTCGGTAAGTTCGTTCAATTTGTTTGATCCGTTCAATTCGTTCAATTCGTTTAATTAGTTCAATTCGTTCACTTGTTTTAAGTTGTAAAATTTGTTCAATTCGTTGAATTCTCTCAATTCGTTCGATTCATTCAATCTGTTCAATTCGGCAAATCTGTTCAATTCGGCAAATCTGTTTAATTCATTAAAATTTTTCAATTAGTAAATTTCTTTCAATTCGTCCATTTCGTGCAATTCATTTAATTCGTTTTGCAATTCATTTGATTCGTAAAATTTATTCAATTCGTTCATTTCTCTCAATTCGTTGATTTTTTTTAATTTGATCAATTTGTTTAATTTGATCATTCATTTGAATTTCTTCCAATTCGTTCGATACTTTCAATTCGATCAATTCGTTTAATTCATTCAATTTGTTCTATTGAATTCGTTCAAGTCATAAAATTCGTTCAATTCGGTCAATCTGTTGACTTCGTTAAATTCGTTCAATTCATTCAATTTGTTCAATTCGTTCAGTTCGTTAAATTTGTTGAATTCGCTTAATTCGTTGAATTCTCTCGGAGTGTTCAATTTCTCTATCAAGTCATTCAATTCGTTCTAAGGGATTATTGAATTTGTGTTCAGATAACAACTGCTGTGGATGACTAAACCATATTGATGAGATTTTCATTTAATGAAATACTAAAAGGTACTAATAGTTTGAAGCTGTCAGTTACAAAACATCATTAATCTCTTAAATGTTCACAAGAAAGGCTTTTCTTTTGGATTTAATTGTATACCTGTTTCAGGTTGTTGCGAATTCTACTTCAGAGCTAATGATAGTTGTCGATACTCGATACTCTGTTTCAAATTAATTGAATGGAAATTTCTACCCACGACAATCCAATGATTTTTATTCATACCTGTATACATAAATTAGAAATGAAGAATAAACGAAAATCATTAATAAATAACATCGAAGTTGAAGTGATAGATGGAGACCCTGTCGAAGGAAAAAATAAATTTCAAGGGCTTTTCCTTTGCTATGAACTTTCCCATCACTCAACTGAAAGGGTGCACTGACACATATTTCTGAGTATCCCTTTCAGAGCTTTCTTTGTATCACTCCGCAAAGGCTCCGTAATATTTTTAACATACTGTTCAATACCTCCACGCTGCTTTGGAAAATACAAACGCCCTTCAATCCACAATAAAAATGTCATTGATCCATTGTACCCACCTTTGAATGATGTTAAAGTCAATCTTTGTTCTGGAAAGTCTCCTAGCATCTCTAGCACACTGAAATGGGAGAGCTTTGTTTCGTTATACTCGTGTGGAAGGGTCATGGCATTCTCGTTGAAGAGGTCTCACGAGAGTGCTTCAAATATGAATCTCGATCCATAAGAACGCTGTACTTTATCTTTTATACGTGAGCTTTTGTTAGCTAGTGCATCAACTAGTGATTCTGGATTATGTTGCAATATGTAAATTTTATGAATGTTATAAATTCACTCTTTCGGGAATGTGTGTCTGACAACGTGGAGAAAACTGAATGGTTTCCGGGTACATTGCATACTTGATGAGGTGAATTTCATACGACGGATATCTTGGGAGAGATTATGAACATTTCACGTAGAACATTAACGTCAGTTTTCCAAAACTATCGAAGGTTTTCACTAGAATAAATGGTCTGTAAAAGAAAAAAAAAACTTGTTTTGTTGAGATAAATTCACGAATGTGTATTTAATATATTATTTAACGTACACTATTTTTTGAGGACATACTAAGAATTCGTAAACGGAAAAAAATTAACAAAGCAGCCAATAACATTATAAAAATATTATACTAACCTGGAAAGTGAAATTACATTGGGGAGCTCGAAATATTTGTTTTTAAATTATTTCTTATCTTCTTGACCAGTCTATCTTAGTCGTATGTTTATGGCAGAAAAATCCACAAAAATTGAATGGTTGAAATATTTTTGTTTGAAGAAATTCAACTGAAGAATCTTTGTTATACTGACTCACAAATACAATTTTTTTTTATCTTGTGTACAACTGTTGAGTTATGCATCTGCTAGTCACTGATTGGGCACAGCGCGTGAGTCATGATTCACTTAAGAGAAATTTTTTTGACGGTTCTGACAGGCATTAAAATTTTGTAATTTTGTGTCATATGAAACAATTTCATCCAATCATGTCAACATTACACTTACAATTTCCCTCATATTGTATAAACCAATCAAATGCCATAATTTTCTCATTTCGAACCAATGAGAACAGGACTTTTTGAAAACACTTCCTCCAGCCCGTGGTATTTTCAATACGGTGTTTCGCTTCTAGCTTGTGTATAGATTTCCATAGTTACGACAATCACGGTTAATATAGAAACGTCAGTTTGACGGTTCAACTCTGCAACTGACATTAATGACACATGATGAACCATTCCTGCAAATTGAAATTGTCTGATCAAATTTCCCTTCAAAATGCAGAATTTTCAAAATACTTTCACCTTGCCGGTCGCTCAAACTGTGTTGCTGTACAAAACACCACTCGAGAAAGTTCTCGTGGTGTTTCTAAGTATTTTTTGAAAATTCTGCTTTCTGTCGGGATATAACTACTGATAATTGCATTCAGTGCAATTATCTATCACTATGGTAACACGATTGAGTTTGACAACTTCATCGTTTTTGTTGTTGTTTTTTTGTTGTTCCAAATAAATTTCAAAATGTCACGTTTTGACAATGCGAATATTCAAAGTATAAATGTACTATAGAAGGATAAATTCCCAGAAATTCAACCTACAGTAACAAATATATTTGGGGTACATTTACGGAATATTGCTGCGAACGAGAATATTAATTAAATGAATGAAGAAGTTTGGAAGAATTGGCGTTGATAATAAAATATTGGGAGGTCAATATGAGAAAGAAAGACGGGATCGAATTTAAAGAAGCAACGGCGAAAGCAATGTGGAACGTTTCGTGCAAGAAAAGATTGACACGTTTAACAATAACAGTATTTAAAGCAGCCCGAGATGCCCGCGATGCAATCAGGAAGAAACTACAAGCAGATCTATGTAAACGTAAGTCCAGTTCAGTTTCGTTAAATTTGTCTGAAGTTAACTAAATCATATTGTTTCCATAGAATTAGCGTGGCGAGGAGGAGAGGCAGTTGCTCGCCTGGTGGATTTTTTTCAAATCGAGAAAAATAACGATGACTCTTCAACAAATCGCATTGAATACAATCAACAATAAAACATGTCAAAGTGGTTTAGAGAGAACTACTACAAATAGGTCTGTAGAAGCTGAAAAATCAGATAATTTATAGAAACATCTCCCTATTTATTATCTCATCATCATCTAGGGACTCAAACATTTCACAAATACATAATGTATGATAAAATGGGAAAAAAAAATCTGTGATCAGATTTGGGATACACTCTCATAAAGTTTCCCCTAAAGATTGAAATTGCCTCAATTTCCTGAAGACCTTGCCGTTTGCAGAAAGTAATTTCCCTAATTCAAGGTGCCAGAACATTTTTATTCAATGCCAGCAGGGAGAGTTATTTTTCTCACGGGACCTTCGCGCCCTTTTTAGTCGTTCGAACTTGACGGAATGAACCCTTTATGATACTAGTCCCGAAAGCCCAATTCATCCGGAGGTAGGTTAAATTTTGCATTATTATGAAAAGTTACTGGAGATTATTCGGATATATTCCAATGATGCCAGGAGATTGTGACATGATGGCAAGATTCGTTTTGATTTAAATTAAAGCATGGGATTCATGTTCACGACTCTCTTGATATACACATTTTTCAAAAACTAGGATTTGATGCTCTTATTTGTCCATGCAATACTTCTACTACTTTCTCAAATAAGCATATAATATTCAGTTTCACTTTTACATCAAATAATTGAATATTTTCTTCACATTTTGAAATCGAGAAAATTCCTGCGAGACCTAGAACGACGAGATTCCGTCTTTCTATAGGATCGGGGCGGCCAGTATCCGACTGCTAGTCATTTTCACAAAGCTCAAGATCCTTGGCGTGCCAGACACCTTTGGAATTACCTGTCTGGTCGCGGAGCTCTTACATCCATAGGGATATCTTTTTGTAAATGGGAAATGGCCCAACATACCTTGAAACTAGCTTATAGGAGAAATATTACAAAGCCTCTGACAGAAGGTAGTTCTCTTTCCAGACAAGCTGGTTGGAAAGGTACTCGACATGCCGACGACGCAGATTGTACCTTTCGCAACTATTTTTCCCAGCTATTTCCAAGCACTATCGAATGTAGGGAACATCTTCCCAAAACTCTCAATCCTGCTACACTTACAGCTCTGAGTCTCATCCTCTTAATGAAACTATCCACTCTCGGCATAGTCAACTTTGGAGACAGCCATGTTCCTACCAAAATTGATGAAGTAAGGAGTGAGTTTGGTCACTTAATGTTTTAAGGTCCTGATGGCACATACGATATCATGGATGTGCTCATCCCAACATCTATGGTTTTCAGTCAAATAGATCGACAACGTGGTTTTGATTACATGATCTACCCTCTCAGTTGTATTGGATCGAGGATGGTAGTTTGCACTGAACATTATACGACACTGATAACCTTCGGCGAATCGAAGGAATTTCTGACTCCGGTATTGTGGCCCATCATCACCAACAAGTAGTCTGGGAACGACAAAAACTTCTCCATCAAAATCATTTGAAAGCCTGTGAGAAACCATCCTATCCATTGGTGCCTTCTGGGACACCTTGTAAGTGGCCCAAATGTTGCATCTTTTCACGAAATTAGCTACGCCCTTTTTCATTTTAGGCGAATAATAACGCGCGGCAACCATGGCAAAAGTTTTATATATGCCCAAATGACCCGAGAACGACAGCAATGACCCTTGGTCTGTCAATCAACGTGCTTCCAGAAATCAGCTGGAGGTGAGTGTTCTGAGAATTTCCAAAGTACGTGTTTGAACAACTTACCATCAGACTCTCTTTTCAACCAGATATTTTCAGTGGGCTATTCTTCACCTTCCCAAGCATTGACAAATACCACTTATCGGCTACACCATTATTCAACAATTCATCCTCTGTCACCTGCATCGAATCAATCACGGGAACAGAGCGTGATAACATATCAGGAACCACATGCTTCTCACGTTTTCTATGTACAATATGGGAATTGTACTGCTGAGGACGCCGTAGACCAACGGACTAAACGACCAGTTGGGTCCTTTAGGTTTTGCAGCCACAATAGACTATAGTGGTTTGTTATTATGGAGAATTGCACGCCTTCCAAGAAGGGCCTCGACTTCTCAACAGCCCAAAGTACCGCTGAACATTCGCGCTCAGTGGTTGTGAAGTTTTCTTCTCAATGAGACAACGACCTGCCTAGGTATAAGATAACCTTGTCACCCTCCGGATGGGGCTGTGTCAGAACCGCGCTAATACCAAAGCATGAAGCGTCAGTTTGAACGACGAATACCCATAAGTTATCAAAACAACTCAAAATTGGAGCTACAACCAGACATTCATTGATACGCTGGGGAGAAGCACTGGAATGGCGTTAGATGCGCACGAGTTTCACAAGTCAAGTACCGGCAAAAATCTCTGAGAGGTGGACTCTCCGACCAATGTCACCAAATGACAAACTGCAAAGTCTCGAGTCCCAAAATATGAATTCCAATGAAACAAATCCCAAAATGATTAATTGAAATAATCACACAAATTTGTGAAGTAATGTCGGACGAATTGCGTATTTTTGGGTATTCGTTGCCATGAATGAACGACAGAAATCAAAATCCAGCTGACGTGCTCATTGTAACATAAAAAAATTGCGATATGGCAATAATGTCATGATTGAAGAGGAAACATTATGAAAAGATGTTACCGTCATTTATATTTGAGTATTACTCATCTAGGATGTGTTACTTGATCGGAGATTTGATACGTACCTAAATAATTTGACCAAAAATGAAACTAGTGTGGGAAGAACTAACTTGAAGTGACTTTGACGTATGGGAAAATGACACCTCCCAAATTTAATTGCGTGTGGGAATAGGGTGAATCACGCACGTTTGTAACAATATTCATTCGTCGTATTGAAAAAGATGTTTATCTATCTACCTGTCACCACCATCAACTTTTCACCTATACCTTTGAAGGACTGAGAGGCTGAGGATCCAAAAGGAATATAACATTTCAACAATTGATTCTTTGATATTGATATGGTGTATTTTTTACGTATCATCTTCCCTGCAGATTTCGCAGCTACACAAGACGATAAAGAACCAGAATATCTCCACAGATGGAGTCCCTCATCAAAGATTTTCCGTTACTCCAAGGAATGAGAGGAATTCCATCAGGACGTTGCCCGTCATTTCGGCTGATTACCAAAGGTTTCAGCAGAGGAGGAATATTTGCAGTTGATAATGCTCGTTTCATTAGGTCATTGACAGCATAATTTAGGAAGAAGCATCCAGAACTAAATTGGTTATTATCAATGAAGCCGCATTGGTATTTGTTATTGACACAGAACCAGCCACCTAGGCGAATTCCAACAGATATTTTGAAACATTCATCATCTAGCGAAGTTAACAGAGATGCAACAGCGATTGTGTTCAACCAGATTCTGGATTTCTTCGTTGTGACTGCTGCTCTGAGATGAGCCTTTTCTTCTAAGGAGTCTTCAGCTGCATCAATATACGTTGTTTATTTTTTCTCGCAGCTAAGGAAGATCGCATCATCTGTGAAAATTTGAGGTATTGATGAATTCGATTTATCAGTATAAATTCTCTCACACTCGGATTAACATTAATCACTGATTTCAGAGAAGGAACTGGGTACAAAAAATCAATCACTTGCCCAATACTTATCAAATGAAGGAAAAAACGCTAGCATTGAAAGAAAATATGATAGTTTCATGCTGAGGCTTTCAATATTTATCACAAGGAATGCTTGCATCCATCTTCGAAATCGTTGTAAGTGATTTTTTCTAGAATTTCACGAAGAACTAATTGAAATAATTCGGTTTGACAAAGCCACGTAGGCCACATCTCAGGGTATAAAAAATATCTGATATGAAAAGTGGGGTATTTTATTCAGAAAGCCATCCACTTGAGTAAATTTGTTTTTGTTTCACACATTCATGTGACAAGAATTATTTTTTCAGGAGCTACCTCAATAAGTTTTTCTGATTACTGATTATATTTTTAAACTTAAAAAAAGTTGCATTCTTTAAAATTGCGTTTTATTCCAATTTATTCTTAATTTTCAAAAAGAGATCCTATAGAGAAACTGTTTAGCAAACCTTCATCATCAAGCATGGAATGAATTTCTCTTCTCCGTCTTCTATTCCCGAACGACCTCGCTGACTTGTTTCAACATGTCTTTACTACCACTAATTTCCAGTGGGATGAAAAATATTTTGAGCAGTAGTGGCGAACCTGTATATGGAGACGTTTGAACAAGAAGCACTAGATTCGGCGCCAAATCGACCGTCTATATGGTTTCACTGATAGATGACACGTTTGTTGTGTGGCCACATGGAAGGTTGACGCCAGTAGGGTTTCTCAACCACCTACAGCCAACACCGCAAAATTTAGCTCGCGGTGGAAGAGAAAATAGATGGATAACTTTTCTGGATGTCTTCAGAAAACCAAATGGAACTTTGGGCCACGAAGTCTACAGAAAACCCACACATACAAAGAGATATCTACATGAGAACTCAAACCACCTCCCAGGGCAGAAACATGCAGTTTTAAAACTTTGACAACCAGAGCGCAACGTGTCAGTGAACCGGTTTATCTAAAATCAGAGCTACGGCATCTCAATGACGCATTGCAAGCCAGTGGTTACACCCGTCAAGAAATTGTTACGGCTAGTGAGCCAAGGTTGCATCGAGATAACGGCATCAGCACGACCACATCTCATATCAAGAGAGTCACCGACCGTAATGGAAAAGAACTGGCAAAACACGATGTCAAAGCCATTTACGAACCAACTGGACAGATCGGTACTTTGCTCCAATCAGCTAAAGACCCACGATATCACCTCGCTACTCCCAGTGTATACCGATTACCGTGCTCGTGTGGGTCTGTATACATTGGCACCATTCTCCACAGCAGACAATGTAGGCTGGCCCAGACGGAAAAGTCAGCATTGCACGCCTACGGAGAGGGTACCCACAAACACAAGAATAATTTCACCAGAAAAGAGGAATCCGTGAAGATGAACAAAATCGTTATATAACAATTTCAACACACCACAATCGAGCAGATAAGACAGGCAAATCATGACATCATAATCATGCCGTTAGACAATGGCAACATCCCATCCGGTCAGGTAACCCAAACACCCCAAGCAAAACAAATGAAAATTATTCAAAACAAAGAAATTACCCAGGTTGTGACTTTTAATTACGAGGATCCCTCAACCGCCGTATCAGTATTACGTCTCTCTTCGAGGAGACAAAATCCACGCTGAAGATGCTCACCGCAGTTGTAAGTGAAACGTCCGTAGAAACGGCCTACACGGAGGTGAAACTACCACGGCCCCAAATCCCGGAAACGATACGTTTTGATTACTTTATCATTAAAACTGATTTTCCGGGCCTTCCAACCAGTAGGAAATTGGAAAAAGAATTTGATAATAATGATAATAATAATAAATCGTCTTTATTGTTTGATGTACAAAATAGGCGTAGTTTAGCCAAAGGCTTCTTACTCTTCCACTTAATCTAAGATGAACATTTTGAAATAAAAATATAATGAAAATGACACAAAATTGATAGATATGTAAAAGATCAATGACGTTTCAAGTAATAATGATTTGTGAAATTGGCATATGAATACTATCGACTAGACATTTGAATTCATGTTAGAATTGAAGAAGTGTTTTTTCAAAACGGTTCTGATTTTGATTTTCGAATATTGCATGTAATTGTATAACAGTGAGTTGTAATATTTGATGGACAGATAAGTGAACGATCTAACAATGAGGTATGATGACGAGGTATGATGACGAGGCACATGTAGTTTGTTTTTAGACCTCACATCAAGAGAATGTATCATGGACCTTGGAATCAATTTATTGTAAAGTGATAAAGGAGTTCTGGATTTTAATACTTTGTAAATAAAGTTGCATAAATTATAGTTAGTACGATTATTCATTGTTAACCAATTCAATTCGATGATTTTGTTGGAGACATGATCGAATTTTCTCAGAGAATAGAAAAATTTACAACAGAAGTTCTGTACTTTTTGTCTCCGATTTTGATTAAATTTGCTCAAGAGATTACCGTACACAATATCACCATAGTTGAACCGCGATAAGACCAACGACTCTGTAAGAAGTTTCCTGATTGACTTAAACATTGTCTATTTGAATAAATCAGTTGATTCTGAACGAGGCGAGCTTTGTGAATATTCGAAGGGATGTTGATTTCTCAATCTCTTGAACAATTCATTTAAATGCAGGTCAAATTTAAGGTCAGAAACAAAAATAATACCAAAATTCTTCATGGAATTCACCACAGGTAGAATAGTACCATCAATTTTTATTGAGAGATTTTGTGAAATAAGAGCTCTATGTTTTTTATTACCAAATAGCCTCAAGTAACATTTATTTTTGTTCAGTTTTGAGTTATTCTGATCAGCTAAATCAGTAATGGTTTTCAAGTCGAGGTTGATGAGTTTTTTAACGGCTCCATAGTTGTGGATATTCAGGCTGGTATATAATTGTGTGTCATCTGCATATGCTTGAATGTTAGAGTATTGTATTGAGGTCAAAATAGCACTGGTATAAATGATAAAGAGGAGTGGCCCTAAAATTGACCCTTGAGGTACACCGGAAGTATCATTTCGTGATGACGACATATCATTATTATAACATACTGTATGACAGCGATTTGTGAGATATGACATAAAATGTGACCTCAAGAAGGGGCTTGAAATGACAAAGTTGAGAATATGCATAAAAGGGGTTATTTTCTCTGCGAGCAATAAATATAACAAATCGGCCTTGTTTTCTTTCCATTGAGACACCCTGTATCAACTCTTCCCAGATCTATGACTCTCCTACACTACTGCATATCACTGTATACTTTATTCTATAATGGGAAAATACCTCATTCGTGAGTCTCGTTTCGCTGGAACCAACATGGCGAACCAGACCAATTCAGCGAGACTCCAAAAAGAGAACTCCAACTATGTGATGTGGTTTGGGATTGTTCAACTTGGTAATCTCCAGATCTGGTGCTCTAATATGTAATATCTGTTAAATGCTCGAATGTGAGAGTGCCATTCAGCCGTTCAGCTCTAAATGAGTTTACAAGTTTGCCAAGGGTCGAGTTTTATCCTCTCGGGTTGCCCGTATCTTGAGTGGGTGTTGATTCTGAACGAGGCAAGCTTTGTGAATATTCGAAGGGATGTTGATTTCTCAATCTCTTGAATTCGATGAATTTAAATGAACGATTGAATCATTTTGAAAAATGATGAACTTTCTCACCCACGATAACAACCCTATATGGATATCAGACTACACTCCATAAATGTGAAAATTCCGCTGGCTGTAGCTGTCCTAAATTGCAAAAAGTTGTAGTATTAAAATACCGGGTGACCCGGAACCAATTTACCCCCCTGTATCTTCGTTGTTATTTTATATGGATGTTTCAAATTTGGTACTTCGATTTGATGTTATGAATGTACAATTTAGCAAGTATCAATCCAAATATGACACTTCCGGTTTGACCGGAAGCACATCTAATTTTTATATTTCAAATGAGAAGTATATTTTTTTTTTGAAAATAACAATTCAGTATGGAATTACCTTCACAATGATATATCACAATGATACTTTCAATTCACAATCTGCTTACATAAGTGACATTTTATAAAAAAAATACTTTTTGTATTCCCCTCGTAACGAAATATTTTCATGAAAGTATGCTGTGGAAGATTGAACAATATAATCTAAGTAACAGTAATTCATGGCCCAACTTTTCACACAATAAGTTTCAACATCATAGGAATTTTTAAAGTTGGTTAGAAACTCAAGTGCATATTGAAATACAAAAAATTAGAAAAAAAACTTCTACATTTTTGTTTCCTAATTATTTTTATGAAGATAATTTTCATGCTATACTTTGTATTGAACATTTCAACATCATGTTAGTTGGCTATGGAATTAAATTTATTCTAAAGGTCTGGAGTTATTTTTGAAACTGCACAATCGGACTCACAAAATATTTATTTCGATAATTTTTCTACAAAATAGTAGACATTTGGAACATGTACAGTTTTATAACTCAATTCAAAAGAAATTCCATACCTATGACAGACTTAATTATTCTAATTGTTCAAATTGTCGCCCGTTAACGTCAATGCATTTTTGTATTTTTTCGGAGCATGCCCGCATAACATTCACGAGTTGAGCCGGAGTAATTTCGTTAATGGCTCTCCTTACCCTGTCTTCAAGTTCCTCGCGATTTTGAGGTCTATTATGAGCATAAACTTTATTCTTCAAGTGAGCCCAAACAAAAAAATCCATTGGCGTGAGGTCTGGTGACCTTGGTGGCCAACGAATTGGGCCATGAGTACCAATCCAATTGTCGTTGAAAGTTCTAGTAAGATGTCCTCGGACTACATTCGAATTATGTGGAGGTGCTCCATCTTGTTGGAAATACATAACGCGACGTGTCGCTAAGGGAATGTCTTCAATAAAATTTTGGACTTCATCATTTAAAATTTGTAGGTACCGTTCACTTGTTAAAGCTCCATCAAAAATAATTGGTCCCACTATTCTGGTTCCAAAAATTCCTAGCCAAACATTGAATCCGAATCTCTCCTGGTGTCTTCCTTCTCTGAACACATGCGGATTTTCTTGTGCCCAATAACGTAAATTATTTCTATTGAAATGACCATTGTTTGTAAAGCGTGATTCATCACTGTATAGAATATTGTAATGGAAATTTTGATTTTCTGTTTCTTTTCGTATAACCCAGTTACAATACGCAATCCTTCTCTGCACATCATTTTCATACAAATATTGATGAATTTGATATTTGAATGAACGATACCGGTGTTTTTTCAAAATTTTTCGAGCTGTTTCTCTAGGTACCCCGGCCTCATATTCGATTTGCCTTAATGATGTATTTGGATCAATTTCAACCGCTGCTAGAACAGTGATCTCCGTATCTTCGCTTACAATAACATGTTCCCCATCATGATTATTCCGTTCTTTCCTGAACTGTGACTCCAATATTGCAAAATAGTTTCTACTACTAGGGTGCGGACGGTTAGGATACCTATCCTGGTACAGACGCAAGGCTAAATAGGAATTTTTCCTTGCTTCTCCATATATCAACAACATATCAACCTTTTCAGTTTGGGTAAATCGGTAGTAGTTGTTCATTTCACAAATAATTATCTTCCCAGAATCCCACAATTCAGAACATTCGAAATGTCAACAATTTGGCGTAAACACAACAACAGAACAACTCAACAAATTTAATTCCATAGCCAACTAACATGAAGTTGAATTGTTCAATAAAAGGTAGGTATAGCATGGAAATTATCTTCATAAAAAATAATTAGGAAACAAAACAAGGTTTCGTTCAATTCTTGTATTTCAATATGTATTTGAGTTTCTAAGCAACATTAAAAATTCCTATGTATTGGTATCCAAAAATTAAGAAAAACTAAAATCATAAAAATAATTAGTCTGCATAAAACTTATTGTGTGAAAGTTGTGCCACGAATTATTGTTACTTACATTATATTGTTCAATCTTCCACAGCATACTTTCATGAAAATGTTTCGTTACGAGGGAAATACAAAAAGTATTTTTTTTATAAAATGTCACTTATGTAAGCAGATTGTGAATTGAAAGTATCATTGTGATATATCATTGTGAAGGTAATTCCATACTGAATTGTTATTTTCAAAAAAAAAATATACTTCTCATTTGAAATATAAAAATTAGATGTGCTTCCGGTCAAACCGGAAGTGTCATATTTGGATTGATACTTGCTAAATTGTACATTCATAACATCAAATCGAAGTACCAAATTTGAAACATCCATATAAAATAACAACGAAGATACAGGGGGGTAAATTGGTTCCGGGTCACCCGGTATATAGATATGAAGATATTAACTGTACAATTTCAGATCGTAGAAATATATTAGATTTGATTTGATTTGAGTGTCAATTCTCTCCGCTTTCTGATAATGCTCAAGCGTGAACTAATATTCATTGCATTCCAACACATCCAAAGTTTTCAATGAGATAGACATCTTTCCAATTTAACATAAGGAAAGATACTCTGACATAGAGGCACAGCCTGATGATTCGCCATTTTTGTCGACATATCTGCAGACAATTCAGTATACAGTACATGGATTGAAAAATATTGGCTATTCTTGCTTTATGGACAACATAATCAAGTGTTTCTCTAACACAAAATGGTTGTTGGAGCATTTGAAAAATGATGTCTACTTGAGGGATATAAACACGCATATCTTTGGTTTGGAAGTATTGATCAAAGCCTTTCTCTGAATATTCTGCAATAAACTGACCAACTGAGACTGTCACAACTTTGGAGGAAAAGTTTTGGATGGTGACGAGAAACCTCTTTGTTTAAAACACTGAGAGAGTAGAAGGGGCACAAAACCATATTGATCCCTAAATATCTAGAAACTCTTGTGATCCATTTGAAACGTTCTTTTCCAACAGAAAGATCCAGAGAGGAATTGAATGTTTTCATTGATATTCTTCAGGATGGATCGAATATAATAGGTAGTCGGCAGCGAAGCGGTTAGATGTCGGCTGTTGAAACTTCTGCTAGCATTTGGCCAGTTTAGAATTCTGGGATGTGACCTCAACGGTCTCATCTTTGATTTTCATCTTCCGATAGATTTCATCAACCTTACCTTGTACGAAGGCATGCCTGCCTTCAGCATGGAGATCAAACCCTCATCCTTCACTGAGTCGAAAGCTTTTTTGCATATCTAGCAGAATCATGATTGTACTGAGCCCTTGGTAAGCTGCCTCTTTCACCCTGTGTACTGACCTGTACATTAGGAATCATTTTGAGTTTCTCCTCAAGGCTCAACAATCGTCTCAAAAGGATCTTCTCCACTACCTTGGTGATCATGCTCGAGGGGTTGAAATGGGTCGGTAGCTATTAAGTTTATGGCCATCCTTGCTAGGTTTGAGTATTGGTATCACTAGTGCCTTCTACAGGTAGTCTGGATAACACTGTCGTCTGATGACTGCATTTATCAGATACAACAACTGGACTAGGGACTTTTTCTGGAGTTTCCTGAACAGGAATGCGTCCAGATAGTTTGTCATGACATGTTCTGTTTTCGATGGTTTGGATTTACTCATAGCGCTTTGAAATGAGCTCTGAAATGCTCTTGGCAATCCGGAATTGGCACTAATCGACTCAATTGTCACAACTGTCGGGATATTACTACTGAAAGTCTCATTTTCATAACAAATTGAGCTTTTTGAAAAATATTAGGTTGGTGTGAAGATAAAACTGCAAACTACTGATTGATTGATACACCAAAAGTTCCAAACAGTACACTCCCTGCAAGCACATCATATATCGACACCATCCGGCCTAACTACTGCATTCGCCTAGACTGAATGAGCTATAGATGTTTCATAGGTATGGTATATTCATAAACTTGCGACCTATTTCTTACCGACATTTAAGTCATCATAGAATTTCCCTTCACATTTTCCTCCTTTCAAAACTCTACGTCTCATACTTGCTCGGTGTATTTTGTAGGCTGGTTTATTACAATTGTTATCAAAGTGAACTGCCGGAAATGATGCTGATGGTGAATTCAACATAATACCATTTATAACAGCGAATAGAAGTGAACTGATAGTCTTGCAATTCAATGGTTGGAGAATTAGAAGCAGACCTCCGATATATGAAAAGAGATTCAACTGAAAAATTATATCGAGTTTTATCCAGGTTGAAACAAGGCCGATTTGTCATATCTATCTTCCGCAAAAAAACGTACAGACCTATCGATTTTTATGGTGAGAAGGAAATATTTTTCAAATATTCTCAGATGTGTATCACAAGTATAGTAGTCATATTCGAAATAATGAAGTATGAATGATGCAACCAAAATCGTCTGATCGACTTCAAATCTTTTCTACGACGTAGAAGTAGGAGGGGGGGGGTGACAAGTTTCATTTGGAACACACACTGTATATTCTCTACACTAATTTTTGAAGGGTAGGTACGGTGGTACTTCCACTTTGAATGTTATCGACAAAGTAAGATTCGCCCTTTGTTGATTTGAGAGACTATTGTTCTAGTGGG
Organism: Chrysolina americana; assembly: GCA_958502065.1. Classification (NCBI taxonomy): domain Eukaryota; kingdom Metazoa; phylum Arthropoda; class Insecta; order Coleoptera; family Chrysomelidae; genus Chrysolina; species Chrysolina americana. Next base: position 101,539,687 of record OY293410.1, on the reverse strand, counting down.
ATGAGTAAAACTATAATTGTTGTGATAATACTGATTTTAATTCATTCAGTTCAACCTTTCATATAAGAAATTTGTTATTGACTTTGAAGAAGAGATGAAGTCTCAATGAAATATTTGTTTGTCATGAATATAAAGATATTTGATTTTGGATGAAATGTTGATTAAACAGTTTCACCTTTATTTGTAAGAGAATCTGGTGAATTATTCTACCAATGTACTCCTTAATTTCGTTGAAAGATTGGATATACTGGGAAAAATACAAACATAGGGTGAGCCACAATAGGCCATTGGCCGCAGTGGAGGGCCTAATATGGGCCCACTCACGTTCAAACCTAACCTAACCTATTGAAAAAGCGGCCATTGGAAACAAAGTTGTTTGGAGTTTGTTTCGTGATTGGTTCAGACTTTTCCAAAATAACTATATTTGGTAAACAATACCTAATAATCATAGCTGAAAATAGAAAATTTCAAGTGACGGTCACTTACTAAAGAACCCGCACAGACCTTATCGGAATCTGGCCCTCTGTCGAATTAGCTGTGGGAAAATGAAGTTTTCGGCATCTCAAACAAAAGTCACCATGGGTACAAAAAGATCCTATGAGTAGTTTTGGATATATGAGACTTACAAGTCCCAGACTGTTAATGATGTTGCGCCTGTAAGTAGGGAGTAAAACAAAACTTGAACTTATGCCAAGGCTGTTGAAAAAATTGTATTTTTGAACCATACCGTTCGAAAGTAAGTGATGAATATGTCGCAAAATCCGGGAAAACCTGAAAAATCGTAGAAAACTCGCTTAAAATCTACATTTTCGCTGTCGAGATGAACAGTAATTCTTTTACAGAACTTGAAAGCTTTCGCTCAATACCAAAATCGAAAAATCGATGAAAATACTGAAAAGCTTGGAAAACTCATTTATTTTTTTTTAAGGGTGAGGAAAAAATTGCCTTTACGCACGTTGTGCCGGACTCTGGTACAGGTTGACCGGTGTTGCTCCTCCTAAATTTGGTCGGTTAAAAAGATGCGATCTTGGCTATTCAAATGCGAGTACCAAAACCGACTGAAAAAAAAATCTCTCGCCCAGTTTGCATCTCGAATTACTCAAGATTAATATCATCTCGAGCATTTGAATTGTTATGCAACAGTAACGTGGATGGATATCGTACTTGTGCTTGATGACGTGCATATCCTAAATACCAAAGTAAGGACGCAACATGAGCACCTAAGGTTCTTGCAATAATGACCTAGGATAAAATTATATTTTCTTTGATATTTTGATTCTCCCACACTTCATTATTAAGTGAGAGGTTTCAAATTCTGAAAGAAGAATCATATTTTTGAAAAAATCTAGGCTGTTTATGTCTTCTCGACAGCGAAAAATGCAGATTTGATCTATGATTTTTCAGGTTTTCCCGGATTTTTTGACACTTCCATCACTCACTTTGAAACGGTGGCATTCAAAAATACAAATTTTCAACAGCTTTAGGTGAAGTTCACATTTATTTTGACTCCCAGCTTAGTCTACTTACAGGCGCAACTTCATTGCGTACGTCCTATACCTCCGAAACTACTCATAGGATCTTTTTGTGCCTAGAGGACTTTTGTTCGGGATGCCAAGAACTTCATTTTCCCAAAGTAACAGCCAATTCGTCAGAGATTCCCATACGTTCTGTGCGGGGTTCTTTGAGACACAGGCATTTTTATCGCGATGACAAAATTATGCACTGTTGTCAAAGTAACTTAACATCATCATTGAATGGGTTTCTCTCTGTAGGAGTTGATTTATCGTATGAAAAGTCAAAAGCGTAACTGAAGAAGCTCTCATAACTTTCTCTACAGAAAAGTCGAAACTATATCGCACGTTCTCGTATCAAATTGGAGTTCCTAACGAAGTGATTATCGAAATCGATCCGATGTTTCATCTATCCCGCCACTTTCGCAAACTCGAACGGATACGGTATCTCTGAAGAAAAGGTGTGGAGTTTCGTCGGGGAATTGATTAGAACATAACACGTAATTCAAAAAGGGAATAAATGAAGGTATTTTGAAGGACGAAGGAGTCTTAAATACTGACGCTGCTTTAATGAAATCAAATATACAGGGTGACCCAGAATGAAGGGTACAAAGCCCGTTGGTAGAATCTTCACTGCCTTTTAAGGCAAAAATTTCAATACACGTACTTATCCTGTTAGATGAGTATCAACAGAACTACAGGTTGTTGAAAGTAGTGAAAAATATTATGTTTTCCAGAATACCTCCATGACAGCTCAACTTTTGGTATTTTATTTGACAGCATATAGTTCCAGAGTTTACCGCATTTCACGTGTTTGTAACACGGTAGATGCATACCCCCAATCGACTGTCCCCAACTTTTACGCCACTGGATTGATATAGATTTTGTCTGATTTTTCAATATTCTCTGTAAAAAAAGGAATAAACACTGTTATTGAATTTATCAATGAATCGAACCAAGTTCGAAAATTTTGTATATCTTGAGGAAGTGGGTGACAGATGGAATTCAATGTCTGTATGGGGAAGTAATTGTTTTCTGTCAGATATTCACCACATTTTTTTCCCTTTGTGAAAATGTGTGGCAGAAAGGTATTTTCGACCGTAGTCGGAATTATTTCATCGCATTTATTAAATTTGTCAACGAACTCCAAAATATTTGAAGTTGAACGAGTGTGTGCGTAATATGAAAACTCATTTTTGATTATTTTGATAGAAGTTGCCGTATTTGTTTCGACAATCGGGAAATTTTTCTAAAGAATTTTCCACCATCATAAATGCCAGAGATGAATGATGAATGTGTATGGTGTGAATAACATTTTGAATGTAGTTCGGTCAGTTGTACTACACTTTTGCTCAACTCCAGATTTTCAAAAACCAAAAATAAAAGTGGTAATACTTCTCTCGAGGTTAGTCCTTGATAGAATGAAAAGACAGCTTCCCTAGTCCTGGCTCTACAAACAAGACCACTAGCTTTCCAGAAATTAACTTTTTAAAGAATACTCAAGGACGCTTCTAATGTCAAAATATTTAAATTTCTGGCGAAGTTCGCAAATTCAACTATCTGGCGAAGGCGCCAAATTTTTGAATTTCTGGCGAAGTCGAGGCGAGCGTTTCAATTTTATTTTTCATTTTCAACAACTGCAAGAATGTTTTCAAAGAATCGTTGAAGCTTTGGAGATCAGTTGTTGTTATGGTCAGCAATAACTCAAAGATGTGTCTGAAATCCAACAATTTTTTTTTTCAAAAGTTCAAAGAAACCCTTCTTAGCCAATGTGAAACAACTCATTATTTATTTGGTTTCCTGCTTTCCGAATTGCGGCTAGGGTTAGTCAGCCGTTCTTAGAAACCTTTACCGCTTGCATTCTCTTCCTGAAATTTTTAGGGACTCTGTAAAAGGAAACATACTCCTGATGAAGCATTGGTGATTTTTATTGGAGCGAATTAACTGAGACTCAATGAAAAGTAATAAATAAAACAAATAAAACTCTATACCCTCAATATTAATGCTAAAAATCGAAATTTCGTTGCTACATCGGTGGTTAACTGGTAAGTCTGGAATGCTGAATAAAGGAGAACTTCAACAATGAAATGCCAAATTTGTAGACTCACTTCAAGAGACCCCAATACGTTACGTGAGAGTTACAAGAAAACTCCGATATTTTGAAATTTGGTGCATCTTTACAGTGACACTGTGTTTGCCATTGTAACAGAAATGTTCATTGAAAAAAAGCTGAGCTTGCTGCTTCACCTGCGAATATTCTCTAAACTTTTACTGCGGGAGTCATTTTTGTAATGAGTAAAGGTTGAATTGTTATTGTAGAAAAAAATCTATGAAAATTAGTGAATGAACTTAATTACACATTGAACGTGGTTTTCACTTTTAAACAACTTTTTCTGTCAACAAAATTTGATATTGTCACAAATAAAAGTTCTTTACTCTTGTACCTAATTGATATTTTTTGACACATTGTGAACAATTTCGAGATTTGATCATTCAAAATTACGTTTTTGATAATTCAGAACTCATATTGACAGATGACTTCTTCCTAAAACAAAAATTAGAGAATTTTTACTCAAGTGGCATTTATACATATATGATGGCGATTGATTTACAGATTTTCATTTGAAACTTCAAAATGAGTAAAAAGACACCCACAATACTTTTAACTTTAATACATATGAAAATTACTTTCGGCCATGATTTTCGGATTCGGTTTATCGGTTTTATTGGGTCAAATTTATTTGATATCCAAAAATAATCTGGTGCAGTTATAACTTTGATTCTATTTGTATAATTTTGAATTACTTACTACTAATTTCATGTCTGGTAGTCGAATTTTGGTTGTGTTACAATCGAAAACTGATTTTATCAGATGGTCTAATTTCCCCAAAATACGTGACGTTTCTCAACTTTGTACTTTCTTGAAAATTAGAATTTTTTATGAAAACCTACTCTCAATCATCCACTATTTCTATAATTTGCTGGGAAAACTGTCATTATTCCATTAGGTCCCTATTCACTTTCTGGTTTCCTTTCGAAAAATAAAAATGAAGGAAGAAAACAACTGATTCAATATGCACGAAATTATAGGAAGTCGATTTTCCCAGGGGTTTCACTCAACCATCTTCAATTACATGAAATTTCACTCCTTTCCAGAAATAAGTCGTCGCTTTTGAAGAATGAATGTTTACTTTCAAGAGTAAACTCCACACCTTCTCCATTAGGCAGCTGATATAGCTTGACATCTGTTTACATTGATCGCAAATGATGATAAAGATGGAATATTGGATATACAAATTTGATTTTTCAGACATTTTTACGTAAATGGGCAATACAAATTCCTTGAAAACTGTCTTGAAACACACCTCTATTTTTTCAATTGAATATTCCTATTTTACTCGAATACTTGAGTGCAGAAAAAATTAAAATGCAGTTATCAACCCGTAAGATTTTCAATTATACCTTTTAAAAAAACTTTCCTCTTCTTCAACAACTTTCAAATAACTACTGAACAAAATCTATGGAGAATAAATCATGCGATCGTGCGGGATATCGAAAACATTGCTGGAATATTTCCAGAAGATGTTGAAACACTCGGAACTTCTATAAAAAGTTCTCTTTCGATTGAGGTGACACCAGAGTCTGCCTATTGATCACCGTAACCAGTGGGCTATCTTGAAGGCAAGTTGCGAAAAGGGATACCGAGTAATTAATATATTTTCCTAAATTACAGCTGAGTTTTTATATGTAGAGAGACCTAGCGGTTCATCAGCCAGGTTTGATTATAATTCATTTTGATACGGTTTATTCAATATTGGGCTACTATTTGAATTCCAATAATGCTAATAGTGATATTTCATCAATATTATTATTTCAATATTGACGTGAGGGTTTCATTACAGATTTAGTAAGTATAGGAAATATGATATGTTGAATATTATTGGTGATATAATATTCAAACACTGTGCTATTGAACTTTTCCTTCCCAGAATCTATATATGATAGTAATTACGGATATATTGTGATGACTCAGTCAAATTCAACAGTGCGTCTAGAGTAAGATCTCGGAAATGCGACAATGAGTCAGAGAAGCCCAGAAGGTGAAGTATCATGAGTGAACAAAATAGTTCAAGCCATCGAAAATAATAAAGATGTACTGGTGAAAAATATGATGCAACTTCCACACAAGCGGACACCATATGAGACCCCTGTTAGCGAACAATCTTCAGCTAGTTTCATAATAAAATACCAACTTCCCTTGTACTGTGTCTACAAAGAAGATCAAGCATTGGACATCCTGTAGGAAATTCACAAGAGTAGAAAAAAATAGTATTTCCAGGAATTAACTTTTTTCAGTAGGCATTTACTATTGACCCCTGAGTAATGAACTTTGTGTGAATTGTGCCAGAATTACTCGCGGAGACCTTCCTATCATACCTTATCAAGAATGCTCAAGGACGCTCCTAAAGCCTGTAGAATTATTTGAATTTATGGCGGCAGCAGCAAATAATTAAATTTCTGGCGGAGGCGAAAATTTTACTTTGTAGGTGGTTAGGAATTTGAATTTCTGGCGAAGGCAACGGGTTTGGACAGAGTTAGTCGGCCATTCTTTTATTGATTGAGAAACTTTTACCTCTTGCATTCTTATAGGATTGACCTGTTGAATAATGTTTTCGATAGATTTTTTGTTTCTACGCTTGATTCACTGAAGGCGTTGTTGCCTTAAATGACTCTTTGAATTCCCGTTTGAACCAATTTTCCCTTGCTCAAGATGTTGATCGAGGGGGCTAACAGATATAAGGCTGTTCCTCTCAATTCATGTTCCATGAAATGTTGATCAAGCCGTTTCTGTACAGCAATCACATTATGAACGGAGGCACCGTCTAGCTGGGATATAACATTTTTGTGATCCTCGTAGTCAAAAAATTATAAAATCTTTCAATATTTAGTGTTTGTTCAAAGAACACTGAATCTACTATACGGTTTTGGGATACTCTTATCCAGTCAATAATTTTGTCGTAAATACTGTCATTTTGTATTTCTCACCCAGTGCGGATTCTCCCTTGGCCAGTACCTGGAAATCTCAGTGGACACTGAACCGTTAGTGGTAAATGTCGCCACATTGGTGAAGAGATTATTGCCAGGAAAGTTGTTTTCATTCAAATATTCACTTCGGTAGAATGAACAGAATTTCTACCTTCGTTCCTCATCACCTCTTTCTAAAGTGTGTATTATTTTCAGATACGCTAACACGTAAATCTCGTAAAATTTGCCTGAAGCTATTTTTCATGTTTTTTTGAACATATTGTAGAATTTTTCCGTCTACATCTCGTTTTTCCCTTTTTCTCATTACATGTTTTTAATCAACTCTCCCGGTTGTATTGAATAATTCATTAATCCTGAAGACGGTGGTATGGTGAAATGTTTCACGATCTGGATTTCTTCTCTTGAATTCTTCAGAGGCTTCCTTCATTGATTGAGCATTATTACTGAGTAAACGCACAATCTCAATCTCAATAAAACCCGTTTATAACTTACTTCACTAAATACTCGTGAAAAGCTTTGAAGATAACTATTGAATTTATAAAAAAAGAGACAATCCAGTTTTGAAGCCAGCTATGGATACATAGTGTCTGGCTTAATGTTATAATCTCATGAATTTGCCGCAAGAAATTAAATCATACTAAAAAAATAAACGATAATATGGATAATAATTATTCAACTTTTAATTTTTGTAATATTTCGAACGAAGTTCCTAAATTTATGCCGGATAGAATCAACAAAGTGAAACGAATGAACTCGACAAAGTCGAAGTCCCCTTCTCTCCACACGTTTCTACCAAGTGGAAAAATGAGGCAAACATATGTCAGAAAACAACTACTTCCCTGGTTGATACTGCGACGGAGCTTGAAGTACATAAGTATTACAGATATTTGTGCAACGTTCTTCCAAAAAGACCCAATTGCACGTGCTTATTCATTTGGCTGGGAATGTCCACCTGCAGACATGCATGTTTCGAGGTTTTGCCAGGGTAAGTCCTTGGTGGAAACGTGTGAAGAGAAGGGAATATTACAGTAAACTCTTCCTGGAGTACTGCCGATAGTTGCTTGTTCTTGATTTTTTATGTGGATGGCGCTGCGACCAACTTAGATATTGGTCGCGGATTTATTCGTGAGGAAATATAACTTGAACAGTTGATCATTTTTCATTTGACAGTCATTTGACAGGAACAGGACAATTATAATGTTGTTCGATCTTACCTCTGACAAATGGCAAAAATGAATGATAATCTGCTGTTCAATTACGAGCACTTGCAATTGGGTTTTCCTGGATGAAAAATTGCAGAAATATCTGTTAGATGTTGTTCAATGTCTGTCGCGGTATGAGCCAAGAAAGTAGTTGTTTCATGAAAAATGTATTTCGACTTTGTCTAGTATATTCGTTTCACTATTTTGATTTTTGGTTGAACTAGGGACATCAATCTGTACAGGTTACGATGACAGAACTTTGTATCTAAATATTCAGCATGTTTCTAATTTAAATGGCCTCTTTAAATTTTTTTTAATTTACAGTTTTTCATACAGGATCAGTCGAAAAAACAATGATTTGGAAATTTGTCATAATATAACTAATACCCTATGACATATTGGGCTGAAACTTGCTCAATAGGTATTCAAAATATGCTATTCACTTCATCAAAAAAATTGGTATTTTTCAAAATTTCGACCCATTTAGCAGAACATTTAGTCAACATCTTTGAATAGAGCTCGTCAAATACTATATCTTGAAATTCCTAAATTCTATCTCATGGCACATGTTGTAATGAAGGCTCGTGCAGCAGCACATCTGAAAGTGGACCAAGAAGTCATTTATATTCTTTGCCTTTTTTTTCCACTCCAATATTTCAGCAGAAATAAATATAGCAATAGCGAACTTCCATTATCAGAATGATCGACCGAAATTGGTTTCCACCAATTTGGCCCAAAATTGAAATACATCTGCTAATTGAATTAGCCAGTTGATGGCTTTCCGATTCGAAAGCCAGTCAAGATACGAAGCCTGACAAAAAATTGTTTTTGACGGAATTACAATGGAGTTTGATTAGGCGTGAAGGTCTGAATTTCTTGCAGCCCGGGAGTTGTGAGATGGAATGTTATTGGAAATGGCTGAAAGCCAATATTTCCAATGGAAGAAGGGAACCTTGAAAGTTATACTGGTGAATTAAATAGCAGATATTGTTTGTGAGTACTGTGGATTAAGGATTGTATTGTCATCGAACGTGGTTGCATTGGTGGATTCTGGTATGAATACGAGATGATTTCTTGTGCCAGGAAGTGACAACTTTGGAATTTCGTTAAGTTTATTGTAGCATTACAATGATTGAGCAGAGTTTCAGTGGTATGATTGCTGCAATATGAATAGATAATATCTTGAACTTCCATAAAAAATTTCATAACATTGGGTTTATGCTAAATTGTCCTAATCCCTCCATTTAAAGTACTAAAATCACTCATTCTCTAATATCATTGCATTTTATCAAGCACTATAAGTAGATCCAAATTCGTTAACTGATTATTTTAACTGATAATTTTTTTCGTATGATTTTCAACCAATCGGAATGTCTAATTTAGTTAAGTTACCTCGTATAATTTCGATAATACCTGATTATACATAGAGTAGCTCCACAATTCGAAAATTTTAAAATAATTTCATTTTCATATTAACCACATCGACATCAATATACAATAAACAGAACTGTCAAATTGTGACGTTTATCAAAAATTTTTCAAAAATGAGTCGATTCGGAGATTTATCATCAAATGCAATAGACGAAAGTATACAAAATACTGAGCCTCATAATACAGTGAAAACAAAAAAGTACGTATGGAAACAATTTCTTACGTTTTGCAGTGAAAGAAACTATGTGCTAAATGAATCAATTTCCACTGAAATGATAGCGTCCATTTCGAAAGATTGGGCTTTCAATATGCGAAAATGTAATGGAGAAAATTATGAAGAAAATGTGGTTAAAACGATGTGGAACATTACGGCAAAACAAGTACAAGAAAAATATATGAAGGAGTTTAATAGAGTAATTGATCCATTCTCTAGTCTCATATTTTTAGCCGCACGAAACGCAAGAAATTCAAAAAGAAGGGAACTTCAAATGTTACCGGACAAGAGAAAGGTTAGTGCATCAGCATTTAAAGATAACGAGTACATAGCAATGATAGAAGCGTGGGATGAAAATACACCGAAAGGATTACAAATGAAATTTTTCTTAACTGCTTTTGTAGAACTGGCGTGGAGAGGAAATGAAGGAGCCTCATGCTTGACTCATTATTTTCAAAGAGAAACTGGAAATAATGATACTGGTAGAATACAATATAATCCTATTTTTACCAAAACCACACAGGGAGGAGCAAAACCATGTGCTAATAATAAAAGGCTTTACCTAACCATAATGAAGTGAGTCATTGTCCAGTGAGACTTCTAGATAAGCTAATGATGATAAGAAGCGAAAACATCAATATTAAAACAGATAGGATATTTCTGACAGTAAATCCCAACTGGAGAAAAGAAAAAACCCTTGGCTGGTACAAAAATATGCCAATTGGAGTGCATGAAATTAGTAAATGGACCAAAAAGTCTGCAGAATTGGTAAATTTGAATATGACAAACAAAAAATTTTCAAATCATTCTCACCGAGCCACTGCTGTTTCACAATTGGCAAAAGCAGGTGTATCGGAACAAGAACTTATCAAAATAACAGGACATGGTAATAGCAATTCTATCAAACCCTACCTACAGATAGATGAACAACATCACCAAAACATAATAAATAAGATGAGATCCAATTTTAAAAACGTTGCAGGTTCAAGTAATAACACCTCCAGTATTTCCAGCACTTCAATGAGCCAGTGGCCACGTTTCCTGCGCCGAAAATAACTCAGTTAAAAAAAACGTAGTATATAGAAATTGTAACTCTGATTGCACCAATTTGTATTTAAATTAATAAATTGTTTATATATTTACTTAATTTACTCAAAAAATAATCGTATCAAATACAATGTACTTCAAAATAAATACGGTTATACATCTCAAACTTCCTGCATAATTACAAATCGTGTCAGTTTGACAGAATAATCCTCCCGCTTCGCAGTCGGATTATTTAAACTGTCAAACTGACACTCTTTATAATTGTGCAACAAGTTATCGATGTATAACCTGATTATTTTGAAGTACTTATAGTATTACTACTGAATATACCAGACATATCATGACTAGCACAGTTACTGCATGTCATTGTTGTATCTGTCATCTGTAGTATTGTTTTCGAAGTTTCTAAATTTCCTTTTACGGAAAAAATTATCTTATGAAAAATATAAAAGCGAGAAGAAACCAAAAACATTTGACACATTTGTATTGACAAGCAACACAATTTTTGCTATAATCGGAGAATTTTTCACTTGTAATTGAACAAGAGGTTTGTATTTTATTGGGTAAATTTGGGTTGTTCAATGAGGAACTGTTGCTCATCAATCAGGCGAGAAAAATATTTGAAAGTTTATTGAGTTAAATTGCTAGATGAAAAAAGAAAATAATTTATTTTGATTTGAAGGAAATAGTTCAGAATTTGAACAACACCTGGTATCAATAAAAACATCGAGTGTAATTCGGCAGGATAATTTAACGAATAAGAAATTGAGAAAGATATCAGAAGAACAGTAATGTCGCTGCAGGTGCCACAGCTAATCGTTTCTGTAGTAGATTAGATTTTTTTCCCCAAACGGATTGATTGAATAATGCTCAAATGATACTCTTTGTCAACTGGTAAGTATGGTTTCATTGATGATAAATTGATGTGTCCTGTTATTTTAATTAGAGCTTGTTCATCAATTCTGCTTTTACTTAATTCGCTAAATGCTGCTACTCGATTTGAGTGATTTGTCACGTTTGACATCTAAACCAATGCGTTTTGCTAGCTGAGCATTCAGTCCATTTGGAAATATGATTGATTCCAATCGGCATATTCCTACACCGACCTTTAGAATTTTTCCCTTCCCAAAAGGGATTTGGTGTGAGGAATGTTATCCGATTGCACCACTTCCGCTTAGTGCTTTGAGCAAAGCTTAAATATATGAATTAGTTATTGAAATTTTCGACGTACCATTCAACATATTCTATCGGATTCTTAACTGCAAGTTACACTCGAAGCGTTGAGTGTTACCTGTGGAACTGGCCCTAATATATTATGTGTAATCCATTTGCTGTCCCATAGTTTATTGCTACCACCTTGTCTCGTTTTCGAAAATAGAGGATTATACTCGATACGTTCAGTGTCTGTTCCATAATTTTTAATTTAATTTCAGATATGGAATGAGTGGTCTCGCAGAAGGCTGCTTCTCCTCTACGCCAAGCTGACTCAAACATCAAAATGTTCTTTTGGAGTCCTTTCGGTTCATTTTCGTCATGTAATCTGGCTATTGCAAATACTCCAGATTTATTCAGAGCTGATGCACTAGATTTTCTTCTTGTAGCATTTTAGCGGTGGTGTTTCAATTGTTTTGACTGCCCCTTCTTTGTAATCTCTTCTTTTACTTTTTCGCATATTAAATGTCCAATGTTGAGATGACACATTCAAATTTATATATTGGTGCATTGCAAAACGTAGAAAATTGTCGCCAGATTGATGATTGCGTCGCTACTGTATTAGTAGGCACACAGGTATTAACAATTTGACTAATTTCGGCGCTAATAGACTCATCGAATCGACTCATTGTTAGTGGTTAGGACTCCAATAAATTGTTGACAAACATGTCAAACTATTTGTTTTGGCAAACCAACACCACGATGATTGATATGCAAATGAATAAGTGAAAAAACCAATATTGCATTTGTTGCTGTCAACGTGACGATTTCACTGTGGCAAATGCGATTTTTTGTAAATGAGTTGAATTGTCAGTTGTTATATCACAAGAGAGTGAAAATAAAGTGAAAATAATGTGACAGATTTTTCGAAAACTTGTTGCCAGGCAATAGACACGAAAGCCCGAAGGGCTCGAGTGGCTATTGTCAAATGGTCAAATAGCAACAAGTTTGAGAAAAAATCTGGAGAATTATTTTCTACTTTATCGAACTGTCGTGTGGTATTCGATAGATCATTTTTTGATTCCCCAATTATTGACCTATTCTCTATACATATAACATTTTTATTTCAACAATTTACTTGAATTACTATAAACAGAATGAAGTATGGAATTTGAAGTTCTCATCATGAAATATAAAATTATTATGGATGTTTTGTCCTTGGCCGGAGGATTCCGTAACATTGTTTTGTTCTGTTGGATTGAAAGCTACTGCTCTCTCTCTATCCCTAGGTTATCAATTGAAACTGTTTCTAAATTGACACGTTACTCAAAATAGGATTCCTACTTGCATTTTCGTTGATTTTCTTTAAATATCATCGAATTATGATGTACTAAACCGTTTTCGAATCATTTTTCACTCTTCATGCAAACTGATGACAGACGTCAGATCAAAAGTATCAGTTATCACATAATAAAAATAAAATACCACAAAAAATTCCCGCGGCAATTTTCAAGGTAGAAAATTTCCACTATAATAATGATGTGATTGGTCTGAACGTACATGAATGCTTTGAATTGATGGTTTCGATTGGTTGCAGGAATTATCAAAATATAATCTCTCATATTGAAAGTTTATATCTGGTTTTTGAACTACAGTTATATTAGTTGAAGCCTATCGATTTTGAAATAATCCTTTACACTGAATTTTTTGCGGTCGTTAATCATCTTTAAATGTTTCAATAAAATAGCGTGGATTTAAATTTAATAAAGATGATAATCGAAAAATAACATATTGTTTCATTAAGAGCATCTTTTTTCCGTAAATACTTAGTATCTACACATTTTTATACATAATCATAAGGAAATGGTGTGAACATATTATAGAAGAATCATTGAAATAATAAATTGTAGTCGAAATTGATCTCTAAGAATATATTGAGTTCACATAGGAATAAAAATGATATAAATATCACAAATTATTATTTCACTTTGGGTTTCTAATTTTTAAAGAGCCAGGAAATAAATCCATCATTCTTGGTGCGATATAAACAAAACATATATGTCCTATTGACTTATTTTGCAGCAAATTTATTTCTGGCTTGGTATCGATAATTTCCTAATTTCTCCCTCAACCTATCACATCATTGTATTATGGACTCCGCTAGGGAATGATGAAGTTTCTCCAGCTGTTATATGTTAGAAGTTCATTTGGAATATTTCCAGAAAATAATCATTCTGAGAGATATACGTTTGTCGACATTTTTTGAGAACATATAAATGACCGATACAGGATGATAATTCCCGACTATTTCTTATTAAGTGACTAAGGGTACTTAAAGAAGAGATTATTTGATTGTGATAGAGTTATTTCCGTTTTTCAACCAAGCATCAAAGACTAGTTAATATTCCTTGATGAATCAGTCATCCACTCGACTACTGAATTCGACTCACAGTAATACTTTTGTCTTCAAATGGAAGCGCCTGCTGTAGTCTGTTAGTTCTCTAACACTATGAAGTTCATAGCAGATCATATTTTCAAACAAATCTAACTTCAGTTTGCGTTCACTGGACAAGATGTTTAATGAATTGTCCCAGTGAATGGCATAACACAATGACTGTCTTGCGGTTTTGGTCGTTAGTACACTTTAATAGGATAAAGTATGCTTTGTGACGCTTTCAAAGCTAGTTGGCAAGCATGGAATTTGGCCGGCCTTCTCTTTGGACGTCACTTCAACTTTGAATTCAATTAAGTGAATAGCAAAGGGACTGTTCTCTTCATGGTGCATGGTCTTAGATGCTTTGATTTCGTTATTTTTCGGCTAAATATAAATGGGGACGAAAGTCTGTTAGATTTGTAGAGTGTCAACTTTGGCACTTCAAATAACTATCATCACACATTTATATAGGGGTAATTTGTTAAGAGATCATGTGTGTTGATGATGAGAAGTATTTTATTAAAACGAATTACGTCCTACAAAACTTTTTTTCGCTAGAGGCAAAAACTGTTTATGGCTAAAACTCTCAAGATTCAGTCAGGTAGGAGTGTCAGCGGACGGAAAAATAAAAAACTACGCGTACTACACTAGGTGGGTACTTTTTCTGTGACAAATATAGTAGGGCATAAATATAATGTTGGTTCATGTTTTGCCCACCTCATCCATCCGAATGTTCATAGTAGATGGGTGAAGCTGGACCTTCTGAAATCGGTTACTTCGGAACTAATTTCTTTGGCCCCCTTCCAGCTTCGCTTTCATTCCATAAATACTCCGTATGTTATGCATAAGCGGTAATGTAATATCTGGCGCGAATAAAAAGCTCCGCCGATAGTCTGTCTGGGAATACGTTTAACTTGCTGTAAAATAAACACATACGTGACATATCCATAAGGTTTCTCCTCCATCGAGGCAAGAAAAGCTTTGGCTCAAGCTTTATGTACGATTGAATCTCAGATCTAGTTCTATGACAGTAGTTGCAAGTCTGTTCTCTTTTATATTTCCGTTTTAGTCTTTTTCTCGACCCTTGACTATTACCATCAATAGTCACACTATTTTCGAGATCCATAACGAAGGCATATACTGAAATGCAATTATAAAACTCACAATATATATTTATAGGTTAGAAATCGAGCCGAATCACTTGTTGAGTTTCCGCGCAGTTAAAGTATAATGGAACAAAATGCGATCTCATAGGCAAATTGAACACGATTTTGTCCCAGAGTGGACAAAACGCGTTTTGATGAGTTGCTCCTTACATATAGTTGGTGTCTTCGGAAAGGATAAATAGTGGTAGGCAAAGAGTCAAATGAATTTAAATTATCAGATGAGTCTTCCAGAAAAAAAATCTTGGAGCCGACAAGCTCGAAACACATGTGTATATGGTTTTCAATCTGACTCATGTGACAATTTTTATTTTTCATGTTTTCCGATCGATATTCCATCCTTACGTATGTATATCTATGGTGAAGGTTTATTTTATTACTAAAATAAATAGTATCGAATAACTCAACGCTTTCTTCCACAATTATTCCCCAATGCAAATCGTCACCATATCCACTATAGAAAAACTTTGAGGAACAAACTTCTTCAGTTGCTGAAGTTGCCCATCGCAAAAATATTTTCAACATACCTGTTTTTTATAAAAGCGACATGACTCAGGGGCGAGTTTTTTAAAGTAGAATACCCTGTAGTTTTGACTCTCAGTTCATTACGCTAAGGTTTATCTTGATGTCGCTGTGAAAAAAATCGGAATCAGTTGCGGTGTTGCTAAATTATAATTGTTAAACCTGTTTTTACCACTATTGAAAGGTCATGTTTAATTGTGCATTGTATATTTATTAATTCCATTTTTTTAAAAAGTTTTGACATACGGTAAAAGAAAGATCTCATACACCAATCCAGTAATTTCATGACATGTTTCTTTATAGGGTGCTCAAATTTGGATGTTGATTATTGTAAAATTCAGACGAAATCCATTAAAAATGATGCTTTTTGAGGGACTTCCCCACTGATGTTTTCTTAATATCTGAATGTTGACTTATTTCTCCAATACTCAATGTTGGTTCTTCAGTTAGCGATAAAACCATCACAGGTTGATTTTCTTCTGTCGAAATATTTTTTTCCTTTGTAGGTTTTCCATAATATACACTTCCTGTGCGTTCAAATCTTTATTTTAATCTTCTGAAACTTATATCTTGAGGAAAATTTTTGGCATATATGCTAGAGGCTGAGAGACAACTACCATGGCTTTCACCTGGAGTATACACCATGCTTATCCATTCTTCCTGAGAATAATTCATTTTGAACTCTCAATATTGAACACTTTAAATTTTCGAAACTGGATTGGAGTGCCAACAAAACTTTTTTGGCTAACTGAGAAGATAGGACACTTAAAGGGAACAATTTTGAAGATTTCTGAGCAACTTCGGATAATGGGACCAGTTAACCAGACATTCAACCCTATGCTGTATCACTTCCGTTCAAAATACCGTCACCGTTATTCGCCATTTCCGTTATTTTGCTATTACCAATAATACCAAAATAACGGAAATGGCGAATAACGATGACGTTATTTTTAACGGAAATGATACAGCATAGGGCATATTTTAGGGTTATTTAGGCGACTTGATCAATAATAGGTAGTCTAAAGAATGTAATCAAAATGTAAACACTTTGAGTTAGGTTAGGTAACTGTTTGAACAGGGCCACCCAAGTAGCAAAATCATTGCTTTATGGAATTGATATATTTTATGAGTATCTTATAATGCCGAATTAAGGAGTATTTTATCACTTAGTGAGTTTGACTGTGACATTTTTGTGTTTGTAGAAAAATGTTTTTATAACATTGTCGTATAAATATTTATACAACTCGCATTATAAAACTGAAGCTTGCTTTTGGCTTAAAATAGTTTTAAAACGCATTATGAGACCGATTTAAAACCGTTTTGAACTAGTGATTTAAGTGCTTTATAATGATTATATACTTTCTGCGGCAAAGAACAGTTCTGTAAGAGTTATATACAAGCTGTATAAAAGCTTTATGATGTGATCAATAAAATAGTTTCTTAGGATAGAGAAAATGGCTTTGTAAAATAAGTATAAAATTGTTTTATAGTCTACCTATAAAGGCGTCGCTTACTCGGTTAAAAACAGTTCAGAGAGCAAAATAGTAGTATTTGGAATAAAAACGTTATAGTGTATGCACAATAAATACTATATAGAACATTTTTATACTAACCGTTTAGTGCTCAAGTTTGTTACAAATTTCCGCATTACAAAATTTTCAACTGGGAATTATATTGCGCTATAATTATTCTCTAAGTCCTTGAATAATATGGATTTATCACCTTGGAAGAAAATTAAAAAGGAGTGGCCATTTCAAAAGAAATGTGAAAAAAAAGTATCTGCATGTATATCAACTTGGGTCGAGAGTGGATGTTGTGTCTCGTTGTAATTTGGAAGGAAATTTTTTGGTCCAATATAATATTCCCTGACCATTTTCCCAGCTTTCCGATACAATCGTCAATTCCTTTCGGCCCTTCTCTACCGTCTCCACTATTTTGAACATTTTGCACAAATAATAGTAGTTCCACAATATCTTAATTTCACCTTATACCTATTAGAACAATTTTGGTGATTACAATTTACAGGTTAGTTTTTTTACCGCCAAAATATGCAGCACGAAGTAACGAATTAATTGTGAAGCGCAGCTTCAAGCAACTATATATGACTTTGATTCATAAGGCCGCTTGATGTTTCCCTACACGTTACTCACAGACAGATGGTAGAACTTTAGAACTTCAAATACAACCAATGTAGTATACTTTTGACAGAGGTATAAAATTTTAATATGAGTTAATTCAATGGGTCAATACTCAACGGATTCATCTCTTTTGTATACGAATACGTTGGAATGAATTAAACTGGCAATAATTAGCGTTACTGTTCTAAAGTATCTATCCCTTTTACCAAAAACTTTAGAAACATATATATATATATATATATATATATATATATATATATATATATATATATATATATATATATATATATATATATATATATATATATATGTATATAATCAAAGGAAACCATGCTAATTTATTTCACAACTTTTTTTATTTCATATTTGTCCATTTTCAATGTTTTGCAGGTATCATGGCAATAAACGCTTTGTTTGTTTAACATTTTTGGTTATTCAAATAGCAGTCGCATAATGTTTTCAATGGTTGTTTTGGAGATGCTTAAGTTACTATCGGTGTTGGCGGGAGGAAAAGAAGTATTTTCCCCCCTATCTTGGGGATCCAAAATTACGTTCTGATAAAATAAACTATTTTTGACCATTTTTACAGAATAAAAATACAAATAATAAAATAGCTAATGTTAACCAGGGTTTATGTTGGGTTAGAGTTTGTGTTTTGCATTGAACTTTAATTCGGAGATATTTTAGCTGAGATATGAGAAGAAATCAACAATGAGACAAAGGAAATGTATTAAAATTCCTTCAGTGCCTTTTACACCCCTAAACCAAGCTCAAGAAAATAATATGTGGCAACCTCTGAAATAAATAAAATCAAGGTTGGTTTGGTCCTGGAAAAATTGTTTCATAGTGCCATTCAAAACAGCTCTATAAAATCATAAGGTTCTATAAGGTTTCATATAGAATACATTTTTCCGATAACGTTTTTATTGACACATAATTATTGTATAACTCAACGCCATATTTATTTGCGGGTTTGAGCATTTGCAAGTGGCCGCCATTGTTGACGAAAATATTTTCGAATATGAAATCAATAATTATGTACCTTCAATAAAAATATAGGGCGTTATACTCTATTTATTTAATTAATCGATCATTAAAGAGGTATTTTCGATTAAAAATAATACCTTCGAAAAATATACTACTTCCAATATTTTTATCGGATCGGCCAATTTATTACTAATTCAAGGCGCTTCTATTTTTTATTAAAAACATATATATATATTCATTCAGAAAATTTAGCTGCGTAGGGAAATTCTTGGTGCTGAACAAATTTCAGGAGTTTTATAAACCTAATGATATCTCATATATACACGGTTTTTATGATGGCGACTGTTTTACTTTCATATTTTCGAACTATGAAAACCATTTCGGTGAAGTTTTTATCTCCCTACGTTATGTCAACGTTATTCGATATAATCATTGTAAATTGCGTCTCTAAAGGAATAAAATATCATATAAAATTTCACTTTTGTTCACTTATAGGACGCTGACCAGACAGCGTTATATCATTCTTATAAAACAGGTTTTTTATGCTCTTATAGCTATTCTCAAAATAGTTTTAAACCGCTTTATAATAGGATCCCTGAGAAATATAAATATAATGGTTGTGAACCGCATATTTGGATGGGCTGTATAAATAATCTAATGGACATACTTATAAAATAATTTTTTAACAATCACATAGGTACATTTTATTGAGAGGATATAATTGGTTATAAGCTATATGTTTTATAATTTGGGCTTTTTCGATTGTATACGTACTGCATTAGAGCTGTAAAGGGCGTTATAGGATATTTGTAGTTTTATTAGATTTGTTGTCTTATAGCAGTTTATAAAACTATTATAAAATAAATTTTGCTACTTGGGAAGTGGATGATATGCCTTTGGACCACTGTTGTGGAGGCCTTCAAATCACTGTTTTTAAAGCAGGCATAACTTTTGACATGTTTGATTCACATACTTATCATTGATTATATCAAAGGTACCAAGATTACGGAATATTTCAAATTCGGACAATGCACATATCGCGAAAATACCTGAATGATCTGTGCATTTCCTCGGTTATTCTCTGGCAGCTAATATTCCCACAACAGAATCAATAAAGGAACCATGCCTCATAAATAATCGTAATTAACTCAAAACTTGACAATGCCCTAACCAATTTTTTTTTCCAGAAATGGAGAGGCGACAGATTTTGATTTCTGATGAAAAACACAGGATGTTAATAAAAAATTTCCAATGACTTTCATCTGAATTTTTTAATATTCAACATCCAAACTTGAGCACCCTGTAGACAAACCTGTTGCAAAATCCCTGGATTGGTGCATGTGAGACCTCGCTACTACCTTCTGTTCGCCAAAAATATTTCAAAAATTCGAATGAATAAATATTTCATGCACAATTATTCTCATGACCCAATAGTAATAAAAAAAGGTTATTCAATCATAACTTGGAGATCAGTTGCGGCGATCTTGATTTTTTTCACAGCGACGTAAAGGTAAAACATGGCGGAATAAATTTCGTATGCAGGATTTTCTATTTAAAGACTTTGTTTTCTAAAACTCCCATCGATGTTATAACATTTTCGAAATGGTTCACTTTAGTGACTGAAGAAGTTTGTTCCCTAAAGTTTTTCTCTAGTGGTAATACCGAGCCACCTAGAGTTTGACCAACTCGTTTTACTTTCACGTGACGAATTCTGCCAGCTTCAAAACCAAAAACTGCATTTTACAGAGATTTGATCTGCTTCACAAGAAAAAGGAAATCCTGGAATGTTCAAAGATCATGAGAACAAAAAAAGTATACGGGATTTCGAATTGACCTTCCTCTTCTTTGCGATGACTTTTTGATGTCTATTTGGAGGAGTACAATGTTGATGATTTATAGTTTTGGGAAAGAATCGAAGGAAACATATATGGAGATAATTCTTATACGAAACAACTCGTTTGGAGATTGTCAGATCAATACTTAATGTTTCTGAAAATATCACTAATTGTTGTGTTGTGTTAATGTTTTTTTTTAATAAAAGAGTGATTATTCTCGGAACATCTTGATAAAAGGTTTTGATAGGACTCTTAATGGAAGAAGAAGATTCACATTGCCAACGAACAGTCTCCACAAATATGTAAATCATGTTAAAATAATTTTTCATGATACAATATCATGAAGATGTTCATATACTAGCACATTTCTCTTGAATTTGTGATGCAATGGATAAAAATTCACGAAGAATCCTCGTTTTTAATCTCGGTTCATATATACTAGCCGTTCACAAATGGAATGCGACAATATTCATCAGAAATTTTCTCACACATAGAAAGTTATAATCACATATGGACCGAGTGTTCCATGAGTTTTATATTGCTATCGCCGTTGATGAAACAATGTTTGATATTAAAACCGTTATGTCGGATTTTCTCTGATGAATGTTATATAAATTCCAGTTGTTATATTTGATATGAAAATGGAAATGAACAAAACTGGCACGTCAGATGAAAAAACTTCATTTAAAAAAAAATTGGCAATTCTTTATTCATGAATTCTGAGAGGAGTGTGTCATAGGATTCATAACAGTTATATCAAAATGGGACAGAGACATTATTCTTGTCATAGAAGTAGATGTGCTATGAGAATACGGGCTCATTTCGAGGCAATTTCTCCATAAAAGTTCCAAAGGTTGATTTTGTTCTTTATATTCTAGCATGAATATAATAATAATATCTCTATTAGAAATTGTGAATCTAGTATACAAAACTACGAATAGTAAATAAACCAAATACAATGAATTATATATGAAAGTATTAAGAATAGAAGTTGGAATTTTAAAATTTCAAATAATATACAGACGAATAATGAGTTAATAAACAAGCTAAATTACATATTAACAACAATAAAAATATTTGGATTGGCTTGGCTTGGTAACAAATTGATTGGTTACGTCAAGCAATAAAATAATTGATGCAATCACATGATTAGAACAATAATTGTTGAAAGCAATAAAGCGACAAATAATAATAATAGCCGTCCTCTACCTGCAAAGGCTATGCCTTTGGGTACACTCTAAACTATACTGAAGGAATATTATTATTATATTATCATATACTTATACAATATTTTCCACCAATACAATAGTTTCTACTCTCCTTATCTTTCTTTTCATTTTTCAAAATAATATTTGTCATATTTGCTTCAATGTGTCTATATTTTATTGTCTGAAAACTCTTCAAGTGCAGCTTTGAAATCTTCCTAGGTGGATTTTTTTGTCAATGTTTCAGATAATTCGTTGAATTCGTGAAGACCTTTGAAAAATAATGAGTTCATAGTACTCCTAAATGCAGTTATGTTCATGAGTATAATACTCAAATTCCTAGTATTATTGAAATTATGATAGTTTTTGTTCAAGTTGAGGTACTGTTCAAAATGTTCTGGTGCAATACCATTTACTATTTTGAATTCTAGAATCATTGTGAAATAGCAGATTCTACTTCCAACTGATAAAAAATTTGAATAATTCAGCTTACTATTTATAGGATTTGTTTTTACCTCAGTGGGAGTTTTTTTGGTATATTTAGTTCAATGAGATCGAATAAAATATTATAAATGAATAATAATCAAAATGATGAGGCGGTCTGAAAGTGTTGTGAAGTGTAACTTTGGACTTTATCGACAAATGAATGATATAGTGTTCCTTTGATATTTCTTATGGATATATTCAAAGTGACTGTCAAAACTCAATATTGTCTAGAAAACCAAGGTATTAGTTGACACAACTTCAATTTCTTTCATTATTTGAATTGAGGTTTATATAATCGATTTATATTTTGTGGTGAATATCATAGCTTTGGTTTTTGTTACGGTTATATTCAATTCGCATGAATATCCGTTAACAGTTTCATGCTGTTTCATATCACTACAAATAAGCAGCGTATTATTGGCGAGAACGTTTATAAACTCATATTTAACAAAAAGTTCAATATTGTTCAGAAAAAACAGAAAAAAAAAGAAGGTACAAAATGCTATCCTGGAGAACACCCACTTCAATGTCTATTTCATATGATAGTGTATCTTCAAAACGGACCTCAACTCTCCACACTCCATCAACAATATCCCAAAGTGTGAGTTGTAATACTGTTTCACAAGAGATTTTGTGTTACATGATGTAGTAATTAATCACAAACAGCGACATGGGGACAAAGTATTTATAGGATGAAATTCGTCAGCTTTACTGGTTTCAACTATTTTTGGAATAGGAAAAACAGTTAATTTTCAACAAATTTTCAACTAATATGACCTATGGTTTCAAAAACTTTGATCATTTTACATGTGACTGTTTCATATGAAGAAAATTCATTGCTCAAGCTATTGATTATTTTTCGCAAATCTGGCATAGAAAGCAATTCAAAATTTCCGAATTTAAGATATAGATTACTATTTACATTATGCCAAAGTTCATTCATGTTAATATATTGGACAGTGCTTTCAACAAAATAAATATTGAAATTACAAGCTATGTCTACTCTATTCTTCAACTTTTTTTTTAACAAATGTGTATCGAAGCACATGTAGTTGTTAGAAACTCTACTGTTACTATTTTCTACTAGTTCACTACCAACATTACAATTCACAAGAATCATAAGAAATCATACGCAATGTATACCAAGTAGCATCCGAGCTTGTTAGTATCAACCTGGATGTACAAGAAACCAGAATGTGGAAACCTTTAACCCACTAAGACGGTGGACCAAAAGAAGTGGAACTCAGTTCCAAATTGATAAAAACTGCATGAACTGAATGTTCAACAGATAAATTATCTGCGAAACTAAAATCGAGAAACCAGCTCGAATGAATTCAGAGATGATACAATAGAATCCATCTTCACATAAATCTTGCGATAAAAACAGGAGATGAAGAAATATGACGGCGAACAGGTGGATGTATAAATCACAGAAAGTCGTCGAAGTAATACATTGTGCTTTCGGCGCTTCGCTGTGGCAAATATAAATTGTATAAGTAAAGTGGTCGATACAATTTTGATCATGTCGCTCACGAAACATGTTAAAAAAGAGCCCGAAGTTATTTGTGGCTAGGAATTGCTTTTTTCATATGATCCCACGGGATATTCTCACATATATATGCAAAGATGGGTCTTTTTGAATAAATACTGGGCGACAGATTTGAAAGGTGACTTAATCGAGACTGGCAATTCAATTCGTGTCAAGAGCATGAGATCCCAACAGCGTTGGATGTATTAAAAATAAACAAGGTTTCGTTGTGCATTGAATCGTCACCGGTGTCCATCGGAAAACCCTATATGTTAGATTTGCCAGAAGGAACAACAATCTAACTTGAAGATACTATTGAATACTTAACTGAAACCGACAGATTATAGGTACTGCAAATATATATTCATCCATGTCGGGAATACATTGAATCTATGAAATAATTTATACACGACATTTGTAGAGGAGGAAGTCGGCAATTAATTGATCAAACAATCCGAATCAGATAACCTCAAGCTATGCAGAAAATATTACATGGAAACCCACTCCTGGTAATTGAATATGACTGAAACTTCTGAGGGGGGTTAAAAATATCGAGAGTAGGTAGACATTTCCCTACTAGTCAAGTATTTTAGAGAGTATTATTCAAGAGACAACTCACAGATAACGAAAATGTTATATACTGAAGAACACAAAAGTCCATCACCCAATGGCAGTGATATCCAGTTAATCATGTCCAGTTGAAACACAATGGGCAGAATTTTTGACCAAAATGTTCAATATCAATAAATTCATTTGAAATTTTTAAATATTACCATGCGCAGCGAGTATATTGAGAAGAAAACTCTTCAGTTGATTCAAGCACCTTATATTCATTGGTGAAAAATATTGGAAATATACAAAAAGTTTTCATTTACTATTCCGCATCCTCACCTTTGCCGAAAATTTATATATTCTAGCATCCTTTGCATACAGTCCTCGATCATTCTATAGAATAAAAGCCAAGATCTTCACCACAAAATATTCATGTAGTCGTCTTGATATCGATAATAAAAACCACAATATCAATAATGGAAAAATTGAAGTTGAATCAACAGTCGAATACCTTCGTTGTCAACTAGACAGTTTGTTGTGTTTTGACAGTGACTTTGAATATATCCATGGAAAATATCAATGAAAATATATTTTACAGTAAAATAGCACAACTTTCTTCAATACAGTCCAGAGCAACAGTTAACAACAGTTAACATTCTCATTTTGATTATTAGACGTTTGTATTATTTTTATTCAATTTAATTTTTTATGTTTTTTTTATTATCACCCAGGTTTTCTAAGGAAACCCCTCAAAAGCAAAGCTTGTGCGAAAAAGGGAGATCCGTAACCTACAGCTTGGATAAAAGTGGATTCCGAACCACTTCAGCTCAATGGCAGGCTGTACCGGAGATCGAACCCGGACCGTCTGGGTGGAAGAAAACGCTCAAAACGACTACTCCACATCAAACTAAATATGTTACAAAATCTGAAAATAGTGGAATGAGAATAATCTTGAAAAAAATCGTATTACTCCCATAAAAAGTATGCTAAATTGTCCAAACTCGCTGTCAGTTGAGAATACAATCTACTATTTCACGATAATAATAATAATTTGCTCAGATGCTACTGCTGATCGAATAGTGAGATGCAATGAACAACTGATGCTGCTTTGGAGGACTCGCTCCACCATAACATCTGGTCAAGTTGGAATCCAAACAGAGCAGAAGGGGTGTATTTCAGGAAAACTCCCTCAGCCCTCTTCTACATCTTCCTCTTGCCATTGTCCGACGCACCACAGATACATCCAATATCATCTGGATGCTGGGGTGAAATAACGTCACACTCAAGAGTTAACTACTGTTGAAAAGTCTTTCCGCGGCAAGTATCAGCATAAACTCCGACAGATCTGGTCATCAGAACTGTCGGGGAAGAACATGGTGTGGTCGGTGGATCAGCGGTCTAATGCACAGGCCGTTCGAAACTACAGCATAGCGATAGTCGGTTCGAATCCGATGTAGGTACGAGATGTTCTCTCAACTACTTTATATCGGATCGATAGGCGGCCGCATGCCTTGTTGAAAAGCAAGTGTATTGTGTGAGTTGTCTAGATGCCAATCTCATCTGGTGCTAGCTTGGAGTGCACACCGACCACCCGAGGTGGTGCTGTAGGTTTTCCGCGGTTTCCTACAGCTGAAAAGTGAATACATCACCTGAAACATCAGTAAGTCGCCCCGGAGCGCCACGGCAAATAATAATAATAGCCGTCCACTACCCGCACAGGCTATGCCTTTGGGTACACTCAACGAGTGTTTATGAGGGAGTAATATTATTATTATTATTAGTTCCGATCCGATTCTGATCAAATGGACTCAGGAAGAGCTACGACAACTCGACATAAAAACTCGCAAAATGATTCATCTTCATAGGGGCTTACATCCTAAATCGTTTGTTCCACGATTATACTTCCCCAGCCAACGGGTCGACCGTGGACTTTTGAATTTCGAGGGTCTACATAACAGAATGGTATTGGATGGAGCCTGCAAAGTCATCTGGAGTTCAGATCCTCTTCTCTGCTTGGTATGCGATCATGAAAAAGCAGGGATTGGAGCATTTTTTTTTTTCATGGCAGCAACCCGTGCAGCCGATGAACTCGGTCTCGTATTTGACACTGAACTGACGAACTCAAACTCTCTCACCGAGTTGAAACCCTTTTAGCAAAAAGTACACTTCAAAGCTTCGGAGAGTAAGAGTCTCCTACAGCTACATAAGGATGAGCCAATGCATAGGGTCTTCTTCAACAACATTGGAAACTTTGGCTCATCCAGAAACCTGAGCTTCGCATTTCCCAAGGCAAATGGGCTGGAGGGATTCATAATGGCCTGCCAAAATGGTGTCTTCAATACTCTCATGTACCATAGACGCATGAGCATGAGGCATGGCAGAGCGTGTCATGGGGCAGCTGAGACCATAATGTATTTGCTGTCAGCCTGTTCAGCTTATGCGATCTCAGCCTATATCCACAGGCATAATGCGGCGTTACGAGTGTTGTACTACCATCTATGACACTCGTACGGTATAGACCAGACATTGGAGTTGCCTTATGCCCTGAGGGATATTAAAACTCTTGTGGAGAATGAGAAATACCTATTCTATTGGAACTACTCATTCCCCACCCCAGGCAAATACAAGCCAATAAGCCTGTTGTAGTCTTTCTCGACTAAGATTATTTTCGTCATTGACTTTTCGGCTCCTGACGAAACGAACATCGTCTAAAGAGGAAGAAAAACGGACTAAATGTCGAGATCTACTCTTCGAACTCCGCAGGCTCTACCCAAACCATTCTGTTGAAGTATGGTTCTGATAATAGGGTTCTTAGGTGGAATGATAGACACACTGCTCTCAAACTTAAAAACCATACCGTTTTGCCGTAGTATGGCAGAAATCTTAGGCGGACGAATGCAGAAGGCCGTCATCCTTGGTTCATATGATTCTCTGACATAAAAGCCACTTATCCCACGGCGTGGGGAGTGGTTATTTGGACGAATGATCCGGCGCCCTTCCCGGAAGTGTCGGAGCATCGGGCCTAACTGGAAAATTCCTAAAAAAAAGTATTCTCTCATAAAAACTCATAGAGTGTACCTAAAGGCATGGCCGCGGCGCTCTGGGTGATGTTTGGTGGTGTTTTCACTTTTCAGTTGTAGGAACACTTGGAAAACCTTCGGTACATCAGGTGGTCATTGCGAACTCCAAGCAAGCACCAGATGATTCCAGTATTTAAAATGGTAAATTTTATGGCACAAGAATATTTTTAACGGTATCTCAATTTGAACAAAATCATTCCTAACTACGATACCAGAAATTTGATTGATATACATTTGAAGAGAACTGCTTCAAGAACCATGGACTCGTTATTTTTTCAAGGTTTCCTCAAATTCAACGAAATACTTCAATCAATAAAAAAAATCCACTTTGGAAGATTTCGGAGCTGCACTTAAAGAGTTTTCGAAACATTAGTGGACTGATGAAGGCAAATTATTCAATCTGTAACTAAAAGAAGCCAAATATTCTTATTGTGGTAATCATTTAATTTAGAAGATTCATTTATTTTTATCTGTCTGTTATTTGAAATTTTCAAATCTTTACTCTTCTTTCTGGCTATTTTAAATAATATTTTTTGTGTGCAAAGAAGCTTATTTAGTTTTCTATGAGGTTTGCTCATAGATTTCCTTATTTTTTTATCCACTTATATTCAATTGTTTTTTATTTACCAACCTATTTTTGATTTTATTTAAATTTTCATTTGATGTTTTTTGTATTCGACTTTTATATTTATGTAATTGAATAAACTTGTTTCATTATTCATAATTCTGTATATTAGGTTCCCCAGTTCGAAAGGTGTGTTCGGAGAGGATTAACGAAATCAATAGAAATTCTGCCGTAGACAAAATTATTTGTATTGATTTTAAATGAAGATGTTCTTATTGTCATCAGTATTATTTGATTATGATCTCACTGATCTTCACAAGCGATTCACAGGAGATCCAAACCACTTCCAAACAAATTGGCTATGCAAACTATCAATTTTCAGAAATTCTAGCGATAGTAATACCTTCATATATATTTTTTAAAAAACTGCATGCCAATAAAGTTCTCAAATTGATTATACGAACCCATTCAAATTGGCACAAAACTTCAGAAACGATTTACTGTGCTTCATATTTTGAGCGGCCAATATCGATCAAAATATACGGCGATGCAAATTGACTACAAGAGTTCACGATTAAACTGAAGGTAGGGTTGTACACAGTCAAGGAATTTGGATCGAATGCACCTGGGGGCGATGCGGTATTATTATGCCTGTCGATGAGCTGTGATACCTAGTCAACTATGCTGATGAAGATTTTAACGTATGTGGATCACAATCAATCGGTTTGAGGGAATATCTATTGAGTATCAGTAATTTCGCTGAAAAACCAGTCATTATTGTGACTATCAGACAGAGGAATCGTTCAAGGTACCCACACTGCATGAAAAAGTACATTATGGTTGGAATTTCAGTATCTGGACATTCACCCGTTTACTTCAAAATAAAAAAAAATATGTGAAAATTGTCAATAAGTAGCTCTATATGGACGAGATTTGGATCAGAAAGTTTAACTAGTGGTTCTTTAGGGATTAAGGTAACCGTTTATCATGAGGCGACTCGAGAGAACAAACACAAAAAAAGAATTCAAACACTAGGTGGACAGAATGTACATTCGCCAAAAATTGAACATTCACGAACCACAAACTTAAACATGTGGTGCGGCGGATAATTTACAATTACTCAAATAAGGAAGGAGCTATAACTGACACAGTACACCCAATATGAACTATCAGCAAATTTTCTAGAATTGCATAGGGAAACCTGGAAAACGAATTCAAACACTAGGTGGTCAGTACATTCGCCAAAAATTGAATATTCACGAACCACAAACTCAATAAACATGTAGTTCGGCGGATAATAATTTACAATAACTCAAATAAGGAAGGAGGTGTTAACTGACCCAGTACACCCAATATGAACTATCAGCAAATTTTCTAGAATTGCAGGGGGAAACCTGGAAAACGAATTCGAACACTAGGTGGTTAGTGCATTCGCCAAAAATTAAACATTCTCCAACTAACATGTTCGACGATAATTTACAATAACCCAAAAATGAAAAGGGGTGTTAACTGACCCAGTACACCCAATATGAACTAAAAATATATTTTCTCTCCCAATAGAACTTTCAGGTCTAATTGGCAGCAGTAGTAAATCAAAATCAATTGAATTAATATGAATGCAATTTCGGTACGAACTGATCAGTTTATCTTTATGAGATATGAGCCAGAATTCATATAAAGACCGAAGTCGACAAAAGAATCACGATGGTGCCATTTGTTTTTGGAAAAGATAATTACAAATTGAAATATTTTGACGTACTGGAAATTCCAACTCTCCCTTATAGATGACGTGATTTTTAGAATTTTTGGGAATGTTTTATCAGTACCAGCGTATTTCTCGTGAAAAATCATACCTAGTCGATATCACTAAATGAATTTTTGGGCATTATTGGCAGTTGTCAATTTATCAGAATTTAGAACAAAGTTGGCAAGAGGAATAGATGGTGTTATTTCATGTATTCAGTCTCCTAGTTCTTGTACATAATAACAATAAAATATATCAGTTCGTCAACTCCTAAACCCCCCAATCTAAAATTTGAAGATTTTCCTATTCATCAAGTGAATATTTGTGAAAACTCGAATTTTCCTTTACATGTATATCATATTTTTCTGGAAATACATCTATTCTCTTCTAATTCAGTCTATTCTATTGGTTAGAGGGTATATTCAGAATTTGTAGGATGGGTCTATCTTCAAAATTTACCCAAAATATGCCATTTTCAGGAAATAAAATTATTGTTAAATCATTTCGTAGCATGAATAGAAGAATGGAACCAATTTCATAATGAAAAATATTCAAACAGTTCTTATGTGAATCTAGAAGTATTAGTTTTATTAACTAACCCTACGATAACTCTTGTACCCACTTAGAAAATGAGCAACAGAGACATCTATAGAAGTCACAGAAAGGACTCCGACTAGTACCCAGACTTCGTTTGACGCCAAAGAGACTGACTTTCCCATGAAAAATATTCAAATATTTCATATGGAACTGGGAGTTCTTGACGAAAGGAAGTGAATTACAAAATAAAATTTTATTATGAAAAATAATCAAGCCTTTCGCGTATTTTCCTATACTATAAGATTGTCAGCAAACGTCGAACAAAAAATAATTCAACAGCCACAAATGATTGCCAAATGGTAGAGTTTTTCTACAAGAACATACTCTGCAATGATACCTGTAATATCTGGCAGTCAAAAACACATGACTATCTACATACTAGTTTTACGGTTCTCTCGATCATTAGTGCAAACCCGGTCACAATATGCCATTGATCCTACGTTGGGTGGAGATGATTCTGCAGTCATATAGGGCTGTAGAATTTTTTTTCTTCGGCGTTTGTCGACAATTCTATTGTATCGAAAAGTATGTGAAAGGCTGGAATATTTTATCATCAGATTTCATGTTTGGAAATGTATGGAAGATCTTGGAATTCGTATTCCATTTCATGGCCAGTGTGGAGCAGTCTACTGAAAATATATTGATGACAGTGCCTAATATAACAGAACATTCATCAGTTTGGTTCCAAATGCCGATCATCCAAATTCAAACCTAACCGGCCTAACCGATTGATGATAGTATGCGAGCCCTTGTATAAAATCTGAAGTGATAACCAGCAAGTTCTAACTTTGTACAATGTTTAAGTGTGCCAAGACTGACAAGATGTCGCAGAGAGAAAACCATGAAAGTGGTGAGTTTTCCTTTGTCGTCAAATCGACATCTATGGAGCGTCGGACTGCTGAAGATACTTATTAATATTGTCGAACGATGGTGCAATTGAAAATCTCATTTAATTTTTGTATTTTCCTAGAAAAATCATATTGCTGCCTGTCGCCAACCTAAGTAGTGATATCGACACGTTTAGAGCGGGGATAACCTAGAAGTACCGAATATTTTTGTCTGATTTTTCTAGAATACAATAATTTAATGAGATTTTCAATGGCACCATTGTCTGACAAAATTAAGGTTCTTCGACACTTCAAAGATTTTGATTTGGTGACAAAGGAAAACTTATCACTTTCATATATATATATATATATATATATATATATTTATTATAAAAATAATAACATCCTACCAACATATGTGGTCTGTATAAACAAGGAATACCACAAAAAACTGTATAAGAATACAATAAAAAGTAAAATTAAAAAAGTATAAAAAAGCATTTAGAAGATAATGGTTTCATTGACAATAAATGTGTCCTCATTATTCTAATGGAAAATTTTAGTACTTCAAGGGCTATAAATTTAACAATTTTCATCAGGTAAATTGAATTTTTTGGCAAAATCTACGAAGAATTTGGTGATGGTTCCTCGGGCACCAATGAATAATCCAATAGTAAATACGGCAAATATGGAAAAATATCTCGAATAGTGTTGAGTTCATTTTTGAGTTTTGTGGCTAGGGATCAGCACATCAGTAACTACAATATATCAAACACTAGGCCAAATTAACGGAAAGCCATTTCCCATAAGAAATGTGCGGGGTCCTTTATTCTTAGATCCTTTGGAATTCACCCCGATTATGTTTCGAAACTGCAATCCCATTCATACCACAAGATAATTAATTATAGTTCTAATTGAAATACATGGCCTCGAGTGCAATATTCATTTCTTGATTGAATACTTGGGCTGTAACCGCTACCTTCGCCAAAAATTGAAAAAATTCACAATCCCTGAATTATTTTGTATTTCTGTTTTATTGCTTTTTCATACAGTTTTTGAACAGTTTTCTTGTTCGTTCGTTCCCATATATTTCCTTATGAATTTATTCAGTGTCCGTCTTAAAGTAAATAACATATGGGAAAACTTTGTTATAAGAGTCTCAAAAATAGTATATTGTTTAGCGGGTAGGATAAGCCTAACATTCCTGGGCGACTGTAAAGATTGTTAGTCGAGGCGTAAGGAAAATTTTTCCCGTACTAGCGCGGGAAAATTACACCTCTCAAACTGAATTGCGTGTGGGAATAGGGCGGAACACGCACGCTTGTAGGAAAAAATCATTTCCATACAGCAAGGAAGTAACATTTCGTTACAGTAATTCTTGACTTTTTCTTCAAGAAATTTTGTCAGGAATGTAAAAATCGATTGTGCATTTCCGACAACATGGAAATCGATTTTGAGATATGTCAAGAGATCTCTGGCATGGCGGCAAATTGAAAAAAAATACAGTCTCAAGCAATAACTAGAAAAAAGAGAATATAGATTTTTTCGGAATTATTTCCAATTATTTTACAAATACCTTTTTTTTCTGAATAGCTGGACTGTAGAGAACATTCGTATTTTGATGACCAATTTCTCATTTTCTTAACACCAAATGGTTCTAATATTCTATTGAAATTTGTTCTTTGAATTTAAAAAAGTTGTTTTTACCAGTTTTTTAAGAAATCCAAGACATTATTATCGAAATCGAAGAAAATCGGAATGTATCTTCAATTAGTAGTGTCATCGACATAATTGCCACAAGACTAAAAATTATGGCTTACCTTTCTCAAAAATAGCTCATTACATCCTTCGGCATTGGGATTTCCTTTCCAGTGCATGTGTCGGTACCTCAAGTTCCCAAGGAACCTCGAACCCCGCAGTTTGGATACCTCAGTTACTAATCGTCTGATATCCAACTTTTTCACTTTAGCGCAGTGTTTTTTGTATTTTCTCCTCTGCATTTCCTTCTCGTCCATCTCGCTCACCTCCCCCTGGGAGGTGAGGCCTTCCTCCGCCACCCACGCACTAAGAACAGTTTCGATAAAGCTGAAAAGTTGCTGCACGTTTGGTTCCATTTTGCGATAAGAAACGTGCGAGGTACGGTTCGCGTTTGCGCACACTTGCAGAAGGAGGTTATCACCGAAGTGGACTGTTTTGTGACGACGACGTTTCGACATTAAATTTTTGTCGGCGGTTTCGCCATTGCACACCGTGTGTCGCCCGCACTTACTGCTGCAGGCATTGGATTCTACCATACTTTTTCGAGATATATCTGATATATCTTGCAATGATTTCGAGATAAACTTTTATAAAAGATAACTGTGGGATATATCTTGGTTGGACTGCGATGGAAATGTTTTTCGGATAGTTCTAGCCCGTTTCAACAAAGAAGGCACTAAGTTTTCTAGAATTTTCACACTCAACAAGTTTTATAATGAAGACATTAAGGCAAGTAATAATTTGCAGTTATCACAGCTATTGATGACGTTTATTTCAACTTTTCCATGTTGAAAATGCCGAATTAAATAATTGTTAAACCAAGTAGAATAATTATCTGTGAAAAAATGTATTCTAGATTATGTATTGTATGGTGTGGCTGCATGACTACTTCGAATTCCAATCTAGTATTCGTTTTTTTCTCATACCATCCAATACTTCTCAATCAATACAATAGAAAATAATTTTAAAATGGATGATGTTATTGTCTATTTTCGTATTCAAGATCTCAATATCAATCTGTTTTCTGATATTGATAGATGAAAGAACCGTATATGATAAGGAATTTACTGATGATACCTTCTGAACTATTCCATCAAATGTCATGGAATTTCAAGGGCATAAGAAACAATTTAGCACTGTCATT
The DNA here is from genome assembly GCA_958502065.1 of Chrysolina americana. Taxonomy (NCBI): domain Eukaryota; kingdom Metazoa; phylum Arthropoda; class Insecta; order Coleoptera; family Chrysomelidae; genus Chrysolina; species Chrysolina americana. The sequence goes on along the minus strand of OY293410.1, from coordinate 101,505,519 downwards.
TGAACGGTACCGCAACTTTTGGAGCACCCCTATGGTTCAAGAGATGAATCACTCTTGGAAGCTAACTATATATGCATACATTTTTTTAAATTTCGTTGGAAAAATATTCTTCTGTTCTATGATGACAAAACTCACCGTGTTCATTAAAAAAAACTATTACATCGGCTCCTTCACCATATTTTGAGCACCTTATTTAATTTATTCATTTAGCAGTTTAGGGACACATACAGATGAGTCCAAAAATAGTCTCCACTAAGTTTGGATACATTGAATTGATAGTGTTTATGGTTATGGATACAAATTCACATAGAATGATAATAAATGAAGGATTGAAAACAGCTCTCAATGTTGAACTAGTTTTCGATTTTCCTGAACTGCCGATGGGATTTTACCTTTCCCAATCGCGAACATAATAATAGATTGATTCGAAGAATTGACTAGTAGAGAGGCAGAAAACAAACCAAAATTATGGCTTAGATACGTGGATGACACCTTCGTCATATGGAAGGAACTACGGAGATAAACATCTTGAGTACTTTGTCAAAAAAATAAACAACATAAGGAACTCAATCAAGTTCACTATGGAAATGGAACGCAATAGTACCTTGCCGTTTCTAGATGTGACCGTCGAAAGAACAGACACTGGCATATGCACTCCTCTGTTAACAGGAAGGAAATCCACACAGGATAATACCTTAACTTCCGCTTCAATCACCAAAATTCCACAAAGAAAGGAATTGTGAAGGACATTGGTGGAAAGAGCGATGCAAATTTGCAATAACCATATCGCCAAAATTGATACTTTGAGAAAATCCCAGAAGTACAGAAACGAGTCGAAAGAACCAATGAGATCGAAGAACGACTTCAAAATCAAGTAATCACCCTTCCATACTTAGGAGGTCTGAAAAAAATCAGGGGAATTGGAAACAAGTACAACTTCAGGAGGTGCTTTCAATCCGGCAGTACTTTACGGAGCTTCCTCACCAAGACGAAACTAGAAAATTCCGCAGAATCGAGCGAAAACTGTAATTATGAAGACCCATGTAGGATGAGAAGATTCTTACACCAGAAAGACTGAGAGACCGTTTTCTGTGAGAATAGCCGAACACAAAAAGTGTACTCAACAGGGGGAGACATTTAATTTGGGAATTGCTGACCATGCCTGAACTGAGAAACATCGAATTCTTTGGGACGAGGATAGTGTTTTTCATGGAAACCGCGTTTGATCTTGTGAGGGAATATTTGACGTCTTGTTCCATTTTTAGGCCAAATCTTGTATCTGAGGGTATACAAATCATATATTTTTGAAATCAGCATAAAATTTTGCGTATATAGAGCGGGTTTCATGTAGATCTGATGTATTTGTATTTTTCATGATTTTTAGGATTTTTCGAGTAATATTTGTTTTCCTCCTAATGTTTCAAAAATCACGGAATAATACTAATTTCATCATTCTGAATCGATTGGCTTTCGCAGAATTGCTATATATTCAACCATTCTCGAGTAAAAGAGTTTATCGATAGTTGAGATTGAAGAGTTGAATTTCGTGGTTCTGCGTTGAAAATTATGGAAGATACGGGAGTGTTTCAATGAGGAGTGAAACACACTGTATATATACGATAGTACGAAACAATTCCACTCTCTTTCTCTCTCGTATACTCATTTATTGCTGACATGGAGCCAAATTCACCAATGATATCGAGGTCTGCAGAGTCTGTACTTTCCCTGATATCAATATTGATGTCACCAATAATCATTCCAATATCTGATTTTTTTTATCTATTTTTTTCAATCAGGAATTCATTCAGCGCTTCATTAAATTTCTTGGGACAAGTTGATAGCGATCGATCTGTGGTAATGATGTCAAACTTGTTCCCTTTCATTTCTGTTTTGAAGTTGATTCCTCAGGAGTTCCCTATTTTAATAAATTCTGCCACATAATTAGAAGAATTTTTACTTGGTGTCTGAAATTCTCTTCTGGGATATTTCATTATTAATCTGCATTGTGAATGTTTTCAACTTCGTAGTTGACTGTACTGCGAAGTTTCGAAACAATTCACTACCACGTTTGAACAATTATGGAAATAATTGTTAGCGATCCTGAAAGGGGCAGTGGAACTTATCTAACGACAAATGAGGCAATAACAGACATCTGCAACAAATCAATCGTGAAACTGATATCCTCGTTCTGCCACCGGAAAACGGTAGATATTAATTAATGAACCCAGGCAGGTATGAAGATATCAAGCCACTGTTCAACGAACAATCAGTCCGTATTGCAGCCAGATCCGTTCGAACCGTTCCGCACATCTCCACGTAATTTCAGGCATTTCCAATCTCGGTGCTCTTTTCAGGAGCCTGCTATTTCATTTCAACAAAGCAACAAGATGTAGAAACACGCCAGTGCACCAAAAAAGTAGGTTAAACGTTGTACGTGAGAAATAGTGTATGTGGAATACTCGGAATCGGTTGTATTCATGCTCGTTTTTCGTACTGCATTCGTAAATCCATTCGCGACAATATAGATGTGCGGTGTATATATGTGCGATGTACGGCAAAAGTAAACGATGAAATATTGGATTTTGGTGGAAAAATTTACAATGCAAACAACCACAACAACAATCCCTCTGAATGGTGTTTGGGGTGTCGTTGGTGAACTGAAAACGAAACGAAATAGTGACAATCATTAGTTTTGGCTCGTTCTTATGGATATATCAATCAGAATAACGATACTTATAATGATGAGGATTCTTCTTCCGCACCGTCGTCAATGGCTGAAGAGGTTTGGCCTCTGGCGATGCCTAGTACATGCTCCAGCCCACAGAACAGAGGTTCTAGCAAGTTCGTCGTCACCTCGTTTCCGCGTACCCCTCTGTGACCCGGAAATCATACCAGCTGAACTTACTTCGTTTCAGAGCATCTCCGCATTCCTGTACAAGTGCGGAGCTTGGTTTAGGATTACAGATAGCTCTGAGCGCTTCCTGACTATCCGAACAGATATAAATTCTCTACTCGGGCCATTTTTTCACCTCTCGTATCAAAGCTACGGTAAGGATGGTGAACACTCCAGCCTAAAAAAATGTTGTGTGCCTACCCAAAGCGTGGTTTTCTCGTACGCCTCTTCCTTCCAGATAGATGTCTGCACCCGAATCCTGTTTATCAGTCAGACGCGAACCGTCCGTATAACATATTAGGCTTCCCGTGCAAAATTCCACTGTGTGAATTTCCCATTGTTTTCTGCTCGGAATAGTGACAGCAAACTCTCTATTATTACATTGCAGTCTATCTTGTGAACTTCTCACTTTGAGGGAGGAAGTAGGAATCTCTTGCTCCGCCCATTTCGCGATTTATGCATGACCTATCCTGCTCCATCGTTAACCCAGACTCCCACGTCCCTCATCTTCAAATGAGCTGCCATTGCCTCCTTCTTGATCCAGACCAGAAGCGGCGGCAGTCTCAGCAGTACCTCCAACACTGCAGTTGGAGTCGTTCTCATTATACCCGTTACTACCAAACAGGCCAACCTCTGAACCTTACTAAGTCTTCGGCTTAGTGTGCTGCCCTGTGCGCCTGGCCACCACACTGCTGACCCATATTGGATCTTTGGTCTTACGATCGCCGTGTAAAGCCAGAGCTTAATCTACGAGTTAGTACCCCAATTACTCCCTACAATTCTCCTCAGTAAATAAGATTGCTACCAACTTTTGTATAATTCTATCTTCATGCAGCGTCCATGAAGAATTGAAGTCCAGGACCACCCCTAGGTATTCGACCTTCTGGCCAAACATGTAGATGGCCTGAACCCGTCATTTTTCCTTCGTTTGGTGAACAGGATCATCTCTGTTTTTGTCGGATTAATTGACAGTTCTGCTTCACCGTATCATCTTTCAATTATTCTGCAGGTTGCCTGCATGCGGTCGCAGACGACTACAATTAATCGTCCGCTGACTAGGACAACTACCTCATCCGCGTCTGATTGTGCCTCGAAACCCTCATCTGTGAGTGTGCCCAAGAGTTCGTCCATGACTGAGCACCATAGATGGGGAGAGAGGCAGCTTTCCTGAGGGACCCTCCCTCCCACTTCGACATTCAGTCTGAGGTCGCTCCGGGATACCTCAACCTTCCTCGTTGTTAGCGATTGTACAACCCAGCTGAGCATCTAGTGAGGCGTTCCTCTGGTGTTTAGTGCTGACTGTATGGTCGCTTATTTTGCCTTGTCAAACGCGCCTTCCACATAGAAGAGCACTCCTAACGTTACTTCTGGAAGTTCCACTGCTAGAGACTTTAGCCACTGAGCCACCGACCGCCAATAAGCTCATGTACATCAATATACAGTGCATGATTACAACTAGTGACAATACCTAATTGTTTAAAATTGTTTTTTCCGTCAACCAGCATAGTGGTTAATTTTTGATCAAAATATGTATTCTACAAAGATTTGATTAGTTTCGACCCATACGTAAGTAATTTCAAGTAATTGAACCGGTTTCCAGATGAAAAAAAAATCTGGGTTTGTTAGTTATATGTCAAAGCTATGGAGTAGCGTTCAGATATCGTATTACTTGATCCTACCTGCACTGCGGCTTTTTTGCTAGTCTCTGTTACATGTTCTCGTAGTGCTCTACTTAGCAAAGGTGGTTTATCAGGAAGAGAAAAATCCGGTAGGACAGAGAAACACGGTATAGTAAAACCCCAGTGAATATAATACCTGAATCTAGGCAGCAGGCACACTGAGCAACCATGACCAACCTTCCGCGACCGTCCAACTACGACCAAAACGTGTATTCTTATCGGATAACTCACACTGAATGATCGTCTTCAACCGGTTTATGAAGAACATGTTTAAAATTGCAATCTGCTGAAAATTTTGGTCGATCAGTGTGAGTTTGAAAGTTTTTATTGATCCCTTTCAATTTTTGGTCGTTGCTGGACGGTCGCGGACTGTCGATGCTGGTCGGTCAGTGTGATTTCTAGCTAAATGACCCTTGAATGACCTCATAAGTACTTGTATCCACTGAGTGAAATGTACTTTCGGCAAACCCTTCCAAATGGCAATATCTTGGGTGAAAGGTTTAAAATGGCACACGGGATCAAGTACACGAAACCCTAACTAACTAGCTCCAGTTGAGAAATATGATCTCTGTATGGAAAATTCAAACAGCCAACTCATTCATGACATAGCTTCACCAGGTATCAATAAAAAAAAACAAGTTGCTAAGTGAACATTTCCAAAAACATCATTACGGGAATTCTAGTAATTCACGTCTCAACCAAAATGTATTCTTTCAGGTAGTAAAATAACCGAAGCTATTCTGGGTTCACTCCAGACGGTGACTCAGTTAAACGTAGACCAAAGGCCATAAACTACGGCAAACATCAGAAAGTCAGAAAAGTGCAAACGTGTTGAGCCTATTCCATTCAAAGCGCACACTCCCAAGATACTGTAAATGAGAAAAAAAAAACAGATGATAGGTAGGTAAAATATTTGTTTTCATGTGAGAAAAAGTTGAAATAGATTGTCAGCTGGGAAAACTTTTGAAGAAGTAACATTTCCTAGCAAGACATGGTATAGGTATGATTAAAATTTGGGAAATAAATTGAATGGTCATTAGTGGGACAACAAGATGATGCTAAAACTTAGACTCAATTCATCGACAGAATACTTTATGCAACTATGACCCAAAGTGCAATATTTTATAAATTTGCATTGTGAAAAAATTGTCATTCTTCGATGATCAGGTTTTGCATAAAAATTATATTTATGTCGAAAACCGTTACAGATAGGTATGGGAAATTATGTGAAAGAGTTATGAGGAATCCTATATACGAGGTGTTCCATTCGAAATAACAACGTGATTAAATGGCAGCATAGTATTGATGAAAATTTCATGCTAGATTATCCACCCTAATACATTTTCCAAAAAATAATCTGTTTGTCAGTTCTCCAGATACTATGTTCTAGCCTACGTGGAACTACTGGTAGTAGTTGTTCTTTCCACCACAAAAAAAAAATGTTTTGGGAACGAACTGAAGGGTTGCTGGATGACGTGTAGTGTATCAAAGAAGTCATTCAACACCTACTAAACTTTCAAGCATTTCAACCTTTTATTTAGGGGCTGGACGTCGATTAATTTCAGTGCAACAAGTTATCTGGTTCAAAGTAAATACAGAACTTGTCGTGACAGAAGCAGGTACACCCGCACAAACTAGTTGAAAACCAAAACAGACCATATAACGCCTCTTCATACTCCGAAATTCCGAAGTTTGCAAACCCGGAAATAGTTTCGTGAATGACGGTTAATTACTGTGGTTCATACTTGTGAAAATTATGGAACTGCTCACTGGCACTTCCACAAAGCAAAAAGGTAATTCGAAATTAATTTCATGAGTGTTTATCGAGAGTTACGCAGTAATCGCAGATTGGTGAGCTGAGTGGAGTCAAGAGGAAACTAGCAAAAAGTTTCCGAAAGGGGCAAGTATCTGTCTAGTTTCATAGCTAATTGGTTCATGAGTGAATTCAAAACGGAAGCGAGACACGAACACAGTCACTTCTCTAGGGTGTGTCTTGTACAAGAGGATGAAATTTTTGATATTTTTAGATCGAAATAGGTTGACCTCAACTTTTTCCTGCCACAAGCAATTAATAAATTCCGAGGTTATAAGAGACATATGAATGTGATTCATGCAAAATGGAGCTGGAATGCTTCTCATTGAATTGAAATTGAAGCCATATTAAGCTCAATATCCACATGAGTTAACAAAAAAGATTTCTTTAGATACGAAAGATTATTTTTTGGTAATACTCCGACATCTGAAATATTCCAAAAAAAACTATGGAAAGGATTCTGTCTCTATATAGGTACAATCAATATATATAGGTACATTCTTATTTTTGGTGACGATGACAGAGAACATGAAAAGAGACTAAATTCAATCATGGATGTCCTGAAGAATACAATGTTCTGATGAATAGGACTCAATGTTCATTCGAACAAACCCGAATCACTTGACAATTACTTGGGGGTCAAATGAGGTCCAGAGCGTTCTAGGTCTTTTGAATCACAAAGGCAAGTAGATAGCCAATTCAGCTACACAGACTAACTCAAACCATTGTGGTTAAAACTGGGTAGATATGCAGATATCAAAAAGTACAAAGAACAACTTTCGAATAATTGAAGAGCTCAATCAGAACTTTGGGATACTATGATCCCATCAATCGAACTCAAGTAACTGCTGATGCCAGCCCAGTATGCCTAAATATATTTTTGTAGGTTTCATAATTTCATGGGTGGAATATATGAATGACCTAACTGCTGCAAACACAATGAGAATACTGCTGGAAATTTCTTCTAAATTGGGATATCCACAATCCTTAATGCGAACCAACTCGTGAGCGAAGAACTGAAAAATTTTGGTACAGTATGGTACATACTGATCCAGTGAAATGACGAAGTCAAAAGAAAGAATATAGATATCCTGAAAAGATTGAAAATCAGCTTCGAAGTTACGAAAGACAATTGGATTATATTGTTATGTGACTCGATGACTGAAAAACACCAGGAGAATTATTTTTCGGTAAACAGTTTTGTAACATCGATACATTCGAGAAACCTCTGCAAGAAAAAAAATGAAAAAAAAATGTAAGTTCTGGACAATGAATCATAACCTAAATATATGGTTTATGGTAAGAATTTGATGAAAAGAAATAAACTATCAAGTACCTCTGACTTTAACGAGCTCACGGTAATAGACTAAAACTAGGAGGATATACGCCTGTCAGAGATAACAAAACTGGTCAGGAATTCAGACGAAACGTAGTTCATCTGAAAAAGATTGGTGGGGGGAGGGGAACTGGAAGGTATCGGGAAATCTATGATTACAGGGCCCGAAAATCATGTGCCCTGAGTAGCCGAAGTGAATCAAGAATCTCAGCCTTATGCATCCTTCCAGCTGAAATTTCTGCCGCATCAAGGCAAGCCGGTATGACTTTTAGTTTCAAAAGCGTTGTGTCCATCATTCCACCAAGTACCCCTATGAGCAGAACCACCATATCAGAATGGTTTGGGTAGAGCCTGCGGAGTTTAAGTCCTGATATTCAGCTTCGTTTTGCTTTTATTTGATGGTCGAAGTGGACAATTTGTATTTGCCTGAGAAGTTCCAATAGATTCAACACTTCTCATTCTCCACAACGGACTCAACATTCCTCGGAGCATGAGGCAACAACGGTATCTGAGGTGGTAGTACAACACCCTTAGCGCCGCGTTATGCCTGTAGATATAGGCTGAGTGCGCATAAGCTTGATAGAGTAAGCAAATGGTTTATGGTATCAGGAGTCCCATGACACGCTCTATATCGAGTGTCCGAAACCTCTATATTTATCATGCGACTCCGTTAGACCAAGGTGTTGGAGACACCATCTTGGCAGGTCATTAGGGATCCCTAGCTCAATAGAATGAGGAATGCCAAGGTCAAATTTTTGGATAAAACAAGGTCTTTAATGTTCTTGGTGCGTTGACTTGTTCTGAAGCGAAGTAGTAGTGGTGTTGGAGCGTTTGATTCCCCCCAGGCTGCCCTGGTTTGATCCCCACCGCCTGCCACTGGGCTGAAGTGGTTCGGAATCTACTTGTACGCATGCTGTAGGTCTCAGATCTCTCTTGTTCGCTTCTGAGGGGTCTTGTCTGAAAACCTGGGTGACTCATATGAACCAATTTTTCAAATAAAATGTATGACCAATCCTTGTGTAGCATGCCGCAGTGGTGTACGAACTGAGTGTTTTATTTCTTCACCCACAGATACAGAATATAACGCGTAGAGTGAATAATACAAGAAATATGAGACGCAATGAAAATTTCAGTGGTAAGTGCAATAGTAACAGGATAATGGGATAACCTTATCTAACTATTCCAACCATTCCTGGGTCGAATTAGTATTCTACAGGATCGTCGAATTTTCGAATAGCTTTGGTCGTTCTGGCATACACAGAAACTTTTTTACCTAATAAGATAGCGGGACGGCACGTTCAGAATATTTGAACGACAGGGAAATACTATTTGCTCGGTTGACTTTTGTCGCAATAGCCAGAATTCGCCGAATATTTATTGATGGATCCGACGCAATTTTATTACCCCTGAAAAGAGGTTGAATTCGATATTAAATCGAGTGAAATATTAGGAGGAGAGTAGAGGTATCGTGCTCATACGTTCCAAATATTTAACTTTACTTTTGAAATATTTGGTAAAGATGCCGGCTGACGATAATATCACTAGCACTCCTATTTTCTCCTTTGTTTTTCAAGATATTGAAATGAAAACCGATACAGTCAAAATACTTTAATTTAATTTTTAAGTCTTTGAAAGTTTTGTTGGAATTGCGGTTTGGACAGTAGTGAATTATTTTATTTTCAAATATTATAGCATTCGCATAGACTAAAACTGTTTTATTGATTTTTCATTATTTGATTTTTTTTTCATTCTGAATGCTTCAATAAAATCAGAATCATCATTAATTACATAAAATTCAATGAATAGGTGTATTTTATTCTTTCATAATTACATTATTGCAGAAATGCCTTTTTTTTCAAAAGTATTTCAAATCTTCAGTATCAACCTCAATATCACTCAATGGTTGTCAATTATGAAGTACTATAATCTTAGGAGCCTAGGTGGTCGTAATGGTAGAGCGCTCGCCCCCCAACCAAAGGGGCGTGGTTTTGATTCCCAGTATGGTCACTGGTCTCGTGCATGGCATCACACGTTGAAAGGTAAGGGCTACTTCTTCCCTAGCTCGAACAAGTCTTTCGAATACTTCTGAGGGTTGTGCTCGTAAGGGTAAAACCGGTTGACGAAAGTATCAATTTTAACAATTTTATGTGAAAATAAAATTGAATGTTGGACAATTAGAATATTGCCTCGAATCAAAGTAAATGAATTTAATTCGAAAACTGGAAAATTATTTGGTCAATCATTCAATTCATAGAAAGTAACACACACAATGAGTATTTGTCAATAACTAATATAATAGATTCTCAAAGTGCAAACCCTCCTCTATCATGCCTCTTCTAGTTCTGGAGATGGAATTTCGTGCAACTTTACGAAGCATCAGAGGCGTAGTAGTTTTAAACGCTTGGCGTATTTTGTTCTCCAAAATTGCTATTACATAATCTCTCATTGTGACCCAGAAAAAATTAGGAGTCTGAGGTCTGGAGAACGAGAGTGCCAACGTATGGAACCATTTGATCACCAAATGTATGTCTTAGATAATTCACTATTGGAGTAGCACTAGGTGGAGGAGCCTCATCTTGTGAGAGGTAAAGTCTCCTAAACATCTCGATGGATACTTTTCCTAGAAATTCGTCAAACTAATTTGGATGAAAATCTGAATATTGTGGATCATTCAGACGTCCTTGTAAAAGTGTTAGTCCCATAATCCTTGTACCAATAATTCCAGCCCACACATCAACTCCAGATATCTCCTGAAGATTGCCTTGTTTCATTAAATATTGACTTTTTCAAGACCACAATCCGTTATTCTGTCTATTGAACATACCATCGATCATAAATCATGATAAGTCAGAGGAAAGAATACATTTTCTCAGCTTCCATTTTGTATAAGCGTCGTTAATGTTTTCAACTACATCATTCATTCAGACGAGAATTTGAGAGGCGTTATCCACAGCGGTGATAATTTGCCAGTTAATAGACTCTTCTGAAATTAGGTGACTCTTCATATCCACTAGACTACTGATGCCCTTCATTGGTAGTATGATGTGTGATTTCTCTTTCAGAGCGACAAGTGGCACTTCTTTTCCAGAGCGAGGAGAAACCTTGAACCTTGACCTTGAAGATGCGATTGATTCCTAATTAATAAAATTCTGTGGAAAAAGACAACAAAGTTACCAGAGAGCTTGGTTTCTCGCCATGTATCCCCTACTGGTGCTATCTGCCCTGGTGCCAATTCAGAAGTTTATTCCGCAGGTCATTCGACGATCCCAAGTGCCCGTTAAGACTCAATCCTAATACAGTTGTTATAAATTCTAAGAATCGCAAATGATAACTTTTGATACAGATAGAAAAGTTAATTTTTTGAGATCATCCTGTGAATAAAAGAGGTAAGACGACAATTCAGAAAATGTCTCAAGGTAATGAGATCATCTTCATACCTTATGTTTTGGAGGAGTACGAGATTATAGCTGAAGGATTGGTATAGCGAACAGTGTGAACGATTTCAAATTGTCCAAAGCAGAAAGAAGTTATCTATTCTGATTTCAAAAGGGGCAAAATTTTGGAGTGCGACGAAATTGGTGTTGAGTTGAGAATGATTTGTTATTTTTGTACTGAATCACAATGCTAGTATTTCGTCTTCAATAAATATGTGTGGAAATCAAATAATTTATAGTTGAACATTTGATACTATAGATATTCATTAAGAGTAATGGCCAAATGATTTCATAAGTCTTATTCGAGATTGAAAATTTGTTAGAGAATATTATTATGCAGCAGATTACTATATCATTCGTTCTGAGACTGGTTGCAAATTTTGAGAAGTATTCACTGATTTGATCAATCTTAAACGGACGATGATGTTCCAAAAAAAGTGTTCTTGGGATGAGTAAATGTTTATTGAATTGACGTACTGACATAATTGTCAGTACTGAAAGGTTATTGAAAAGTTATTCAATCCTTATATTAATTATGGGTGGCCGGTGGCTCAGCGGTCTGAGGCACAGGCCGTTCGAAACTCCAGCATAGCGATAGTCGGTTCGAGCCCGATGTAGGCACAAGAGATTGTTTCTCAACTAATTTATATCGGATCGATAGGCGACCGCATGCCTTGTTGAAAAGCAAGTGTATTTTGAGTTGTCTAGATGCCAATCTCGTCTAGTGCTAGCTTTGAGTGCACACCGACCACCCGAGGTGGTGCTGTAGGTTTTCGGAGTTTTCCTATAGCTGAAAAGTGAATACGCCACCAAAAATCAGTAAGTCGCCCCGGAGCGCCTCGGCAAATAATAATAATAGCCGTTCTCTACTCGCAAAGGCTATGTCTTTGGGTGAGTGTTTATTATTATTATTATTATTCAAATAGTATTGTAATTTTCTTGATAAGGAGAATCAATTTGACGCAGCTGGTAATATGATGTTGCGAAAATTTCTTCGCTTTCAGCAAAATGGTGCTCCACCAATCCGTTTCATGGCAGTTATACAATGATTTAATGATATGGCAGCCACGATATCTCAATTTAACAACTATGGGAGTTTTTCCATTGAATGCACTGTTTATGAAATACAGCCTCAGAATTTATAAAAAATTGAATAAGTGGCAGTGGCATGAAAGGCAGTTTGGTAACAGACTTTATGATTTTTCTTCAAATGATAGTGTCATTTGGAATGGTTTATGGGATGTTTTCGTTTTTAGTACACTACAGTGAAAAAAAAATCGTTCTTGATTGTATTCATAAAAAATGAAATAAGTGGCAGTTGCATGAAAGGCAGTTTGGGAACAGACTTTATGATTTTTCTCGAAATGATAGTATTATTTGGAATGATTTATGGGATGTTTTCGTTTTTAGTACACTACAGTGAAAAAAAATCGTTCTTGATTGTATTATTATTTTCACATTTTTTATATCGCCAATATTTAGTTGGTGGACCTAAGCAAATTTTTAAATGTTCAACACTTTCAAAAAGTTAATTGAACCCTTTCAAAATGTGGCGAAACTCGAACCCTTCACTATTAAAGATTTCCAGAAGATGATTCCACCCCTACTGTATGAATCAATTGACTTAATTTAAATTCAATCTGAGATTGATGAAAAAACTGACCTGATTTATATATTTTATCGTATGCTGTAAAGTGAGAGAAATATTATTGAGAAGGTACGCTCCAAATTGCCTGCCAACCGTTACGTATTTGATTGTCTAGACAGAACACGCACAACTTCTTAAAAACGACAAGCTCGCTTCTTTGTCTCGTAAATTTCCGCTCAGTTCGATATTACATGCAATGGCATTACCTGAACATCCTTCCTTGAAATACGGATTCGCCACGAGAAGCCGCAAGACATGAAAATCACATTGAGATTTGATGTAACATAAATTTGATCGCGAAAGAGCGCAATTTACATTTTCTCGCAGGATATAGAGAAGGAATTTATCATTTCTGATTACGAGATATGTGGTTTATATGTCAGGTCGAGAGAATTATTCTTGATCTGAAATGGTAGTCGAGGCAATCAATGTTATTGAGGATTTCGAAGTAGGTTTACACCAGAAGTAGGTTACTTCAATGTCAAAAGAACTCGTGAGCAAAAAAGTGTACTTTTCAAGACTTCATGTATCGCATGTATTGAAGAAACTATCGAGATCACCTTATTGAAAGAGACATGACGTCGAAAATATCAGCAAAAACTATTGTAGAATAGACCGACTCTGGAGGAAAACTCAATTGTTTGGTTGAAGCAAATGAATTAATCAAAGATATCTCCAATAAGTAGATCAGAATTATTGATATTTCCAGAGGAGCCAAGAGTAGAAAGGAACTGTTTTCATTACAGGCAGTAGGGCATAACTGATGATACATCTTCGCTACCTTGCTCAAATAAAACTCGCTGGGTCGTGGATCAAATACTGAGGATGATTCCATCTTGAAGTCATTGAGATACTTCAGTTTGAATGATATTGTATGTTATAGCTCTTTTGATCTAGTTATCGAAAGAATATTCACAGAGTTGCCGGGATTAGCGTCATTTCGTGTTGGGTACAAAAATGAAGATTAATTCCAAAATATTCAATTGAGAATGAGCAGTTATTTTTCAGAAAGCCACCAAAGTCGAAGCAGAATTTAATCAGTTTCGTAAAGTTTCGTATTGGAAGAAAGGTTGGCCATTTGCCAAGATGCTGAAATTGAACAGAAAAAAGCTGATCGTGTAGGAGAAATCAGGGATAACATCGAGAATACAGATAATGAGGAACACACAGTTCCTAAAGGGATATTTGGGACGATAAGTTAGTCTTGAGAATATTAATAGAATCTTGTATATTATCGTACACTGATCTTTATGAAGTAAACGTAAGTATATTTGCTGTATGCCAACAAATCTGTTTTCGGGATATTGAAATTTGTATTGAGAGTACGTACAAAAATCATATGGATTTGTCCGTCCCAGGACAATTATATAAAGAATTACGTTTTTGATAAATTTTTATAAATAATGATACATAATTTTTTTGAGCTGCTTTGAGAGAATAATGTTATAGAAATGAATGCCGGTCGGATAAGTCAGTGTAGATTTGAATGATTGAATCTTGAAAAATGCGTCACGAAAGGGGGGAAATTGTATTATTCGCAATACAGATATATTTTGCCAGGATTGATGTTTTTTCACTCCAGCAGAGCTGGTAACATTGATTAATGTGAGCAGAGAAAGGGAGTTTTCATACAGGCATCTTGATGAAATGGCAGACGTCAAAGTACAAAAAGAAATTCGACTAATATACACACTCAGTACTTCAATCAAGTTCTGACAAGTTCAAGTATGTTAATACAAAACTCCATAGTCCTGACCATCAAATCGGTTCATATTCTCCAATAAAATCCAAACTCAGGAATAGTTTGGAAAGCTTCAATTCATCACAATTACTGTTTGATCTTTCTCCAAAAAATGTGTACAAGGAAGAAATCGACCGTTCAACAGTTTCTAAAGCATCAACCGAAACTATTAAAAAGTGGCAGTTATGAAGAGAATGTAGATTTAGTTGCAGTTTTTACAAAATATCTCCGGGACTGGCCATCCTCATAATTCTCATAATATTTGCAGATATTCCTTATCGTAATTTTTTTTCCAACTAAACATGATGTCAAGAAGTCACGTACCAAGTTTCCTAGTGGCATAAATTTGTCTGTGGTTATTGGACCGTGAAGGAACTTTTGTTGAACAGAAACGGTATATAGCATTTCTTATAATCAATTAACAATATTGCAATGTATAGTGGGATATGACAATTGCGCTTGATTTGGTTACAAGAACTTTAACGCAATATCTTGAAATAATGGTCACAGAAAATACTCAATAGACTTTCAACAAAACCCTTCAGTGATCATTACTGCACTATCAAAACTAATTGCAGAACGTACACAACCAAGGGAATTTTTCAAGTTGTCAAAAATCTACAACCAGCGTGTGAAAGATCCAAAATTTTTGGCGAATTTTGAAAATTAAATTGCTTATATAGTCCTAAATATTTGGACCACAGACTGATTTTGATTTCATTGAAAATCGCTGAGATTTTCGAAATTAGAAACATGATAATGGTTTTATTTCACTTCATATCACCGAATAGGTTTTGTGAGTTTGTACGAAATATTTCAAGCGCTTTTATAGAACACTGAAATCAAAACCGAGTACCATAATAATTATGTATAATAAGCACCTTTCGCTCAAAAAATTAAAGTATCCCGTTTCGAGTTCTATATAACTTTATAAAGACCAATATTCATTTGTCAACACTAATTATATTATCTGTAATATTTTTAAAACATCACTATGGGGTTATTTAAAATATTATTTTTTACATTTTTTTACACTTTATCGTAAGGATCTGTACATCGACTATCTAGCTTGGAGACGGGTTTAAACCGAACCTACATCGTCCCATCGAGAGACGTGACGTCAGACTGAATCCACTGCCGACTTTCTCGCGCTAGATTCTGCCGTGGGCACGACAGAGCCGTCTAGCGGGACGATGCGCAACTCAAAGTAGATCAATGGGGGGTTGGATGCCGGGTTTTCCTGGAGCGGCAAACCGGAAAACAAAGCGGGATCAGGATAAGACAGCTGTGACATATGTGATAGGGTGCTTGTCGAACAAGGTATTGTTGATGCAGGGGCTGGATGATGTTGTAAATTCTCCAGTGCGATAAAGTGAAATATTGGCGAAATAAGCGACCTGTCAAAGCATTCCATAAACCTCCGTACCTATGCAATTTTTTCATTTTCGAGGTTCACACGAGATGGAGATGAAAGGCAATCAGTCTTAGGGTTACTAAATCCTAGAAGGCTTTGGCCTTCTTACGGGTATGGCCAAATGGGTGGGAGTCTGATAGTCTCAATGCATCATATAACCCACAGAAAAAAATAATTATGTTAGGTCCAACGTCTAACTACTGACACCTGACACACGTCAATTTTCACGTTCATGTCCTTCGTATCTTACCATTATTATAAAGAGAATATTAAGTATTTAAAAAGAAATTCGGAAGCAAAGATTTCGGATTCGGACGCATACAAAATTGTAGAATATTAGTTCATATGTTGAAATAGTGTCGTGCACGGACCCACTTTGAAATTTATCACTTCAAAATCATTCAAGAGAACTCTACCATTTTTTTATTCCTCAACTTGCAGCACATTTTGGAATGTAGGTCAACCTGAAATCGATGTTCCATCGCCTACTACGATTTTTTTTAATGACAATTACTCGACTTTTTCATTTAAAATATTATTTTATTGCACCATTGCATCTATTTTATTTTTTTAACTTTTTGTCGATATAAAGTTTGTGGAATGTACTCTGTGAAGTTTGGGAAATATTTGGCGATATCAGAAATGTGGATGATTTTTGAGGAATCGAGTACACCACTGATACAAATTTCATTTAAGATATTCATTATAATTTGAGCAGTACCATGATGGTGTGCAATACAGGATGTAATGTAATTGTTCGCAAATACAGTATTGCCTCGGACTCCAATCCGAAAATTGTCAATATCACAAGATGATGTCAGTTCATATGTAAGATAGAATCGAACGAAGTGCTATTTTTTATTATATGGAACAATCGCGAATATTTTATTCTTTATACAAAAGCCATGCCATGTGTTAAATTGGCTGTGTTGATGTTTGAATCAACTTTCTTCAAGATTCGTTATAAAAATCTGTGCATGAAAAACCATAATCTGTTATTTATATTGAACTAAACAGACATGACCTGCTAGATCTGTAAGAATAATCTACAGTGAGAGTAATCACTGTTACTTTGAATTTTAAAATATTCTTGACTGGTGTTAATGGAATTCTTCATGCCCAATTCACGAATAATTGGTTAACTTTCCCGTTATTGAACTACTCATTATTTTCCAATCGTATTTGTGGCTACTTGCACTCATTATCATTTCACTTTCTCTACTCCATACATTATTCCTGTTAATTTCAAATTGTGTATATCCTTTCATTATTAGTTTTATTACCCAATTTGTCTGCTATATCTGTCTTTCACCTACTTTGTTTTCGATTCAATGGCAAACATTCTTGGAAATCAATGACTAATGATTTATTATTTGGAAAGAGGAGCTTGAACAAGGGGCTGTATGGTACTGGGCCCTCACCAGCATGCATACTATTTTCATATTTCGCAATTTTCAGACTCTCGACATCATCGAGAAGTCTATTGTCGAAAACTTGTGCTATTAAATCGGTAGTCAAGATCCAAAACATGTTAGAGCACATTCTATTTTTCCGGTCTTGAAAAACGGGTATGGGCAATATGCTCATTGAACCGTACTCTCATGGCCTCTCTACTTTGACCCACATACTTTTCGCAATCCATGCAGCTTTTATGTTATTTTTGAGAGTACCCAGGATATGTCGTACCTTATACAAGATTTTGTATACTACCAATATATTGAGGGTTTTGGAAATGCTGTTCAAACCCCGAGTAACTCGAGGTTCGTATGGAATAACGATATATCCCGGAGGGTTTTTCTCTCCCTGAAAGAGTTACGGTAAGGTTTTTAAAATCTATGTTTCCTTATCAGTTTGTCAAGCATAGTCATTTAATTTTATTTACACCAAATGTTTCGAACATTATTTTATTTTATTACATGGTCTTATTCAAATTGTTTCGTTTTCCCCTTCAATTATGGACCCACACTAATGGCTTGTTGCTTGAACCCAGAAGAATTAGACTAAGCCGATCTGTTTTAACTTCTTAATTTGTGAGCGTCTTGGGGACGTTTTGAGAACCTCCTTCGCCATCATCGGACATAAACGTCTGAAGAGGGTCGAAACGGGATTTGTAATTACCCTTCCAGGCACAATATTTGTAAAAATCTCTAAGAATGATATAACGAGAAAGTTGGAGAGAGGAAACTTGATAGATTGAGGGATTTTGATAGTTAACGCGTCAAATTGGTTTCGAAATGGCTCATGCCTGAGAGCAGCTACTCCCTACAGGTCTCATCATTTTTCACAATTTGTAGGCACTGGGAACAAACTCATTTTCATGGATACCCTTGAATTTTTCTAGCAGTCACATCTAATCAAATCTGATATCGTCCTATAATAGCTTTTGTATTTATATAATCTATTATAGCACGCAGGCACTCATAAAGCAGCAAACTTTCCGCAATTCGAATCAACATTACGAAACGTTACTTCAGGGTAATTTTAGATGAACACCATTCTTGCATTACGTAAACAACCAACGTAAAACACTCTGGACGTCAGACGACGAAATTGCATGACCATCCAATATGAACGTCACGTTGTGTGAGGTGTGAGTAAACATGTTGAAAATATATTGGGGTTGTTCACAACCAACTAGGCAGATTCTGATCCTTTATTGATTCAAAATCCATTGGTAAAAATATTAAACAACATTAATTTAATGTAGGAATGTAAGCTTTCACGGCTGGCGTCAATATTTTGGTTGGTTTCCGGGTTTTGCCGTGGTCTTCTTTGGTTTAAATCTCCAAACGTTTCGACTGCAAAACAAAATTAATATCTATTGGAATGGATTTTAAATTCAGCCAGGAGGGCGTTAAATATATAAAATAACATGGAAAAAACAGGAAAGAAAACTTGGCAAGACGCCCCTCTTGAGCTTCTGAAGTCATTTTGAAAAGTGGTTTTTGAACTTCTGTTCGGTGAGTTCCACAAAGGAAATCTTTGTACAAAAATAACAAATTGAATTCTCTCACCCTCTTGTTTGGAAATGTTTCTCTAAAATGACTAGTTTTAGAGTTAAGTAAGTGACATCTATCAACTGATATTGACTTAATCGTTCTTCAGTTATCATTTCTTAGTATTACTTCAACTGTTAATATTTGTATATCAATAGTGATTTTTGTTTCTATACGACGCACAGTGGGGCAAGATACACAAAAAGTTGTCAAAAAATGAGAAAAAGGTATAACACCTTACGAAGGATTTTTTCATTCATGTATGAGGTACAATGATGACAATTAAATAAATGCATGAAAAAAACGCGGAATGAAAATTGCGATTAGGTACCTACTATGAATTGAGAATTTTAATAATCAAAGTCTCTTCAATGGAAATATCGATCTACACGTTATGTTCATAATTTGCTTTAGAAATCAGGATCGGTATCATCATCAATTTCTTCTTCCCCCCCTTCCATTAACCACAAAGATTCCACTGGAATTTTTTCAAGTTCATTCTTTTTGATTTTCTTTTCGCTTGTAATGATCGGATCAAAAATGAGTTGAAAGTAGCTTTATTACTTTTGGATCTATTACACTTCCTGGAATTATGTTCCCTGTATCTTTTGAAAGCTTCATTCCTGGCTTTCTGGGCTTCCTTACTCAACTGTCCAATAGGTATCAGTGCACAGGATATGATCCCAGGTTCATGTATTGAATATTCATGCATGGTTGGTGACAAACTGTACCAACGAATCTAAGAGGATGAAACTCTCAGAAGTCTCTGAGAGACTTGTGTGAGCTAGGGAAGACGCAGACCTCCTCTTTTCATACATTGCACCTACAGTTGATTGGATTGAGAAGCGAGCGCGCAACCCGCTGGCCACCACGGCCCATGGGAAGGTTAAGTACCTAGCCGTTTCATGAATATAATATAGAATTCCATCAAAATCAGTTTTAATACTACTTGCGACAACTATCATTACGTTATGCAACAAAGTTGATTCAAGTATGCAACATGAGTTGCCACAACTTCATCGATACTTTGCAGTAATCTTTGTACAGTATGGTTTAGTGAATCCTGTAAAGGTACATCCACTGATGATTCTGTCGCTTAAATATATTCAAAGTAACAATAACTTTTCATCTCGCTCAACTCCTCCAGTTAACATTTTATTTCAATCATGGTATCGAGACATTTCCTTTGATACACTATATAATGGGATTCAAATGTAAAATATTTTTCGGGCTACATTCTGGGCCGCCAATTATTATTATAATTCCAAAACCCTTTATTCATCTTTGCCTACAACTTTCTCAACATAAGAATGAATCGAAAGGAAATATAAAAAAGCTAGTTGTATGAACTTCGGGGCGGGATACTTTGCATTTCAATTAATCATTAAAATTACTCGTATAAAACTAATGTCTAATTGATTTAAAAGGCAAGAAAAGCTTTCTACTGAATTTAAAATAAAAGCGGTATCTGGTTGAACTTAATAAAAAAAGTTACAAGATATTTATGTGAAATTCAAAAATATCAACACTCTCAACATGTAATATATAAATACATTATTTGACCAACTCGTTTCAAATATATTGTAACATTTAAATAGTAAAATTGTCGTCAATTACCTGAAGTTGAACATTCCATATTTGGTTTTATAAAATGTTTACAGCATACTAACCAACTAACTATCCAAAAGTTGAGTAATCAAAAAATAAGGTTGATTGCTGACCAAAAAATTTTGATACGGTGTCAATCATAGTCAACTGACACGTTATTATAAAGCTCGGTGAGGAAAATAAGGGTATTATCTGATCCGTAGGACTGTTTACTATGTGTTCTATACAAAAAAATTCTCCGAAACTGAATTTTAGTTTCTATTTTTTGCCAAAGTTCTGGGAATCCTGCCCCACTGTGCGACGTTTGCAATCTTTGGTGGAGGCAAGAAAAACCTCCTGAACATACTTCAGAACGCTCAGCAATTGAATGATATGTGTGGCAAGCTTGATGAATAGAAGTGTATGCAATCATTGCCGAAAAATCAGCATAACTGTGGTTTGTAGAGGGAATTAAAATACCCAAAACAACACTTTTACTTGGTTACACTATTGCTATTACATCAACAAGAAATATATTGGAATTCTGACTAGTATTAGTATAGTATAGTCCATAAAACATTGAAACAATCGAATCCACTATTGATTATCACCAGTAAAGATCCACGATATTCATCAATTTCTTAAAATAATATAACGAAGGCCATTCAGTATGAACCCAATGAGATGAATGCAACTGAAATAACGAATTAAGTGCTTCTGTAAGAGATTGTTAAAACTGATTGAGAATTGAAGGAAGCTTTAGAAGTTCTTGAAATTACAGTAACGTTAAAAATTGAAGAAGTAAACCAGAGAGTGTAAAGAGTTGAAAGAGTAAACCAACAACTGCTTTCTAGAATTGAATTTTTGGAGAGATCAGAGAAGAAAAACAATTCGATTGTATTTGTTTTAGAAAGGAAAGAAGAAAGAATTAAAAGTGCTGATGAAGTAATCGAACCCATAAATGATCTTTTGAATATAAACATAGCTAAAACTGATCTCAATAACTTTTATACCCTTGGAAGAACAAAACAGAATCCTCTTAGAATCGAATTCAGTTCATACCTAATGAAATCGTTTGTTCTCAAAGATTGCAATAAACTTAAAGGCTCCAAGGTATCCATATCCAACGACTCAACACATAAACAGAGAGAAGAAAATTGAGTTCTGAGGAAACACTCAAATCTTGACAAAATCAAGAGAAAAATTGTTATATCAAGAATAATAAGTTATTTGTGGATAATAAGGCAAACTCAACAATTGACCTTGTACTGACACAAAAAGAATTCTATTTCGACCGAAATGAACTAAATAGTGCTACAGGAACTTTACGATAGAGAAATTGAGGTGAGATAACAATTTCAATGATCCTAATTTCTTGGCAATAAAGCGTAGCGTTTCCATATATTTGATATCAATAATGATTCCGCCTGGTCGAATCAGATGTAGCAAAAAGCTATTAAATAAAGAAACAGCTTTGTCATAAGTATTCATTCATTTTATTCAGTGCTTTGCGAGACCAAGACCAAGACTGATTAGTCTTGGTCTTGGTCTTCAGAAGATTTATGGTTTTGGGCTTGTACCAAGATCAAAATAATGTCGCGACTAGGGCCTTGAGTTAGCGCCCTTCTTGACAATAAGACTAAGACTCTTTTGGTCTCGCGAAGCCCTAATTTATTAACGGTATTGTTAACACAACATCAGATTTTCTACTGGATCAATCATGAATCGATTAAATCTTTTTTGTATATTGGCGAGGAGTGTATTTCACTGCTTTCATTGGAAAATCAATTTCCATCAAATGCAGGAAACTGATAACAAGAAGCAACATCAAATAGTTACATTACTGTTACGTCAGTCCCACTCCTACAAGAAGAACAAAATGAATTCAACATGTTTATCTTGCAGCGATTAAGAATAAATTACTCCCGGAAAGTGCCTCGTCGGACACCATTGATTGCTAGCAGACGGAAGCTGCTGAAAAACGAGAGCACTTTGCGAATTCGCAAATGTGGAGGCATGTACGAGGATTTTGAGCATCACGCTAGTTTTTCTAGTTGGTCGGAGTTAAATTTTGATTCATCTCACGGCCATACCAAGTTTGCCTTGCATAATTTTAAATTTGTCGTATTAACACTGATGTTGGGATTCTTTTCGGAATGTGAGTACCCGGAAACAACGCCTACAGCAGCGTTAATTTGGGTTGGAAATGAGAGGGATAGGGATTGGGGTTAACGACGTCATAACTGAACCGCATTTTCCGGTTGAAGTGAATTAGTTTACGCTACTTGAATAAACACTGAGTATGATTTGGTTTGCAATAGGTTGCTGTTTCAACTATTGTTATAACTTCCTATGTCACATACGATTGATTTTAACCAAAATAATGTATCCACCAACTCTACTAAGCCTATGAAGTGAGGTACCACAAGGAAGCGTTATGGGGCCACTAATCTTAACAATCGATGGAATTCAAAAATGAAAAGAAACAGTTGGTGCGCATTTTTCTAGCATTATGAATGCTTGCGCTATCCAACTGAAAATGTATTTTCCCT
Organism: Chrysolina americana; assembly: GCA_958502065.1. Lineage (NCBI taxonomy): Eukaryota > Metazoa > Arthropoda > Insecta > Coleoptera > Chrysomelidae > Chrysolina > Chrysolina americana. The sequence continues at coordinate 101,482,426 of OY293410.1, read as the reverse complement.
CGTAGCTCTATCGGTATATTTTCCAGTTCATCCCATGATTTTTAATGCAAGAAACTGGAAACATTTCTGAATTCACGCTGCCTCTGAAGGAAACGATAATTTTTCTGAGAATCTTGCCCTTTACAGTTTAAATTTTTGGTGTTCCAATATCGAGAGTTTGAGAAGAAACTATTCCGTTTGTCGTGAAAGTGGAAAGTATCTACTGCGCCTTACGATCGTTGAACTATATTTGTTCGACACTTGGCAAAGTTTTCTACAAGAACTACCTTGAAAAGCAAATTAAATAATTTTCCGGAGTCAAAAAGAAACAGAAAGTTCTGTTTAAACATTTCGCTTCAACTTTTTTCTAGCAAACATTTAACTACAACTGAGTATTATTATTTACCATATCGTTACGACGTAACTCCACAACCTACACCTAGCTGAAAGTCTTCATTTTCTTCAACCAAATAAACATTACATACATTTCATAAAATTATATGCGGTCATTCTACGCCTTCGTAGAATCCCCATTCCATCAGATATCATTTTATTACTCAATCCATGGAAACTCAACGAACAACAATGTTCATGATAAAACAAGACATAAAACAAACTGACACCAACTGATAACATAATATTGAACCAAAATTTTAATTCGGGCATGATTCATAGTTGAAACAATATTTTCAGTGCTATCTGAAACTGGCAACCATGCATTACACGAATTATTATACAAAAACTGGTGCGCTTTTTCCAGCTGTTGTATTAGCAGCGTTTATATTTAGTACGTGATATGAAAGGCAACTACATTGGAGACGAGTTGGTTTTAGAAGCATGCATGGAATTCAAATAATATGCAGAGGACCATACCATTTTACTGTGTTGAACTTTTCTTAGGGTAAATCGATAAATAGAAACGTTGAACATATTGTTGTTGGAGTAGGTACGTAGGTACGAGTGCAGTGCTTGAAATGCTTCATCTTTCAAACTGAAAATAACGATAGGAGTTGCTCGAATATTTAATTCATTCTTTATGAACTTTTCTGCAGTTGTAAAAACGTTTTTTCATCCAATATGATAAGTCAAAATGAGTTTTACTAACCCTTAGAAAATCCTTGCACTAAATAATATGAGAAGTCGAAAAAGCAAATCAAGGGGGCAATGCCATATATTTGGAGGTCTCGTAGTACAAAACACTAGGGGTGGAGATACCCTTACAATCCTACGTGATAAGGGAAGTCAAGTGGCATATCATTTTGATAAGTGTTCAATTCTATTTCCAATGGTACCCTGACTCATTATTTTTGATGATCAGTTTTCGATGAATAGCGTTTATAACTCGAAGAAACAATGAGAAATTGCTGCGTGTAATGAGATGCATTGTTTTCCAGTCATTATTTTACCAAAAATATTGTATTGAGTCTTCTTCTAGAAGAAGTGGTGAGAAGATGAGGTAGTACCGTTTCAACACTTTTCAAGGGGCAAAATTAGCCATTAGCTCCAAAAAATTACATCAAAAAGTAATCTAAAAGTAGAATGTAGATGGTAGTTAAGGCTTTTACTAAATGCTGGATTTTCAGTTCTCATTGCTGAAATTTTTTTTTGATACTTCTATTGTGAAATAAACGCAGAAAACCTGATTTTGGAGAAAATCCTATCTACATTAGTGATCATTTGTCACCATAAAATAAATTACTACACAAAAAAGCCAGAGAATTTTATGCCAAGAATAAATTCAAATATTGGTGGATCAGGGACTGTAGTATCTTCATTAGGAAGGATGAGAATGGTCGTAGGTGTGCAAGTTATCAACGAGGGGTCATTCAGGATACTTGGCGAAACATATTATAATAGTACGAAATATGTCTATATTTTAAGAATTTTGTAATTGGTTCAAGGCTCTTTTACCAAAACGTACGAGGTCTTAGGACCAAAACAAATGAAATCCTCAAATTAGTTGATTCTTTTGATTACAACATAATTTGTATTACTGAATCTTGGCTCAACGACAGTATTTCAAGTATGGAGTTCTTTCCGGATGAATTCTAGGAAATCTACAGAACAGATCGGGACTTATTGCACACTGGTTAAGAAGATGTTGGTGGTGTTATGATCGAAGTGAATAGTGATGTAGCCTCGCATTGTATGCCCCGATGACACGTCCCTGACATATTGATTGAGCACGTCTGGGTGTCCATAACATTGGAAGGAGGTGGGAGTATTTTTATACGCTGTGTTTACGCTTCTTCCCAGTACACAATTGCAAGATCTTATATAATTTTGCAACAATGTAGGAATTATCATTTCTGGAAACGGAGACCTTCAGATATCACTGGTTGGAGATTTTAACCTACCTGATATTGAATCCAAAACCGAAGTTGAAACTTTCGAACCTTCCAATGTTAGAGGCCCAATGAGCTCATGTTTTGTCGATAGCATGAATGTATCTTATCTAAAACAATATCCAAAGCAGCAACATTTTAGATTTAATTTTATCAAATTCATTTATGAAAGAATAGATAGCTCGTAACAATTTTCCACTTGTCGAAGAGAATTTGACACACCCTGCAATTGCGTACATTATAACTTTCAATTATCTTGAATTTAGTCCGAAGAAGTCGTACTTTAAACTAATATTTACACGGGCATATTACGCCTTGATATACGAATATTTCACTAATCGTGATTGGCATTGCCTTATTCAAAATAATGATATGAATGTGAGCATTGATAATTTCTTTAGGATGATTGACGTGATCTCTTCAAAGAAATAATAACTAGTCAGCCAGGCAACAGCGTCACCCAAATCGTACGTTTTATGTGTTGCCTACCGTTTGGTCTGACGGCGCATGTTGTTGGATTGGACAATCTGATGGATTCCTGGTCTAAAGAATTTAGGCTGATCAATTCTGAATCTGCTTGAGTAATCATTGCATTACTGGTGTATATTTCTGATAATGTACATTTCTACTGTTATAAAACATTACAGTCTGCATTTCAACGTTAAAGAAGTGTAATTTCTGATAGGATCCAATCGCTATATTCACAGTTGACAATTGTTTTGTCGCCAAAGTACTATTTTAGCATAATCCAATTCTAGTAATTTATGTTTCTGCATTACGGATATTTTGCTTTTCTGCTAATATTGCATATGAACCCGCGAAAGGTTACATTGAAGATAGCATTTTCCATAAAAAACAATGATAATGAATTCGATTACAGAATCACATAACTTCCAATTGGTAATCAAATTTTTTTTTCAAAGCTTCGAAAAAATCCCAAGATTTCGCGTACCTAACATAGGTAATTTTTCCAAAATGTTCGAAAATTGCAATTTTGATTTTAATTAGGAAAGAATATTGAAAAAATTATTTCTATGACTCTGTCTGTTTTTAGTTGTTGTTTGTACTTGTAAGAACATTTTTCCAATAAATAATTATGTTCTAGCTTTCCTTCATATTCCTCCTCGCATAAGTGTATTTATAGCAACCGTATTTGACGTAGATTGAATAAAGGATATACAATTGAAAAGTGAAATACCTAATAATGAGAGCTTTCTCAACAAAACTACCCAACTCAAGATGCAGCTCAAATTTTGTTTAAGTAGCAAGCAAAATATCTGTATTCTCTCCTTAGCTTTGAGCCGACCAACTCATATCATAAGGCATGACATGAAGTATCCGAACCGAATACATATACGCCCAAAGTTCGTGTTTCTAAAGCTCTGTAATGACCGTATTACAAACTTCATGGCAGATTTGTTCTCTCCGGTTGATATTAACCCTGGAAAGTCATATTTTAGAAAATAATGACAGGTTTTGTTTCGAGTTGTTGAGATAAATGTTTTGAAACTTTCATGCTTGTCAACTTCACTAGGATCGATCGTGTATTATACGACAAATTGGGAGTTTTAGAACTATCCAGCGTCATTCCATTTTCCAGAGGGTTATGGATCAGATGGGGTATTATGTAATCTACGGGGGAATCCCATTTGTAGACACTCTGAATAAGAGCAAAAGATTATTAGAATGAAAGGATATTTTTTAGATTACCAGCCTTTACTATACTGAAACCAACTTTGAAGCAATCATTTAGATATGAGAGATATAACTACCAAGGATGTTGTTGTACTAGATCAGAAAAATATCTTGTTTTTATAGAATAGTTGATCAGATCATGTCACCATTTGGGTTAAGATTTGAATTCAATAATGACTTTGGGTGTCTCACTGATGTTACCTCCCAATTATTGACAACAATCCCTTCAAGCATTGTAGAGATTTGCATCTTGAACTGACATATGAGGATTTTTAAAAATTAGGCTTCCCCGGTGTGAATCTGTGCAATGAGCTTTCGAAGCATATGTTCCACTACAGAAATAAAATTAACATTGCGTTGAGAATAGGGAGTTTTGAGGTCACTTAAAACACATGTATTGTCAGTACGAACTATATCATATAAAGAAACTTTTAGACTTGACTCACCAAAAAGACTCTTGATCAGAAAATTTAAGGAAAAATCCATACTTCTTCCCACTGCAAAAAGTGAAACTCCACCATATAAATCCGTTTCTTATCAAGCTAGCAATTAATTGCATTGGCTTTTCTATACCCTTTTCCCATTCTCAACACTTTCCGTTTATCTTGTATAAAAGTGAAATTAGTTCAAAACCGGATAAAAAGTGACAGAGACACCAATACCAAAAAGTGAGAAGGGACACATTCAACAAAACTGCAGCGGAAAGTGCAGGAATGATAGCTGCAGAACTTTTGTGAAATAGACACTTGTGACAGACATGAACTGATATTGAGAGTGACAGAGACGCAAACAAAATATGTTAATGAAAGTGGGACAGAGACACAGCCAGAGAAGCTACACAAGGCTTCATCGGGTTTTTTTTCACTCGAAATTCCCCATTTTTCATAAGATTTTTCCCAAACCTATATCGAGCACATTATTCTAAAGCTCAAACAAGCCATTCACAACACTTTCCATTGGGGAAAGAATGCAGGAAGACCCTATAAAACAAAGATACCAAGAACAAGACTCTATCTTCAGCAAGAGCATTCGTATGCAACGATCCCTGGCCCAACAATAGTACCTAACAGGTACAAAAATAGAAGTGGACACAGCCGGAGAAGTAAACGTCGATTGTATAATCATAGAATCCAGCAGGAGAAAACCAGGACAACCCAAACACAGTACAGGACGAAGACGAAGTAGACATGGAACTTGAAATACGAGCCATCAAAAATGTACATGCAAGCATCTCACGAAAAAAAAAACAATGTCAAAATATTTTTCACCAAATAAGATCAAGTTAATATCAGAACGGCAACACACGCAATACTCACCTTCCTCACGAGAACTGTGAGAAATATGGGCACACTACAAACGGAAAACGCCAGGCTAACTAACCAGGCCCAGATGTGGAGAAATCGAGCAACAGTACAGCCCAAGGAACACTTCCCTCCACCTCAGAGGCCACTGCAACTAAACACTATACCCCTGAATACAGATTCCTACCCCTACCACAAACGCCATAAAATCCAACAGGAAATCCACCACATACGCAGCAACACCAGCAAAACGTGAACAAGAGGCAAAGGACATAATAAAAAGTTACGCCACGATTATTCAAAGACCACCACAAAACAAACCAACAATTGAGACACCATGACAATTCCTCCCAAAAAGCATGATATGATTGCCAGATTGCTAGAAAATAGGGACGTCACTAAAAACATGACGGTAATCGAAGAAAATCTGAGTAAAGCAAGGACACACGAGCACTGAAAAGTATTGGACAGCCAGTGGAGCAGTAATCCTAGAAGCATAGGACGAGAACCAGATATTGAAAAAACACCAGGAACTTAGCAAAAATGCCGCGGAACTGGTGATGTTGATAGGCCAAAAAGAGGGACATGAAGAGAAACAGCTGATAACAAACATCATAAATGAGAACGAAGACCTACTGGAAGAAATAACAGAGGAAGGAATGAAAACAGGAATGAACTTGATTCACAAACGGCAATGACGGAACTTCCGGATAGAAAATGTCATCTTACAATGTATACCGAAGATCTCCAGAACTCTAATGAAAGGAAGTTTCGAACTTGTAGTAGTTAGAATTGAAGAGTACACTAGGATATCAATGTGCTTTCAGTGTAGCCGATATGGTTACGTCGCCAAATAGTGTCGAGACAACCCGAAGTGTTACAAATGCGGACAGGAACATCAAGGAGCAACATGTCTAAGCGAGACGACAAATTGTATAAACTTCGAGACCCTTGTATCAGCCCCACGACAACATGAAGCGAGGGAACCAAGGTGCCCGACATACCAGAGGAAGATGAAGCAAGCCAAAAGATATACAAATATTTCTGTGTTTGAACATTGGACTCAACGGGAAAAAACATCTAAATCGGGAATTGCTGACCATACTAGTATTCTTCATAGGAAGGAAGGGTGGTTCAAACCGCGTATATCAAAGCCAATGCCGCTTTCAATCAGCCGAGCGTGGAAATCAAAAACCTATGGAAAACGTTCATAGATCGCTTTGGAGGGAACAAAAAAAAAACGCAGAACCACACGCGCCACAACACCGCCATAATTACACCTCAATTGCAACACAATGAAAGATCTATTAAGACTTCGTATCATCTGAACTTGTCAGTATTCACCTTAAGACAATTGCGGATACAAGCAATCGAAACGTTGTAAACAAGTGAAAGAAGTCAAACATCTTTCAACCCATTAAGTCGATGGACTTCTGGAACCCAAGTAATATGTTTTCTGCATCTGGTAGTAATCTGTTTGAATCAGTGGAAACAGAGATAGCATATATTCTTCTGAGTAGTGCATAATTGAATTAATTTCTTGAAATAATCATTATTTCAAGTAATCAGGTATAGAGATGAATTGCATGAGCATTTCAAATAGATTAGAGTAATGACATTAATCAGTTCGATTCCAACAAAAAAAATTAATCAATAGGGATGGAGTTTGAGTTCGAGGCGGGCATCAAAAGGTCCATCTGATTGGAAATTAGTTCGAAACATTTTGGCTGGCAGTCAGAATACGGCAAGCCCTTTCAGGGTATGACATATCGAAAGGGTTGTTTGGGGGGATCGATTGAAAAAATGGATTTAAGATCCATATGACATTAGCTGGAATATAAAATAGATTTGTGAAATAAAAACTATTTCAAATTAAAATTTTCCTCAAGTTCATAACTAACATGTTTAACGTTTTCACATAACGGATGGTATAATCCTGGTAATATAATAACATAGTATCCATCAGCATACTGATACAGGGTGTTTCAAACTGAATGATCTCTAGTTAATGGCTCATGAACATGTTTCAACTATGGATATTCTTGGATTCGAATAATCGGGATGTTGAAGTTCTGTTATAAAAAGGCATTTGAATACATTACTCTTGCACTGATATATACAGTGCAGTCCATAATTATGGAATGAATTGATTTTTGAAATTTTTATGCATTTGTTGGAAAACCCTGAATTTGGTCGACTTTTTTCTCAATTTTCTCCTGGAGGTAATACAGAATTCCAAGGTCACTTTGCTCATTGTTAAGAAATGAAAAGTGGTCATTTCAACATTTAATTCAAGTGTAAAATAAATTGAAACCAACTAACTAACCATTATGTAACATTTTACGTAAAGTTTTGTGATGGAGATATTATCAAAATTCAACATTTTCAAAATAATTTTTTTCAGTTATAATTTCGCCAAATTTAAAAAACTTACTTAGGTGATATTTATGAACAGAGTAGTATTTTCGTACTAGTAATTGGATATATTTCGTAAGTTTTGTTGAAGACAAACTATGTATATTTTGTAGATATCATCGAACTGAGGATAGTGTCAATATGTTATTCATGAAATATACGCTTTTGATGTGAGAATATTAATATATCATGATCTAGAAGCAAACGTATTCTGAAGTTATTGTTGAAAAAAAAAGTTTGATCTGAGCATATACGAATTAAAAATTTTTAAAGAATATATTGAAACTATTTTGAAAATTCGTTGGTGTGAGGGAATTTTGTTATATTAATTTTTCATAGTAAACCTTCAATCTGAGCATAACGAGTGATTTTCAGAATGAGCTTGAAGTTTTGCATTTGTGGTACAAATTTCAAATGAACCGGATGCTTTTGAATGTCTCATGATTCTTAGGGATCTAATCTTCATAAACTATTTTCGATATTTTTTTTCCGCCGATCAACATGATAGTATACCTTCTTGAGTTGAAAAGTTCAACTCCAGAAAGTTTCACCCATCACGTTTTAGTTTCTTCTGGAACATTCTATATCGATAGGGAACATTCTAGAATATCGTGGATTTCTCTGAAAAAATCTGGTATCATTGAGACCACTCTATACATGAACATTTTTGTCACAGCCGTGAGTGTAAGCGAATTTCAGTCATACATCATGATGGATGAAATCGGATTGAAGTCAATTGAAAATATCAATAGTCCACAAATATATGGTATATACGTAAAGTCCATCTTATCCAGACTATATATAGGTATATTCAAACTCACCATGTGCAGATCTAGAGATGTATTATGACATGAACTTACCTGAAAAAAAAAACAGTAATGAGTGGGATGTAAGTAGAATCAATAAATCTATCAAAAAAAGTACTCTGGTGGATATAAATCTGCAGGAGTACCTATTGAATCAAAATAGATACCAAATTTATTCGGGTTGAAAAAGTATGATTCCAGTTAATTATCATTTAATTTTCTGGAGAGAATTTCTATTAATAATTGTGATCAAAGAAAAGATTCAAGACATCTTCAATCTTATTTCAATTGGCAAACACTTCAGCATATCCCTCACGGAAAAAAAATGTTATAGTAGCAAGTAAAATTTACATACCACCAAGTAAAAATTTGCATACTATATGGGACAAGTATGCGCTTTATCAGCTACAACAAGAATTAGATTCCTGAATTTGATCACTTGCTGTTATTAATTAATGTAACTTGAGGAACATAATGTAACCTACCGGTATTGAAAGCTATATTAGAAGCAGACTTTTCGTTTTATCGGCCTCAATGAACTTTCTATTTGCAGTGGGTGCTCAGTTTGATAACTACAAATAACTAGTACATTTACCATTACTGAAGAATAATTAATTCTCAAATAAATCATATACTAAAATCTATTAAACAAGATATTAGTAGTTTTAATTCAGTATTGTACTGTAGCAACATTGTTTGATCATTATAGAAATGTTGGTTTACTTGTCCTTATTGAATGACTCACTTCTGGGTGGTTTTTATTGTCTTACCTTCAATATAGCTTTCATTCTATCTTTGGTATCATAATTCACCTCACTCAAATATTCACCTGCCCTCAGTTTAATTTATTAGTTCGTATTTTTTAATGCCTTATTTTCAATACATCCATTTTTGTCTCAAATTCACAATAAAATGGATGGTTCGGTTGCACCAAGGAACCAATGATATCATGCCTGCACTCTAAGAAAGTGTTATACTTACAGAGTGTCAGCGGCTATATATCAAAATACACCATTCGAGAAAAACTGAAGAGAGATCACATTTTTTAGGAGAATCTTTTTTCTCTTTTTGTTGATATGAAACATCGCCGCTGGACACTATTATTCTCACATCCCTCAATTGTTAAAATGACGCCGGTTTGGCGGAAAACCGTTAGTACTACACCTTATCACGTGAAGAGTTGCGGCGGTTATTCCCGATTGATCCCGAACTGGTCGAAAATAAACAAGTAAGTGAACACTTTACATTACTGTAGGAAAACCAACGAGTTTCTGTTGTAGTGATACACTTTTCAAAAACCCTAAGTTAATAAAAATGGAAATACACTTTTCAAGCGCTAGTAAAGTGTTGTCTTGGCATTATACAAAGTGAATTACTTAGTGATCGAACTATTTGCTGTATATGAACAATATTCTAGCTACAAACTCATGCGTTCAGAATACAATTTTTTTTTGAGGTAAAATGCTTTTTTATTTAATATAGGTATTAATTTTCTTATCATAATCTAAAAAAAGTGAGGAAAACGTTTTATTTTGACCATTTTTTTCCGTGCACTATACCCTGGGACCATTCCGGTAAGTTTCAACGAAACATTATTCAAAATGGTAACAAATTCATATAGCCGTAACAATAAAACGTATGACAACTTCCATATTATAAAACAATAGACCAAAAGAAGTTAAAAAAAACATGTATGAAAGCATTGTTCAAAATCACTCAATTTCATTCCTTTCGCAGAATTTGAGTATTTTATTCAACTTCAACCATTTATTTTTTCGAAATAGAAAATGAGTGTAAAAAAACTCATTCAGATAGGTAAGCAAAATTATGCGAGAATATGATAGATATTATTGATATTTCTTGAGCTTGTTCATATACATTTACAGAGTTCCTGTTCGACAACAAAGGTAAAATAAAACATTGTTCAGCTATACACTATTGTTGTTATTATTCACTTTGACTCCATAAATAATCAGTTCAAAAATTGGGTACATAAATCAACGTCAACAGGACAACTATTGCAACTTCCTAGAAATTTTATATTGAAAAGGTAATGAGCTATGGATCGAATGCGAGTTGAAAGGGTGCCCACATAATGAAACAGGAATCATACTGTCAATCCTGCAAAAAAGTCACTATAATATGTGGAAACCTTTGAAAACTGCATATAGGATATTACGAAAATCAATGAATGAGAGAATGCCGGATTGGATGGTAGTCGATATGGCTTCAGGAAAGTCAAACTTAATCAGACTGAGATTCCATTCGACAATTCCAGAAAGAACAATTGCTGAATTTGTGTTTTGAGAAATTTTACTTGCACAATCAATTATTGGGAAAGACTCTATATTTCGAACAGATTAGTGTCGGAGAGTTTCAACATGGTGAAACAAATAAATTCGACAAAGTCGAGGATCCCTTCTCTGCATTCGTTTCCACCAAGTGGAAAAATGAGGCAAATATCTGTCAGAAAACAACTACTTCCCTGGCTAGAAATAAAGGATAATCGGCAGTTCAACTACGAGACAAGCACTTGAACTTCTTGGAAGACCGTTGCACAAATATTTGTTAGATGTAGTTCAATGTCCGTCGTGGCATTAGCCAGGGAAGTAGTTGTTCTCTTACAGATGTTTGCCTTTATATTACTACTTGGTGGAAACGCTTGAAAAGAAGGGTATTTTGTATTCATTTCACTATGTTATGATACTCTCAGGCACAAAGTTTCGAACTTGTTCGAAATATCACAGTTTCTTCTTCCCGGAGTCTGTGCTGCCTAATAGTGTTTGTTCTTGATTTTCCGTGCAGTTAGCGCTGCGACCAAATTAGTGGGGAAATATTAGTTAAACAGTCGATAATTGTAAATTTTGATGAGAGGCCAAACCTTCAAACAGGCATGTCTTCAAGTGGTCATTCCCGGCCAACTGAGGAATAATCTTGTGTTTAAACGTCAAGCACTTGCAATTGGGTCTTCTTGAAAGTACGTTTCACAAAAAAGTATCTGTCAGATGTAGATTAATGTCCGTCGTGGTATCAGCCAAGAAAGTAGTTGTTTTCTGTCACATTGGTGTTGAAAACGCTTGTCGAGAAGGGTAGTTCGTTTTTATTTCACTATGTTGATACTTTCTGTCACAAAATTTCGAACTTGTTCGAAATGTTACATCGATATGAGTAATTATAAAAAAGTAATACAATCATGTGCAGTATTTCAAAATATGTTGGAATTGCTAGCCGTTCACTTCCAAGCACTTCAGAATGCGGGGTCGACTGTTTTCGTCGTGGCAGATCTGATTTCATCGGCATACAAATCTTCGAATATTTGGGTAATCCTATCTAACAATTCATCTCTCGAACGTATGAGCGTTCGGTTAACTTTCTCTTCAAACATTCCCTACAGATAAATATCTAATGGGTTTAGATTTGGTCATCTCGCTGGCCAATTCCATGGTCCCAAGCGCCTTATCCACCGATCGTCAAAAAGTCTTTCCAGTTCTGCGCTCACTTCTCTTGTACAATATGCAGGAGCTCTGTCTAGTTGGTACCAATCGTGATTTATCGTATATTATGTACATCAACATGCTGAAGACATTAAAACTGAATATTTCTTCTTCCGGCTTCTTTTGTGGCGTGAGGATTTTCATTGGACCAGTAATGACAATTATTTCTTTCGAAATTCCCTAGTCTCGAAAATTACGATTCATCAGTCCAAATAATTTTATTTAAAAATTTACTTGAATCCGTGGTACTGAACCTGCAGTTCTCCAAGTGAAAAAACTACTGTAGAAAAACATGTCGTGATATTTGGAATACAGTTTGTGAAGATCGAATAGTTCTCGTGCACTTCGTACAATTGGATTTTTTTTCACCAGATTAAAAACAGATTATTTATCAAGTTATAATATCAGAAAAGGGATGTTTCACAATTGTATCAGGCCCTATTGGAAATTGGTCAGTCTTTTTTAGAATTTCCAAAAAGTATGCCCAAAAAAGGTGTACATTCTTCGAACGTTACTAACAAGAAACAATTTTGAAATTGATTGATAAATTGCACAAAGTACTAACTACCCCTCTAGCGATGGAGATACTCCTGGGACTGCCACCTCTCCACTCTGTGGTTCAGGGCGAGGCAAGTCTAGGTGCCTCCAGACTGCAGAACGCACCCAACTTGAACGTTGGAACGGGACACATGAGAATCGTTAGAACTGTGATCGGGAACGCGCTAGAATGAGAACAGACCAAATTCCGAAACGATACTCCTTTAACAACAAACTAAGAGTGCTAGTGCCAAACAGAACTGAATGTAATGGCTCACAGCTCAAGGATATTCTACAGGGGAAAATCTGGTACACAACTAGATCCAAGACTGAGAATAGGAGTGTTCTCCAGGAATCCGAGTATTGGCATCAGCTACTCACTGGGCACCCATACCTCTGTCTTTCAAGCAGAAGTATACGACAGCATTCAATGCGTGAACGAAAATAATAGGAGAAACGTTGAAAACGCGCATATCAACATCCTATCAGACAGTCAAGCGGCACTGAATGCCTTGTGTAGTGACGTCCAAACTGGTATGGGACTGCAAAGAAGAACTGGGACCTCTATCAGAACTGAATCAAGTCAAACTTATATGGATCCCAGGTCATCAGGAAATCGCAGGTGATGAGAAAGGTGATGAACTCGCACGAAGAGGATCGGTAATACTCTCAAACCAAGGGCAGATACTAGGGTTACATACTGTGCTATTGCGAAGCTCTAGACCGCAAAAGACAGGCAATTTTCTATGAGTCATCTGGCGACCCAGAACTATATAGCTCCCACCCAATACGAAAATTGAACAAACTCGTACAAGGCACAAAAGTATTGGACTGGGTACTATGTCATTACAGTATAAAAAAATTGTTTTAAAATAGTTTTTTCCTTTAACCAGCTGTCACCCCCGTACGAACGACAGTCCCCAGAAGTCGAAACTTGTGCGAGCTAAGGATTAACGGAGTCTTACCTTTTAACGTGCGATTCCTAGCACGAGACCAGTGACCATGCTGGGAATCGAACCCACGTCCCTATGACTGATAGACTAGCGCTCTACCATCATGACCACTGCGGCCCATGCAATGGGCCAATAGGCCTAAGTGTCACCGGAAGCAATAGCCTGACCGGACCTACGTAGAGGTGGAGGTTTTAGAGAGTATGCCTGATAAGGAGAGTCCCACAGTATTTATTGAGCTTGGAGACTCAATATTTCTCTATAAAAGATTTCCTTCACCTCAGAAAAAAACTACCTCTCTAGGTTCAATCCGGATGTTTGAATTTTTACCTGAAAACTCCCTACCAAAATACCAAATACGCGACGTAGATCATAGGCATACGAGGTAGACAAACTTCTGGAGTGCTCAATATATGAAAACATATCACATGCATAATGTAATCGTTATCATATCAGAGCAACCGAAGTTGCGATCTTATTAAACGAAAAGCAAACCGAGAACCAACACCAAAAACTTTGATACGTGCCAAGATACTCTAAAACTTTGTGAATCTTTCCTGTACGTAGCTTCCTTCGTGAGGAAATTCATTCGGTGAACTTGCTAGAACTTAATCACTTTCCATATTCCTTTCCCCCAGGATGTAAAAAGCAGATGCGCCTTCAACATATTTCAGTTTTTCACCGGCGGATATTGAAAATGAATTGCTTTCCTCGGTGAATCTAATCATCTTATATAGTTCAAATGCAAGACAAAATTCCATTTAGACAATATTATTACTTCGACCACGCGCAAACATTTACTTCTTCCCAGATGAAGCACAAATCAATTTATCCGAAATCAGGCGTATCTTTTATTTTTGCACTCCATACGCTTTATAAACAGTTACGACAGTTTTGTTCTCACGGGGCATTGCCATCTCCACAGGCACCTCAGTATCAATTAATAAAAAATATAATAAAAAGGTGAGTACCCATGAAAGTTAGACTCGATATTGAATACTTTTTTGAATAATTTTTCTTTCATTCAAGACTATGCTAAGATGGCAACAGTCATTTTTCATGAATTTGACTACTGAAGTAAGTTCTCGCTGATGTTTAATATTCATGCAGTTGATGTTGTGTGCCAGCGCTGTCTCAATGGTTTAGAGTTGGAGTTGATTATCCCTAGCCTCGACTTAGAACTACTTACCTAAAGTTCCTAAATGGTGATTTTTTGCAGTAGTATTTAAAAACCATGACAGAAAAACCTTTTTTAAACAGTGTTATGCCACAACGACACTATATTTAAGTACTCATTTTGATTCTACTGATGCGAGCATGCATGAACTGACCTAAAATTGGAATCAGTACCATCCAGTCGTAAAATCATAAAATTTCCTATACAGTTCTCACAAGCTGAGAATATTGATCTCATTTATTAGATTTCAGAAACAATTGTCATTTTCGCGAAATTAGTGAATTGTGCGGTCCAGTAACAGCAGCATCCAAGAAAAGCAGAAGACAATAAAGAAATCAACGTGAGATGAAAATCTTTAATTTTGTGAAGTATATATTTTCATTTCTTGACAATAGAGCTTAACTTTTCCATGTATCCAATAACATTAACGGTTTCGCTCGGCCATATCAAATGTGACAAAACGCTATCAAATCAAAAAGTAGGTTTTGTTTCAGTTCACACTCAGGTCTAGCTTTGAACTTATATTGAAGGTTTATGTGGTGTATGCAGATTCCATTCCATTGCATATTTGTTGATCTGGCAAAGGCCTTCGATACTGTCAGCCATAAAAAATTACTTATCGCTCTTAATAACATTGGGTTCAGAGGCAACAGCTTGAGTCTAATGCAAAGTTATCTTGAAAATAGACATCAATGTGTTAAAAATGGTGAAACCTACAGTTATTTCAAAGAAGTCAATTATGGAGTGCCTCAAGGTACTATATTGGGACCTATACTGTTTACTATATATATAAATGATTTATTCCTCCTACCAAGCAAAGGAGACATCATCAGTTTTGCTGATGATACAGCTGTATTCTATGAAGACACAGATTGGAATAATTAAAAAAAGGAAATTGAAGGAGATTTTGGAATGGTCGCTGAATTATTGAGTCATAAGCTACTAACGGTAAATGGAGACAAAACTTTTTTCATTCCCTTCTGTAGTAATTCAAATGGACTCCCAACATATAGACAATTAGAAATTGCTACTGTGAACTCCTCAATGAAAATACAATCAAGAAAAGATATAAAATATCTTGGAATTTATTTGGACTGCCACTTGAGGTGGGAAATCCAAACAAATAATATTAACAGAAAACTAAGATGCCTAATCCCAAAATTCAAATTATGCAAAACTTTCTGTAACATTAAACAACTAAAGTGTCTGTATTATGCATTGGTACAGCCTCATTTGAATTATGGAATCATTGCATGGGGTAGTTTATCAAATTATCTACGGAATAAAATTGAAGTTATTCAGAAGTAGATTCTTAAAATTATGTTCGATAAACCTTACCTATACCCAACCGAGGCACTATATAATTTGAGTGGAATGCATGACTTAAGGCAAATTTATTACAAAACAATATTATCACAGCAATATCGAAATAAGAACCAAAAAATAGAACATATATATAATACAAGATACAAACACTTTTCAATAACATTAACCGCAGTCAACAAAACTCTAATACAAAGAAGCTTCGTTTATATGGGTCCAAAACTCTATAACATTTTGCCATCTGATATCAAGTCGATAAACTCCCAAAAGATGTTCAACTCAAAAATAAAAAAGTATATGAACCAAAAGTCAAGAACAGATATACATCACCTTCTAGAAATCATTAATTGAATTTCCCTTGTTAATGTTTATATTTATAATTAAATTGTTATCTATAAAAGTCATACTATGTGTAAGGATATAAAAATAATATCTACATCTGAATATTCAAGTAAATGTGTATGTAGTATAAAAAGATTTAATTGAAATTTTCCTTTTTTATATTTTTTATGTTCATGTTTATATTTATAATTATATTATTATCTATAGTCATATCTATGTCTAAGGTTATTAAATTAACATCTACTTCTGAATATATAAGTAGGTCGGCCGCGAGCGGATACTATATCCATGCGGTTTCAGCTATTTATTTGTTTGTTGTTTGTTGTTGTTTGTTATGTAATATAGTATAGTATTATTGTTATGTAACTCAACCAAATAAATATTATTATTATTATTATTATTATTATTATTCGTTTTCAGAACTTACTGAATTTTTCTTCATTTTCTACATTTTTAGGTCTTCTTTATTTTCGAGGAGCTTACCATTCATAAACTTTAAAATTTCCAAATGCTCTTCTCCCAAACTCTTCGAATTCTCTAGAAGCTCCTTTTCAAGATTCCAAGCACTTTCTTGTAGTTTGTTACTCAATCTATACGAATTTCCGTGGAGTTTGCCCGCCGCTTTCATTGAATATATTCTATCAGTTTTCCTTGAAGTTTCTTTTTCAGACTCTTTGAATTTTCTAGAAGTATATCTTTCAGATTCTTTGAATTATGTTGTAGTCCTCCTTTCGAACTTACGGCGTTTTTTTCAAGTTCTTTTCTCAAGCTCATCAAGTTTTGTTGAAGTTATCCTTTCAAGATCACCGAGTGTCGTTGAAGTTTTCATTTCAAGTTCACTAAATTTTCTACAAGTTTGTCTTCCAACAATGTGGTAGTTTCGTCGGGTTTATTCATGGAAGAACTCAAATCAATTCCATGAAAAGGTTTCGGGGTATTCAACTGCTGAAATAAGTACTTGTGAAAGTCTTTTTGGCATTCTCATCGGTTGTTTCTGGTTCTCGTTCGTCCAGCTCCTGCTCAAATTCCGCAACCTTCAAATCAACTAGGCGAACTTTCCTCAAAAACATTTCGTCATTCAGTATCTTCATCCAAAATATCACCCAATTTCGAAAAATGACTGTTCACTTAACCTGACTGATGAATGAAAACATACTCTCTTCGCTCACTATTTACTTCTTCTAATAAGAAAATCAATAAAAGTGCCAATCTGTCGTTAACCAGATTGAAAAGGTTGTTAAATTTCTGTTTCAGCAAATATAATAACATTATACGTTTTATCACATGATCCGTCGAGACTGATCCTTCGAACATTTTTGCAGGCTCGTCTTTTTAACGACTAGCAAAGCTTTGGAACTCACACCCTCTGAAGGTGTTCCCTGAGGTATACAGACTACAGAAAATCTAGAAAAACACTAACTCTACAGAATATAAAAAACGACCGTTAACCAACTGTAACAAACTTTTGTATGCAACTTCTTCAAGAAAAACAGTCTTATTTTTGGGAATATAATAGTTTTAGTATTTACTATAAATTAATGTTGGATATGTACTTTGAATTAGCCTATAACATACCAAACTCTATTAGACGTTTCTGACGCATCTGAATTATTTGATTGTTTACCAGATTTTCCCTCCATCATTCTTCAACCCTATCAATTATGTAAGTCATCTTCCACATCTGAATAATATTGTATGGATAAGTGTTGAGATGGGGTTCAATCCAACCCTCTTATCGGCTATAAACTTAGAAGCAGATCAGTGTCACTATGGGCCATACTGCCTAATGAATTTTTGGCTTGACATTATTGGTGGAATGACAAAGGCAGGATTTTATCGTGATCTATGAAATCACTCAGTGTCTGAAATCTGGAGAGTTTAAAGTGTCCTCTACCGGTTTACGACTATCCGTCGGATATGAATACAAATACGGGAAATTCATTTTCAGGCCGTCGAATAGTGTTGGATGCGGGTTGAAGTATGCACTTCTGAAGTGGATACTCCGAGTGAATCGTTTCATTGGCTGAGTGGAAAGTTGGTTTGTGGAAACATACACCGACATTCATTCATTCGAGTATTATTATTTATCTCGTACTTTCAAACCTAGGGCTGTCAATTTATTGCTTT
The DNA here is from genome assembly GCA_958502065.1 of Chrysolina americana. Taxonomy (NCBI): domain Eukaryota; kingdom Metazoa; phylum Arthropoda; class Insecta; order Coleoptera; family Chrysomelidae; genus Chrysolina; species Chrysolina americana. The sequence goes on along the minus strand of OY293410.1, from coordinate 101,463,935 downwards.
TTATTCATTCCGTGAAATTATTGACTCAAATATGATATTTTTGCAATGTCCATGGAAAAATATCATGAAATGTAGGCAATTGGAAAAACTGTGAATAGCCCATTTATGGAGGTTGTAATAATCTCCTGAAGCAACCCAACTTTGACATTCGATAAAACAACTACTGGTAGAATAGAATTCGTCAAGTATCCAGCTTGGCGTTGAGAGCAGTGGGTTTTTTTGGTGGGAGCCAGTTCATAAAAATAATTCACACAGTTGGCATTGATGAAAGAATAAAATATAGTATATAAAATAGCATACAATAATAAATACAATAAGACAAACAAGAAAATAATGTAAATATATAAAGGTAACATCAGAGTTTTAGTAATCATACCAGTATAAACAAAATTACAGGTTACTCTGTGCTTCATGAAGATACTCTCTTGGTTTTTGTCTGGTATGAAAAATCACCTTCTTATTCGAGCACTAAAATATACAACAAGCTTCCTAATTGTATTAAAAGTTGCCGTACTTTCAATACATTTAAAAAAAAACTGAAATATCTGCTTTACTCGAAAGCTTATTATTCATTATCAGAATATTTTGATGATACTCATATGGCAGAACCCATATTATGAATTTGATGGCCAAAATGTATATTTTATACTTTTTTTTTCTTTCATTACTTTTATACATATTCTTATACTTATTTTAATATATTACTCAATTATCCATAGGTATGTTTATTATTTCGACATTTATATATTGTATATGTTATATTATTTTACTCAATTATCCATAGGTATATTTTTTATTTTTGATATCAGTCTATATGTTTGTGCCTATGTATATGTATATACCTATGTGTGTATATATCCTTAGAATATTTGTTTTTATATCTTCTATACTGGTTTTAAACGCTAGTTTTTAACTCTTGGACCTGTCCAACACCATGTATGTGGTTTTTATGGATTAATAAAGTTCTATTCTATTCTATTCTATTCTATCATAGGGATGAATTGACGAATGTGTTGTGTCTTCATTCATCTTTGATTCACCTGATACTATATCCTGAATAATGAAGCAGTGAGTAGATAGTCATTATTATAGAAATTAGTTCTCTACAACTGGTGTCAGAAGGTAGCTTTGATATGGTTATTATTGCCGTTCTCTGTAATATAAAACTTCTGGTATATATGTAGATACTGAATTACCGTAACACTGTATTCCATATAGCAATAGACTGTGATAAAATGCACAATACGTAGATACTGTTGCTTCCATGTTTGTTACATGTCGAATTTTCCTTAATGTAAATATAATAACAGCTTGTTATATAGACAGTTTACATGAGCTATCCTCCTTATTGTTGATTCTGAAATTACACCAAGAAATTTCATTTGCTCATTTTTATTCAAGCTATTTCCACCATTTATACTGAAGATTTCACAGCGGTTTTGGTTTAATAAAAATGAGATAAATTGACTGCGAACCAAATCCTAGCCTGTGCCATAATATCTTTATCTGGAGTTAATGAAAATGGAGGTCTATGTGGATAGACCGACAATCTACAGGAGTTTGAAGATTGATTTGGGGTCAAAATTAGAAGAATTATTACAGAAGATATTCACAATATGCAAGAGGAATGTGCCGGACATGTGCTCATTGTCAAGATGTTGAAGGATGGCATTTTGGAAATTTGTTTATCTGTTGTATTTTGCTGAATAGGAATTGATTCTTCTACTGGAATGAAATTTTAATATAATCGCTGAATGCTGTGCCGAACGACCTATATTTCAATTTTAAAAAATTGCCGGTGTCAGCACGTCTAAACAGGTGACATAACGTCTTTAGAAATATTTAAATATAAATCGTTCTATTTCAGGATTTTTGACAAAAGTACATTGCTTGTGAAATATCGAGTTTGTTCCATAATTCAGCCGCGCTCTGTATAATTATTTATTAATATGCAAGGTACTAAAAAATATTATTCTTTTTTGTTTATTTGTTTTTTGTTGCGTGCTGAAAAGTGTAACTTTGTGCACGAAACTGTATGCAGAAAAGTACTACTTTGTGCACGCTTGTAGGATATAGTTATTTACAACAAATGCGGAAAGTAGTACTTTTCCGCATGCGACGGCAGTTGCAAGAACGATGCGGAGCGGAGTTCGGACAAGGGTGGAAAAGACATTTTCCGCAAGAGTTAGGAACATTGTTTTTCCTACGAGTATTTTTGTCCATCTTATTTATGAAAGAAAAAAATTTAAAAAAATGTATAATAATGCTACAGAATGACAGAGTTGTTATATAGATCATTTAGTTAGTCCTAAATATACTTTTTGTCAACAATAAAAAAATCGTGCGAAAAAAACAACTTTCAAAACGAAAAATCGTGCGGAAATGTTACTTTTCCGCACTCTCGTAGGAAAAAATATTTTATGCATTGCGACGTTGCCGATCCTTTAAAACGTCCTAACAACTTTATTTTTTGATGTATCAAAAATATTTTGGAGTCGTCCTCTTATTTTGATAATTCTTTGTTAATTTCGTCCTGAGCCTGTCTTTATCAGTTTTTGAGGTAAAAAATAAATTGTGTTAAATATGGTCCAAAACATAGCCCCAAGTGAACTAAAGTAAATTAGTACTGTCAATTCACGAAAAGCTGATATTTCAGGCAGTAGTTTAGGCAAACTCGTACTTTTCAACTGAAATCGTGAAATCAAATCCAAATTACTATTATTTCCATTATGCATAAAAGTGGTGAAAACAAGGTTTTTTCAAATGAAACCCCCTGTATTACTTGACAAATTGAAAGGAAAATGCTAGAAGATTCATCAAAAAAATTATCAAGTTTTCTTGATTTTGTGGGAAAAATTATTTTGATGTTGATGGAAGCGATTTTAACTTTTTTCATTGGTGTTAATTCAGAATGCATCCGTTGAATTTTCTGCAAGTTTTGGCAATGATTATAAATAACATAAATCATTTTTATCTCAAAAACCGATAGAGATAGGTATGGGGCATTATTAACAAAAATGTATTTTAGTAAAATGAAAATTTGTAAATACACAAGGTGTTTTATTAAAAAAAATAAGTTGCTAAAACTGTTGATAGAAGCGGCCACGTCGAAATACTGAAATTATTTCAAATCGATAGACTAGATAAAGAAAGGTGAGATGTGAAATTTCCAGAACAATACTGCGTAGCGTTTTCCAATGTTTGACGTCGTACCTACCATCTACCGTGAGTCACGTTAATGCGATTAATTGGCTTAGTTGATTGTTCATTAATACTTCGATGAAAATGCAGTGATCAATGAAGTGAGTAAATAGGAAGTGAGCCATCATAGAAACAACCCTTTGAATAATCTCTGTCCACGATAATCGAATACTGCTAACGAACCGGTATGAGATCAATAAAGCAGTCACTCGAATCGTAGCGAATGTCAAACAATATGTGATGGAAAATAAAATGAAGGTGTCGAAGCAAATATCGTAACCAATTCATCTGAAGAGCAAGCGCTCACTCTGTTTATCCGCTCGTCCTGACAAAACTCTACAAAAGAATCGGAAAGTTTGAACTACGTTCAGAATGGATTCGAATGATGAGTCGTGTTCCAGTTCGGAAAAACCTATTGAAACTGGCTTTTAGCTTGACATGTTTGACATTGATCCCTGGGAACTATATTTTTGTTTATCTTTTATTAGGTTTTTTGTGTATCCTTCTTTCTCTAATTTGCATATTGAGAGGACTGGAACTGAACTTCTATCCTCTATCCTCTAGGGCTCACTGTGACTTCTGCCGTTGATAGGGTTAGTAAAAAAGTCACATAATATACGAATAACTCGAATTTTAGATGGAAATACAATTCAGAAATGTAGGGAGCTTCTCAGTTACCACCAAATGTACGATATTTTAAAGGAGGCAACAATACTTTGATGATTGCTGATGTTTCAGGATTGAATAGGTTGAGATTTTCAATGCATTGAAACAAATATCTGTCATATCTCCACTTTACAACGTAGTTTTGGTAAAACTGATATTTTTTGAGGGGTTTGTGACTTTTTGGGCTCAGAAGCCTCTCCACCGCGATCTATAAAAATCTAATGTGTATGCCTTCATGTTGTTTGGAGATCTTTGTCTAATCTCGTCTAGACTCCGAATATTTGACTCGAACTCTTTCATTAAGTTGTAATTTTCGAAAACTTTGGCTTTCCCAGACCACCACACTGAGACAATATGTGTCCAACAGATTCCTCATCTTCTTGGCAGAAACTATATATGGTTGTGCCTGCCAATACAATGTTGTTTATATTTTCATTGAGTCCACATTGCATTGCTTGAAGCCCAAGTGTTATCTCCTGGTTGTCCTTCTGTTCTGAATTGGTAGGTTCTCAGTAAAAAAAGGTAATGGTTCTTCAATGAACATTTCTGCCAGTCTCATTCTTGGCGCCTTGTTTCACCATTCTTGAGATTGAGTCTTCATCCACGTCATCATCTGGTGAGTTTTCAATAGAGCTTCTGCTAGGCCAACAAGAGCACTTCGTACTCCTTCTCATGCTAATGAGTCAGCCCTTTCGTTGTCCTGTATGTTCTGGTATCCAGGCTATGGACAGTTTGTTATGAGCTCCTTCGTGGCTCTCAGATAGTTTCAAATACGTTTTGAGTTATCTTGCATGGTGTTAATTGCTTCAATAGCTGCTTGACTGTTAGAGTACTAGTACTTTCGCGTTAGAGATTCTTCTGCACATTGATGTATTACTGCAACTTCTGTCTGAAATACCGTGGCTAGTTAACCTGAGCTCATTGAGATTTTTTTTTTCTCGTGCTCGGTAATATATATATCTGCTTCCAATCCTTCATCGGTTTTTGAGCAGTCTGTATAGCAGGAAATTTCTGCAATAATTGAAAGTCGTTCCTCCCACAGTTCTGCCTGGTATGATCGTTTAGATTTTTCCGATTGAATTCCTATTATCAAGTCGTTTTCCATCTCCATAGATAGTTTGGTATAATTCAGACAATTTTTTCGCTTCTTTTTTTTCGCATTCTCCACTTTTTGTTGCTGACTGATCTGGCTTTGCCTTGTATGAACAAGGGATGTGGTGGTATGGTAAGCAAGGCTTCGGAAGCGGCCATTGAGGCATCGCCTTTGAATAGTGCCCAGCTTTCAAATTGCTCCAGCGTGCAGAGTCTTCGGACACCATACCACCGATCCATATACTATCATGGGCTTAGTGATCATGTTATATAGCCTTAGGTTAATTTTTGGTTGTAGTCCCCAATTTTTTTAGGCTATCATACTCTTTTGGGATATTTACTGAAGGAGTTAGTTCAATGATAACTTAATGTCAAAAACAACTCCTTGTGCATTCAAAATTTCAATCGGCATCGTTCAGAACTGATGAAATGAGTTCCTATTTTCAGTGAGGCTGGACAATTAGGTTCTCCTCGTGGCACCATCTAGTAACTATGTTTAGAACATTATGTGTTTGCTGCAAAATTGTTCCTGCAACTTTGCCTTCTGCAATTATTGCAAGATCATCAGCATATTCTAAACCTTAGATGTTAATCTTTTCAGTAGGATAGCCCACAGAAGAGATGCTTAGTCGATTTGAATGAAATCGTGTCCTTTTGCCTAATGAAGATCCAAAGATTCCGTTTGAAGGCAGCTACATCTCAGTTTCGCGAATGTTGGATATGAGGACATTGTGTAAATACCAGGAAGTTTGCTTGGTATCAATTGGGTTACAGCCTGTATTCCTTCTTGCTTGCCTTGGCCTTCAAAATTATTTCAAAGGGAATATATTTTATTGCTACCATATTGAAGAAAACTTCACCTGAATTGTCCAGAGATATTTAGAAAGTACCAAAAGTTCGCGCTGGTTGAAAAAAAATGCCCCATACCGTGAATTATGAAAGTAATTGAGGGTGGGTTACACCTCTGGACGTTGAAGCAGCATTTGATAAAACGTCATTTGATTTCATATGTCAAGCAACAAAAAGAAGAGGTGTGAACCCAATGATGATAACTTGGATTGAGGGCATGCTGTCTAAAATACCAGCTAGAGAAAACCTTGGGAGTAGCTTCAGCGAGGTCAAACCGATGAGTGGTTGTCTGCATACGCTAAAGACATTGTAATCCAGGTCAATGGTGAGAATCATGATAGAAAAAGTCCTCTACGGGGTGGATAACTCGTGCCGTTCACTGGGGCTGAGTATGAACCATGCAAAGGCGGAGCTGGTTCTTTCAACCAGGAAACCCAAATCAGAGTACCTGTCAAATGGGTGGGCCATAGAATAGCAGAATTATTTTTGTAATATCGATAGATTTATAGGTCTTAAAACAGCATAATTGAATGGATAGAAATGATTTATGATCCAAATAATTGAAATACATCTAATGTTTTTATAAGAAACAATAAAGCATCATACGCGAAAACAGTAGAACCAAATTTCCTTGGTCTGAATTCGGCAAGATTGGAAAGTGACCGAAATGAGAAAATAAAGTAATTGCAAATCTCAATAACCTAAGCTCTTCAAAACATAAAACGATCACGCTCAAAAAATATCGAAATGTAATTCCATCAAAACAACATATAATCGTATCTAAAAACTTAAATCCAACAAATTATCTGAAAATGAATCTGTAGTAACATAAAATCCTTGGAAACAGAATGTATCAGATTGAAATCGGTCAGAATCGAAATCTAGCAGAAATTGTGGAGGGGATGAGCGAATTGATATAAAATTTGTTCTATTATCTCCTAGATGGCACGCACGAACTATTTATTCAGAGGCAGCTATGAGATCTCTCAATTGTTACGTGTCACGTTCCTTTCAGGATTCAATAGCACATTTTTTTGCTGGGTGGTGAATTGTGAGAATAGGTATTGTATACCTACTTTATTATATTTATTTAATATTGACCGCACGCTGCTCCATCTCTGAGAGACTAGAGCCATCCGCTATCCCCTCTCCAAATTCTGATATTTTTCGGTTCTGTCCCTTTCGATTCTACAATTTATTCTTCTGATTATTTTCAATATGGAAATTTTAGGTCTTGTACTCTATGGATTCGACGATTTTAATTCTTATAATTTTCTGTTCCGATATTTTTCCATTTCTACAAAATATTGATTTTCTGATTTGGTCAAATATCTGTCTTCCCATTTTCTGTCATTCTCCTTTGACGGTATTACAGTTTTATATTCTTGTAATGTTCAGTTCTTCGAATTTCAGTTCTTCGAAAGATCATTTATGATTCTCGAATTTTTAAATTTTGATGAATATCCGTTACTGCAACATATTGATTTTCCAAATTTCTCGTTCGATCATTTTCGATTCCTTCAAAATTAATTCTGAACCATTTCGCTTCTGTAGAATATCTTTACTGGATTTTATTGATTCGATACTTTTAATTCATAGTCAATTTCAGTTTGAGATTTTACTTTTCTGATGGATTATATGTAATCGTCAAATGTCCAACCTACTGGTATGTCTCTGCAATATGAAAGCTCAGTCAAGTTCGTTGGAGTCATCCTTGACTTCATGCTAAACGGAAACATCAAGTCCGGGAAGTCACACCTGCTTTCTAGACATGCAGAGGAGCATTACGTGGGTCTTAGCCCCAGAATTCTATTCTGGATATACACGACTCTCATAAGCTCAGAGCCATTGTATGGTGGTAAGATACAGCAGGCAAATCGAAAACCCAATTGAATAAGGTACTAAGACTTCCATGTCTTCAGACAATGAGTGCAATGAGGACGGCACCCACTAGGGCGCTAGAGGCAGTCATAGTACTACCTCCGTTGCACCTCCTTGAACATTGACGTCGGCCACCAGGGGCTCAATCTGCTTACTCCCCAGGTCTCGCCACTGGCTCTCGTCTTGGAGAACTGAGGATTTATGGGTTGTGAGTCTGTATTTGTACTGAACTGGATTGGCGGGGGCTGGATTGGTGGGAGCTGGCACTGTTTCATCTCAAGGGCTCCGTCGATGATTCTGGTTTGAAATTTTTTTCTGGTGTCAATTGTCCTGGTGTTTCTGATGTCTATTTTGTGGCCTGTGTATACATGATGTTTATAGAGTACGGAGGAGACATATGCCTTTCGAACTGCGATATCATGTTCGTAGGCTCTGGAAGTTACTCGCCAGTCAGTTGGTATTATATATTTGTTAGATCTGAGCAATTTGAATCTGAACCAGCAAGTAGGCTTGTGGTTGAATGCTCTAGTGGCTTTGGTTCCGAAGTTTTTCATGAAGATGTTTGCAAGGACCGAAGAAACGGGAAAGTCCATAGGAGCACATTTCACTTGTTGTAATACGAGAGAGTACGTGCTGTACATACAGTGACTGATAAGATCTGATAGTCTAATGTTTTTTGGTAGGTATTCTATGTTTGGTATTGAGAATTTCCAGCGTATCCGCGAAGGAAATGTTTGCGAAAAGAGAGAGAAAATATTCCAGACGTTCTCCAGTAACTAATCTAGTTCGTTTTTCTCAAACGTTTCGTTTCAATAGTAGGAAGCGAATGTCCGAAGGGTCCATCTTTTCATTTATGTAGTACAAGACTTCCGCAAACACCTGCCAGCTACGAGATTCTTTGTAAAGAATAATAGACAATACGGTTGTTCATTTATAGTAGGAAATCGGTAAGTGCTTCAATCATTTTCATGGAACTCTCATACTCCCAATTGTAGAAATAGAAAAATTTCCACTAACAGTAGTATACCATTTCCCTGATGTCATAACCACCAAAGAATTTACGTTTTTGAAAAGCGAAAATCACCCCCTTAGGATTGATGGGAAATTATTTTAATGAACAAAGGAGTAACTGACACCTTGAAAATTAATGAGCAGCGTCTACATGAGAGACAGGTGATCATGGAGAATTTTAATCAGTCCTCGGCATGCCTTGTCTACAGAAGGAGCCAACTATAAACGGGGCCTGCTACAGCGGTGTCATGATTATTTGGGACTACGAATAATAGCCCAGAGAAAGCAGACCAGTTGTACTAGCATGAAATATATATTCTTTTCCCAGAAAGAAATGAGGGAATTACAGACTCCTGAATAATAACAATGATAATAATAGTATGAGACCGGCAGCCCAGGCGCACCCGGGAGGGAAAGAGCATTTCCTCTGATGTATACCAGACTAACCCCCCGTTATACCCGAAGACTAGGTTCTCAATGTACTAGTAAGAGGCCTCCACAACCAATACTGAATTAAAAACACCGATTCCAAAGTCTGATCAAATATTGTTTATCAAATACCATGTATTGATTGTGACCAAGTGTCCATTGGTCAAACATAACAATTGTTGAAAGATCGAACTACAGGTCATAAAAGTGACTGTAGAAGAAATATAAGATCGGGTGCTCTAGACAGGCATTTCATTGATGAGGATAATCGTATTGATTATGGTTATACGGAAATTTTAGATGTTGAAGCTATTCTGACAAAAAGGCTCTTTCAAGAAATGATACGTACTAACAACAGAAAATCTATCACTATCAATAAAAGAACAGATGTTTACGATCTGAGTTCTCTTATGCTTACATTCTTCATAAACACAGTGAATAAAAGGTCAAATACCCATCCTCCTTGAATATTTTCTCATTACATCTGTATATTGTTGTAGTTTCTGCCCAAAAAGTTAACTGACACTGGCATTTAATATTTTTCATATCGTTAAGGGAAACTTCTTATGTTCCTCTTTGTACCAGTTTAAAAATAAGTTCATGTAAGTAAGAACATGTATAGTTTATCATGTGATTATTCCAATATCAATCGAATCTATCATTGTAGAAAATTCTTGATGGTGAAAATGAACATTTTCGAAAGCTCGAAATATTTATTAAATTAGTCCTAACTGACTACTCCCCAAATAAAAACCATTGCCTATCTATTCATCTATACTTAGTCAAAATATGAAAATTATCTTGGCACACTGTATCATATTATTATTTAATATTTATCATAGTGTTTTTTACTGCTTCATAAATGAATTATTTGTTGAGAAATTGACCGTATCACTCTTCTGATATCTACTTGATAAAATGGATAATGAAATTAACGGAAAAAATGCAATTGGACAAGCAATGATTCAAGCTATTTGAAATTATCGAAAAATTCCGCCATGTTAAATGTGTTGAGAATATTCAGGAAGATGCTCAATACAAAGCAATGTGTCAACTGTACCCCAATATGCTAATTCGTTCTTCCTCTGAGGACGTATCGAGATTCAAATTGGATTACTTACCAGCCCCATATCTTGTTGCACACGCCTGCGCATACACAAAAAATAACCACATTGTCATATGTTTATGAACACCTGATAAAGTGCCGATACAAGTTTCAGTCTGCCTGATTATCGAGAGTGAACTAGAGAGAGTATAACAGTTCTTTGTAGTAATGCATCGTCGGTTGGAATAATTGCATTTCCACAGATCCACGGCAGCCCTGGAAACGAGCCCTTTAACACGTTAACAGCTGATTGATTCGAACATTCCGAGCTCGAATTCGATATACTATTCACTGGAGAACGAGATCACATCACATCTCTTCGTAATAGGGGTTTTAGAATACAAATTCAAGCACTACTATTACTACACCAAATTCCATAGACTGGGAAGTTGACATTCCGGGTGAGAATGGCGCGCAGAATCCGGCTTCCAGGAGGCACGAATTCCGAAATGGGAGCAAGGCCAGGCCGATTGAAGCTGGTCACGGACGGTGCACGCCATCAAAGGATTTGGGGTGGATTCATTGTATGGAGTAGGTGCGGAAGGGATTATGGTGTTGGCGTGTACAGGGCGGGTGGAGTGTAGGAAGCCGTCGGTGGAAATTCTCGTATATCAATCAAAGTTGCATGTACTCATTATATATCTTATGTGGTTTATTTTTTGAAAAGGAAATTGAAAAAATCCGTAATAGCACATGTTTTCATATGTTCTGGTCTCACAGAAAGCAGAATCATGTCATGTTCAAGGAATATCACCAGAGCAGAGAAAAACAATGAGTATGAATTTGTGTTCTTGAATTTTTGCAGGTTGTGAGTTCCAAAGCTTTGTCGTTCGTTGAAATAACAAGCTCTGGGAAAGAGATGTTTGACATGTCTCCTAAGTGATGATACCCTCGTCTGGATATTTTGAGAACGTACCTCATATCCACCAGGGTCATCCCACAGACATCCACCAGCCACCAGCAACGGACTAATATGGGGTTTAACTATGACAGTACGAGTGCACTAGTATAAAAATCGTCTCTAGATGGCACTGGTCGCGGAAGCGTAAAACGCGTTCCGATCGTTTGACGTGCATTTCAACGCTCTAAACGCTTGTAATGCTGTCGCGCTACCAGCGCCATCTAGTGTCAATTTTAGTACTAGTGCGCTCGTAATACCATAAATACTCTACTTTGCATGATATATTTGGTACCTAGGACATCCCTGGGACAACCCAGAGCTGTACCAGCTACGGCATCGCCGAAAGTACTCTTTGGGAAGTACCAAATATGTTCTTGTATTGATGGTACACTTTGAGACAAAAACGCCCCACACAACACATGAGATCCAGTGGATATGAGTTTTACGTCTAGTCAAGTCCAAATGTCCATAGATATTGAATATACATCCATTGTATATTCAGGACATGGACGAACGATGGATATTGTCAAGAATGGGGCTAATCCAAAACCTAAGCTGTTTTTTGGCGCACCACTGTTTTAAAATCAATTGTTCCGTTTTAAAAACTATGCGTTTTAGCGATGAAACATTGACGTCATAAACGGAATGGTTTTTAAATCTAATGCAATATTCTGGTGTCAAATCTATGATGTAAATTGAATAAGTTTTTAAAACATTATTGAATGCGGTTCAACGCCAAAAAACAGCTCCGATTTATTTTGTATGGTACCGATATCCACTGTCATGATTCATGTTTCATAATGTGTTGAACTGTCGAAATTACTTGAAGTTCAATCATCGGTCATAGTTGAGCTCGGCCTGGTTCGATAGATAACAAAAACGAAACATGTGTTATTAGCACGGATATGAAGAACTTCGTTGTAGTTCTTCATTGAATGAATAACACGAAACTTGAATAAATACAAGATGGCAGATGGCGATGAAACACTGAAGGGTCGACAGTCGACAGCCGAACTCGGAGCGGGTTCGCGACACTGCCCAACCCAGAGCCGGTTTTCGACGGTAAAGCCTTCTTGACAAACCTCTCAGAAAGGTGGCCTTGAGCGATTTTTTATAGTGTTCATTTGGTAAGGAACCTTTGTGTTGAATATAGGTACTATTTATTGATTAGGTGTTGACTTGTCCTGTTTGGCGAATATATGAATACAGGGCTTTGTTGTGCCCTGGGCATTGTGTCCTTCAGTACACATATCTTTTGAATACGGTGAATGTGTAACTTGTTTCATTTATTAGTATTTATACCGAGAAGAAAACTGTTTTTCTTCCTGACTATGTCCCAAGCGATAGGGCTCATAGCTTCACTAAGGCCCTAGTCGCGACAATCTATTTTACGTACATAATGCAAAAATATGCGTATTGATATATTATGATGAATTGTCTCATTCTTATTATAGTTTTCATGTGGAATGTGATATAATTTAATCCATTCAAAACTCAATCCGTGGATGTACGCTAGATGATTAGCCAATTGATGACATATCTTGACATTACCTTCATGTAAAGTAGTAAAATATTCATTGGATGTCCAATTCATGCACATGCATGTAATATTATATTGAAAATAAAATTTAACTTGCTCCATAGCGTCTTTGAGATGAAGTCTACTGAATTGTTTGATTATTGTAAAAATTAGTCGATCGTGCAGAGGTGTTTTGGTGGCGAAGGATAACAGTTAATATAAGTAACCAGCTTTCACTCTTTGAAATAAATAATTGAGGGGTTGAGCTCTAGAAAACTGCTTTTGAATAAGTATTTTCGAATGCAATTAAATGGGTATGAACTTGAGTTTGTTAATTCTGATTCTCAGGTATCTAATCCTTCATCCGTTAAGTACATTAGTAGTTTTAAAAAGGAACTACACAGATCTGATGATGATTTAGACTTCCACATCCACAAACAAGATGATCTGGAACGCTATTAAAAACAACTCCTACCGAGTTCCGACAAGTTTTAATGATCATTAGCGGGATATACGTTGTACTTCAAAGAGATGACATCATACGAGACAAAGTTTCATCAATAACTTATTTTGAAATTCACCTGGGGCTTCTGTATGAAGTGATTCAACTGTTTTCACTTCCAGTTAGTCGATTTTATAGAACAACAGGATGAAGTTGTTTAAATTTTCTGACTATATTCTGAAATTATTCTATCAATTCAATCATTCTCTGGTATAAGATGAAAACAATACATGGAAAAACCATCTGAAATCCATAAGTGTCACGCAAACAAAGTTCCATGAAGTATCACATGGAAAATTATTTTTGATATCATGTAAATTTAGTAGGTTGAATGATTACTGAATTTAAAAAATGATATTTCATTGAAAAATCAATCCCTACACAAAATAATACTAATAGGTGGAAAACGATTTTTATGTTTGGAGAATTTGATGATCTGTTTCAAAGTAGGTGAATGGCACTTTCAAACAGTGAAAGAATTGATTGGATAACTCATATTAGATTTCCATTCCATGTGCGGAATGACATAAGAGATCGACCGCTATAGTTTCCATTTTGATATACCAAAAATATGGGTCAGTCTTTAAAACAAGCGATTTCGCCGCTGTTTTCGCCAGACTAGTATTCGCTTGGCTATATTCGAGAGAATTTTCCCCTGTATGCACCCAGCTCACATTCGTCCAATAACAAAATATTCCATTTTGAAACTATGTAATTATTTATTGAGTTGAAAACCACGTAAACGAAAGGGGTTGCTACGAAAGCAGCTAAATGAATAAATGAAAATCAAATAACCCAAAAATGAGAATATAAAAAATTCTACGAAATTGTCGTCACAATTCGTGGTGAATATCTCCACTTTATGGTCATGAGCTGACTCGAGGGTTATGTGGCACCTAGCTGTACAGGGTGCTCAGAAATTATCTTGCTTCGCTTGCGAGAGGTTTAAACATTGTGCAACAACTGGGTTTGTGACTACCCTGATTAGTGAAATGAAAGAGAGAATTGGAATTATACACTTCAATGAAGATGTGTAAGAAAATCAACCATGGCAAAATAAAACAGTGGGATGAAAACTAAGTGAAATGAACAAAGGAAACAATAGAAAATACAATGAGGGTATGCACAAAAAATATAACTAACATTATAACCATCACTGACTATTGCTTCATCAGCTTCCTCACCACTGTCTAAAGATGTACCGGAATGAAACATCTGAATTTTAGGGATCTCAATATTCATCTTGCATGGCTTGCAAGTGCAACTAGAATTGTGACCACCCAGATATAGTGAAATAAAATAGTGAAAAAAATGTCTAGCATTATTACCATCACCGAGGGATGAATTGTGCCAGGCTGCCCATGATAGAAACTGAAAAACTATTCATTATACCCAGCAGTACCCATGAAACGAGAAGCCTGAGAAAAAACAAACTTCACAATTCACGTGAAAATAGGTAAGGTTAGGTTAGGTTGAAAATGAGCGGGTCCGCTCGGCACTCCACTGCGACCCCTAAGGGTCTATTGTGGCTCATACCAATTTATATTTCACCAAATAAACCCAGCTTCTTGAAGATGCCGATTAGTTCATTTGGTGTATGATCTGTGAGGTCTGAAGGAGAAGGTAAAACTCTGCCAAACATCGAAAACCTGATTCGGTCCGCAGTGGGGCAGGCACAAGGTATGTGATCTGCTGTTCCATCATCTTCAAGACATATCGGGTCTTTCGACAGTTTTGGTTTTGTCATGTGATGATTCAAACGACAGTAGCCTGTGAGTAGGCCGGTTAGACATCGCAGGTGATCCCTGCTGGAGTCCAACAGTGTTTCGGTCAAAATCTTCGAGGAATATATGAATGCCTTGAAATGAGCCAATCCTGGTAGGTTTTGTCAGAAGTTTAATACTGTCCTTGGTGTCCAGGTAATTAATGTATATTTTGCAAAACTTGGTGAGATGCTAATGGCAGGTCCTGTTCCAATGAACCCACTTGCGGCACCTACTCTTGCAGGAAGGTAAGCCGTATCATTGCCCTCCAAATCGAAGTGGACAGGAAAGACAGACTGTTGGGTCTTTCTATTGAGGACAGTCTTCTCTGGCAGTTCGATACCAGCTTGGACGTTGGATCGATACGAGCCAAGTGCTTTCAAAGCCGCTTGACTGTCTGTGAAAATTCAGATAAATTTTTGTGTGAGGTTGGTTTCTTTCGGTTTCTCTACACAAAGATCAATGGCGTGAATTTCCGCCAAGAATACTGTCGCATATAATTCTAGACAGGTTGATATTTCTGTTCTAGGTATACGACTGTGTACACATGCACCAAAACCTGAGGGAGTTTTAGAACCATCTGTGAACCAACAGTAATCTGCTCTCAGTGGTTCCTCTTTTTGGAAGACCCAGTCGTCTCTCTTCGGAATCAGAACGGTATAAGGAAGGTCAAAATTCACTGTTGGAGGCATTGTATCAGAGGTCATAGAGAGAATGCTGTGAGAATCAGCAGTCTGCTATGCTCTGTATAACTCTGTTGCATGCAATTAGCAATTTGCATGATTCTGTAGGTTATCCATCTAGCCTCTCTTTCCAGGAAGATGTGGAGTGGAGGAAGGTCTAGCAGGATTTCCATAGCTGCTGACGGTGTGGTGCTGATGGCACCAGTAATCGCCAGACAAGCCTATCTCTGTAAACTTAAGAGCTTCACCTGGGCCGTTCGCTGTGAAGATGTCGGCCACCAGGCAATGGCACCGTATGTGATCATTGGTCTAACAACCATCACATATATCCAGTGGATTTGTTTTGGACCTAGGTCCTAAGATTTTCCACATATCCTCCTATAAGTATGTCTGAGGACATTCTGGCTTCGTGGATAACCTTTTCCAAATGAGCATTCAACGTGAAAATGTCGCTATCTATTATTTCGTCAGCATCATTGCCATTGAGCATCGTTATAACGGAATGAAACCGAATACCTGGTTATTGACTGGCGATGAATTTTCGATTTGCAGGAAATTCTGTATTTCAAATAATGACATACCAGATAATGAGATTTTAATAAATGAATGAACTACAGAATGTTTTAGTCTAGGTTAAATCCAAATGTTAGGAATTTGGCACATATAAATTTTTGAAATGGTTTATAATGCGTGCTATTCTCTTACTTGACAATATACTGTTAGCCAGCAGAATCAAAGTTGGGAAGATGGGTATTCTGCTAATGTTCTCCAATCAATTTGAAGAATATTCAGTGGATGATGAAATGTTGGAGAATGGCGATTTATTTATATAAAATATGATTAAGGTTGCAAATTTGCCCGGTCGCTGTAACGAGACAAATTGCTCATTACATATCGCAAGTTCGTGTATTTCGAGATATTTGACATTTCTGTATTTTGTAATCAATTTTAAATAACGAACTTTTGAGGGTCAGAGATTTTCAAACTATGCATATATTCAAATGGATTTGAAATACTTCATAATGATTCTTTATATTTAATAATTTTGACGATTTCATGATAAGTTCTGATTTACTGATGATGTATCATCGATGCCTCTTAAATGTGAAAACGAAAAGTGCAAGTACATTTGAGTTTGTGAATATATGTTCTGGTTATTGTATTAAAAATCCATATCCGCGAATCAACAAAATGATTTTTATCATATTTTAGATAACAATTGTTGGAGTTCCCTGTATGATTCAGTAAGATTAATCGCTCTTTGTTCCGGTTTCAACCTAGGGATAATTGGATTTCCTATAATCCATTAAATACGTCGTATAATGCGCTCATTATTGTCATATCTATTGTGACATGAACATCTACATAATGAATACACCTGAACCAACATACAGCAACGAAAAATTAATTAATCTAATCAAAACCTGAGAGCTATTGTAATCATGATCATTATAAAATTTTAACATTGATTTCATTCCACTGTGCACGAAATCGCCAGAGAATATAATGTGAAACTACAGGGAACCAATTCCTTTATTCAAATAATTCAATTTTTTCATAGTCATATATGTGGAATGTTTGTGGTTAACGTTGTTTTGTTCGAACTCGGGTGTTTGAGTGATCAAAATGTTCAATTAATTGTTATTTCAATAACGAGTATTTGTCGCTTTTCATCAAAACTGAACATTTCATGGGAAATACTCGAAATGTTTTCTCATTTTAGGTGGCATTTTGCGTAGTTCAATCACATGATTGTGGAAATTTATTTAAAATCAATGATACTGGGGGTTAGAATTAGCCTGTGATATCTTATAGATGAAAGGTAATGAGAGCCTACCTGGTATCACGAACGGTGAATATGTCTGCATCTGGAACCCTCCTTCCCTACTCATAGAAACTCCCGAGAGCTACTCAGTACAACAGAACATTACACGGATAGAAGCTGCAAGATCCATCTGAATAGTATAGACACAAAGTCACTACTAGATTATCTCTACAGGCAGAGAGCCTTCTCGGGTTCTGCAAACAAGATACTAGAAGCTCGCGTCAATGAAGTGTTCGAAAGTCTTAACGGATTCCAACACCAAAAACTGATGAAGAACTATGTAAACAATATTTCTCGATGGAAGGTCATCGGTTTGCCTGTCTTTCACGAGAAACGTTGTATAGGCCATATACATATTTTCCAAGGATTACGGGATTGAACGCCCATAATAATAGTTGGTGACAATTACTTTTTCAAGTGGCTAAAGTCATTACTTGGTAACCTAAACCGTACGATGCGAAAGTAGTCAGAACTCTTCTCGGGATGCGGAACCCTTTCATTTGAAGATGATATACCTTCTGATCAACTTTTCATCATCAAAGGGCATTGCCGGTGTCTAATTTTAAATATCTTGAAGTGATCTCAAAAATGCGATTCGACTTGGCGCGATTATTGGTGGGTCAGAATACATTCATTTTTGTCCAATTAAGAACTTTTTATGATCAAATGGCAATGCCGGGTCGTCAGAGGAGGGCGGTCGGATTTTAAATATTTTGAAGTGATCTCAAAAATGTGATTCGAGTTGGCGCCGTTGGTGGTGGATGAGAATACATTTATTCGCGTCCAAATAACATTTTTTTATCATCGAAGGACATTGCCGGGTCGTCAGAGGAGTGCGGCCGGATTTTAAATATTTTGAATTGATCTCAAAAACACGATTTGTGTTGGCGCGATTGGTGGTGGGTCAGAATACATTCATTTTCGTCCAAATAACAACATCATCGATAGTCATTGCCGGATCGTCAGAGGAGTGCGGTTGAATTTTAAATAGTTTGAAGTGATCTCAAGAATAGGATATGAGTTGGCGCGGTTGGTGGTGGGGCAGAATAAATTTATCCTTGTCCAAATAATAATAATAATAAACGCCTTTTTTATTGCCATTCGAGAAAAAGACATTAAGACATTAAGTATTTTACATAGACTGTTGGCGAAGTCTAGCTCAAAGCTATTCCACTTAACCAACAGAGGACCAGAGTCCCCAAAAAACATCTCACAGATTGACTGACAAGAGGTTAACTAATGAAAAAAAAATTGTTAAAAATGAGAAATAACATACGGAATATGAAATATGGGTGCATATAACAACTTCTTTTCATCAAAGGGCATTGCCGGATCGTCAGAGGATTGCGGTCGGAATTTAAATATTTTGAAGTGATCTCAAAAACACGATTTGTGTTGGCGCGATTGGTGGTGGGTCAGAATACATTAATTTTCATTCAAATAACAACTTTTCATCATCGACAGTCATTGCCGGATCGTCAGAGGAGTGCGGTTGAGTTTTAAATAGTTTGAAGTGTTCTCAAAACTAGGATTCGAGTTGGCGCGGTTGGTGGTGGGTCAGAATACATTTATCTTCATCCAACTAACAACTTGTTATTATCAAAGATCATTGCTGGGGCGTCAGAGGAGTGCGGTCGGAATTTACATATTTTGAAGTGATCTCAAAAACACGATTTGTGTTGGCGCGATTGGTGGTGGGTCAGAATACATTAATTTTCATTCAAATAACAACTTTTCATCATCGACAGTCATTGCCGGATCGTCAGAGGAGTGCGGTTGAGTTTTAAATAGTTTGAAGTGTTCTCAAAACTAGGATTCGAGTTGGCGCGGTTGGTGGTGGGTCAGAATATATTTATCCTCATCCAACTAACAACTTTTGATCATCAGAGAGCATTGCTGGATCGTCAGAGGAGTGCGGTCGGATTATAACTATTTTGAAGTTATCTCAAGAATACGATTCGAGTTGGCGCGGTAGGTGGTGGGTCAGAATACATTCGTCATTATCCAAATAACAACTTTCCATCATCAAAGTTCATTGCCGGATCGTCAGAGGAGTGTGGTTGGATTTTAAATATTTTGAAGTGTTTTCAAATATGGGATTGGAGATGGCGCGATTGGTGGTGAGTTCATTTCTGTCCAAATAACAACTTTCTATCATCAAAGGTCATTGCCAGATCGCCAGAGAAGTGTGGTCAGATTTCAAATATTTTGAAGTGATCTCAAAAATGGGATTCGAGCTGGCGTGGTTGGTGGTGGGTAAAAATACATTTATTTTCGTTCAAATAGAAGTTTTTCATCATCGAAAAACTTTGCCGGATCGTCAGAGGAATGTGGTCGGATTTTAAATATTTTGAAGTAATCTCAAAAATGGGATTCAAGTTGGCGCCGTTGGTGGTGGGTCAGAATACATTCAGTTTTGTCCAAATAACATCTTTTTATTATCAATGGTTATTGCCGGATCGTCAAAGTAGTGTAGTCGGATTTTAAATATTTTGAAGTGATCTCAAAAATAGGATTCTAGTTGGTGCGATTGGTGGTGGCTCAGAATACATTCAGTTTTGTCCAAATAACATCTTTTTTTTATTATCAATCGGATCGTCAGAGTAGTGTAGTCGGATTTTAAATATTTTGAAGTGATCTCAAATATAGGATTCGAGTTGGCGCGATTGGTGGTGGGTCAGAATACATTCAGTTTTGCCCAAATAACTTTTTTTCATTATCAATGGTTATTGCCGGATCGTCAGAGTAGTGTAGTGTAGTCGGATTTTAAATATTTTGAAGTGATCTCAAAAAGAGGATTCGAGTTGGCGCGGTTGATGGTGAGTCAGTATACATTTTTTCTTGTCCAAATAACAACTATTCATCATCAAAGGGCATTGCCGGGTCGTCAGAGAAGTGTGATCGGATTTTTAATACTTTATATCAGGTATTCGGTAAAAAATTCCAAGAATACAAAAGATTTATATTATTCATTGTTAGCATGTCCTGTCAGTCACTTCAGTTGAATTGTCACATAGCACACCGAATTACAGCGTGAATCCACATGGTAGGTAGATTACCACTGTAAGTCAGCGATATTTCCACGCCTCTAATGGACGTTTCAACAAGAGTGGAATCTTCTATGAATTATAGAATTGATCCAGAATGAAGCTGATCTAGGGAATGTATGGTACAGTCGTTTAATTATTGAATGAAGGAGGTCAAAAATGAAGTGAACAGCAACATACGTTTCTCCAACCATTCTAACATCATTAAAAAACATTACGTGTTATAAGTGATCCACTCATTCGAATTGTTTTCACGTCATTGGTTCCAAAATGCACGTAATTACAAATGAGCAAGGTTCAATCAAAAATAGCCAAACGAAGTGACAATGGGATAAGACCCAAGTGAATCCTAAATAACCAATTTCAATTCAGTCTGCAATAAATCAATTATGGAAAGTAACAGAGTTGATGGTGGCAGGACGAATCCTGTCCGGATTAACTTTGTCAATCACCTCATTGAGGAATCTGTTGGAAGGATATTCAGTAAAAGTACGAAATTGCACAGTCCCTCATATCGGAGGGTTGTCAATTTGCATTTCTTGGTTATCAGGATAATTGATTATTTGATGACTGTTGAAATATATGCACTATAAAGGGTCCTGCGCGATGAAACTATTTTCTGAGCTCTACAAAATGGAAATAATAGCACTTACACAGGGTCTTCAGTTTTTTCTGGACGAATCCCAACTTTGTTTTTTAACGGTAACCAGTATTTTGTATCAGTTTTTCGGTTTCTAAATAAGAAATAAAAGGTTCTTTAAGTAAATCTTTTTTTCCAAAATATTGATGGTTACACGTTTTTATTTAAAGTTATAGAATTTCAGTGCAGTGCAGTGCAGCCTACTTTATCACGGTTGTATACACGCGAGGTCTCGCTGCCCGTCACCGTTATAGAATACACTATTAATTTTCAATTCTTTCATTTCAATTCGATATGAAATTCAATCAAATATTTCAGTTTTCAAGTGTGCGGCTTCGGCTGAAAGTATGTAAAAATAGTCCCGTTAGATGGATCATAAAATTTTATATCATGACGTTAGGGTATTAGTTCGAGTGTCAGACAGCAACCATAAAGCATTGATATTACTTGTTGAAATATTTGAGTAGGACCGATCCTGGTTATCTGAATATTTATTTCACGATATCGACGGTTCCTTCATTCGCAGCATACATACCAACAACAAATTTTGATGATTAAATTCTTTGGGTGAAATACTGTGAAGTAACATGAGTACTTCAATGAATTTTGATCGCTGCCTCAACTCGAACTTCGTCTTCAATTTCGACGTCATTTTCCTTTCAGCTTTGTTCTAGTTGTCTGCCTCTTGAGATAGCATTCCTTATGTACATAATTCGACTCTTTAAGAATTCTCTTAGCATCGAAAACATCTAGAAACTTTCAGATCCACAGTCGTGAGCCAAAGCGTCTGCTGTCAACCCATCAAGATATTTTGATCGTGACTTAATTGGGAATCATGGCACCTTTAATAAATTTCATTTCAGATTCATTTTCATGGGAAGTATAATGTTTGCTAGTAGTACAAAAAACTAGGTATGCACCACGGCATTTATCCTGTATTTCCAGATCTCGAACCATTGCAAACGGATTTTGTACCCGATCTCAAAAATGAATATACAAGTCTTGGTATATAAATAACTATTACTGACTGCAACAGAACATCAAAAGTAAGAAATGATAAGAAAACTCAGCACGGGATATTCAACAATAATTTCACATTGACTTTTTACCTAGTGTGGTCCAACGAAAACTTAACACCTCGATTTTCCGGCTTTAAAATGAAAATGTGGAAAATCGCTCGGACCCGTCAATTTCTAATACGGGGGGGAACAACTTTTCCGCTGTTTTCATCCCCGTAACTTCAACCCCCTAACGGGGGTGAGCACAACCCCTTGATTTTGAATGGGGATGCGGGGTGTTGCGATACCTCATTTTGAAGATCTCATCGTGTACTATCTGACTGTAAAATTTCACTTCAAAATATCCATCGATAATGAAATATCAGCGAAAATAGTGAAAGAGGCAATATGGAATTTATCTCGAGAATAGTATTCGTATCCGACGCATTTCAAAGGTATTGAGTCGTTAATTTTTTGTCCAAAAAAGTAGACGGACCTTGTTTTTGTACCTTAGTCTATCGTGAAGGTTTAAGAACGGTACAAGTGTGTCAAAGCGATTGTAAATTGGTAGTGGAATTAAAATGGTGTATTCCGTAGAAGAAAGGGTGGAAATGATAAAATTATTTTTCCGAAATAACGACTCTGCGCGCACAACAGCGGCTTTATTTAACGAACGACATCCTGGAAAAAATGTATCCGCTGCTTACGTTGTGCAACTGGTTGCCAAATTTGACGCTACTGGTTCAGTTGGAAACAAAAAGAGGGTGCATGAAAGAGACCAAGCGAGGGACGTGGCTGTCTTAGGTCATATAGCAATGGATCCGACCGTTAGTACTAGGAAATTGTCCGATGTATCTGGTGTTTCACGCACAACAATCATGAGAATCCTGAAACAACATAAATTCCATCCTTATAAGATACGATTGGTTCAGGAACTGAATGAGGATGATCCCGATCGCCGACTCCAGTTCTGTGAAGTGATCAGTGAAATAATTAACGGCAATCAAAACTACATGTTCGATATCTGTTATTCGGACGAGTGTTCAATTTACCTTAACGGCATTGTAAACCGGCATAACTGTCGGTATTGATCAGATGAAAATCCAAGATTATTTCGTGTGGTGTATACACAGCGCCCCCAAAAATTAAATGTTTGGGCGGGTATATATGGAAATCACATAATCGGCCCTTTTTTTATACCCGGTAATCTCACTGGCCAAATTTATCTCGATCTATTGGAGAACGCTATTTATCCAGCCCTCGTGCAAGTATTGAAGAATGCAGAAGACGATCATTTTCCAACAAGATGGCGCACCACCTCACTTTGTTCAACTGGTGCGTCAGTTCTTAGATGACAATTTTCCTCACGCCTGGATTGGAAGAAGGGGACATATTGAGTGGCCACCCAGATCACCTGATCTGGCTCCACTGGACTTTCTTCTATGGGGTCACCTGAAATCCAAGATTTACGCTACCCAGCCTGAGTCACTGGATGATTTGCGAAATTACACCAGAAATCTTGAGTAATGTACGTGAACGTTTTCAGCAAAACTTATATTACTGCATGGAAGTGGATGGTGCCCATTTCGAGCATTTAATAAAGTAATCACAAAAGTACGTACTCTTCCACTACTTTACCTGTCCTTTCGTTATCGATGGATATTTTGGAGCGAAATTTTACGGTCAGATAGTACACGATGAGATCTTCAAAATGAGGTATCGCAACACCCCGCATCCCTATTCAAAATCAAGGGGTTGTGCTCACCCCCGTTAGGTGGTTGAAGTTACGGGGATGAAAACAGCGGAAAAGTTGTTCCCCCTCGTATTAGAAATTGACGGGTCCGAGCGATTTTCCACATTTTCATTTTAAAGCCGGAAAATCGAGGTGTTAAGTTTTCGTTGGACCACACTGTATCTATCCCACGTTAGATATACAGGGATGGAAGTGTTCCAAACATTTCAAAATGAAATGTGGCCATCCCTTTCCACTTAGTTCGAACCGAAGATTAATTTCCGTAACCGAACAGAAATATAGCACCAGAATGAAATTTGATTATGAAAATAATCCAGCCTTTCGCATATTTTGCTATGCAATATGATTGTCAGCAAACGTCGATCAGAAATAATACAACAGCCCCATACGACTGCCAAATCACCCCAGCCTGACAAAGTTTTTTAAAAATAATATACTTTGCAATACTTTCTGTAACAACCACCAACTGATAATCGAAAACATGTGAATATCTACATACTAGTTTAACAGTTCACCCGCTCATCAGTGCAGACCCGGTCACAATATGCAATTGATTTCTAATCGGTTTTATTAACTGGCACAACGATAACTCCGGCACCCACTAAGAAAATGAATAACAGAGCCATCTATAGAAATCACAGAAAGCACTCCGACCAGCACCCAGCCAAAGAGACTATTTTCATATTGAAAAATATAAAAATAGTTCTCATGTGGAACTGGAAGAACTTGACGAAAGGCAATGTTTTTGAAAATAATCTAGCCTTTCGTATTAGTACGCGAGCCCTCGTACAAAATCTAAAGTAATTACCAGCAAGTTGAAACTTTGTATACTGTTTAACAAAATCAGACAAAAATGTAGGTACTTCTAGGATTTCCCCCACTCTAAACGTGTCTATATCACTACTTAGATTGGCGACAGGCAGCAATCTGATAGGAAAATACAAAAATTCAGTGAGATTTTCAATGGCACCATCGTCCGACAAAATTAGTAAGGATCTTCAGCAGTCCGACGCTCCATAAATGTTGACGACGAAGGAAAACTTACCACTTTCAAGGAATCCTCTCTGCGACATCTTGCATGCTTTCGAACTACGACTGCGTATCGGGACACAATCTCTATTTAATAAATTCATATATCAACTGAATGCTGAACTTTGGAACTTATCACATACATTATATTTCCGAAATTATTATCATAGTTTTTTTAATAAACCCAGTTTCTTTAGCAAGGTTTCACGACAGTTCCCGTAAAAAGAATTTCCATTCCATAAGGACCTTGAAATGAAATTAGATAATTCAGAATAGAAATTGTTCTTGAAAAATACTATCACAGAAAAGCTAACTTCTGGACGTATACCGAGTTTTTATTATCATCTTTGGTTATTCGGCAACTTGAATCTAGATAGCTTTTCGTCTATTCTCGGAGTGCCGAGAGTAGTTACCTCATGCATTCCTTATGAGCTGGGGACAAGTTGTAGCTCATAACAATATTCTTAGAAATCTTAGAACTCCATAGAAAATTCTACAATTCCAATTCTCTTGGATATGTTGATCCTGGATATTTGTTGTGAAAAAACCATTCGATTAGTCTCGAGGCATGAATCCAAAATTGTATGCATTGATCTATGGTAAATCTTAAAAAAACAATAAATGAACTGATAATTGTTTTAGAAAATAATTCATCGCGTAAAAACGATAAAACACCAGGAGGGTTTTTTGCGACATGGAGATGTCGAGGGCCTAGATGGTTAGTTTTGCAGAACTTACTAACAATTATTTTCAATATCAATGAAATTGCACCTTACTGTAGTGGACAACTCGGGGGCTGACGATCAGAAATAAAAAAGAAGCGAATCAAACGGATTTTCAGTAGGAATTCTCGAACGTGCTTGGCATCCCACATTGATAGATGAGACCCTTATTATTTCTAGTATGCAGTAAGTCTAGTGAAGACTTCAGAGGATTAATTGCAGGTGAGAGTGTAGCCGGATGAGGAAAAGAAACTAAAAATCTGAATCATCCACATCAAAAATTTTGCTTGCCCGATAACAGTTTTCGTGGGAATTGTCAATGAAAAGCCCAAATTATCATTTTTTCACTTCAACAAATGTAATTCGAGAAATGAGAATTGTAAAGTTCTTGTTGTTGAGTATATCATTATCTACTCCAACTTGGAGAGGTGATTCTGTTGTGTTGAATCATGGACATCACAGGACAGCAAAAGTTTTTAATAACGATAATACTTGCTCAGTATTCTCTTGACGATTCCTTCCACCCTTTCCTCCCTCAAATATACTCCACCGACTCGAACCGTGGCAGACAAAAACACTATATTCAGCAAAGAGCAAAAAATGTGGTATGCGTAGGAATAAACTAGCAAAATAAAGTAGAGAGGAAAGGAAACCCGTGGGAAATCACTTGATCATTATTTCCAAGTATCTTGCTTTATATCTGTGTTGTAACATCCAACAGGGGCGACGTTATGAATTCGAACAAAAGTTCCTACATTGGAGAAAATTCCAGTGAAAAAACTTGCAGGAAATAGAGCGTACCTCCGAATGAAAAAAATCTCAAAGGGACCAGGAAGGAAGACTACGAAGAAACTTTAACGAACTCAATTCAATGCATTCTTCTGTATATATGGAAACGAAACATCCAAAGCCGATAGAACAGTCACTGGGGAAGTGGTATATCTGATTAGACTCAAATAGGCCCCAAGCATCCTTTCTTCAGAGTATATTTCTGAGTACTTAGTGAGGCTACCAGGTGTCTTGAAAGAATGTATT